>OX383294.1:12810713-14228517 GCA_947523025.1 Dryobota labecula
TAAATGACAGTGACACAATCATGAACCTGAATGATACCATCAAAAAGCTAACAGCAGAATTGCATAGTGCGCACTTAGAGATTGAGAACTTAAATGCCGAAAATTTTAGATTGAAGATGGATCTAGGGAACTGCCAAACAGCCATTGATGCATATAAAAAGGTAACTTTGTCAGACAGAAAGTGCACGACACCGAGACGTTTCCGGAATAGCATAAAAAATTGCTTATTAAATAATAGTTTTTCTACGCCATCAAAATCAAATGATTCTCCTCACATAACACCAAGCAATAGTACCAGACAAGGAAAATCTGATACATCAATATTAACAGACGAATGTGCATTACTCGGGGAAAAGTCCGGTGGGGACGTAATAATATCACCCAACGCCTGTATTACCACACTGAGCAAAGATACTCATAGCGATGATTTTTTCGTATCACCTAAAAGCCCTAAACGAGGTGAAAGAAATGGAAACATTGCTAGCATCTTGAGGGAAGGGGCTTGTAATGAAACATCTGAACAACCAACAAAAGTGGAATCAATCAAGCAGGTCAAAGAAAATATGATTCTGCATGAACTTTCACTTGAAATAAACAGCTTGAAACAAGAAATGCATGATTTGAAAGAACAGCTTACAAATTCAGTGTCTTTATTTGCGAGGTGTGAGGTAGAATTGAAGAGTCATGGGTCCCATATACAATTCCTGAAGGAAAAACTCGAGTTACCCACCAACGTCAGATATAACTCTCCTAGCGTCGCTACAATCGCTACCGAGCCGTCCACAACGACTGACAGCACTTCTGTTCCAATCGAAGTTACAAAAAGCATGGTCAAGTCTAAGCAGCGGAAACTGAAGAAACGGAAACAACAAAAACCGCAACCGAATACCCAGCTACCCCCGTGTTCTCAACTTGAACCGGAGGTCATTGACCATAGCCAGCCCATCGACCTTAGCCAGTCTAACAAGCTTGACCAATCAACCCCGGCTACAATGACCAGCGTGGATGCCATCGGTGAAAGCCTCAAGGTGCCTGCTTCCGAATGGACGACTGTAACTCGGAAACATCGACAAAAGGCTTCAATTAGTGGTATTGCTGGACCTACCGTAACATCACTAAAGGCAGTTGAACCACGTAAATATTTGCATCTGTGGAACATGGAATCGGGTGCTGATGAGATACGCAACTACCTGCAGCAGCTGTGTCCAGCAAGTACAGGTGCATGTTCGGTTGAAATGTTAACGTCAAAGGGGGACTACAAATCTTATAAGGTAGGAGTACCAGCTGCTAGCTTCGAAATGTTTCACTCAGCTGATGTCTGGCCGGTCTACGCAAAGATTAGGCCCTGGGTGAACTATAAAATATCAGCCGGTCTACATAACCTGAACGGAAAACAACCCCAGCCTAGCCCACCAGCCAACAATCAGCCCTTTCGTAGCACATAAACTTTCGAACTTACATTGTTTTTACCAGAACGTGAGAGGTTTAAAAACCAAACTATGTATGTGGCGAAATAATTTACTGTTGATGGAGCATAATCTCGTTGCAATAACAGAAACATTTCTTGATGAGTCGGTTGAAGACGCGGAACTATCACCAGGAGACTGGAAACTTCTACGTCGTGACAGAGGCACGCCGTGTGGGGGGGTTCTACTCGCCGCGCGGTCGCCTGTTGTGTTGCGACGGCGCCGCGAATTTGAAACAGACTGTGGTGAAGATCTGTGGGCAAGTTTTGCGTGGTGTGGTCGTACTATTTACGTGTGTGCGGTTTACATTAAACCAAGTGCTAAAGATGCGGACTATATGCGTTGGTTTTGTAAAGTCGAAAGTTTTGCATCTAACTTAAAAGGATCTGTTTTAATTTTAGGAGACCTAAATTTGAATAGTGCTTCTTTATCTATTGTTAACTATTATTCTTACTTTTTATCTTTTTGTTGCCTGAATGAGAAGAATGTGGTGAGTAATTTGAATGGAGGTATGCTAGATGTGGTGTTGGTCCAAGAGAACGCTGGCACGATTAATACTTCTGTCGCTGTCACGGATGGCATAGTTAAACCTGACAATTACCACCCACCATTAGATATCGACATTAAAATTAAATCTACACGTACTTCTGATGTCATTGAACCAAGCAACATTGATACCAATAAAGACTGGAATTTCAAAAAATGTAACCGAGATAAGCTTTTTGATTTACTTTCAAAAAATTCATGGGAGAAGGTTGTACAGACTGACGATGTATATTTAGCTACAGAGTACTTTTATGAGTCAATTTATTCCATCTTTGATGCTTGTGTACCAAAGAAAAGACGCCCTAAAACCACAAGTAGGCGTTATCCGGTGTGGTTCACAAAAGACATAATTCAGGACACTAGACTTAAGCTCAAGTGGCATACTGCTTGGAAGCGCACTAAATGTACAGTAGCCCGTATGAATTTTTCAGATTTGAGAGCTAGCCTTAAAACACGGGTGGCACTTGCTTATGCATCATATACCAAAATGATTGAAAATAATCTAAGAGCCAATCCACGTGATTTCTGGCAACATATAGCCAGTTTACGCTCAAAAGGTGGTTTTGAGCCGAGTGTTACCTACAACGGCGAAAAATTTGCAGGTGTGCATGCGGCTGATGCCTTCGCTGATTTCTTTGTTAGCGTTTATCTTCCCGATGTTCCGCAACTTGATGTTGAAAAGGCTTCCCATTGTGATACTAATGTTAGCAGTAATTATGTAAATATATTTAAATTCACTCCTCAGGATGTCATGTCAGGAATAGGTAAACTCAAGCTTAGTAGTTCAGTAGGGCCGGACAGCATTCCTCCAGAAATTTTGAAAACTTGTAAAAAACACTTTTGCTTGCCTCTATTTCATATTGTTAATCTATCATTAAAAACCGGAATATACCCACCACAATGGAAGATTTCAAGGGTCACTCCTATTCCCAAGAGTTTGAATAAAACATTAGTAGAAGAATTCCGTCCCATTGCCATTTTGTCATCACCAGCTAAAGTTTTTGAAAACATACTACATAACTATATTTATTTCCAAGTTGAAAAGTATCTGTGTAATGAACAACATGGTTTCAGAGCAAAAAGATCAGTAAATACTAACCTTCTTACCCTAGTAGATTACATATCTAAACGATTAGACCGTGGGGGTCAGGTCGATGTCTTGTACTTTGACTTCCGGAAAGCGTTTGATAGGGTCAATAATGATATTCTGCTGGCAAAGCTATGTGCCATCGGATTTCCCCCAGGGCTGTTACAGCTCCTCGCTGACTATCTTCGCGATCGTCGGCAGTTTGTCAGACTGGGCCTTTATGAATCCCAGCCCTATCATACGCGTTCCGGAGTCAGTCAAGGATCAATTTTGGGACCGCTTCTCTTCTTGATAATGATTAATGATCTTCCTTCAGTTATTCATCACGCCAGAAGTTTATTATACGCAGATGATTTAAAACTATTTTCCGAAATTAATTCTGAAGTCGATAGTCTGGCACTGCAGCGTGATATTGAGGCGATAGTGGAGTGGGGTGTGAAGAACAAAATGGAATTTAATTCTTCCAAATGCTTCGTCATGAGTTTTACTCGAGCACGAAACCCTATCACCTTTACTTATAAAATGAATGGTAGCGCTATTAATAGAACATCTGGAATGAAGGATCTAGGTGTCACATTTGACAACAAGCTAACGTTTCATAATCACATGGCAACGGTAGCAAAAGATTCATTTAGGCGATTAGGTTTCGTTCTGCGCAATGCTAAAGATTTTAGCAACACCAGCGCTATTAAATCTATTTTTAATGTACTGGTTCGTACCAAACTGGAGTCCAGTGCATGCGTCTGGAACCCACACGAAAAGAAGTACACTTTACTCTTAGAAAAGGTACAAAAAGCTTATCTTAGGTATCTATATAAACGTTTGAATGGATATTATCCTTTTATGTATCCCTCGAACTTTCTTTTAGGCTGTTTAGGTTATAACTCTCTCGAGGTTAGAAGAAAAAATGACCAAATTATTAATATGTGTAAGATCCTTCAAGGAAAAACAGATGCTCCTGAATTGCATGACGAACCGTAGCAGGAGGCACAGATTGTTCGCCGTGCCTTGGAGTCGAACCGTCGCTCGAGCCCAGTCTCCTGTCCCTCGCACGCTCTCTGCGCTCAACGCTCTCTTGGACGCTAAGCCTCACTGTGATGTGTTCGCGGATGAATGGAAGAAGATCTTGTCAACATGTCTGGAGTATTGTGAGATGAGCGTATGACTGTCGAGTAGCTGTATTCTTTTGTTTTTTTTTTTTGTACTAATATAATGTGTTGTATCTTTAACTAATGTAATTGGCCTTGGCCGTTTTATGTTAAAGTAAAATAAATAAATAAATCACAGCATAATCTGCCCTTCACTTGTTTTTAATTTTATTTCCTTTAGACTCGCAAAAAATAATAAAAATAATAATTTATTTTTTCAGACATAATTATAGTCCACAGACACACACTCATACATTTTAATTATAAACTATTTCAAAACAGATAAAAACCCAAAATAAAATTGTGGTTAAATAAATTTCAATATACTCATTAAAAATAATAATTTAAACTGTCCAAAAAAATATAAAATCCAACGCAAGAAAAAAAAATGCAAAATATACACGTTCACAGCTGTGTTCAATCCTGACAATGATTTGGCGAAACCTATTGATTCTAATGTACTATTCAAAGTAACCATTAAAGCCTACCTTATCCCAATTCTATTGTAATAAATTCATTCAAATTGTTTTGTATTTCGAACAGGGGATAGGGTTTTACCTTTTCAATATTCCATTCAGGTCAGTGTCGAAAACATTACTTTGTTTTCAATAAACACAAATCTTGTATCTTTTTAGGGTTCCGTAGTCAACAAGGAACCCTTATAGTTTCGCCATGTTCGTCTGTCTGTCCGCGGTTAAGCTCAAAAACTATTGGTACTAGAAAGTTGTAATTTGGCATGAGTATACACGTTAATGACGCCAAAAAGTCGTAAAAAGTTGTAGTGGGGATAATATTTTTTTTTCGTCCTTCCCATAGTGTGAAATATCGTTGGACTTGGATAGGTCTTTCAAAAATATTAGGGGTTTGGGAAGACCGTTTTTTGATTAAGTAAACCGTTCGTGACTTATCAAGCTTTAAAGTACCAATTTTCGTTAGAGTCAAGTGTACCCCCCTCTACCAACTAAACGGTTGTAGTTAGAAATTTAAATGTCACGGCAGTAGTACCTATATATAACAAAGTTAAAAGGAAAACTATCACAGCTAAGTAGGCTTTACAATTTACCGAGTAATTGGCGACCAACTTACATTTACAGTTGAAAAAATGTTCTCCCATACATTCTGTATAGGAAAACATGTTTTTCAACCACATGATTAGTTTGTTCTTGGGATAAATTCACCCCAACTACGGAACCCTTCATTGTGCGTGGTCCGACACGCACTTGGCTGGTTTTTTGTTATAAGTTAGGTATTACCTACATCCATAGGTTTTTTATGTCTATTTTTAACGTGCACTGTGTCAACAAATCAAACAACATACAGTATGAAAATAGCAGCTGATAAGGAGCCGTGTCTCGCGATGCGGAAAATGTAATGTATATAAACATTGCTTCCGCGAGTGTAAGTTACAATAACAGCGGAGATCGCGATACTTTATGGATGAAAGTGATAAATGATAAATGATTTTATTTCTGTAAGTAGGTTTTTACAAACACTTTTACACGTCAATCATATTTTAAAACTAGATGATGTCGGCGTTTCGTATCTGACTACTCTGAGAAGAAAGGCCGAAACAAACTCAGAGGTCTCTTTTAAAAGTCCAGACATAATCTTGGTCAAATCATGTGAAGACCATGTAGATTGGTGTCTGAAATGGTCTTTTGAAGAAAGAACCACACAGATTGAGTGGACCTGTCCATTCAGTGCACGTATTTGTCAGTAATCGTGCAGCTCAACTCAGAACTTAAGGAGCTCAACGATTCGACGAACAATACCAAAGAAAGGACATTTGGGCAGGACGCATAAATTACTCAAACTGCCATACCATGATTAGAAAAAAAAAAACAGAGCAGAAAAAATAAAAATGAACAAAGACCCACATAGTCTTTACATTCACAATAATTAAAATAACATTATACTTCACAAGTAAATATTCATGTCAATGTGTATAAAGCAATCATAATAAAAAAAAAGTTTTAATTATGGAGGACATTTGGGCAGGACGCATAAATTACTCAAACTGCCATACCATGATTAGAAAAAAAAAAAAAAACAGAGCAGAAAAAATAAAAATGAACAAAGACCCACATAGTCTTTACATTCACAATAATTAAAATAACATTATACTTCACAAGTAAATATTCATGTCAATGTGTATAAAGCAATCACAATAAAAAAAAAGTTTTAATTATGTAAAATTTGGAGCAGCTCAATCCCAAGCCTTTTTGTCCTCAATATAATCTTTAATGGTATAAAAAGCCTTCTGGCACAACTAACGTTTAATTAATGATTTGAATTTATTAAGCTTAGATCTTGAACGTGACTTGGAAGTTTATTATAAAAAAGAGAGAGATTTGAATCTGAAAACGCATCCAATTTACGGCAGAAATAATATAGAAATGTTTTTCACGCACATAAATTGACAGTTCCATAAAACAGCTCTATAAATCAAAATGACAATACATTCCATTGGTTTCTCGTGGCAATAGGCGCTACTACAGTGGTGCAATGCGGAGTTTGGTTCACACCATTCATTTTCCTTGTTGGTACGGTACCTGCTCTAGCTTTTTGTTCCGTAAAAAGTTAAAAGCTATTAGATTCGTAGTTTGCAAAAAGAAACCTCCGTAGTTCCACACCTACTTAAAGAGATTTCAAACAGTTTTTTTCGTATCTTTTGCGATTGCATTATACAACGTGTTTTTTTTTTCACATCCCATAACTCTAGGGTTATATTCTATAAGTAAAAATAATACGAAAATTCCTAGATTATGTGGTTCAAAAATGCATAGTTTCGAAGATAATTATCATCAATCATATTTAATTAGGTCTAAAATTGTGACCCGTATGACCAATTGTTACTTTTGCGACGTTGCCAAACTGATGAAACTGTGACCTTCGATGTGTGTAGGTATCTAAGTTTCATTGATAAATACGAGTAATTCATTTTCATTCAAACCAATCTATAATATTTAAAGCTAAGAAAATGTGATGTTGTCATATTTAACGTAAGGGTGTTTTACATTGTCGAGGAGAGGAGAAAGGAGCTCGTGGCTAAGTAATAACAGCCGCACGGGTCGATCCGTCAGGTTAAGCTACGCTTGCCGGGGTTGGTCCGTGGATGGGTGACCATCTTTACATACCGAAACTCCTCCGTGCCTCGGAAAGCACGTTAAGCCGTTGGTCCCGGCTGTCATCCGTGGATCTTTGACAGTCGTTACGAGTCGTCAGAAGCCCAAAAAGTCCGACAGCCAGTCTTACCAAGGGGTATCATGTTACCCAGTTACTGGGTTGTGGAGGTCAGATAGGCAGTCGCTCCATGTAAAATACTGGTATTCAGCTGCATCCGGTAAGACTGGAAGCCGACCCCAACATAGTTGGGAAAAGGCTAGGCAGATTTGAATCGTGACTTTGTCGAATATTTTTTTATAAAAAAATATAAAATATGTTAATTGAAAAATAATTCATATGCCAGTTGATTCTTTGATATGGTCGCATTCATACCCTAGATTTATGGGATATAAAAAAAAACACCTTGTATAGAAGGTAGTTAGGATCTTTTGAAACTATTTGTTTTTTAGCCGTAAAACCCAAGATGCACTTTATAAATGAGGGTCATAGGCTATGACTGGCTATGACTCGTAGCATGTAGCTTGCTGGTCGTAGCATCTACGCCACATGCTACGACCAGAACGCTACGTGCTACGAGTCGAGTCAAGCATTCTGTCTATCACTTTGAGAAAACGCTGTAAATAGAATAGAATTTGTGTTTATTCGAGTATCCATGACTCAAAAGCTGTTAGTAAAACTTATGACTATGTTAGTATGCACTGATAAAACAAAAAAACACAACCAATAACGGTGGATCACTGCTGCGACAACCCATGAGTAATTGCACAGCAGCGACCCACATAAACACAGTCCAGGCGACTGGCAATCATGCCTAAGATACTGTTGATGCTGCCCCATTCCCTGCGCACCAGGGAAGCGCATCTTTTACGCATTGTTGCGTAAAAACAATCCACATGCGCATCTGCGAACATCCCTGATGCATTACAGAAGCGGGGCAGCCCCACCAGCATCCTAAACGCGTTATTATACTGAACGCGGAGAGCACTGTACGATCTTTGCGTACACCTAGCCCATAGGCTGCACGTGTAAAATGAAGTACAGTACGCTCGAAAGAGACCTTGACTGGAAGTGAGTATCGTGCAAACCTGCGAGCCAACATGTTCGCTCTAACCGACAATGCTCTCCGCTCACGTTCAACGTCATCATCGTCTTGAAGGTCAGGGGAGTAAAGATATTTCGTTCCTAAGACAAGCTGAATACGGTTAGCTGTTGATTTAATTAGGAAACTATTTGCATAAAACGCGCGCTGTGCATTCAGATCTTGAGAACAATTCGTATAATAAGCATCGTATTACAGTATAACAATAGAAAGCTACAGCCTTGCTAACAATTACATTTCTTGTTTATGGACGCTTTGTACTTTTGGTTTATAGAACGATACAGTGAATTTTAACGTCAACACATACGAGTACATTTTGTATGATTGGCATTATTTACCTAAGAGTGGAAGCTGCAACTAGACAAATTCACAGGGAACAATAAACATTGATCAGCAGGATTGCAACACAGTCACATGATTTATTACATATTATATATACTTATTATTTACTTATTATATATTATATTATACTTAAATATTTACTAACCATCGCCTATGCACAGACAGAAGAGCTACTTGTTGTCTGCAAACAGAAACACTAACATGCAATTTTACTGTTACTAAACTAAATAAGATTTAGTTTTCACTTTATACTCATTGTTAATTTATTACATTAAGTATTTATGCACTTCCTAGCCTGAAGCACAGGTTCAACCTAGTTCAGGCAAATAAGCAATTGTGTTCTATTTTAATTGTTAAGGAACTTATTGTAAATGTGCCCTTTTTATAAATAAACGATTATTATTATTATTACTATTTGCCTTGAGTAGTTTCTATTTACATATTTATTATTTTAATGTAGGTAATAGGTACACAGATATTGAGTATATTTATTTTAGTAATTTTACATTAATCACAGCACAACACATATACAAACATGTATGTCGTAACAGTTTATTTTATTTCGTATGAGCATTTTATATCATATTTAATTTATTATTAAAATAAGCGGGATATTTACCATGTTTATTCTAAACAAAACTTTTTTATTTTTATTTGAATAAACATGGTAAATATCCCGCTTATGTTAATAATAATATTAGAGACCATGACAGTTTAAAAACATATTTAATTTATCTTAATTTATGTATTAAAACGGACACACCAATTTTTTTATTATTCTAGCGTATGGCACTCATGGGTTGCAGCTGAAAATCAGCGTGTACCTTATGTCTCATCTGACATTATGCTGAGTGGAGGCCCTTTTGGCATTATAATCATTGTTTTATAGATACGTAATTACAATTTATCATACTAAATAATAATATCTATATAATAGAAATAATAGAAATGCGTCCGTGTGATGCCCGACGTAAAGAATAGCGCCATCCCATTTCCTCCTATGGGTGTCGTAAAAGGCGACTAAGGGACTTACTAGAGAATGGGCAGCAGCGTTCTCTATGCATTTTAAGACCATACTGCGATCGCCAACCCGCCTGCCAAGCGTGGCGATTATGGCAAACCCCCCCAATTGGGGGAGGCCTAAGTCCAGCAGTGGACGTCTTTCGGCTGAAATGATGAACGAATGAATCATTGTTTTCAGTTTTAAGGTGTATATTTTGCTGTAATGTCAATAAACGCATTTTTCTTTCTTTCTTTCAGGATAGACAGATTAACGATCTGAAGAAAGCAGTGATATACTGCACGGGGTTGGCGAAGAACTGGTTGTTGTAATGAAACTTCGTGGGATGAGAAATACGTCCAGCAAAGGACGGCTTAATAAGACTTTGCGAATTTTGATTATTATTGTTACGAGCTTGCGGTTCGTGACAATAAAAACTGCCGATTTATAAACCAAAAATGACACTTTAATTAAAGTACACTGATAACAACTCAAACACACTGTTTATAAAGCACAACTGCACTACTGATCGCACTCGAAGATCACTTGTATCGCTACTAGTCGCTTGACTTCGACTGTCTCCAGTCGGGGTCCTTACCGGCCTTATATAATCCTTAGAAAGAACCAGAACCTTGTAGAAACATTTAGAATATTCGAGTACATACCGGTCCCTACTGACCAGATGTCGAAAGTTCTAGAAAGTTCTAGCATCGAATTCTCTAGAAGAATCTAGTCTACTAGTTCTGCTACTCGATACTAGATGGCGCTAGTGGTACTTAAACTTGTGTGGCGCGTAACATTATCTATAACAGACATGTTATGCTTTCACATTAATTTGGTGTAATATATTATATTAAAGAAGCTAAAACTAATCTATGTAAAAAATAAAAAATGCTAAAGAAACACATCTTCGACGGCTCCAACATAAATAAATAAATATACTACAATATTATTATTTTTAGTATTGTATAGTGTGCACGGTGCTTTATAACTTTGCTGATAAGAATATTAGCGCGCTCGATATGTACAACGATGCGCGCGTTCTGAGTAATTTACGATATACCCACTTACTAGATTTATTGCAACAACAAATTTTATTACTGGCTAACTGCGCGACAAGCGCTCTGGGCCTCAAGTCTGTTATTACAATAGTGTCAGAATGGTCTCGCCATTGTGAGTATTTGACAGAGTTTGTATGGCAAATCTGTCAAAAACTCACAATGAAGAGACCATTCTGACCCTATTGTAATAGCAGACTTGAGGCCCTGGACTAGCATTAATTACTACATGTTATTAATGAAACTTTGTTGTTATGTTTCTCATTAAGTGATTATGTAAATCTTTGAGAAATATATGATATTTTAAACCGTAATATCATCAATACAATCAATCTTAGGCAATACCAGTAATTCCATCGGATGCAGCTGACACGCTGCAGTTGACACGACAGGCGGAAATTACTATAGCCAACTAACGAGGATGTGACTCAATACGGAATTATTTTTAGGAGGCTGTGTGACTCGTCGCTCAAAAGCTTGAAAAAGTGATGTTGATAATGACGTCACGCTTAAGTAGGTGCACGAAGGCTGCGCTAATGTCCATGTTCGGGGTCACCAGTATAGAGGTATGAGGAACAGGGTGTAAAGTTCACTCATACTCTATGGAAAAGGGAGGATTCTCCGACTAGACGGGTGTTGTGTCTGGTGGGCAACTGCCCGACGGTTGATATCGGGATGCTGTATATATGCTAGTCGCGCGGTAAACTCTGATTGCGCGATGCAGGATTTGTGACGTCAGGTCTTTGATGCGTATTTTGCATGTGGCGTTGTAGATGCCGCCACATATAGTAATAGGAGTACCTAATAGTAATTTATTTCCAAACATCAATACACGTTATATCAATGAGGTCTCGACGCCTGAACTGGGATATCCTGTATGACAGGGGTTGAGTATTTTCCAGTTATATAGATCATCATGAGAAGGCTTAGACTAAATACAATTTACACTGAATTTTTACATCATAGCTATAGCTTTCAAGCCAAAGTAAGATTTCCTTTTTTATGAGGAAATTGTTCACATCCCTAACTGATTTAAACTGGCTACATAATATAATTAATACATAATCAGGTTATTATGCTCCCAGTGCTGGAACACAGGCCTCCAACACAGGCCTCCCCTCTGTACTTTAGGATGTCATTCAGGTCAAATTCCACGATTCTTTTGATAAAATGACTTACAAAAGTCATACATATAGATCCTATATAAGGTAATACACGAAATATTTTAAAAGAAACATCTATGGATGGTAAAAAAGCCATAGCAACGATATAAAAAAAAAAACTATGTGTTTTTATTTTTACGTCACACCTGGCCATAATGTGAGTTTTACTGCACGCTACGCGTACAGTAAAATTCGCATTGTGGCCAGTTGAAGACGTAAAATTGTGTACTCACCAGGGGTAGTAAAAAGAAAGCCCTCTATCGCATATTTACAACCCTCGCCTGCGGCCCGGGTCAGAAATACCTGCGATTTCGGGCTTTCATTCTTTTACAGCCCTTGGTAAGTAATGTACTATTACTTAATAATTCTAATTTTAAAATTGCTTGAGACATTTACCAAAAAAACCTTTACTTACTTATTCTATAAATGACCCGCACGGACGCAGCAACGGTAAGTAATTTTTTTTTTTTTTTTCTTTAAATAATATACTTAGATTTAAAAACAAATCGTTTCCATGGCTTCTTTACATATTGGTGTATCTCTTAAAATATTTTGTGTATGAATAGATACACCATATATATGATTTCTACGGCTAACATTCTAATTTTCGGTTTTTTAATCTTCCATGCGTGTTTGGTTACCTGGAAGTAATCGGTTTTAAGCGATAAGGCCGCCTGTGTAAGTACGTTGTATTTTTAATTTGTAGATTATATATCTTAAGTACTAGCCTTTAGTTTACTGAAGTACAAAGCTTTATGTTATCTGATCTGTAGTACCTACCTACCTACTTACTTAACTTAGTTCAAGTAGTACAGGTGATGCAATGCCTTGCCCGTCTCGATAAGGCGTGCTCAATCTTTATCCACATTTAAAATTCTGGTTAAAAATCACTTCCTCTCTCCTTAAACTATATGCTTTATGTATGTATGTATTTATTACATATGTAAATGATACACCACTGACTACCTGCAGTATTATCTCTCCTTCTACTTTTTGATCCATCCAAAGGTTGTCTGTAAAAGATCGCTTTTAGTGATAAGACCGCCCATTGAGACACCCTATGTAACAGTTCTACATTTATATCTGTAATTTTTACGGTGTACATAATCTATCTATCTATCTATCTACTTACTATAAATACAATCAACGATAGCACAAAAATAACCAAACTTAAATTTACACTTTAATCATTTATACCTCCGACACTTATTTTCTACTACTATAGATTTTATTTCTTCCGGGAATAAATCAGTGCTTGAGTTCAAGAGCGTAAATAGGAATGAGTAGTTAGTGTGTTCAACAGTGCGAAATAAATGGAACCAACAGTAACTTGCGTCTTACGTTGTATTTATTGGTGCAAATAACTGAGAGATTTGATTATGAAAATCAGAGGTACAGTGGCCAGCACATCAAGCGATACGAAACTGTCCAAATTTCTCCAAACCATTTTGAACTTTAAAATGTTGATGATTAACAGGGCGTACAACGGCCCACTAGCACCACTCCTACTCGTATAAAAAAATATTATCTCGTGACTGAGAAGGAATTATGAAAATCGGCTCAATAACGAACCTCGGTAAGTGTGTCTAAAAATTTTTAATACCTTTTATAACGTTTCATATTGAGACACGAAGCAACAAAATTCGATCTAAAGAAAAGCGGCCACACCGAAAAAAATATTTAGCCTAACTACTTCGGCTATTTCAGGAATAATCAAAGTTTGACAAGACTTTATAAAAGTTAACTTGATTTAATAAAAGTGATACAACAACAGCCAGCACAGGTATAAGATATTCGGGGAGTCAGGTGTTGTAACCAGTGAAAAACCACACTGTCAGATTAAACACTTGTATAATCAATTAATACACACGATAATTACAGTCAACAAAAATAGGATCACAATTTATAAATCAGCACTTACGAACTAATAGAATATATAGAAACTACCTTAAACTGAAATTATTAGCTAACTTAAACTGACTTTTAAAACTATCTAAGCGCGGAGCGACTAAATCTCGAATATATGTGGACAGCAACTGAATCGTAAGGAGAGATTATTGCTACTGAGAGATTTACTTGATGTACTATCCTTGATGTACTACAAAAATCTTTTTTTTTTCTTTTTTTTTTAATCTAGGGCATCTCAGAGTGCAACCACTAAGGTTCCGACTCTTTAACCGGAATTTCCTGTGGCTGCCTTAAGCTCCTAACGAAACTTAATGCCTCCAGCCAGGGCGTAAAAACTATAAACTAAACGACTGCTGCTCGCTAAGGGCACCCCCTGTGGGGTACGAACCTCGGCTTAGGGCAGCTGAGTCGGAGGGAGGGTGGCAAGGGACCGACGGTGGCTGGATAAAATCAGTGTTTTGATTATTATCGTGGGGAGTTTGGATTACATGCTGCTCAGCTAAAACGCATGCTGGCGCTTCACTTACAGTCAAGGGTCGGGGAGGACTAATCGTTAGTCGTTGGTTTCGCGCGGGGCCTCGGCGGCGAGGTCGGAATGACGATCGTGTATTGTGTGCTCTTATTTTGCGAACTGTACTAGTTTCCCTACGACTTTCCTGGAGGAGAGTAGTGGGGTCGTCTGGGTCGGTCAGTGCATGCCTTGGACGGCGGGTCGAACTAATTTTAGAGGGGACATAACTTGCGGTCTTCACAACTAGAGCGTTGCGATGAGTGGCTGCTGAATCGAAGAAGCGCTTTGAAGTGCGCTTCATGAATTGGGCTATCGTGGGGATTTTGAGTTCAACGTGGAGGTTAGTGTTACGAACGAACCAGGGGGCTCCCGTGATTTTACGTAAGACTTGGTTCTGTAGGGTTTGCATCTTATGGATGAGATGGGGTTTGGCGTGTGAAAAGACAGGACTGGCATAGGTCATGATGGGGTCAAAAATCAACTTGCTCGGGTTCCCTTTATAGGTTTTACACATGATCACAAGTTGCGGGTGACCCTTGGTCGTATACTAATGAAACTCACCAGTTACAAATATTCCTACCTGATGAGGGGGTGTTGAAGGGGAACGGGTGTCTGCGGGGTATTGCGCAGTTAGCTCTCCTTAGACGTAGGAGGGGTACGGGAGACGTGGTTCTACGCAGTACGAAAATGGTACATAACACTGTTTACTTTCCGACACAATGGATTTTACTTTAATCGGTACCCCGGGGGTATATACTGTTATATAAAATAGGTAATTGGGGGGTAAATGCTCTAACTAAGCTAATGGCAGTGTTTAAATTACGCTATCTCTTTACATTTCTGAGATATTGATCATTTTCGTTAGTATATAAAGCTATTTAAGCAATTTATATTAGAATATTCGTCTTTATGGACTATTGGATACATTTAAATGATTGGGCGACATATATAATTCATTTAAGCTCGAATTATGGTGCTTTCCGTTACAACAGGTTTTGCTTAAATGTTGCATAAAGTTATGTGGTCACTTTTTTGTGTTACATGTTGGTGAAAGTTTGGTTATGTATAAGTAAACATTTTTTTCAGTGCACATTCCTCTATATCGTATTTTGTTGCTTCGTGTCTCAATATTAAACTTTATAAAAGGAATTAGAAAATTCTAGACACACTTACCGAGGTTCTTTATTGAGTCGTTTTTCATAATTCCTTCTTAGTCACGAAACAATATTTTTTTTAAAGAGTGGCACTAGTGGACCGTTATATACGCTCTTAAGTTCAAAATCGAATGAGAAAATTTGACAGTTTGTGGTAACTCGATGTGCTGGCCGTACAATTACCGTATTTTTAAGAAAGTTTACAATCTAGTGCTTTATGTATGTATGTATGTATGTATTGTACACCACATACTGCCTGCAGTAGTGTCTCTTCTTCTCCCTTGTATAAATCTAAAAAACATGATTTGTTACGCTGTACCTAGACCCTTTCACAGGTGACAGTACGCGCAGGTACTCTATTTGCAGTGAACTTTTGCCGACCTAAATCTGGCCAGCGCTCACCTGTCCGACGTATGGTTGACTTATAAAGGTTGTTTCTTTTAGAGGCAAAGAACTTTAAATTGAAATAAAACACAGAAAAATGTTTTTAATATCCATAAAATTAGCTTTAAATAAACAAATACAATCATAGCTATATTAATGTTTGAATATTATTTTGGGCACGTGGCCGCTGCGGCTGGCGCATACATGGCGTAATCTGGAAGTCAAATTTTCACACACTCTTCGCAGTAAATCAGGCTGTATTTCGGCAATTATGCATCGAATGTTGGCATCAAAGTGATCAATTGTTACTTGTTTATCGGCGTAGACATGCAACTTTACATATCCCTAGACAAAATAATGTAATGACGTTAAATCGCACGAACCAGGTTTTCAGATTTCGTAAAATTGGTCGTTCATCAAATGTTTCCCGTAGTGAAGAAAGAAGTTAAGTTTTCAGTAAATAAGCCTTTCGCGTCAGCACCTACGGCCACATGCCCAAAATCATATTCAAACATTAATGGCATAAAATTTTCTGTCAAATAAAGTTAATTTTATGGATATTAAAAACATTTCTCTGTTTTATTTTAATTTAAAGTTCTCTGCCTCTAAAAAAAACAGCCGTTATAATAGCACTTTTGAAAATATTGACATCTTCAATTGTCCAATGAGTAGATACAAAAGCCTCACCCGCTCCTCTTTATTAAGCGCGTCCTTGGTGCGCAGGGTGCGGGTCAGCTCCAATGCTGTCCTAAAGATGATTGCTGGACGATTGGACTGCCCTTATATCAGGAAGTGTTGCAGTAGGCATATAGCCAGGGCATGTTAACGAGCGACGTGATATTTTGCTGTGTTTTATTAATTAATTTTATTATTTTTGTTCAAAGCCTGAAACTTTTATTTTAATTTTATAATATTAATTTCCGATTGATTTTAAATTTTATTTGACATTGTATTTATGATTTGATGACATTGTATTTATTGTTATATTGTGATTTGTATTTATCCAGTGTTTTGTAACGTGTGGTTGTAATATGGGGGAACCTGAAATAAATGGATTTTATTTTATTTATTTATTTATTAAACAAAACCCATGTGTGTATCCCTTCTGAAAATCATCAAACTTAGTAAGGTCATATTAATATATATATTATGTAATCTTTATCTTTTGAACAGAACTAATTACTGCTTGTACTGCTACTAAAACTCCTAGCGATTATACTTTTATGTCTACCTGTGGGCGATAAGGCCGCCCATTGTCACCCTATGTAAAAAATAAATATTTTATATCTGTAATTCGTATCGTGTACCTACAGAGTAAAGTCATATTTATTCAATTCTATTCAAATTTCATACTCAATTTGTTTAAAATCCCTCTAATTTACCTAATTGCTGCGATGAGATTGCAAAAGATTATGAAAGTTTTTAAATACAGAAATTGCTCTTCAGGAGTATCAATTATTTCCCTTTATAATTTTCACATTGAGGGACCAAACTTATGGTGCAATATTTTCCAATCGTGTTATCATATTATCGTTTTTTTTTTTCCGTAGACTCTTATGCGGGCACGGGAAAATATCACATCGTGAAATATTAGCTTATTCATTCATTTCTTGGTTTCCATGTTGGATCCATGGGTATTACCTAAATCCCTTGCAATTTAGCAGGGATGGTGGTGGATGGGATGATGAAGTCATAAAAATGGTGACCTAAAAATGAAAATCATAATTTATTTCAGTTTGTCAGCGTTACAGTTTCAACTAGAACAAAACAGTCATAACGATGGTTGAGACTGGGCGATACCTTTTCTTTTCGGGCGTTCAAAAGTGAAGACACTTTACGATATTACACGGCATATTTTTCTCTCACGAAATCTCGAATATAAAAGCTGTTACGTGACGGTACAGAAAAAAATAAAGCGTCCATTTTACTTATCCAACGCGTTTTTATTCTGCACGGAGAGCAGGCCGCGTAAATATGAGTTTTATAATTTACGTACAGAGTCCGGCAACCTGACAACGGTGAGTGTTTGAATATGTGTGGGCGTAGGTACATAAGTTTAATTCTTTTTAATTAAGCCTCAACAATAAAGCGTCCTACATAATATTCACGTTAGACACGATTATGATAATAATATAAAACGTTTATTTTCTCCACACAAGTTATGAACTTAAAGCTAAACTTTGTCAGTACTCGTAGTACACGAACAAGGAGCTAACTTTGCGAAAGACTGGAGGGCCTGAGGTAGGTTTGTATTACAGGTCTCCATGGAGTAGGTAAGTATGGAGTTTCTTGCCCATTCTTCTCCATACATAACTACATTTTGGAAGGCGCAACTAGAATCAATTATCTATTCATGTAATTTTTGACGTTCAAAGTGCATCTTCGTGCCTATTTGAAATAAATTATTTGACTTTGACTTTGACATGAAAGCGTTAAAGTTTGTTGCTGCTATATTTATTTGGTAAAATCATTTAATTGCAGCCTATTAATTTTACTAACACAATAGGTAATTAAGTAATAATATTGTAATTGTAATTGTAATAATTTGTTTCTCAGTATTTTATTTTATTTATTGCTCTGTATTTTTCAATGTATTTTTATAATTTGTAATTTGTATAGATTATATCTAAAATAAACTAATTAAAAATAATAATTACTAACTAACTTTTAACTTTCGATATAGATTAAGGCAACTATATCCAACTTTTAATAATTTTATACTGAAGATCACGTCTAAACGAGTAATGTTAATGATTTGGAAAACAAAATATGTTAAATTAGAGCATTCTCTTAATAACGTAATAAATTTATATTTTAGATTATGTTTATATTACACTAGCTTTTGCCCGCGGCTCCGCCCGCGTAGATGTCAGTTATCGCGTAAAAAAGTAGCCAATATCCTTCTCCATATCCCAGGCTATAATGTCTGCCAAATTTCATGACGATCGGTTCAGCGGTTTAGGCGTGAAAACTTAACATACAGACAGACAGACAGACAGAGTTACTTTCACATTTATAATATTAGTATGGATAATATATAATATTATAATATTAGTAATAGTAAGTAAGTATGGAGTATGTATAGTGAATTTAATTTGAAAAGTTATGTCAAACGCGGATTAAAAACTGAGAATCACGCAAGATCTATTAAGTGTATTTTTTCTGAAACCTTCACCTTTTTAAAGATAATTTAGTTATTGATCTTTTACTATACTTGTTTTATTAAAATAACTTTTTGTTTTATGTATAATAAACTAGCTTTTGCCCGCAGCTCCGCCCGCGTGGATGGCGGTTATCGCGTAAAAAAGCAGCCTATGTCCTTCTCCATGTCCCAGGCTATATGTCTGTCGAATTTTATGACGATCGGTTCAGCGGTTTAGGTGTGAAAACGTAACCTACAGACAGACAGACAGAGTTACTTTCACATTTATAATATTAAGTATGGATTAATAAATCGTCTTTGGGACAGCGCTCCTGGATGGGCGAGTCCTATTACTGGCTGGACGTACGACGCGTTGCGTGAGCTCAGTACAGAACACGCAAGCTAACCACTCAAGATCACTGGCATATATGCGTCTTAAGTGATAATTAAGGAGGTACAGTCCGATTCAAACTTTACGGCGCGGCGGCGGCGGCTTGGCGGAACATGAGAGGAATCGTGGCAGCAGGCTTGAGGAGCGGGTCTGCGGGCGGTGAGTAATGGGTAGTTCACCGTCCGATCAGAACTAGGCCCGTGCCGGACGGCGCGTACGTGTTCCACGCGCGCCTCAAAGAGATGTCAGCAACAACGAGGAGGCCCATTAGGGCCCAAGCCTGCCGGGTCAGCGGGATTGTCAACATAAACGGCCAAGGAAGGAACACGGGTGGGCTTTAGTCAGTAAGGGTCTGACACTCCCTTCCGCTCCACCCAGAGCGTCATGTCATTTGATGATATCCCATCCTCAAAAAAAAAAAAAAAGCGGGTTTGAGGAGTGCGGTACTGCGCAACAAGTAGCGCAATTCAGAGCAGCCATAAAGTTTGACGCGTACTACACCTATAATTAAATTAATTGCCGAATAAAACCCGACCTGTTATCTTTAAAATACATTAAAGAACTTTTAACAAGATATTAATTTTGTATTAAGTTAGGAGATACAAATATTTACTTAATTAATAACGAATATACTTTGGGGCTCAGGTAAATTTCGCATCAAAAATAATGAAAAAACTTTCAAGAGTTTGTGGTTGCGTACTCGCACAATATTTGTTACAAACAAAAGAGTTTCCACCGGGCCAAGAAACTTATATTGAACTTTATCTTTATAATCCGTACTAAGTTGAAACTCCAAACTGGTTTTCAGTGTTGAGCTATAATAAGTTTTTTGTACGTGACGTGATAAAGGATAAATGATCACTCGTTTAAAGGCTCCCACACACTGGTGCGATATCGCGGTTGCGACAAGGGTCGCGCTGCCTGTCGCGCCTGCGATATCGCGTCAGTCTGCACGAGCCTTAAGGGTTTTATTTGTTCTCCTGTATTAAATGTAAAATAATAATGCATTTAATACATGTTAAAAGTAATACAGGAGAAATTCCTAGTGTCAGCAAGGTTAAAAAAAAAAATTGGTGCTTTCAAATGAAGATTAAACCGAAACCAAATATTACCTTCCTTCAGCAGTATGCTTGTCTAGTAAAAAAATCAAACAACCGTATCTGAACTGCTGTAAGGACGATTAAATATTATGTTGACAGATTATCTGTTATATATTATTACTGATTTTAGCGACTATGATAAGCAGACCCAGCCAAATAAAACACATGCAATGAGTTTGTCAGCAAATTTTTCAGTTGATAAATTTTTCTGAAACTGGGTGAGTCTCTACGCAGTTCCAGCCGTCAAAACAAAACTACCGGGCAGTGGCGAAAGCACCGTATAACACGTTTCCTACCGGCTTCCCTTCGAGAATTCGGAACACGACCATTCTATCGTCACTGAAAAATGGCACAGTCAAATGGGTTTAATAATGCCAAATAATATAATCATACTGTATGTATCCACCCAAAGGGCAATGGAGAGGGCTATGCTTGGAGTTTCCTTGTGATCGAATCAGAAATGAAGAGATCCGCAGGAGAACCAAGGTAACCGACATAGCTCGAATAATTGCCAAACATAAGTGGCAATGAGCAGGGCACATTTCTCGCAGAACAGATGGCCGTTGGGGCCGAAAGGTTCTGGAGTGGCGACGCGACCGCGTACCGGAAGACGTAGCGTAAGAAGGCCTCCCACAAGGTGGACTGATGACCTTGTGAAAGCCGCAGGAATCCGCTGGATGCGGGAAGCACGGAACCGGTCTAGGTGACGGTTCCTTGAGGGAGGCCTATGTCCAGCTATGGACATCTTTCGGCTAAAATAATGATGATGACTGTATGTATTTAAAACATCATAAAATTAAACAAAAGTAGCTTTTCGCGGCCACGATGAAAGTTCAAAGTGATGTCATGAAGTTATTTTTTTTTTCCGGCTTACCTCTCTCATAAAATCACCCTTCGCCACTGCTAGTGGGTGTTATTTCCCCCGACTTTCGTTTGAGTTTTCATTGATGTTTCTATTAAGTTAAACTTAGTTCCGCGCATTGACGGGTCGACGGCTAGCCTGTCGGTTATAAACGGCATAGTAACCTATTTAGCGGGAAATGTGGGAGAATAAGCAACTAATATTCATATTCACTTTCATCGATATAACATGGATTATTGAAACTGTTGAAGATAGGTATGAAAGGTTGTAGATAAATTATCGTTAGAGAGCCGTACGTTCGACACCTTAATGCGTATGGTAATAAAAGAACCTTGTAACCTTAAAATTTTTGATTGACACATTGATTATTACTAGATTGATCCATGATTTTATTAAAATGAGTTCGTTCACGCATCTTTGCTAACGTAACCTTCACGCGATATTATTCAAAGATCCAATTTTAATAATTTCATAAAAATATCTAGCCAACTTATTATTTTTGCGAAAATTCTATAAGGGTTCCGTTAAATTGATGTCTGAGCAGAATTCTTTTACTCGTTAATAACAAAAAAATATTTTTATTTTTAATTAGTCAAGGTCAAGGTCAAGGTAGGAAGGGCGGTCGTTTTGGGGGACTGTCTTATGTATTTTTGACGTTCGAATAGTGTTGATTCTGTCTAATTTGAATATAAATGTCTTAGTTTTTTTTTTTTTTTTTTGATGTTCAAAACTTCGTCTAAATGTCATAATTAAATATTGTATTTTAAGGGTGTGAGCCTGGAGATCTGTCATACAGGTCCCGAACCCAGTATAGACTCCAGCTCTCACAAAGGATATACCGGAAAATGTAACTTATGCTATGAATCAAAATTGTACCTTTTTGAGAGAAATAAAGTACTTATTATTATTATTATTTTATTTTTAGGTGTTTACATATCTCGGGACCCTGGGGTCCCGGACCTTTGGAAGGCGTACGAGGGGCCGAAGCCAACTCGCAGAGGCCCGTTAGAAGCTTTTTAATTAAATGAGGCACCAACCGACGATTATCCCTGTACGCACTATGCAAGTGCACCCAAGGACAACCCCCGGTTGGTGTAGGACTATTACAGGATATGGAAATAAAGATATTGGACTATGGGTTTGGGTGGTTAAAATGGACTGGTTACCTAAAACTATGGAAGGACTATGGCCCCTGCCTGATCAATGTTTTTTTACACACGGATAAAATATTATTATTATAAAATTTTGAAAATACAGGCCTTATTTCAAGATCTTAAAAAATATAGAAAGGAAAAATTTGATAACTGATTTTACATTTTTTTTAAATAAATCATTTACCTCGCATGTGAATTTCTTTAGTCCAGGGTATGGAGGCATCGCATTTAGGTTGAGAACCTTTTCAAGAGTTGGGGGACGTTGCGGTCAAGCGAACAATGCCGGGAAATCCTAACGTAAATACTCGTAATAATTATTAGGAACGTTCCTCAAAATATTTTGTGCAGGTGATTCGTGTCATTCATAATAAAGTAAGTTCCTGAATTTTACCGTTGGAATGTCTTAAGTAATTGAGCATATTCAATTAGTTTCTAAGCTCAGACTTGCTAAATAACCTTCTATTCCTAACATTATATATTACAAACGATAACTCCATAACCAATAGGTAAATTTAGTGCTTGCATACTGGCATCAAATAACTTTGAAGTTGTGGTCGCCATCGAAATGACTGTTTGCAATATTTACCTAATGGCATTGGCTCAGCGTGACCAAGTCTTTGCTCCGACGGTTTTCTGATAATGAGATTTGGTACATTAAGTGCTAAATGGAAAACGTACATGTACGTAAGTATAACAAGCTAAGCTTTCAAAAGCTCAGTTAAAACCAAATAGAATGCTTTAATGTTTAGTGATGAGGTTATCAATGCCTTTTAAAACGATTTTCTAGCTGTAGGACATAATAAAGATATCAAAAGATAAACTTTTGATATCTTTATTATGTCGCTGCGTTTGAAATGTGTTTTTTGGGCTAGCTACACTTTTTATCTTTATTACGTGTCTGCTTTCGTCATAATTACTGATATAGCGAGGCTTTTGCAAAAAGTCTTTAAAGTCGCATTGTAGATTTTAATGGCACAATACTTTTAAAGCCTCTTCACAAAAGTGCTAAATCTTGAATAACTTCCGAGTATTAATTAATCAAGAAGACATTATTTGTATTTAGATTTTCGCGAAAGTGTTTCTAGGACATCGGTCTAGAAAGGGGCTCGAAGACGTCACATAATCACTTTAGTCGTAAATCAGCACTTGGGTAACACTTAGTTCTACGCAATGTAAATACAATAAGTCCACGTGTTCGATCTACTCAGAAAGGGAAAACAAACTAGACAAACAGATTCACGTCATAGGTACGGTCTACCTATTTGCCATTTACATGAAATCAAACAATATTAACTCCATGGACCAGCGCTTTCTCACGTACATATTAATCCCCAGCAGGACCCATTCACGTTACTGTTATTGCCTGTATGAATTAAATGTCTAAATGGGGTATTACTATTTTTATGGAAGCTACGTTTTTACTATTATTGCAGTCATACAATTTAGGGAAACACATTTACCAAATGTTTTGTTTTTGACCAATAGTATGGAAATCTCTACTTGGCGACATTTAAGTAAATAACATATTATGTGTATATCGAAATCCTCAGCTCAGTTTGACTGTAGCATTCAATCGCAAGTAATCGGTCATTCACTAATTCACCATCAAAGGCACATTGTGCATGAAGTTTGTGAATGGAATCTGCGGCTGAAACCTTGAGAGATGATCTATCATACATTATGTAAAGTAATATAATAACGCCTGTATTCTCCGAAGGGTTGGGCAAAGGTCGACCAACGTACACCCACATTTCGCCAGTAAGTAACTAGAAAGAAAGAAAGAAAGAAAAAAGAAAATCGACGCTTAAAAGGCAATATTGATCAAACGATATGTTGGCAACTTTACACTAGAGCACGTTTAGCACAGACTGATACACACATGAGATAATATACAGCAGATAGAATAGAATACTCTTTATTATGTACACCATAAAAATTACAGATATAAATGTAGAACTGTTACATAGGGTGCCACAATGGGCGGTCTTATCGCTAAAAGCGATATTTTACAGACAACCTTTGGATGGATCAAAAAGTAGAAGGCGAGACAATACTGCAGGTAGTCAGTGGTGTACCATTTACATATACAATAAATGCATACATACATAAAGCATATAGATACTTATCCATATATACATATACAATAATAAACATGATACAAGAGCAAGGAACTTTAAGTAATGATGATGTTTAAGGACAGAGGAAGTGATTTTTAACCAAAATTTTAAAAGTGGACAAAGATAAATAATAAAACAAAAAGTGTAAAACGCGATGTAAGAATATTATATTCAGGCAAGTGTACCTCACGGCTCCACCAAAAAGGGCCAGTTCAGCAAAAATGCCAGTCAACTAGTGTCTGACGCTGGTTTTGAACTGGACCTGGCTAAAACAAAATATGCGTATTAAATACGTATTCAACTTAGTCTATCACAGTCCATTGCTGGAGATAGGCCTCTCCCAATCTGCGTCAAAACACCCTGACCTCCACCTTACGCATCCAGTCTGTCCCAGCCACCTTTTTTAGCTCGTCGGTCCATATAGCTGGGGGACGTCCCACACTACGTTTGCCATTACGTGGTCTGCACTCCAGGACTCCTCTGCTCCACCAGCTATCGGTCCTTCGACAAACATGGCCAGCCCACTGCCATTTCAGCTCGCTTACTCTGCAAGCTATGTCGGTAACTCCAGTTCTTTTCCGAAATCATCATCATTCGTCATCATTTCAGCCGAAAGACGTCCACTGCTGGACATAGGCCTCCCCCAAGCCACTTAGACCGGTTCTGTGCTTCCCGCATCCAGCGGATTCCTGCGACTTCCATAAGGTCATTGGTCCACCTTGTGGGAGGCCTTCCAACGCTACGTCTTCCGGTACGCGGTCGCCACTCCAGAACCTTTCGGCCCCAACGGCCATCTGTTCTACGAGCAATGTGCACTGCCCATTGCCACTTAAGTTTGGCAATTCTTCGAGCTATGTCGGTTATCATGGTACTCCTGCGGATCTCTTCATTTCTGATTCGATCACGTAGGGAACTCCAAGCATAGCTCTCTGCATTGTCCTTTGGGTGACTTTTAGCCTTCTAATAAGGCCCATTGTGAGCGAACACGTTTCAGTGCCATATGTCATCACTGACAACACGCACTGGTCACCGTTTTCCGAAATACGTATTACCAATATATTTTTTATTCAATATATTATTATCCAATAGACGTTATTACTTAAAAGTTATCCCATAACATAAATTAGATTTGATAAGAAGGGTTACCCGGTTCCTTAAGTGTCACTTAATTTTCGGTAAAAAAGAAAATATGTTTGGAGAGCCTTTCATAACTTACTTTGAGCCCATTTTATTAGATTAAGGGGTCCTTTACCGAGTGGTCGGTACGTTGCGGTCTTCCTCGGAAGGCAAACTTTGGTGTGGAAATATAATGTTAAACTGGTACCTAAAAATGAACGTAAAATATATTATTTATTATAATACGAATAGTTATCAAAATTCGCTTTAAGCAAATAACTTTCATGTAACAAAATTAAAATTCTGGTAACGAAAACAACAAAAATAGTATCATAGTCAGTCACTGACTAAAATTGGAGGCAATATTTTTAAACATAAGTGCTGAAGCTAACGATAATTTTGGCAAATATAATAAGGTTGCCCAGGTGTGCATGCTTCGCGAGCCCAAAAGTTGCAAACCTGGCACCATATCCAGACTTCCCCAGACTTACTAGCTGAATATGGAGTGAAACAGACCAAGAAAAACTCCTTATCCTCTTTCTCATCTTCGTCCTTGTCTTGGCTTTCAATTTAATATTTTTCCCTTTAGAAAGCTTTTTATCTTTGTTGTTTTCAATAGTATGTATTTTTCCAATTCTTCTTCCTGTTCATCGGTAAAAACCCTTGCCCTTGGTAATTTTTGTAGACGATGTTAATACGGTGATGTTGCTTATCTCTTCGGCAGTAATTTTTTACAACACCTTGTTATAGTGCGATAATTTATTCCTAAATCCTTTGCCATCGTTTTGAACTTCTCTTGCAGCACGCAGCATCAAAGCTGCTGAAACAAGCACTAGAACAGACTTTCTCTTGTGATGCCGTGGCATTTTTATGACTAGCTCTAAAACAAACAAACATTTATGTAGCAAAACTCCAAAAAGCCAACAAAAAAAGGGAGCAAACATGCATGGGGTTGGTTGTCACTTGTAACTACCAGCCCTCGTCAAGCTGAGACAACCTGCCCCAAAACACGTTTTAGAGAATAACCTTCAAAAATAAATTTAAATCGATATTTATTTATAAAACTATACAACAATATCATGAGCCATATATTTAACATAGCAAATACATGAAAAGTATATTACAATGCAAAATTTAAGCATACAAGAATCGACACGGATGCACGAAAAATTACTTTCACTGTGCGAAAAAACCAACGCACGTCTCTCCGTCATGGCGTTTCTGAGCGGACTGAAGTGAAGTGGGGAGGGAGGTGATGCCTTCGCGATGCTTCGACGTTGATCAATGTTCGTATTCGTTCGTTGAGTTTTCAGTTATGACCGCTGTGACAACCAACCCGTGAGACAACCATACCCGATCTCCCCTATGTGCTCCAGCATATTGTGGTAACATTGAAGATTGACGAACATAGTGTCACAAACAGGGCCTCAAGTCTGCTATTACAATAGTGTCAGAATGGTCTCGCCATTGTGAGTATTTCACAGTGTTTGTATGGCTAATCTGTCAAAAACTCACAATGAAGAGACCATTCTGACACTATTGTAATAGCAGACTTGAGGCCCTGGTATTTAGCTGTAATGATGAATTCCATTCCTCTAATGGATATCGTAAAGTATGGAAGGAATATTAACATATTGGCAGAAGGAACATTGGTAACATGTAACAATTGAATCTTTTTAGGGTTCCGTAGTGTAACAAGGAACCCTTATAGTTTCGCCATATCCATCTATCTGTCTGTCTGTTTGTCCGCGGCTTAGCTCAGAGACTCTTAGTGCTAGAAAGCTGTAATTTAGTATAAGTATACATATTAATCACACCGACAAAGTGGTAAAAGAAAAAACTATTTTTTAGACTACCTTCCCTACACGTAAAGTGGGATGATATTATTTTTCTCATCTGTCCCATAGTGTGGGGTATAGTAGGATAGGCTGTTTAAAAATATTGTGGGTTTGTGAAAACTATATTTTGATTCAGGAATCCGTTTGTGTAATATTAAGCTTTAAAGTGCTAATTTTGTTAGAGGCAAATGTTCACCTACCAGCTAAATGGTTATATTTGGATATGTGAAAAAATTCACAGCAGTAATATATACATCGAAGTTAAAAGTCGGCTTCACAAGTTACCGAGTAATAGTCGACCAACTTACATTTACAGTTGAAAAACATGTTCTCCCATACATTCCATATAGAAGAACATGTTTTTCAACTACAATCCATACTAATACTAATATTGAAAATGTGAAAGTAACTCTGTCTGTCTGTCTGTCTGTATGTTACGTTTTCACGCCTAAACCGCTGAACCGATCGTCATGAAATTTGGCAGAGATATAGCCTGGGATACAGAGAAGGACATAGGCTTCTTTTTTACGCGATATAACCGACATCCACGCGGGCGAAGCCGCGGGCATGTTATAAATGTGAAAGTAATTCTGTCTGTCTGTCTGTATGTTGCGTTTTCACGCCTAAGCCGCTGAACCGATCGTCATGAAATTTGGCAGAGATATAGCCTGGGATATGGACAAGGACATAGGCTACTTTTTCATGCGATAACCGACATCCACACAGCCGCGACAGCCGCGGGCAAAAGCTAGTGTTGGGATAAATTCATACCAACTACGGAACCCTTCATTGCGCGTGGTCCGATATGCACTTGACCGGTTTTTTTTTTTAAATCCTTACTTACTTTAATATCCTCGTGTATAGGTTCATCCACACTGTATAACATGGTTAGACCAATTTGCCATGATCAATAGTAACATTAGCAATGTTAAATAATGTGGACGTGTTATAAAACAAGTTTTCAAACATGTTACTTGTTCTGAACTCACCCTAAGGCCCCCGTTTACGGCCTCAAGCGACATGACTTGCGACGCGACTGGGCGCGTCTTATTTAAAAGCGATCGTCGTGCGAATAAGCGATCGTCGCTCTTAAGGTATATTATGGACGACGCCACATAGAGCGTCGCGTCGCGTCGCGTCGAGCCGGACGGCTCTGTGTGGCGTCGTCCGTAATATCTAGTACATTACAACTACTCAGCGTCGCGTCGGCGTCCCGTCCCGCCGCGCCGCGCCCGCTGTGTGCAGAGACTTTTATACATATGTTACTTTTTGTTCGGTGAACATGAACACGTGGTCGCGCCGGCAAAGGGTGCTTTTCGGTTTTTCGAACAAAAAGTGACTTATGCTACGACCGTATATTAGTGCTTTTAAAGCAACGATAACCGACTTTTAATGATTTCATACTGAAGATCACGTCTAAACGAGTGGTGTTAATGATTTGGAAAAAAATATAAGTTAAATTAGAGCAATTTATTAATAATAAATTAATATTTTATGTTATGTTTATATTACATAGTGAATTTAATTTGTAAAGTTATGTCAAACGCGGATAAAAAACTGAGAATCACTCAAAATCTATTAATCGTATTTTTCTGAAACCTTCACCTTTTTAAAGATAATTTAATTATTGATCTTTTACTATACGTGTTTTATAAAATACCGTTTGTTTTATGTACCTATAATAAATTAATAATGCATCTTATTTGGGTCAGCGCTCCTGGATGGACGAGTCCTAATACTGGCTGGACGTACGACGCGTTGCGTGAGCTCAGTACAGAACACGCAAGCTAACCCCTCAAGGTCACTGGAATATATCTGCGTCTTAAATAGGACGCGGGGTCAAAAAGAAAGACCAATAGGTTTATTTGTCACAGAAACACGTGCATACAAAAAGATAATTACCTCGAGTAGGTAGGTAAACAAAAAAATATAACAAAACAGATCTAAATCATAATCACGAGCACATAACCGAAATAAAAAAATTGTTTGTCTGTAAAGTTGGTTTACGGACGATAGTTTAACGTGACAACGTCATAACAAAACATTGATGCGGCGCAAGCGTACAATGAGCGTAACGGGACAATGAGCGTTACGGGACAATGAGCGTTACGGGACAATGAGCGTTACGGGACAATGAGTCATCCTTTTTCGTGCATGCAGTCGGCGTTTATCGATTTATTAGACGTTGTCACGTCAAAAACACGCGTCCGTCACCTGTTTCCGTCCGTCGCTGCACAAGTCGCGTCGCGGTATCTCGTGCCATCCTCTAAACAACTTCTTTCATTTAGTTTTTTCCGCAGTTGCTTGTCGCTTGTCGTAAGTTGCTTGAGCATGTAGAATGTAGATCGTGGCTTAGAGGTAAGGAAGGTCACAAGTCAATTGCTCCGTGAAATGAAAAATTTGCTATAACGTGTAACTAGTTTTGATAATATAGAAGCCGTTTCGAGGAAAACTAATGTTCGCAGCGGGCCACATAAGAGTACTGTTGACGAAAAATAAGATTTGTATCATTACAATTTTGGCTTGAAAAACCGATTTTACATTTTATTGAAATAAAACCCAGTCGTCAAATATGTTATGTATTTGGAGTGTATTTATAGATAAGTATTTTACATATTTCAAAATACTTTTTGAATCCCATGATCATTTTTTAAATAAACATTTTTCTATGATTCTTCGATGTGACTACCGAGATCTCGTAAAAAATAGTTAGGTAGGTATCTACTTAGCAAGGTGAAACACAGACGAGTTTTATCTTCTAGCATTCTAACGTATTTAAATTTGACATTATCTTCGTATTTCATGCTTAGCAAGAAATCACAAGACTTAAAATAATACTCTTATTTTCTGTATTACCTACCTATAGGTAGATTGTTTTTCCAAATAAATGGTGACTTCCAGATGATTATAACAGGTTTCTGACAGGTTGGCCGGAGAAGCCGAGCTAAGTGATGGATTACCTACCTATCGGCGTATAAACCTAATGGTTATAGATTGTAATAAAAATATTGGTACTTATCGTACTCGTAACAGAGACTATTTTCAATCGTTCAAATAGCACATACGTACATATGGTTATCAAATCAATATGCGTAATTGTATAGGCACCAAATTCAAAATTACCTTTACAAAAAAAAACAATACCTTAATATACCCATTCGAATACTCACAAAAATTCGCGTGTTTAGTCATTATTTTATTTTATTACATTATCATATTTAGCTCTAAGCGCCTTGCGTTAAGCGAACTCAATTCAATCTAAATATGAACATTACCAGACTACTAAAAAACATAAAATTTGATTACACACTCTTCATGTCATGTTATGTCGTCAAGATAATAAACTCCAAAGGAATGGAGTGTCTCCAGACACGATATATCACTCTTGTGGTACGACGATCCAGAAAATTACTAAATATTTTGTTAGAACATTATTTTGCTTAACACGACAACGCTTTTATTTTGTTAAGTTTACTTATAATGTCACAAGTATAAAAAGGTTTTAAATATAATTGGTCCTAAGAGTAAATTAATGGTCACTTGAATAAAAATAAACACATGAAAAAATCGGCCAAGTACGTGTCGGAGTAGTTGGGATGAATTTATCCCAAGAACAAACTTAACATTGTACTTGAAAAACAAGTTCTCCAATACATTTCAACTGCAAATGTAAGTTTGTACGGAAAATTTTGAGAGATTGACCATGTTATTTTAAGACTTCTTATAGGTTTTCCTGTAATCTATACCTAAGTAAAGAATTTCTGTATTTTTTTTTTTAATTTTGGTCTTAGTAGTTTCGGATATAAGGGTATATGGTATATGGTAAATTTTCATCTATTTCCTTAAATAACTTTAAAAGTATAAATTTTAAAATTATATATTTTTTAAACTTAAATCCTTACAGAAAGCCCGTTTATTGGATATGTTACACGGTACCTACAGTTTGCAAAATTTTATTTTAAAATTTCCCAATTTTCCCCCCATAAGTGCCCCCATGTGTGGGTCACAGAAATTCATATGTGTACCAAATTTCAACTAAATCGGCCAAGAAGATTCGGAGCAAATGGGCTGTGACAGACGGACGGACAGACACACGAGTAATCCTATAACGGTTCAGTTTATTTCCTTTTGTGGTATGGAACCCTAAAAACAAGATAAAAATAGATATGTAATTAAGGAATTCTAGGAGTAGATAATCTACATAACGAAAGAAAACTCCGATTGGAATAGAACGTAATAATAATTAAATAATTATATCTCAAATAGAGGATCCGTGGTGAGTTGATATTGTCCCTGAAAAACATTTTTTTTTTTTTAAATGTTGCCCAACTCTACGTCATTTAAGACTTGCTGACCCAATTAATGATTATGTTCCATATAAACATTCTAAAACTTATCGATTTAGAGCAGCTATTGTGAGAGAATTTAATCTAAAAATCTTCGATCAAGATCGAAGCTAAAAATACAGCTCAAACAAATGATCTTACTTCAATCAACTCGATCCAATTTCGACCAGAAATTGTTTCAAAACGTTTCTTTGGTATAACTTTTTATTTTTATTACTAACCTTATGTCAATGTCTATTATATCAGTTCATCGATTACTCAAGAAACTAATACAAACATCTTAAAGATATCTCTAACTTACTAAATTGAAAATAATAAATGGATATTTGTCTATCTCATACTGTAATAATAAAGAAAAGATTGAAATTCATCTCCGGTACGATATAACGTTATGTAGATACAGCTACTTATAGATTACTAGCTTTTGCCGGCGGTTTCACTCGCTTCCTGGAAGAACTCCTTCAAGTACCCAGATGAAAATTATTATCCAATAAGGCTTATAATAACACACCAAACGAATTCAAATTATTACGGGGTAATGTGTTCAAGACAAAACTTACAGAATGACTTCTAAAGTGTTGTTTTTATAGTATTAAGGAATTTATGGAACACAAATATTATAAATTACGAGTAGTATAATTAAAAGCATATTAACAATATCAATTTTAAAAAAAAATTGTGAATAAATGCATGGTAATTGTATATAAGAATTAAAAAAATCTGCCTAGCTTTTTCCCAACTATGTTGGGGTCGGCTTCCAGTCTAACCGGATGCAGCTGAATACCAGTAATTTACATGGAGCGACTGCCTATCTCACCTCCACAACCCAGTAACTGGGTAACACGATACCTCTTGGTAAGACTGGCTGTCAGACTTTAGGGCTTCTGACGACCCGTAACGACTGTCAAAGATCCACGAATGACAGCCGGGACCAACGGCTTAACGTGCTTTCCGAGGCACGGAGGATTCTCGGTATGTAAAGATGGTCACCCATCCACGGACCAACCCTAGCAAGCGTAGCTTAACCTGACGGATCGACCCGTGCGGCTGTTATTACTTAGCCACGAGCTCCTCAATTGTATATAAGAATAATAATAGTAATATATATAATAAAAATGTATGTAAACTTAATAAAAATTTGCACGCTTGCTTGCAGGCAGAATACAATGACACTTAGGCTATTTCACCTTTACCAAAACAATGTATTGCTGGCAAATAAACGTTTAATTTGATTTGATTTGATTCGAAACCCGAAAACTCAACAGATTAAACCAAATAGACGAGCGCTATTTGCTATCACTTAGCAATCGGAAGCCTGTCGGATGGCTGTGAATAGCTATGATGGTCTTTATTTGTACCGCGTTTCATCTAAATCTTTTCAGCCGTTTATACTTGTTGGAGTAACAATAATACATCCTCATACTAAAATAACGGTAGAGATTGGAGTCGTCACGTGAATATGTTAAGGCGACGACACCCAACTTTTTATGATTTTATACTGAAGATCACGTCTAAACGAGTAGTATTAATGATTTGGAAAAAATGTTTGTTAAATTAGAGCATTTTTAATAACTTAATATATGAATATTTTAGATTATGTTCATATTACATAGTGAAATTAATCCGTAAAATTATGTCTAACGCGGATAAAAAACTGAGAATCACGCAAAATCTATCAAGTGTGTTTTTCATAAACCTTCATCATTTTAAACATAATTTAATTATTGATCTTTTAGTATACATGTTTTATTAAAATACCTTTTGTTTTATGTATAACTAGCTTCTGCCCGCGACTTCGTCCGCGTGAAATTTCTTGTTCCTCCGTCCCCCAATCCGTTCTCGAGAAATGTATGAGAAAGTGAATTTTCTACATTTTTTTTTGTGTGAATATTTGCATGTTTTAATAGTTATTCTGTTATTCGGGGCGGAGAAAAATCCAACAAATCCAAGATCATAAAAATCGGTTAAGCCGTTCTTGAGTTATAAATGGTGTAAATAAGTCGACTTTGTTTTATTATATTAAGATAAATTAATAATGCGTCTTATTTGGGACAGCGCTCCTGGGCCTCAAGTCTGCTATTACAATAGTGTCAGAATGGTCTCGCCATTGTGAGTATTTGTATGGCAAATCTGTCAAAAACTCACAATGAAGAGACCATTCTGACACTATTGTAATAGCAGACTTGAGGCCCTGGACGGGCGAGTCTTATTACTGGCTGGATGTACGACGCATTGCGCGAGCTCAATCCAGAACACGCAAGTTAACCACTCAAGGTCACTGGCATATATCTGGGCCTTAAACAACGTGAAATTAATAACCTGCTGTTCTATCATTAGAATAATTAACTTAATTTTGCGATGTTATGATACCAATACTACAAACTTATTAAAATACAATTATTCATTTCTGGTGTATGGAATACCAAAGCGTGTTAATACTTATTATAATACACAAGTTCGAAAGCATTACGACAAACAAGATTGAAATTTTTCAGAATAATAATTATGAGATTGACACCAAGTTTTTATTACCAAAATAATCATTTTTAGTACACTGAAAAAACCGAATAGTTGATTTTTTTATTGTTGGTTCCTTTTGGTTGAGTTGACTTTAAATTGTGTAAATAAACCGTTCCATGACGTTTGTTTTGACAATTTTTTTGTTGATTTAATTTTTATTTGTTGATTTAATTTTTATTTGTTGATTTAACAAACATTTTGTTGATTTAACAAATCATGTCGGTAGGTACTATATTAACCCAAAATATAGGTTAAAAAAAGGTTAAATCAACTTAAAAAGTTTTTCAGTGTAGGTACTTATCAGGAAAAATCGTGATACCTCACGAAAATTTAATTTAATTTGACTAAATAAAACATGGTCAAAAAACTAAGCACTCAAATTGGCTCTACCTCTATTACAGTTTCTGAAAAAACTACTTTCAGAATCAAAATATTTTCTTTCACATAAACCTACATGGGCACTTATGAAACGTCAGAAGCTGGGTGCACTGTTCCATTTGGTCGTTTCCTATGGAGAAGAGACAGCAAGAAACTCCACGGTAACTCTTTTAAAAATAATTCATTTTAACAATATTTTCAAATAACAGTGTTAATAGGTACGGGAGGACAGTGTAGGCCTTTCAATGAGTAGCAGGTACTTAACAGAATTGAAAAGAATTGATTATTTGATTTCGACGTTACGAGGCATAAAGGCTCCTACGAACAGACGCGACACGCGACGCGACACAAAGAGACCGCTCGTCGCGCGGCACGCAGTGTCTTTGTGTCGCGTCGCATGTCGCGCCTGTTTGTCGGCCTTAAAGCCGTATTATGAAATTATCTTATGATCGGTAGGCGACAAAAATAAATCAATGTTGTGTACATTTTATGCATATTTTAAACGTGGACAAATGCGAGTATCGTTTTCAGTCTAAATAACAAGTCAATCAATGTTTCTTCTTTCTTTCTTTCTTCTTCTCATAGGCGGTTAAATTTCATTTTAATTTGCCTTTTGTAATGATATACATACATACATATATAACGAAGCTTTGCTGTTATCACGGTGTGTCCAGCCCTATGATCCGTTGTTGTTAGCAACCGAAGGATTACTCTCTACTCGGAGGACCGAAGTGTCCCGTTCTGCGTTCAGTTTGGCGCGAGATCCCGCTGGGAGCGAACGCGGTCTTAACTCATAAACACGTATCTCATTATCGGAAATCTTCTAAAGTTCTCATCAACTTTTTAAATATAGATAAACGATATATTTTTTAATTCAGCACAAAAGTTAGTTTGCTACAATCAATTGCTAAGTTAAAAAGTTTTCAAGTTGACATTTGCGGAAAGTTCAGTTTGTTTATCAGATATGATTGTCTTATTATTGAGTGCCTTGTTTATAGCGGGTAAGTTGTTTTAGGCTATTTATACTTAGATATGATAAAAAAACTTTTCACTCCTCTTGCTCAAAAAGACCGTCATTGTGGCGTACCAGAGCGAAGAAAAAATTGCATTTCTTCCTCTAGGGGAAAAAGTATTTTTTTTTTTTTACTTTTGTCTGTCAAATGACCATGAGCCTACAAAAACGAAAAAGTATTTAGTCATAAGTAGAATAATCATAAATAAAGACTCGACGTATTACTGTTTCATAAAAAAGAACAACATTTTATTTTTCAAATGGAACTAAAATCGGCGATCTCTTTGGTAGAATGCATGCAATGCGTTGCGGTTGCAGAAGAAATAAAAAAAAAACATTGGCGCGAATCCTTTAGAATTTTTCTCTAATTTGAAAATTGAATTAGTGGCTGAAATTTATTTTAAATATTGTATTGGATTATTTTATTTTCTCGCAATCGTAGTGAAAAGTAGAGTGCAGACACACGGCGCTAAAAACACATTATAACTCGGTTTCTATTTACTCCCTCGCTAAAGCTTGGGAATAAAACTACCTCGTATAAATGGGTCATTTTAGCCCCTTATATAACAATCTACTATTTTTGTGGTTAAGCACATTACAAGTCTTTTGCACGTCTGCATGCGCAAACAAATAGTTTATTAAAAAAAACTATGTTCTAATATATTTCCAAAATATGTATAGTCCAACACCTATGTAAGAACGGATATTAACCAAACCCTTGTTAAACCAATCTTCACCTCTCCTTTCACAACGTCCATACGGCACTTAACGTCTTCACAATAAGCCAATTAACACTGCTTTGTAGTTCTATTACTTGAAAATAAACGCCATTCAACGTGGCAATGCGCCCAGATTTCCGGGCACTAAAGTAACCCGATCTTAGGTGTGTTTTTGCAAACCTATTTTGTGTCGGAGTTGCTTTAATAAGTGTCTACTGTTTTACCTTTATTGTGTTCTTGTAGTTATTAATTCTGCAATTGTTATAATTTTTTCCAAAAATAAAACATTTAATTTATTGAATGGTAGCACCCAATCTCGATCGCGATACATGATCAAAATCGATGATCGCGATCCAGATTTACATCCCGATTAACTTGGTCGCGATCGTAACCTCTGTAATAAATCTGGATCGCGGTAGTTGATATTGATTCCGAGCGAGACCACGGACTGAGTACCATTGAATTTCGAAAATCTGTTTTGTACGATTTGTTTTTGTGTCACCATTAATTATATGTAAACATAATTTCAAAACTAATATTAAAACGAATGCCTAATTATAAGCAAGCATTCTTTAGGCTGACATTAATTAAACTATGCACTAATTAATTGCTTTGTTCAGACACATCCATTAAAACCCAGTGAACTTTTACTTGAAATTATCACAAGCATTATACACACTGACTAAGCCTATTTCTATGCTTAAAAAATATCTTTAAAAGGTACTGAGAATTTAATAAAGCAATTAGTAGCTCACCTGGGAAAGTTTTTCATTCCGTTTTACCTAAGTATCAAACTGTAATATCCGCTACCCTAATTAAAACTGTCCAAATTAAGGCGAGATTAATTAAAACAATCGGAAACGTTAATCTGCTTCTGTCAACATTCAATATTCCGAATGGACACCTTCTAAATAATTGCCAATCTGTGGCAGTTGTGGAATCACATCTCGTGCCCCATAAGCCGTCATTTAAACTTGACAACGATAATTTGGAGGAAAATTGAAATTTTAGCCATGAATTCTGTACACCTGAAAATAAAAGGCAGGGGAGACAATCTCCATAAATTTACATTTGTCAGACACCTTAGAAATTGCTCTCCATCGCCGTGTTATTTTCACTGCCGAGCTACGAAGAAGAAAACTTGACAGTTCATTTTTGTTATTTTCTTCAAGTTTCCGCTGCTTGAATGTTTTTGAGGTCGAGTGGGATTATAATTTCCGTAGAATTTTCTAAAAATAAATATTTTTTTCGTCGGTTTTCCAACACCAACTTTTTCAAGCAACTACGGTACTTTTTAAAAGTTAGCTAAAATACCTATTAGTAGTAGTATAGAGGTATGAGGAACAGGGTGTAAAGTTCACTCTTGATCTATTGAAAAGGGAGGATCCTGCGACCAGACGGGTGTTGTGTCTGGTGGGCAACTGCCCGACGGTTGATGTCAGGATGTTGTATATATGCTAGTCGCGCGGTAAACTCTGATTGCGCGATGCAGGATTTGTGACGTCAGGTCTTTGATGCGTAGTTCGCATGTGGCGTTGTAGATGCCGCCACAGTAGGTTGTTCATTATGGGTACCTACTAAGGGCCAAGTGCACACCCAAAATGGGGTCATCTTACCAGTTTTATTTATTAACTAAAATAAAAGTAGCCTAAGTTACTACTTATAACATCAGCCAGTGAGAGTCAAAATCGGTCCAGCCGTTTCGAAGATTAGCTGGAACAAACATACAGACAGACAGACAAAAAAAATGTCCTTTTTTTTGTTATTAGTACCGTATATCATTTCATAAGCATTTCATAAAAAGCTGTTATTTCGATATTACAAACAGACACTTAAATTTTATTTATTTGTATAGATGGATTTAATAAAATCATCGAATATGTGAAGACTTTCTATTAGGCCTTATTATCTTGAATTAATGTCGTTACAGTTACTTCGTGCTCCAACAAACAAATAGTTTAGTCAAGTCGAGCGATCACTTACCCGCAATTTAGACACTTTGTAAGTTTTCAGTAGGTAAGAGCGGAGTTGTCCGGATAACTCAGGCCTCAATATAGTAACCTCTTGATTTCAATACAAAGTGAACTACATGACAAACAAATTTCGGCTTTCTCTGAAACCTGGCTCAGGGGAATATAATATACAAAGGGGATCAACAAAAACAAATTTGTTTACTTATAACAAAAGAGGTTCAGCCGTTCTCGAGTTTTTGTGAGACTAACAAACGTCAAGTCATTTTTATAATATATGTAGATGATGAATAAATCGTACCTACTTCCTAAAATATATGTAGCAGTCAACAAAAGAGATCATTTTGTAAGCACCTAAATTGAATCACTTTTTATTCATTTTGGGCATGTGCCGAGTAGCCAAGTCTTTGACGCTCGTCTGAAGAATAATTAAAAAACCGGTCAAGAGCGAGTCGGACTCGTGCACCGAGGTTTTTGTACCACCAAAAATAACCAAAAAAAAATATTGTTCCACTATCGGTCAAGAGATGACGCTGACATAAAACTGCAATATTAGAAAAAGTGTGCTATTTAGAGAAATCGTTTTGTCTTTCCTGTAATCTTTACATAAACTTTTATCACAGATCTAGAATAATTTCAGATTTTTCAGTTTGCTTGAAGGGGGGAACGGTTTTAAAAAAATTCGTCAAAAGTCGAATGCGGCCTAAAAAAAAGGAAAATGTTTGATAATGTGCAAATAGCGCTCTTTCATATGCCCTAGTAACCCCACTTTGAATTTTCAAGAAACCCGTTCAGTGCCTGTTGCTAAAAAAAAAGTATTTTTATTTATTTCTTAATTGGAAAATAGTTGGGCAAACGTCATATAAATCTATACCAAATTTCGAGTTGATAGCATTAGTAGTTCTTGAGATATCCAGCTGTGACAGACGGCAGACAGACTGAGTCGCACCATAAGGGTTCCTTTTTAATAATTTGGTACGGAACCCTAAAAAATATATTGAGCAGCAATAGGTAGGTAAAAATGAACAGTCGTTTATTTTTTTTAACGTTACGGTTTTTCAAATACAAACAGTAATGATAGGTGTACACAAAATCAAAATATTTAATTTCACATAAACCTACATGGGCACTTATCAAACGTCAGAAGCTTGGTACACGGTTCCAATTGGTCGTTTCCTATGGAGAAGAGCCGGCAAGAAACTCCACGGTTACTCTTTTAAAAATAATTGGCTTTACAATATTATCAAATAACAGTGTTTATAGGTATGGGAGGACAGTGTAGGCCTTTCAACAAGTACCAGTCACTTAACAAAATAGAAAATGGCTAACAATTATACAGTCTACTAGGCCTGCAAGGTTCTTACATTCACAAAATAGAAAAGAATTATATGAAGGAGAACGGTAGGTCTCTCTCGTTATCATCTGCCAAATTTAAACTACTATGGGTAGTGTTGGTTATTGCGTAATAGAAAAACCGTTATCAAAATCAAAAGTCATTTACTCAACTTAGGCAGAGAATCAGCACTTTTGTAACGTCAAAATTACATAAGACAGTCTCCCAAAATGCCCGCCCTTCACCACTTCCTAGTGCTTTAGCTTGGAAGAAGAAGTGGCGAAAAAACTCCCCAGCAGCACAGCTGTCTGTTCAATTAGAAAAACTAGATTCTATACAGTAGTGGGTATGCAAAGTAATTAATGTAGGTACACGGCACACAGAACGCGCGACAGTTTCTAGACGTATTCACTGCTTGATCGCCACCGAACAACTTCACTCGTCGCCGGCTTTATGTTGCTTTGAGACTCTTTCAAGCGCCGCTAGGCAGCGCTGGCGTCCCGATTAGTCGAGAATCGATGGCGCGTACCCCACCAACTCCATCGAACGCCACCAGATGGCGCTGGCGTACCGAATACAACTCGATTGCGACATCGAACGATTGAGATCGTGATCTCGATCTACTTTGTACTATATTTCTGTGTTCCTACCTACTCGAGTTAATTATATTTTTGAATGCACTTGTTTCTGTGACAAATAAACCTATTTTTCTTTCTTTCATATATATAAAATTGAAAACTTATAAACCAAATCATGATTGTCATTACAACTACAGTAAAAAATCAGACCAAAGCCAGGAGATGTACAGATCTATCCATTTATTACAATCCTGTTAGTTTTATCGTCGGCTTGCAACAATAAAACTAATAAAGGCGTCGGTCATTAAGTTTGTTGGTACTTCCAGCAACTTTATGACTGCGTATGGCACCATACCGATTTTATTAACCATTTTCATACATAATCGATTAACGTAATTAATTGGAGTGTTCAGATATGTTACCAACAGCTGTTGTTGAGAAACCAAAGTGCCTAATCACCTAATTGTTGTAAATCTTGGTATAAAACATGGAAGACGGACTGTTCAGATTAAAATCCGTTGTTTTCCAAGAAGGCCATGACAACAGGAAATAGCGGCCCGCTTGGCGTTAAGCAGGGCTTAACCACCGGGATGGTGAAACTGATAATGTTAGAAAGGATGTAAAAAACTGGCCAAGTGTGTGTCGGACCTATAGATGCAAAACGGATTTTAAACGTTTTAAACCATTTGGTTTTAAACCGACTTTTTGTTTAAAAACTTTTTAAAACCACACTTAGCGGTTTAATAATGGTTCAAAATGTTTCTTTTTTTTTATAGAATGCTCTGAGCCTGCACACGAAGTGATCTAGACCACACCTACTTCCTGATTTAGGATATATCAAAGGAAATTATATTGTATGTATATTAATACAAAAATTATGTAAACAATGTTCCAAAATCAGTGTTTGAAATGATGTTTCCATTTAAACTAGAGAAACAGTTGATACGACAGTGAAATTATTGCTTAAAATTCCAAAAAAAAATACTTTGTAAATGAATTCACTTAGATTACCTAATAAAAATGGTAAATATTCAATTAGCCTTTTGAACTTAATTTTTAAAGTAATACGTAATCAATATACGGCCCACGTGGTTGTGGTTTTAAACTGTTTTAAACAAATTGAAAACGGGTTTCAAACCACGGAATTTGGTTTAAAACGGTTTATTTACAACTATAGTCCGACCACGCACAATGACAGGTTTCGTAGTTGGGACGAATTTATTCCAAGAACAAACTTAACATTGTAGTTGAAATACATGTCGCCATACATTCCAACTGCAAATGTAAGTTGGTTGACTTATTAAATTTACTTTCTGAAATAAATGTTTATTATTATTATTTTATTTATATATGTCTACATATCTCGGGACCCTGGGGTCCCGGGCCTTTGGAAGGCGTACGAGGGGCCGAAACCAACTCGTAGAGGCCCGTTAGTCGCTTTTTAATTAAATGAGGCACCAACCGACGATTATACCTGTACGCACTATGCAAGTGCACCCAAGGACAACCCCCAGTTGGTGTAGGACTATTGCAGGATATGGAAAACAAAGATATTGGACTATGGGTTTGGGTGGTTAAAATGGACTGGTTACCAAAAACTATGGAAGGACTATGGGGGCCATAGTCCTTCCATAGTTTTTGGTAACCTGATCAATGTTTTATTATACACGGATATAATGGCAGGGGGTGACTTGCACACTCAATAATGGGCCCCCGAAAACGGTCGCTAGCACATAGTGACGTAGAGACAAGGGGGCAACATGTCCTGAGGTGCTCGAGGAGTGGAGAGGTATTCCAAGGCTCTCAGAACAATCCCAGAGCCCGGAAGATGGTCAAGATCCCTACAAGCACTTACTGGAATACTTCCTTCCTCCGAGCACGTTTGCTCTTGCGAATCTCCACTTAAGCCGGCCAATAAAGGCAAGAATGAAGTGGGAGCTCTCATAACTTCTCCCGGGAGATAGGGTCCGTGGGGTCGCAACTGCCCAACAGCTCGCCACATGCTACCCTGCGGGTTTCTGTATCTCTCTTGGTCTGGCTCCTCACCCTAGACACGTTCCGGCAAAGTAAACTCTACCGGCACAGACCTAGAGTTCGGAGCGCGCAAGCCCCACCACGACGTCAACGTAGAGATACGGCGGTGGGGCTATTATTATTATTATTACTCGTTATCTTTTGCACATATCCAAAACCCAAACAAAAATTTGCACTTTGAAGCTTAGGTACGACGTACGCCCTGAATCGAAAAATCGATTTCACAAACTTGCAATATTTTTGAACGGCCTATCCAATGATACCCCACACCATGTTATAAACGAGAAAAAAAAAATGGTCCCACTTTACGTGCAAGGGAGGTACTATACAAAACAACTATTTTTACCACTTGGTCAGCGTGATTAATATGTAGGTATACCCATGCCAAATTACAGCTTTCTATAGTACTAAAAGTCTCTGAACTAAGCCGCGGACAGACAGACAAACGGACGGACATGGCGAAACTGTAAGGGTACCTTGTTGACTACAGAATAATAATAATAATTTATTTAATCAAAATCACAATGTTAACATTAAATTAACACTAGTTAACCAGACCGGTAGGTGTTACAACCAGCACCCTTACTAAGTTATATAATAACTTGTATTAAGGGCAGTGATACATACAGCACGTACAAATGTATTTCAGTTTCTCAACAAAAAAAAAAAAAAAAACAAAAAAAATCGTACGCAGAACAAGTGTTCAAATAAAAAATATTAAAACTAGAGTTAACAATCTGCCAAGCCTTTTCCCAACCATGTTGTGGTCGGCTTCCAGTCCAACCGGCTGTAGCTGAATACCAGTATTTTACATGGAGCGACTGCCTATCTGACCTCCACAACCCAGTAACTGGGTAACACGATACCCCTTGGTAAGACTGGCTGTCAGACTTTTGGGCTTCTGACGACCCGTAACGACTGTCAAAGATCCACGAATGACAGCCGGGACCAACGGCTTAACGTGCTTTCCGAGGCACGGAGGAGTCTCGGTATGTAAAGATAGTCACCCATCCACGGACCAACCCCGGCAAGCGTAGCTTAACCTGGCGGATCGACCCGTGCGGCTGTTATTATTTAGAAACGAGCTCCTCAAAAAAAAAAAACTACAGTTAACATATAACCATAATTGCAGAATTCGAAAATTACAAATTATAATTTTACTTATTTGACTTTTGTTTTTTTTTTGACAATGGAATCCTAAAATGACGACCATTTTAAAACTTTATGACGTCGTTTATAAACAAGCTTATTTATAAGGGGCGAGGTTTGTTTGACAAAAAGCTTTCCTAAAAAAACAATAACGTGAGACAAAAACCCACAAAGAAAAAAAAAAATTGACGTTAAGGAAAATAAATTTATTGTTGTCACCATTACCTATTTTCGAAGGATTCCTTTGCGTTTTGGTCAGTGATGCGAAAAAACAAAGGATATCGCATTTTCGTCTCCATAAAATCGTAAATATTTAATGGCAAAGCTAATTTTAGAATGAGCCCATTGAATATTGTGTTAATTTAGTATTAAGTATGTTGCTACGATATGTTTACCTAGGACAAACTGTCCAGGGCCTCAAGTCTGCTATTACAAAAGTGTCAGAATCGTCTTTCATTGATTTCATAATTGTTGATTTTAAGTTTGGTAATCTACTAATAATTATAATGAGGTCATTATGACTTTCCAATGGTCAGCCACTGACACTCCATTGAAAGAATTGGTAATCTCGTACATAATGACAAATGAAACTTCCTACTAACATTCCAACTTCCTACTACTTCAGATTGCTTATAACACTAATCTATAAATAATAATTATGTAAAAATATATATAAATAAAATCTGGTATGAAGAAATGTTCAAATTTAGTAGTCTTTTTTCGATAATCATTTCTACTAACGGGTTTTATAATAATGGCAATATGACAATGCCATTGTAATACAATTCTATTACGAGACCATTGACCGACCAATGATCGACCATTATGAATTTAGCAGATTACGAACTTTTAGCAAAATGACAATGGTATCGTGTTGGAGTGACGAATTTATAAAAATAGCAGACTTGGTCAGCTTTTAGTTAGGTCCAACTTCGAGAAAGAGGTCAATCGTCGAATCTGACTTGGCTGCGCAGCGTTCGGGAAGCTACGCAATATCTTCTCGTCCCACATACCGCAGTGTCTCAAGACGATAATCTCTGACCAGTGCGTGTTGCCAATGATGACCTATGACACTAAAACGTGCTCGGTCACAATGGGCCTTATTAGAAAGCTAAAAGTCACCAAAACTATGCTTGTGCAAACTTTGATTTTCCCTATCATTGACTATGCTGACGTGTGCTACTTTGACTTGAATGCGGTTTTGCTGGATAAGCTCGATAAACACTGCTAAACAATGGTATCCGTTTCATATTCAACCTACGGAAATATGACCATGTGAAGGCCGCAGGAATCCGCTGGATGCGGAAAGCACAGAACCGGTCGAAGTGACGGTGCTTGGGGGAGGCCTATGTCCAGCAGTAGACGTCTTTCGACTGAAATGATGACGATGTTGCTACGATCCTGTAAACAAGGGTAAACAACAACTACCCATACGTACTGTCTGTTCTTATTTAGATACCGCAAGTACCTCCGGAAGTAATGTTTTGGATCACCGAGGCTATCTTTACACTCCGCCAGTGAAGCGAGCAATCGAAATATGGGGCGATCCGGTCATGAGTGACAATAGATATCGACATTTTGTAAAAACCGTTTTAACGGATTTCTTTTAAGGCAGCAGTCTTGCAAAATTCAGTCGCGGTGAGTTATTTGCGCAACTTTGTATTTTATAATTAAACAAATTAATGAAATAACATGAAATATTATTATTGCACAGAAATAAACATAATATATGTAATAGCTATTATTATTTTTTTAGATCATCGAGGTTGATTATGTTAGGTAAATCAAGCGTTGAATACAGCTCTTTCTGCCCAACAACATTTCGAGGTATGTTTGTGCACCGACTTTAGGGTAATTAAGAATTATTTTCAAAATCTGTTCAGCGCATAATTAGCCGAACATTCTCGTCTTCAAAATGCGCTGATTATTTTTTTTTTTTTTCTAATTATCTTTCATTTTCTTATTTCGGAGGTCACAAAGTCATCAAAATTCTCTGTTTTTATCTCTTAATAAACGGTTTGTATCATAAAAACAATGAATCGTATATATGTAATAATTAAATTATTTTAAAGTCAAGAGTACAATAAAGCAAACACAAAAAAAACACGACAAAATGACCTAACTCTCACAATAATAATAATCTCAAATGCCCTCAATGAACTATAAAAAAATTACTAGCTATTACTTATATTATGTTTATTTCTGTGCAATAATAATATTTCATTAATTTGTTTAAAAAAAAAATACAAAGTTGCGCAAATAACTCACCGCGAGTGAATTTTGCAAGACTGCAGCCTTAAAGTGAAAACTTCTTTTGCCACGTCGAGCGTTTTTTGTAAGGGTAAACTTTTGGATTCGCGTCACCGAAATGTGCGACATGCTCGTGACATGCTGCGCAATAGTTTTGAGTTTTCGCTTCTGTCGGCGGCAGGGCTTTAAATACCGGTAAATTTTCATAACGTTACCTTGTATTGACAGAGTTAACGTTATTATTAAAATAACGGTAATCACTTTAACGTTATTTATGCGTCTATTAATGTTATCGTTATTTTAAACGGGTGAGATATAAGTATTCGGGCCTGGGGCGTGCGGCGCGGCGGGAGTCCGCCCTCGCGCCTCTCTGATGCCGTGACGATCAAAAGGTTCGTTGCCTGAATCTGCCTGATTCTTACCTACAGAACGGCAACGTAGCTAAATTAACGTTAGTTACCGTATTTTTTTTAATGTTAACGTTATATTACTGGTAATGTTATCAAGTAACGTTAAATTTTTGTAACGTTAGTATGTTAGGTATAACATTGAAATTTAACGTTACGTAACGTATTTTGTTATTTGGTAACGTTAGCAAACCCTGGTCAGCAGTCCTTATGACTGCCTATTTTTTTCAAATAAACTCAACTTACGTACCTAAAATCACGGGTACTTATGAGTAAGCCTAATTTTCCGGCAAAAATATGAGTTATGCGAAAGTTAGATTTAGGTGTCAAACTAGAGATAAAAGCATTATTAAGTAAGGCAAGATTTAATGTAATGGAGACCTTTGAACAAAGTCTCTGTACAATGAATATGAACAACAGTATCCTTTGTTCTGTCACAGAACTATATATTATAGCTGTCTATGTGCCGATTAAAGGAAAGGGCAACGACAATATTTTCGACCCTTTCGGAAGTATTCGGAAATTAGTCATAACTAATTATTGCTATCAAGTAAAAGTAATCTTTATAGTAAAAGAAAAACGCTCAATTTTGTATGGCAAATTGAATGAATGAACTAGCGGTTCGCAAATCAGTAACTGTTTACTTATTACTACGAATATCAATTAAAATAGACTTTATTGTACGAAAAAACAGACCAATTTTGTATTGCAAAGTGAATGAATGAACTAGTGGTTTTATTCGAATTTGCGAACAAGCGACCGATTGTTTTTGTATTCGAATATTAATATTAGTAGTATCAAACCATTCGATTATTGGAATCAGTAACAATCGTCGATCTCTAATTGGCAATAATCGAAATATATCGATAAACCCACAGAACTTCTGTGGGTTTATCGATATATTTCGATTATTTCCAAGCAATTACAATGCACGCATGAGCGAGTGTAATCGTGTGTAAATCGTTGCGGTTCCCCAAAACCCCTAGAAACCAAAGGGTTTGCCGATGCCCGCAATCAAATATTATTGTTTGAAATACCTAACCGAAAGGAATAGCTTAGGAGAATTTATTGCAAACATTGTTTGTTAATAAAGAGGAGAGTGATGAAGCAGGCTGCGAGTACGTGGGATGAAAATAAATGAGATACCGAGTGAAAATCTTCATAATCGAGCGATTACTGATGCCGATTCGATTATGAGTAACATTGGTTGGTATTCAGGCTTCATCAAGAATAAATAATAATCTATATATTCAACTGTTTTAAATTGTTAAATAATGCTATGAATCTACTAGATGAGAACAGCAACGTCATATTTCTTCAATCTTCATTAAGTTAACCCCTTTATCATAATTATTTTGACATATCCTAACATAACGAGTATGTGGTAGGTACGTGTGTATTTCATGATGAAGGTACTTTTAGTTACGAGAGCTACCGAGTATTAAAAACATTCAATTCATTTTTTTTAATATTGTGACGTATGTAGTCATGCATGTATCTGTTACGTCGTAATACTCAAACTCAAAACTCAAACTCAAAGCATTTATTTCAATTAAACCATTTACAGGCACTTTTGAATTGTCAAAGAGACGGTCAGTTAGTCAGAGTCGGCAAGTTGAAGCTAGATGCCCATTCCAATACGTAGATCACTATGGAGAAGAACGGACAAGAAACTCCAAGGACACTCTTTTAAATCAAGATATTACATAATCCTGGGTACATTATTCTTGTTGCTTCTATATGTGAGACAATGTAAAAACTAATAAAACAATTCAAAATATAAAATTACAAATTAAAATTACAATAATTACTAGAAATGTTTATCCGAAATGTTTATCTGAAGTGTGCACGGATAATCTTAAGCAAAAGTAGGTAGTTACGTGGGTAAGATTCAATACTTTCCAATAAGTTTTCTTCATGTATCTACATAAGTAGATAGATCACTCTTTATCAGTTCGCGCTCTTGTTTCGTTTTGCTTCTAAATATATACTACGATCATAATCCTAAAATAATAGAAAATTCACTGTAGGTAATCTGTGGCAAAGTTGTCAAATAAAGGCGGCAACATTTATCACTTTAGCAATATCGTAAAATGTTCACCTACATTGCCCAGTTTACACCAGTGAAACGATTTTGTCTCGAGCTATAAAAATAGCATTTCCTTTAGATATTGTCTTTATCGTAGACAGAAAAGTTTTGTATTATGTCAAAACGGTTATTAAAATTTTATTTTGATAACTTGACTAAGTATGAAACTATTTTATTGCGAGTTTGCGCGCAATCATTGTTTTCATAGAGATCTATATCGTACATACTATTTCCATACACACACCATAGACACGTGAAAAGACTGAAATAGAAGACTGGAAGGAATTCAACAGTGTCTTTAAGTGCCACATTGAAATAAATCATTCGACATCGAATAAATGAAGAATTGCAAAGTAATCTACACACTTGAAGTAGTAAAACAGAGCTTCGTTGTCACTAACACATTAACAGTTCCTTGTGATTAGTGATTAAAAATAAACATCAGTAGTTCCGACTACTGATGTTTATTTTTAATCACTAGTTCCATTTTAAAAGAATCTTAAAATAATGGAACTAATCTTGAATTTGCTATCACTAGTTCCACATTATTATTTTAGGTACTTGTGAAAAATTTTAAGGGTGTAAACACCAGAGGTAAAAACACTTCGTTTTTATTATTATAATTATATTCAATTTTTTTGTTTTTTTTTTTTTGCTTTTTTTTTAGTATTATGATGCCAGTCTTTAAGTACATTATTTGTCCTATGCATCGCACCATAAACACACCATAATGTTTTTATATCTGGTTTCATATTTTTCAAGTGGCTAAAATAATAATGTGGAACTAGTGATAACAAATTCAACATTAGTTTCATTATTTTCAGATTATTTTAAAATGGAACCAGTGATTAAAAAAAAAAACATTAGTAGTTCCATCATGGAACTGTTAATGGTACTAGTGGCAACGAAGCAAAACAGAGGCTGAAAAGCACATCCATATCGTTTGCCACTCCGCTTTCCAGTACAATAAGATATTGATTGCGTTACTCAAGGATGTACCGACATGCTTTCACAGGACAATGATGGTCAAACATTCAACCAGGGGGCCAAGTCTACTAATGTACAAACGTTGCAATGGTCTCTTCATTGTGAGTTTTTGACAGATTTGCCATACAAACACTGTCAAATACTCACAATGGCGAGACCATTCTGACAGTATTGTAATAGCAGACTTGAGGCCCAGTTCTAGTACTGTTCAGTTATTGACGTTGTTATGTTATGTTATAACGTATACAAGACAAGTGTTAACGTAGATAAAAATACCAGAAAAAAAAAATTGGTTGTCTGTAAAGTTGGTTTACGGACGATAGTTTAACGTGACAACGTCATAACAAAACATTGATGCGGCGGCGCAAGCGTACAATGAGCGTAACGGGACAGTGAGCGTAACGGGACAATGAGCGTAACGGGACAATGAGTCATCCTTTTTCGTGCATGCAGCCGACGTTCATCGATTTATTAGATGTTGTCACGTCAAAAAGCAATTACAATATTTTACTAACTACCTGTTAATTTTTTTCCTACGATCTCAGAGACCTACAACTTTTTATTTGATCTGAGCCTACAACGTGCTTTGACTATGTTTTAAGGTCCTGTTATCCAGTCTATTTTAAATAAAACAAATTTTAAAGTATGTCTTCTATAACCGTAAAAAACCCATATCAAAACTAGTTACGGAAGTAATGTCCCAAATTGCACAGGAACAGAGCGACCGGCGCAGCGTCGTCGGAACTTCAAACAAGTGAGCTTAAAATGGATGCGAGCACAATTTCCATAAGTAAGGTAGTGTGTCCAGTGAACAACTAGTGTTATGATAACACAAGCCATTTGGCTGTTTGTACACATAGTTTTAACGCTGTATTGACAACAGTATCATTTTGTAACATATAAACTCCATTTGAAATAAGATTAGACATTAAAAAAACCTTTTTTACAGTCCGCTCAACCGATTTTGACTTCTATTTAGTAGGCGTAAGGATGGCATTAAAAGCAAAAAAGTGGTTCCAATACCAACTGTTTACTGCAGCTGCCATTTGTCATGCCACCAACACAATAGAAGTCAAAATCGATTGAACGTCTAATCTTATTTCAAATAGAGTATAGTTGCCTTACCTGCTGGAAAAAATCATGCCTTAAAAGGTCCGGTTAGCGCGTGGATAATATAATTATCTATTCTCTATTGTTTTATGTAGTATACTCTATTCGCACATTTACATAACCTACTTATATCTATAACATAGGTACATGTTTCCGATTCTGAAAGTGGTGCCGGTGTCTGAGAAGTTGTGTGGAATTCGATTGACATGGTATTTGCATGTAATGTGGAGGAATGAGGATCATGTCGGGCGGAAAGTTTTGAATTTGAATGTGGATGGATACGTGTAGGGTAAAATGAAAGTAAGGATATGGGTGGAATGTGTGAAAGGTGTATGACAAAAAAAGTGACTACAGAGATGCCGCCTTATACAGGTATGGCAGAAAATAATTTTGTTGATAACTTAAACTCAACTACGACAAAAACGCCAAATAAAAAGGTATAAATAAGACACGGTTTCCGTATAGTTGGAGTCACATGTCATGTAAATAAGGCGTAAATCTTAGGTACAGATTAGATATGTGTGGGCCAACGTTTATTAAAAAAATAGCTTCTGCCCGGGACTGCGTCCGCGTGAAATTTTGGCCCACCCATCGCGTCGCATCCCGTTGCTCGCCCGTGCTATAACTTCTTTATCGCTTAGCGTTCTCTCTGACTTTTGTTATTTTCGCTTGGCTCCTTAGGATCGTAGCGTGATGTTATATAGCCTATAGCCTTCCTCGATAAATGGATTATCCAACACATTGACAAGAATTTTTGAATTCCAACAAACAAACTCTTCAGCTTAATAATATTAGTATATAGTATATAAGAAACAAAAAGAAAGATATGCCTCATGCAGGTATTTAGATATTTTGTTCGCAGATGACCATTGAAATGCAAACAAAGGAAGGCAACGCTTATAATTGACGAAATAATTAATACGTTGTTGTTCGAGTATTTGCTATCTATCGCATCAGATTGATTAGGTTAGGCCGAACCTAATTAATCTGATGCTAATCCTAGAAATAATAAACATGTTGATCCAATGATGTTATATAGGACTAGGTCGGCAGTGTACAGCGCCGACGCGTTTCTACGTCGTATACGTCCACAGGCATATCCGACTTCAGTTGTCAACTTGACGTCAAGTGAGCGATCGCTTAGCGATAAAAAATATCAAAATGGCGAAATGCGCGGTTAAAATTTGTATGTCACGGTCTGAAAAGGTTAATAAAACAAGTGGTGTTTTTATTAACCTTTTCAGACCGTAACCATTTCACAAGTAAGTTTGCTAAATTTTCTTCAGATTATTCAAAAAAACATTACGAGACGAATTAGATTTGTCAAACATTGGTGTTGCCATCAGTGTTACCAGTGAAAATGATTTTCATTTTGCCAGACTGTTGGGAGTTTAGTGAATGACGAATGTATGTTCCTGTAAGTCGAAATTATTATTATAGTCTGTTTGGTAAACATTGAAATAACATCATTTCATTTTAAACAATAGTTATTTGACAGAATCTTATTCGTTTTGAAATATAATATTTACGTCTGCGCACATTTTTTTTTTCGTCCTATATGTACGAAATCTTTCAATTTCTTTAAAGCTTTAATCTATTGAAAGTTTCATAATACAATCTTTCATAGTAGGTAATTGATTCAATAAATACCTTCATTCATTCTGGGGTAAATTACGTGGATCATTGGCAACTCTGGCTATTTTTCCGATCAGAATAGGTAGAGTTTATTAACCTAAACTTCGAGGAAGGAACTAACATTTTTTTTTTGCGGCGCTTTGGTTGTAAAACGCGCGTGCATGACAATGTTCTTTTTTTAAATTCATAAATGTGGCTGTTTGATGAGTAAGGAAGGGATCTAAAACGCAAAGGAGTTGCATAATGAAATTCAGTACAACATTATAACACTCGTTTGGATGATATTATGGTTACTATGACACCAATTGTTTTAATGTTGGCAATAAGCTGTTTCAGAAACTTTTATAGAGGATTTATAGCATTGATGTAGATAAATAATATTATCATAGGAAAACAAGGCACATTACATCATCAGTTCTTATGTGTTCGTCTTGTACCCCATGTTGCCACTTGGCCACGAAGACTATTATGTACACGCCAGTGCCAAATTACATTTGCATACCGTATGTGACATGTGCAATCATATATTCACACCGATTTCGAAGAATAGACCAATTAATTATCGAATTATCGTGACACATTGAACCGAATCTGTGTGATTAGTCTGTATGCTCTGTAATTTCACAATTATTGCAATGCTGTATATAACGGCTCTACAGTGTTATTTACTGACTCTTTTGGTAAAATTAGTTTAGAGTCGCAATTTTAGCATTGTTACGAAAGTTAGTTTTTCTTTGGTAAGAAAAAACATGTTTTTTTAGCTTCATTTTTCAAATACGCGAAAATAGTTCGTGAATTTTCGCAAAAAAACCTTATCGTAAGTACTTTTACTCCTGCTTTAAATTTATAAATTACATCCAAAATGTAGCACAAGGGGAGTGAAGAATTCGGAAACGAAACGTAAAAATTTGCTCCTCTTTTAACTTACAAATGAGACATCAAAATGAGAAAATGGGAGAGGCTGAAAAGGTGAGTAATTATGAATAGTTAGAATAATACATACAATTAGGCAAAGAGCATTGGAAAAGAGGCGAAAAACGGTTATAAATAATTCAGAGGTTATCCAACGTTCAAGAGCAGAACTTCAAAATGATATGTAGATAACGTGATATAAATATTCATGTAAGTAAAAGGCAAGTTAGTTGCTTGGGCGACGATGGCCAACCTCATTTAATAAGTTTTTGCATAAGCTTTGAGTTTACGAGTCCGGATGAGATAAGGTTATCTAGAAGTAATTAGCTCTTGTACTCTGGAGAGTTACTTTGCATTATTTGTTTAGTTTAATGAGGTTCTCGCTCAAAGCATGTAGTTATAGTACGTTGTCTATATCATCTAGACCAGGGGTTCCCAAACTTATTTTATCTACTGCCCACTTTGAGAATACATTATTTTTTAGCGCCCTCATTTTTTCACCTACTTAAAAACCACTATAACTTCAAATTAAATTAATTATTGTGAGCTATATTAAACAAAAAGATAGATTAAACATTCATTCTAAACGAGACTTTTACTATAACCCGCAAGAGTTAATTTGAGACCTGAGCGCAGTACGTAGTACACAACGGCGCTCAGGTCTCAGGTTAACTCTTGCGGGCTACATCTGCCAATGAGCTTGATTATTGAAACGCAACTTTATAGTGAACTACGCGGAGAGAAATATCAAACCGAGTTAGTTTGAGCAATTTCTTAATTAATATTAGTTGAAGTTCACAAGTTGTAGTCGAGAGAGTCGAGAGCTCAGTCGGTGTCTAAGAAGAGTCCTCCTAGATGAAATTACAAATCGGGGCCCCAAGCCTCTACACAACGCCTCCATATTTTTCTGGGTCTCTTACCGCCCCCATTTAGGCCTGCAGCGCCCACAAGGGGGCGTTATCGCCCACTTTGGGAACGGCTGATCTAGACCCTCTGTTGTTTTGCTATGAATGCAAAGCAACGCGCAACCGTACCGTACCGTTCTCATTACACAAAACAACACGCTTAGCTTTGATTAAATGCATGGCTGTTTCTCATTACAGTTAGTGCCTAAAATATCCCTCTATTTTCTTAAGACATTTTAGTCTTGCTTAACTTCATTCGTGTCAATAAGTCTTTATAATAATTTCACATTAATTCTTACTATATTTACCTACTTCACTGCTTTTACACGTATTAAAAACTCGATTTAGGTTGAATCCATATCTCAGCATACTTAGCATTCTGTTTTTATTTATTTATTTAAAATTCTCGCACACAATGAGGCACAAAAGCGGACTTAATGCCTTATGCATTCTCTACCAGTCAACCAAGGGTGGTGAAGAGATAAGATGCAGGCAGGTGCTCTGTTTAGAGGAGATAGTAATAATAATAAAAATATCCACACCGCCGTATCTCTACGTTTACGTCATGGGGGGCTTGCGTACTCCTAAACTCTTGGTCTGTGCCGGTAGAGTTTCCTTTGCCGAAATAGGTCTAAGGTGAGGAGCCAGACCAAGAGAGAGACATAAACCCGCAGAGCAGTATGTGGCGAGCTGTTGGGGGTAGTAGCAACCCCATGGACCCTATCTCCCGGGAGAAGTCTTGTTCCTCACCTCTGGCTTGCCTTTATTGACCGGCTGGAGTGAACACTGACGAGGAACAGAGCTCCCACCTCTTTCTTGCCTTTATTGGCCGGCTTGTGCAGTGGCTTTGTGGCAGTGGAGATTCGCAAGAGCAAACATGCTCGTAGGAAGAAAGTATTTCAGTAAGATGCTGGTGGGTAATCTTGATCGTATTTCCGGGATTGTCTTGATAGCCGTGGAATACCTCTCCACTCCTCAAGCACCGCAGGAAGTGTTGCCCCCTTGTTACTACGTCACTATGTATTAGCGGCCGTTTTCGGAGACCCTTTAATGCGAATGCAAGTCACCTGCCATTTTATCCGTTTATTACATAGCATTGATCAGGCAGGGGACATAGTCCTTTCATAGTTATAGACAACCAATCCACTAAAGCCACCCAAACCCATAGCCCAATATGTTTTATTAACATGTTCTGCAATAATCCTGCACCAACCGGGGATTTTTCTTGGGTGCACTTGCATTGTGCATACAGAGATAAACGTCGGTTGGTGCCTCAACACTTAAATTGTCTAAGTGGCCTCTGCGAGTTGGCTTCGGCCCACGTAGGCCTACCAAAGGTCCGGGACCCCAGGGTCCCGAGATATAACAAGGCATATACACTGAAAATAATATTTAGCCTAACTACTTCGGCTATTTAAAAGTTAACTTGATTTAATAAAAGTGATAAGCAACGCACAGGTTTTGATTACATGTTGCATAAAGTTATGTGGTCACTTTTTTGTGTTACATGTTGACGAAAGTTTGGTTATGTATAAGTAAACATTTTTTTCAGTGTAGAAATATTAAAAAGATACCTAACATAATTATAAATAAAATTGGTACACAAGTACATTTTTAGGTTATTATAAACTTATAAAAGACATACATATTTACATGTTTATATCCTTTAGTTTCCAATAATCTAGTTAGCCTTTTGAAGCTGTTTATATGTATATGGACTACTTCAGCAATAATCAAGTTACAGCCGAAACCAGTTTAATTTAAAATTCCGACCGCAATCTGAATAAAGTACGCGCTTGGGAAACCCACTCGCTTCACAATAGACTTCCTTACAGCTCCATTCTTATGGAAAATATATGTGAAAAGTGATATTATGTGGTCGCAGTAACTGTTCGCATCTAAGTATCTTAGAATCATATTTTCAAAGCGAAATTAACATTTGTAGAGAAAAAAAGCACTTGAATAAGAAAATAAGTATTCTAGCGGTTAGGTATTAGCAAGGGTATTAGTGGCTTCGTGGTACCGTTGCAATATGATGGTTTCATTTGTTCAGCTTATGTTTAATGGAACATTACACGAAACATCAAAGGAAAGGAAAACACAAAAGATTCAACTTTTATAACGTTATATATTATTCGGCCGTCACCTAGAAATCGCGTTTCATTTTATTTTATGGTTTTAGGATTTATAGAGATCGTCTCATGTCCCATAATATAGGTACATTTATATTTTTATTTGCCAGTTACCCGAAATCGGTCTCCTTTAGGAGATTGGTGGGTATTATGCTCTGAGGCTAACGGAAATGGCTTATAAAAAAGAAAGTATATGAAAGTATTGATAGTCCAATGCGAAAGCACTGGGGGACTGGGGGTCTTTGCATGCAATGTAACCGCTGGTGGTTTAGGTTTTAATTGGGAGAGGCTTATGTCCAGCAGTGGACGTCTTTCGGCTAAAATGATGATGATGATATTTTTTATTTGATTGATCTCAAGATAGTGTGGTATCTAGAATAGTTGTATGTAAACTAGTATCATAATTATAAAGTGTGTAACTCTTAACCCTATGGATGTACTTATCTGAATTAAATGAATATTATTATTATTATTATGAAAGACGTTATATTTTAGCTTAAAACAATTTTAAACTACAATAATTTCATAATTATTATTTAATCATCATAATAACCGAAGAATGAATAGGTGGCTACAGTGGAGGCTCTGCTAAAGGCAAGTAATTCATTAATTACTTGTAATTGACGTTCACTGCCCTTCGTAAACAGAAAAAAACCGGTCAAGAACAAGTCGAACTCGCGCACCGAGGGTTCCGTAACCAGCCCAGAAAAACTACTACTGTGCTTTACCCAAAGCACACATAATATCGTACAGATACCCAATCCCATACAAAGAAATGACACCTCCCTAAGGCTGGCTATTGAGCTGGCTATTTTTGTTTCTCGATTTTTTAACACATGGCAGCATCAGCGACTCACTAATTGCCAGAGACTGTAGTTTTACAACGCCATCTAGGAGTCGGCCTAGATACTAGGTGTCATTCTCGTGATTTATGAGTGTAAATAGATAAATCAACATTAAACAAGGAAGTTTTGATTTTTACTAATGTTGTAACGGAACGTTACATGAATAATCATGTTTTGTTTATGATTTTCTAAATGGCAATATATTATAAATCAATGCTTTGTTCTTTGTTTGTGTACGACTTGGAACGCGCCGGGTACGTGCGGTGCGGGGCGAGTGTTCGGATAACGGGGATAATGAAGGGCATTGCGGTCGCGCAGGTGAGAGCAGTCGCTTCTAGGCTGATGTCGGAGTGCACGTCTGACTTTGCGTCCTGTCGAGCGCCCTAGCTGACCGACCGTTAATTTTTTGTTTGTTTATTATATACAACCTTTAATAAGTGCCAATTAAGTTATAGTGGTAATCCCGATTTAGGGTAAGTTTGAATAGCACACAAATTACGCACATCATAATCATGTCATTCTGTTGCCAATCATTATTCTGTGTATATTATATTATTTCTTGTTATATTTCATTTACTGCTGCTGCTGCTTATTTCATCTCATAAAATAAGCACCATTTAGGATTAGCCTCAGAAGTTGCTAATAATGCTGTATCATGCTACTTAATTTTCTTCTACTTCAAGTGCAACATTAAATTAAAATCTAAATTCTTAACGTTTTAATTGATTGATAATTATTGTTTTTTACTGTTTTCTTTTTGCTCAGGCTTGCTTAATATGTAAACTCCGTTCTGGCCAGTACCACCACGTCAATACTACTACAAATAAATAGGTATTCTCTTCTCGTTGTCGTCGGTGGTACCCCAGCACGGAAGTTAGTAGGCCGAATTCTAATCAGCTGAAACGGTGGTTTCCAGGTTTCATGTTTACGCCTAGCTGTCAACGGCAACAGTTTCGCGTCCAGCTTCCCACGTACATATTGACGCTTCGCCACTGGTGTGCTGAGCAAGTCGGACGGTCGCGCCGTTTTATATAACAGTGACGTCGCCGTTCAGCACTGCACTCAACTTCGGCCAATTTTCCATCTCAGGCCAGCAGCGGGATATTGCCTGCAACTACAGGGGAGTACCTATCCCTGCAGAAGTGTCAACAGACGTCCGTAACCCACGACCTATAAATTATTCGTGTGTCTCCGGCTTAACCGGCTTGGTTTTATCAATAAATACTTATTTTTATGGTACACGCCCGTTCTTTTATTCAGTCGCCAATTGTCAGGTGGGAATCGAACGGGTGGAGGCTACACTGGCGCCCAATTACGTGGTTCTGTCTGTTTTCGCTTCTGTAGTTAGTAGTTAGTTATTGTACGGTGAGTGGGTATTTTTTTTTATTTTTTTTGTAAAACGCTTTGTTTTTTTTTATTTTTTGTGTGCAGTAACTGGAGTGAAGATTAATGTTCAGATTGTTTTGATTTGAGAATTATAGTTTATTAACCATAAGCATATTAGTTTTTTTGTATAGAGACTGTTGTTTTTTTTTTCTTTTGAAAATATAACGGATGAACATTTTTTTTTTTTTAAATATTATTCTCTCTTCATTTATTATACTGTTATCCGTTATAAATTTGAATCGTTTTTTTTTTTTTTTCAAATATTTTGTCTACCTTCACACCAGTTGCAAAAAGGAAAAAATCATATTTTTTTATTTTATTTTTTTTGTTATCATGCTTCTTTCATTTTCTTCATAATTCTTCCTTTCATAAAACATTTAACACAGCGTTCTGTTAGGGTAAATTGTAACGGAACGGAGTATTTTCATCATTGTTTAATTAATTATGTGTGCTATTTACAACTTATAAACTATTACCACTTATTTACTTTGCTTTTGAGCTTATATTGGTCCATTTTTTACTTTTAAAATGGCGTACCCTATAAAATACTTATCCTTGCAAAAATCGGAATTAGAATACGAGGTAGCCGTACGGGGTGAGACCCCGGCTAGTACTGTGGCGGATCTTAGGCGGCAGATTTGTAAGCTTGGTCAAGTACTTGTATCCGGAGATATTTTGTGTTCCCATCTCGATCCCCTTGACGATTTAAATAATTCCTTAGAAATTTTAAATAAAATAAAATCTAGTCTTGATCTGGATACCAAGGATAAGAATGTTTTGGGGCGAATTGAAAATCTTTTCCATCACCTTTATCATCGGCTCAATAGGATTAATCTGGATGAGAGTTATAAGGATGTGCATACGGAATGTACGAACATGTTTAGGGAATACTATGAAATTTTCGTATCTCTAAAGTCAAAGAGTATTGACCCTCTCATAGCTGTCACTTCAATTCCTGACCCGCAAGTTACGGCTGAAAGAATCAATGTTTCAGTTACTTGTGAGGGCGGTGCTAAGCATTCCGAGTTAGCCAAACTGAGATATGATGGCAAGACTTGCGTGCGTGCTTTTATTCAGCGAGCTAACGAATATAGTATAGCTCGTAATATTACAAACGCAAAGTTTCTTTCATTTGCGACCGAGATTTTTGTAGACGACGCGCTCCATTGGTTTCGAAGCGTGCGGCAACAGGTATCGTCTTGGGATGAACTTGTCGTTCTTCTACTACAGGACTTCGACAAGGCGGATTACGATTACCGACTATTATCTGAGATTCGGTCTAGGACTCAAGGGGCAACGGAAAACATTACTATTTACTTGTCCATTATTTCGGGAATGTTTTCACGCTTGTCGAGGCCTTTGATAGAGGAGGACAAACTGGAAATAATTTTACACAACATTAGACCATGTTATGCCAGCACTCTGGCTTCTTCATCTGAAATCACATCGATTGAGCAGTTGAGATGTCTTTGTAGGAATTTCGAAAACGTTCACTCACGCATGGTTCAGTTCCAAGAGCCTTCTGCTGCTACTTCTGACTCATTAGCACCAGAGTTTGCATACAAACAAAGAACAGATATAGCCAACAAACAAAATCAAGATATTAACAGTAAGAATGTAAACAATAAAACCAACATAGATAACAACAAACAAAATACCAATAATAATAATGTTAATGAAAAATATTTACATGCCATAGACAAAAATAAATCAGTACCGGATGCGAAACAACCATATTGTCCTAGATGTCGTAATAATTCGCATAGCCTCAAGGATTGTCAGAGTAAAGAAATTTTGTGTTTTAAGTGTGGTCACAAGGGTGTCAAGAAACCAGATTGTCCGAATTGTAACAAGGAACAGAAATCAAAAAACTAGTTGTGCAGGATTGTATCGAACTATCTTCGAAAGAATGTCGCTTTAATAGAGAAGATTGGAATAAATGGTTGAAAACAATTCAAATATTTTTCAACAGTTACAAAACTTCTTCAATTCTGCAAACTAAGCCTTTAGGTGATTCGCGACCATATTTAAATATTAAGATCAATGATATTACAGCGTCGGGCCTCTTGGATTCCGGGTCAGCTGTTACAATATTGGGAAATCATGCACATAACACGTTACTCAGTCGTGGCCTTAAGTTATGTACTGATGATACACCTTCGATAATAACTGCTGGTGGTCAGACACTTAAGGGTATTGGCTATATTAATGTTCCAGTGCATTTAGAGGAACAATTTCACATAATTAAGTGTTATGTAGTTCCAGAAGTTCAATCATCGCTTATTCTAGGGATTGACTTCTGGCGCGCCTTTCAGTTATGTCCGAAATATTTAGGTTCTGTTAGTTTGTCAGCAAATCCATTAGTAGATTTAAATTGTAATAATCATAAAACTTTTATTCATTCTTATGATAGTTTGGATGAGTCTCAACGCGCTATAGCTGATAACGTTGTTGAGCAATTTAGGGACATTTCATTTGAGCATAAAGGTTTAGGCCGTACACACGTTTTAACCCATCGCATCGATACTGGCGATTCACCTCCTGTTCGACAAAGATATTATAGGCTGTCTCCTGAGAAACAGAGAATCCTTGTTGAACAAGTGGATGAGATGTTAAATCTAGATGTGGTGGAGCACTGCGAAAGTGCCTGGCAGTCTCCGGTACTCCTCGTTACTAAGAAGAATGGCCAGCCTCGTTTTTGTCTTGACAGTAGAAAGTTAAATTCAGTCACAAAACGAGATGCCTACAACTTGCCATACATTGCTGAAATTTTGGATAATCTGCGCGACGCCCGATTTCTTACTAGCCTTGATTTATCTAAGGCCTTTTGGCAAATACCTATTGCAGAGGAGGACAGAGATAAGACGGCCTTCTACGTCCCAGGTCGAGGAACTCTTAGGTTTAAGACCACAGCTTTTGGCTTGACAAATGCTCCCGCTACGCAACAGCGTCTTGTAGATAAGTTACTAGGTAATGTAGATCACCGTATATTTGCTTATCTGGATGATATTATTATTGTTAGCGATAGTTTTGATGAGCATGTGTCCCTCCTACTTCGCGTTTTGGACAGGTTGCGTAAGGCAGGTTTAACCGTCAACTTAGAAAAATGTGAGTTTTTTCGAAGTCAACTTAAGTACTTAGGTTACGTGGTTGATGCGAATGGGTTGCGAACAGATCCAGAAAAGGTTGAAGCCATCCTTAACTACGCAACTCCTATAAATCGCAAGGAGTTAAAGCGATTTCTAGGCACAGCTACATGGTATCGTAGGTTCGTTCCTAATTTTAGCACAATTGCAGGGCCACTCAACAAGTTGACTTCGAATAAAAAGAACACTCCACCTTTCAGGTGGACTGAAGAGGCAGAAGTCGCTTTTAAAAAACTAAAAGAATGTTTAGTTTCCGCGCCTGTTCTTTCTTGCCCTGATTACAATCTACCTTTTGAGGTGCATACGGATGCGAGTAACTATGGGATAGGTGGTATGCTCACTCAATCTATAAATGGAAAGGAGCACCCCATAGCTTACATGAGCAAATCATTAACGGCGGCAGAAAAGAACTACAGCATTACAGAGCGGGAGACGCTGGCAGTTCTCGTGGCATTAGAGCATTGGCGATGTTATGTGGAGAATGGGAAAACTTTCACGGTTTACACAGATCATAGTGCATTGAAGTGGTTTCTTTCATTAAATAACCCTACAAGAAGGCTCGCACGTTGGGGTGTGCGTTTGTCTTCGTTCAATTTTAACATAAAGCACCGTCGAGGTGTCGATAACGTTATCCCTGATGCGTTATCTAGAGCTGTTCCTGTTTATTCTTTGATCACTTCTAATTCATTCGCGACTTCTAGTGATGATTGGTATACGAACATTTATAATAACTGTGTCAGAAAACCTGAAATTTTTCCAAATTACCAAATTAAAGATGGCACTCTTTTCCGCCTTAGTAAGAATAAGTGCTTGCTTACCAATGAATTTTCTTGGAAGGAGGTTGTTCCCTCTGAGTTTAGGGATAAGGTTATTGTGGATAACCATGATGAACCAACTGCGGGTCATTTGGGTATCTTTAAGACCTATAGGCGTATTGCACTCCGATATTATTGGCCGGGTATGCATCGAGATGTGACAAAATACGTTGGATCTTGTAGTATTTGTCTCCAGTACAAAACTCAAAACCATGCTACTCTTGGTGAAATGGGACGCCCAAAGCAATGTTCTCGACCTTACCAAATGATATCAATCGACTTAATGGGACCCCTTCCTGTCACACGGAAACAAAATAGTTACATACTAGTAGTAACGTGTTGCTTTTCCAAATTTTGTCATATTTTCCCAATAAAAAAAGCAATTTCTCAGATTATTGCTAAAATTATGGAAGAAAACATTTTCTTGGTTCACGGTGTACCTCAAAGTATTTTCCTGGACAATGGCACTCAATTTATTAGCAGCCATACTCAGGATTTATTCAAAAAATATAAAATACCTAACATATTCTTTTCACCAAAGTATACCCCTCAGGTTAATACTGTAGAGCGATACAATAAAACTATTATTACTTGTATTTCTACATTCGTAGACGGGGATCATCGATCATGGGACTTATTTATTCCAAAAGTACAATTTGCAATAAATAATTCAGTTAATGAAGCCACCGGATTTACCCCTTCCTTTCTAGTTTTTGGACGGGAAATTGTATTGTGTGGTTCCCATTATGCAGACACAGACTTGGGTGATGAGGTTTTGTTTCTTCCTCGCGATGTGTATGCGGAGAACCTTGGTTGCCTAAGTACTATCTTTGACCAGGTCCAAAAATCGTTGTATCACGCCCATGTAAAAAACACATCATATTATAATTTAAGACGCAAAGCTTTTGAGTTTAATACCGGTGACATCGTATATAAACGGGCTTACGTCCTGAGCGATAAGGATAAGCATTTTAGCAAAAAATTAGCTCCCAAATACATTAAGTGCCGGGTCATTCAAAAGTTGTCACCACTTGTGTATGTCTTAGAGGACATGTCACGGAAAAACTTAGGGTCTTGGCATATTAAGGACCTGAAAATATCTACCTATAAATGAAAGTTGTCTTCGTTACCTTTCCCCATACATTATTAAACGACTAAGATCAGTTACAAAAGTCAGTGACGGATATTAGTCACTAGATTTTTCAGTACGTTAGAACACGTCGCATATTTTTAACATTGTGTGATGTATTATATGATAGGTTTTTGAGTGATGAGGTATGACTGAAATGAAAGAATGAGTAACAAGTTATTGTAACAAGTTTAAGATGCGGATTTTATTATTAAAATAAAATCCTTATGAGGGAACCGCGGGTAATGTAACGGAACGTTACATGAATAATCATGTTTTGTTTATGATTTTCTAAATGGCAATATATTATAAATCAATGCTTTGTTCTTTGTTTGTGTACGACTTGGAACGCGCCGGGTACGTGCGGTGCGGGGCGAGTGTTCGGATAACGGGGATAATGAAGGGCATTGCGGTCGCGCAGGTGAGAGCAGTCGCTTCTAGGCTGATGTCGGAGTGCACGTCTGACTTTGCGTCCTGTCGAGCGCCCTAGCTGACCGACCGTTAATTTTTTGTTTGTTTATTATATACAACCTTTAATAAGTGCCAATTAAGTTATAGTGGTAATCCCGATTTAGGGTAAGTTTGAATAGCACACAAATTACGCACATCATAATCATGTCATTCTGTTGCCAATCATTATTCTGTGTATATTATATTATTTCTTGTTATATTTCATTTACTGCTGCTGCTGCTTATTTCATCTCATAAAATAAGCACCATTTAGGATTAGCCTCAGAAGTTGCTAATAATGCTGTATCATGCTACTTAATTTTCTTCTACCTTCAAGTGCAACATTAAATTAAAATCTAAATTCTTAACGTTTTAATTGATTGATAATTATTGTTTTTTACTGTTTTCTTTTTGCTCAGGCTTGCTTAATATGTAAACTCCGTTCTGGCCAGTACCACCACGTCAATACTACTACAAATAAATAGGTATTCTCTTCTCGTTGTCGTCGGTGGTACCCCAGCACGGAAGTTAGTAGGCCGAATTCTAATCAGCTGAAACGGTGGTTTCCAGGTTTCATGTTTACGCCTAGCTGTCAACGGCAACAGTTTCGCGTCCAGCTTCCCACGTACATATTGACGCTTCGCCACTGGTGTGCTGAGCAAGTCGGACGGTCGCGCCGTTTTATATAACAGTGACGTCGCCGTTCAGCACTGCACTCAACTTCGGCCAATTTTCCATCTCAGGCCAGCAGCGGGATATTGCCTGCAACTACAGGGGAGTACCTATCCCTGCAGAAGTGTCAACAGACGTCCGTAACCCACGACCTATAAATTATTCGTGTGTCTCCGGCTTAACCGGCTTGGTTTTATCAATAAATACTTATTTTTATGGTACACGCCCGTTCTTTTATTCAGTCGCCAATTGTCAGGTGGGAATCGAACGGGTGGAGGCTACAATGTGTCTTCAGCCAAAATTGGCCATATAACGTTTTTCATTGATTGTTAATTTCATAATTGTTACCTACTATGCTGCCATCTGTGAATTTTTTTCAAGACTAATTTTAATTTGTTCGAGTTGAGACCCCATGCCCAAAGCAACCTGCTACCTATATGTAGGAAGGAGGACATTTTGGTTGTGAAACGTAAAATTTTTTTAAATTTTCATCAGCGAGGAAAACAAAAAAAAAGAAAAAGAGAATAAAAAGAGAGAAAAAAACACAGAAAGAGAAGAAGAGAGAGATATAATTTTAACACTGCGGTTTAAAATATTGCAGTTTTAGGTCATCGCTATCTCTTGACAGATAAAGGAACTAATGTAATTTTTGTTGATTTCTGAACAAGTGTGCTATTTAGAGACATAGTTTTATTTTCCTGTAATCTTTACAAAATTTCTATCACATAGAATAATTTCAGACTTTTCTCTGTGCAAACTTCTGAGATAAGGGGAGAGGAACGGTATTTTTTTAAGTCGAAATCTATGCGGCATAAAGAAAAAAGATTTTTTTTTTTGAAAATGTGCAATCAGCGCTCTTTCATATTGATACCCCACATACCACCTTTCAGTCCCTGTTGCAAAAAAAATAATTAAAACTTTTTGTTTCTTTCTTATTTGCAAAATAGTTGGGCAAATGTCATCTAAAACTATTCTAAATTTCAAGTTGATAGCATCAGTAGTTCTTGAGAAATTCAGCTGTGACAGACAGACTGAGTTACACCATAAGGGTTCCTTTTTACCATTTTGGTACGGAACCCTAAAAACCACAATTCAGGTTCTATATATTAATATTGTGGTCAGGTTTGGTTTTATAATAAGTCTCCAAAAGCTCATTCATGAAAATTCTCTTCCATTAAACTGTCAACGTGTAACAAGCCCAAAAGGTTGACAGCCTGGCCACGTTGAATGGCAGACCACTTCATTTATTTAAAACTTGAAGGGGTTTAATTAATAATTATGTTAACAACGCTGGGAACTTTTCTGAAGCAGCATGGGTTATACTAGGAAAAGTTTGTGGAGAGTTGTCTGTCGGTCAGTAGAAGCTTAGTAATAAATCGCAAAGCCATTTTTAAGTTCATTTTTCACGAAAATAATAATAATAATAATAATTTTATTTCACCAAAAATAATACAACGGATTACATATACTTATAGGCTAGTACATGGGAGTATATAACATGGGAGCATAGCATATGTGGAATAATGCGGTGCTCTTTATTGATTTCAGCTTTTTTTCGTAAAGAAAACGTTAGGTATTTTGTTTTTTCGAGGTTAAGGGTTAGGATTTTGCCATGTAACCACTCTTGAACTATATTGAAACCGACCTGGGCAGCATCGTAGACCTCATTCCAATTATCGGAAGAGAAGAGCAGTATCATCCGCATATGAAAAATATAATATATTTACGATTCTAAAACAACAGGAAATTAGATTTTTCCTGCTGGATTGTTTACGCTATGGCTTCTACGCTTGGTAACTGAAATCACTACAAAACGATTACAGAGGAGTTGGAGTTTAAAATAAATTTACGAATCTTTTATTGTGCCTAAAAGCCTACAAGCAATACCAAGAAATAATTAAATCTACACTTTTATAACTATGGTACCTACATGATTCATTACTTTAACTAACGTTAATTCCGGTGTAATAAAAGCAAAACAAAGCATTGGAAGAATTCCACGAATTGATAAGATAAGTGAGTGTCTAACTGAATTATGGAATTTAACAAACAACACATTAATAACACATATTTGTATCAGTTAATATGGTCCTTAACGGGATTCAACTAAAATAATCAATACAATAAATAAATTAAATAAATAATCAAATCTTTATTTATCTCAACATAATATTATTATTATTATTATTAATTCCGGATAACTAAAATACAAAATAGGTAATCATAATATGTCCGGCAAGCTATACATACAAATAAATAAAATTTTACTAGCGCTGGGGCTGTTTCGCATAGGGTCGCAGCATTATGCTGAGCGATGGCCGTTTTGCGTGAATTTGACGTACATAGATATATTTTCCCCGAAATTGTTCTTTTAGTGTTTGTGTTCTTCCTTTGCGTCATGTTTGCCGCAAATAAACGTATTTTCTTTCTTTTTAATTTTTTTTATTGTCTGTCTGTCTGTCTGTCTGTTTGTTCCGGCTAATCTCCAAACGGCTGGACCGATTTTGACGAGACTTCCACTGGCAGATAGTTGATGTCATAACGTGCACGTCTTTCTACATTGTTTTCACATGTATAACTTCAACATGAATGATGTAACCCATATTTTGTAACAATATTTTGTTTTAAAAGAGTGTCCATGGAGTTTCTTGTCCGTTCTTCTCCATAGGAACCTACTACGCTTTGGAATGGGCAACTAGCTTCATCTTTCTGACTGACCGACCCCTTGACAGTTCAAAAGTGCCTGTAATTATTTATTTGAAATAAATGCTTTGAGTTTGAGTTTGAGTTTGAATGTGTAATTTTATTTTAGAAAAAAAAAAACGCGGGCAGCATAATACGGGTACTTAATATAAGTATACAGATTTCTTTTTATAATTTCAGCTCCAGATTGTAATGATTATGGGTAATATGTGTATAATATATGGGACAAGTAATTTATTTGGAGCCAATCAAGCTTATTGGGCACTTGTTAGGACTAAGACCATTCGTGATCGTTTTACAAGGTTACAAAGTACAGCTACCCTTTGTTTTCAATATTGCCAATTATTTTAATTTATTTTCCGAATCGGTAAGCTTTCCGCTTGAATTGCCATTCTCATTATAATAATTTTATATATTTTGTATTTTCTTTTTAAATTAATATTTCGATTCTTAGTTGCATCCAGTTGACTGCCTGTATTTTTAAAAGTGACTGCTATTTTCATCTTTGCATCTAAATAATGGAATGGTGAAACAAATCCCAATTACAAAGTTAGCCAGATTTCAAGCTTCTGACTATGTCGAGACTCTGTAGGGGTTCGAGGTCTACAGATGTACCTGGCTTTATGAATCCCAGATAGGCATGTGTCTTGAATGAAGTGGCCGTTGGATGTTGTGGTACTTATGTGAAATGATGAATTTTGTCTGAATTGCTCGTTGATCGTAAACACTGTTTATTTTACTTGAAACATGAATTTTACATGACGAGATACGTTCGCACATCCATCTTGGTCTCCGGTCCAGGCAGAAAAAGGAAGGGACCATTCGTTTTTTTTAATACATAGACAAAGTGACCCAAATCCGATGTTACCATGAACAATATATCATGATCCTACCATAGACAATTAGTTGAAAACCATTAATTAGAGATTATAAAATAGTAATACAAAACATGTTGATTTTCAATGAACAGACTACCACATTGACTTGTAAAAAAGTATGAGCCAAAAAAAAATCTCTTTCCTCCTCCGTCTGTAAAGTTGGTTTACGGACGATAGTTTAACTTGACGTCATAACAAAACATTGATGCGGCGCAAGCGTACAATGAACGTAACGGGACAATGAGCGTAACAGGACAATGAGCGTAACGAGACAATGAGTCATACTTTTTCGTGCATGCAGCCGGCGTTCATCGATTTATTAGACGTTATCACGTCAAAAACAAAATCTTTTCCCTCCTATTAAATAATTCCGTCGTGATTTTTGACGTGACAACGTGTTGTTATGACGTTGTCACGTTAAACTATCGTCCGTAAACCAACTTTACAGACAACCAATTTTTTAGTATATTATCACTTAACTTTAGATATCTATTTAAAAAAAAAAACCGGTGAGTGCGTGTCGGACCACGCACAATGGAGGGTTCCGTAGTTGGGATGAGTTTATCCCGAGAACAAACTTAACATTGTAGTTGGAAATTAACATTGTTTTTTGTTACTTTACATGTTCTCCCATACATTCCAACTGCAAATGTAAGTTGGTCGACTATCACTCGTTTACTTAAGTAGGCTTTTCTACTTAGCTGTAATAGTTTTTCATTTAACTCCGTTGTATATGTATATACTACTGCCGTATATTTTTTCACATATCCATAAACAACCATTAATGGTTTTCACACCCGCCATATTAAACGCACTTTTAGTTTTCCCGAAATTTCCAATTTTACCGGCAACTTTTTATAGGAGACAATGAAAAATATTTTACTGAAGACCTTACAGCGCAGTAAAGTGTCTCTTAGTTATTTTTATGAGGAATAATTTATGAAGTCCCATAACCACTGGAGACAGATAATGGCTAACTAGTGTCGTTAAACATAGCAAGTTATAATATAACATAGTATATGACCCGCTAGACATGATTCACAGCCAACATTTATGAGCTTTTTATACCCTTTTTTTTTTTCATTAAGTGTTCGAACTGAGCGCCAAACGCTCGTCTCGAGCGTTCGGCGGGGCGGCGCGTGCGGCGTTCATGTTCAACACATACAATCCGTCGCGAGTGTCCTGAGTGGCGGCGAGCGGCGCGGCAAACAATCTTTCGTCGCTTGCACGCAACGCAAAACGCCCCGCCGCACGCCTTTTCACTCAGGACGTACACTAACAACAATTTTATACAGGGTGTCCCAGAAATCGACCGACATACTGTTGGTGGTGATAGCTTTGGTCAAACCCTCCCAAAACAACAAAACATAATTAAATTATGTTCCGCAAAATCTTACAGTTATCGAGTTAATAATAATAATAATAACCCCACCGCCATATCTCCACGTTGACGTCGTGGTGGGGCTTGTGCGCTCTGAACTCTAGATCTGTGCCGGTAGAGTTAACTTTGCTGGAATATGTCTAGGGTGAGGAGCCAGCCCAAGAGAGATACAGAAACCGGCAGGGCAGCATGTGGCGAGCTGTTGGGCAGTACCGACCGCACGGACCCTATCTCCCGGGGGACGTCATGTTCCTTATCTCTGGTTTGCCTTTATTGGCCGACTGGAGTGAACACTGACGAGGGAACTGAGTTCCCACCTCATTCTTGCCTTTATTGGCTGGCATTGGTGGAGAATCGCAAGAGCAAACGTGCTCGAAGGAAGTATTCCAGTAAGTGCTGGGACCTTGACCATATTCCGGGCTCTGGGAATATTCTGATAGTCGTGGAATACCTGTCCAGCCATCAAGCACCTCAGAATATGTTGCCCTTTTGTTGCTCTGGCACAAAGTGCTAGCGACCGTTTCCGGGGGCCCATTATTGAGTGTGCAAGTTACCCCCCTGCCATTTTATCCGTGTATTTTATATAAAACATTGATCAGGCAGGGGCTATAGTGTTTCCATAGTTCTAGATAACCGGTCACTTAGCCACCCAAACCCATAATCCAATATTTTTGTTTCCATATCCTGCAATAGTCCTACACCAACCTGAGTTTTTGTGTGGACTTGAGTGCGTACAGGGATAATTTCGTCAATTGGTACCTCGTTTCATTAAAAGCGTTGGCTTCGGCCCCTCGTACGCCTTCTAAAGTTCCGGGAACCCAGGATCCCGAGAAATGTCATAAGACTTAAAAATAATAATAATAAATATTAATTTCAGAATCACTTCCATACCTACTAGATTAAAATATTTCCTGAAATATTTTTTTGTTAACCAATTTTAAATAATGGTGATGAAAAAAATAATTTATGTGGATTTTGCGGAACATAAATGTTTTGTTATTTTGGGAGGGGTTGACCAAAGCTATCACCACCTATAGTATGTTGATCGATTTCTAGGACAACCTGAATACGGTACGAGATAATTCTGACTGTCTTCTGAATTAACTATCTAACTTACTGTGGTTTGGGAGTAGTTAGCTCAAGGCCTATTTACATTTATAAGCGTTATCGCTGTCGCGCTCGGTAGCGATACTGGTCCAAAGTGACTAACCAGAAGGCGAACCTGAATAGGCATAAGTAATCTGCTACGGCTATCGGCTGCTACATGTTCGTAGCACTCGTAGCAGATCGCTACAAGTGCTACAAACTCGTATCATACGACCTATTCTGTAAAAAAAAAACTCACGGGGAAAACTTAGGTAAAGTGAGAAACTAAAACTCAAAGCAATTATTTCAAATAAACCAATTTCAGGCACTTTTGAATTGTCACCAAAAAAAAAATTTAAAATTATATACATGTTAGAACAATGTAGGAAAACATGCACGTTAGAAGCGTCCATAATAAAAACAAAAAAAAAATGGAAAATTTAAATAAGCCGTGGCAGCTAAGAGATGACCAGTCCCAACTGACGACGCCCGTTCACGAACACGACCCATGGATCAGCACCAGTCAGCTCAACCATTATGAAGGAAACTTAACTGAACTGTCATTTTTCACAACTTACTTCAAGCTCACTTCATCTAAGTTTTCTACCAATGACGTCTTAAATACCCGTAGACAGTGAAGTAGCGGTACTACTCGCTTAGTTTCTTGAACTTGATTAATTTTGGTGGATGGTAGTTTGAGACACCCATTCCACTTCGAGTTCCCCAATATTCGCCCTTATGTGTACCTTGCGTCCTAATTTAGATGCTTATGTGCTTTCGGCGATACCTACATTATATGCCCATTACACTTGCGGTAAGGCCTTACATCGTATTATGACGTCATAGTATAAACACTTGCGTTTATTTGTTATCACAGTTTTGTCTAAAAAGAAAAGCTTTAGAGAGAAAAAGTGATTGTCATTACCAACAGGTCTAAATTCTGTAAAAGCTGTCAATAGTACTTACATATTAATCCGTAGCGTGGAATGACAGCTCACTTTAAGAGTGTTCGTCCCGCGCGGGCTGGCAACGTAGCATTTCTAGAGGTTTTTCGTGATTATTTTATTGAAGTTAAATCAAAGAACAATTTTTTTTTTCAGCCAAGCACTAGTCCGTTGTATTTTATAATTATTTTAACATTTACTTTATAATAAATAATAAAAAATAATAAAAAACATTTACTATATACAAATATTTAGTGGTAATATTAATTTATTTAATACTTTAGCACAAAAAAAAATGTACAGAGGCGGACTTAATGCCATAGGCATTTTCTACCAGTCAACCTTTGGGTGATGCAGAGACAAACAGTGGTAGGTGCAATTATGAAAACTGGAGGATTAATTGTATACATATAGGTATATCCTTAGATATACCTATACCTTAACTATAAATAAAATAAAACACAAAAAAAAAAAGTTAATAGGTACTGCAAATAGAAAATAATTGACAATATATAAGTTTTTATGAGTAAATACCAAAATAACTGTAAATAAAATAGCATACATACTTGTAAATACTGAAATACAAGTGCTTGGCAAAAAAAATATTTAAATTTAGTAAAATAATCACGAAAAACCTCTAGAAATGCGTCGTTGCCAGCCCGCGCGGGATGAACGCTCTTAAGCTCACTTCACCTTTAAGTTTTTACACTGAGATTCTTTCAGGCTAGACCTGCTGGTAATGTAAATCACTTTTTCTCTCTAAAGCTTTTCTTCTAAGTTAAAAGTGTGACAAATGTACGCGAATCTATAAACTTTCACGTCATAATCGAACGTTAGACCCTACTGCATGTGCACTGGGCATAAAATGTCAGAGGATACCTACTTAATAAACGCGCCGCCTACGACGTACGGTGACCGAGGAACCAATCTATTTCTTTGCAAAGCTCTCCAAAAGCGAGAAATCCGAACAGCTCCGCATATATTCCCAGTTTCTTTGACACCTTACATTAAAATGGAAATCTGACATATTCCCTGTATTTTTTTACGAAATAACAAACCATGAGATTGAAGATAAGAGAATACAGTAACTTTTGTATTATGTTCTGTTTACGATTTCCCGTAAAAACATTCGGGAAACGGAAATCGCATGTACCTTCCAATTTTCGGCTTTATCCTCAGGCGATGTGTCTCATAAGTGGATCAGTAGAGGATAAGCTGAGGGGTTACCACATCGTCTTTGAGGGATGAAAGCCGTGAAAGTATATTCAAATAGGCCAGCCCTAAGAAAGCTTGTTTACTCGTATATTTGGCAAATAAACCCTGTCTGTAAAGTTGCATGATACTGAATTGTTATTGTTATAGAATGATTGTGTCCAAATAAGACTAGTTTCTTATGATAGCACTAGCCGGGACTTTGTCCATTTTTTTTTTTTTTTTTCTATGGCACTCGGCAATAGCAGGTTATTGTATCGACTGCCCCGTTTCTGCAGCGCCTCGGAAATCTTAGCGGAGTGAGAAGTAACTATATCCTGAGAGCTGTGGCGGAGAGCTATACTCCTAATAAGACTCTTTATGCGGAGGTTGCTCGGGTAGGAAACATGTTTTCTTGGCTGCATGGAGTGTACATTTTGACTGTGTGGGTCATTGTTTTTTTTTTTTTTTTTTTTTCTGTTCTTAGTGGTAATCATGGTCTGGCAGTTTGAGTAATTTATGCGGCCAATCCTAATGTACTTTCTTTGTTATTGTTCGTCAAGCGTTGAGCTCCTTAAGTTCGGAGTTGACCTACGCGATTACTGAAAATGCGTGCACTGACTGAACAGGTCCACTAAATTTGTGTGTTTTTTTTTTTCTCAAAAGACCATTTCAGACACCAATACGTGCTCACACACTAATACGCTGCTACATGATCTTCACATGATCTGACCAAGATTATGACGGGACTTTAAAACTTTGAAACTGTGACCTCTGAGTGTGCAGGATCAGGTTTGTTCGTCCAAAATGAAACGATTTGTTGTTTTTACGGTGTATATTTTTATATAGTTATTTTCGTTTAATATATTCGCTTGACTGTGGCAGTTCGAAACAGAAAAAGAAAACATTTTTAAATATTGTCGGAGGATCTAATTAAAAAAGAGATCTAATATGTTGCCGCCTCCAAGCCTCTTGCAGATGGCGTGGACACTGAGTTTGTTTCGGCCTTTCTTCTCAGAGATAGGAAACGCCGATCTCATCTTGTTTTTAAAATATTGTTTGTGCAAACCTAATTACAGAAATAAAATCATTTATATTATTTTATTTTAAATATTATATTTATATTTATTTATATTTATATTCATTTATATTAAATAATATTATTTATGTAAAACAAAGCTCTTTAATGTAATAGTTTTAGTACGAAACCATAAAAAATGTTAGGTATATAAGATTCTTCAAATCAATAATTCGTAATTATAAATAAAGTCCAAAAATAATACGTGGTTTTGAAATCCCGGGATTTAAACGTCATTATAATTATTCCAGGATTTTAGAGGAGGTATTATCCACTCTATGTATTTTCCTCGAAGTTTAGGAAAATAAACTCTATCTATTCCGATTGCTGGTCATAACTCATATCGTTTTGGTTGTAAAAATACCGGTTTTTAATATGGCTGTATTATTTAGATAAATAATGGTATTTTTTCGGAAACTTCCTTTATTGTACCGGTTCTTTACATGTGTTGTATCTGCATCCAATATACCTGTATTTTCATCGCAATCTTTTTCTTGTATTATTGATTTAAAAAAAAAAACAACAAAATTTTTCTTCTATATAAACCAACGAACGTGGAGTGGTTACAGTACGTATGTACATTTACCAAATAATACCGGAAGGTATCAATACAGAACAGGTAAAATACGGGTTATTTAAGAAATAAGTTATTTGTGCTATTGAAAGAAAAAAAATGCTGGTATAGTGAATGCCGGTATAATAATATACGCAAGAACCGGTAAAATACAAGTTATTTGCATAATAATACTGGTAAATTAATAAAAAAATATAGGTATATTGAATACATGTATAAAAGAACCAGCGAAATGTAGGTATTTGTGAAATAATACTGATAAGAATCGAAAAGTACCAATATCCATTCAAAAACGAAAGGTATATTCAATACAAAAGTAATAGTAGTAAAGAACCGGTAACAAGTATTTGCGAAATAATAACGGTATTTATCTTAAAAATACAGATATTGAATAAAGGTATAGTACAAGTAAAGAACTAATTAAAAACAGGTAATTTGCGAAACAATACCGGCATTATTTAATCGAAAATCTACAGACATTGAATACTGGTATTTTTACAACCAAAACTTTATGAGTTATGACTGATACCAGTATTATCTGTAATATCGGTATCAATCCATGGCGTTTGATACCGGTACCATGCCCTGGTATAAAAAAATGAATAACAATCAAATATAAAAAAAAAAAACAAACTTAAGTGGCAATGGGCAGGGCATATGCTTGAAGAATAGATGGCTGTTGCGGCCGAAAGGCCTCCCACAAGGTGGACCGATGACCTTGTGAAAGGTGCAGGAATCCGCTGGATGCGGGAAGCACAGAACCGGTCGAAGGCGGTGCTTGGGGGAGGCCAGTAGTGGACGTCTTTCGGCTGAAATGATGATGATGATGATGATACATATATTATAACCTATTAGAGCGGGAACTACGCATATTTTTTGCTCATCCTCCTTTGGTACACAGATAGTTTATAACCTGAATTAACACATACGGTACTTTTAATCCCGGTAGTACGTTCTCATGGGATATTTTCCGACATCCACGCGGGCGAAGCCGCAGGCGAAAGCTAGTTTAAAATAAATACAAATTGTTTACCTAGCTACTGTACGTAGTCCTTACTAATATTATAAATGTGAAAGTAACTCTGTCTGTCTGTCTATCTGTCTGTCTGTATGTTACGTTTTCACGCCTAAACCGCTGAACCGATCGCCATGAAATTTGGCAGAGATATAGGCTGGGATATGGAGAAGGACATAGGCTACTTTTTACGCGATAACCGATATCCACGCGGGCGGAGCCGCGGGCAAAAGCTAGTAATCTATACCTAAAGAAATGCCATTTAAATAAAAAATCATTGCCATTGTTTCTGGGAATCTTAAAATATTTGTTGTACAGAAATGCAGCCAACCAATGCGATCAAAGAAATTGAAAAAATCAAGTGGAAATCTATTTCTTTGGCTTCAAACAACAATGAAAACGTATTTCGAAGCTGACGCAATGTATCTATGTAGGTACTCATAATAGAGTTTATGAGTAAGGCAACGTGAACGACATGAAATTCGTGCCCCGACTACGATTTGGCGGCAAGGTTGTCAACGGAAAGCTTGAAGTAACGCTAATCCTGCCCAACTAGGTACATATCACCACCAAATAAGCTGTCGCAAAAGGTACAATTGCTATGAACCTCGAGGAAGACAGTACAGTAGTTAGTGATGTTCTGGAAAGTTCACTACGAACCTCATTCAGACAATTATATTCGCTTTCAGATTGCATCTGGTTACTGCACTTAATTTGTAAGCGAATTCACTAAAAGATGATTTACTTTTAGATAATCAATAAAACTCAGGTCCAAAAATCTAAGTAAAGTTACCCGTTTGAACTTTTATCTTATATACTTTTATTAGATCTTTATTTCTTTATGTACTACTAGCGGATACCCGGCGTGTGCTACTACGTTAAAATTTTCAGAAGCTGTGTTCTTTCTGACTTTTTTTCATTTTGCCTGGCTCCTAAAGCATGATAATATATAGCCTATAATAATAATTATTATTTTTCAGACTACATGATCCATATGGTTAGTACAATAGTGCTTAAAACTGTTAGTTCACACATAAACGCATACAATGTTTGAAAAACGGACAGTCATACCTGTCCGCTATCACACTCAGGATGATGTTGCTATTCATATGCACTTGTGCAGCAGTGACGCGCGTAAAATTGCCGCGAAACCACCTGTGCGTGCCTCCATGAACATATAACCTTCCTCAAAAATTGGACTACCAAATGCAAATTGAATTTTCAGAATCCGTTCAGTAGTTTCAAACTCTATAACGGACAAAGGTAGTAGACATACTTTAGGCCTTACAAATAAACACGGAATTAAGTTATCTTAGGAATAACTTCGGTACAACAATACATTTTATGACGTTTATACCTAGAATAACTTTATTCAGTGTTTATTTGTATTAGGGTTTGTGTTTTAGATATATAATGATGTACTTGAAAAGTCACTTCATTCACTTTATATTAAGTATGTGAGCTCTCAAAAACAAATAAAGGAACACATTCTTGCTGCAAACGAGTTAGTGGAAATGTGTAACAATGAGACTGACAGAGTGGACCCGTTGACTCTCAGCACCACTCAATGTTCTTGTCATAGGGAATCCATCCTTGAAGCTCTCCAACCTGAGGCAACGGAGGACCCGTCCCAGTCTGGAGGAGCTCAGGCCTGTATCCCCGATCATGATACACCACATGTTGCACAAGTTTTATCTCAAGTAGCACAGACAGAGACTTATTTTCTCCCTTGTTCTAATAAAGTTTGTTATTCTTCCATTATGTTTTCAGATAGTTTAGGAAGAGGGTTAGGTAAATTATTAAGTAACAACCTGAGTCAATCTGCTGTTAATTATTGTATGCCTGGGAAATCCTATGAAGAGATAATTGTTGGAATTTGTGAACAAAACCTCTTTCTTAAGTCTCTGGTGAAAAAAGTGTCAAGATGACTTATCATATTTTTACTCTCTTGTGTTGTCATATTCCTATACAGAAATGAATTATATTCTTATTTGATTTAACTAAAGTTTATTAATTCCACGCCTATATAACAGGTTATGGGCCCAGAACACCTACTCAAGTAAGGTTTTTTTATTCATTTCTCGGAAAGTTATTTTTGTAAAAAAAAAAAAAAAGACGATCGGCATTTTTTTTTTTTTCCCCTTTCCGTGTGCTAATCTGGTAAAAAATAATTAAAAATGACCAGCGAAGCACATAGTTCGACAGGAATTCCAATAGAAAAACTGCAGGGCATGGAAAATTACAATAACTGGAAGTTTTCCATGAAGATGCTCCTAATGCACGAGGACCTACTCGAATGTATCGAGTCCACCGACGGAAGCAAAGATTTAAGAAAAAATCAGCGCGCGCTTGCAAAAATTTGTCTATCAGTACATCCCAATGCTTTTTCGCTTGTTCGTAACGCAAAATCAGCTTATGAAGCATGGACAAATTTACAAAAGGCTTATGAGGACAAGGGTCTGTGCAGACGTTTAGGATTACTGCGGTTGCTATTTGGAGCTAAGCTCGAAGAGAATGCTTGTAACATGGAAGCTTACATTACGAAAATAACGGAAATTGCACAACAATTGCATGATATAGGTTCTCCACTAGATGATGACTTCATAGCAGTCATCATGTTGAGCGGACTGACGCCCGATTATGACCCGCTCATCATGGCGTTGGAGAATTCCAGTGACAAGCTTGTCAGTGAAACTGTGAAAATGAAATTATTACAGGAGTTTTACAGAAGAGATGACAAGACAGAGACTGCATCAGCTTTAACTAAAATCAAGAAGATCAAATGTTACCGATGTAAGAAGCCAGGACATACAAAGAAGAATTGCCCTAAGAATGCTACTTCTACGACTCCAGTGAGTAATGTCAAGGAGAAGAAGAAGGTATTATTGTCAGCATTGTCGGTAAATCTCAAGAATGATGTCTGGTACGTGGATTCTGGTGCAACCAACCATATGTGCAACAGCAAGAGTGTTATGTCAAAGTTGAAATCAACTAAAGAACTCTCTGTGAACATTGCTAATGGTGATAAGTTATGTACTGCAGGATTAGGTGAAGTTAAAATTAAGTTAGACAGCGGTTTTAGAACAATAACTAATGTTTATTTGGTTCCCCAACTGTCAACTAACCTTTTATCAGTTAGTGAGTTAACAAGAAAAGGTTATACAGTTAATTTTAATTCTAAAACCTGTAGAATAATGGACGAGCATGAAACCATAGCTACTGCTAGTTATGTGAATGGTATTTTTCAATTAGATTCTATAGGAAATAGCAGTAGGGCTAATGTCGAAGTGCAGCCTCAATGCATGGTGTCTGACAGCAGCAGTAAATCACTACTGGACTGTGATGTGTCAGATCAAGAGCAGAGCAGCTTGGTGTCACAAGAAGTATGGCATCGCAGGCTGGGGCACCTCAACAACAGGAGCATGAATGTCATGAGACAAGGTATGGTCTTTGGTATTAATTATGATAATACTCGTTTTCAATCATGTATTGCCTGTATTAAAGGAAAACTTACAAAATTATCTTTTCCAAAAGTGTCTCATAGTAGGTCTAAGGAGATTTTAGGCTTAATACATACAGATTTATGTGGTCCAATGCAAGAGAAGTCATTAGGTGGTGCTTGTTATTTTCTTACTTTCATTGATGACTGTTCAAGAAAAACATTTGTTTATTTTTTGAAAACAAAAGGTGAAGTTTTTGAAAAATTTAAAATGTTTAAAAAACTTGTTGAAAATGAGACTGATAAGAAAATAAAAACTATTCGTAGCGACAATGGTGGTGAATATATTAATAAAAAATTTCAGGAGTTTCTGCAACAGCAAGGAATCCGTCACCAAACTACTGTCCCGAATTGTAGTCAACAGAATGGTGTGGCAGAAAGAGCTAATCGTACCATCATGGACAAAGCTCGCTGTATGCTAGAAGATGCTGGTCTTGACAAACGTTTTTGGGCAGAGGCCGTAAACACTTCAGTGTATCTGAAGAATCGCTCACCTACAAAAGCTGTCATGGGCATGACACCACTGGAGAAATGGACTAATACAAAGACAAATGTAAGTCATCTTCGTACATTTGGTTGTTTGGCTTATGCTTTGACTTCAAATCACAGGAAACTGGATTCGAAGGCAAAGAAATATATATTTGTAGGTTACTACAACGATACAAAGGGTTATAAACTTATTGATCCAGAGAACCCTACACATTGCGTTAAAGCACATCATGTGAGGTTTTTAGAAGATCGTTTTTGGAAGAAGGATCTGTCAAATGATGATACTAATCAAGTGGTTCATGTTGTTTCACATACAGAACAGACATGTAGGACAGACGAAAACACCAGGGATGAAAGTCCACAGTGTGTGTCTGAAAATTGTCCTTCTGATGACAGAAATAGGAACAGGGACACAGTATTTAGTATCAATTATAGTAGTAATACATCTGAAGCAGATAACTCGTCGGATGAAACCTATATTCCAGGAAGTTCAAGTGAAGACTCGACAACTACAGACTTCACTGATGCTGTAAATGAAGATCTATTTGCACAACTGGTAGCTCAACAGTACAGGGATCTTAGAGACCCGGAGACTGTTAAGGAAGCACTTGGTGGCAATGAAGCTAAAGAATGGAAGGAAGCCATGGAAGATGAGTATAAATCCTTTATTATCAATAAAGTCTGGCGCCTTGTGGATCTACCTAAAGATCATAAAGCAGTAAAATGTAAATGGATCTTTAAAAAAAAGAGGAACTTAGATGGAAGTCTCCTAAAATACAAAGCAAGGTTGGTTGCCAAAGGATTTACTCAAAGGTATGGAATTGACTACAATGAAACTTTTTCACCTGTTGTCCGTTACTCTACCATCCGTTTATTGTTAGCACTAGCTGCAGAATATGATCTGGAAATAAATCACCTAGACGTCAAAACAGCTTTTTTGAATGGTGATCTTAAAGAGCATGTGCTAATGGAACAACCAGAAGGTTTTGTTAAGAAAGGACAAGAACAAAAGGTGTATAAGTTGGAAAAAGCTGTTTATGGATTAAAACAGGCTGCAAAGTCATGGTATGAAAAAATTAACGGAGTATTACTAAATAAACTCCATTTCAATAGGATGCCTTCAGAACCATGTGTCTATTATAAAGGACAAAAGAGGGAAATGGTTATAATTGCCCTTTATGTCGACGACATAATGTTATTCTCTTCATCGATATCCAAAGAAAGAGATATGGTGAAAGAAAAACTCATGTCAGAGTTTGAGATGAAGGATTTGGGACCTGCTCATCAAATATTAGGCATGAGAGTATGCAGGACTAAAGAATCAATTACTTTAGATCAGTCACATTACATTGAAACTGTTTTACGTAAATTTAACATGACTGAATGCAAACCGTCTCTAACCCCTATGGAAGTAGGATTGAAACTGAAGAAAAGCGAAGTAAAGGATATTCGTTTTGACTACAGAAATCTCATAGGTTGCTTAATGTATATTTCAGTTTGTTCCAGACCAGATATCTCGCATGCAATAAGTGTTCTGAGCCAATTTAATGAATGCTTCGATGAAACACATTGGAAAGCTGCGAAAAGGGTCCTCCGATATCTCAAAGGTACAAATAATTATTTTCTTAAATATGTTAAGGGCGGATTGGTCGTAAATGGCTACACAGACGCTGATTGGGCATCCAATGAGGTTGATCGTCGTTCATACACAGGGTATGTATTTAAATTAGGTGATTCTGTTATATCTTGGGAAAGCCGTAAGCAGAGGACTGTGGCTCTCTCAAGTACCGAAGCAGAGTATATGGCTATTTCAGATGCTTGCAAAGAAGCGTTGTTTTTACGTATATTTTTGAATGAATGCCTTCAAGTTCATTGTAAGATAAATTTATACAATGATAATCAGTCGGCACAAAAACTATGCTCTAATTCAATGTTTCATGCTCGTACCAAGCATATAGATATTAGACACCATTTTATACGGGATATTGTAATTAATAAATTTATTGATGTCCTCTATATGCCTACAGGTGATATGGTAGCTGACTTACTCACTAAACCGTTAACTAAAGAGAAACATGTTAAGTTCTCTTTGTCTCTTTTATCAGTGTGATATTATTATTCTAATTATTACTGTGTTATATTTCTTAAAATATTGTAGTAATAATTAACGATATTATATGAGTTACATTCGTGTCTTGTTTAAGACTAGAGATTAAGGGGTAGTGTTGTGATTTAATTAAAATTGGTACGCATAGTTTAGTTCAAGGGGTAGTGTTGGAATTTGTGAACAAAACCTCTTTCTTAAGTCTCTGGTGAAAAAAGTGTCAAGATGACTTATCATATTTTTACTCTCTTGTGTTGTCATATTCCTATACAGAAATGAATTATATTCTTATTTGATTTAACTAAAGTTTATTAATTCCACGCCTATATAACAATAATGTCGTCAATAATTGGCAATAAATTTGATCCGAATGCCATTATTTCTGTATTTATAGGTAATAGTACTAATGTAAAAAAGGATGACATCACTGACAATGTCACTGAAATCTTGAAGATAAATTGTCAGAAAATAATATTGTGTGCTTTTCCATACTTTGAGCACTTGTCAAGTAGGCAAAATCATAATATACATATGCTAAATAACCATATGCGTTTATTAGTAAATCACTATAGTGACAAACTTATATTTTTTGACACCAACACTTTTGTTGAGAAATTAAAATCGACTAGGGGTACTGCGTATCTGCCTATTAGTTTTAGACGTCAAATAGCATGGCTATTAGCTTTTAATATAAACTCAGACATAAGTAGTATGTCGAAGTCTGCTGTAATTAGCACCATAAAAATTAGTAATAATACTAATATTAAGTTGGTTAGCCATAATAATTTAAACTAGTCAGTAAGACAACAGAAGGTACCAGTAACTATGTAGTTAATCTCACCATCAACAAGGTATCTTCTAGCATTCAATCAGTTAATTGTAAAAAAGGGGCTAAGCAGAATTCCTTAAAATTGTTTCATCAAAATATTCAAGGTTTTTCTTCCAAACACTTAGAAATTGAATTGTTTTTAGAAAAAACAATGTTTGATATTATCTGTATAACTGAACACTGGTTAAAAGATTACGAAATGCTCATTAATTATGAAAACTATAGTGTGGGCAGTTGTTTTAACCGAAAATCCATGCTGCGTGGAGGTTCACTAATCTTAATCAAAAATTGTATAAAATCAAAGACTCGTAAAGACATAGTTGAACTATCGGTGGAACACATCATTGAACTGTCCTGTGTTGAGCTAGATAAGCATTTTATAGTGTGCGTATACAGACCTCCAAATTATCAAAACTACTCTATATTTGAGTCAGTAATGGAAGATGTTTTAGCAAAACTTGTAACTGGTAATAAATCAGTTATTATTTGTGGTGACTTTAATATTAATATTTTGGAAAGTAATTCAAATAGCAGTAGATTATTAAGCCTCTTCAAATCATTTAATCTGTCAAATGTGTTTTTGGAACCAACGCGAATAACTACAGGTACTGCTACATGTATTGATAATGTTTTTTGTAGCTGCGACTATTTAGATAAAGCCATTGTAAATTATCTCCCTTCTGATCACAGCGGTCAAGCTGTTACTTTTGAGGACAACACACCAGTACAAAACGTGCAGATACAAACTAGACCAATAACATCGGGTAATTTAAATAAGTTTAATAGTACTTTAATTAGCAAATTATGTGCTCAGGGCCTAAATATGATCAATGGTAATATTATGTATGAAGAATTCTTTTCATTAGTGCAAACAGAGTTCAATAATTCTTTTAAGAAGAAAACTAAAACTATTTGCCCTAAGTTTTTATTCAGTGACTGGGCAACTAAAGGCATCAGGAAAAGTAGGGATAGATTGTTTGAACTGTATGGCCTTAAGCCGTATATTAACACGGAAACTTTTCGTAAGTATGTTGCTACTTACTCTAAAACCTTTAAAAATATCTGCAAAGCAGCTAAAGCTTCATTCATTAGCAACAAGGTTAAATCAGCAGAAAATAAAATAAAGACAGTTTGGAAAATTATTAATAATGAAACGAACAGGAACAAAAGAAGAAATACTGATTACTCACTGGACACTCCCCGCGGTATCATTAGCGATAATATCGATGTTGCTCAGGAATTTGCAACTTTCTTTACCAATATTCCTATTAAAACTACAGAAACTTTAAATTCCTCGCCCACACTTGCTATTGAATTATTAAGAGCGAATGTTTCTGACTGTCCTGTAGAATTTAAATTTAAACATATAAACCCTGTGGTCGTCGTAAAGGCTTTTAAGCAACTTAAGATCAAAATTACCGAAGATCTGTGGGGCATGTCTACTAAAGTTTGTCAATCCATTATTGAGACAATTGCACCCTATTTAGCCTTAATATTTAATTTGTGTGTAGATCAAGGGGTATTCCCGGATTTAATGAAATACAGTAAAATTATTCCACTTTTCAAATCCGGGGACAGCAAAGACACTAATAATTATAGACCCGTTTCGATTTTGCCAGTTTTCAGCAAGGTGTTTGAAAAAGTAATGTTAAATCAAATGCTCATTCACTTTAATTGTAATAACATCCTACACGATCAACAGTATGGTTTCACCAAAGGACGTTGCACAACCGATGCTGGGGTCACTTTATTAAAACACATCTATAAGGCATGGGAAGATACACAAGATGCAATAGGCATCTTTTGCGACTTATCAAAGGCATTTGATTGCGTGAATCACGAAACACTGCTCTTGAAACTTGAACATTACGGACTGGGTAAACTTGCGCTTAGCTTAGTAAAATCATATTTGAATAATAGATTGCAGCAAGTTCAAATAAACGGTGTTAATTCATTGGGTTTAAAAGTCAAAATGGGTGTACCGCAGGGCTCAATACTGGGTCCGTTCCTCTTTTTAGTATATATAAATGATTTACCTTATTTACTGAAAAACCGACCCCAAATGGTGTTATTTGCTGATGACACATCACTGATTTTTAAAGTAAACAGACATGCCCAGGACCTTGACGACGTAAATAACGCTATGATTAAGGTCCATAATTGGTTTACTGTAAATAATTTGGTATTAAATGAGAAGAAAACTAAATGCATAAGATTCGCTTTACCGAACGTTAGAAGTAATGAATGTCACGTTGTATTGAATAAGGAGATACTAGAATTCGTCGAAAATACGGTTTTCCTGGGGATTACGCTTGACTCAAAACTACAGTGGGGTCCTCACTTAACATCACTTGCAAGGCGGCTAAGTTCAGCCGCTTACGCTGTTTGGAAAATCCGCCAATTAACAGACGTGGATACCGCGAGACTGGTCTATTTTAGTTACTTCCATAGCATCATGTCTTACGGTATTTTGCTGTGGGGACGAGCTGCAGATGTTGATTCCATCTTTATTCTGCAAAAGAGGGCTGTCAGAGCTATCTACAACCTCCGCAGACGCGAATCTCTGAGAGCTGTTTAAAAAAATTAACATTATGACGGTACCTTGTCAATATATATATGAAAATATTATGTATGTTCGAAAAAATCTACATCTTTTTAGTAAAATAAGTGACAGGCATAATTTTAACACTAGAAATAGGAACAAATTAGATCAACCACGCTTCAGATTGTCTAAAGTACACACTTCTTTTATGGGGTACTGTGTAAAATGTTATAATAAAATACCACTCGATATTCTTCAACTAAATGAGAAGAAATTTAAAACGTGCATTAAACGCACACTATGCAGACAAGCATATTATAAGTTGGATGATTATATCGTAGATAAAAATGCTTGGCTAAATGCTGGTCCTGCTCCACTGCCACTTGGGCTCACTAGATAAAATTTGAATACTTGGAAGTTGCTTCCCCCTTTTTTTATTTTATTTTATTTTCTGACATTACGAACTTAATGTTTATTTTGTTTTTATTTAAGCATGTTTTTATTGATGAATACTCCAATAGATAATAATTATTTTCTTTTTTGGTAGTAAATTTTTATTAATCTCTCAAATACATTGCAAACTATAGTTCTGTATAATTTAGCAGCATTTTTTTCAATTTTGTAAATGTGAATACCATGGAGTCGTTTACTATGTTATTATGATTTATGTTGACTTGAAAGAGCATGGCAGTTGAGAGTATGTCATGCTCACTTAAATGTTTCACTGATGGTGGCGCGTGTGTTGGATCCTTCGGTTCCCTACAAAATGGTTGAGCTGGATGGTGCTGATCCATGCGTCATGTTCGTGAACGGGCGCCGTCAGTTGGGACTGGTCATCTCTTGACTGCCAGGGCTTATTTTTAATTTGTAATTTTATATTTTGAATTGTTTTATTAGTTTTTACATTGTCTCACATATAGAAGCAACAAGAATAATGTACCCAGGATTATGTAATATCTTGATTTAAAAGAGTGTCCTTGGAGTTTCTTGTCCGTTCTTCTCCATAGTGATCTACGTATTGGAATGGGCATCTAGCTTCAACTTGCCGACTCTGACTAACTGACCGTCTCTTTGACAATTCAAAAGTGCCTGTAAATGGTTTAATTGAAATAAATGCTTTGAGTTTTGAGTTTTGAGTTTTAATATAGATTACCACTTACATTTGTTTTTACAGGTGAGAATCTAAATAATGTAGTCACAATTTCCAAACTCAGAATCGTCACCCAAAAATCAATTAGACAACAACACCAGCAAAAATGAAATGTTTTAGACTGTCCTATTTTGAATGACGGGGTCCTAATTTATACCTGTCGATGAACGTGGATATGAATTAACAAGTCCCAAGTAACGACTCTTAAGTACATTCATACAGAGGACAATAAGTTAAGTGACGAAAGATCAACATCATTCTGCCCTTATTATCCCAATGTATTAAGGGTCGGTGCAAAATGAGTATTTCCTCCATAATTCACTATTAGTCGCCATCTCCGTACTCACCCCATGTCAGCCATATCATCTTTTTTTTTACGATGGGTTTGCTTTGACTCTAGTCTAGGTCAGAGGTGACAGAGACAAAGTCGATGATGGAGTGAGCTTACCTAGAAGAAGCCTGTTCACTATAACTTTGAATAGATTAGGATTGTATGCGTTCGGAAACACAGACACAGGCAGAGAGTTCCACTCCTTTGTTGTGCGCATTATAAAAGTCGTTTGAAAACGCTTGGTGCGAGTTGGTGGAATATCAACTAGGTAGGGGTGGTAACTTATCTTTCACACAGTCATCTATCGTTTCTTAGGTCTTCCCATATTCTTATAGGCATCCACAATCATACTCATAACTTTTTTGACTCCTCCGCTTCACATGACCTTACCATGACAATCAATTTCTACTCAACTTTTCAGTCACCGGTGTCACCGGTGCTACCGGTGCCACTTAAAGATACTTATACAATCGAGGTGTGGCTGTGTCGTGGCCACGGCCGTGTGTTTTACGTGAATACATGTACATACGTCTGCAGATGTATTGGCGCCGTCGCGTCGTTGATCCGCTCGGATGCCTTCATTCTTTTACGTTCCCGAAACTGCTTCAGTCTGTCATATGGTATTTTGTGGGTATTACTGGATTGCTCTTGCGAAGCCGTTTCCAACCGTATACGATCTCTGTATTTTGGTTTGGCTTTTGGACGAGTACAGGTCAACATTGCATTTTTTTTTTTTAGTTTAACATCATATTTATTCAATACAAATATTTCACGTATAATGTAAATTGTTAAATTGTAATGGATCGCCAACCCGCCTGCCAAGCGTGGCGATTATGGCAAACACCCCCAACTGGGGGAGGCCTATGTCCAGCAGTGGACGTCTTTCGACTGAAATGATGACACGAATGTTTTGTATACGCAATCTATTGATTGCAAGACCTGTTGGTCTTGACGAGTTCTGACGACTGATACTCAAACAAACGTCGTAGCTTCTCCGAGACAAAATTGATACAATAGCTAAAGGGATCAAAAAATTATGTGACTCAGCGAACAACCTCAACGGCGCTTCTCCCTCCGCCGCGCGCAATTCGTCAGTCCCCACTCAACGTAAAAAAATATTTGATCCTTTAGCTATCGAGTAGTGTAATTAAATTTTGGATGTAGATGATAGATAGAAGAGCCGCAACACCAAACTGTATCCCCGATTTTGTCATCATCAGTTTTCTGAATTGCCTCCCACTAAAGCACTAAGCAAATTTAAAGACGTATTCACGTCAATAGGTACTGTCCTAGAACTTCTATTTATCTTCTTTCATTGTGCCACTGCTCTCGAAATAGCGACACGGGTTAAATTGGTGTTCATTACCGCCTACGGGCACATGTTCACATGTCACGTTGCAGCCTACGGCTGTGTAAACCAATAAAGATCCATCTTGTTCTTTTAGGAAACGCTTGCTCAGCCGTTTATCAGTTCCCGGCAGTCGACTTTCATCAAAGAATAAAAGAAGTAATTCAATAGACTTAAAAAGGTCTTTACGGAACATTTTAAAAGGAAAGGAAATAAAACAATATTGTGGGCGTAAAGTATGGCGTTTCAACAGATATAAAACGATTTAATCCTTAAGAGCCTATCAAAAACAATCTATTATTTTTGATAGATACTTGCTGAGATAATTTTATGTCTAAGGCAATTCAATAACATTGGGAACATCAAAGTAAAACCCTACTTTGAAACAAGAACAATGAAATGATATTACAGGTGAAGTTAATTAGTGCTTTTGATTTCATATTATTGGCACTGACGAAACTATGAAAGAAAAATGAATAAACCATACTTAATTATATTTTTCAGGCTTGTTTATCAACCATTTTGAAGAATCGATCTGAAAACCTGTTCCATTTTTGAGTCAGTAAACAAAACAAATAATCAATCAAGCAAATAAAATAAATTATAAATAACTAGCTTTTGCCCGCGGCTCCGCCCGCGTACATGTCGGTTATCGCGTAAAAATGTAGCCTATGTCCTTCTCCGTATCCTAGGCTATATCTTTGCAAAGTGTCATGACGATCGGTTCAGCGGTTTAGGCGTGAAAACCTAACATACAGACAGACAGAGTTACTTTCACATTTATAATATTAGTATGGATGTGATCCAGTCTAACATTGCTTCTAATTGTGGCAGCTTAACCCTTCGGGGATCATAAACACAATGTTTTGCTTGTACATACGAACGATACGAGGTTTTTGCCCGCCGCCGGTACTAAATTATACGCAGAGCGTACGTTAAATCCGTATTTACTCGTTTTTACTTAAATGTAGGCCGTATGTACAACGACTGATAAAAACGGATTATATAAACGGCTGTCAGGAATGTAAAACATTTCCCAAGGGCCACGTAGGTACTCCTGTGTATCAATGTATCACAACGACGTAGTTTCTCTGAGTAAGAATTTGAATGATTCCGTGATAAGTTTATGTTTACTAACCTGATTGCTGCTGTATGCATAGTTAGCTACAACTAAGTAACTAAACTAATAGGGCCTTTCTTGTAAATTATCAAACTTAAAGTTAAAAAAAAAAAACAAAATAAAGTTGGTTTGTTGAGATGGGTAAATAGATAATTATGATAGTCTGATAGAAAATGTTGTTCTAAGAAACCACATCGTCGACTTTAAGAGGTAAGCAAAATTGTATTCAAAAATTGCCGGTAGCGGAAATTCATATACTTAGGAGCCGCAGGTCTTTATGGCGATGTGTAGGGGTAGTCTACGTCATGATGATGATGATGATGATGATGATGATGCAGTCTCTAACTGGGTACGCGAGTGACAATTCTATTAGATACGGTTTTCTGAGTAAACATTTTTCATTGCGTCTGCTATAATTAATTCACGCTGCACCACTTAACTGAACAAATATGAGTGCGTTTACTGAATGTTTAACTATGTTTGCCAATGTAAGCCATATTTGAATTTAATTATTTAAATCATTATTATCCAGTAATTGGGTGTAATACCAACACAATCCCAATCCAATCCCAGTCTTACCAAGTCCCCTGGGTAAGACTGGTTGTCAGACTTTCGGGCTTCTGACTAACCGTTAAAACTGTCAAAAATCTATAAATGACAGCCGGGACCAACGTGCTTTCACAGACCGACCTCGATCGGTCACGATTATTCGATCGACCTTCGATCGACTTTCGATCTCAAGGTCGAACGACAATAATTATATTGCCACTTATGTGATATCTGCGTCTTGTTACTGATAAATACCGATAGGTAGGTAATTATTAATCGGGTTATATACTTTCTTGTCATCCATTCTCCAGTCACCCCGTGATCATGGCGCTTACCAAGATGTAAAATCTAAGTGGTACCCTGAGTGAAGGGTTCGAGGGCGTTTTGCGTCGCGTGCAAGCGGTGATAGATTGTTCGGCGCGTCGCTCGCCGCCACTCAGGACACTCGCGAGGGATTGTATGTATTTAACATGAACGCCGCACGCGCCGGCCCGCCGCGCCGCCGCCGGCCGGACGCTCGAGTCGAGCGTGCACTCAGTTCGAACATTATATATTTGCACGGCTGAAATGCCGAATAGTGGAAACATAATTATATTAACTACCGATATTCTTGCAATTAAATATATCACTCATTCATTACTTAGAGCGGCGAAATATAGGATGATAATTTAAACAAAAATATCACGTAAGAAATTTTATAATTGAATTTGTTAGTATGTTAGTGTATTGAGTTGAATTATATCACTTGAAACGATTATGTACTTTACGAGTGTGTTGTGTTACATCACACGTCATGTAATTTTATCTCTGCAAAGTTAAAAATATATGTCACACTCGGAACAGTGAATTACCTACAACATTTCATCAAACTATGATTAAATTCACTGTTTTCTCAAAACTATCCCGCATTTTGTACGAAAATTCAGTTGGCTTTTGAACATCAAAAATAAACTACACACTTTTTTGAAAACTATGCACGCAGTAAATTGGAACGAGTTCGTTCAAAAGAGACAAATATAACATATCCACAAAGAGTTACCTTTGCTAGTTAGTCAACTAGCGATTCAGAGAAGAGGCACTTGGCATTTTTTTGCCTGAGGGCAGTTTATCGTTATTTCAACCCAAAAAGTTTCAAGATATGTTTACTGTCTTTAATTCAGGCGTACGTCGGCTGATTTATGATACAGTTTGACGTGACGTCAAGATAACAATGGATGTCTTCATATTGTTCACAATAGAGCAATTGTAGGCACAAATAAAGAGGGCGAACACAATGTGTTTGAAATCGTCGCCAGTTGATTGTTGATTATTTCCACACACTTCCCCGGTCATCCTTTTTTGTGTTATTCGTTTTTTGTGTTGCTAGTTTTCTTTACGCTTTTGTTAAGAAAATTATGTATTGGTATACTTAATAGGGATTGCAATTCGGCCTCATTTTCAATCCGGCCGGGTCCGACCGGATTTCCATCAATCCATAGTTCGGTTTTTTAAGATAAAGTAGAGCGAGATCAATATTATCAAAATTATAAAAATAAACATTACATAATAATTAACCTTAACTGAGATCACAATAATGTCAACAGATAGCTATTTGAGAATGCTATTCAGTTTTATTCTTATATATATATTACAGACTACCGAAACCATCTAATGAATAGCACAGCACAACACAACAATCACAATAACTATTCTTTATAATATTTTAACACATTAGTTTTTAAGCAAAATAATCAATTTTTGGTTAGTAAAAACGATTAGTCTCAAAACTACAACAGTGCGGTTATTTTGCCAAAATATGCAATCACCGGACCCGGTCACTGGATCCAGTATATTGGTACCGGATCTGGTAAGTGTATATTGATGCCGGATCCGCCGGATTACCGGATCCGGTTTTCCGGATTGCAATCCCTAATACTTAATAAAAGCGCAGCGTAGTTAGTGCACTGATGACTCAGCGAATGTTGTAGGGTATATACTGAATGCAAACAACGCAGTTCTACATTTATATCTGTAATTCTTATGGTGTACATAATAAAGAGTATTCTATCTATCTATCTAACGCATGCGCTTTTGTTCGTCAAAAGATGTTTGATGATGAAGCACGTCATTGTTTCAGGCGGCGGTGGAGCACAATTAGGGGAGACAGAGAACTGCGACGCTGGAGATCTGAACATGTGCGTGGAGCTGATTCCGCGCACGCCTATCGGCCTGCCCAGGAACAAGCATGAGCTGGACGCGCACTGCCAGTGAGTGAACCAATCCATTAACTAATGGAACAACACATCTTTGTACAGTCAAAAACATAAAGTCAAAGTCAAAGTCAAATCATTTATTTCAAATAGGCACGAAGATGCACTTTTGAACGTCAAAAATTACATGAATAGTTAATTGATTCTAGTTGCGCCTTCCAAAAGGTAGTTATGTATGGAGAAGAATGGGCAAGAAACTCCATACTTACTCTTTTAAAATGTTAACAATAGTTTGAATACATTAATTAATAATTATAGGTGAAGACGATGTACCTAGAATAAAAATAAAAATTACTTACCACAATTGGTAAAAAGAATGAAAAGTGAAGTAATGACAGAAAAATTTATAAATGCGATAGGTACATGGTGCTCACATATTTACAAACATTGTATATGATTTTCCAAAAAAAAAAAAAAATAGATATAATAAGTGTGTGAGTTAAATTTATATTAATCACAGAAAATAAAAATTAATATCATAAAAATTATAAATTATACAGTTAAATTAGCAACCAGTTTGATTTTGGTTGCTAATTTAACTGTGGTGTTTTTCCTGGTTTGAGTGTCATACATATGTACACTCAAACCTTCTCCCCAGTGCTAGGCAGAACGCCAAGAAAGAGATCAGTAACCAACAAAACAACATCTTTACACTTGTACGTTGAAAAAGTTTTTGAACATAAGACACAAATGACTTAGGCCTGTGTTCACCAACATTCTAACCACCGGTTAGGTATTTAAACAGTTGGTTTATGTCAAATTTCCTAACATGAGTAAACAACTGATTAAATATCTAAACAGTTGATTTAAATGTTGGTGAACACAGGCCTTAGACGAACAATGTTGAAGTAGCCTTTTTTTTGGTTGGAAAATTACCAAATAACTTCTCCCGCTCTGGGCGGAGCGGGAGGGCGTGTCAGACTTTTACTGACTAAAACCCACCCGTGTTCCTTCAGTTGCCTGTGTGCCAGGGCCACGGTATCCCTTTCGGACAAACCCGCAACCCTGGCAGGATTTGAAGTTGCCTGGTTTGATTTTCTGGAAATTTACACACGTATGCCACAATTGATTAATTGTACACAATTGTTAAAACTCCAAAGATTTCGAGAATTATACCTTTGAAGGTTATACCTCCGCAATTGAATAAAAGGTTTCAGATTGAATGACCGTATACGTCCAGCTGTAATCTAGTATTACTAACAAGTTCTCGCATAACCCATATCAAAATTAATAAAAAACCTTTAAGTTCGTCTGAAACCCTTCGCACAATATGAAATGAAATGTTAGATTTGCGAGAAGGTAGCGTTGCCCGATTACGTAATATTTCAACTGTGAAATAAACCGAAGTTTTTTGGGTTTTCCATTTGAATGAATAAAAGACTAAACGATATCAATTTAATTATGCTAGGATTTGAATTTATTACTGACGTTCTACTATTTATAACTACTAAGTAGTTTGTCTGTCCAGAAATTAATTTAAGTCTGTGCCTCTCTTGATTGGCAATTGAAATAGCTTGTTCCGCAATTAGTCGTACTCAGAAAAGAATAAATAGTTTGAATAAATGAATTATTCAATTAAAACCATTTTGAGCACGCACTCCTCCATCACTACGACATGGCAGAGCCAATCTCCGCCGTTCGCGTACATGCACCCGTCCGGCTAATGTCATGTTATGTTCCTAATGGCTAGACGTTAGACCTCAGCGATATTAATCCGCTTCGAGTGCTCGTAGGCAGGGCTATTAGGGATCAACGAACAAGCTTTAACTGCTTACGTATGAATTGTTTTTATTTAAAGTATAATAATAATAAAAATTATTTCTTTCAAAAAGGTTAGAGACTTAATTTATGTATACGTTTTTGTTATAAAAAGGTATAATTACAGCTAGTAGTAGGAGTTAAGTACAGAGCGAATAATCTATGCTGCAGAAATCTGTAAGCAATAATTGGTGAACCCTGCCTCTTAAACTAGGGTTACCTGTATCTTAAGAGCCAGTGTTCAGCTGTGGGGTTAGTACAATAAGATTTATACAACTTGTGAGTTGTGTCGATCTACCAAGTGATAGTAAAATACCTATAGCTTAGTTTATTTAGTTTTTATTTAATATAAAGAAGGGAAAACAGTTAAAGGTGTGCTTGGTTGAGTGTGAGGAAGTGTGTGAGTTTGTGAGGGAGAGGGTGAGTTTGTGAGAGTGTGTGAGTGTTGCTTGTGACTGTACTCTGTACTCTGCAGATCGTCTGGTTATGAAAACTGTACAAATTTATTGAGGAATTAGGGTGTCAACAATTAATATTCGTTAATTTAATCATCAGTCGGGAATAATTTAAGGATCTTTAGAAGTAACGTCTGTCAGTAAATCCTTAATACATTTCTTTTTTAAGTTTAAAAAAATGACTTGTTTGTCAACTGGCGAGTGTGAAACTCGCGCCTGCGCGCCAGTTGGCACTGTAGAAAATCGGTATGGTCACCAATTTCTACTCGATCGGGAATCGAACCCGTACTAAATAATATGATTATTAGCTTTATAGCGTAAAGCGTAGCGTAAGCAGAAGGATGAAAGAAAGATGCGAGTACAGATGATGAAATGAATAATATTATTAAAATGATTAGAAAGTTATATTTTATATTTAAATGACACTGACAACAATTAGCTTAGCAATAATAAAACAAGAATAACAATACAAGCGCGGCGCGGTCCGAGTGGTTCGGTAAGCGGTTGAATGTAGACTGTAGCGCCGCTCCGCAGCCCGGCCTTCGCACCGGTAGGAGTGAGTGCACGCAGTCTTCCGCAGTCCAAGGCCGTTGACACCGCCGCCAGTACAATAATCACGCGCACCCGTTGTGCGCGCGGCGCGTGTAAGCTCGAGGTCACTCGGTGCAAAAACATCGTATGATCTGGATGTTTGGCCCAAGATTCATAAGCGGAGTGAATCCGCTCTAAAATGTAAGGTGGTGGTCCAATTGATTTATTGTTCCGCCACATATTCCCCCTGGCCAGACCGTAACTACGGTCGATAAAAATCGGGGAATCTTACTCGCCGCCCGCTCCTTGTCCTCTTCTCTGTGTCTGTTGTTGCTGTTGTTGTAATGGCAGTTGGAGCGGCTGTTGGTATTAATTTGACTTCTGGTTGCTTTTCCTCTTCTTTCAAAATATAGGCGGGTTTTAATCTGTCAACAGAGACGTTAGTTGTCTTTCCTTTTACCTGTATTGTGTAATACTTTGGATGCCGTTGTATCACCTTGTAGGGACCAGCGTAAGGTGGTTCTAGTGGACTTCGAACGTAGTCTCGGCGTAGAAAGACGTGTGTAGAGGAATGCAAATCTCGTGGTATGTAGAAGGGAGAAGTTGTGTGCCAGGAGGTTGGCCTAGGAGTGAGTTTGGCCATGTGTGCACGAAGACGTGTTGCGTACTGTGTGACATCGGCTGCAGTGTAATCTGTAGCAGATAGAAACTGGCTAGGTAAATGAAGAGCTTCACCATACACAAGCTCAGCAGGCGTGGCTTGGATATCTTCTTTCCAAGAATTACGCATGCCGAGTAGCACCAGCGGAAGAACTTCTGTCCACTGCGAAGAAGTGTGGCACATGATGGCTGCTTTGAGCTGACGGTGTAGCCGCTCAACGATGCCATTCGCAGCTGGGTGGTAGGCGGTGGTGCGGAAGTGGTTTGCACCAACCATGGTAGTGAGGGCCTTGAACAGGTGGCTCTCAAACTGGCGACCACGGTCTGTAGTCACCCGTGCTGGACAACCGAATCTAGCTATCCAGCCGGACACCAAGGCAGCTGCGCAGGTTTCCGCGGTTATGTCCTTCAGCGGGTACGCCTCAGGCCACCGAGTAAATCGATCGATGACAGTTAGGCAGTACCTGTAATCAGAAGAAATGGTTAAGGGCCCTACGATGTCGAGGTGTATGTGGGTAAATCTGGAAGAAGGAGTATGGAAATTGGAAAGAGGAGTTACGGTATGGCGGGTAATTTTACTTGCTTGGCATTGCAAGCAATGTCTTGCCCACTCTCTACAGTTTTTGCGGATCCCCGGCCACACAAAGTTTTGAGTCACCAGTCGCACTGTAGCAGAACATCCTGGATGATGTATGTTGTGCAAAGATTGGAATACTTGCTTCCTTAGTTGTGGTGTCACATATGGGCGAGGCATAGGCATTGAAGTATCGCATACAATATGTGCGTTTCCTGTCAGTGTAGCGATCTTTTCCAGCTTGAGTGAAGAGCCGTTTCGAATCAGGTCTTGCAGTTCTGGATCTGTTTCCTGAAATTTTGCAAGGTCCTCAAAGTTTATTGCCGCTGACACCTCTTCAACCCGTGACAGTGCATCTGCGACGACATTGTCTCTCCCACGTATGTACCGTATATCTGTAGTGAATTGTCCTATGAAATCTAGATACCTGAATTGTCTTGGCGAGTGGCTGTCTCTGTTGGTTTTGAAGGCAAACACCAGTGGTTTATGGTCGGTAAAGATGGCAAAGTTCCTAGCCTCGACCATATGTCGAAAGTATTTTACTGCTTCATACGCCGCTAACAATTCGCGGTCGTATGGGCTGTATTTCTTTTGAGCACCACTAAGTTTGTGTGAGTAAAATGCTAGTGGTTCCCAGTCGTTTCCTTGTCGCTGTTGAAGGACAGCGCCGATGGCGGTATCAGATGCATCAGTGACTATGGTTAACTCTGCTGATGGATCTGGATGAGCCAGTAGAGTTGCGTTGCACAATGAAGTCTTAGTGTCTTCGAAAGCCTTTAAGAGTTCAGGAGTCATGTCGACTGGATGTGTTCCTTTAATTTTGGGACCAGCAAGGACTGCATTCAATGGGGCTTGGAGTTTAGCTGCGTTTGGGACAAATCGGCGATAAAAATTTATCATACCCAAGAATCGTCGAAGCTCCTTGACCGTCTTGGGGACTGGATACTCCTGGATAGCCTGTATCTTGGTCCCGAGAGGTTTTGTACCTGCAACTGACACACGATATCCCAGAAAAGTTACCTCTGAGTGACCGATATTACACTTTGATGTGTTTACCACTATACCGTAGGCTTTTAAGCGGTCGAATAGTTGCCGTAAATGTTGCTTATGCTGTTCAGGAGTTTGTGACAACACAAGAATGTCATCGATATACCCGTAGCAGAAGTCCAAACCAAGTAGAACTTCGTCGATAAACCTTTGAAAAGTTTGAGCAGCATTTCTTAAACCAAATGTCATGTAAGGAAACTCGTAAAGACCGAATGGTGTAGTAATGGCAGTCTTTGGAATGTCGTCTGGGTTGATACCTATTTGATTATAAGCTTTAACCAAATCAATAGTGGAAAATACTGCGCACCCTGATAGCTGATAGGAGAAGTCATGAATGTGGCGGATGGGGTACCTGTCTGGTATTGTTCTAGCGTTTAGTGCTCTGTAGTCGCCGCATGGTCTCCATCCGTCGTCCTTCTTCTTAACCAGGTGAAGTGGAGCAGACCAGGGACTCTCCGATCGTCTGGCCACGCCACTGGCAAGCATGTCTTCGAACTCCTTTTTAGCAACTAGCGTTCGAGCTGGATCAAGGCGTCGAGGTTTGCTTGATACTGGTGGACCTGGAGTCGTCCTTAAGTGGTGCAACGTACTATGCTTACCCGGTAAATGTGTTCCTGGAGGTCGAGTGATTTCCGGATACTCGCGAAGAATTTCGTGGTAGTCTGTGTCACCAATTACAGCCTTCACGGATGCAATGTCGTCCGTTGACTTGCAATGAGCTCCTGTAACTGATAGTGTTGTTATGTTGTCTATCAAGCGCTGGTTTCTGCAGTCTACGAGTAAGTCGTAGAAACTAAGAAAGTCGACCCCTATGATAGGTCGTGACACATCTGCTACTGTGAATCTCCAGGTGTAGTCTCTTCTGAGACCTAAGTTAAGTCGCAGCTGTGTTGGTCCGTACGTATGTATCACAGTATTATTGGCAGCGACTAAATCAAATTTTGATTGTTTGACAGGCGTTTTTACTGCCGACCGAGGGAAAACACACAAGTCTGAACCAGTGTCCACAAGGAACTGCATTTTCGAAGTCCGGTCGGTTATGAATAAACGGCCTGTTGGAGTAGGGCAGTCGTTAGCCGCTACTTGCGACCGCCCTTTGAGTTTTCCGAAGTAAATGTGCAGGGTTGTTTACATTTGCTCGCCTTCTCCCCGTAGGTGTAGTGATAGTAGCAGTGCGGGTGATTTTCTGGTGGCTGCTGTGGTCTAAAGCTATTAGAGCGACTGCGGTCATACCTTTTTTGGTTACGCTTGGATTGTGAGCGTGAGCGGGAACGTCCTCTCCAGTTACCGTTCATCTGCGATGTCAGTAGTGCCACTTGCTTTGTGAGCTCGCTTACTTGCTTGAGCAAGTCTGGTGAAGTGCTGGTAGAGGCTGAGGCGGCTGCTACTTGTGGATTGGATGGTACGAGTTCGTACACCCTGTCAGCAATCTCGGCTAGTTGTTCAACCTGTAAGTCGGCAATCTGAGAAGCAATAACAGTTTGTATATTTTGTGGCAAGCGGTTAGTCCATAGACTTTTTACAAAATCCGAAGCTCCAGCGGGTCCTGCCAGGTTTTGCAGGTGCCGAAGAAACTGTGATGGCCTGCGATCGCCTAGCTCCTCATGTATTAAAAGTTGCTGTATCCTCTTTTCCTGTGAGGCAGAGAGGCGATTAATTAGCTCATTTTTTAATTTGTCGTACTTGTCTGTACCCGGCGGTTTTGTAATGATATCCTTTACTTGCAGTGCATATTTTGTTTCCAGCTGTGTAGTTACGAAATAGAATTTCGTCGTATCGCTGGTTATTCTTGACAGAATAAATTGGCCCTCTAATTGGGCGAACCATAAAGCCGGTTCCTCTGGACAGAAAGGTGGACAGCGTAGTGGCAGTCCGACCTTAAAAATTTCTCCTGAGACAGCAGTTACTGATCCTTTAGCTTCAGCATCGTCAAAATTCTCCGTATCGGACATCGTTCAAAAAATATAAATCGCTCACCGCTTATGTTTTTGGACCACAGCCTATTTTTTTCTCGCTCCAATGTAAACAAACTATCACCAGTTGAATCACCACTCTTCTTGCTTCACTGAAACTGCTTGTTCCTTGCTGCACTCAAGTCTTCAATATGCGTGGTAGTCGAGGGTCACCAATGTAGAAAATCGGTATGGTCACCAATTTCTACTCGATCGGGAATCGAACCCGTACTAAATAATATGATTATTAGCTTTATAGCGTAAAGCGTAGCGTAAGCAGAAGGATGAAAGAAAGATGCGAGTACAGATGATGAAATGAATAATATTATTAAAATGATTAGAAAGTTATATTTTATATTTAAATGACACTGACAACAATTAGCTTAGCAATAATAAAACAAGAATAACAATACAAGCGCGGCGCGGTCCGAGTGGTTCGGTAAGCGGTTGAATGTAGACTGTAGCGCCGCTCCGCAGCCCGGCCTTCGCACCGGTAGGAGTGAGTGCACGCAGTCTTCCGCAGTCCAAGGCCGTTGACACCGCCGCCAGTACAATAATCACGCGCACCCGTTGTGCGCGCGGCGCGTGTAAGCTCGAGGTCACTCGGTGCAAAAACATCGTATGATCTGGATGTTTGGCCCAAGATTCATAAGCGGAGTGAATCCGCTCTAAAATGTAAGGTGGTGGTCCAATTGATTTATTGTTCCGCCACAGCACCTTCCGAACTTACCCTAGCTTTACCTATTTCTTTTGTCGTCATTACGCTCAACCGTGAAAATCTGACGTATTTATGTACAGGCAGCTACAAAAACGTCGTATAAAATGTATAAGACATTTTATACGACTTGACTTTAAAATAAAACAAATATCGTTTTTGAGATGGATATTTAATATCAATTAACATGACAATAATATAAAACTGCTTAGTAAGCTGAATCAGATAAACTCAGTTTATGACCAGTTCATTTAAGACCAATTAGGACGGTTTAGTAAAATCAGTTGGATATGAAGTACCTAAATCAAAGAATCAATATCAAAATGTCAATGTGATTTTGTAAGCTGAATCAGATCTAGACTCAATTTATGACCAGTTCGGTTAAGACCAGTTAGGTCAGTCAATTAGCATACGTCGTCGGCCGCATCCCGCTAACCTCATTACGAACCTCCAACATAGGCTTTTAACGTATTCCGAAATCTAAGTAGATAGTCGATACTTATCCGAATCAGCCAGTGCGGGCAAAACCGCGGGCAATAGCTAGTAATTTATAGTTATTGCTTTCAATCCGTTTTTATTAGACTGTACTTTATATTAGCGAGCGATTTGATGACAAAAAAAAATTGGTAAAATCGGAAGATTTCGCCAGTTGACGAACAAGTTGAAAAAACTAGGCAGTCTACAATTATTTTCCATTCTCATTTGAGCCATTTCTTCAAGTAGAGTTTCAGCTCATTTTGATTGACCGAGTAGGTATATACAATCATTATTATTGTGTTCGAAGGAAAAACGTTACGTATCAATCTTTTTACTAACTACAAGTAATTCAAAAGTTACGAGATATAACATTGTTGACTGAGTCCTCCATCCTCTGGGATGCCAACAATTAAGCCTTTTAGACCCTCTAATGCTCTGTGAATGGTGCCTTTGGGATTACGTGGAACTATTTACCGCTTTCATTGACAATAAACATTCCTGTTCTCTTGGAACTTGAGGACTACGATTAATGATAGGAAACTGGACGCCCTTGCCCATAAATGAAGAGCTGTTATCTCGACGATACCTTTTTTGACTTTCTGCTGACATGAATCTGCAATAATTGAATGTAAACTCGTATTATTTTAACTTGACTGTCACATAAAGCATGGTGATAATAAAATTATACTTACGTTAACTTAAACACACGTTATCATCATACTCCAAGCAACAGTTTTCGAGCTACTACTTACAAGCATGTGTCATTTAGTTAGAAGTTGCGAAACAATATTATGTAGCCAACACAAGGCACCCGATGCGAATTGTGCCTCAAAGTTAGCCAATTATAATATCTAACCCTCACAGATAGGGCAATAAACGACCAAGTTTCGTCATTTTGTGTTTTCTTTTCACGTTTCTGAGTATTTGATGTTGATCTAACATATTGTTTTCTCATAAATATAATACAAATTATTTGTATGCAGGTGACGCAAGTGAGATCTGTTTTTCGGAACATTTTTATAATTTCTAATAGAATTTATCTTTCCAGGGCTTATCAAACGGGCATGGTGTGCATGGACGCTTGGATCAAGCGATGCTTGCCCACTGACGGCCAGAAACTGCTCCAGCAGCAGATCGGTGGCGCCCGCGCACTAATGCGGTTCTTGTGCACCAATGACACGGCTCTGAGGAGGGGTAAGTTTCTTATCTTTAATTAAAGAATAAAACCTCCGCGTCATATGGGTTAAAGACCACGGTCTGTACCTATAATATAATAATAATATTAATGTATTTAGCAAAAAGAAAAAATACACTGCATGTTACGTTATTATGATATTACATTTGTGCTTAATTTTTGTGAATAATGACCCCGATATTAGGAAAATCCTGTGTTATAGGGCCATCCATTCGTCTGCTAAGATTATTTTACAAAATTGGGGAAGCTAAGAAGTGTAACAGCAGCGTTAGTATGTGAGTAAGCGGGTGTAATTTGGTGTAATGGGGAAAATGTTTGAGTGTATTGTGTGATGTGTGTATGAGTGTGTGATGAGTGTCGTGTGTGTTTAGAGAGGGAAGGTGATTTAGTGTATGTATGTTATGTTTTTGATGTGTGCTTAGTTTTTTCTAGTCAGACAGGCTATGAATGGCAGATTAGATAGTTATAATGTATAACATTTTGCTGTGTTAACAAATAATTGATTTACCTATCAGCGAAATAGAAGTCTCAAAATTACAAACCATGAACGGGAAAATCTTATAAGTGAAAATATCCAAACAAACCCAGCAGCCAGCTTCTCATCACTTTAGGCTTAATGTTTAATAAAAAAACCGGCCAAGTGCGAGTCGGACTCGCGCACGAAGGGTTCCGTAGCATTATCTACAAAAATGGCAAAAAAATCATGTCTGTTGTATGGGAGCCCCCTTAACTATTAGTTTAATTTTAATTTAATTATTTATTTTTAAAGTGAATATATAACTAAATATTCTGTGAATATTTCAAGCGTCTACCTGTTGCCGACATCAATATCATGCAAAAACAAGCAAAAAAACACGTTTCCCTAGTAGCATTTTCCGTTGGCATTTAGTTGGGCCACCTTCAGAGGTATGTGGCCCAACCAAACGCCAACAAAAATGCTACTAGGGTTGTTGTATGGGAGCCCACTTAAATATTTATTTTATTGTTTTTAGTATTTGTTATTATAGCGGCAACAGAAATACATCATCTGTGAAATTAAACTAAGTATCACGGTTCATGAGATACAGCCTGGTGACAGACGGACAGACAGACAGACAGACAGACGGACAGCGGAGTCTTAGTAATAGGGTCCCGTTTTACCCTTTGGGTACGGAACCCTAAAAAAGATATAAAGTGCAAATCCACAATCAAAAGGGAATTACCGATATTGTTGGAAACACTTGAATTTAATTAAAACAGTGGCTGCCCTCCTGCAGGTTTAATAATATTGAATGGCAACGAAACAGGGACGTACCGTGTGCTCATTCATTTGTATCGATATCCTCTGAATGTTTGTTTCATCTAAAGTTTACACGTTCTGCACAATCGATCATCCATATTAGCGTCGAAAAGTCGCTTGTTGAAAATAAATAAAACCTTCCAGTTACTATTGGATTGAAAAGTGATCGTTCATTCTTTTTGGAGGCTATCAGTTATGAAGGAATTTTGTGATTCACAAAATACGTAGGTACACACGGCTACATATCAAGCTAAAATTTCCAGTATAAGCTGACCTCTCATTGTACGGAAATCCTATACAATGCGAGATCAGCTTATACTGGAGATGTATAGCTTGATTATGTAGCCGTGTGTACCTCATTCAAATTAAATTAATAATTTTGATTTTCAAAATTAAGTAAGAATAAGGGGATAGTGTAAACATCTTTTCGGAATTGGACGACTAGCTATCATTTCAGTTCGGAAAACTTGATTGATTAAATTTTCCGTAAGCCTTTCTATGTTCACTCAGTGTATGTTCATCCTTAGAAAGGACGCTGTTCATACCATATCTGATTCTTCAAATTTGTGCAGAATTCTTGAAGGAGCCAACGTGTTGGGGCCGCGTGTCCCCCGACTGGAGCCGCTGTGTCGATGAGTTGCAGGTCGCCGTCCGAGAGAACACGGAACGCGCTCAACAGCTCACGTATTTTAACAGAAATGCCGAACTGTGTTGGTAATTACTTTCAATATTTTCACTCTACGATGGCCAACGAATAAGGCCATATTCTCAGCATATTTCTGTTTATTGCATTCTCCTTTAAAATACTCATAAAATAATTATATGATGAGTACATATCATTTTATTACATCATTCTTGAGGGGCTTTGTCTGTGTAGTCAATTAAAAGGCAGTGATAAACTCATACAATAAAGAATTATAAGTCTGCTCATAATTAAACGTAGTTGCCTATTGTGTTATATTTCATTTCATCAGAGGATGAGACTTTTGTAATAAAGACATTAATATTTCTCTCCGCTATTCGTTATTGTGAGGATTGTTGCGTTTTCAATAGCTTCATAATCGTGTATCTTAACCCATTGGATGCCCAGTTCAAAAATACATTTTTACTTGTAAGTCTTAAATTGTTTGGCAAATTTACATAATTAGATTTAGTATCGCTAGTCGGGTCCTGGGCATGAACAGAAGTCATCTATAGTATAGCGACGACTCGTTTGAGGGATGTCAGCACACGAACGAATTTTTTTTTCGACTTATATACTGGGTTCTGGGCTGCAAATGAGTCAAGCACTTAACGAAATGGGAGCTATCGTTTCTATGCTCGCCAGTTGGCGCCACTGGCGAGTAAGGTACTGTCAGTACTTTTATTTTATATGTTTTGGATATGTTTAAGTACTCATTACTTCATAAAATGTTTATTTTATTACATTTTAAAATATGAAATGAATATTTACATTATATTGTTCCTAAAACTGGCAAGCATTAAGCAGACAAATATTATTCTTCCTCCAAGTGTTACGAAATTAGATCCTAAATTGTTACTTAAAATCTTAAGCCATAATTAATCAGGCAATATTTGCAATTATGAATAATTAACCATTTTAATATATTATTAGAATGGAATAAATCTATATTCCGGCCACTGACAGAACGCGTTTCTGACACCTGTCAGTTGTACAAGATTAGGAACGAATGGATCAGGAACTAACTGGTCGTCTTGCTGTTTTTTAAATAAGTAATAGATAACAATTTGCGATAGAAAATCCCGTAAACAGTGAACGTTCAGTTTCACATTTGACATTTCTAGAGACCTCACTCTACACTAGCGCCTCTAGCAGCGAATTCAAGCGCGATAGTCCTCATTAATATGTTATTTATTAACGTGCGTGTTACGTTATAGATGGTGCACGAGGGATGTTTTTAATTAATAACCTCAATAGCTGGGGCCCAAGTCTGCTATTTTTATAAATTCGTCACTCCAACACGATCCCATTGTCATTTTGCTAAAAGTTCGTAATCTGCTAAATTCATAATGGTGGATCATTGGTCGGACAATGGTCTCGTAATAGGATTGTATTACAATGGCATTTTGAACATTTATTCATGCCAGATTTCATTTATATATATTTTTGCATATTATTTATTAGTGTTATAAGCAATCTGAAGTAGTAGGAAGTTGGAAGTTTAGTTGTCATTATGTACGAGATTACCAATTCTTTCAATGGAGTGTCAGTGGCTGACCATTGGAAAGTCATAATGACGCCATTATATTAGTAGATTACCAAACTTGTGAAAATCAACAATTATGAAATCAATGATAGACCATTCTGACACTATCGTAATAGCAGACTTGAGGCCCTGATGTGACTTACTTAGAAGATTGAAAAAAGTGTATCTCCTAAAATAGGTATTGGCAGATATTAGTGTTACGAACATAGTATTTTCACAACCTTATTTTGTTGCAAAAGGTCTTTTGCCAAAGTTTCAATCAGTTATATCACGAGAAAATTACTTTTGAATTTTGTGTTAGTGAAAGGTATTAATCTCGAGACTCACAACAAGCCGAAAAAAACAGAAATAAAATAGCAGGCAAAAGTTTCGCTTGTCGCTTCCATTATATAATAATGTAATAAAAAATATCATCCTTGTTTCCTTTGCTATCAAATCATATCGAAATCTTTTGTCTGCTCTCCGTAATTTACTCCCGGCTGTCATATCCAGTCACTTTAATTCCACGTGTCGCGTACCGAAAAGCTTTTCTCTGTAAAATATAATCACTTGCTGAACACATATAAACAATAGGTATCTATTTACCTTTGAAGCTATATTATAATCTAAAGTAAATGGCCAAGTAATTAAAGTATGGTCGATACATAGGTAGTTTATGAAAGAGAAATTCCCAATTTACCTAGGTATACAGAGTGGCGTCAAGTGGTTATTAGAAGTTATTATCAGTCTGTTAAAATAATAAAATAAACAATTTTACTAAAAATAGAAAACTGTTTTTTTTTTTTTAATTGGCACGAAATAAACCACGCTCGGGGCGATCAATAATTCAACACTTTTATTACCAAATAATCATAAATTAAGTTTAATGTTGTTAAATACTAAAACGGATAAAAAGGTCCCACGGCTAGAATGTTAATTGTCATTAATTATTTCAATTGTGTATAATAACGTAATGTAGAATATGTGGTTTCAATTAATGTGATACCCTAATCGCTACACATACTTAGTTTAGAAATATACAAATTTATTGGGGAAACGCATTCTATAGTTTTCCAAATGTATGTAACCAATAGTATGGAAGTATCTACTTGGCGACGTTTAATTAAATAACATATTGTGTGTATATCGAAATCCTCAGCTCAGTTTGACTGTAGCATTCAATCGCAAGTAATCAGTCATTCACTAATCTACCGTCAAAGACACATTGTGCATGAAGTTTGTGAATGGAATCTCCGGCTGAAACCATGAGAGATGATCTATCATACATTATGTAAATAGTATTTTTCACATATACATATAGCATACGAAATTTTTTTTAATCTTAAACCTGAAAGTAACTTTTATGGGAACCCAAACCGTGGTACGATTTACAAATGTATCATCATAACTTTTCCTAGCAACGAATGTTAAGATTGACCCTTTCCTGGCCAGATGAGGTTGGCTCGGATTATTAACGCCGACCGCCTGCAATTTGTCCTCCGCTACTCAATTAGTGCGGAAAATAAGAATAATGATACAAGTTATCTAAGGTTACAGCAGTTGTTAGGCTTGCGGGGTTCCGGCTGTCCGTAATTATTCGATACCAGAAGTATCAATTAACGTATGGGACATTTTGGCGAAAATTAGTTATACAGCGTGTTACGGAAAGGGTATATCCATACAAACGGGGTGAAGAGTGTATCTGGTTCAGAATCTCTGTACGAAATTTCAGCTCAAAAGCACCAACTAGAAAATGCTTAATATCATTTTTATTTCGATAGTTTATAAAATTTAAATCATAACAAACGTGTTACCGCCGTTTCTTTGTGTGTAGTTTATTGACACCGACCAGCTGACTTGGTCAAGTGATGTGTAGAATTCAATTGGAAACATTTGATTTTTAGTTAAATGTTTCTTAACTTTTTATTTATGTAGGTATAGGTATTAAAAAATATTGCCCTGTAGTTTGTTATCACCAAAAGAATCCGTGCCTTTGATATGTATATACCCTTTCCGTAACACGCTGTATATATCATTAGATTCAGAATTTCCAGCTCTATCGATTGGTATTAATAAAATTTCTCTATCTTTGAAAAAAATTCCCTTACAGTACAAATTTTTGGACTGCGTAAAACGATTTATGACAAAAAAAAATTAACGAACACTAACATTTTTTATTCTCAGAAAAATAAAGTAAGTCATCGTAATAGTCTATCTTCGACGGTTTACACATAAAATATATGTAACGTAAGGGACAACTAAACATAAGTATTTTTTTAATGTAAGGGGCATGCTGTATTCTAAACCTCTGGGCATTCTTAAATCTTTCGTTTATAGCATGAAAGAATAGGAAATTCAAAGAAACTTTGCTCTAGACACAATTAAAATTGGAGCAGACAGCGAAAAGTTATAGACAAACTTCAAAATTAAAAAAAAAAGTATTTGAAATGGACACGTGGGTGTTTTACTCGGCCATTACAAATGCATCCTTGATCGATAAATACCATAAACAGCATAGGGAATTTTTTTTGGTCAATTGAAACACTGTGCGTCTTATAAATCGATGAACGGCTGCACGCACGAAAAAGCATGACTCATTGTCACGTTCCGCCTGAAGGCTCGTACAGACTAGTGCGATATCGCGGGCGCGACGCGATCCTAGTAGCACAATTTCTTTGTCGCTGCTTGTCACGCTCGCGATATCGCGCCAGTGTGTAGGAGCCTTGAGTCGAGTGTGCAAGCGAGAGCGCGGAACAAGCGATAGAGAGGCATGATTGGCCTAAGCGTTCGGCTTGTGATGCAATGTTTTCTTATGACGTTATCACGTAAAATAAAATTATCGTCCGTAAACCGACTTTACAGACAACCAATTTCTTTCAATCCTTCCAGCTCACGGGACGACTTCATCCAATGCGTGGCGAATGCGGGCCGCTCGTGTTCGATAGCGGCGAGCACGTTGCTCCGGCGCATGGCCTGGGTCCTTGCGCAGGACATAGCGGCGTGCAACCAGCAGCCGCGGGCTTACTGCGCGGCACCTCCGCCCCCTATCGCGGCACCACTGCTCACTGCCATTTACGGATTGTTATTTTATCCACCACGCCTGTAATCTCATAAATAACTTAATTTTTTATATAAGAACAAAAGCGAATCGCACCTCGCGCACCGAGGGTTCCGTAACATCAAAAATCATTGGTTCCACTATCGGCCAAGAGATGGCGCTGACCCAAAACTGCAATATTAGAAAAAGTGTGCTATTTAGAGACATAATTTTATTTTTCCTGTAATCTTTATATAAACTTCACATAGAATAATTTCAGATTTATCTCTATGCAAACTTCGGAGATAAGGGGTACCCTTACGGTACGGAACGGTATTTTTTTTTTACATTTTGCGTCTTAAGTCGAAAACTATGCGGCCTAAAATGTAAATAGCGCTCTTTCATATGATACCGCACATAGTAGCGCCACTTCGAATTTTTAAAACCCCCGTTCAGTCAAAATCTTTGTTATATGCAAAATAGTTGGGCAAACGTCATCTAAAACTATTCCAAATTTCAATTCGATAGAATTAGTATTTCATGAGATATCCAACTGTGACAGACAGACGGACATACAGACTGAGTCGCACCATAAAGGTTCCTTTTTACCATTTTGGTACGGAACCCTAAAAATAGGCAGAATTACAAGTTTTTCTTATTACAACACATAGTAAAACTTCAGGCTGCATTTATGACAGTCCGCTTGTCCCGAAACTGAGGATAAAATGTTTATTTGCGTCATGAACATAGGTTTTGTGTATAGGTAGGTATTTGTATTGTGTAATCAATCACACCCATGGGCATAAAACTATAACAGGGGATGTCCTTCCAAAGAAAATGAATTCGAGTGTCTCAAAGCCACAAGCTTTATTCCCACAGTTTATTGTCCAGGGTCTCAAGTCTGCTATTACAATAGTGTCAGAATGGTCTATCATTGATTTCATAATTGTTGATTTTGACAAGTTTGGTAATCTACTAATATAATGGCGTCATTATGACTTTCCAATGGTCAGCCACTGACACTCCATTGAAAGAATTGGTAATCTCGTACATAATGACAAATGAAACTTCCTACTAAACTTTTAACTTCCTACTACTTCAGATTGCTTATAACACTAATAAATAATATGTAAAAATATATATAAATGAAATCTGGCATGAATAAATGTTCAAAATGCCATTGTAATACAATTATATTACGAGATCATTGACCGACCAATGATCGACCATTATGAATTAGCAGATTACGAACTTTTAGCAAAATGACAATGGGATCGTGTTGGAGTGACGAATTTATACAAATAGCAGACTTGGGCCCCTAACACAGTGCGCAAGAACATGTACACACACGTAGGTATGCACCTACATATAGGTAATTCCATTTAACTGGTGTTACAGTTCGTACACCTTTTTTGCCAAAAAACACTAAATTATTAAGAAAACATGGCTATGTTATTGTTTCAATACCCTCCACCTAATTTCAATTTTCGTAAAATGTATTGAAATTAATATTGTCTATTAGCAGTACAAAAATATTGAGCCATTTATGTGCGTAACGGGCATTATTATTATTATTATTATAAGTACCATGAAGGGTAGAATATTACAAAATATTTAGTAGGTATAATAAACAAATTTTTACATTATATTAATTATATTATAGGTTTCCAAAGATTTTATAGCTGGATAAACTAACATGACAAAATATCGTTATTAGCTTAGTAAAGTAGGAATAATTTTTAAGTAGAAACCAATTTATTTTAAGCTCGTATTGAAAATTATTTGATTTTAACATTTCACGGCGTAATTTTAGATTTTAATACCTACTTATAATAATGTATATTGTGTTATTCATTAATAAATATTTAAGCAGTGTTGTTGGCTTGTTACAGAGTCATTAATTTACATGTATTATATGATTTTAATTAAGTGATTGTATTCAGGGTGGATGGGACAAACGCGAAACCGGTTACCATGGATTCAGTACATGATCCTGGACCCCACTGAGTTGAAATGTTTCGTCGGTTATTAAAAAAAATTGCTGTCCCATACATTTTGCCGTAGTATTGCACTGTTCTAGGAAGAAGCTGTTTAAAAAAAAATAACCGACGAGAAATCATATACTAACCGGCGTTGACAGAGTCGACGGCGCGTTGTGTTCCACGCGCGCCTCATAGAAATGTCAGCACGAACTGATGGGGTCCCCTAGGGCCGATGCCTGCCAAGGTTGCGGGTTTATCCGAAAGGGATGCCGTGGCCCTGGCACACAGACAACTGAAGGAACACGGGTGGGTTTTAGTCAGTAAAAGTCTGACAAAGCCCTCCCGCTCCGCCCGGAACGGGAGAAGTTATTAGATAATTTCCCAAAAAAAAAAAAAATTGTAACAGGCTTCGCGTCGATGTCCCTGCCACCCTGATCTGATTATTTTATAACAAAAGATACTTTGATACGAGTATACCTACAGCAGTTTAAATGTTAAGTAATTTTGTAATAGCAAAGAAAAGATAATTAAATGTTTCATGTATAAAATACAAGATGAATAAATGTAATTTTAAAGTATCTTTGCATTTTGTTGTTTTTTTTTTTTTTTTTTTTTCATTGTTATTGGATTCGAACCAGTCATATCATAACCTATATCATACTTATTCTATGTTATTTTAAAACAAAAGATACTTTGATACGAGTATACCTACATTTTTTTTTTTTTTAAAACGTTGCCCCACACTAGGAATTTCTCCTGTATTGTGGGTGCGTTTACAAACATTTAATCTCACATACACAAACAGCCAGACCCGGAACAACTAATTGTAGGTCATACAAATATTTGTTCCGTGCGGGAATCGAACCCGCGACACGCAACGCAGCAGTCAAACACTTAACCACTGCGCCAACCGCGCCGACAATAGTTTAAATGTTAAGTAATTTTGTAATGGCAAAGAAAAGATAGGTAATTTAATGTTTCATGTATAAAATACAAGATGAATAAATGTAATTTTAAAGTATCTTTGATCTTTGTATGGTGTTTTTTTTTTTTTTTCATGTTATTTGGTCCGAATCAATCGAGTGACATTCTGAATTTCGACAGTTACCTAATTATTTCGACACTGTCTTAATTTCGAAAAACAATAGTGCGACTACTCATTGCTTTGACAGAACATATATTCGACAAGCATTAGTCCGACAGAACATACTTCGACAACACACACCTTCGAAGAACACTACTTTGACAGAAGCCTTCTTCGATATGCACTTGTTCGACGAATCTCTATTTCGACGGAACATACCTTCTCTGAAATGTGGCAATAATAATTGAATTTCACTTTAAGGTTTTAGGTACAATATAAAAACATAAATAATAATCAATATTATGTTTTTAATTATAACCAGTAACAAATCTTTGTACAGTTGTGTTGTCGAAGTATGTTCAGTCGGACTAATGCTTGTCGAGTATATGTTCTGTCGAAGCAATGAGTAGTCGAACTATTGTTTTTTTTTTAATTAAGACCGTGTCGAAATAATTCGCTGTCGAAATTCAGAATGACACTTAGCCTAGAAGATGCCTGTTCACTCTTGCTTTAAAGGTAGACGGGTTATATGTGGAAGAGAACACAGACGCTGGCAGAGAGTTCCACACTTTGGCTGTGCGCACAATAAATGTGGAGGAGAAACGCTGAGTACGACTGGACGGGATACCAACCAAGTACGCATGGTACCCTGCAGTACGTCTGGTAGTTCGGTAATAAAAGGGCGATGGTGGAAACTAGTTCCTATGTATTACAATAGCGAGTTGGAATTTGTTTTTCTAAAGCTTTGGTTTTATAGAGGCATGAGGAATAGGGTATAAACTTCTGTTAGTAACAGAACCCGCAGAACTTTCAACTTAGCAGAACTTTTTTTTTACTACCAGTATACAGGGCGTCCCACGACTTTTACCATAAATACTGTAGATAGAAAAAAAATTATAAAAAAAAAGATAAAAAAAAGGATTCCGGGTGAAGCTCGCTTCCCTCTACGGCCTTATCATCACTTACCATCAGGTGAGATGAAGGCCAAGAGCTTCCCCGTTGGGTGTAAAAAAAAAAAAAAATTGAATGTAGACTACATTTTTATTTAAAAAACAATACGAACTGCATTAAAATAATTTTAAATAATTGCCTGTTTGAACCGGGAATCAAGACGCTAAATGTAAAAAAAAAAACCTGTAATTTTACTGTACCGATATCGAAACGCTCAAACATATGCATTTATTTCTTCTAAATGACATAGCATCTAAATTAAAGGAAGACGAAAGTCCGATAGACTTTTTATCCTTATATGAAACAGGATCGATTGGCATCGAAAAAAGTTTTTGTGTAAATGGCCCATTTTCTTGCTGACTGTACATTTTTCCAAAATTTCTCAAAGAAATATAGACAGTCTCCTCAAACCGTTTTTCTGTAACCACAAAGGATAAGGTACCTACAGTTACTACCCCGTCTCAAAAATTCATCCTGAATATACTGGTCACGCGGTAAACTCTCTCAGCGCGATGCACCAGTTTCCTTGGAAAGCAGTTCCGTCATATATAACGGCCGTCATGAACATCTGCTATTTTCACCAGTATTTGACATTATGGTGTCAAAAATGCTCTGTATTTTGACAGCCGTTATTGTGTGATTGTTCACCACTTTCTTAGCAAACTAAAACTTAAGTGACCACAACCAAACTGGCAACCGCTGCCAGCCAGCCATGTGCAGAGGCCCTCTTTTTGCTGACCTCTCACAAGTCACACGTGACGCCGTAAACCGAGGCCTGTTATTGCTCAAATGGTGTTTCACTACTAAAACTATGTAACACGAAACAATGCATTTCGCTTCACTCCTGAAAAGTTATTCCTGAATTACCCACTAGTTCACACGGTATTTTTCTCAAACATGCATGGAAATATTGTCATTATTTTCGAAAAAAGAACACGCGAAGTATCGAATTTACGGACAAAGAAAATCAAATCCATTACAGGAGCGTTTTTTGAATTTGGAACATTACAACGCTCCAGCAATGTTGTATGAAATGGCGGGCTGGGGTTAATAAATACTCTTTTATTGGATCTCTTATCATTCTTGACATACCAAAGTACGTCTCTTTGCTTAGCACAAATTGCGTTCACGTGGCTGTATAGCCATAAATGCGTTTGCCTTTCGGCACAGATGACAAATAGAAAATTGGCGGCAAAGCTGAAAATTCGTCTTGATTTGTTATTTACATACTTAATCAATATAAATTTAATTAAAATGAATTCCTATGGTTCAGAGAGTGAAATGGAGATTGATTGTACTTCACCAGGGGCCCAAGTCTGCTATTTTTATAAATTCGTCACTCCAACACGATGCCATTGTCATTTTGCTAAAAGTTCGTAATCTGCTAAATTCATAATGGTCGATCATTGGTCGGTCAATGGTTTCGTAATAGAATTGTATTACAATGGCATTTTGGACATTTATTCATGCCAGATTTCATTTATATATATTTTACTTATTATTTATTAGTGTTATAAGCAATCTGAAGTAGTAGGAGGTTAGAAGTTTAGTAGGAAGTTTCAAGTTTAGTAGGAAGTTTCATTTGTCATTATGTACGAAGTTACCTATTCTTTCAATGGAGTGTCAGTGGCTGACCATTGGAAAGTCATAATGACGCCATTATATTAGTAGATTACCAAACTTGTCAAAATCAACAACTATGAAATCAATGATAGACCATTCTGACCAATGAGGTTACATTATACTAGAGGCGCAATGTCCTACAAAAATATTCCGAAAAACGTAACCACTTACGAGTTAAAGACGTAGCTTTGAAAAGGATACATAAATTATGTCAAAATGTCAAAATAATCTGTTTGTCTCATTTCTTCTTCCGTCAAACTAATTACGTTGGAACGAGACAAGACATTGTCATCGGAAAAACAGCCAGAGTTGCCAACGATCAACGTAATTACCCCAGAATGAATAAAGATATTTTTTATTGAATCAATTACCTACTATGAAAGATTGTATTATGGAACTTTCAATAGATTAAAGATTGAAAGAAATTGCAGAATTTGATACATGGAAGAAAAAAAAAATGTGCGTAAACGTAAATATTATATTTCAAATCTATTAAGATTGTGTCAAATAACTATTGTTTAAAATGGAATGATATTATTTCAATGTTTATGACAATCATTTATCCATACTAAAATTATAAATGTGAAAGTAACGCTGAACCGATCGTCATGAAATTTGGCAGAGATATAGCCTGGGATGGAGAAGGACATAGGTTACCTTTTACGCGATAACCGACATCCACGTGGGCGGAGCCGCAAATGATAAATGATTTTATTTCTGTAAGTAGTAGTTTGTAATAAGTTTGTACACACTTTTACACGTCAATCATATTTTTTAAACTAGATGAGGTCGGCGTTTCCTATCTGACTACTCTGAGAAGAAAGGCCGAAACAAACTCAGCGGTCACAGTCTCTTTCAAAGTCCAGACATAATCTTGGTCAGATCATGCGAAGACCATGTAGATTGGTGTCTTAAATGGGCTTTTGATGAAAGGACCACACAGATTGAGTGGACCTGTCCAGTCAGTGCACAACACTATTTAACACAATGTGATCATAAAAAGTCTAGAACTTTTCGTTTAAAAATATAACCTCACTTTACGTCTAAGATTATTCATCTACACTATAATAATAATATTATAAAGAGGAAAGATTTGTACCTATTTTTGTATGTTTGTATGTTTGTAATGAATAGGCTCAAAAAGTACTGGGCCGATTTAAAAAATTCTTTCACCAATAGAATGCTACATTCTTCCAATTTGACATAGGCTACATTTCATTTTGAAAAAAATTAGGGATCCTTGGTAAAATTTGAACAATGTAACCGAAGGTGTAGAAAAATGAGTCTTAAAATGTCTTTCGTATTGTCTACCCCGTGCGAAGCCGGGACGGGCTGCTAGTTGCTAATAAAATTATTATTCTTTGTAAAAAGTGATGATTTATTAAGTTAAAACCTTCGGAATACACGTGAATGTGTTACTTTTCTATTTAGTAAATGTTTGGGTACTGCAAAGTATGTTTAAACCAAACAGACTATATTAATAATTAGGCTTACAGGAACATACATTCTTCATTCACTAAACTCCCAACAGTCTGGCAAAATCAAAATCGTTTTTACTGGTAACCCTGATGGCAATAAAATGTTTGATAAATGTAATTCGTCTTTTAATGTTTTTTTTGGATAATCTGAAGAAAATTTAGCAAACTTTCTTGTGAAATGTAACACCACTTGCTTTATTAATCTTTTCAGACCGTAACATGCAAATTTTAACCGCATATTTCACCATTTTGATATTTTTTATCCTTAAGCTATCGTTCACTTGACGTTAAGTTGACAACTGAAGTCAGATATGCCTGTGGACATATACGACGTAGTAATGCGTTGGTGCCGCACATTGCTGATCTATGATTCTGACACTATTGTAATAGCAGACTTGAAGCCCAGATCAAAAACCAAATTGGCAATGGAAAACCTGCTTCCAGCGAAGTCAAAAGAAAAATACATGAAAGTATGTCTTATTTCCCTGCATTTTTTTTAGAAAAGCACTATATATGCCTCGGCGGAAATGGCAATTGCCTGTCTCGTATTAGTGAAGTCCTTGACTTCGGCTCGGCCTTCATACTAATACTCGACCTGCAATTGCCTGTTTCCCGGCCTTTGCAATAATGTACGAGTACTATTACCTGACTCTGTCACTCCCGAACATTAATAAAAGCACAAAACACTTTTCAGAGTAGGCACTCTACATCAATCCAGGAACAGGTTAGTCAAACTAGCTAGAACTAATGTTATTACGTAGCTTTCCGTCTCCCGTAACTTAACTTCAAAGGGTTCGACCGCATAATAATAAATGGATACGAAACAAGATTTGTTTCCCATTGAAATTTTGGAAAACATTGGGTGGGTACCTACATGCCTATGTATAAAGGTTTAATTTACAAGGCAGATGTGAATGGAAATGCCGACCCTATTTGTGATGTTCTTCAGAAAGTTGTGTAGCACTCGCAACCAGCGTGCGTGTAAGCGAAACTTACGTTCGAGCACGAATTATTCACTCTTGAAAAGTTACGACTATAAAGGTAAGACTAACTATTAGGGCAACGATAGCCGACTTTCAATGATTTTATACTGAAGATCACGTCTAATCGATTAGTGTTAATGATTTGGAAATAATATAAGTCTGTTAAATAAGATCATTTTCTTAATAACTCAATATAAGAATATTTTAGATTATGTTTATATTACATAGTGAAATTAATTTGTAAAGTTATGTCTAACGCGGATAAAAAACTAAGAATCACGCAAAATCTATCAAGCGTATTTTTCTGAAACAAAGGTTTCAGAAAAATACTCTTGATAGATTTTGCGTGATTCTCAGTTTTTTTTATCCGTGATCAATAGTTAATTATCTTTTAGTATGACGTGTTTTATTAAAATACCATATGTTTTATTGATAATAAATTAATAATACGTTTTACTTGGGACAGCGCTCATGGATGGGCGAGTCCTATTACTGGCTGGACGTACGACGCGTTGCGTGAGCTCTGTACAGAACACGCCAGTCGCCGACATATATGCCAGAGACCTTGAGTGGTTAGCCACTCAAGGTCACTGGCATATATCTGGGCCTTAAGAGGAACCTACCTAAATACCTAATTACAACAATACATCTACCAGGCTGGTCAAACTAGAACTAACATCTTTTCATCAATTCGCGATGTCCGCTGACGTGACGATCATCACGTTAAACGTCACTTTATAAATTTTTAGCCACTATTTAATTTCCATTGATGTAAGTAACGTGATTCTTCTTCTGTCCACAACGATGCAAAGCTCAAAGTACGGCTGAAGATGTAGTAAAAGTATTTATACAAATAGCATGGCTTGTTCGCGACTCATCGAAATACTCTGATAACCTGATTATCAGAATACACCTCAAGTAATTGAGGTTATCGGTGACTACGTATATATTTATTTAGAAGTGTAGGTACTGTCGCAGAAAAATATTGATTAATTGGACAAGTAGCTGATGTTTGTACCCAATTAGTGAAACAGTACCTATCTATACCTACTATACTGTGCCTCTGCATCCATTTACAGATCGGGGATGTGATAGGTATCCCCAAACGTGACAACTGTTTAGCACTGACGTGAATGGCGAGTACATTTCGCATGACGAACTCAGAATTGGTACCCGCCATTCAAAATGCATAGTCAAGACTCATCTGCTGATGTATGTAATCGTCATAATGGTGGAGCCGCTACACCCCAGACCAGATTAAAAACTAAAAGGTCCAGTAGTTACTTGATTTTTTTTAATGAGTGGTAGATCTGTTTCAGACCTTTGTGTTTTAGACCCATGTGTGCTCTAACTCATTGTATGAAATAATATTTTATAAATTTTTAATGGACTCACAAAATTATAAATATTGTGCCAACATCATACACCTTCGTATGACCTAACTTATCCACTCCTGATATTCATATACAGGAATGGTTTTTAATCAGTGCGCAAAAGACAAATTAAACTTAAACGTGTTTTATTATACACCTATTTCTTATTTTGATATGTCTTACTACAAAAAAAATGAAGTTATCTTTAACGAAAGATGTTTATTTTGAAACTGGTATAATGGATACTCATCGCGCAACGCGCCGGCGCACTGTGGGCTGAATTTGGCGTTTCATAGACATTCAAAATGTTTTTTTATGTGTCGCTTTTTTTTTGCTTGGATACGATTGGGAATACATACTTTATGCCTTATATAATGAACTTTCAGGTTTATAATCGTAAAGAGCGCACTCAGATTTTTTTTTCGAAAAAAATTGTACGGTGTCGGCCTAATAAATGATGATATCTCCATTATTGCACAATTGCGCCTAACATCCTCCTAGGTCATTAATATATGAATTATTTTGGATTTTTCGACATACTCCATGCTAAGATTAAACAAGCGTTTTTTTTTTTTTGTTTTTTTTAATCTTTGATAATTTATATTATTTTTTAATGTTTATTTTTTCGTTTTGAACTAATATTAAGCCTAACATGGATATATATAGACTAGACATTTACGCAAATAAATTATGTGCCATATTAGAAATTGAAATTCGCTTAAAAACTCATTAGCTGAAATCTAAAATAGTAATTGTCTAATGATTTTCAAAATCCCCAATAAAATTAAGGAAATTTGTGTTTGTTAATGACATTTTTACTATCTACTGACTTTTTGAATACCTATATCTATTAAATAATTGGGTTCTAATTAGTTAGCAATTAAGGGGGTAGTAATTAGTAAATTAGTTGTTCGGGTACCTACATTAAAGTCGATCGCAATAAATAGAAGCAAGCTAAAAGAAAATCATTTAGTATTCTTCAATCATTGAAAGTACAAACATGGCAAGCATCGTAACAAACTTGGATTTGTTTGTTATTTTGAAAAACGCAAAAAAATTCAGTGACTATATTTTTTTTTTACAAACCGTGCTATCTCGTTTTAAACAACAGTGTATCTGAAGAGGATTGTGTGACTTTAAAAGAATTTTAAACACTAGGGCTGCAGAGAAATGATATGAATCAACGCAATGAAAATATGAGAGGTTCCGAACTGACTACGAAAGTTGGCTCGAGGCTGATCTTGATTTACCGAGTTGCTTAAAAGAAAATATAAAATCGATTACTCAGCATGAGGGAAACCCAATAGCGCCACTTCCGGAGCCATCACCAAGTTCTAACGTTACTGTTTTGGAATCATCGTCAAGCGCTACTGGTTCTCTTTTGGAGTCACCTACATCATCAACTGGAACTATGACGAAACGGAAAATCTCAAATCGTAAACCTTTTGAAGACTTGGGAACGAAACAGAAAAAGAGGCGGAGTGGAGACCTAACAAAGACAAAGATTCCAGTGAGCTCGTATTTGCAACTATTTCTAAGTTGAAAGATGAAGCCCAAAACACCATTGCTTCTGTGATTGAGTATATGGTTTAGCACCCAGAATCAATAGAAAAACTTCAAGATTTAATTAAAACACCAACCAGTAAAGACACATTTTCACACCAAAAGCACTTGGTTTACTGATATCTCTGAAATTATCGAAGTGGCAATAATATATAACTCTGCGAGAATCAGCATTTCGAGAAGCACTTGTACCCTTCGTATTACTGCGTGCAAAAAGAGAAGAATGTGTGCTATCCATCTGAACCGAAAAATTCAATTACGGTGACAGATTCCTCAGCAAAAATTTCACTGCAAGCCTTGCTAGATCTGACCGCAAAAAGAATAATTAAATCTTTGCCAGAAAGTATACAAAATAAAGAACTCATTTTAATATCACTTTTGAATTGTCAAGCAGTCGGTCAGTAAGAAAAATTAAGCTACATTCCCATTCCAAAGCGTAGGTACCTATGGAGAAGAACGGGCAAGAAACTCCATCGACACTCTTTTAAATTAAATTGTTACAAAAGTATTCGTTACATCTATAATGTTGCATTTATAACTAAAAGTGAGAACGATGTAAAAATAAAAATAATAAAAACTTACACGTTAAAAGCGTCAAGCGTAGGTACAACAAATAGAAACAAAATAAAATAAAATAACCCGAACAACCAAAACAGATACAAACAGAAGATGGATTCTACACAAGATGACTCTAGTATCTTCATGACTTCGTTATCACCACTGTACTATATTGTTAAGTAATTTTACTTCCTAATATGGCACATAATTAATTTGCGTAAATGTCTAGTCTATATACATCCATGTTAGGCTTAATATTAGTTCAAAACGAAAAAATAAACATAAAAAAAATCTAAATTATCAAAGTTTAAAAAAAAAAAGAAACTCTTAGCATGGAGTATGTCGAAAAATCCAAAATAATTCATATATTAATGACCTAAGAAGATGTTAGGCGCAATTGTGCAATAATGGAGATATCATCATTTATTAGGCCGACTACATACAATTTTTTACGAAAAAAAAATCTGAGTGCGCTATTTACGATTATAAACCTGAAAGTTCATTATATAAGGCATAAAGTATGTATTCCCAATCGTTTCCAAGCAAAAAAAAAAAGCGAGTTTTAAAAAAACATTTTGAATGTCTATGAAACGCGAAATTCAGCCCACAGTGCGGCGGCGCGGTCAGTACCTATAGCGGAACACAGTAGTAGATACCTATCAGCTGTGCGCTCGCCCATTGATATTATTACGAATAGATTGTATCCATATTTTGCTGGTTTCAAGTCGACCAAAAAATAAAGTATTGAACAAATAATGGAAATGTGTTCTATTACTGATACCGAACCACCAAAAAAAAAAATTGCACACTGGTTAATAACTTATCCCGTATAATTACACTAACTCAAATAACACTTTTGCCTTTTGACACGATTGACTTGACTCATGGAAAGATACGTTCATATTGGTAAGATGTTTTTTTTATAAGTTATTTTATAGTTTTTTATCTACATCAATCCAACAACCAAGCTAGTCAAAACTAGGACATCCACCATTTTACGTACTTAAGTGACTTATTCGTATCTTCACACGTTTCGTAGCTTGTGCAGTTGTTTGATTTGCTATGAAATAAAACTCGCCGTGAACATCATACCGCTAAGTGAATACTGAAACATCAAATGCTCTCATAACTAATAATTATTCTGTTTAAAAATAATTCAATGGAATCTCATACGGATTTCAGCGCAAATTGAAGCAATATCTTTGGTGTATCCTAGATGGTGTTTTCATCTAGGTGAGTACCAATATGGACAAATTAAGTAAACAAACTTCGTGGTTCGTTTAGTTTTAATTTGTTATGTACTGATTTTTGAAAAAGACTTGAACGGGCCGTTAACAGTACGACAGTTATCGAATGCAGTCCGGCGATAAACAACAATTATACATTATACAAAAATAATAAATGCCAACTTGATTTAGTGTCACAGTCGACAAATGAGGTAAACATGACATATATAGCTCTTATTGCTTATAAATAAATACCTTAATGGCTCCGGCCAAAAAGGTGATGGACGATATGTATAATGCCCGGTCAATTTGATTATTTGAATAATTATTATCAAATTGCACTCTCATATTTGGCATTTTTCATAATGACCGGGCATTATGTATAATGCCCAATTTATCACTTGGTCCATAACATATATACTACTGCAAGAACAACCATTTAGCTGGCAGAAGGTAGATTAACAAAATTAGCACTTTAAAGCTTACTACTACGGAAACGGATCCTTGTGTCGAAAAATAGTTTTAACAGACTCACTATATTTTTGAACAACCTATCCAACGATGTATCCTTACCTCTCGTATGCCCTAATTACAGACACAATTAAAAAAACATTGTTTCTCGCGTGTGAAAGGTTAAAGGGACACATATAATTTTTTACTTTTGAAAAGTTATTTTTTTTTTGTGTCGGGGTTTTTTTAAATTTTAAATTTAAAAAAACTTAAAACTAAAAACTTTATATACTAGTAGACACTCTAGCTAGGGCCCTAGCTAGAGTGTCTACTAGTATATAAAGTTTAAAATGCAGGAAATAAAAGTTAAATTTAAAATTTAAAAAAACCCCGACACAAAAAAAAACTACTTTTCAAAAGTAAAAAATTATATGTGTCCCTTTAACCTTAAAAATCCGGTATTTGACAGCTCAAATACCGGATTTTTTCAATACCGGTATCAATACCGGTATTGGAAAAGTCAGTACCGTGATCACGGTATCAATACTGGTATTGAACACAAGTTCAATTATGACATTAATAAAACCATTACAATACGTGCTTTTATTGTCAAATCAGTCTTTATTGTTCTTATTTTTTTTTTATATATTTAATTTATAAATATCTTTTATACATACACTCTCGTACATAACAATTTAGTATTGTTGATTATTTAGGTAGGACAAGGAATTAGGAACATAATCAAAACTTAAATATACGAGTAGGTAATCTTTTTGCAGGAAGGCATTTCACATAGACTTTGTAAAGTACATTTTGTCCGGTCTTTTCGTAAATCCCTGATAACCACAAGACACAGCGTTTACACAAATGAAAAGTTCAAAGTTGATACCATCGATGATTACAGGATGATGATTCTAAATAGGTACGATCCCTGCAATTAGAGTGGAAATGGGTTTTATTTAAAAAATGTAGTAGTAGCATATAATAATAGTCGCGGTATAAAAACGCAACAGAAAAAGTGATACAGTAGTATCAGTATTACCGTCAATGGGAAAGCTCAACCGGAATAGTGAGACCCATCCCTGAAAAAGGTGGCTGGGACAGACTGGATGCGGAAGGCGGAGGACAGGGTGTTGTGGCGCAGCATGGAAGAGGCCTAGCCCAGTAGTGAACTGAAATAGGCTGAGTTTATTGATTGACATTGTAGTAACTCTTCTTATTATTACTCCTGGATGAGGCTGGCACAGGAGCGTGAGGATTGGCACAAGAAAAGAGAAGTCTCAGCAGGGACTGAAGTCGGGCTGTGGATGATAATGACTCTTCTTATTTTATTTTTCTTCTTGTCTATTTATCTACCCATACGACATGAGGCAGTTCGCGTATAAAAGTGTCGTTACTCAGTACTATACTCCATTTATTATAACATTAGACAAATAACTGTTATCACCCTTTCGTCGAAAATAAGCTCGTCAAGTTGTGTTTCACAAGACTATACGTCATTATTACTACAAACAGTAGTTTTAAATTGTTATGTTTTATTGTAATCATTAAAACGGAAAATAGTGGCCACTAAGCTCCGTTTTAATGATTACAATAAAGATAACAATTTAAAACTACTGTTTGTAGTAATAATAACGTATAGTCTTGTGAAGCACAACTTGACGAGCTTATTTTCTGCATTTTCATTCTAAAATAAAAGAAATCACCGAAATAACGATGAGGGCGCCACTGTGCACTCGGCACAGTCTTAACAGACTATAAATTATGAGCTGAAAGCCTAAGTTAAATCCCGCATTAAGTTTAGTTGCAAGCGGAACCCATTAATTTTCTTTCGGCTTATAATTTGCAAACGGGTCCCGCCTGCTTTAAAATAATGTTTTATTTTATTTTTATTAACGTATTACTATTTCACGCCAAAAATCCGCCATTTTTTTTTTTAAACATCTATCTAAGGACACATGGGTTTTTAAGACTGCACCGAGCGCACAGTGGCGCCCTCATAGTTATTTCGGTGATTTATTTTATTTTAGAATGAAAATGCAGAAAAAGCTCCGTTTTAATGATTACAATAAAACATAACAATTTAAAACTACTGTTTGTAGTAAATAACGTATAGTCTTGTGAAGCACAACTTGACGAGCTTATTTTCTTCATTTTCATTCCAAAATAAAAGAAATCACCGAAATAACGATGAGGGCGGCACTGTGCACTCGGTAGCCTCTTAAGAGGCCGTGCACGAAATCGACTGATTTTGATCAATTTTGTTCATTGTTTGTGAGAAAGGGAAACATAATTTAAACAAAATTATTTGAGATTTGAAAAGTCGTGTTCTTTGTTTTGCATGTGGCTGAAAGGGATTTTTCAAATAAATTAAGTATTCACGGTAAATCACTAATATTTGCAACAAGTTTTCCGAAAAATGACGCGAGACTGACATTTGATCATCATTCTACAAGAAACTACTTTTGATTTTGAACATTAAAAAATATCATCAACATCAGTATATGGTCTATTTGCATGTGGCGGAACCACTTTTTTCAACTTCCATACAAAATATAGCAGAAAAATAATATTTAAAAAACCTTTTTTCGTTATAAACCTCGTCAGTAATATATATTTTTCCTATTATTTAGCAAATCATATCAAGAAATTTAAAAATCACAAACTAGTCTTCAGCTATCCTTGAAATATAATCAAAATTTTATTTAATGATTATACAATATCTTCATTAAGTAAATCAATGGCGAAATAAACTATATTTTGGAGAGCACAAAAATGATAAAACTATTAAAAGCTGCTGTGACTGACACGAATGGTTTAGCACCATGAAAACTGTACTTTTATAGTTACACAGACTTAATGTTTCGATTATTTCAAGTTTTCTCACAATTAGATAAGAAATTGCCAAAAGAGAGTTTTTTTCGTGCACGGACCCTTAAGGCAAATATAACGAAACCTTAACTGCCAAAATCCATCCAGCCGTTTGGATGATACGAGGTAATAAAGAAATTTACAAACATACAAGATACGCGCGAAAAACTTAACCCTTTTTGGCAGTCGGGTAAAAAGCTTTTACGTTGTGAACAGGTAGGTTGTAAAGGCCGGTTTTCTGGCTTTGTAATTTATTCAAACAGCCGGGACCGTTTTAAGAACTCTTGTCATACTAGCAATTCACAAAGTTAATAACGGGCAGTCAAAATTTTGATTTTATTACAAATCCGAGCGGACGGAAAAACGTGCCTAAATTATCACGAACGAAATTAATGTTAAAATACTCTGAAACTGATAGACATTATTTCAGAGTGAAGAAAAATGCGGGCATTATTAGGCTATAACTATACGTCTCAAGAAATGTCACTCGTTTGTCCCCAGCCTTATTCAAATAGGAATACAATTTAAAGTGACGCAGGAAATGGCCACTTGAAGATAATTATATTAGTCAGTGAATTTACTTTCTTTGGGTTTGGTATGATTTTGCATAATTCGTTGTATACAGCAACACTCCGGATTGATTGAATTACAAACAAGCTGATAATAAAGTTTTTTACTTCCTTCCAATGCTGTGCTACTGGTTTCAGGCAACTTTAAATTAAAGTGTTGTGCTATGCAGGTATTTAAATGTTCTTATATCATAAGTATATAGTATAGTGTATCTGATGGTGAAACTCACATCAAAATCCAACAATTGGTTTTAAAGGCATAATTGAAACTAATTGATTTTGGTAGTCGACAACACTACGATCAGTCTAAAGTTTTATTTTAATTTTATAATAGGCTGTTTAGCAGTTTTTCCAGAGCCTTTATTTACACCAGCGCGCGCATCGCTAGCGCGGCGCGCGGAAAAACATAACCAGCGCCATTTTCCATAAAGTTAATAACAATACAAGTCTGTTTTTTTTCCTCGTAAGTGTGTTGAAAAACGTATGAAACGCGTTTGCATTGATCATTACACTCTCCTATAATACCACCTTTTGTGTTATTCTGTTTTTTATAAAGGCTGTTTAGCGGTTTTGCCAGTGCCTTTATTTAAACCTGCGCGCGCATAGCTAGCGAGGCGCGCGGAAAAAAATACAAAACCAGCGCGCCATTTTCCATAAATATTTATTAACGTTTTCGTTGTGTTGTTAGTTACTATCAAAAATACGAAATCTAAAGTAAGTATTGTCACCAACCGACGTTGAACAGTTTTTAAAAAAACGTCCGGATAGTTAGTACCTGGCAACAAAGGTCAGTTGAACTTTATAAATCTAAATGTATCATCTCTATAATTACGTTATTGTAGCATAAGTTTTTACAAGTCTAGTTTTTTCCTCGCAAGTGTGTTGAAAAACGTCGTATGAAACGCGTATGCATTGATCATTACACATTTGTATCATAATGTACTATAAGCTGTGACTTCTTGCGGGGATGGCTGCTAATGTCATTTTGCTTTAGTGTCCATACTTCTTAAATTCCCATTCCCTGTTGTCTAGAGGGCTAACTTGCCTAGTTTTGAGCCAACGTGAGATGTAGTGGAAGTGGAAAGCACGATTACAGACACCCCAGGCGACTGTGCACTCCTCACTGGTAGGTGATGCCTGATTGGCTTGGCATTCTATGCACAAATCCAATAAATGGTTACGGCAAATCGCGCAGTTATCGACCATAATATCCCAAGCCCATAAAGCAACAGCATTCCACTTTTTGACTTCAAATATCTTTTGTCACTTTTTTCACTATTATACCCAGTCTCAAATTCAGATAATTTATGTAAAAAAATTGGGATAACATGTCAAAAAAATATCTTCATAATGGTAATTCACATAAAATGGCGAAAAAAAGACTCCATTTTCTTTTAAGTACTGAATTTAAGAAATAAAAAATAATTACGGTATGATTATTTTTTAATTAAATAATCATACCGTAATTATTTTTTGAAATTTTCGGTTTTAAACAAAGTTATTAAAAGGAGATTTTCTGGTATAAAATATTTTATGATACTGGTAACAATGCAGGCTGAGATCCAAACATTTTCAAATTTTTTACATGTTTAACAACACTAATATTACAACCCTCATTCATATTGTATGTAGCATATCTAGCCACATTTTGGATGAAAACGGCTGTAAACTGTTTCGAGTGAAAATCGATTTTGGGAGGCCTACGTCTAGCATAGTGGACTTAAATGGGCTGATTATGACGATCATAGGCCGTGTCTCCGACACACTACATAAAACATTGTTTGGCAACGGTATTTTGTTTGCATAGTTCTTTTATTTAATTCACTTGAAATTTATCGATGATTATTTACGAAAAATAATAATGATAAAATGTTTTGCACCACTGTCCTGTCATTTTGACAGTGACATTTCTTTGTTTACATAAATTATCTGAATTAGAGACTTTGGGTATAGACAAAGCCATTTCGACTTCTTCTTCATCTACATCCATTACAGAAGCCATATTTTTTCAGAAATACTTAATTTTTAATTCTAAAATGAATATAAATTGTACACAAATTTGACAAGAATTTGGTTTTGATGCGATTTAGAAGTCTTATTACGATTTTTAATAGAATAACTACATACATAGACAGGCGCTGTCGTATGGCTTTATTTTATGAAGCATTTAAAAATTTGCACAAAATTGAGACTGATGAGCAAAGACAAACTAGAGCTAGCACACGTAGGAAAGATCTGCCCAACACTATTCAACCGAAATTAAAAGTTGTCAAACATAGCCCGAGGTATCAGTCTGTATTTTTATACAACAAGTTTACAGTGTTAACTTATTTAAAAGCAAATTGAGGACCTATTTATTGGGGAAAGGCTATTACAGTATCAATGAATTCCTAGATGACATATGACATTGTAACATATGATTGATCGTACTAATTTGACACTTATTATTTATGATCTCTTATTATTATTATTGTATTGTTGATTTTCCTATTATTATTGTACTTGAATTTTTAATTGACCCTTATTGTTTTTATTGACTTTTATAAATGTATTTAATGAATTTATATAAATTTTAATTTCAATTGTATAATGTTACTTTTTAAATTTTCAACACAATGTACCTATATTGGTATGAAATAAATTACTTATGACTTATGACTTATGCCATTGAGCCTTTACAAATTCAGTATTATTTACTACTTTCTTTTTCTTTCACAGCGCAACATTTCTCTGCCCAGCCTTTTCCCAATTGGACGTAGTTAAGCAGAAAGGACTCAACCCACATTGTGGTCAAGGATGAGTTGTATATACTAAAGGGGTTCTAATGCAGCTCTAGAACAAAAATGCACGCTCGAAGAACCTCGCCTTAACCTGATCGATCGATCCGTGCGGCTGTTATTTATATATTATTTAGCCACGAGCCCCTCTCTGTCACACAAACTCTGTCTATTTCACAGCGCAACTGTAACTTACCATAAACAGTATTATATTTATAGTCAAGAACGCCTTTGTTCAACTTTCAGAAAATTCCTTTTGACCCTTTGTTTTAAACTGCCAGCGGCACATTTCATAGTAAGGCAGGAGAGGTAAAGTTGTATACCTACAAGTCTTCAAAGTCAAAAGTCAAACCATTTATTTCAAATAGTCACATAAAAGGCACTTTTGAACGTCAAAAATTGTTGACCAGTCAAATTTTTCGAACGAAAAAAAATTTATAATAATAAAGCATATTAGCAATATCCTTCAAAATCATTCAGATTGTGATTGTAAATTTGTCAATTATTTTGAGTGGCAGCCCGTTCAGCAATATAACTGGGTGGCTATGTACACGTCTACCGTAGAACTCAAAAAGCATGTAGACACTTTTGTTTACATTATAAACAAGCCCATGACTAGTGACATATCGCTCACACACGCGTATCAGCTCCCAGATCGAGTCGGCCGTCGGGCTCAGCAGCACCATGACGTCTGCATAACATAAGTTATTTACACAAACGTAGTCTATCCAGCATCCGACACGCATGCTGCTGAGCTGATCAGCCCGTTTATGTACAGGTTGAAGAGCTTTGGCGAGGTCAAACTACCCTGCACTCCAACCTGTACGTTTCGGACAGAGACCCTCCCCATCGAACACAAATTAAGCTGATTATTGTACCAATATTTAAAGATCTTTAGGAGTTCGATTGAAATCCCGCTTCCGTCAGCTTCTCCCACAGGACATCATCAGCCACAAGGTCAAACGCCTTGGAAAGGTCAAGGAAGCAGGCATAAATGGGGGTATTTCTATCCGTGTAATATCAGATAGTTTGCTTGAGACGAAGAATTGCGCTTTCAGTGGAATGCTTGGGCCTAAACCCAAACTGTGCATCATGTAACTCTAAAATATTACCTAATTCTTTATCAAGCAAACTGTCCAATACTTTCGCTATTACAGTGGCAAGCGAAATCTGTACTTGGATGGATCAGAGATATCACGAGTTCTGTTCTTTACAATGGGGACCTGTTTTCCACTGTTTTGTGTGTGCTTGTGTGTATATTGTTGGCAATTACGAATGACTGATACAGAGCGTGAAAAGCATAGCCAGTAACCTAGGCAAAATGCACACCTGCATCTTTCAGGTGCTCAATATTGAGACTGTCATGTCCGGGTGACTGTCTCTACACATTTTAATAATAACCTTATTCACCTGCTTTCCAAAAAACATGAGAGACTTACCCTGCCTAAATAAGCCTCAGCATTGACACTCTCGTTTGATGGCCCTAGAGACGAAGACACTATAAAAATATCCTTGAACATATTGGCTATATCCTCCGAAGTATCAAGGCCCCCGACACTCACAGGAATGCCCGGCTTAAGGTTAACCTTATTGGTTGACTTCCAAAACGAAGCAAAGTTTTTCGATGACCTTTCCGAAGTCAAAATGTCTATTTTAATTTGGTCTTGATTTTTCTGGCACCATTTAAGCCTGCCTCTGAAAACTCTTTGGTTCTCACGTATCTCATCCCATACTCGACCGAATTGAGGTCTACCGAGTTGTACCCAAACCCAATGCCTTATCCGAGCCTCCCTTCCATTTATAAACGTTGCTTACAGTTAAGGCCCAGATATACGCCAGTAACTTTGAGTGGTTAGCTTGCGTGTTTTGTACTGGCTGGACGTATCCAGCCAGTAAAAGGACTTGCCCATCCAGGAGCGCTGTCCCAAATAAGGCGCATTATTAATTTATTATACATACAACAAAAATTATTTTAATAAAACACATATACTAAAAAATCAATAATTAAATTATCTTTAAGGTGAAGGTTTCAGAAAAATACGCTTGATAGATTTTGTGTGATTCTCAGGTTTTTATCCGCGTTAGACTTAATTTAATTTCACTATGTAATATAAGCATAATCGAAAATGTTCACATATTAAGTTATTAAGAAAATGGTCTAATTTAACGTATATGTTTTCCAAATCATTAAAACTTAATAATTAGACGTGATCTTCAGTATAAAATCGTTAAAAGTCGGTTATCGTCGCCTTAAGACGTTTAAACGTCAACAAATGTATAGATATTAAACACAACATCAAACTCTTCAGTACGCAAAATTGAATTAGAGACGTGAATAATATTCTATAATCATTTTACTTAACAATTTGTTTACTTCGTAAGAGAAAATTGCTTATTAAACATATGCGTAGTTACTTACGCACCCTATATACATTGGAAAATTAGTCTGTATAGTGGAAAATAAACGAATAAATTGGCAATGAATTGAAGAAAAGTGGGTCCAGGGTATCGAACACGCGTCGTATAAATAGGCCAATCATCGTCTTTTGCACATTCGCATTGATTTGTTTGTAATTCTCAAGTTATTCAAGGATTTTACATCCGTTTCTTTTTGAAGCGAAAACTTCTTTATGCTCGTCGAGCGATTTTTGGTAGGGGAAAAACTTACGAGTATAGTTTCGTTTCCATAAGCTATATCACAGAGTCGGCAGTCCTTATGACTGCGATTTTTTTATTTTTTTTTATTAATGACGTTCCAATAACTATGCTGTTTTGATAATTATTTAGAAATAAGTTATTTGGACAGATTCATTACCCATTCTCTTTTTTCTCTCCGTAACAAACACTATGATGACGTGTCTAAATTAAATTTAAAAAAACCGGTCAAGTGCGAGTCGGACTCGCGCACGAAGGGTTCCATACCATTAGATATCTATAAAAACGAGCAAAAAAATCACGTTTGTTGTATGGGAGCCCCCTTTAATATTTATTTTATTCTGTTTTTTAGTATTTGCTGTTATAGCGGCAACAGAAATACATCATCTGTGAAAATTTCAACTGTCTAACTATCGCGGTTCATGAGATACAGCCTGGTGACGGACGGACAGCGGAGCCTTAGTAATAGGGTCCCGTTTTCCCTTTGGGTACGGAACCCTAAAAAGACAGCGTTTGGTTTTTACGTCCGCAAAAAGGTTATTGTGTAGGCACCTTCTATGTTAAATCTTTATTAATTCAATAAAATAATCATGAAATAATACCTGCTCGTCCAAATAATATTGTAATTTATTTAAATTCAGCTGGCAACGTTGATTTTATTAAATTGTGGGTACAGTGAATTTTACGTGACGTTAAATTTACTTGAAGGTAATTTACTTACTTGGGCTTTTAGGCCTAAAATATAACGTAAGTAAATACATACGCGGTATGTTTAATTAATGTGGGCTCATCGATTTACAGTGAGCGGCGTGAGCGCTGAAGGAATAACTGGCTAATAGACAAATAAATAAGAGCATTTAGGATAAAAAAAAGAAAGAAAATACATTTTCAATACATTTGTTAATCATGGCGTACTTTCAGAGGCTATAGGTAATTATGATTCAAAAATTAAATCTTTTGCATAGGCATTTCTGTTACGCGGTCGTGACTTTTTTTTTACGAGCTCTATCATTATTTTTGCAGTTGAGTTTTAAATTTATAAGGCAATTTAAAATGTTTAGAAGCAAGGAGTTTTTCATACATAGAATAAAATGGGATAGATTTTATACGAGGAAAAATGAATGAGTCCGTAGGTACGTCTTAGCATTGATTTCTCAAGTCTTTTACATGGTAGTTTAATATGTTTAATTACCTACCAGTTTTCATTTAATTATTTTCACATCAACATTCGTCAAAAATCGAACAGGCTGTACAATATACAGCCTATTCGATTTTTGACAATTAATGTAATTTTTTTTTTTACAAAAAAAATATATTTCCAGTTGAAAAAACGCGCCATTTTCAGAAATTTTTAATTTTTGTGTGATAAATTGTTTATTATTTTTTTGTTAAATAAGTTCAAGTGATGAAACATATTTAATTCTTTGATTTGTTTTTTACTATTTCCCAGAACTGTATTGAGAAACGTCGTCTTATACACGGGTGTGTAGCTTATTGCAAACGAGCTGTCATTAACAAGCCCGAGCCGAAGGCGAGGGTTTTTAATGACACGAGTTTTGTTGTAACCTACTTTCCACCCTTATATCACAATGTACTATTATTTGAATATATTTATGACATACAGCTGTAGTTATCGATGTATAATGTAAGTCAGATATAGCAATTAGCGGATACCACTTTGCATAAATGGTTGAGATTTTTTAGAATACGAATCGATAGAATTTTATAATTCTTAATTTTATTTAAATACCTATACGATCTTTACCCAAAACTAGAAAAATATGAAAGTCATACGATTTTTTTGTAAAAAAAACCTTAAACATTTGAGCAAAGGCGGGTCAGCTAATTGCTATAAGTATCTGACTGTACATTATACATCGATAACTACAGCTGTAACAAAATTAAAATCAGTTGTCATATTTAGTGGTTCAAAAAAGGTCAAAGGCTTTCTAGTATATTAAGTACACCTATGTACATATCATATGTATGACACATTTACCCTCGTGTTTTGTCGTGACAAACTGGCAGATTTTAATTTTAGATACGAATAGTTAGTTTCGTGTGTCAAATCCGTGTAGCCAGATAAACCTACCTACCCGACAGCTACATACGTAATTTTTTTTTTACAAAAAAAAAACAACAGCTTTCAAAAAAAAAATGAGCGTACAGGACCGTACACGAGATAGAAGTGAAACTTCTTATAAAGAATAAAAGAGATTTAGTGTGTGAAAAAGTGAGATAGAGAGAGAGAGAGAGAGTTAGATAGAGAGATAGAGAGAGAAAAGTGAGAATTAGATAGAGAGCGTGAGAGTTAGATAGAGAGAGAGAGAGGGATATCTCTCTCTATCTAATGCTCTCTCTATAAGTTAGATAGAGAGAGAAAGAGAGAGAATTAGATAGAGAGAGAGAGAGAGTGAGAGTTAGATAGATAGAGAGAGAGAGATATAGAGAGCGTTATATAGAGAGAGAAAGAGTGAGATATAGAGAGTGAGAGTGAGATACTGAGACAAAGCACTCTTTGTCTCACTATCTCACTCTCACTCATTCGCCCTCTCTATCTCGCTCTCTATGCCACTACATAGAGATCGAGATTGAGAGTGCGAGAGAGTGAGTAAGAGAGAGAGTTATATCTTTCTTCTCTCTCTCATGTAACGAAATGTGCCTAATAGACACACTTCCTTGAAATTATACTCTCAATTCTCGTCCAATTATCGACTAAAAAAACTTTTTTCCAAAAAAAAAAAGCGTTACGTTTAGGCACAAATGAAATGAAAGCGTTTTCAGACGGCTAATTATTATTTGTATCGGACACGCTCTTGTCGTAGATAGTGTTATCTTTTTCTTGAAAAAAAAAAAAAAAAAAAACCGTTATTACTGATCTTTCAATAAGAGCTTCCACAGTCCACACTAATCTGGTCGAAATCAATGGCGACCGTGTTCCATCCCAGAAAACTTGTACTTGTTCGATGTATGCAGGTAGATTCTACTTAGAAGAAACAATAAGCAAAAGTACACAAACACAAACAGACTGTGCTCGTAAAAAGGGTAATTTCCAGCAAAATGTGCTATGAGACACGTGAAGGCGGTAATATAAAAAAAAATTACGGCTGCTTTGGTTTCTTATGTAAAATAATAAAAATATATTATGATACACAGCAAAAGCCTAAGTTGCAGAAGTTAGAATGATGAAGTATTTTGTATGTTCGCAAAAACTTAGGACTTTTCAAAATAAGAAGCGATTTTCACAATATAAATAATTATACGTAGTAAACATGAAATTGTGATACCCAAATTCAGATTAACTAAAACTAGCAAGTCATTTCTTATAAACAGTATCCGCTTTTATAACAAGTTGCCAAAGTCGGTTACAGAACTTAGCGACGGAAAGTTCAAAACCCACAGCAAACGTGTCCGTATCAAAAAAACATATTATAAGATAAAAGACTACGTTGAAGACAAGGAAGTTTGGCAATAATTCCTTCTGCATACGTAGCTTTCCTGGTACCTCATTAACGACATAACTATGTAAATGTCTTTTAACTGCTCCCATATAACGATGTTTATTTAGATTTTTTATTATTTTTACACACTTCCTTGACATAATCTTTTCATTATTTAACATTATTTACGTACAAATCGATTTCCAATTCTTTATTAGTGGCTTTTGTGGACATGATATTTATTCAGATTTGTTACTGTGGTTGTAATTGCAATCATGCCATTTCGTTTAAATAGGTTTTGATTTTAATATATATAAATCATTTTCTTTATTTTTATCTTTTATATAGATTATTTTCTATTTTGTGAATGTGAGAACGTTGTAGGCCTAGTAGAGTGTAGATTTATTGGCACTTTTCTATTTTGTTAAGTACCTGATAATTGTTGAAAGGCCTACACTGTCCTCCCATACCTATTAACACTGTTATTTGATAATATTGTAAAGCCAATTATTTTTAAAAGAGTAACCTTGGAGTTTCTTGCCGGCTCTTCTCCATAAGAAACGACAAATTGGAACCGTGCACCTAGCTTCTAACGTTTCATAAGTGCCCATGTAGGTTTATGAGTAATAAAATATTTTGATTTTGATGGATAGAAACTTTTGAACCAAGTTTGAGCATGTAAAAGTGATTTTATTAAAATTGTGTTGTAAGAAATTATTGAATTATAGCCCATTTAGTAATTCAATATTTTTTAGTAGTATCTTGGGAGGCAGCAATTAAACAACAGGAAGATGAATTGGAGAAGCGTCAAAGCATGGTTGATGAATTAAAAGCACAAATGAATCTGCTCCAACCAGAGGTAGCAGAAAACAATAATGCAAGTAGCCTTTTAATAATTCATCGTCCACTACATATTCTCCCAAAAAAAAGGGTCATTTTACTTTAGGTCATACGGCACTTTATGTTTTTTATAAACTCCTTTAAAAAATGCTATTTGCTTTATTTTCTAACGTTACCTGGAAATAAAAGCGAATCCCGCAAAGGGTCGCTTATTTATTTATTTGGTTTTTCTTTTGAATAGGTTTGTGCTTTTAGTAGCTGTTGTTGCTGTTTGGTATTGTGGAACAACATTTTATGTTATTTTGTTGTGACTGAATTTTTTAATAACGAATATATTATTTTATTAAAAATACAAAACCTTTATTCAATTTGATACAAAATCATGTCAATTCCTTCAAACCCCTATTAAACCATCTTTAGTATTATCAATCCAGTAAATCTTACGAAAATAAGTCACTCAACATTACCACAGAATATAAATGTATATACTGTGTAAAGGCCCAGTTGTAATCAAAAGCAGTGGACTGTTTTTTATAATGGTTTTAATAGGTGGTTCAGAAATATAGCAATCTAAGTACTAGTCAAAAGGTACGTCCGAGTACGGTCTTGTCGTACGATGCAATGCCGCGTCGCTGTTGCGTCTCCGGTGCCCACGCTGTGCCGGGTCGCTCGTTGACGACGTCGTAGTCCCGTCGTATGTATGTGTGTTAAGACGCCGAGTGCACAGTGGCGCCCTCATCGTTATTTCGGTGATTTCTTTTATTTTAGAATGAAAATGCAGAAAATTAGCTTGTCAAGTTGTGGTTCACAAGACTATACGTTATTATTACTACAAACAGTAGTTTTAAATTGTTATGTTTTATTGTAATCATTAAAACGGAGCTTAGTGGCCACTATTTTCCATTTTAATGATTACAATAAAACATAACAATTAACCTAACTTAACCTAAAGTTACTTCGGGTTAGGTTTATAATTTGATAATTTGAGATGACACAAATCGCCTGTTGTTACATCTTTCCGATGTAATTATTTGTAATCGTACTTATTTTCCTTGTGCCTCGTCATTTAATAGAATCAGTTTCTTCTTTCGTCGACACTAAGAGAATCCTTTTTAAAGTTACGTCGTCATAGCAAAGCTAGCTTGTGCGAATAATTTATGTTACTTGATTTACAGACCTTATTCGTACAGTACCTACGGTTTCACTGTTTAGCGTTACTTGCTTTCGATCTTCTGACTATGATTTTTAAGGCACAATATAAGAGCCAGTTCGTAGTTTTTATAAAGTTTTAATTATAAACATTAGTGATACCGAGCTAATGAACGATGCCATGTCCCGTATTGATTGTGAACACAAAGTGCAGTGGGCGGTACCTCGTTTCGGCTCCGTTCCTTTGTTGGCCACAGTCCAGTTGTTAGTAGACCGTCTCCTGTTTCATCAGACGCCGTCCACGTCTTTCATAACTTTTGATATATGTCGGCGAACCAGATACAATACTCGTATCTTTGTTCACGACGCGACGGCTGAAGATGCTCTTTTATTCAACTTTACAAAAGCCGTAAATAGTGTGGAAAAGAAAATGATCTTTTTATAACTTTGAATTTTACTTCGCTTATTCAGTATTTGTACACCGATATAACGGTAGTTTAGGTACATCAGCGCAGTTTCACCGTTGTTCATGAATGCTCAATGAGTTTATTTAAAGTTTTTAGACAAGCTCCATCGATTTAGAATACCTATATTATTCTAAATCGATGACAAGCTCACAATACCGTTAACTTTTTTTCAATATACTGGACATAGATTTATGGTAAGGACTTCATCATTTCAGCCGCAAGACGTCCACTGCTGGACATAGGCCTCCCCCAAGCACCACCACCTCGACCGGTTCCGTGCTTCCCGCATCCAGCGGATTCCTGCGGCTTTCGCAAGGTCATCAGTCCACCTTGTGGGAGGCCTTCCTACGCTACGTCTTCCGGTACGCGGTCGCCATGCCAGAGCCTTTCGGCCCCAACGGCTATCTGTTCTGCGAGCAATGAGCCACTTAAGTTTGGCAATTCTTGTAGCTAATTCGGTTACCTCGGTTCTCTTGCGGATCTCTTAATTTCTGATTCGATCACGTAGGGAAACTCCAAGCATAGCCCTCTCCATTGCCCTTTGGGTGACTTTTAGCCTTCTAATAAGAAGGTAAGTACTTATTATTGGACAATTGAAAATAACTGTTTGAGGTACAAATATGTTTATTTATTGCTAGCTTAAATCTAATAGTTTAGCGAAAATATTGAGAAAACATAAGAGTTATTAATAATAATTTAAGGTTTTGCAGCCGGCGCTAACGATGCTGCTGATGATGGCTTGTGTTTGTGGCTGCGAGAGTTATGGAACCCTTGCTGGACTGCACCAACTACCGCTGCCCCTTGGAAGAATGTACCCTTAAAAACAAAACAATTATTAGGTAAAAGTATAACAAATGATGAAGAACACGTAGGTTATAGTAACGAGTGCTCATGAGTCATGAGCACAAACTGACACCTGCGCAGTAGTAAATTTTTAGGTCTTTTTGGCGGAATGAAGAAGCCTTTTTGGTTCGTCAGTCGATACTCGTCGTCTATTGGACTCTCGCGTGTTATTTTTATTTAGCCGAAAGTGTACACGCGCGAGTTTGCCCCCACTACTACTCATCTGTGCTCAAGACTCGTGCCGGTTATTATACCTACTGATTGTCAACATCCCAGTTTACAAGAGACGCTAATTTGATAGTGATTTGACCGTGTCTATAGATACTAAATTGAATAATATTCACTGTGTAGGTAAACAAATTAAATAAAACAATTTGCAATCACTCTATCGAATAGGTAATTTGAGTAAGATATATTCCTTATTATTGTTTCCTTATAATCTGTAGATAACAGGAAAAATAAATCTATTTACAAGCTCATACGATCATGCATAAAGTGACTTTATTATGTATAATTATTGCTTGATTATACTGGTATTTATAGGTAAGATTAATAAACTAGTTATGAAAATGTTAAGCTAGATTTCTTTTCAAGACGCTTACTGGGCCGTTGTATTGTGATTACTTTAGTATTTATCTCAGACAGGCAGGAATGAAAAAATTCAATTAAGACATAAAACATTTAACATACCAGTCCATCTTTGAATTTCTGCGTCCAAGGCTTTTTCGTGGTAGTTGTGACAGTGCCAGCTGGTGCACCAGTCAGTGCCGGCGCACTGGACGGAGCGCACGTCACTACAGAGACTTGCGAACATAATGCTACTACGAAAACAATTGCCAACGCGATCTTCATCGTGCCGTCATTCGTCGTGTCTCGACTCCGAATAACTTCAAGCAATTGAAACCAACAGTAAAACTGACTTGGCTTTTATAAAGCACACACAGGAAAAGGTAAAAAAAACTGCTGCTTGGGCTAACAACATACTCCATTCAGTTTCCAACTTAAGGAAATGTTTTATCATTGTATGAACATTACTAAAAGCGTGTTTAAACCCACACGTGCAATGTGACACATTAGCTTCCATTGTAATAGTTTGTTTATTACAAGTTGGGTTTACCAAGTCATTAGGGCATGGAGTGAGCTGCTCTACTCATTGTTCAATCGATTTATTAAATTATGTCTAGTTTAGATTATCCTATAATTTATAATCCACTAGCTTTTGCCCGCGGCTCCGCCCGCGTGGATGTCGGTTATCGCGTAAACAAGTAGCCTATGTCCTTCTCCATATCCCAGGCTATATCTCTGCCAAATTTCATGACGATCGGTTCAGCGGTTTAGGCGTGAAAACGTAACATACAGACAGACAGACAGACAGACAGACAGAAAGACGGACAGACAGAGTTACTTTCACATTTATAATATTAGTATGGATTAATGGCAATAAAATTATGGGGATATACCTACCTACTGTTACAGATCGGATAATCGGATGCATATTCACCTAAAGTTGAGGTGTTGGCTATTATGGAAAGCACTTTTCTATCGAAAAATCCCGCGATTCCGGGATCGAGGAATTTAGAGTTCTTTTTATAGAATCGAATGTATATACATACGTTCAGGTGTTGGCTTTTAAGTAATGCACGTTTTTATTGATCGTAAAAATCTCGCGATTCCGGAATTGTTATAAGTATTTACTAGTTTTTGACTATAGAATCGAATGCTAGCCTATAGTGTAAAGTTAAATAATACCACATATTTAAGCTTGTCGTTTCCATACCATGTATCCGATTCGTTGTGCATTCCCGGATTTTCTAGAATCCCGGGATTTATATTAACAAAAAAATATTTACGAAGCAGCTTCCATAATTTCTTAGCCAATAATTAACTTTAGGTAAATATGCATCCAAATATCCGATCTCTACGTACTGATAAACTCAAGATATCTTGATATATGAGAATTTGTTCTTAGGTTCAGGTGTAAGCGTCAGGTACCTACTGGTTTGTGTTATTTTGTAGGAGTAGGTATCATCTTAGAACTAGTAATTAATTAAACCAACCTTCAGGACAGAAGTGTCAGCAAATGCATAATGATGAATGGATGGGCAAGTTTACGTGTAGACGCAAAATACAGATTTTTCGTGAGGTACTCATACTCGTACCGCGTATGCGTAGGTACATTTTGAAGATCTTGTTTAACACGTTGAACGCCGCTTTAATTTTTCAGTCTTTCTGTTTGGGCCGTGGGGAACACCGTGTGGTCGACATACAATAATTCCGTTGGGGCCGCGGGGGACAACATATGACCGCGAGTCAAAGGCGATTTTCAGCATCTCTATTGAGCCATCGGGCACATATTTTTATTTTTTGTAATATTTGAACCCAAAATTTTCTTTTTGTAATGCCTTATAATTGCCAATAATTTCTAGTATGCTTTTATAAATCTAAGCCTTAAGTATGTAATGTTAAATAGTCATTTTTGATGCGAATAAATACTTATTATTATTATTATTATTATTATTATTTAAAGCTAATATTATGTATTTGACGTAACCCCCACGGCCCTTCAGACAAATAAATTGTATTTGGTTTCTAGCCTCAAAAGCAATAAAAACCTATATATAAAACTTAACAATCGGGCATTTTTAACCTGGCTCCTTTTACTATACAACTGTGGTCCGTATGTTGTCCCCCATGGCGTTTAACGTGTGTTACATACTTTTTTTTACCGGCGATTCTTCAAAGAAGTGTAACTCAAATATTGCTGACGTAATCACCATCCAGACCCCGCGGTCCCCCAGGTCATCAAAAATAATCAAAGCAAAGTCCTTTTGTGTTTACGTAATACTTGCATGACCCCTATGGATAGGAACACATACATATAAATAAGTACCTACAGGGCAGACCTACACTTTGATTGATGTCCAACCATTCAACTGGCTGGCGAAAGGATCGAGGTCGTTAACTCACTCGGATCTAGTCACCAATGCCTTATCTTACGATTGGCACATGATCAAAAAAACCGCAAAGATTAGTTTGACTAGAGAAAGTAAAACAAGACATAATCATGTTTCTTTTTATTAAATATTTTTGAAGTAAATAAAAATAAATTATTTATAAAATAATAAAATTATATTATATTAATTTTATTTTTAAACTTATTTAGTTGCTATGAAAATATTTAATTAAAAAAAAAAAATCCAAATTGTGATATTTTTTTAAAGGTAAGTTTGTCTAAGGTATCTATCTCATTAGACATGATAAAAAGATTTCCGAACGACCAATTTTGCAAGTCCCGTTTATCTTCACGGCTAAGACTAGACACCATTACATCCACATGGAAAATTCAGGAACAGTTAACTTTATACTAATTATGTAAGTATTTTCTTAATAAAAAAATGAGACTGCCATATCTCTAGTGCCTCTTCTTGTGTTTTGGTTTAAGGAAACTGTAGACATCGTGCGCCATGTTGACCGCTCGAAGCCCTTTGCCCTATAAAGAAGAAATTTTGTTACAACATATTTAATATTCCGTCAGGCTCAATTCTGTAATTATTTAGAGGTATTTAGTTACAAAATGGAATGGAACAAGCATTAAAGTAGAATAAATGCTGTGGATTTGCGTGACTATGAATGATAGGCTGAAAAATGATGTGATAAGGCAAAGAGGAAACGAGTATCCTTAGATGGTTTGGTCATGTTGAGAGGATGAATGAAAAGCGACTAACAAATGTTATTTACAAGGCAGATGTGAGTGGAAACGCTGGGAGGGACGCCTTAGGAGGACAATAGTGACCTAATTGGTGATATTCTTCAGAAAGGTCAGGTGCCTCAAGTCTGCTATTACAATAGTGTCAGAATGGTCTATAATTGATTTCATAATTATTGATTTTGACAAGTTTGGTAATCTACTAATATAATGGCGTCATTATGACTTTCCAATGGTCAGCCACTGACACTCCATTGAAAGAATAAGTAATCTCGTACATAATGACAAATGAAACTTCCTACTAAACTTCCAACTTCCTACTACTTCAGATTGCTTATAACACTAATAAATAATATGTAAAAATATATATAAATGAAATCTGGCATGAATAAATGTTCAAAATGCCATTGTAATACAATTCTATTAAGAGACCATTGACCGACCAATTATCGACCATTATGAATTTAGCAGATTACGAACTTTTAGCGAAATGACAATGGGATCGTGTTGGAGTGACGAATTTATAAAAATAGCAGACTTGGGCCCCAGATGTATGAACGTAAACGAAGCAAAAGGAGTAGCAGGTGTCGTTCTACGGTGTGAAATTGAATCAGTGTGACCAGACTAAAATTTACAAAAATAGCTTGGACTCCCAAAAAAAATACTGAAATATACCTACGTACTGATTTTCTTAATTAATCATCATCACAATAAATGTTACAAAATTACCACGCTATTTGCACAAAATCTGTCCGGTAGTTTTTGCGTAATGATGGAACATACATTCAGACAAACAGACAAAAATTCTAAAAACTATATTTTCGGCATCAGAGTCGTTCTCAGACCTCGTTGCAATATTACTTTTTTTCAAAAATATTTTATGTACAGTTTTGACTTCGCCACGATTACGATATTAAGAGATGAGATGATGTAGTGTTTTACCAAAAACACTTATTGAACAGTTAAAACATTGCTTAGTGTTTTGGTTTACTTACGATTGCTTTTCCCGCGTTTTTAATTGCTCTGACTGGTATTTTTCCCGGAGCTGCTTCAGAAGGCACTAGAAGCGCTATCACGACGATAAAAATAACAAAAAATTGAGTCCACTTCATAGTTCTAATTTTATTAAAATTTTCAGTAGTTATTTATTAAATACAGGGCAATATATTCGTATCACGAAGTAGCTACACACTAAAGTACTTGGTAATGACTTATGAAGTAAGACAAATATTGACCCGTTTTTATACACAGAGATAAAATGACACCGGGACTTTACAATTTCCTAAACGGAACATGTCAAAATCGTGATGAATAACTTAAATATAGGTACTGTTTGAGTAAACTCGTGTTAATTTCTAGGAATTGTGCGCATCTGAATGATTGCGTCATTTAATATTCTAACTATAAACATTCCGATAAGCCATTAATAGTAAATAAAATAGAGATGAGCAAAATTGAGAATGATACAAGACTGAGTAGTGAAATTTGCCACTTTACATTAACTTCATGGTGAATTAATAAGCCTCAATGGCGAGGCTTGAAATTTCGTAGAAAGGAAGCCGGAGAAGAAATTGTTGAGTTCTATAAATATTCATACATCAAAATTACGCCAAAATTAATTTATCTTCGCAGAAATGAAAAACATTCCTTCAACTTACTGAATTTAACACCATCTGTGGTCAATTCAAAGCTGAGAATAATCGTTTTTGTTTTGAATATTATGGTGTATTAACACTTTCACTGACGTCACGACCAGAGGCGTATTTTATTTTCGTGTTTGATATGACACTACGCCCACAGGCGGTTAATTGAACCAAGTCAAAACAGATAAACCTCCTATGTCCGTGTAAATTTGCGTATACATTACTAAGAAGCAACGTGATCCAGTGTCGTATTGCACTCACTTAAATTTTTCTTGTGTCAAATCAGTAAGCAGTCCGGCTATAGGCGTGGTATTATTTTGTATGAAAATTTTTAGTGTCATTTTCAGAATGTCAATTTCATCTCGGTGCCCGTGAAACTGTTAAATAGGTACCTGTAGTATAACTAAATTATTTGGGAATCATAGACCCGAAGGTGGTGTGATAGGTGAAGTTTGCTCCGATCTGCCGATGGGAAGCTGGTAGGAATGGAGTTATTAGCGCGCTACGCCTCTGATAGGCCTTATAACTGAATTTCCGCATGAAATCCTAATTTTATCTGCCAAATCATAAATTATATTTTGATTGCCTTTTGCGTTTACTGTATAAATCAAATATAGTACAATATGGTAGACCATTGTGTCTAGATTTGGCAAATTTTCAATACCTCAATTTCCTCAATTTTCAATAATCAGTACGCTCTCATGTGCCCTTGTTAACTAACAACGCATTGTGTAGAGCCGACATTGAATGGCAGTTGTATACGTGTCGTGAACGGACAGCAAATAAATAAGTTGTGAAAATATCTTGACTTCTATTTCAGGTCTTTGACCTATAAAAGTCAACTGCTTAGCAAACCTATCAAATTATTTAAAAAAAAAATCGTTTTTATAACTTTTAACATTTTTATAAGTTTATTCTAGACTGTTTTTTATAGATTCCAATTTTCCTCCTAAGGGGGATTTTCGGGGGGATTTGTGGAATAAGCCGAATGTACTACCGGGATTAAAAAATAACCTATATGTTAATCCAGGTCATAAACTATCTGTGTACCAAATATCATCTAAATCCGTCCATCCGTTTTTGTGCAAACCGGAACATACATAGAAACAAACAGACCAAAATTCTAAAAACTATATTTTCGGCATCAGATTCGAATATTCAATGTAAGGTTTGACTTCGTTACTAGGTATTTTATTTTACTTCGTCTGCGTAGAATAAAAATTCTTTTTTCTAGATAATTATGAATTATTATAACAATAACAGTATAGAGCTTTGTTCATGGCTAATTGTCCTCCACTACGTGTGATATTTGAGGAATACTGTAAAGAAATACCTACTGTAAAGGACCAGTATCCACCTGGTTAAGCTACACTTGCCGCAGTTGGTCTGTGGATGGGTGACCATCTTTACATACAGAGACCCGTCCTCGCCTCGCAAACACGTTAAGCTGTTGATCCCGGATGTCATTCATGGATCTTTGACAGTCGTTACGTGAAATCAGAAGCCCGAAACTCTGACAACCATTTTTACCAAGGGGTATCGTATTACCCAGTAACTGCGTTGTGGAGGTCAGATAGGCAGTCGCTCCATCCCCCCCGGTGGGTTCCCGCATTGTCAAGGCGGGGGGGCTCAGTAGCCGTGGCTTGGAGGGCCACGGTGAAGCTGAGCGGCGGCTAAGCCTTTTTTTTTATTTCAAAAGAATGAGCACCTTTAGAGGGGATGTTTTGAAAAACGAACTATGACAAACTTTGTGTTTTATGTATTAAGTACGTATTTAGTTTCAAGTTTATGAACTAAAAAAAAAAAAGATTTTTCATACAATCTAAATCTCCCCCATTTCACCCCTTTAAAGCCCTTCTTAGAGCCTACAATGTAAGGAATGGAAATTTATTCTGAAATAGATCAGTCCGTTACGGTTTTTTTTTTCATACAATCTTTGACATCCCCCAATCCCCCCTTGTGCCAAGTTTAATGTTTATTAAAAACTCAAGGAATAAGATTTTTCAAACAAATGTAATCACCCATTTTTACCCCCTTAAAGGTTGAATTTTCAAAAATCCGTTCTTAGCGGATGCCAATATATGCGTCACAATAAATATCTGTTTGCCAAATTTCAGCGAAATCCGTTCAGTGGTTTGAGCTACATGTGTTGATAGTCATAAGTTTTTCCATACAAACTTTGACACCCCCTTTATGGAGTAGTTAAAAAAAAAAACTTAAATAATCAAACTTTATTATTTAATAAGATACGCATTCGTGCCAAGTTTCAAGTTTATAAACTCAAGGAATAAGATTTTTCAAACAAAAGAAATCCCCCCTTTTTACCCCCTTAAAGGTTGAATTTAAAAAAATCCTTACTTAGCTGACGTGTACTCTACATATCGTAATCTAATCTAACCTAATCTATCCTAATTTATATCGATCCTCCCGGAGAAGGGCATGAGAGGGTTCTCCGGGGGAGGGGCCCGTGGCTAAATAATAACAACCGCACACGTCAATCGATCAGGTTAAGCTATACTTAATTGCCGCGGTTGGTCTGTGGATGGATAACCATCTTTGCATACAGAGACCCGTCCGTACCTCGGAAAGTACGTTAAGCTCTTGGTCCCGGCTGTTATTCATGGATCTTTGACAGTCGTTACGGGAAGTCAGAAGCCCGAAAGTCTGACAACCATTCTTATCAAGGGGTATCGTATTACCCAGTAACTGCGTTGTGGAGGTCAGATAGGCAGTCGCTCAGTTATCCCCCCCCCCCCCGGTGGGTTCCCGCATTGTCAAGGCGGGGGGGCTCAGTAGCCGTGGCTTGGAGGGCCACGGTGAAGCTGAGCGGCGGCTAAGCCGACGACGTAGCGGCCGTAGGTTGCGGTGCCGCTTTGGCGACATCGCAACTGAGGCGGGCCGCGATGTCGAATGGGCGGCATCGCGGCTGAGTGTGGGAGGCCGCGGCGGGAGAGGAGTGCCGGTATTGCGGTGAGCCGTTCTCCCTACCTTCCGCGGCCTTGATGGGGTCGCCACCGTTGAATGGCGGACGCGGTGGGGCCGCAGAGGAAGAGGAGTGTCGGTATTGCGTTGGCCGCTCTCCCTATCCTCTGCGGCCGAAAAGTGGTAGGCGGCGGGGCCACTAACATGACCCGTCGCGGGGGGACCAGGAGCGCCTGGACGCGGGGTCATCTGGCGCGTGGTCCCAGGTGGAGGCCAGCAGGCAACGGGTGCGGGGGCACCCTTGCCTGTATTGCACAGGCCTACACCAGTGTCGGACGGGAATGGCCAGGTGTTCCCGGTCATTCCCATATCGCCCCCAGGCTGAGGGGCATGCGGGGCCCGCCAGCTAGGCGGACATGCGCCGGGAGGGTTGTGGACGTAAAGGCTGTGCCGGTTTCCCATGACCATCCCATCAAGGCGATGAGGGAACTCCGCTGAGTTTTAGTGGGTATACTGCCATTTTGGCAGGGAGTCCACATACCCCGTCTCGTCCCCCGACGAGCGGGCATGCGTAATGCATTTCTCAGCGCCAAAAAAAAAAAAAAGGCAGTCGCTCCATGTAAAATATTGTAAAGTTAGAAACAGTACACGTGTAATTATATTATTTTTACTTGAATACAAAATTTTGCGAATGAACAACTTCAATAAAAAACTTCATCACCCTTTTCAGACCCTTGTGGGTTGAAATTAAAAAACTTTTTAACAAAAAACAAACGACTTCAAAAAAAAAAAGAAATTGAAAAATAACTTTTATTTCGGAAGTCGGTGACCTTGGTTCTGCATTTTCGTGTTTTTTTTTTCTTTTTAGTGTTTTTTTTTGGAAGTCGGTTGTTTTTTTGTTTAATAGTTTTTATTTTTCACTTTTTAGTTATGGTACCTACCCCACAACAATTCGATTAACACTTCTTGCTACACAGCACAAACAACAGTGACACAAGATACATATACGAAGTGGATTAAATACGTATTAACGAAGCTAACTCAAAAACTACCCAAGCAAAGTTAATGAAAATCGGTTCGGCATCTCATGACAATTCCAATAAGCCCAAACACGGCTAGGATATATTGTTTAATTACGGAGTTCCGGTGCATACCTTCCGGCTTCATCTTCAAATTGGTTCGATGGTACCATTTTCATCAGAATTATTTATTTAAATTTGCTTCATACTCGTAGTCGCTTAACTATCATAATCGAAATATCTTATCGCCACCCGTGAAATACTTATCATTGAGGAACATTTGAGGCCATTTGTGGTCTTCTTCATCAGTTCCACTTCATCAAATGATACTTACTGAATGCAAATGCTTGAGTTTTTGATGAAAATACAAAAAAATCGCTATATATTTGCCTGTAAAATTTGAGGAGTTCCCTCAATTCCTCATGGATCCCATCATCAGAACTGGATTTAGGGACCAATTTGGAAGTATATCCTTTCAAATAAAAAAGAACTTGCCAAATCGGTTCACAAACGACGGAGCTCTGAGGTAACAAACATTAAAAATAAAATAAAATAAAATACAACCGAATTGAGAACCTCCTCCTTTTTGAAAAGTCGGTTAAAAAAAAACAACGATTTACGTTGGTTGTGTTAGTTTCTAAACATAAACCGAAATTTTAGTTGTTTTAACTTAAAAAATAAAGATTTTAATTAAAAACAAAATTTCATCCCCCTTTCCATCCCCTTAAGGATTGGAAATCCGACAATACGCTTTGGCTTCCACCCATAAGCCTAGATAGTAAAAATTTGTGATTTTACTTCGAAAATTAAGGAACTTAACTTCATCCCCCTTTTTAACCCTTTGGGGGTGGAATTATCAAAAACGCTGAGACACGTATAAATTAATTTTCAAGCATCAGCCTGAACACAAAATTTGAAGATCCTAACTTCAAAACTGACGGACTTTCATACAAACTTTCATCCCCTATTTTATACCCTTAGGGGTGGAATTTCCAAAAATCCTTTCTTAGTGCACCCCTAAACCTCATAAGGAACCCACGTGCCAAATTTGGAATCTCTAGACCCAGCGGTTTGGGCTGTGCGTTGATATGTCAGTCAGTCAGTCAGTCAGTCAGTTTCTTCTTTTATATATTTAGATTATTTTAATGTAGATCATAATTAATAGGTATACAGATATTGGGTATATATTTTAGTAATTTTCCATCACACAAACATGTACGTCGTAACATTTTATTTGATTTCGAATGAGCTTTTTATATCACCTTTAATTTATCTTAATTTATGTACTAAAACGGACACACTTACTATGTCTTTATTAATCTAGCGTCTGGCACTCGTGGGTTGCAGCTGAAAATCAGCGTCAAGTGACACCTTGTGTATCATCTGACATTATACTCGTACTGAGCTGAGGCACTTTTGGCATTATAATCATTGTTTTCTGTTTTATAAAGTTTTAAGGTGTATTTTTTGCTGTAATGCCATTAAACGCATTTTTCTTTCATTCTTTCTTCTTTCTATCCTTGAACTAATATAGGGTCAGTGACAACTCGACCCGTGTCAACTCAACCCAAATAATAATACCAGATATTTCACTCCCGATTACGGTGATTTGTACGGTCAGGCACAACATCGATATTTTAAAATAAATCATATGGAATTTATTTATTTTTGACGTGATAACGTCTAATAAATCGATGAACGCCGGCTGCATGCACGCAAAAAGGATGACTCATGGTCCCGTTACGCTCATTGTCCTGTTACGCTCATTGTACGCTTGCGCCGCTCAATGTTTTGTTATGACGTTGTCACGTTAAACTATCGTCCGTAAACCAACTTTACAGACAACTATTTTCTTATCACATCTGATGACAATCGAAAAGTTTTCTATCTCACTCTTGCACATCAAATTTACAATAGTCTAGCCTAGCAACATCAAAGATAAGGGCGATGATGGCATAAAAAAAATAATCTTGTATAATCGTTGATTATGTTGAATTTTAAATTTTATAAATAATTGTTAGTCATTATTTTTTAAGACTGTGATTGTTGTAATATTGTGTCAATTACGGTACTTTTTTATAACCCTTTATAAAAAATACCCATTTTATGCTGATAGACACTCAAATATTTGTTTATTTTTAAATCCTTATTTGAATAATAACTAAATATTTATATAAGCAGTATTTATTGCAGAAGAAGTTCATAACATTCAATTATCAGCTTCAAAATAAGGTTGGTTTTTCAAAACAAATCGCTAAAACCAACCTTATTTTGAAGCCGATAAGGTTCATGTATAGCGACGCGCGTACGGCCGGCGTTGGCGAGACACGTCGCTCTGAAACCAGCCATAGAACCAACCAACATACAACCGCTTCCCTAAATGTATTATGTGTGGTTGGGCCTACCCATAACACGTTTTCGTCGGGCCTTCGTAGGGCAATGTACGTTGGCCCCATCGAAAGTTGGGCCTTCGTTGGCAAATCCACGTAGGCCATCAGCTGTTGGCCCAACCTGCAAACTGCCCACCAATTGTATGCATTTGCCAACTAACCAGAGGTAAGTGGCCCAACTAAATGCAAACAAAAAATGCTACTAGGGCAGTATTCATTTATAAAAATAAATAAATAAATTCTATAAAAATAAAAAACAAAAGAAAACAATATTTTAAGTAGTCGATCCTTCTCATGCCGACGGTACAAGAGCGTTTTGACGTAGTATCTGGTATTATTATTCGGATTGAGTTGACACGGGTTGAGTTGTCACTGACCCCTAATATAGGCCTGAACAGAATGTGCATTTAGTACCTACATTATTAGTACCTAAGAATAATATTTAAAAAAACCGGCCAAGTGCGTGTCGGACCACGCACAATGAAGGGTTCCGTAGTTGGTATGAATTACCAAGAAATTACCAAGAACAAACTTATCATTGTAATTGAAAAACATGTTCTTCCATACGGAATGTATGGGAGAACATGTTATTCAACCGTAAATTTAAGTTGGTCGACTATTACTTGGTAACTTGGAAATCCTACTTAGCTGTGATGATTTTTCTTTCATTTCGTTATAGTTTTTACTATAAATAATAAAAACCGTGTAAAGTTTATTAATTTCTGTTTGTTTTGTTAGTTTTTCTAGGAAACACGATTGAAATATATACTACTTCTGTGATTTTTTTCACATATCCAAATACAACCATTTAGCTGGCAGTAACACTTGTCTCTAACAAAAATTTGCACTTTACGGCTTAATATCACGCAAACGGATCCCTGAATCGAAAAATGATTTTCACAAACCCTCAATATTGAACGTCCGATCCAACGATACCCCACACCATAGGATAGACGTGAAAAAAAAATATCATCCCTACTTTACGTGTACAAGAACCCTAAAAAAAAAAATTGGAGGCGGCGTGATTACATTACCCGTACCTAGTTACAGCTTTCTAGTAAGTACGAAGAGTCTCTTAGCTAAGCCACGGACAGACAGGCAGCCGGACATGGCGAAACTATGAGGGTTCCTTGTTGACTACGGATTCCTAAAAATCGTACAATAAGAATGTTTTGTTTTCCTGTGTGATTCATCATCATCTGTCTAGCCTTTTCCGAAGGCAATTTGATTCCGGTGAAAATATAAAATGGGCAAGATTGATGGATTTTGTTTAAATATTGACTCCTGAAACACAATAGCCAATGTGGACACTTTTTAACTTGGGTACATTGATAAATTACTTACCTATAAAATAAACATCGAAGTTTTTTTTTTAATTATTATTTTACTCTTACCCATACTAACCTTCCTTATGAGCTTCGCCGCAGTCGGGCAGATACATATTTTAATAGATTTATTTTTAGTCAATATTCCACATTTCATGCGTGTTGGTTTACCTAAGATTTTTTTTTTTTAATCCAGCCAAGTGCGTGTCGGACCACTCACAATGAAGAGTTCCGTAGTTGGTATGAATTTATCCCAAGAACAAACTTAATATTGTAGTTGAAAAATATATTCTTCCATACGGAATGTCAATATATTCCGTATGGAAGAATATGTTGTTGAAAAACATGTTCTCCAATGAGAACATGTTTTTCAACCGTAAATGTAAGTTGGTCGACTATTACTCGGTAACTTGGAAAGCCTACTTAGCTGTGGTAATTTTTCTTCTAATATTTCTTAAGAGCACCGAATAATTTTCTTCAGTTTTTCATAAAACTTGTCATGTCATAACTCATAAATTAGATATGGTCATGTTTTCTAAAGTAGGTAGCCTATATCTTGGAATGGAACCTAAAAAACTTATATTATTAAAAAACTTAATTAAAAAGAAAAAGAATTGCATATTGAAGCACTTGTCCTCGCATGGTATTGAAAACAGCTACATTTTGATTCATACATTTTTTGGGATGCTTACGAGTATTTGACTTCACAACTTCACTGTACACTAAAAAGAATATCATGCAAGATTAATATTCTATATTTAGTTAAATGACACTTTAGGTATATTTAATTTATCAAACTCAAACTTGCCCTATTACTGTTACGTTTTCACGCCTAAACCGCTGAACCGATCGTCATGAAATTTGGCAGAAATATAGCCTAGGATATGGAGAAGGATATAAGCTACTTTTTTACGAGATAACCGACATCCACGCGGGCGGAATCGCGGGCATAAGCTAGTCTACTATAAATTGGGGGAGGCCTATGTCCAGCAGTGGAGGTCTATCTGCTTAAATGATGATGAAAATCTACTAAAACTGTGACACAACTGTGATCAACATTGATAGATAGGCTTCTACAAAAAGCCGCGACACGCGATGCGACAGAAAAGTACCGCGTGTCGAGCGACGAGCGGTGCCTTTGTGTCGTGCCTATTTGTAGGAGCCTTTAGGTGATTAGATGATTTTAGTACTAAATTTATTTTTACTTTGTATACGTACATTTTGGACCGAAACGTAAGCTGTGCCTACAGGTTAGTGGATATCTTTTATCAAAAAAAAAAAAAAAAAAGATGAGCTAAGAAACAGTCACCGACGTTTGTACGCGACTTTAAACTCATTTGCACGTACGGTGGCCAGCACATCAAGTTACCACAAACTGTCAAATTTTCTCGTTCGATTTTGAACTTAGTTATCAATACTTTAAAGTTTAAAATCGTTTGGAGAAATTTGACAGATTCGTGTAGCTTGATGTTCTGGCCACTGCATAAAACAATAAAGTCGGGTTTGTTATGCGTTCAGCGTTTTTCATAAAGGTTTACAAAACGAGGACTTTCCTTGGCTAGGAAATGATCTTAAAACTGATACAAAAATAATGAACAATGTGTATACAGCGTGTTACGGAAAGGGTATATACATATCAAAGGCACGGATTCTTTTGGTGATAACAAACTACAGGACAATATTTTTAATACCTATACCTACATAAATAAAAAGTAAAGAAACATTTAACTAAAAATCAAATGTTTCCAATTGAATTCTACACATCACTAGACCAAGTCAGCTGATCGGTGTCAGTAAACTACACACAAAGAAACGGCGGTAACACCTTTGTTATGATTTAAATTTAATAAACTATTGAAATAAAAAAAATATTAAGCATTTTCTAGTTAGTGCTTTTGAGCTGAAATTTTGTACAGAGATTCTGAACCAGATACACTCTTCACCCCGTTTGTATGGATATACCCTTTCCCTAACACGCTGTATACATATAACTTTTAATGAACTTAATTAATTTATTAATTACAAAGCATACCCAGAAACATAAGTAAGTACCTAACAATATTAACGTCTCGTATGCCGTAATTACAGAAACAATTAAAAAACGTGGATCCACGCGAGATACAATGGTTTTTGTTTTATTTATATGAAGGGTTAATTAACGGGTGCGTCTTGATATCATATAAACTTATTTGGTAGATATATTTTCATTTCAATAATGTTCACATGATAATTATAATAAACGTGAAATATACCAACTGTTGATATATTTTCTTTACATGTGACATTTATATTCTCTAAAACTTATTTCGTATTCTATCGTTTAAAATATATATTGATACCACCCATCATTATGATTAACACCCCGATTCAGAGCAATCCGACTCGGATAGGTTAGGTTAGAAGGCTAAGGCGGTAGCGGCCGCCGAGCGCCAAATCCCAACTATTGTTGGTGAATCATTTAGGTTAGGTTAGAACAGTGACCATTAACGCGCAAAGGCAAGCGAGCGAAGCGAACGTAGCAGGTCGTAATCAGTTACTAGGTATATCTACTCAGGTTACTAACTATGATAGAAATCATAAATGAGACTATATAGGTCTTTTGAGTGGTATATCAAACGATTTTATATTCAACGTATGAAAAACTTATAAAAATTAGTTATTTTAAAATTATATCAATCGTTTACTATATTTATTGATCATTATATCAAATAAAATTATAGATTCAGTTGTTATATCTCGTAAATATTAGAGATTTTGTAATTATCATATATTACTTACCCTTAATTAACTTAGACAGAAAATATCAATACTTATCAGTTAAACAAAGTCGAGTCACATTTAGGTAGGTCCGATTTTTCAATACTTAGCTTTTATCTAAAAAAGTATGTTAGCTTTTGTTCACATAAAAGTTATCTGAGCATTGAAAAATCAGCTAATAAATAGTTATCCTTTATTTCCCTTGACTTGTTTGTATATTTCGTGAGCTGTGGCTGTAGCACTTACAAATATTTTTTTCTGGAAAAAATAATAGCAACATTCTATACTTTCTTTTGTAACCGATGTTTCTGTGTGTTCGATATAACCTAATGCGTCTCTGATTCGTAACTTCAGTATGATCAAAATATAATTTCAGAAATTACTCCCTTAGCAGTAAAATACAATTTTCCGACATTTTATTTTCCTTCCACTGTGTTTGTCAAAGTGGAAAATGCTTTAATAACTGGTAAGTTTTGAGTAAATATACGTCATTGTACTCGTATGTGAAAAACAAGTACCTACTGGCCATCGTAAGCTAATTTTATATCTACATGCGCCGAATAAAGCTGACATTAAAATCAATTTTACCTATGGTCTAAACTCAAATTCAAACTCAAAGCATTTATTTCGATAAAACCATTTACTAACACTTTTGAACTGTCCAGGAATCGGTCAGTTAGCGTTCAAGTCAGCCGGTTGTAGCGCGGCGTCACCAGCAGCGCCAGCGAACAGTGCGAGCGCCGCCATCAGCATCACAAACAGCGCCGTCAGCTTCATTGTCTCTTCTAGTTATTACTGATTTACACAGACTACAAGGAACTCGGCTTTAGGTCGAAGTTGACTATGTGACCAACATAACACCGACCACGCTTTGTATACTGTAAGTATATAGACACCACTTACATTTGATCCTGTTTTAATAGTTTATTTTAAAGAATGCTGTCTGGTGGTTAATCATTTAGCTAGGCCAGGGCAGGAACTGATATGTTACTTACCAGTAAATCTCCTAATCATGCAACGAGTACAACACGGAAGTCATATACAAGTGATGATTTAGTAGGATATTGTAATAGGAAAATGGGGTTATACTAACTTTATAACTCTTACACCCGATTTCTGATAGGTCAATCAAGTATCGGAATATGTTCTAGTCTCTAAAGTCAATAAAATCTGTGATTGGCTGGCAGACATAACAGTGTTCAATCAAATCACTTGACATGAGAATTCATAACTGATTCATTTGAGTAGCCTTTCAGAAATCAGGAATCATATTAGGAGAAGCAGCACACATGGTACATCAGTGTAAGTACCGTTTCAAAACATTCAATATTGAATTAGAAAATAAATGCTTCATAAATAATCCAATAAATAAAAATTTATTCATAACATTTAAACATTACATAGAACAAGAAATCCCTCAATAACTAATGACTGCGCATGTCGCGTCAAAGCCTATTCCAAGTCAATCAAGTCATTGTGTGAACCACAGAGTGAACGCAACTTCTCAAGGTGGTCTTTCTCCTTCGGTATAGTTGTAGATATTTTTATATATCATTATTGTTTCCTGTCCTTGACTGTTTTGTACAATTCGTGGGCGGTGGCTGCTGCACTTACTGCACTCACGATTTTTTTCTATAAACAAAAACAATCAATCTTCATAAGTTTACAAACTCACTTCACACAATCCCCACACTCAGAAAAAGGGGATGATCATGATCTCACAAGGGTGATGTTACAAAAGCCAATAGTTACAATTACTCAGTTTTCACTATACTAATTAGATACAGGCATTGGTGAAATACCGTAGGTTTTCAGTCATACAAACTTTGTTTATCTGGGACGAGAGATTAGTAGAGAAAATTGTCGTCCTTTAATCGGTCTCAGAACCGGTACCCATTTTATTTACAATTAACTAAACTTTAGATCAGTCGAAGTACTTACAAGTGTTTTTCCAGTCTTCTTCAGTGCATTTAAGTTGAACTTAGCGGGTTGTGGCGCGGCTTCACCAGCGCTAGCGAACAGCGCGAGCGCCGCCATCAGCATCACAAACAGCGCCGTCAGCTTCATGGCCTCTTCTAGTTATTACTGCTCCACACAAACTACAAGGAACTTAGCTTCGAGTTGAAGTTGACTGTGACAATACACCATTGACAGTAGCTTATAAATACAAGAAACTAATATCAATTTTACCTGTTTCTGACGCAACGGGATTTAGAGAGTGACAATATGCGCACAATTATCTATAAAAACTATTAGGAATGCAGGAAATCACTACCTACGTACCTATTATACTTATGACTTTTCCATTTTCCCATACTAGACTTTAAACCTTGTTTCGTTTAATGTACATAATAGGATGACCAAAAGCCCAATAATGAATTACAACGACACCTGGAAATATTAATTAATACTGCACCAAGCTAAATCAATCAAAATATTTTATTTCACTACATGAGCCCTTATGAAAAGTCAGAAGTGGTGGACGGTTCCAATTTGTCGTTTCCTATGGAACAGAGCCGGCAAGAAACTCTACGGTAACCCTTTTAAAAATAATTGGCTTTTACAATAGTTGCAAATTGCAGTGTTACCTAATAGGTTTGGGAGGACAGTGTAAGCCTGTCAACACTAACAAGTACCAGGTACTTAACAAAATAGAAAATGTTTAACAAATCTACAGTCTACAAGGTCAGTAGACCTTCACCTATATCTTGTGTGGTAATATAGTAATATTACCACACAAGATATAGGTGACGTATATGAAATATACGGTCTCAAATAAAATAAAGCTCATGGGTGATTACTCGTAGATGTTGCGTTAAATTGATGGCGCTTTTCATCGTTGTCTGGTGCCTGCCTAAAATAAAATAAAAAACACTTTTACCCTTTCACATACGATTGGACTTGTATGTACACTCGATCAATAAAAAAAAAAATATTTGACCATGGTAACAAATTGGCTTGGAAAATTTACAAGTTGAACTGAAAAACTACTAATCGTTAGCTTATAAAATAATGGATAAAATTAATCACAGAATTAATTTAACTTTTGTAATGTTTAATGTACTACAAGCGCTGCAATATATTTGTCCAAAATCAATATAGTGTATTCAATGGCTTTGTTAGTACAATGTTCTGAAGATAAGTTTCATTGTTACCATTCGTTGGGTCGATTCCTATAAATTATTCATTGACGGAACTTGTCTTGCGGACGTAGAGATTAAGCTCATATAAGTAATAATGACGACGAGAAGCTGATACATTTTGAAACATGTATGGGAAAAGTTTTTTGCTATTTCTGACTTTTCTAGTACTCAAACCTCAGTTGGTTCAGTTAGTTTTTGATCCTTATAAAAACAGGATCGATTGGCATCAATATTTTTTTTATGGTGAAAACTGCCAATTTTCTTGCTGATTACAATTTTTTCAAAATCAGTGAATGAAAATCTGAATATCTCAAAAAGTTAAGGACAGTCTCCTAAGGCCTGTGTTCACCAACATTTAAACCAACTGTTTAGATATTTAATCAGTTGTGTACTCAAAATTTCATAGGAAATTTGACATAAACCAACTGTTTAAATACCTAACCGGTGGTTTGAATGTTGGTGAACACAGGCCTAAGACTATTTTGTTGTAGCGACAACGGTTAAGGAACCATGCCCCATCTCAAAAATCCACGCTCTATAAGGGCTGGCTTTTATGTAACCAAACACCTGACAAGTCTAGTTACTTAAGAAGCCAACACTTTTTTTGAAGATTGGAAATCTTCAAATAACCCCTCCCGCTCTGGGTCGAGCGGAAGGGAGTGTCAGACTCTTACTGACTAAAACCCACCCGTGTTCCTTCCTTGGCCCTTTATGTTTCGGGGCAGCGGTACCCCTTTCGGACAATCCCGCTGACACGGCAGGCTTGGGCCCTAATGGGCCCCCTCGTCGTAGCTGACATCTCTTTGAGGCGCGTGTGGAACACGTATGCGCCGTCCGGTACGGGAAGAAGCCAACCCTTACTGTATTATTTATTTATTTAGGAAATCTCCAACAAAAGATACAAACAATACATGACACATATGTAACTAATAGGCAATATCGGGTCCAGTGACTGTTGTTGAACTATCAGATTTCCCACAAGCAATTTTTTATATTGTAAGGATTTATACATTTCATTTGATAACCCATTTCCGTTTAGACCTTTGAGACAAGCGAGGAAGTTGATCTAAGTATTTGTAATTACTAACATTCTTCATAGTGTTAATTCCATTACGTCAAGCTCGTCAAAGTAATAAATGTCAATCAACAGGTAAAAGAAAGATTTTGTTCTTGTAAGTATTTATAAAGCACTGTTTGGTGGTATATTGTCACAGTCAACTTCAACTCGAAGCTGAGTTCCTCGTAGTTTGTGTGGAGCCGTAATAACTGGAAGAGACAATGAAGCTGACGGCGCTGTTTGTGATGCTGATGGCGGCGCTCGCGCTGTTCGCCGGCGCTGGTGACGCCGAGCCACAACCCGCTAAGATTAACTGGAACGCACTGAAGAAGACTGGGAGTACACTTGTAAGTACTTACTGCCTACCATTTTAACCGCCTGTGTTCTTTTGGTGAGACCAACTGTCGCAGACCCAGAGGTCCCGGGTTCGATTCCCAGCGGGGGCAAAATTTTCTGCTCGGTTTGGTAGGTTATAGGGCTTGTTCTAAGGCCGCCTGGCTAGCTACCACCATCTTATCTAAGTCTGTCTATAACAACAATGTTAACAGAATTGTTGTGTTTTGGCAATTAGAGTTAAGACAGCCAGTTCCCCTGTGGTTAAGGATTCCGGGTGAAGCTCACTTCCATCTTCGGCCTTATCGTCACTTAGCATCAGGTGAGATTAAGGCCAAGAGCTCCCCCGTTGTGGATAAAAAATAAAAACCTACTTCTAATGATTTAATGCGTTTATAGCTCGCTTGGTTGGTTAGGTAGAAGTGTTTTATGGTATACCTTCATACCTGGTGGGAACTGATCACAGCCACCTATGGACATCTGCAATAACGAACGCGCGTTGCCATCCCAGAGCTAAAAATGTCTCATGTTCCAGTACAGCGGCACCCATACCAAACTGGAACACATTAACACTGTAACTCATGTGCTTGTAACACTGCTTGACGGTTAAACCACGCGAATAAGGCTTAGCGCGCACTGCCGTGCGGTTTTTTACCGCATAATCTGTGAAGGTGTATTTTTTCGCCTATTTATGTGAATTACCATGAATGGGGACACGGGCGATGGGGACAGCGGGAATACACCTCCGTGAAGTATGAAATATAAAAAAATACATCGTCGGTTTTTGCAAGAACTCATTAATGGCAAAAAATCATAAAGTTTATAATGCCTTGAACTCGTCTTGGCGAGTTTTATATAGGTAATGCAAAAACTCATTGTGTTTAATTTTTATTTATCATAAGCATAATGAAGATGTTATCAATACAACTTAAAATAATTTATTGCTTATTTCAAAGTTTTGACTATATCACTTAATGAGTTCATGCAGTAAACCAACGACATGTGTTTAATTCCCAGTGAGCCGCTTTGCGGTGAGTCCAATGCACGTATTTTGTATCGCATAGAGATTATAAAGTACCGCGCACTGCAGTGAAATAAACGCACCGAGACACCGACCAAGCATTAATATCCGAATTTGTATTATGGATATACCCGTAAACCTTTGTTTTTATCCTGCATTTTTTCCGCCGCCAGTGCGCCGTCCCGTGACTGTGTTTGTTTTACCGTACGGCAGAAATAACGCACCACATTCCACCGCATTGCGCGCTAGCCCTAATAGCGAGTAGCTATGGAACATTTACCAAATTGTTTTCTTTTTTACAGAAAAAAATCGTCAGTGCGGTGGGTGCAGCGGCTAGTGCCCACGAGTTGTACAACTCAGTCAAGGAAAGCAGACAAAATGGATAGACAAAATATCTATCCTAGAGTCAACAATCTTAGAAATAACTAAGTCGTTAAGATATTTATATTGTTGTTATATTATCAATTGGTAAATAAAAAATTTGTTTGTTATATTTAAGTCAAGCTGTGTTATATATGTACATACAGGCCCCTCTTTTCCAGTGGGCATTCTGGGCAAGTGACTGCACTTTAGAGCTATTTTTTTAATGTAAATGGTAAATAGATTACAGTGCTTTGTATTTATCGTGAAATGACGGAGTTTATTAAACGTTTACATCGAAATAACGAAAGGGTGAGAACAGTTATTTGTCTAATTTTATAATAAATGGAGTATAGGTCGTTTAGGGGCTGCGCAAGCGTAGACACTTTGTTATACCGCTACGGCACATCATCACAGGACACTGTAGTTGCTGTGTCTTGTAGCGGCTGATTTCATACTGGTTATATAGAAATCAAATATTCATTGGTAGCTTGTATCCGACACAAGACACAAAGGTGTCCATGTTTGCGCAGCGCCTAAGATATTTATACTCGTATTGTTGTTATATTATTGGTAAATAAATATTTTGTTTGTTATATTTAAATCAAGTCGTTTTATAATATACATACAGGCCCCTCTTTTCCAGTTCCTGCCAGACCACCAACCATTAAATACACCGTTTTAAATAAAAATCATCAGTGAACTAGTACAATTTCTTCGAGTCGATTAATGTGAATTATAAGATCACAAAAGACTTCTTTGTGACTTTCATGTCAAATTGAAATGTAGAAACTAATAGTAGATATTTTAGGAATATAAAATATATCATCTTTAGAAATAAAACAAAATTGGAGACACATTTCCAAATGTAGAAATTGCAATGAGAATCTTTTTAAGCATGATGGTAACTGCAGTGGGGAATGATCCTTCTCCAAATTGAAAAGAAAGAGAAATGAATTAAGGAGCATAATGCTACAAGAAAGATTGACTTTTTGTCGCTGATGGCCATAGAGTTTGTGATAAGCTCAAAGACTATCGACTATGAAGAAGTAATTGATGATTTTGCTTATCTCAAAACTAGAAAGGTACCTCTTCAATAAACATAGATTTTTCATTTCTCATACATGGAAATTACACTTGAAGTTACCTGATCAGAGGGATGAAACAATACTTTTCGTCCCTAGGAAACGATTTTCCCTGCTGTCAAAAATAATTAAAAACTCTGCAAGCCATGTCCCAACATTTTATACAGCTCTGCTAAATCGCTGCGTAAAATTGTTATTAAGGCGACGATAACCGACTGGAATGATTTGGAAAACATATATGTTAAATAAGAGCATTTTCTTAATAACTTAATATGTGAATATTTTAGACTATGTTTATATTACATAGTGAAATTAATTTGTAAAGTTATGTCTAACGCGGATAAAAAACTAAGAATCACGCAAAATCTATCAAGCGTATTTTTCTGAAACCTTCACCTTTTTAAAGATAATATAATTCTTTTTCTTTTGGTATACGTATTTTATTAAAATAAGTCTACGAGAAACCTTAAAAAGGAGCTGTCGGGCCGACCCGAGCGTTTCGACCCCAAACGGCTCAAAACCGTAATTACCCCTAAGATTACAGTATTTGCGCTGCTTGAGGGTTTCAGCAGTCACAGGCGCGGCGACAGCACAGCCAGCCGTGCTTTGAATTTTACAACAGATTTGACAAATTATTTCTAAAAAAAAAAAAAAATGGCGGTCAGAAGGACTGCCGACAGAAATGAAAACTCAAAACTATGGAAAAAGTGACAGTCTCAACACGTGCTAGCATGTCGTGCATTTCGGTGACGCAAACCCATAAGTTTTTCCCCTACCAAAAATCACTCAACGCTGCTAAAAAAATGTTTATTTAAAAAATGAGCTAAGGTAATGTTTTTACGCGGTTTAAAACCCGTTTACACGTCATAAAACAACAAAGACGTGTTTATCATGCGTTCTTCGTTTAATCTACAGTATTTGGAGAACGGTTACCGATACTTTAAGGGCATATTTATACTCATTTATTAAATACTCCTAACCCAACACCCCACGAAAGGCAGCCATCTTATTTTTTTCAAGCCAAATTATCCATGCCAAAATACAGCTTTCTAGTACTAAGAGTCTCTGAACTAACCCGCCATCAGACACACAAACAGACAGACGCACATGGCGAAACTATATATAAGGGCTATCTGTTGACTACGGAACAATAAAAACGAAATGCTGTTCGTTGTTAAGCGCATCACTACAGAACAGCTGGACCGATTTGGCAAATTTTTGTTTTAATTTTCGTATTATTCTGAATTAGGTTCTTATGGAAATAAAAATTTGTAAAGTTGCCGGGACAATTGGAAAATTGGGGAAAGCTGAAAGTGCATTTTCTATTGGAATTATTGAAATTTAGACAGAACTACGTCTGTTGGGTCAACTAGTCTAGGTTGTTGAGGTCTTTGTTAGTGTGGACTGTATTATTTCTGGTCGTAATGGGTAATTTGGGTAAATGAAACAACGCACGTTCTAGTTCGCTAGCGGTAGATCAACTCAACCCATAGACTACTTTTTTTATTTTAGCACAGATTAATAATAACATTGTGTTGCCAGACATAGGTATATACACATAATAATAGATTCGTAGCGAAGTCAAAACTGTAACTAAAGAATTAAGAAAACGATCCAAAATTAGCTGCAGCAAGCACACTTACTGCAGCTAATATCAACGGTCTACCATGGCCTGCTCAATCGACAGACTTGAATCCCATTGAGCACGCATGGGATATGTTTCAAAGAAGAGCTTTGTCAAATATGGATGCCGTATACACACCAGAAAATCTTTTTCGCCTATTACCTCGGACGTGGGCGGAAATTCTTCAACGTGATTTGGATGAACTCATATTGAGTACCTATGCCGAATCGCTGCAATTATGTTATACGCGTTAACAGAAGATATATAGACTACTAATTGTTTATTTTTCGGCAAAAGCGTGCTAGGTATGGCCCCAAAAATATATAATAGTATACCAGCAGTTATCCATACTAATATTATAAATGTGAAAGTAACTCTGTCTGCCTGTCTGTATGTTACGTTTTCACGCCTAAACCACTGCCGATCGTCATGACATTTGGCAGAAATATAGCCTGGGATATGGAGAAGGACATAAGCTTTTTTACGCAATAACCGACATCCACGCGGGCGGATCCGCGGGCAAAAGCTAGTTAGAAATAAAGAGTGTCTGGGAACCTTTAAGAGGTCTTTATTTAATTTCCTTTTAGATAGATGTTACTACTCCATCACTGAGTTTACTACTGATATACAGAGGTATGACGATTCCGACTTGCTAATTAAACACTTATTATGATTTTATTTATTATCTGTTTACCTAACTGACATATTTTTAATTGAATGATTTTTAGTTTTTTTGTTTTTTTTTGTTTTTGTAATCTATTGACGTGTCACCTTAATTGTAATTGCTAGTTTATGTTAACTTTGTACGCCATATATTGGCAAAACATAGTGCACATATTTTAGGCAATATATTATCTGTAACCATACCTATGTTTAACAAAATAAATGATTGATTGATTGATTTATTTATTTATTTACGCAATAAACCTTTAAAAACTTTACTTTTTATCTTTTTATCACATTTTAATGATAGGATTAACTAAAGTGAATAAATAAAAATCAAACGAACTTACCAAGTGAAGTTCTATGATAATAATGGGAACAGCTTCATTCGAACTGATTTGCTGTTTACCATTGTATCAGTGCTTCCATGTTCCCCTTGCACGGATTTTTAGACGTAATTAGAGGTTTATTTTATTTAATGTCAACACTGTATCCGTTTCAAAGCACTTAACATGAAAATTCATTAATCATTAATTCATGGTTATTCAGTGTATACCGTTTCAAAACATTCAGTATTAAATAAGAAAACAAATTCTTCATAAATAATCTAATAAATAACAATTTATTCATAACATTTAAATATAACATAGAACACGAAGTCCCTATATAACAAATGACTGAGCATGTCGCGTCCAAGCCTATTCCAAGTCAATCAAATCATTGTGTGAACCACGGAGTGAACGCAGCTTCTCAAGGTGTCTTTCCTCTTCGGTATAGTTGTAGATATTTTTATATATCATTATTGTTTCCTGTCCTTGACTGTTTTGTACAACTCGTGGGCAGTGGCCGCTGCACTTACTGCACTCACGATTTTTTTCTATAAAAAAAAAATCATAAGTTTACAAACTCTAAATTCCCCACACTCACAAAAAGGAGATGAACATGATCTCACAAGGGTGATGTTACAAAATCCAATTGGTACAATGGCTCAGTTTTCACTATACTAATTAGATAGAGGCATTGGTGAAATACCGTAGGTTTTCAGTCATACAAGCTTTGGTTATCTGGGACGGGAGACTAGTAGAGAAAATTGTCTTCCTTTAATCGGTCTCAGAACCGGTAACCATTTTATTTACAATTAACTAAACTTTAGATCAGTCGAAGTACTTACAAGTGTTTTTCCAGTCTTCTTCAGTGCATTTAAGTTGAACTTAGCGGGTTGTGGCGCGGCTTCACCAGCGCTAGCGAACAGCGCGAGCGCCGCCATCAACATCAGAAACAGCGCCGTCAGCTTCATTGTCTCTTCTAGTTATTACTGCTCCACACAAACTACAAGGAACTCAGCTTCGAGTTGAAGTTGACTGTGACAAACACCACCGACAGTAGCTTATAAATACAAGAAACTAATATCAATTTTACCTGTATCTGACGCAACGGGATTTAGAGTGTGACAATGTGCGCACAATTATCATTATAATTATTAGGAATGCAGGAAACCATTACGTACGTATTATACTTATGCCGTTACCATTGTCCCATACTAGACTTTCAACCTTGTTTCCTTTAATATACAGAATGGGATGACCAAAAAGCCAATAATTAATAACAACATCTTTTTTTTTTGGGTTGGAAATTATCAAATAACTTCTCCCGCTCTGGGCGGAGCGGGAGAGCGCGTTACACTTTTACTGGCTAAAACCCACCCGTGTTCCTTCAGTTGCCTGTGTGCCAGGGCCACGGTATCTCTTTCGGACAAACCCGCAACCCTGGCAGGAATAACGACATCTGGTATTATTAATTAATACCTACTGTGCTGTACCAAACTCTATTAAGAGTAACACGGTATAGGAGATGCATTTGAAGTATGCGGTCTCTAATAAAATTAAGCTCATGGATGTTGTGTTAAATTGATGGCGCTTTTCATAGTTGTCAGATGCCTACCTAAAATAAAATAGTTCACTTTTGCCCTGACCACTTACATATGATTAGACGTGTATGACTTGTATATTAGACTTGGACGGTACCGTGTGGTACCGGATGTAAAGAATAGCACCATCCCATTTCCTCCCGTGGGTGTCGTAAAAGGCGACTAAGGGACTTACTAGAGAACGGGCAGCAGCGTTCTCTATTCATTTTTAACACCATACTGCGATCGCCAACCCGCCTGCCAAGCGTGGCGATTATGGCAACCCCCCCCCCCCTATTGGGGGAGGTTTATGTCCAGCAGTGGACGTCTTTCGGCTGAAACGATGATGATAATGTCATCATCATCATCGTTAGATTGAGTTTACACATAAGTCTCATGACTTATGTGTAAACTCAATCTCACGTCCACGGTAACAAATTGGCTTTGACAACTTACACCGTGCACCTAGCTTCTGACGTTTCATAAGTGCTCATGTAGGTTTATGTGAAATAAAATATTTTGATTTTGATTTTACATGTTCTTATTCGTCTGCTTAGAAAATAATGGAAAAAATAAAAAATTAAACACAGAATAAATTTAACTTTTTTATAATTGATGTGATATTGACTCAAGAAAAAATACTTACTGTTGACTAGGCAGCATGGTCTCAGACCTTAGCCTGCTCCGTCAGGAACTAATTAAAAAAATAATAAATGATGATATTGAAAAGGTTTGTGGGATAACGCAACATAGTCCGCAAGCAATACAATATGATTTGACCAAAATCGTTTCAGTTTCACCGTTCTGCAAATAAGCTCACGAACAAACTCCACAGGCTCTGTAAGTATAATGCTCTGAAGCAGCGTCGGCCATGGGGTAGAGCGAGAGGAGCGGTCGCTCGGGGCGCCAAGAAGCCGAAAGCGAAAAAGAGCCAGCGCAATTTCACGAAAATAAAATTTAGATGGTGCCTTTTGAGAGGCGCAGGAACAGTGTCGCCAGATAAGAAAATTTTTGAATGTTAAAGAAGCAGGAGTATTCTTTTTTTTTTTTTTTTTTGTGTATGGCAACTCGGAGGTATAACCACTGGGGGTTCCTGCTCCTTAACCGGGCTTTCCTGTGGTGCCGCAAGCTCCTAACGAAGTTTACGCCTCCAGCCAGGGGGTTTTTACTATGATCTACTTAAGCTAGACGACTGCTCGCTAAGGGCACCCCAGGTAGGGCTCGAACCTCGGCTTAGGGCAGTGTCGGAGGGAGGGTGGCAAGGGACCGTCGGTGGCTGGATAATATCAGGGTTCTGATTATTAATCGGGGGAGTTTGGATTACAGGCTCAGCTAAACCACATGCTGGCACATCGTTAAGCGTCGTCAAGGGACGGGGAGGGCTATTATTATTGACGATAATAATAGTGGATCGGGGTGGGTTTCGCGCGGGACCTCTAAAGCGAGGTCGGAATTGTGATCGTGTTCGTGTTGTGTGTACTCTTCGAGCTGTACTAGTTTCCCTACGACTCTCCTGGATGAGAGTGGTGGGGTCGTCTGGGTCGGTCAGTGCGTGCCTTGGACGGCGGATCATACTAATGCGAGAGGGGGTGTAATTGGTGGCCTGCACAACGAGAGTGTTGCGGTGGGTGGCGGCAGAGTCAAAGAAGCGCTTGGAAGAGCGTTTCAGAAATTGGGCTATTGTAGGCATTCTAAGCTCTACATGGAGGTTTGTGTTCCGAACGAACCAGGGGGCTCCCGTGCATTTACGGAGGAAACGATTCTGGATGACTTGCATCTTATGGATGATATACGGTTTTGCTTGAGCAAAGACTGGGCTCGCATAGGTCATGATGGGGCGGATGCACGCGGTATAAATTCGCAATTTGCACTTGAGTGACAATTTGCTATTTTCATGGACAAGGGAGTGAAGCCTATGGAGAGCGAAGGCGGCGCGCGAACGCACCTTACTTACATGCTCAGAAAAGGAGAGGTGATGATCGAGGATGACACCTAGATATTTGGCTCGCTTCTCCCAGGGGATAGGCTTGCCGAACATGGTGACAGGTTTGGGCTTTGGGGGGATTTTTCTCGGTTTTACGAAGAGAACCGCTTGGCTTTTGTCAGGATTGACTTCGATCCGCAACTTTCTAAACCACGCACCGAGCTTGTCGGCTGCAGTCTGGAGAGTGTTGGCAATGACATTATGACACTTCCCTCTGTAGTAAACGGCCGTATCGTCTGCGAACAGAGCCAACTGAGCCTTTTTAAACTTCGGGATGTCGCTGGTGTAAAGCGTAAAAGCCAGGGGGGATATCACAGAGCCCTGAGGGACTCCTGCGCGTATGGGATGGGAGGAGGAGAGGGCTCCCTCTATGCGATAGCGAAAGGTGCGATTCGACAAAAAGTCTCGTAAGATGAGCACGAGACGCTCGGGCACACCGAGTTGGTACAGCTTGTAAATCAAGCCGTTGTGCCAGACTTTGACGAACGCTTTCGCTATATCAAAGAAGATAGCTCCTGTCATAAGGCCGCGTTGAAAGCCGGCGCTTATGTCCTCGACTATACGGTGGACCTGATGGGTCGACGAATGTTTGGTACGGAATCCAAACTGTTCGTGGGGGATAAGGCCCTTAGTCTCGGCGTAGTCTCTGAGACGCTTATAAATAAGCCTCTCGTAGAGTTTGCCCATGACTGTGAGCAGGCTAATGGGGCGGTAGCTCGCGGGCTCCTTCTTGGGTTTACCGGGTTTGGCAATACCGATTACTGTGGCCTCTTTCCACACTTGCGGGAAGACGTTATTGTTCATGGCTCCATTGAAGATGGTGGCCAAGAGCATTATCAGGTGGGCGGGGAAGGAGTATTCTAATTCGGGAGCGTTCAAGTATCACGTAATGAATTTGTGGGGAGGGGGGGGTCTTGTAAAACGTTACCAATGCGTTACAGGGGCGGGATGGGGGTTTGAACTACGCGTTACGTAACATTGTTTTTTTTTAACCCTTCAGAACGGTCGCGTAGAGAGATTCTCTCACGCATTTTTTAAAGGGTTTTTTTTTTTCTATAAATTTCACACATAGTATATTAACGCGATTAAAACAATAACAAAGGTATTTAGCGACTTTCCGGTTCTTTACGCCACATAATTGTGACTTTTAGGTAAAAATGGTCACTTGGTGGTTACGTAACGTTTTACTAGAGGGGGGGGGGTACAGAAAAACGTTACGGCGCGTTACATGGAGGTCAGGGGTCAAAAGTCTCCAAAAATTGCCCTTAGAGCTTCCTACTTAATTTAATTTAAATTCAATAATAATAGTTGATTTTTGAAAATTTGGGAATTATTATTCACTAACTTTAGCCCGCGACTGCGCCCGCGTGGATGTCGGTTATTGCGTAAAAAAGTAGCCGATGTCCTTCTCCATATCCCAGGCTATATCTCTGCCAAATTTCATGACGGTCGGTTCAGCGGTCTAGGCGTGAAAACTTAACAGTTAGACAGAGTTATTTTCACATTTATAATATAATATTAAAATATTAAATATTAAAAATATTAATTAATATATTAATATTAATTAAATATTAAAAATATTAAATATTAATTATTATATTAATATTAATTAAATATTAAAATAATAATATTAAAGTATGGAAATATGGATTAGTAAAAATTCAAAATTCAATCAAAGTCTAGGGCACTGCTCTGAAGATTAACTTCATTGCTACCAGTCGCTGGGTCAATTCATTAATGGAACTTGTCTTGCGGACCAAGGGGTTAAACTCATAAGTAATAATGACGACGAGAAGCTGATTCATTTTTAAATAATTTGAAAGTATTGAACCAGTATGTACGTTCGATTATTTTTATCCAAGTAAGTAACGTAATATTTTGGGTCCCAACCAGTGTCTGTGGTAAGGACATAGGTTAGGCACAGAAAAAGAAAGAAAAGAAAAGAAAATAAGTTTATTTACGGCAAACATGATGCAAAGGACACAAACAAACAAGTTGGGGGGAAATATGCGTCACATCCACGCAAAAGGCTATGGCTCAGCATAATGCTGCGACCCTATGCGAGACAGAGCCCTATGCGCTAGTTTTCAGCGACAGCCGGCGCTGACGTGATGACGTCACCCGGTGCAGCATAAATAATGAGACAAAAATAACAAAATAAGAAATAAAATAAATACAGTACTTCTAAAAGTTACAGACATTTTCCTCCTCTACATTCCCAACTATATAAGGTGTTTAGGCAGTTTAGGTTGTTTTTCGCTTGAGGGGTTGGTAATTAACAGAAACGACGTCTTTTTTGTACGCTCTGCATATTGACAATATATCATTAGCTATAACTAGGTAGGTACACACGCATACATTGGTAGGTATGCACCCAACATCTTAGAATCACTAGGACATAAGGGCTGAATTATAATGTAACCAAACACCTGATAAGTCTAGTTATTATACAACCAAATCTTTGCTTAAAAGGTGACTCCAAACTTAATAATGTAATTTACATAAGTTGATGAAATAAACATTTTTATTTATTTTATTTATATAAGAAGCCAACCCTTACTGTGTTATTTATTTATTTAGGAAATCCCTAACAAAAGATATACACAATACATGACTCGTAAATAATAGGGCAATATCGGGTCCAGTGACTGTTGTTGAACTATCAGTTTTCCCACAAGCAATTTTTTATATTGTACACACATTCTTTGATAACACATTTTATTTGAGACAAGCGAGGAAACTGATCTAAGTAAATATTTGCAATTACTAGTATTCTTCATAGTGTTAATTCCATTACGTCAAACTCGTCAAAGTAATGTCAATCAACAGGTAAAAGATAAATTTTGTTCTTGTATTTATAAAGCACTGTCTGTGGTATAATGTCACAGTCAACTTCAACTCGAAGCTGAGTTCCTCGTAGCACAGTATAAATCGTCGCCTTAGAGTGAAAACCTCGGGAATACAATATTGGTCATATTTATTTTATTACATTTTTGGAAAGAGAACCTCGCAACGCACGTCCTAGTTTCACACAAAAAAGTTTTGCAACCTGTAACACCATCTGTGACGAGTTTGAAAATTGCACACTAGTAGACACATTTGAAGAAGCTGTGGTAATAAAATTTCACGTCACACCTGGCCATTATGTGAGTTTTACCGCATGCTACACATACGGTAAAACTCGCATTATGGCCAGGTGAACACGTAAAATTGTGTACTCACCACGGGCAGTAAAAAAAGAAAGCCCTCTATCGCATATTTACAACCCTCGGCTGCGGCTCGGGTCACGAATACCTGCGATTTCGGGCTTTCTTTCTTTTACAGCCCTTGGTAAGTAATATACTATTACAGGGCGCAGTTTTTTCTTCCTCCTGTAAAGTTGCCTTTTTCGCATATACGAGGATTTCACTCTAAGGCGACGAAATATGAGTTGGGGTAAGATTCCAGTCTAACCGGATGTTGCTGAATACCAGTATTTTAAATGGAACGACTGCCTATCTGACCTCCACAGCCCAGTTACTGGGTAACACGATACCTCTTCTACTGGTTGTCAGACTTTCGAGCTTCTGATTACCCGTAACGACTGTCAAAAGATCCACGAATGACAGCCGAGACCAACGGCTTAACATACTCTCTGAGGCACGGAAGTCTTGGTATGTAAAGATGGTCACCCATCCACGTACCAACTGCGGCAAGCGTACCTTAATCTGATCGATCTGTTATTACTTAGCCACAAGCACCTCCTACTGATACCGTATATGTACCATGAAGTAAAAAAGTAAGTACCTATGTTTAGGTATTCGATGACTTGTGATTTTTAGCTAGATAGGTATGTCAACGAAAGCTAAGGTATTGTATTTAGATATTTTCTGGGATGATTCATCAATAGGCTTATACAGCCGCGAAAGCAATCGTCTCAAAGAAAATGTACAATTTAAAGTATCAACACACATCATAAGTATCTAAGCATATCTAAGGGTCAAGGTATATAAAAAAAATTGCTCTATTGAAATTACATAAAAATATACACTTAAATTGACTATATATTATGTTACTTTATGTGTCGATCAATGAAGTACTCTCTGCTTTTGCATTGATAACGATTTTTCGCGATTTTTGCCTATACTGGATTTTTCACCTTAGTTGATCCTGACATTAAAATATGACAAAAAAAAAAAAATGTTTTTATTGCGGAAAATAAACAATTAGTAATCTCTATTTCCTCCGCTAACGTGTATAACACAATCGCAGTGATTCGGCATAATCAATATCAAATATGAGTTCATCCAAATCGCGTTGCGGAATGGCCGCCCACGTCCGATTTTCTGGTGTATATGCGGCACCTACATATATTTGGCAGAGCTCTTCTTTGAAGCATATCCCATGCGTGCTCAATAGAATTCAAGTTTGGTGATTGAGCAGGCCACGGTCAGACTTGACCCTTGGTGGACGGCTCCAGGGGTCCTTCAATTCCGTGTATGTCCAGTATCTGGCCTCATACCAAAGCGAGATTCGTCAGAAAAACACAAAAAATGCCACTCTTCTTCTGCCCAATTTCTGTGTTCACGAGCCCATTGTAAACGGGTTCTGTGATTGCAGGGCTCAACAGGTGATGCACGTAGTGCCCTTCAGGAACGGAGATTGACTTCATGCATTTCTTATGGTTTGATCGCTTATCCTTGATCGCTATCCCTAAAGAGCTATGAAGCCTCTCAAGCAACATCATCACGGTCATTGTACGATTGAGCAGTAATTTGTATATAATGATCTTGTCTGCGTATGATGATGTGAGCTTTACCACGCTGCCAGTGATACGGTAACATGTCTAAAGTCGACTTATAACATTCTGCGTAATCGTGAGCGATTGTCACATTAAGTTGCCGAGAACCAGCTTCTAACATTCCCACGGCTCTCATCATTTCTTCTCAGCTCAAATAACGTCTTCTCTACATAATAACGTTCTTTTGTATTGATTCCACTTAGAAGTATGGTAGAAATTTTACTAATTTGGCCTCGAACCCGTTGCAGGATTATATAGGAATACGACTTGACAGAAGATTTTCATCTTTAGACAGAAAATCAAAACTATTCCCTTTACAAATGACGAAGTTTACAAAAAAAAGTATCCATAGGAGGAAAAAATATAATAAAAAAATCAGATTTTTTGTAACTAGCAAAAACGTACTTGATTCCTAGACACTTTTGATGTGTGTTTTTTAAACATCATTCATAGAAGAAGAACAAAACAATATAACCAGATGACCTTAATAAATAAACTTTGCTTAGATGAGAATCGTTGTTACAGTTTCGAAGAAAGCCGATCAAGAGCGAGTCGGACTCGCGCACCGAGGGTTCCGTACCATCATACATAGCTTCATTCGTATAGGTACCTAAATAGTTCTGTGCCCAGAAAAATCTACAACTGTGCTTCACCTAAAGCAACCTGCGGGTAGGCAAATAAAAAGGTAAAAAAAACATGTTCTCCCACACATTCCAACTGCAAATGTAAGTTTGTAAGCACAATATCGAGAGATTTACCATGTTATTTTAAGACCATAGACTTCTTATAGATTTCCCTGTAATCTATAAGTATAGAACTATTTTCAGTATTTTTTTTTTTTTTTCAAAATATTAGGCTCAGTTTTATGTTAATTTTTGTCTATTCTCACTTATATTATAACATTTAAAAAAATATAGAGAAAAAAAAAACTTTGAGACCCTCATAGTAAGGCCCTTTCATTTGATATATTACACGGTACAGTTTACAAAACTTTTTTTTTTTTAATTTTCTTATTTGCCCCCCTAAACTGACCCCAATATTCTAATTTCATTTATTGACGGTTCACTTCCGTGTTTGGGTCTCTCAAATTGATACGTATACCATATTTCAACTAAATCGGTCCATTACATGCGGAGCAAATTGGCTGTGACAGACGGACAAACAGACAGACCAGAAATAAATGGGAGCAGGAATTACAGGGGTTTATTTACTTATAAACGTTACTTAAAGCCAAGTAATGATTAGCGACTGTTTAACCATACATTTTTGATGTTTGAACGTCACTTAATTATAAGCAACGTTTATAAACTAAACCCATGATTAATGATACCTACCCTTATCGGCACGAAGCCCTCGACTGACACATGATGTTTCAGAGCAAGCTAATTACTTTCACCGATAAAGTTAATTAAGATATCAACAAAATTCCATTCTATTCTAAAGCTGACAAAATACGCTAATAATTTTAAAAGAAACTTGGGTTAATTACTCGTAGGTTGTTTAATAAAACCTACCTATACTCCATTTATAATAGCATTAGACAGAAGTTAAAAAAGGTTATTTTTGATGCACACTTCATAACAAAAGTACAATAAACTTGTTATAGTTACGATTGACGCCAAATCGATTAAAATGAATTTATATATCAGCTATCACACTTAATTGTAATCATTAAAAAAAACAACCATATGAAATTAAGTGGCTTTCATTTAGATATATTATTTCATTCCAATTTAAAATTACAGTGCCTATGCTAAAAACCTAAAAGAAGCAGGAGTCAACAATACTGCAACGCTTTTTGTTTCACTATAATCCTACTAAATCTAAAATGTTACTTAATCCCTTCATAAGCGGTGACAGCCGGGGATTTCTAATTTTACTGGTTTATGTCGTCTGTGAAATTGACTTGACAATGTTCTAAGATTATCATGTATGTCATTTACTTGTGAATACTTTGTTTGTTATTGTTTAATTTTCGTGATTTTGTTGTTATTTATTAAAATAATAAGTAATATTTAGTTATATCTTTGTTATTGTATTGTTATCAGTGTTGTCATTGGGTTGTTTGTACAAAACGTTACTTTTTTTTTGAGCTATGCGTGATCCCGGTGCGGGACCGAGTGGCTTACAACATATAAGTGCTGAGTCTGACCAAAGCCAACGGCGAAAACAACGTGGTCCAAAAGTTGACTCGGACGAAATAATAATGTCTCCCAAAAAAAGAGAACGCTGCGTGCTGTAGAAAGACAACCAGTAATAAATATTTTTAAGCAATTGGAGTCCTGGCCTGCAGATACTCCTCATTATAAGACTGAGATGATAAACAAAATCGTAGAAGTTGCCGGTAAGGATGATTCATAAAATTATTACTATAAAAATATTTGAAACTAACATGCATTGTGATAAAATGTATTATATTTTAGAAACACCGCACATGATTTTATTATTTACAGGCGTATCTCGGGCTACTCTGTCCAATATTCTCAAAGAGTACAACATAAAAAGTCGCCTGCAATCTCCCCCTCCCCAACAGAAGCACATGAAACGTGATGATTTTGATGACATCACATTTAGTGGCATATGCAGGAAAATTCATTCCTTCTTCGTTAATAATGAGTTGCCCACCTTGGACAAGATGCTGGAAGCAGTTAACAGTGACGAGTCTCTGCCAGATTTAAAAAAAAAGCAGTCTGTATAAAATAATTAAATAAACATTAAAGTTCACATAAATCAAACGGAGCAGAAAAAGTGCACTCATAGAAGTCATAGACAAGCAGGAGATCGTCCTTTGGAGACTAAAATATCTTCATGAAATAAAAAGGCTAAGGAATAAAGGAAGGAAAATATATTATTATTTAGATGACACTTGGCTAAATGAAGGTACAGTGCTTCTAAATTTCTTAACAGCTATTTATGCACTAAGCAGTGTATGACCTCTTGCATTCAATAACATTATAATTAATTATATAGTTAAACAAAATTTCATAAAATTGGTTCGTGAAATGAATGGTATTTATATTAATAACCTTTTATCATACAAACACGTCACACGAAAAGCCTAATATGGCATGACACTAATAATAAGTCTTCAAAAGAAGCACATTGGGAAGGTCTATCTGCTGGTTTAAAAAATCCAACTTATAATCGGTCATACTGGTATGTATTTTATGGACTGTCCTCGCCATAAAAAAATGAACACCCCATTGTTATTGACTATTAATTAAGTAATACATATTATATTGTATTAACGCATGCAAAGCGAACTTTTAAAGTTATACATTTTGTTATAGTATTTATCTATGACCTATTTCCAGCAGTGAAATTATATAGGGGGTACGGAATAATTGACTTGTATTAATTTTATTTCACAGGGTTTGTGAAGGGTTTTTAATGGATGCTGCATTAATATTTGATGCAAAGAAAGGTGATGAAGATTACCACTCCGAAATGGACGCCTTCAACTTTAATAATATTAATAATTTAATTATTTACACTTCAAGACACAATCATCTGTGTAGCCCTGACTCTTGTACTAGGATTTCCTGTTTCATAAGAGCTAGACCTCTCAATTTACAGGGAATATGTTATAGAAGCGCGATAGACAAAAGCGAAAATGGTTCAAGTTAATTTTGTCAAAAATTGAGAGTGGCGCTTTAATTGTTATGGACAATGCGCTATACCACTCAAGGACATTGGAGAAGCTGCCAACCACAGTTACACGAAAGGCAGATATACAGGAATGGTTTAAAAGCAAAAATATTCCTTTTGAGGAAAAAGATCTTAGGGCAACTTTATTAGAAAAAGCAAAAATACAAAGACATTTATACTAAAAGTTTGTTGTAGATGAGATGGCTAGAGAGAAGGGTATTTCAGTATTGCGCCACCCACCCTACCACTGCGAGTTCAACCCTATAGAATTAATATGGGCTCAAATGATGGGGTATGTGGCTCAACATAACAAAACATTCAAATTAGGCAAGGAGAAACAATTACTCCCACAAGATCTGGATAGTATTACGCTAGAACGATGGCAGTCTGGCGTTGCTCATGCAATTAAAGAAGAGGAAAAGTTAAAGCATAATGGATGATGTGGTAGAAAGATTTATTATTAGGTAACGTCGGTGAAACTTCTTCAACTTTATTCTCTGATGATAGTGACTAAATTATATGATGAAGACGAAGAAGTTACACCAACTATTATGTGTTGAAAGTTGTTGTTTTAAATAAAATATTGTAAAAAAAAAAAGACTTTTATTTCCTTTAATCTTAATTAAATTTAAATCATCACGACGTAATCGTTTGTTTCATTCATTCGTTTCGTTGTAAGTAATGTGTGATGAAGATGTTATTACGACCTATTTATCAAATTTATGTTAAAACATTTTTAGTTTAATTGTTTAAACTTTTAACTTTGAATAAAATGTTTCGCACTCCTGCTTCTACGAGCCTCTTTTTTCTAATGCTATAGTAAATGGAGTATAAATTAGCAGAATCGGTCCAAATCCAAAATTAGACAAAGTGTGGAACTTCACGTGGAGACTGCAATGCCCGGTTTACATTATTCCAGTCCAGTGATCCAGCGAGAATCCAGTCCAATGCTGGACTGGATTTGTAACGTCTACATTATTCCAATTATTTAAAAGCCGTTGAAGTGTGAACACTACAGTGACAATGATTTCAAGAAGAGATCAGTTTCGAATCGTTTGGAATGGCACTGAATTGGCCGTCTACATTATTCCAGTTGCACTGGATTGGTCGCACTGGATTCAAAAGTAGACCGCCAATCCAGTTACTGGACTGGAATGCTAACTGGATTCAGTGCATTCCAGTGACGGTTTACATTTTTCCAGTAAGCAATCCAGCGCTGGATTCGATCGCTGGACTGGAATAATGTAAACCGGGCATGTCTGTGGTTTGACAGTATATCGACCATTTTGGATTGCTACCGCGCTAGCGTCGCATAGTTTGTGAAACCGCTAGCGACATTCGGTACCATAAAGCCGTGAATTTACTTAAAACGGCGCAGGATAGCCGTTACCAGAAATGGTCATCGTATTAGTGGTTCAGCAGCTTCAGTATCATCAGGATTGTCCCGACAGCAGTTCTTATAGCAGTTCGTCGTGGACGTGCTACGACAGCGGCGCCCCTGACATCATCTCTGTCATTAGAAGACAGCCGCCACCCAACCATCGATGCGACGCTCTGCTATAGTGACAGTAATCGGCCAGTGTCACTCTTATCCGACCTCTTTGGTGATTCCAGTAACTTCGTAACAAAACTAGAAAGAAAGTAAAAATAAATGTTTATTCAACACAAAAAAAAAACGCACTTTAGGTACAAAAATAAAATACATACATGCAAAGTAACCAAAAGCCTCGTATTCTAGCAATAAAAGTTGTCAATTTAGTCCATTGCTTGATGTCAGGACCAGGGACTAAAGACAATTTACTGGCAAATGACAACAAACAAACGATCAAAACCAAAACAAAATGCCGATTGACGAATGCGCCCGCGCCACTTGCTACGCCGTCATACTTATTAAGGCGAGGTTCTTCGAGTGTGCATTTTTGTTCTAGAGGTGGCAGCTGGGCGCGAGTAAATTGTGCCGTGAATTTCGTTAATTTGTGTTAAAAAATATATGTTTTACGATATTAACAATGTTAAACCCGACGGACATTACATCATCACAGACGTTTATTTTAGTGTGATTTTCAATACATAATGTGGTATAATATTGAAATAAAATGATTTTAATCTACAAAATAAGGGTATGTTTGGTTTTTTTTTCTATCGAGTGAACTTTATCCAATTATGTAACGAGTACCCGAAGTACCTACAGAAAGGTCTCAAAAGCAACATATAATTTTTTCACGTGTTTAAATCATTACCGTTTCTAAATAAAATGATATTAAAATTACATTTCCTAGAAGTTAACTTGAAGAACCTCGCCTTAACAACCACTATCGTGCAATAGTCTGTGGTAACGAACGGTTCGTCTAACTACTTACAATTATTATGGTCGAAGACATATCGTCTTTATAATCAGACCCATAGTGCTGGGAATGACAACATTGACAACCCATCTAGTTTCTTTTTTTTTTTCCATTGCTTAGTTCCTGGTATATTCGTTATGCTTCCTGAAAATATATTAGAGATTATAATAGAAAGTTCAATTTTGGAACAAATATTCTCAAATTGTAGCCTGAAATATTAGGCAATTTTTTTTTTTGTTGTACATACTTAGCAACGTTAGCGACTATGATTTATTTATTGATATAATTTAATAACACTCACAGAATTTGTTGCGACGAAAATTATTTTTGTAATAAAAGAAACATGATCATGTGTTGCCTTTTTATACATCCCACCATGAGTCATATTATTATCGATTATTATCGATATCTCACATGATGGCCGCGAATTTCCTCATTCTGCGTTAACTTCAATGCATATAACTATCAGTTACCAATTATTAGGGTTCCACATATCACAGAAGACCGTATTCTGATGATAATTGCAAAATCAATAACTTAAAGCCAAAAAAGTAATAGAGGAAACACGTAATTAGAATCGCCACCTTCTTTTTGGTCTTTTGAAAGTCAGTTACAATTTGTTTAAGGAGAAAAATGTTTTTATTTTTTTATTTGCACCACTATTCTTAAAATTTCGTACCATATATTTACAGCATAATGTGGTATTATGGTTTATTTATGGTATTTACAAGGCAGATGTGAATGGAAACGTCAGGTGGGTCGCCCTAGGAGGACATTATAGTGACTATTAGACTACTATAAGAACTTTCAACTGATTTAACAAAAACATCCGAACGATCACCATGTTCGGCAAGCCTATCCCTTGGGAGAAGCGAGCCAAATATCTAGGTGTGACCCTCGACCACCATCTCTCCTTTTCTGAGCACGTAAGGGCGGTGCGCTCGCGCGCCTCTTTCGCTTTCTATAGGCTACATTCCGTCCTAAATGCAAAAAGCAAATTGTCACTCAAGTACAAATTGCGCATTTACCCCGCTTGTATCCGCCCTATCATGACCTATGCGAGTCCAGCCTTTGCCCACGCAAAACCCAATATCATCCATAGGTTGCAGACCCTTCAAAAATCAGGGTTCGTTCGGAACACTAACCTCCACTTGGAGCTTAAAATTCCTACTATAGCCCAATTCTTAAAACGCGCTTCAAAGCGTTACTTTGACTCTGCCGCCACTCATCGCAACATTCTAGTTGTGAAGGCCGCCGCCTATACCCCCTCACGTATCAGTACGACCCGCCGTCCACGGCATGCACTGACCAACCCAGACGACCCCACTATATACCCTCCTCCAGGAGAGTCGTAGGGAACCTAGCACAATTCGTAAGCGAGTACACACTACACGATCGTCATTCCGACCTCGCCGCCGAGGCCCAGAGCGAAATCCCCGACTAAATAAAAGTCCTCCCCGTCCCTGTAAGCGAAGCGCCAGCACGCGTTTTAGCTGAGCAGCCTGTAGCTTTAAATCCCCCTGATAATAATCATAACCCTGATGTTATCCAGCCACCGACGGTCCCTTGCCATCCTCCCTCCGACGCTGCCCTAAGCCGAGGTTCGAACCCCACAGGGGGTGCCCTTAGCGTGCAGTCGTTTAGCTTATAAGCTTTTTTACGCCCTGGCTGGAGGCCTTAAATTCCGTTAGGAGCTTAAGGCAATCACAGGAAAGTCCGGTTAAAGAGTCTCAACCCCTCGTGGTTAACTCTGAGTTGCCCTAGATAAAAAAACCAAAACTAACAAAAACAAATTTTGAATTTCTGCTCTTCATGCAGAAGAAATACATAAACTAAAATAATAATATATAAACTATCTGTGTACCAAATTTCATCCAAGTCTGTTCAGCAGTTTTTGCGTGAATGAGTAACAAATATCTAAACATACAAACTTTCACATTTACAACATTACTCGCTGCTCTTTGCGGTTTCACCGGCATAAGTGTCGATTCCGTAGGAATATTGGGATAAAAAGTATTCTATATGTTAATTCAAGTTATAAACTATCTGTGTTAAAAATTTCACCCAAATCCATTCAGCCGTTTTGTCGTGATTGACTAACAAACATCCATCCATCCTCACAAACTTTCGCATATATAATATTAGTAAGAATAGAGATAAAGTAGGATCTCTTATAATTACACCGAACCTTTGTAGGTTCAGTGTAATTAAAAGGGATCCTTCTATATGAGATTCTCTAGAAACGAACAAAAGATTGTTCTTTTGTACGTTTCTAGAGCAAGTAAATCATAGATAGCTATTCATTTTCTCATCGGCATTGGGACAGATGCCTTACCCGTGACTTTCCATCCCCCTTATATATATTTTTTTTTTTTTGTTGGTGGTGGAACACTAACAATATCTCCCACCTTAGCTCACTCATTCATCACACACCTATACCATACAGGATAAGTTTTTAACTAGTGTGCATTGTTTTTTGGTGGTTATTAGAACAAATTTCCATTATTTGTTCAATACTTTTTTTTTGTTCCTGCTTGAAATCAGCAAAAAATGGATACAATCTATTCATTATACTATCAATGGGCGAGCGCACAGCTGATAGGTACCTACTACTGCGTTCCACTTCACAGACCGCGCCGCCGCGCGACGAGTATCCATTATACCAATTTCAAAATAAATATGTTTCGTTAAAGATAACTTCATTTTTTTGTAATAAGACATATCAAAATAAGAAATAGGTGTATAATAAAAGACGTTTAAGTTTAATTTGTCAAAATTTTCGCACTGAATTAAAACTTTTCCTGTATAATACAGTACACACGTTTAAATTAATAAATATAATTAGGTTTAGATTAATTTATTGTTTTGGAATAATATTCTGTTCACTCCGGTTGGCGGGTTCGAATCGCAACCGGCTTGTATGACGAGGTGGTTGACTGACTTCTCGTGAACATCGCTAGCAAGATGAAATGCAAGAACTGATGATGTCACCTTAGTAATCGTTGCATCGTAATTATCAAGATTAGCACTCACAACTGACCGTAACTCAAACTTTATTATTATTAGTTTTATGAAATTTACAGGAGATTCGTTGAAATGAACCAGTTGCTCCATGCCCAGAGAGCAAAGAGAAAGAGACAGACCATAGATTCACACAAGTAGTGAACTAGTGTTGCTCGCAATGAAAATTAAAGCTTTGATACAAATACAGATAAAATATGATCAAGCTATGGAAGCCAAAAACTTACAACTAACAATATTATAAAAAATATGCAAACATGTTAATTTGAGTTAACACATTCGATTAATGTCGCCTCACAAATCTTACCGACCGATGTTATATATGTGCCCGCCTAATATGTTACGAAGTTGTAAGACGAAGGAGACTGGTCTCCAAGACACAGGGAATCCTAGTGGGGAGGCTAAAGTGGCCGCCACATAAATCTGGAATAAATAGGTAATTCCGAAAACAGAAATAATTACAAACTTGTCCCGAAACGACCTTTATCGTGATCCTTGACTTTTCAAGTAATAAAAAATTCATAATGTGTTGTCCGGGTACCTACGCAGAGAAATTAAGGAAAGAGCAATGAACTTTATTCCAGATTTATGTGGCAGCCACCATAGTGCTATTTAAATTTGTACTGCTCTCTCGAACAATAAAGTTTTTATTATTATTATTATTATCTACTGCATAAAAATCGGGGCCAAACTGAAGCAGAATGTGCAACAGCTGGGTGACTAAAATATAGAGCTTATTTGAATAAAATATTTTAAATCTTATACTGCGAGATACGAAAATCTGGAACATCAGACGACGAACGTCGGCTATGCAAGAAGATTTATAAAATCCTCTGTCCGTGATTTTTGTGACATATATTATAACAAAGATATATTTAAAAAAAATACAAAATGGAAAACGTGACTTACACAATCTAGCTGATTATTTATTCTTGTTATGTAGCTGTTATGAAAAAAAAAACCCGGCCAAGTGCGTGTCGGACCACACACAATGAAGGGTTCCGTAGTTGGGATGAATTTATCCCAAATACAAACTTAACATTGTATTTGAAAAACAAGTTCCCCATACATTCTAACTGCAAATGTAAGTTTGTACGCACAATATTGTGAGTTTTTATCATGTTATATTAAGACCATAGACTTCTTATAGGTTTCCTGTAATCTATAAGTAATGAACTATTTTCTGTATTTTTTATTTCAAAAATTTTAAGCTCAATAGTTTCGGAGCAATTTGGCTATGACAGACGGATAGACAGACGGTTCCGTTTTTTCCTTACAAACCGCTGCAATATTATGAAAAGTTCGTGACCAAAAACCCAAACTTTAAGTACCTACGGGACCTAGAAAGTAGTAGGTATTAGTAGCTATATCGGGTTTCTCCCTGCGCAGGAATCTATCTGTTTCAATTTATTTTAATTGTGTTCGTGACCTATCAGACATTTTCCTTACAATACCCACGAACTAACTATGAACTGAAACACGGCGGATTTTGCGTTACGTCATCGCTCTTCAGCTTAATTAGCACTTGGTACATCAAAATCAAATAAATAGATGAGCATCTATTGAAAAATATCACTTGTGCATCTTCCACGATCACTCCAAGTTACCTGTTTGATTATATCAAAGTTGTAAGAAAAAAAACTGTCAATATGAAATTCATGACTTTCTTCATGATGGTCTTGGCGGCGGCGTTGGTGATGCTGATCAACACAGCAGAAGCTAACCCTAAAGTGAAGGCTGGGTCAGTTGCTGTAAGTATTTTTTTAAGTGAAAACTTCTTTAGGCGCGTTGAGCACTTTTTGGGTGAACAAAAATCATGGAACTCGCGTCATTGTCATCGAACGCTTTCCATGAGCTATATGTATACTGTGTATATATGTACTTAGTTTTTACTTCAATCGGCAGTACCCAAAGACTGCCCCGTTTTTTTTAAAACCTTTTCTATCATTGGCTTGGTCCTATCATGGGATTAATGCGTAAAGCGTCGACGAACCGAGAGTCTGGCAAGAACAGATAATAAGTCTCATTAGTTGACGCTTGACTACATATTCTCAATTCCAAGCAATTATATTTTGCGAAAGGTTTTTTATTGATGTAGTCACCGATAAACTTACATTAAAGGCTCGTACAGACTAGTGCGATATCGCGGGCGCAACGCGACACTAGTAGCACAATTTCTTTGTCGCTGCCTGTCGTGCCTTAATAAGTTTCGTGTAGGTACAATGAGGGCTACCGTTTTTGTGCTCACCAGTTGGCGCCACGGTCGAGTAAGGTCCTGAAGTGTAGCTGCTAAAGTTTTTTACTACGGGAGTGAAAACAAAGTTTACATTTAAAGGCTCGTACAGACTCGCGCGATATCGCGGACGCGACAGGCAGCGACAAAGAAATTGTGCTACTACTGTCGCGTCGCGCCCGCGATATCGCACTAGTCTGTACAAGCCTTTAATCATATTTAATACCTTAAAACTGTACCGCAAAAATATCGATCATGCAGCAGTGTTGTGCAGTCCCGTTTTGTTCAGAAAAAAGGAGGACATATTAAAACATTGATATTCATTGACCCGTAACTCATATTTGGTATAGTTAATCTCAGGTATTGAAAAATATTCACAACACTAATCTAATGTGAATGGAAAAACAGTAAACATTTGACATTTCGGAGACCTCACACTTCACTAGCGCCTCTGGCGGCGAATTCATACGCGATATCCCTCATTGTGTACGATCGTCAGACTGGCGCAGGTTTGTCTGCTCACACACTGCTATACCAGGAGTGGGCAAACAGTCTTAGGGTCGGCCGTGCAGGACTTTCTATTTTCATTGTACGTTGGCCAGTACATCAAGTTACCACAAACTGTCAAATTTTCTCGTTAGATTTTGAACTTAATCATCAACATTTTAAAGTTTCAATCGCTTTGAGAAATTTTGTTAAAATCGTTCGGAGATATTTACCAGTTTCGTGTAGCTTTATGTGCTGGCCATTTGTACTTTTGTTTTTTTTTTTTTTTTTTTTAATTAAGTTTGCTATGACTGTGTTTAGTTTAAAATGTGATCATCTTGTACGAGTCCCAATAAATATTTTTTCTTTTTTTCTTTCTTTCATACTTACAAAAACGTACCTATCTAAAAGTTTACAAAAACCGACGTTTTTCTGACTGACAAAAACTTACGAACGTTGCTACTTTCATGATTTATCGATTTTCTTGTGAAGATGTTGAAATAACTGCTTCTGAAATATCGGATAACTTTGATATGGTTTTATTGCCTATTCTTGAAAACGAGATGATGCAGATCATATCAGACATACACCTCAAAGCCACAGTAACAGATGTATACCACATGTTGGTCTCTTTTAAACCAAGAAAAATACCCAAATCTAAAACAAATCACCCAGCAATTAACTGCTTTGTTTGGGTCAACGTATTTGTGCAAATCTGCTTTTTCTGAAATATTAATAATAGGGATGATGACTAAAAACATATCTTTTGTCCGTCATGTAGATTATTAAAAAATATTTGACACGTATTTTTTCTTTTTTTACGTAATCAAAACATTACGGCGATATATTATTGGGTTCAAATGTGGCATGACGTCACTTCTAAGTAGATTTTATACGTAGCTGTGACGTAACGAGCCCCCATTCCCCAAGTTTACCTAATGTGTTTTATCTAAGTATTTTTTTTAATAATATGATAAAGCAAAAAATACGTGTCTAATATTTTTTTATTATCTGATTGACGGACTAAACAGTTTTTCTTTTTTTATCCAGGACACATCCCTATTAAGGCCCAGATAGCCAGGTACCTTGAGTGGTTAGCTTGCGTGTGCTGTACTGAGCTCACGCAACGCGTCGTGCGTCCAGCCAGTAATTGGACTCGCCTATCCAGGAGCGCTGTCCCAAATAAAACGCGTTATTAATTTATTGCACATAAAACAAAAGCTATTTTAATAAAACACGTATATTAAAAGATCAATAGTTAAATTATCTTTAAAAAGGTTAAGGTTGCAGAGAAATACACTTGATAGATTTTGCGTGATTCTCAGTTTTTATCCGCGTTAGACATAACTTTACAAATTAATTTCACTTTGTAATATAAACATAATCTAAAATATTCACATATTAAGTTATTAAGAAAATTCTCTAATTTAACATATATTTTTTCCAAATCATTAACACCACTCTTTTAGACGTGATCTTCAGTATAAAGTGTTTAAAAGTTGGTTATCGTCGCCTTAAGTCAAAACACCGCTAACATATTCTGTTTTCATGTTTACGTTTGGCACTTACAATAACGTGCCTTCCTGCCTACGAGAAATTAGCGAAAAATAAGCAGTGCCATTCATCGTCCTCTAAATAATATGAACGTAGCTATACTCCATTTGAAATAAGATTAGACATTTAAATAAACCTCTTTTACAGTCCGTTCAACCGATTTTGACTGCTATTCCGTAAGCATAAGAATGGCATTCAAAGCAAAAAAGTGGTTACAATATCAACTGTTTACTGCAGCTGCCATTTGTCATGCCACCAACGTAAAAGAAGTCAAAATCAGTTGAACAGACTGTAAAAATGGTTTATTTAAATGTCTAATCTTATTTCAAACGGAGTATTGTTTCTCAACATTGTTTCTCAACAATACTCCGTTTGAAATAAGATTAGACATTTAAATAAACCATTTTTACAGTCCGTTCAACTGATTTTGACTTCTTTTACACATGAAGCATGAAGATGCACTTTTGAACGTCAAAAATTCTCATTTTTGACGTTCAAAAGTGCATCTTCATGCCTATTTGAAATAAATGATTTGACTTTGACTTTGACTTTGTATCAATAAATGCCAGCTAACGCTAATAGCTTGATTTCTTCTTTTTTTTTCTATTTGCGTGTCTAATAACGCTTGTCGTCCAATTTTATTGTTGCAGAACGCCGATGGTGTAAGTAGTGGATAGGTATACAGAAGGGGGCAACCCCTGCTGTATACCTATTAACTAACTGGGTAAAATAGCACATTATTGCAAAGGCCGTGAAATAGGCAATTATATGAGTTTGAAGGCCGACCCGTAGGCGAGGACTTCACTAATACGAGACAGGCAATTGTCAGTTCCGCCTAGAAATATATAGTGCTTTTCTCAAAATAAGGCAGGGAAATAAAACTTAATTATGTAAATAACAAATCAAGACGAATTTTCAGCTTTGCCGCCTGTTTTCTATTTATCATCTGTGCCAAAAAGCAAACGCATTTATGGATATACAGCCACGTGAACGCAATTTGTGCTAAGCAAAGAGACTTACTTTGGTATGCCAAGAATGATAAAAAAGATCCAATCAAAGAGTACTTAATAACCCCAGCACGCCGTTTCATACAACATTGCTGGGGCCTAAGTCTACTAATTTACAAACGTTGCAATGGTCTCGCCATTGTGAGTATTTGACAGTGTTTGTATGGAAAATCTGTCAAAAACTCACAATGAAGAGACCATTGCAAATTTTGTACATTAGTAGACTTGGCCCCCTGGAGCGTTGTAATGTTCCAAATTCAAAAAACGCTTCTGCAATGGATTTGATTTTCGTTGTCCGTAAATTCGATACTCCGCGTGTTCTTTTTTCGAAAATAATGTCAATATTTCCATGCATGTTTGAGGAAAAGTTATTTATTCCATAGCACCTAATGACACCTTTTCCTTTTACAGAAGAATGGTCTTCGCGCAGTCAATGCAGCAGGGACCGCCCACGACGCTTATAAGGCAGTCAAAAATAAGAAGCAAGGCTAGATCACGTGATCACCTAAGTACCTGATAGCTAATGACTTCAAACTTGCTCTACTGATACTATTCGTTATCGTTATCACTGTAATTATGTATGTATATATATGCTGAAATATAATTGATCAATTGAACTATTTGTACTTTTGTCTTTGAAGCGCTAAAATGGTTCCTATTTGTTAACGGAGTAGTAATAAAGGGTAATGGGCAAATCTCCAATTGGTTCCACGCCTATAATGTTCCGACTGCTGGGACTCAGGACTGTGAGAGGGAGTGGGCTGTAATCCACCACGAGGGCCCAATGCGGGTTGGTAGATGTCACATATCTTCGATTTTTTTTTTGTTTCCTCACAATGTTTTCCTTCACCGTTTTGAGAATAGTGGAGATCAAATTATTTACACAAATTAAAGCGCCTGTATCGTAAAGGCGCGACACGCGACACGACACACAGAACCGTGTGCCGCGCGACGAGCGGTCTCTTTGTGTCGCGTCGCGTGACGCGCCTGTTTGTAGGAGTAGGAGTTTAAGTGGGGGCCGTAACTACTGGGCCACCACTGCTCTTCAAAAATTTTATTTAAAAAAAATTAAATTTTAACTAATCGGTGAATTAATTACCACAAAAAAGGCCCTTTCAATGAAATGCACACCAAGAGTAGGTACTGAAGGAGAACAGAGGGATCAACACACTTGCTCATAAAGTGGCTCTAATTTCACCGCAATTAGGCACATAATGACACCTGTAATCAAACTGTGACTTTTTCAGTGCTATTATTCACAAGTGAGTTTTTTATTTTTATTTTATTGGTTGAGTTGTTTTGTTCTTAAAAAAGTTTCGATACAAAAAAGATCGTGTTCAATAGAACAAATAAATTAATGTACCTATTGCTTGCTCATTTCATGCAACTTCGTATTTAAATAGATAATGTGTTTAATAAATAAAACTTTCAGTCAAATATAACTTTTGTTTTCTCTGTAATAAAGAAAACTTTAAATTCCCCATTTTATACGTGGTTAAAACGCTATCCGTGGGAAGCCAAAAAAAAGAAACCTCATTCCTTTAGTCTATGGCCGATCGCCATTGTTAGATGTGCGGGCATAGGAAAACTGATTAATTTTTCCCGCCATTGCGAAAAAAAATTCACAACTTTTTCACTGTTGAAATTAAAGTTATTTATTAATTAAAATGTCTACAAGTACTAGTTATGAAGAAAATGATTTATGTTGTACACCGCCCGATATAATATGTGAAGCCCTTAACGTTATGGAAAGTTTACTACCTGAAAACTCCAAAGAAAAAATGTTTTTTTATTATTTTATTATTTTCTTCTTCACAAGTGTGTTGAAAAACGTCGTATGATACACGTGTGTATAGATGATTACCGTCCTCGGCTCTCTTAAGACCCTCGCCTAGCGGTTCGGGTCTCAATGGCGCCTCAGCGGTAATCATCAACATTACACACTTGTACTATAATGTACAATTTTTTTTTTTTATCTGTGTATACTATTTAAAAAAAAAAAAAAATTACTTGATATTATAATTATTTATCAGAATTCACCGTGCTCGTGCCGCCACCGTCGCGACGTCGCCGCGTCGGCTGGGTCATTCATAGAATAAGTAAATAAAGGTTTTTTTTGCAAAATATTTCAAGCAATTTTAAAATTATAATAATTATGTAAAAATATAAAACACTTAAATAAAATAAAAACTCGCTGCTATGGCTTTTTTACCACCTATAGATGTTTCTCTTAAAATATTTCGTGTATGAATAGATACACCTTTTATAACGTGTTGTCATCATTTTCTTTTAATAGTATTGTAAAGCGTTGCTTTATCTACGTACCTTTATCTATACCTAATGAAGTTGTCAATAATCGCTAAAATTGCCCAAACCGTATGACATTAGTAGGTAAGTTGATTAGAACATTAATAGTATTTTAATGGTTTGAGGGCCAACCTAGGGTTTTTCTTAATTTAGTACCGATCAATATAAAAGATTGGACAAGCTCTACCAAGGCACAAAAAATTCGTGTGTCGCAACTCAAAGTCTACACATGAACTTACAAATTTAAAACATAAAATATTTTTAAAAATGCATTTCCTCAAATTGTTTGTGTTCGTATTCGTGGCTCTGGCTTTGATGCTCAGTGTGGAAGCTAACCCTAGAATTAATTTGGGGACTGTGGTATGTATCAAATACAGAGTGACCTTGTTACTTTGTTACACACTTTAATTCGCAAAGCTAAATTTGAAATGATGTATTTTATTCGACTTTTGTACGCAAAATTCAGAAATTTTCTTAATTTAAACTTCTACAACAGTGAGTTCTGGGTCTTATTACTAAAAGGTACCTACGATACCTTTTCAATCTCGAATATTCGATTAAAATATCATAAAAATCATGAATAATTATTGGTGCTATCTAGAGACCGGATCATATAGGTATGAATAAATGCTCGAAATATGCAACAAAATCGGCAAAAAGTGGCAAAAGCAACAATAAATGCTACAAAATAATAGTTATTTGATATGTAAGGCTTCGAAATGGTTTTTTGGCGCGAATACTTGTATTGAAACCTGTGAGTGTAGCGAGGTTTTCAAAGGTATGAGACGCAGAATAACTTTGCTGCCGAGTGAAACACACAACTTTTCACGTCACTACAGCGAGGAAAAAATGAAGTATTATAGTCTCCGAAAACGTTTTCCCGCCTTTAGAATGTCTCCATGCATTGAACAAATTGTACGCTTTTATGTACTTTTCGCGCGATTTTTTCTGGAAGAAAACTCAATTCGGTATTATGTACAGTCAGCAACAAAAGTCGGTTAACATTTCACTTTCCTAAATCTTAATTATTGAACCAAATATTTAATTAAAATTTTAATTAAATATTTGGTATGTAGCATAGAGTTATTTTTCTTTACCTTTTACTTCTGTTCCGATTTTAATTAAATATTTGGTTCAATAATTAAGATTTAGGAAAGTGAAATGTTAATCGACTTTTGTTGCTGACTGTACCAGTTGCACTAACTCTGTTGGTGTTTAAGGCGAGGTTCTTCGAGCGTGCATTTTTTTTCTTGAGGTGGCAGCTGGGCGCTAGTAAATTGTGTCGTGAATTTCGTTAATTTTGGGATGAAAATTATATGTTTTACGATATTAACAATGTTAAACCTGACGGACATAACATCATCATAGACGTTTATTTTGATATGATTTTCAGTACATAATGTGGTATAATATTGAAATAAAATGAGTTTAATCTACAAAATAAGGGTTTGTTTGGTTTTTTTTTTTTCTATCGAGCGAACTTTATCCAATTATGTAACGAGTACCCGCCGTTCCTACAGAAAGGTCTCAAAAGCAACATATAATTTTTTCACGTGTTTAATCATTACCGTTGCTAAATAAAATGACATTAAAATTACATTTCCTAGAGGTTAACTTGAAGAACCTCGCCTTAATTTATATCTTCGTCAAAAAATAACTTTGGCTACTTTTATTTTATAACAAGCCACACGGGCGAAACAGTGAGCTGCAGCTAGTGTGAAATTATTATTTTTTTATTTTGAAATGAGATGTTATGTTATCACTGTTCCAAACGTTCACTAGTACCTAACATTGTGCCACTGCCTTCTATTATCCCTTAAAATGTTTTTATCATTCTACTCATACATTCACTTCATACTACATTATGTTTATATGTATATACATTTTTGTATTTTCTATTAAGAATCATAGAATACATGCCATCCACGATTTTAGGTAAAATAGACAATAACCCGAAAAATTTGTCAACATATAGGTACAAATGCAAAAATGCTTTTGCATAAAATCCGGTCTCTAGTGACGTCAAATTCTTCAAACTGCCATCAAAAATGCTGAAGAAATAAGAACTCAATATGAAGCTTCACGCATCATATTAGATAATAGATTATCTTTCTTATTTTTCTCTTCTAAAGATCAGTTAGGTCAGTTATACGCTTTATGTGTCGTAAAATGCGACAGTCTTTATCGCATTATTTGACTATTTGACGCGATATTACCCCAGAAAGATTTAACTAATAAAGGCTTTGTAAAATAAACCCGCACTCACAACTCTCTTACTCCATGTTCAACTTTACCTTCATTTTCACCGTGTTTTCACCATACAGTTGCTTTAGTTTGAATCAAACAAGGTAATAGAATTAGCGAATTTTTGGGGTATTCCACTCAGAGCACTGATTTCAACGGCACTTGACCGCACGGCACTCGAGCTGTTGCACTAACCGCACTGAACAAAATTTTGATAGGTGCGGTTCGCTGGAATAATTTAATTATATTATTTTTAGTCCACAAACGGCACTTGTACATATAGGGCCTTACAAATAAACACTGAACAAAGTTATTACAAGCATAAATGTCAAATAATGTATGGTTATACCGAAGTTATTCCTAGCATAACTTTATTCCGTATTTATTTGTAAGGCCCATAAAGTTTGTAGTGATTTTTTTCACAGCGTTTTACAGACTCACACTTTACTGCCTAAATCAGATTTTAATAATTCTTTTACAGAGAAAAGGATTTGGCGTTCTTGGAGCGATTGGTACAGCCCATGATGTGTGGGAGGACGTCAAAAACCACAACCAATAGTACTCAATGATAAACAAACGTTATGAACACCAAATAGAGATTTGAAGAAACCCACAAGCACATTTTGTCACAGTTTTGTCATAAAAACTAACAAGTTTAAACTTCCGTTTTGCAGAATTCGAAGTTCAGTTATCATATTTCCAAAAGCCTTACCTACACTCTACGCCAACGGTTTAAGGTTATTTTTCAAATAACATCAACTTTGAAACACAGATTCTTGCATTTATCAGAACCTACCTAATGAAAATATAAGCTTGTAATAAAAACTACGAACAATGTTTTTTTTTTTTTTTCTCTTTACCTCATTTACAAGCAAGCCGCAGGAGGAGGTAGATTTCGAAGAAGGTTCCACGACGCTGACATTCTCATCAAATTACGAGTACCCTTATTCAAAAATGGAATGATATGGGTTCTGGGCGGCACATTGTAACAGAACCTTGCACACGCATTCTGTACCCCGTAGACAGAGAATGCTATAGACAAATTGATATCTTTTGTCGCATTCACACAAGAAAAAGAGCAACTTACGCCAATGTTGTGTAAAGAAGTGAGACAGAACGATGAGATGTTTTGTTTCACGGCGCGTGCCACGTTTTTCAAGGTTAGCAAAGTACTTTGCTAAACAAAGTTTGACAGATAACGTCCAGATAGTTAACGTCTTCTTGTAAAATTCAGTTTTTATGTGCTTTATGTTAAGTAATTTATGTGATTTTATGTTTTGAACTATTTAGACTTAATATTTCAACCATTTAAAAAAGAAACATGGTGCGGTGTAGCATTAGAAGGTGTAAAAGTGATAGTGGAACGAAAATGCCAGACTTGTCTTTTCATTCGTAAGTATAGCACTTTTTATCAGTTACTAGACTTTCAATAATATTTTACTGTGTTCATACATTGTGTATAATGTACTAAATGTACCCTAGACGTAAATTCATCGATAAAAAGTACAAAATTGACGATTATTAAATTCTAACCTAAGAATTTTGGTGTTGCCAACTTTTATATAAATTATTACCCACTGTTATGGGTAATATATATTATATTCTGCAGTGTGTATCCTAATCCTAACAAATATTATAAATGCGAAAGTGAGTTTGTTTGTTACGCTATCACGCTAAAGCAGCTGAACGGATTTGGATAAAATTTGGCACATCGGGTATGACCTGGATTAGGACACACGATACTTTTTATTGCAATATTCTCACGGGATCGAGATACATGCGGGTGAAACCACGGGGCGCAGCTAGTTAATTATATATCTGAAAGATGAATGGCTTGTTGCAGTTTTCCTGAAGATGATAATTTACGTCAGAATTGAATCGTAACTACAGGACGAACAGATTGGACACCAAAACCATCATCAAAAATTTGCAGAAGACATTTTGATAAAAAAATGTTAAATAAAAATAAGAAACTTACACTGCTATTACCTAATGCTGTACCTATTCTGGTAAATATTCTGTTAATTATGAATTAAGTTTCGATCCAGGTTTTTTATGATTTTTATTAATGTTCAGTGTTTTTAAAACTGTTATATACAATTACCTGTAGCAAACTATTACTTTGTACATTTTATGAGCAAAAAATTAGAAACGTTCATATATACGAAGCTTGTTTTATTTCAAGAAAATAATGTGTAAAATCAATAAAAGCTAATTAAAAATAAAAATGTTGTATTATTTACTCACAACGTCAGAAACTACTATCACATAAGAAATTCTAAGTATTTAGAATCACATCATCATCATCCATCGTCACCCTCTCCTGCCCTCAACGCAATTCATTTCAGTTCAGGAGCATGTCTTCTTCCATGCATCACATATATGCTTGAAGCCGGGGTGGGCTTCAACTGTTGCTTGTCACCCTGAAAGTGACACTGATAAATCGATTATCATCTACATCAGTGTCCCTCAGGGTTTCTCTTGTCTTCCACTTTCACAAATTGTGGGGTAAATTTTTCTTCGCACGGTAACCCTAAATATGTGACGTAAATTTTGGAAATTTCAACCCCCTCCCCAAGTTAGGGGTTGCACCATAAAGTTTCAATTTGAAAGTTGTCCGTATTCTTACTCGAAATGATAAAAATATTAAACGGTTCAAAAATTTTCCGTAGGAAAAAAGTTTTCAGGCCTATTCTACTAAACTGATCCGGGCGAATCTACCCATGCACATTTTAAAAAGTTGACATCTGGCCCGCGGGCCAGTTTTTGCGTGGGCCAGATGTCCCATAACCCGCGTAGCTCGGGATCACAGGGTCCTTTCTCAAGAAACACACACACGCTTTTGTTTAGTTTATTGTGCTGCATTTCATTGAATAATAGTTAAAAAAATACAGCTAGAAATGAATAACATTGCACACTATAGTGTACGTATGTGTACTCGTACAAATATGGTACACCTATGTTTACTTTCAACAATTGGTATCGTTCTCAAATTGTTCTCTAAATATGTATGCTCTGCGCATCGTTCTCAAATTGCTCTCTAAATAAGCAAACAAAGCTCGAATTGATTGCAATCAGAGTGCTCAATTTATTTTGCAATGGAGGTAGACAAACAGAAAAATGCGATGAGATCTTTTCCAATACTGGACTCGAAAATTCGCAAGAAAAAATGTAAACAATGCATGAATGATTTAGTGTCCATAAGTGGAAAAGTATACAATTTATAAGTTATGTACAAAAAATAAAACCGGTCAAGTGCGTGTCGGACCACGCAAAGTGAAGGGTTCCGTAGTTGGTATGAATTTTATTTATCCCAATGTTTATTGCAATAATTTTGTAATTTGAGAAAAATAGACGTGTGTTTGTCGCGAATATTTTATGTCAACTAACTCACCAATTCATTTAAGTGGACTTTTAGTGTGATTATCTATCTACATATCGATAGCTAGCTACTTACATAAACACCCAAGAACAAACTTAACATTGTAGTTACAAAACATGTTATTCCATACGGAATGTACTCCCTTACATTCCGTGAAACATGTTTTTCAACTGTAAAAATGTAAGTTGGTCGACTATTAATCAGTAACTTGTAAAGCCCACTTAGCTGTGATAGTTTCCCTTTTAACTTTGTCATATACACTACTGCTGTGAATTTTTACATATCCAAGTACCACCATTTAGCTGGCAGGGACACTTCATTAACAAAAATTAGCACTTCAATGCTTAATATTACGCAAACGGATTCCTGAATCGAAAAATGGTTTTTACAAACCCGCAATATTTTTGAACGGCCTATTCAACGATACTCCACACCATGGGATAGACGAGATTTTTTTTTATCATCCCCACTTTACGTGTACCTAACCTAAAAAAATATATATTTCAAGATTTTACCAGTTTATTGGCGTGATTAATATGTATGTATATCCATGCCAAATTACAGCTTTCTAGTACTAAGAGTCTCTGAACTAAGCCCCGGAAAGTCATGTCAAAACGTGGTCATGGCGAAACTATAAAGGTTCTAAGGAACCTTTATAGTTTCGCCATTACTTGTTTTGGTGACTACGGAACCCTAAAAAGGAGCTACGTCTGCCAACAAATGAATATCAGCGTCAGGTATAGTTGCCTGACACATGCTGAGCTGGACTCCCATTTGCAACCTTGGGACGCACACCGCACCTTGTACCTACGTATATATTTGTTATCTAATTGAATTTTGTCATTTTTTGTTGTTTTGTGATTTTTGTCTCTTTCTGTATGTTTTTCCTTTTGTATATTGGCACTAGGGCATGCAGAACCGAAACCGATTCCACGATTTGAGAACCGGTTCTGGGAGATGTTCCGTCGGAACCGGGTAACACGGTTCCACCCGGTTCCGACTGAAAGTTATAAATAATCAGAAAAATTAGAGAAACTGAGAGGGTACGAAATTATAATAGGTATGAAATAGTAAATTGGTAAATTACATCAAATCAAATTTTTTATTTTTTTTTTAATCGTTGCCCCTCACTAGGAATTTCTCCTGTATCGTGGGTGCGTTTACAAACATTTAAACTCACATACACAAACAGCCAGACCTGGAACAACTACTTGTAGGTCATACAATATTTACCCGTGCGGGATCTTTTTTTTTTTCGGAACCGGTTCTGAGGAACCGGGTATACCCCGGTATTACGGAACCGGGTGTACCCGGGTGCATGCCCTAATTGGCACCCTGTTTTTACAATATCCATGATTTTTTTTATCGTTTAATTGTGCTCTTGTGTGTTGTGCTGTCTTTTGTGTGCACTGAATAAATGTTTTATCTATCTAACAAACTGCTTTGCAATTTGGCAGAGGTAATATGTGTTATATATTTTAAAATAAAAGAAAAAATAAAATAAAATGAACTTTTTAATTCAGACTTTGAGATCGATAGAATGTTGGGGAAAACACAAACTGGGAATGATAATCCACCCTGTCTTACTCCACATTGTACTTCATATGGGTGGGATGGTGGGCGCCGTCAGTTGATACTGGTCATTTCTTAACTGCCAGGGCTTATTTTTAATTTTATATTTTGATTTGTTGACGTGATATCGTCTTATAAATCGATGAACGCCGGCTGCACGCACGAAAAAGCATGACTCATTGTCACGTTCCACCTGAGTCGAGTGTGCAAGCGAGAGCTTGAAACAAGCGATAGAGAGGCACGAAAATGTTTTAGAACAGAAGGGTTTAAGAAACATTGCCACACCCACATCAAACACAATAATTGAAGCAATAGCAGAGCTGAGAGGTTCAAAGGGAGCTTTCAAACAGATGATAGCAATCCGCTACGTAAATTGCCTTAGGTAATATGGGCTGGTGTCCGCAACTCCACGTCAATGCGCGTATTTTGCGTACGGCAAATTATCTTTCTACGAATATATTTTTTACCAAAATGGATATCAAAAATACACATAATGGGGTTTATTCATAAACGTTGCTTAAAGTTAAGTGACGTTCAAACGTCAAAAATGTATGGTTAAACAGTCGCTAATCATTACTTAACTTTAAGCAGCGTTTATAAATAAACCCCTAAAATGGCAGAAGATTTAAAAATATGCCTCTACTTAATTACCTATCCAATTCGCAGCAATTTTTACAAGAAGTGATTCGTCAAAAATCACACACACATCGTAACACGTTCATTGATAAATAAATAAACATTAGGAAATGGTCCATATTTGTATTTTACTTAGAGGGTTTATTGGGAGCAGGTATTCTTTGAATATGTCAACCAAATCAACGAAGATGCCACCTGAATGGTATCCCAATCAATAGGCGTAAAAGATTCGGCAGCCACTACAAGAAACAATTCGTGTGTCCATAATCATAACTCGAAGTATACACAAATACTTTAAAGCATAAAAGTTAAATTAAAAAAAAAACTGCTGCCAGGCGATTGGCATTGGATTGGATTAGCTGTTTATTTAGTTTCTTATGCGATGTTGCGGGATATTGGTCCATTCTTCCACTAACGCATGTTTAAGGTCTCGAAATGTAGCTGGGGTAGGGTTTCGATTTCTTACACACCTCCCAAGCTCATCCCAAGCGGTTTCAATTGGGTTCAGTTCCGGGCTTCTCGCGGGCCAGTCTATGCGATTGATGCCAACGTCCTGAAAATACTCATTTACAATTTGAGCTGTATGTGGCCTGGCTTTGTCATGCATGAATATTGAATTTTCACCCACATTCATTAATACATGCTCATGAAGTGACATGCTCTAAGAATTTCTTCCACATATCTTGCACTAGTTAGCGTACCATTTTTTTTTTCAGCAATAACTCCGTGCTACTGTGAAGAGATTCCAGCCCAAACCATATCAGATCCACCGCCAAACTGCACTTTTTCCTCAAAACAAGCTGGAATAAAACGTTCCCCTGGCCGTCGGTAGACTCTTCGCCGCCCATCATGTGCATACAGCATAAATCTGGATACATCAGAAAACATTACTGTTGCCCATTCTTCGTCTCCCTATTGTGTGTGTTCGCGTAATCGTAACGTAATATTGCTACCCGATGTTCCCTTTCAAAATTTGGACCATTTAGGGTCAAATTAGCTTCAAGGAGCCGCTGCCTTAGTCCGCTCGCTTACGTCGTCTCTACACCCGTAAGTTCTCCCGAAGTTGATTTGTTACTTCAATTGCCGTAAGATGCCGATTTCAGAGCATGGTCGTAACAATAAATCGATCCTCTCAAGCCGTAGTCCATCTCTGTCTGCCGGTTCCTGGTTCTTATGTTCTGCCCAGTTTCTCGGAAACGTTGGACAACTCGTTACACTGTAGAAAGCGACACGCCTATTGTTCTTGCTGTATTTCGCTGACTCCTGCTTTCTTCTAACTTAATGACGATACGTGTACATTAATCTTCTGGTGTTAGCGACATGATAGTAATTCAATATTGATGGTGAAAGACGACATTGAATGCCTTTATAATTTTGATTGGACAGATTGAAATCAAAAGTGAGAAAACAAGCAAAAGTAAAATGACCGCGAATTGAATTTATACCCAAATTACTAAATTACAATTATTACAACAACACAACACACACAATACACACACACACATACAACAACAATACACATTATTACAATTATTTTATAATTTTTTTTAAATTTTAACTTTTTAAAATTAGGTACGTTGTTGATCATTTATTTCATGTTGGTTTTATTTCATACGATATTAAAAGTCTCTGTAATATCCACTACTTGCTGCACCGCACAAACAACAGTAACACAAGATATACGAAGCGGGATAAATATACGTATTATCGAAGCTAAATCAAAAAATCTACCCAAGCAAAGTTAATAAAAATCGGTTAATAACCATTTATAGCCCGATTGCATCTCATGACAATTCCAATTAGCCCAAACACGGCTAGGATATACATTGTTTTATAACGGAGTTCCAGTGCATACATTCCGGCTTCATCTTCAGATCAGTTCGATAGTAAGTACCATTTTCATCAGAATTATTTATTTAAATTTGCTTCATACTCGCTTAATTATCATAATCGAGATATCTTATTGCCACCCGTGAAATACTTATCATTGTCCTCAATGATAAGTATTTCAAGGGTGGCAATTCGACGGGTTCCGGTGGCCATTTGTGGTCTTCTTCATCAGTTCCACTTCATCAAATGATACTTTCTGAATGCAAATGCTTGAGTTGTTGATGAAAATATAAAAATCCCTATATGTGCGCCTATAATATTTGAGGAGTTCCCTCAATAGATAGAAGATAGAATACTCTTTATTATGTACACCATAAAAATTACAGATACAAATGTAGAACTGTTACATAGGGTGGCACAATGGGCGGTCTTATCGCTAAAAGCGATCTTTTACAGACAACCTTTGGATGGATCAAAAAGTAGAAGGAGAGACAATACTGCAGGTATTTAGTGGTGTACCACTTACATATATACAATAAATACATATACACAAAGCATATAGATACTTATCCATATAAATATATATATATATACACACACAATAATAAACATGATACAAGAGCAAGGAACTTCCTCATGGATCCCATAATTAAATCCTAGTTTCCTTATCATGGTACCACTCTTGGGATATTTCCTTTCAAACAAAAAAAGAATCACCAAAATCGGTTCATAAACGACGAAGTTATCCGCGAACAAACATAAAAAAACCTCCTTTTTTGAAGTCTGTTAAAAAAACGACACCAGATCCAATACATATAAATTGATAGGTGAATTGATTTAATTTATCCAACGAGATGGGTTCGTATGATGCGTGCAGAAGCAGGGGTAGCGAAAAATGCAATCTTATTCATAAAAAACCGGCCAAGTGCGTATCGGACCATGCACAGTGAAGAGTTCCGCAGTCAGGATAAATATTTACGCTTAAATATACAGTATTAATTTTACCGGCCGCAAAAATAATTTTGTAGTTGGGACTTACAAGGTAGGCAGCATTATTAATTACATGGTGTAGGTACACTTTAATTATCGGGTGAATCGCTGCTCTCCTAGCTTAATCACTGACAGTTTCGACTCCCAATTTGAGTATAATAAAATCATGTTTTTAAGTTTTGGAGCTTACAATATAAAACAAAACACAAAAAAATTATCATAAAACTAAAAATTAAAACTAATTCTATGGATAACAAAGTTATTCCTACGGCGGTTATAGCCGAAAATATCTCATTTCTCAAAACTTATTGACTTAAATAGCCAATGCACTTAGAAACCTCATAAGTAGCGGTGCACAGAATTTGCATTTCCAATTTTCATCGAGTAAAATGACTGTGTAACATTTTCCATTTGGCTACTGTTGGGAATCGAACACAACACAACACCGTGCGCGCGGTCTGCACGCGCAAGCAGCGTGTTTAAAGTCTCATCGGTCAATTGAGGCGTGGCGCGGTAGCGACACGGCTCGGCCCGACGACCATTCGCTTCCACGGACTCCACCATGACGAACGATTTCTCTTTAATTCATTACCTACTGTTTTTCCGGGAAAGTTATAATTTTGTAATCACACTGAAAAAAAAAGTAGTTGCCACAATCAAGATTTTGTTTAGATTGACTTAACTTGTTTGCATCTGAACCTATCAAGCACAATGATCACAGCTACTACTTTTGATTTGAGTGAGATTTGAAACGGGATCTTGATTGGAGTTATCACAAAACCTATTTGCAAAGTCAAAACAAGATTATTAGATTAAAGTTTCAAGGATCTTTATTGAAGTTATCAAAATGCTTGATTGACACAACTAACATACTTTGTTACAGTATTTTTTTTTAAACTTGTCTCTTTTTTCTCTTTTTTTAACTCTTCTACAATGTTGTTATGTTAAGGGTAATCGAGATACTTGTTTGAGCGTTCAATTATTTGAACTAGTATTGCTGCAATCATGTCGTGATGATCAACTTAACTAAGAATTTGATTAATCTAAACAAGATATCTTCAATCAAGCACACACACAAACATTACACACACACAAACACACCCTCACACACACACACACGTACATTATGGAATGCAATAAAGTATTGAGTATTGATTGGAGTGCATTTTTTTCAGTGCAGCACAGCATTAAATCATTGCCTATTTTATACAGTCCATTCTTTTATTTGCTCCCCGCGTTAGCAGCTACGGAACCCTAAAAACAATATTGATGGCTAAGGAAAACTCTGTTTATGATACAAGAGATCCATGCTTTCATAACAATTTAGTCTAACTAATCCTATTTTGCAATATTTGTTCCACAGAGCATGTTCAGGAAACATGATAATATTTCCTATACTACTTCGAAATCGGTTCTTTCGCCGAAAACTACTGTTGTAAATCTATACATACAAATAAATAATATTGAAGTGTCTGTTTGTAATGTCAAAATAACAGATTCTTACTCAATGTATACGAATGTAACTACTTAAAGTAGTACTTACAAAAATTAATTCATTTTTTCAATCGGTCTGTCTGTCTGCGTGTTCCGGCTAATATCCGAAACGGCTGGACCGATTTCGACGGTATCCCACTGACATATAGGATAGCTGGGGTCGAAATTTTCATTATTTTTGCGATAGGACGCACCATTTCGAGATACCTATAAAGGTATCTCGAAAAAAAAGCAAAAGTTACAGTATTGTGATTTTGTACCTGAAGTCGAGGTGTTGGTGTGAATTTAGTTCATGACAACTAATTTTATTCCACGCCTTTTTAATCGCGATAAAAAATAGTCAGATTTAGTTCGAAAATCTAAATTTTAGATGAAAATTGTTAAATTCAGAATAGCAAAATTGCCATTTTCACTAAATTAAAAACTCAATGCCATCTTAGTGCTGTCAAATTAAAATATAGTTAAGTTGTGTCACTTTAGTGAATTTCAGAATAGGACATCGTCGTTTGACAAGAATAAACTAAATTTTGGTGACTTTTAGTCTAGTTTAGAGAATTTTATGACAAGAGAATCGGCACCACATTTTTTTAGTATCAGTGTTGATAATCAAAAATTCTTGCTGCAAACAACCTTTTTTTTTTTTTCATCACTCGCTCGCACAAAAATAAAATTCTAAACAAAACTTTACGAGTACGTAAAACAGAATGAAACAGCACTTCGGCAACAAGAGACACACAAATACGAAGTTTAAGTGTCAAAATATATCTTAAGTTTTAAATTCCCATAAAAATATAATAGAGCATTAAATAAAATATCAAAATAATATTTACATTATAATGTTCCTAAAATTGGCAAGCATTGAGCAGACAAATATTATTCTTTCTCCAAGTGCTACGAAATTAGATCTTAACTTTTTACTCAAAATCTTAAGTCATAATTAAGGCGAGTTTCTTCAAGAAATGTAATTTTAGTGTCATTTTATTTAGAAACGGTAATTTTTTATTTTTATTTATTTATTTATTTAATTCAGACACAGTGATCCATATTTTTGTTAGTATACCTACTTAAGAATTATGTTAGTAACCAAAGATTCAAATACACAACTACAATCAAACTATTATATCTAAAAATAAATAAATGAAGTACTCACATCAATAAAATTGCAATCATCGTTAAATTAATTAAAATGGTAAAAATCAATAGTATTTAAAATCAAGAAATTCATAAAAATCTTTTAATTAATTAAAATCATAAAACAACAATTTAAATAAAAATAAAACCTATCATTTCATCAGTAGCTGTCCAATACGACATGCAACTGTACACAATGCCACAATATTGGGCAGTCAATACTGCCAGCTACAACACTAAGAATGCTGTTGCCACTGCCGCGGGCACGACTTAGCAACGATGGAGCTCTCTTCCTGAGGATGGCATGGAAGCCACGGTAATGATTAAACACGTGAAAAAATTATATGTTGCTTTTGAGACCTTTCTGTAGGTACGTCGGGTACTCGTTACATAATTGGATAAAAGTTCGCTCGAAAAAAAATCCAAACATACCCTTATTTTGTAGATTAAAATCGTTTTATTTCAATATACCACATTATGTATTGAAAATCACATCAAAATAAACAGATAATGATGATGTGATGTCCGTCGGGTTAACATTGTTAATATCGTAAAACATATAATTTTTAACCCAAAATTAACGAAATCCACGGCACAATTTACTCGCGCCCAGCTGCCACCTCTAGAACAAATATGCACGCTCGAAGAACCTCGCCTTAATCAGGAATAATTATTAATATTTGTAACAATCTATATTAGTAACAATTTAAGAAAATCCCGCAAATAGTAAATGTTCAGTTTCACATTTGACATTTGGCCTAAGTTTGGCCTCTAGTAGCGAATTCAAGCGCGATAATCCTCACTGTGTTGTGACAGGTCTCTTTGCCGATGTACGACATTTGGATAAAGGTAAAAGTGAAATTATGTTGCATTCAAAAAGCACAGTATCGATATTACACGGGACTTAAACATAGTAATCTGCCGAAATGGGGTGTACTATACCTACAGCTATGCCTATGGTTAAGTTAGTACGGATTTTCTAAAGCGTCACATTTGAAAACAGGTAAAGACGATCCGGGAATATCCCTTTAACATTTCAAGCCGTACCTACAGAGTATATTTTTAACCATAGACGGACGCACTATGAATACAAAAAGGTTGGCAATCCGCTCTAAGCAAGATTGAATATTTTTTTCCATACACCGTTCTGGAAGTCCGAACCCAAACTAACCTGCTTTTTTATCAAATGAAGCTCTTCATTTGATTAAAAAGCAATCGACACTATCCAAACATAATTTCTTATAGAACAACAACTGATATATAATTATTCTATTGCCCACAAGAACAGTCAAGAGCTATTATTTCCTTTGTTACACCAAAGACGTCTAACATTAACCTACTTTCCACCACTATTACCTACATTAACTATTCGCACACATTATCTTTGCTTTCGAGAGTCGTTTGCGATGTATGTCTCTCTCCAAACCCCACATAGCTTTGTAACTTCGCGACTCACGACTCAGGAGTCACAAAAATTGATGTATAATAAAGGAAGATTATGTACGCGCGCCTCGACGTGGACCGCATAAACTATGCCGACCGGCACAATTGACCTTAGTCAAAATTGAACTGGCGTTTGCGTAGCACATGTGCAGCACATTAAGTAATATTACCGTAATCGTTAGGCCAAGCAAATTGGAATATTTCGAAGAATTAATTCCCAGCAAGCTGGAAATCGTTTTAATACCTTCATGTGGTCCTAAATGCGTGTAATCCGAGTTGGCCAATCCCAGGAAGTGTGCATAACTTTTGGGAGCCCAGTAACCGGGAGTTTTTTTCTCGTTTTTCAGTTTTTTGCATGTAGCACAAAAACGTCGGACGGAAAATTTATTCTATGATCACCTTTCCAGGTTTCATGACGTAAATGTTTGAGGAATCTGGTGCTTTGGCGGTTAATATGATCAATAGATCGGTATCCTCTCCGATTATTATAACCATCGCAAAGTTCTCTGCCGCTTGAACGGCGTTGTTGACGATGAGGGTGTCAGCATCCTCGAGAGCTTGCCTCACTTAAACCCATGCTGCACAAATTTTTCACGAAGCATGGAGATAAGCCGTTCTTTGTTGCTATCATTGGACAAACATTTTTCAAAGTAGGAAATGGGAATTAATTCCTCAAAACACTTTTTTTGGATCTAATTTGATTGGCCTACAATGCCTTCCTGTGTTTTCAAAATGTGCACAAATAATTCACAAACCAATACATCAAAACTTAGTTTCCTTAAAATTCTTCTGAATAATATTGCTTTCTAGGTTGCCATTTGTTTCTGAGTTGTTATGGGTACGTAACAGTGACAATTACTGCTATCTCGTTCCCGCTACAGCCCACGTCATATCTCTCTATTTGGGCTGTTGATGCATGCCGAACGACATCGGCAAATGTAGTTGTGTTTACATGTAATTGTTTCTAGTCCAATAATATTTACGTGACATTAGAGCAGTGCCTTATCTTCCTTTTTTATACATCAATGGTCACAAACCAGAAATTCATGAAAACAGTACTCTGCGAGATACTTCCAAAGAGTTTTATTACAGATCTCACAAGTTTCTAGCTTTGATTTTAAAAGGTGTCCGTAATTTTGCGATCATGATACGAATCCAAATCTATAAATAATTATATACACAATTTATTCCGTGTTTATTTCTAAGGTGCCTATTCTATACAAATAAATAAAATTGAAGTGTCTGTTTTTAATGTAAAAATTACAGCTTTTTACTAGATGCATAATATGAAAGTATATACGGTACTTGATAACAAAACGAAAAAACAATTTTTAAAATTTTTGTTCTCGGTTGGTCTGTCTGTTTGTCTATCTGTTTGGTCCGGCTAATCTCCGAAACGGCTGGACCGTATTTGACGGAACTTTCACTGGCATATAGCTGATGTTACAGGAAGTAATTAGGCTTTTATTTCAGAAAAAACCACGAGGGCGAAGCCGCGGACAGCTGCTAGTCTTAACTATCTGTTACGATTTCACGCCTTAACGACTGAACGGGTTTTGATGTTCGACACACGAATAGACCATGGCCTGGGTTAGGAGTGTTAGGACATTACCGGCCGTAGTGAATGTGATGGTCGGCAGCGAGGAGTCCTGGGAGGCGGTGGTATCCTTCTGCGAAACAGTAATCTTGCAGAAGAAGGGGGTGGAAAGGGAGAGAGAGATCTAATCCACCCACCCGTCCCGTAGCAGCCGTACCGGGTGTCGGCGGAGGGCGGACAACGCCCTCTTCCAGCCCCCCCTAAATGAGTCCAGGGACGACGGACCCGGGGACGTCCGATGCCCCGTATATATCAGGACCCGAGGTGGTGGCGCTAGTGGTAGTGGCCACGCGCGCCCCTCTTAGAAGTTGCGTGGGGAGTCAAACACCCCCCGACCTGAGGAAGCCTGCCGCGGCGGGCCAGCACGGGTCGGGGGTTGCGGAAGGATCACACGGACCCGCGATCCCCGGCTTGTGAGATGGAACACCAGGGTGGTTTTTAGTCAGTAAGAGACTGACGGACACCTCCGACCCCCCAGGGCGGAGGGATATAGGATACTTTGTATCCCGACAGTCAGTTACAAGGTTGAGATTTTTTAGAATACGAATCGATAGAATTTTATAATTCTTAATTTTATTTAAATACCTATATGAAATGATGACCGTGATGACAGTGATGACCTATGGCACTGAACCGTGGTCGCTCACAATGGGCCTTATTAGAAGGCTAAAAGTCACCCAAAGGGCAATGGAGAGGGCTATGCTTGGAGTTTCCCTATGTGATCGAATCAGAAATGAAGAGATCCACAGGAGAACCAAGGTAACCGACATAGCTCGAAGAATTGCCAAACTTAAGTGGCAATGGGCAGGCACATTGCCACTGCATTGGGTACATTGCTCGCCGAACAGATGGCCGTTGGAGCCGAAAGGTTCTGGAGTGGCGACCGCGTACCGGAAGACGTAGCGTAGGAAGGCCTCCCCCAAGGTGGACTTATGACCTTGTGAAGGACGCAGGAGTCCGCTAAATACGGGAAGTACGGAACCGGTCGAGGTGGCGGTGCTTGGGGGAGGCCTATGTCCAGCAGTGGACGTCTTTCGACTGAAATGATGATGATGATGAAATCTACCCAAAACTAGAAAAATATGAAAATCATACGATTTATTAGTAAAAAAACAAATCAACCATTTGAGCAAAGGTGATTTTTATGCGGGTGATGCCGTGGGCAAAAGCTAGCGAATTATAGTCACATCGTCATAATCAGCCCGTCAACGTGCATTAATAAAAACGGCCTCCCATTCACAGGATTTTAATTGGATTTTGCTATAATTTTGATTGATGACCGCTGTTAGATAATCCTACCTACTGCTTCTCTTCCGAAATGAGGTCCGGTCTACTCTTATAAATATTTATAGATATAAATATTTAGCTTGATATGTAGCCGTGTGTACCATAGATATGGTACATATGGCTACATAATTTCCATTATAATAAGCTGATCTCGCATTGTGTAGGATTTTCGTACCTTTTACGACATTCATGAAAAGACTGAAGACGGCCCATTTTTGATGGCGGTACTTAATGTAAAAAAAAAAAAAAATCGCCATGTGACTACTCGTACAATCATACATTTATATTCCAAGAACAATTTAATGAAAGTGTTGCGAGTATTCAAGATTGGAGCAAGACGTCTAATGAAAATATAACGTATAAAGTAGGATTTTTCTTCAAAGGCCTTTTGTTAAACAATCCGAAAGGAAACATTAAAATAATGAATACTGCCGCCTAAAAGGTATAGTACCTACTTTCAACATATAAGTATTTGCTAAGTACCTACGTACGTAAGAAAGTTTCTACCTCGGGGCAATCGCTTTTCCAGGAGTTTCCTTTGAGAAACAATGTGATATCAAATAACTGCCCCTGCCCCTATTAGCGGAGTTTTCTTTATGAGAGAAAATATCGGAAAAATCACTAGGTAACCTATCTACCTAGTAATTTTTTCATTTTTTGTTTTTTATTACTGCCCGTATCAGCATTACAAATAATAACACTTTTGGTTATGGTTAAAGGGAATACTAATACCATTTGACTGAATTCCATTGAATTCAGTCTTTTGTCTTTAGTCGTATGAATTCACTAGACTTTTTAGAAAGCTTCTACATACACTACACCAAATTAGTAAATCAGTAGGTTACTGAATGCAGCTGGCCGCGATACGTACGTACGAACTAGTGCGACAGAAACGTATGAATACCTTATTCGGAGGCTAACTTACCGAATGCTGATTACACTTGTCTGAATTTAGTATCTGAGCCATTTAGACGACTAAATCAGTGGAGTTGACCCTTTATTTATATCTCAATCAATCGCTGGGGCTCTGTCTCGCATAAGATCGCAGCATTATGCTGAGCGATGGTCGTTTTGCGTGGATGTGACGCATATTTTCCCCTAATTGAAGTTTTCCTTTTTGAAGTGGAAACTTCTTTAGGCGCGTTGAGCACTTTTTGGGTGAACAAAAATCATGGAACTGGCGTCATCGTCACCGAACGCTTTCCATGAGCTATATGTATACTGTGTCTATATGTGTACTTTTTGGGTGAGCAAAAATCATGGAACTCGCGTCATCGTCACCGAACGCTTTCCATGAGCTATATGTATACTGTGTCTATATGTGTACTTTTTGGGTGAGCAAAAATCATGGAACTCGCGTCATCGTCACCGAACGCTTTCCATGAGCTATATGTATACTGTGTCTATATGTGTACTTTTTGGGTGAGCAAAAATCATGGAACTCGCGTCATCGTCACCGAACGCTTTCCATTAGCTATATGTATACTGTGTCTATATGTGTACTTTTTGGGTGAGCAAAAATCATGGAACTCGCGTCATCGTCACCGAACGCTTTCAAGTTACTTAGTTTTCACTTCTATCGGCAGTCCTCAAAGACTGCCCCGTTTTTTTTTTGTGTTCCTTCTTTGCGTCATGTTTACCGCAAATAAACGTATTTTCTTTCTTTCCTGAAATTATAATCAACTCATCATCAACAACAACATCAACTTACTGCCCTTGTCCTATGTAACTTGGGGTCGGCGCAACACGTTTTCTGCTTCCATTCTCCCCTGTCAACCGTCACGCTATCATTCACTCCCTTCTCTTTCATATCATTCCTCACACAATCCATTCATATCTTCCATTATTCATTTCATCTTTTAATTTATATTCTTCACTCTTAGTCACATGCGTTTCCTTCCTCCTCATCACGTGCCCATACCAAATCAAACGATTTCCTTTCAACTTTTCTGTCACTAGCGCCACTTTCAAACTTCCTCTACCCGTAATATACTTATTTTCTACTTTCTCATACTCTTACTTTTCCATAATCGTTTATACAGAATTTTAAAGAAATTGCGTGCCTTAGCTTAGGGGTAGGTTCAGTATCGATGAAGGAACCCAGGAAAAAAATGTATATTTATATGGCAAGATCAACCTAATTTAGTATCTACTAACTTAATATAGCCAATCGTGTAGAATTAAAATTATTTTATTTGTTTAAATGCTTTAATTTTGAAGGAGATAAGCACGTTAAAGTAGGAAGAAAAAATACTTGGAATTGTAATTTACGTACCTATCAGGGCCGGATTTAGGGCAGGGCAACAGGGGCTTTAGCCCCGGGCCTCCACAAGAAAGGGGCCTCCACAGTACTTATGTTTTTTCTAGATAAGAAAAAAAATACGGTACATCCTTTGTGTCCATCAAAGAGAAAAAAGTTCACATTCAAGGAACCTTTCTCATTTTTTTTTTTCAAAATCTGTGCATGGTCGATCAGTTTCTCAAAAATCTTATATGTACACACAGTAAAATAAATACATAGAGATACATTAATGACAGTCTCCTAGACCGTTTTCCTGTAGGTACAACGGTTAATAACTATTTACTGCCCTGTCTCAAAAATGCACCCTATTTATAAATTAATAAAAAACTGTGGAAAAAAAAGCATCAGTTCCAAAAGTTTTTCGCGGCCTCCACTTCTTGGTCGCCCCAGGGCCTCCACACCTTTAGATGCGGCCCTGGTACCTATTACGAGTATAGTTACCTATCCTTCACCCAGCGATATCGAGTGTTCGAGCGTAGGCGTTCGATAGTTGGTAGGTAACTCTAGGAAATTATTAAATGCTATTTAAGCAAAATAAAAATTTATTTTAAGCAATTTTTTAATCATTTCTAAACAATTGCTATTTAATTAGTAGGTACTACATTAGGTACATCCTATGATAATTTTCGTACATTAAAAAAAAAAACGAATTTAAAGGTATTTTTTTTTACGGGTTCCTTTCATCATCATCATCATCATTTCAGCCGAAAGACGTCCACTGCTGGACATAAGCCTCCCCCAATTGGGGGGGTTTGCCATAATCGCCACGCTTGGCAGGCGGGTTGGCGATCGCAGTATGGTGTTAAAAATGCATAGAGAACGCTGCTGCCCATTCTCTAGTAAGTCTCTTAGTCGCCTTTTACGACAGCCACGGGAGGAAATGGAGTAGTGCTATTCTTTACGTCCGGCACCATACGGTACGGCACAGGTTTCTTTATCGATACTGAACTCACCCTGAAGCTATGGCACGCAATTTCTTTAACACTCTGTAGTCTCTCTCTCTCGGGTGCTGTTGCGTCTGCCTCAGTTCTGTAGCGCATCATCTATGCTCGCTGAGGCACGTACCGACTGTTTTAATGCTGTACGGCGTAAGAAAGCGGCCTCGCTGCTAAACAGACTTCGTAGCAGCCCTAACAGCATTCCGAGCGCCATAGTCAGGAGGCATGACACTAGTTGGTGAAGTCACTAGTTACCTGTATATAGGTGCCGATTCCCTTGTTCACAAACAAAACTAAATTTAAGTTAAGTGCATCTTTTTCTCTCTATTTCATTAAGAAAAGGACAGAAGATAAATTTTAGTTTAGTCCTGTCAAACTAATCAACGCCTGTCACTACTCCCATACAAGTTTAGACGTGATTAAAAACTTGCCTACTAAATTTACGCCAATTTACGTCAAACGCTGATTAATTTGACAGACCTATACTAAGAAAAAATCAAAAAAAAAGTTATAATAAGTTTTATTTCTTAACCAGATATTCTTTATCCATTACATTATCATGTGTGTACACAACCCTTGTTAAAATTTGCCACATATTGTATTATAATGGCTCCGACAAGAAATATCCGACCTTCCTTTGATGCTGTGTTAGATAAGATATTCATAATAGCATTGAAGCATTATAAGTAGTTATACGAAGAGCAAAGCAAGAGAATACCTATATATTTTAATATTACTTGTGATGTGCAGTCATGTGCATAACTTGCATATTAGGATGAGCTGCAGCATTCTTTATCATTTTCCTTGATTGCTAATCGCATACGATCGTTTGCCTCTTATCGATGGTATGTACTATCGGGGACATCCAAAGCGGCACACTTTCAAAACAAAATCCCGTGGTCGTCCACATCTGTTTACCGCCCCTTTTTGCGACGACTTATAAAAAAAGCTTTTGTTTAAATAAATTTCTCAGACCCCATTACAATGATCATAGAATTCTGACCACCTCGGCTAGTTTTTTACGATCTTTTTCAAAAAGCCCAGCAAAAATCAGATGCTGCTATGCTATTGGTTAATGAGCGTAGGTAAGCGTTACTATAGCGCACAGTGGAACGAATGTATGGGAGCGGTTGGACGTAGACATGTCCGAAAAATAAGAGTAAAATTATGACAAACTAATGATGCCATCTTATTCGATTACTTAATGCCTTCATAAATTGTGGTGATGAATTTCTTCATAACTCCCATATTTCGGGAGTAATTTGAGAAAATGTGAAATTTTACTATGAAAATGAGTGTATCGAGCTCTCTCCCTCCTGATTCCGGGCTTGTTTCAAGTAGCGGTCTCTAATATCGTAATGCTATTACTAAGAGCTATATTTAATACTAAGACACATAGTGCGCCAAATGTGCACTTTCTGGGATAAAAGGAAATGAAAATTTAAAAAAAAAAAACGTTTTTTCCCCATTTGTATTTACTTTAAACCGCAGACAGACTTATTAAGAGGTCTATAAATATATTATATATATACAGAAATATATATTAACAAAAATATTCACAAGAACTGATGAGAGTATGACTTTTAAGTAAGTTGATAATAAATTACCTAGTTTCATTAAAAGTACAATAAATAATTAAGATGTAAGCTCTAATTTACTAAGTTACACATTTTAAAACAATAACATCATTTAATTATCTTCGTCATCATCATCATCATCAATTAATTCAAATTCAGAATCGATGTCCGCTAAATCATTTATGTTAACAAATTCGATATCACTTTTCTCAGAATCCGTAAGCTCATAAAATTCCTTAAAAGAAGATTTTTTTACAAACTTATTTCCTTTTGGACGGATACTTGTAACAAGTGGATCAGAAGACAGTAAAAGATTGTGCATAATATCTTCATTGCATGAGATACTGCTATGCTTTCGAGAATGCCCCTCTCTATATTTTCTAAAATCTTTATTTCTAGCCTCAGATGCCTCTTCGGATAGAAAACCAATGGGCACAATTGACATGTTCTGAACTATGTCTGGCCCATGCATTAAAATTTTATGAAGTGAAGAAGGCATATAATACCATGGGTATAACTCCACGTAAAGCTTAGCAGTATCAAAGCAGAACTCTCGGAATTTAGTTACGTTGATCTTCTCTCCTGATGAAATACACTGCAAGATCACACAGATTTTTCTTAAAAGCATAGCATCTATTCCGGTCAGTTCAGCAGATTTAGTGTAGTTTTCAAAAAATCTCCTTGCCGAGTTGCCATTGTTGGTGGATCCACTGCCTTGTTTCACAACATCGAGAAGTAAGCCCGTTTCTCTTCTTACAGCCTCTTGAACTCTTTTCTTCCTGTCATCAACTTGCCTTTTTGCTATATCACCCCTTACTTGCCATGATTTTATGTCTAATTTGTAGGAAATGTGTAATAAGCATTCCATTGAGCGAATCCAAGCGTGAAGGGTGCTTAAGCTATATTTATACATGTCCTCGTTTGCGTGTTTATCTTTGATTAACTCTAAATTATTCATTTCTTTAGGACAAGCCTTGCATATGTCACACACTGAAGCTGCTGTATTGGATATAATGGAATGAATTTTACCATCAATCATTGTCAACAGCAGTTGGTGTTTGACACTAATTCCATCAGTGATGGTGGATGGAGTTAAGGCTTCAATCTCTGCTTCGATTTCAGCCATCTCTCTCTGCACATTTTCTTTGGTTTCCTTTATAAACTTAAACAATATTGGCCGGCAAAATGAAGTGGAAGATGGTCGCTCGTTTTCCCAAATTGTTACACCTTTTGAGACGAGCCGCAGTGGTACAAGACTAATCATAAAATTACTAGCAAGATCGATTTGCTCATCTTCACTCGTCCTTTGATGATAAATGCTTTGGCTAGATGATCCGTCAAAACCCCATTTGCTGGTCAATACGAGCTGTTGATTGGGATCAACAGGGGTTTCTAACGACCTAATAAGTCTTCTTGAGGTTAAATCCATCAAGGCTTGTAATTTGATTTTTGCAGAGCTCTCTGTAACTGTGAGATCTTCTTTGGCCGGATAGCACTTAATTTTTTCTTTAACCAACATGTAGTAACTCGGGTATTGAAGAGCTCCTTCTTGAGTGTTGAAATCCCGAAGAGTGTTATAGCGCCATTTCGATAAGTTCATCGATACATAAAGAGCCAATGCCTTCAAAGGGGATATTTCCCGTACCTGAATTGATTTACCTTCAATGAAGGCTTTGATTTTTGAGGCCTCTTCTGGATTCTCCGTCAAGTATTTCATAACATAAGCTGTATCGCTTTGTCCTGCCTTTTGAAGCGCCCTTTCGGCCGAAAACATAATTTCAGCGCTGCTACTGCTGCATGAAAGACTATCTTCAGTGCGTCTTCTTTTTTGCCGGTTACTAAGGTCCTCAAAAGATTTACGAGGACTAGGATGTGTACAAGTTGAAGCATCAGATTTAGCAGGAGAAATTATGGGCTCGATGACGTCACTTATATTTTCTGTAGAAGGTTCCATATTTTCATTCTGTAATTCCGGCCATTGAATTGCAGCCTGTAGCCAAATCTCATGTTTCTTCCGAAACTTATCTGTGCTTCTTCCAGACTGTGTCCATTTTGCATAAATGCGGTAGCAAAATCGACGACACCAGTCTTTTAAACTTGTTTCAGCACTTTCACATAACTGAACACAACTGTTATCTTTTAAAACACTGAACAAATAGTTAAAGTCGCGTAAATCTTTATGTGCGCGTGCGCATAAAGCAACGTGAATATCAAGATTTGTATTAAAATTTGGAAAATACATTGCGAGATTAGCTTGGATACAACGAGGTGTAAATCAACACTGATTTTAAAGTTACTAATAGTGACCTATTTATATAAAATCCAGGTATCCCAGGTATCCTTTGTTAAATATTGCAAGGTAATTAGTTATTGTGATAATTAGTAAATGATGCATGCTAAATTAGTGTATTAAGAGCCATTTAGTAATTAAATAATAGCAATGTTCTTATCAGTAATCATTAGTGCATCAGTTTTATATGTAAACCTTAAGTCCCTAATTATATATCCTAATTAGCTTATATCTTCTCTAATTGGCTGCTCAGAAATGTTATTGTAATAAGGTAAACCTTTAGAAAAACGGTTTTAATCAACAAAATAAACAAAAAATAAAAAAATTGTGTTATAAAATAAACATCACTCTTTATCCCAGAAAGTGCACATTTGGCGCACTATGTGTCTTAGTATTAAATATAGCTCTTAGTATTAGCATTATGATATTAGAGACCGCTACTTGAAACAAGCCCGGAATCAGGAGGGAGAGAGCTCGATACACTCATTTTCATAGTAAAATTTCACATTTTCTCAAATTACTCCCGAAATATGGGAGTTATGAAGAAATTCATCACCACAAGTTATGAAGGCATTAAGTAATCGAATAAGATGGCATCATTAGTTTGGCATAATTTTACTCTTTTTTTTCGGACATGTCTACGTCCAACCGCTCCCATACATTCGTTCCACTGTGTAGCGGCCGTGCACTGCAAGCAAGAATAGTTTTTATGGTGGTCCGATTCGGATATCCCCGATAGTACATAGGTACGAGCAATAAAACTAAAATAAAAAAAATCTGTACCTATCTAGCTTTGATTGCTTGACAACGGGAGGGTTTTACAGACGTTGCAATACATGTAGTGCAGCACTAAAAACTGCTCCCAAATAACGATGTTTATTTAGATTTTTTAATTTTTAATTATATTTTTTTTTTTTTTTGTATAGATACATCCTTGACATAATCTTTTCATTATTTGACATTATTTACCTACAAATCGAATTCCAATTCTTTATTAGTGGCTTTTGTGGACATGACATTTATTCAGATATGTTACTGTAGTTGTAATTGCAATCATGTCATTAATCTTTTATACTTAGATTATTTTCTATTTTGTGAATGTGAGAACGTTGTCGGCCTAGTAGAGTGTAGATTTGTTGGCACTTTTCTATTTTGTTAAGTACCTGGTAATTGTTGAAAGGCCTACACTGTCTTCCCATACCCATCACTGTTATTTGATAATATTGTAAAGCCAATTATTTTTAAAAGAGTTACCGTGGAGTTTCTTGCCGGCTCTTCTCCATAGGAAACAACTAATTGGAACCGTGCACCTAGCTTCTGACGTTTCATAAGTGCCCATGTAGGTTGATGTGTTTTTTTTTTTTTTTTGTAAACCATCACTTTGGACCTCACCAAAAGTGTTTCATCGCAGATTACCCTCTTAGGCTGCCTGTCCATTGAAGCGGAGCGAGGCTGCGGAGCGGAGAAACGGAGAAATATTAACAATAGAATCTAAACTTCGCTACGCTCCGCATGGATGAAAAACATTACTGGTTACTAAGTTTAATTCCTCTCCTCTCTTCTCCGCTCCAGTGGACAGACAGCCTTATCGTGAGTACCTGCCTTATCAGTAACCCCAGGCACCCACGGGTGATTTTTTTTATGTGCCGATTTTTGTCTGTAAAGGATGATTTCCACCAAACGGCTCGCATAGCATCGGATCGGAATGGATACGAACGGATGCGGTGACAGCCGATCGCGTCCGGAAGGATATCGACGCATACAATCGGCTCCATACCGTCGCTTGCGAACGTACCAATCCGTTTCTGCGCATAGTCAGATAGTTTTATTCCTACCGTGTTGACGTGTGACAACAGCCGAAAGGATCCAATCGGATACGACGACAGGCGGACGGAGCCGATCGCGTGTCGCAACATACTTTCAGCTACGATTGTGTGTCGCGGCAGATGACCGCGGTCAAGCTGCTATGCGCGGCTTGGTTATATAGGGGTTTTGTTATAAACGTTGCTTAAAGTTAAGTAATGATTAGCGACTGTTTAACCATACATTTTTGACGTTTAAACGTCTCCTAACTTTAAGCAATGTTTATGAATAAACCCCTTACCGCCTTACTTATAAACGCGGAATAAAAGTTATACTAGGTATAAACGTCAAAAATTTATGGTTATACCGAAGTTATTCATAGTATAACTTTATTCCGCGTTTATGAGTAAGGCGTAAGACTTTAAATACTATGTACACGATTTAATATCGTTTAAAGATTGTAAAATCCGTTCCGATTCGATGCGATGCGAGCCGTTTGGTGGAAATCATCCTTAACTCGATTTTCAATCTAGTACGCGAAAATAAATCCCGTTGGTTTGGCCCGTTGGTTAAGGCCTCGCCTCTCATGCATGAGGTTGTGGGTTCAAATCTGGGCAAGTACCAATGTGACTTTTTCAATTCATATGTACTTTCTGAGTTTATCTTGGACATTACTGACATCGGTGAAGGAAAAACATCGTGAGGAAACCTGGACTTATAGTTAATATAAATCTGGAATCGCCAACCCGTCTTGAGCAAGCGTGGTGATCAATGCTCGTGCCTTCTCTGTATGAGAAGAGGCCTTTGCCCAGCAGTGGGACAGTTATAGGCTGGTATTATTATTACGCGAAAATAAATCGCCTGTGGGTGCAAGTGTTGAAATTGTTTCTTCGCCGTTTCATACCTCATCGTGATTTCACCTAACTACTAATAATCTTGTACAGTCGCCGTCAAATTTATATTGTAGCAGACAAGATGTCCAAATACTTCTGAACAATTTAAAATGTCAATAAGTTCCATACACTACAAGTTACCATATTTTTGGTTAGTTGTGTGTATAGAAATTATTGACAAGCATCTGCTTAGATATTAATGAAGTAAGAATGTTCAGATATTAATGGTAATTTGTAGTGTTTGGAACTTATTGACATTTTAAATTGTTCAGAAGTATTTTGTCACCTTGTTTGCTACAATATATCTGACGGCGACTGTACTGTATTTGATGGCACGGTTGGCGCGACTGCTACGCTGCGTGTCACGGGTTCGATTCCCGCACGGAACAAATATTTGTATGACCTACAAGTAGTTGTTCCGGGTCTGGCTGTTTGTGTACCTATGTGAGTTTAAATGTTTGTAAACGCACCCACAATACAGGAGAAAATCCTAGTGTGGGGCAAGGTTTAAAAAATAAAAATCATACTCGTTTAGTCACCGCGTACTCTTGACGAGGATAATACGGTTTGTTGTTACATTTTGATCACTCACATTTAAATATAAGTATAATTTTATTATTAGCTGCTACGATTAAGGAAAACGTAGCGGTGTCAATAAAATTCCGAGCACGTGTCATAAACATAAGCGTTGGGACTACAAATATGTAGCCCTTTGTTTTTATCATAATATGTAAATTCAGCTAAATTAAATGCTGAGCAAATTGACTACCAACTTAATTAGTCCGAATATTCAAATTCTAGCTGTCATTCTTTAACAGTTGTATGAAATGGGTACACTACATAAATACGAAAAACTTAATTCCGACAATCACAATGGTTCAAAATTCCTATTAAAACAACTCCGATTTATGATTCATCCTATTTTTATAATTCCAAAATTTCAATATTCCTAACGTTTATAATAACTATTCTCAAAATACCGAGTTTCAATAGATCGAATAACAATAAGTCCGACTTAATGATAATTCGAAACATCAAAAATACGAATTCCGATTGTAAAAGTACCGATTAATTAGAATTCCGAAATAAAAACGCCTTGTAAAACCTTGTGATTCACCAAAAATAGAGGGGATCTGGAGCATTTTAGCAGTTTATTCGGAGTATTGAAAATCGGAATGTCGTTACCCATCGAGCATTTGATTCTTCGAACGTATGAAAATCGGAAAAAAAAACAAATCACATTTACGACTTTCGGTAAATTAAATTTCGTGATTTTTATATGAAAATCGGACTTTTGAACATCGGAACATCGAAATTCGGAATAAAATATTTCGGAGTATTTTGGTGTTCCCGTATGAAATGGCTATAACACGGTAATTTGACGTAGGGTGTTAACCAGCTTAACAATTTCCCTGATTACACCTTCATGAAAAAGTACCTAGTACTTAATAAAATAAAAATACAATTACCAGAAAACATAAATAATATAAACACAAATAAGCGCTCTGCCTCCTCTCTCCTACTATGCTATGCCCGACAGGGTCCATAATCTGAATTAAATTAATTTCAATACTATTTATTATTTTTATATTGGTAATATTTTTAGTTTTTAAATGAAAGTATTTATCCTGTTACCTCACATGCTCAGACTAAAACCCCGGGTGGGTTTTGTTCCATCAGTTGCCTGTTTGCTAGGGCCACGGTATCCCTTTCGGACAAACCTGCAACCCTGGCAGGTATCGGTCCTAGCTGACCTCGTCAATGCGTGCTGACATCTCTTTGAGACGCACATGGAACACAGCGCGCCGTTGACCCGGGCCTGGTCCTTACCGGACGGCGAGCTGCCCATAGCTCGCCGTTCGCAAGCCCGCGCCTACGTTGGCCGGGAATCGGCTATCGATTCCCGCCGCCCAAGGCTACTCCTGCGGCGACTACGGGCGTGAGGGTGCACAGACTGCCTCTCTCTCACGCGTTCCGCCTCCTCCTTCGCGAGCATTACTGCTACGCAGAAGGAGGTGACTGCCTCTCATGCACTCTCGCTCCGTACTATGGCCTGGACGCGAGACATCGCCGCCGCCGATCGCCTACGTGAGGACACGGCAGTTCTCTACCCAAGCCGGGCAGACCTCCACTACGTGAAACTACCCTACTCCTCAAGTTCTTTCATGTTAATTATGTGAAGGCATTTTTTTGGATATGCTTAAATAAATAATAAGTTACACAACATTTGGGAAAAAAACAATTTATTCGCAAGAAATAAACAATAAATGTAGCCATAATTATGGCCTATTGAAATAAATAAATACATATGACGACGTTGGAACCAGAGTGATCTAAGTGACATTTTTGCCAATACTGAGGTTATTACACAATGGCATAGAAAAACCATAATTCTACCATGCCACACTGATCTAAGCGCTCTTCAGTGCTTTCTTCCTTGAGGGTTCACAACATGTCACTATAGAATTGGTACGGTCTGCAAAGTGCCACATTGATCAAGTATGAGATGCACTTAGAGCACTAATGGTCCCAATTTTACTACTGAGTTCTTAACGTTTATGGAAAACCAAAGTGATCTAAGTGCAATAAAGAAACATTAAATTATCATGGCTCATAAATTTCTTACAAAAAAGCCTAACAACGCGTTTCCTTATTTTTCTCGAAAACATACTTTTGTGCCCTAGATCTCTCCGGTTCCAACGTCGTCATATATACATTATAATTATTATAATATTCAGGAAGTTTTCTAATAATGATGAGTTTGCTATTAGATTTCATCCCCCAGGCTAATGTAATTTTTTCGGGAGGTTTCAAAACCAGGCGAAGGAACAGGATGTTCCTGGATTGATTTACATAGGTTTAAAAAAAATAAAGTGCATGTTCTACTACTGTTTTGATTGTTGATATATTTCGTGCCCAGTTCCTATGACACCGATGGCGCTGAGTCCGTGTTTCTGAAAAGAAAATAGTATTATTAACTTATTTGTTCGAATAAGATCAACCTGCATCCCATCAAGGACAGGCTTGTTTAACTTTTTCATGAGGTAGGTAGGTACTAAAAATCTAAACAATTTTTACAAATCTTGTACACTATGGAGTATTGAGTCAAAACTACCCACTAAGTTTAATTATTAGTCTGCTTTATCATAAAATTCCACTTAGGATAAAAATATAACACCCATAAATAGTTATTTTTATTAAAAAAAATAACATTAAAAAAGGGTATTTTAAGAGAATACTCACAATAACTTTCCCTCCCTTCTTGATAGCGCTGCCGAAGCCCTTAGGGCTGGCGCTAGCTCCGCCCGACATCAGCGCTAACACTGCCATCATCAACACTAGGATTCCGAACAGCTTCATGACGAATTTTAAATGTTTAAAACAATTAACTCTTAATGACTAGTGTGTCGTCATCGACTAGCTTCAAATGATGATCCCTCTGTCCCTACATTGTCCTTTTAAACGGCAATATGTTCACATGGGAAAAGTCGCTCCTCGAACGTACATATTCATATGCCAACAGGGTTTTTTGTATTTCGTCACTATTGTATTTCATTTCCTAGTAATCGAACCGAACAGATGTGGGTAGTAAAGTTCAATGAATTATTTATCCAGTTTGTACGAGTAGATGCAAATTCCCGTTATCTGCATACACAACCACGCCACGTGGCGGTGGCGTGGTATCTCTGCATCATTTGTTTCTTAGATTCTATATTCAAAAATCTTACCGTATCTACTAATCTCAATTGAAAATTGGACAGTTATGACGACGAAATGGATATCAATAAGGGAAAGTTTACGGTTCCCTTAGGATGAGACCACGAAACTTTATCTCATGGGACTCATAACGACAGTCACTCAACGTGACAAGATGGCAGTAACTAATGGTCTTAGGGATTGGTTCAATTCCCGAGTTTGTTTTGATAAGTATTAAATTTTAAGCCAACCTGTTTTGCCTCGGAAACTGTTTTATCAGGACCCTATTTTACTATGATTCCTTACTTCGAAATCACGTCAATTCCTTAGCTTATCACGACATCTGCTATTAACGTATTCTCAAAGACACAATGAACAAAGCCTCGCGAAGTGAACGCGAAGTACGGAATCGTGCTCCTAGACAATTGTCTTGGAGGATAAAGAATACGAAATTTCGATTCTTTGCCGTGACATGGGTTTCTACAAGACAGGATATTGACGTGGTGAGATATAAGCGGGGAATAATAATTACGATACAGAATTGGGGCCCAGAGTCAGTCTTGAGTAGTAGGCGTTTTACGGACCCCATTATATCGACTTTATATGCAAAATGTGTTTTCTCCCTCAACAAGCAGATTTTTTTCTGTTTTCCAAAGAACCCCATTGCCCACAATTGCCTGAATCTGAAGCTTACACTAACTTTGTACTACATGTGGACTAGATGCCAGCTATACTTATGTATTGCACTTCTTATTTTTTTCACTGCAGCCTAACTTTGTAGAAAACCTCTTGGTCATTTATATAAACACACGAGATGAGAAGTTTATTATTTATTTACTTATTTAAAATCTGTATTAATAACATTCTTGCAATAAAGTCTGCCAAACCTGTGTTCTTCTTAACAAGGGACTATATTCGTGACAATCTAAGAAGTCGGATTTGACAGCTATAAAAATACGTTGTGTAGTGATGGGAAAAAAAATCTGTTGCTTTAAAAACCGATTCTCAAGTCATATGATACCGTCGGAATGTTTGAATTTTTGTGAGAAGAATGCATGACTGTTTTAAATAAATTATAAAAATATATGCTTCAATAGTGTAATTGGCTTCAGCCGTTTTAAAATAAATAAATAAATATCGATTTATTATACCTACTAAGACTTTGTAATTGAGAATTTATCTACATTACTTAAAACTGATTCTCGAGGCATATAGTTTTTTTTACACTTACGAGTTTGTAATATTTAACAGTTATTACATAAATCCCAACTAAGTTTATATTTGAAAGAAAAAGTATTTAATGGGACTCATACAGGAAGATCATCATCATGTTAAACTAAACATACTCATAGTAACACTGATAAAAAATAAAATAAAAAACAAAAGTAAAATTAAAACAAAATCCTGTACGGGGCCAAAAGGCTCATATCTCAGCATGATGCTGCGACATTTGGGCGAGTTTCAAAGCCAAACCAAGACATAAACTAATACCCAACATAGTGATTTCTTTGGATGAATGGATGGTTTATGTATACAATGTATGTATACATAAACCATCCATTGTATTGGTTCCTTTGTTGGTCGAAATAAACGTTTTATTATTATTATTATTATATACTAGCTTCTGCCCGCGACTTCATTCGCGTGGAAGTCGTAAAACACCATAATATACTAAAATACCAGCCACATTTTAATAAAACCTCCCTGAACACTACGTTTGTAGTTTTGGCCACAGTAGTCAAAATATACAGAGAGTCAGGACAGGTGACGCTGGAGCAAGCAACGTACAGTTCTATGTTCTATGGTAAAGCGTTTGGTTTCCACACTTAGTCCTTCAGGTGGACCATTGTACATGGGCCATGGCGGCCATCAGTGGTTATTCCAACCAGCCCACCTCCCTCCAGAAGTTAATTACGTCTCCGTACGTATGTTTAGAACATCTGTGAAAGATCAGGGTGCCCCGAGGGTCTCTGTTCTAATTTGGGTGACGCCTGTGCATTCAAAGAGCACATGCACGACGGTTTCCTCAGCCTCCATGCAAGCTCTGCACAGAAGATTGTCCGATATGTCTATTGTGTGGAATTGTTTGTTTAGCGTGCAGTGTCCCGTAATGGTCCAAGGTACGGAGCGAGAGTGCATGGGAGGCCGTCACCTCCTTCTGCGAAGCAGTAATGCTTGTGAAGGAGGAGGCGGAACGCGTGAGGGAGAGGTAGTCTGTGCGCCCTCACGCCCCTAGTCGCCGCAGAAGACGCCCTGGGCGGCGGGAATCAATTGGCGATTCCCGGCTGCACCGTAGGTGCGGGCTTGCGGACGGCGAGCAATGGGCAGCTCGCCGTCTGGTAAGGACCAGGCCCAGGTTGACGGCGCGTTGTGTTCTACGCGTGCCACAAATAGATGACAGCATGAACTGTGACGGGATCCGCTAGGACCAATGCCTGCCAGGGTTGCGGGTTTTCCGAAAGGGATACCGTGGCCCTGGCACAAAGGCACTGAAGTAACACAGGTGGGTTTTTGTCAGTAAAAGTCTGACACGCCCTCCCGCTCCTCCCAGAGCGGGAGAAGTTATTTGATAATTTCCAACCCAAAAAGTCCTATAAAGTTCTTCGAACTATCACAATTACAGTAACAAAATGTAAAAAAACCGGTCAAGGGCGAGTCGGAATCACGCACCGAGGGTTCCGTACCATCATAATTGCATAGCTTTATTCGTATTAGTACCTAAATAGTTATGTGCCCAGAAAAACTACAACTTACTGTGCTTAACCCAAAGCAATTTGCGAGTAGGTAGGAAGGAGGACATTTTGGTTGTGAACCGTGTTTGAATTTTTAAAACACTGCGGTGTACAATATTGGATGGATGGTTTTAGGTCAGCGCCATCTCTTGACCGATAATGGAACTAATGTAATTTTTGTTGATGATTTCTGAAAAGTGTGTTATTTAGAGAAATCATTTTATTTTTCCTGTAATCTTTACATAAACTACTATCACATAAAATAATTTCAGATTTTTCTATGCAAACAAGGGAGATAAGGGGGGAAATGTTTTTTTTTGTCAAAAGTAGAAAAAATGTGGCCTAAAAAAAATTTATGAGTAAATAGCAAATAGCGCTCTTTCATACGATACCCCACATACCCTAGTAGTCCCACTTCGATTTTTTAAGACACCCAGTTAAGTCCCAGTTGCAAAAAAAAAAACTTTCTTATTTGCAACATAGTTGGGCAAACGTCATCTAAAATTATTCCAAATTTCAAGTTGATAGCATTAGTAGTTCTTGAGATATCTAGCTGTAACAGACAGATGGACAGACAGATTGAGTCGCACCATAAGGGTTCTTTTTTACCAATTTGGTACAGATCCCTAAAAAGAAGCACATAAATATCAATTCTTTGGAATCGAAATCAGATTTGCATTGCTTTGTTAAAAGTTGACTGAAATAGCATAATATGTCATAATTGACTGCTTAGATCCATAAGGTATGATAATCATTTAAAAGATTAAATCTGTAACTTTCTGATAAATTCGTTTCCTATTCAAACCAGCGAAGTAGTAATGGAAATTCTACTGTTGGCATACACATAAACTGATACATTGTGTTCGTTCTCTTCTCAGTCTCACGACCTGGGAAAACTTTTTTTTCGATTTCTGACTTTTCTAGTACTCAAACCTCAGTTAGTGCCATAGAGTTTTTTGATCCTCGTAATAAACAGGATCAATTGGCATCAAAAAACTTTTTTGTAAAAATTGCCCATTTTCTTGCTGACTCTACATTTTTTTCAAAATCTGTGAATGCAGATATTTTTTTTTCTAAAAGTTAAGGATAGTCTCTTAAGACCATTTTCTTGTAGCGACCACGGTTAAGGTACCTGCCCTTATGGACCCATCTCAAAACATAATGCAATACTACTCATCCCCCATAGCAAATAGCGTGATAATTTATACGTAATAATTTGACCAGAACTATAGGGAATATCTATGCAAAATTTGAACAAAATCTGTCTAGTAGTTTTTGCGTTCAACATACATTCAGACAAACAGATAAACAGACAAAAATTCTAAAAACTATATTTTCGGCATCAGTATCGTTCCCAGACCTCGTGGCAATTACTTTTTTTTTTTTCAAAAATATTCAATGCTTTGACTTCGCTACGATTTTATTATATGTATATAGATTGACTTCGCTACGATTTTATTATATGAGATTATGCACCAGTGGCGTACCTAGAGGCAAGCCCTAGGCTCGCCATGATATGCACCCGTGCAAAGCCGGAGCGGGTCGCTAGTCAAGTATAAAATCAACAATAAATAAGTGTGTTTGGGTCGGGTAAATAAATAAATTTACAAAATTTGTAAATGTAATGTTTGTAAAATGGATTTTTCAGAACATCGATTTAATTCGTCTAAAAAAACGGCTTATAAAAGTCACAACATTACCGCAACGAACCCAAAGACATGACATTGTACCTACGTCATGCTGGAATATTAATCAACGATTAATTCGTGTTTTTGAGTGAATATTACCAATATAAAGTGAAACATAGTACTTACGAATGATACCCATTGTTATAGTGTATGGATAACATAGGATTAAAAAGATATTAATAATAATTATTATATTAACATTTAATTAGGATTATGAATCTGATTTTTCGATTTCTTACGTCAAATCCGACTTCTTAGATTGACGCAATTTCACAATTTTTTAAATTTTACATAACATATGTACTAGTATAACTTAATTATGCTAAGTAAACTACACCTACACCCCCCACACACCTACAGTCGAGATCAAAATCTCACATTTTACAAAGGCATTTTTCAAACATGAGGTTACTGCTAGCTACGGACAAAATGAGAGATAATGTTTTTGTAGAACTCATTTAAGGTGTTCATCTCCTTCATTTATTCCTGTCACTGCAAAACCAATATAGCAGAGCAAGTAAAAAAATACAAGAGACAGTAATCATTATATTTCAACTCCATACAACCATCCAAACTTTGAGTTCCCAACAATATCTTGAAAACAGCGTCTTTACTTAATGGTGGCATGGAGTCATTAATCTTGATCTACTTTTGCGGTCGTTACCGTTTGTTTCGCCAAAAATAAATATATTACTAAGCGTAGATATATTTTATTTTTGATTTATACTTTAAGTGTCATTAGTTCATTACAGAAAGTAACACACATTTTTCACTTCTCATGCTCTAAAAGTACGCCAATATAGCCCTACGAAGCGGGGCTAAAGTGACCACTTTAGTCTCTAGGGAGTGAAAAGTAATTAGTTTTTTTAATTTCCTTCATGTGACATAGACAAACTCAAACAGCCAGTAAATATCTGTGGAGTGTGGACCATCTTCATTGCGAAAATGTTGAGAATTTTACTTCCATGGTTTTTCCGCAAAGGTGGCGCCATGCGTTTTAAATTGTTAATCTGTGACTGGTTTAGAAGAAACAACAGACCGCGAAAATTTCAGAATTTTTGTCGAGTATTTTGTTCGGTTTTAAATAAATTTATTAAGAATGTCCAGTGACAGTGAAGAGTTTGACGTCGAGCAAAGAGCAAAAGACATAATAGATAATCTTAGGCCGCCAAAATCGCGAACGCTTTACCTAAAAACTTACGAAAGTTTTATGGACTGAAGGAATAATATTTATTAAATGTTTTTGTACTAAATTGACTATTTTTCTCGCACTCAAAGTAAAAAGTACAGTTTGCACCTCGAGACTAAACGCCAACTTAATATACCCTCGGTTTCATTGACTCCCTCGCACGCTCGGGAGTCAAACCACCTCTGGTATATTATGGCTTCGTTTAGTCCCTCGATACAAAATATACTATTAAATGACAGAAAACAATATTTAAATTAATCTGATCCTGTTTTTAGTGGTGGTATTTTAATTGTTTTAGGACCAAGATGTCCCCCTCTTAATCCTTTTAGATTACCGGAAAAAAGTATGGCTTAACGATGAAAATTGTGCCAATTTTCCTTAAATCCTTTTATCCGCCTTAGCCTAATTGAGTCCCCAAAAATATAAATTATAAGCAAACAACCCCTCTAATATTTGCATTTATATTGAGCGTAACATAATCGTCTTTATTTTCGCCGGAATATGGAAGAAAAGGATGGAAAAACACATCTTATTTAATAACGTTTTCAAGTAAAATGTCTGCAGAATATTTTTAATGATTCATTAGTTAAACGATCCGTTATTATACCTAAGGATCAAGTAATGATCAGTACAGTCTCCAGCACATTAGGTTATACTAAACTGTAAAATTTCTCCAAACGATTTTAAACCTTAAAATGTATGTGGTTAAGTTCGAAATCGGATGAATATTTTTTACAGTTTGTGGTAACTCGATGTGCTAGCGACTGTACATTAGTGGGTTACTACGTATGACGTAGAAGCTTAAGGCGATCCCCTAGCGTGAGCGTTCGGTCCTTCTCTATCCCGTCACAGCGGGGACGCTCTGTCCCGCTCCCTGCGTACGCCGAATTCACACAATTTTTGGAATTATTTTAATAAAAAAAGAAGAGTGATCATTTAAAATTAAACAAAACGTGAATTATTAAGATTTTTAAATTATCTATCCATTAGTGTAATTCTCAAATTAATGGAACGTCAACTTTAGCAAAAGATGCATGCAATCAATAATTTTAGTACTTTTTTTACACAGAGATTTCAAATTTACTTATAACACATAAAAATAAATAAGAACGTGCAATGTGATGATTGGATATCGCACATTAATAATGTGTTTTTAGATGTAGTTTATTTCTCTTAATTAATGAGTTAATAGCCTCTAAAAAACGCGTTTTGAAGGTTCCGTGATGGTGCCGGACGTAAAGAATAGCAACACCCCATTTTCTCCCGTGGGTGTCGTAAAAGGCGACTAAGGGACTTACTAGAGAATGGGCAGCAGCGTTCTCTATGCATTTTCGCCAAGCGTGGCGATTATGGCAAACCCCTCCAATTGGGGGAGGCCTATGTCCTGCAGTGGACGTCTTTCGGCTGAAATGATGATGATGATGATAAATACCCAATTTGCTTAGGTACTCAATACTAAGAAAAATTATATCTAAGTTGAACAAATATTTCCGTTCCCATTTTTTTTTTCCGCTTAGTGCCAGACGTAAAGAATAGCAACACCCCATTTCCTCCCGTGGACATTTTTTTTTTACGATGGGTTTGCTCTTGACTCTAGATCAGAGGTGACAGAGACAAAGTCAACGATGGAGTGAGCTTACCCAGAAGAAGCCTGTTAATATTGTTAAGTATCGTAAAACCCCCGTGTCCCTTAGTGGCCACTAAGAGACTTACTCGAGAATGGGCAGCAGCGTTCTCTATGATTTTTTAACACCCATACTGCGATCGCCAACCCGCCTGCCAAGCGTGGCAATTATGGCACAACCCCCCAATGGAGGAGGCCTATGTCCAGCAGTGGACGTTTTTCGGCTGAAATGATAATGATGGATGATGAACAAATATTTTCTTCTTTTTTTTTTCTTTTCAGAAACACGGTCTCAGCGCAATCGGTGTCATCGGAACTGGTCACCAAATATACCAAGAATCAAAACAGCAGTGGAAAATGGTTCTTCACACTTTTTTTTTCGCTTTCTCGGTGACAGGCGACATTGGAACAGATCATGAGATTTTTAATTTCACTAGTAGAAACTAACCTAGTTTCATCTTCTACTACACTGCCGTGCACCGTCACAGTATTATTAATTTATAGAAAAATATATTTAATGCATTTATTAAAACTTAACTCCACATACTTTCTTTTGTCTTGATTTGCACCTGTTTCCTTAATTATGTAGGTAGAACAAACCTGTATTTAGAACGGAATACCTACTTGAGTGCGAAAGCCGTATCATCGAATTTTGTTCCTTCGAAAACCTTTCAACGACATCTCTATACTGCGACGCCTCGTAAAATCGACGCCTTTTTACTGCGATATTTCGTTACATCGAAAAACTGTACTGCGAACGATTTTACTGCGAACAGGCTGGTCTTACTGGTGAAATGTGGGTGTACTAATAGTTACGTACTACACTACTGCCTGACTGTTCGGAGGAAACACTCATGTTATGTAGAGCAACTAAAACTTCTTTGTTGTTGTTATCATCGATAACAATTTATTGTACTTATTATTCGAAATGACGTTGAGGTTGCTGCCATCCAAATACCTATTGATGTAACAATCAACATTTTCCATCATGTTTTAAACATGAATGAAAATGTTGACTTAAGCGATTCCTTTGGAAAAACAGCACCCTAATTGCATAACAATCACAATACGAGGTTTTTGGAGGAAATTCCTAATCCATGCTTCGTAGGTTTGAAAAATTTGTGTTGTCAACAACGTAAATAACGGAATGAACGTTGCTGAACAAAGTGCGATGCATAATTAATTAATTAATTATTTAATTACACTGTTATTATTCATGCTAGGTGCATAATTTTAAACATGTTTTCTTTCAAATATTTGTATGCCTGTCCTTGGCGAGACATGTAGATCATAACCCTGTAACCCGAAAGATTGTGTGACGAACTTTCCGTCGTTTTTGCCGATAAAAAATGCCATCGACCGCAAGGCTTGTAGGTAGTTGGTATAAGAACATAATTTAACTAATAAATACATAAGAATTTTATATTATCATGTTTTTTTTTATAGGCTCGCCCCCTATTACATGGGACTAAAACTTAACTGGCGAAATGTGGGTGTACCTACTATAGTTATACCTGCCTAACCCTTAGGGGAAACAAGGCGTGATGTTATGTTATGTGTTATTTATTTGAATAGGTAATAATATGTGTTTGATACACAAGATTAGCAATAACTAAAGGTGTGGCTTGATTATGTAGCTAGTTACAATGATACTAATTATGGTATTTATTTAGAAGATGCTCGTCACCAAAAAATATTATCTTAAGCTACGTAAAAACTTGGACAAACTGTCCATTTAGGTAGGTCCAACTTCGAAAAAGAGGTCAATCGTCGAATCCGACTCGGTTGGGCAGCGTTCGGGAAGATACGCAATATCTTCTCGTCCCACATACCGCAACGCAGTGTTTCACGACGAAAGTCTTTGACCAGTGCGTGTTGCCAGTGATGACCTATGGTACTGAAACGTGGTCGCTCACAATGAGCCTTGAAGAAGGCTAAAGGCACTCAAAGAGGCAAAGAGATAAAGGAGGGAAGGGGAGAGGGCTATGCTTGGAGTTTCCCTACGTGATCGAATCAGAAATGAAGAGATCCGCAGGAAAACCAAGGTAACCGACATAGCTCGAAGAATTGCCAAACTTAAATGGCAATGGGCAGGGCACATTGATCGCAGAACAGATGGCTGTTGGGGCCTAAAGATTCTGGAGTGGCGACCGCGTACCGAAAGACGTAGCGTTGGAAGGCCTCCCACAAGGTGGACCGATGACCTTGTGAAGGCCGCAGGAATCTGCTGGATGCGGGAAGCACAGAACCGGTCGAAATGGCGATGCTTGGGGGAAGCATATGTCCAGCAGTGGACGTCTTTCGGCTGAAATGATGATGATGTAAAAACTAAGTTTAAAAATAAAAATCATTTCATTTTCAGAGACATGATTTATTTAAATTAATGGCTAAAATATGTTAGAAATAAATAAATGCAGTGAAGAAACATACTACTACTGTTTTGATTCTTGATATATTTGGTGACCAGTTCCTATGAAACCGATGGCGCCGAGTCCGTGTTTCTGAAAAGAATAGGTTTATTAAAAATCTGATTTAAGTAGGTAGGTGCAACTTTTCAAAGACATGATGCTGATTAAATTTCTTTTCCATAAACTTAATAATATTGGGGCTGCACCAAGTATGTCAATTTTTACGTGTACCTCATAGTATTGAGTCGAAAGTCGAAACAACCCATGTATTATCCATTATTTACTGATTGTTCTGTTTTATCAAACAGCAAAATTCGTAGAAGTCATTGTTATGGTATCCAAAGTCGAAACAAAGCAAAAAGCTGCAGAAATATTAAGACAAACATTAAGGTATGAAAATAATACTCACAATGACTTTTCCGCCCTTCTTGATGGCGCTGCCGAAGCCCTTAGGGCTGGCGCTAGCTCCGCCCGACATCAGCGCTAGCACTGCCATCACCAGGACTACGAGACTGAACAGCTTCATGATGAAAAGTTTATGTTTAAAACAATTGACTGTTGTTTAACTGAAGAAGCGCAAACTTCGAATGATGATTGATCAGAATTCGATGTAGCTTTATATATTCACAAAAGGTAAGGAATTACGATACATGAGAGGGTTTTTTGTGTTAGTCAGTAATACTAAGTTTAGATGAAGTTTACACGGAAAAGCACAATTGAGAATAAGGATAAAGTAAGTGGAACTGTTTCAGATGTTTCATTGAAGCTTTTACGTCATACGTAGTAACCCACTAATGTAGTCGCTAGCACATCAAGTTACCACAAACTGTAAAAAAAATATATCCGATTTCGAACTTAACCATATAAATAAAATAAGGTTTAAAATCGTATGGAGAAATTTTACAGTTTAGTATAACCTAATGTGCTGGCGACTGTACTGATCATTACTTGATCCTTAGGTGTAACAACGGATCGTTTTACTAATGAATCATTAAAAATATTCTGCAGACATTTTATATGAAAACGTTATTAAAAGATTAAACAAGTTGTGTTTTCCCATCCTTTTCTTCCATATTGCGGCGAAAATAAAGACGATTATGTTACGCTCAATATGAATGCAAATATTAGAGGGGTTGTTTGCTTATAATTTATATTTTTGGGGACTCAATTAGGCTAAGGCGGATAAAAGGATTTAAGGAAAATTCGCACAATTTTCATCGTTAACCCATACTTTTTTCCGGTAATTTAAAAGCAGATTGTTAGGTATGCTTACCAGAAGACACTTAACTAATAGTTACCGCTAATTTTAAAAGATTGCCGTGATTTTTTTGCTTATAAACATTGTATTATGAAAACATCCCTTGTGATAAAATAAATATTTTTGAATGCCTTTAATAGGTACCCACCTAGAATTAGGTCAGCGTTGGTCCTAGCCTTTGATCAGGGTAGAGCGAGATTGTCTTTCGGCGCCTTTTGGCCAACGCTTTTACTTCACGTTAATTCTACTTTGGTTTTATTTTAAATAATTCATAATTCCCAAATTTTCAAAATATCAACTTTTATTGCAAACATCAACATAGTATATAAGGTTTTATCTAATTGTTTTATATTTATACGTAATTATTGTTATTTTAAAATTGCTTGAGACATTTTGCAAAAAGAAAACTTTATGTACTTACTAGCTTATGCCCGCGGCTCCGCCCGCGTAGATGTCGGTTATCACGTAAAAAAGTAGCCTATGTCCTTCTCCATATCCCAGGCTATACCTCTGCCAAATTTCATGACGATCGGTTCAGCGGTTTAAGAGTGAAAACGTAACATACAGACAGACAGACAGAGTTACTTTCACATTTATAATATTAGTATGGATATGGATTCTATGAATGACCCGCCTGGACGCGACGACACCGCGACGGTGGCGACACGAGCGCGGTGAATTTTGATAATTAATCATCATATCAAGTAAATTAAAATTATTAAATTTTTAAATAATGTACTCAAATTTAAAAAATGGACGTAGGGTAGGTACCTACATATATACTAATATAATCGTTTCACTTTATAGTAAGTAACTTAACATAATAATTTATTAAATGAATAAAAAAAAAATACGCTAAACTTCAACTCTCGACGTTAAACTCTTCACTGTCACTGGACATTCTTAATAAATTTATTTAAAAACGAACAAAACACTAAACAAAAATTCTGAAATTTTCGCGGTCTGTTTTTTATTCTAAACCAGTGACAGATTAACAATTTAAAACACATGGCGCCACCTTCTTGGCAGAAAAACTATGGAACTAAAACTCTCAACATTTTCGCAATGAAAATGGTCCACACACTCCACTGATAATAGTATATTTACTGGCTGTTTGAGTTTGTAAAATTGTTTTAAAAAACTAATTACTTTTCACTCCCTAGAGACTAAAGTGGTCTCTTTAGTCCCGCTTCGTAGGGCTATATTGGCGTACTTTTATAGCATGAGAAGTGAAAAAGTATGAATATTTAAATAAAAACCTCCCTAGTTCTTTTTTATTATCGTTTGAAAAAGGACCGTCGACCATCTCGGGATAAGGACTGTATATCGAACTAACAGAAAGAAGAAGAAAGAAAAATATTTTATTCTTAAAAGGAATTAAAAGGAATGTTTCTAACAAAATAATTAAAACAAAAAAGACCTGTGCGAGGCCAAAAACTACGGGATGAAGATCCCTACTAGGTACTGTCCCCATTTACGTTGCGATTTTCTGTTTTAACCTACCTAATAATGTAATAATAATAACCCAACAAACATATCCTTTAATGGTTTGATTTATCAAATCGTAAAACATACGTAGAAGTTGTAAAATATATTTAGAAGTCTTCTTAGGATAAGAGTGTAACATAACATGCACTTAGTCTATGCATATTTCGCATATATTAGCAAGCAATTGTGATCTGTAAGGAAATCATAAACAAGTGTGTTTTATGTTTGTTTTAATACTTTATTGACGATTACGAACCTTTTGGCTACTTTGTATAAATAATACAAAGTAGCCAAAAAGTTCATATTCGTATATTATGTCTATTTTATAATATGCGTCCTACTTGTGCAGAATCAACAATTATTCTTTTTTTTTTTAATAATACGCACAATAACTTTTAACGGCAAAGTTATTATGAGTATTTTTATTTATTTTTTTGACGTGACAACGTCTAATAAATCGATGAACGCCAGCTGCATGCACGAAAAAGGATGACTGATTTTCCCGTTACGCTCATTGTCCCGTTACGCCCATTGTCTCGTTACACTCATTGTACGCTTGCGCATTAATGTTTTGTTATGACGTTGTCACGTTAAACTATCGTCCGTAAACCAACTGTACAGACAACCAATTTCTTGGTTGTTTTTAGGGTTCCGTAGCCGAATAGTAAAAAACGGAACCCTTATGGATTCGTCATGTCTGTCTGTCTGTCTGTCCGTCCGTATATCACAGCCACTGTTTTCCGAAACTATAAGAACTATACTGTTGAAACTTGGTAAGTAGGTGTATTCTGTGAACCGCATTAAGATTTTTACACAAAAAAAGAAGAAAAAAAAATTGGTTGTCTGTAAAGTTGGTTTACGGACGATAGTTTAACGTGACAACGTCATAACAAAACATTGATGCGGCGCAAGCGTACAATGAGCGTAACGGGACAATGAGTAATCCTTTTTCGTGCCTGAAGTCGGCGTTCATCAATTTATTAGACGTTGTCACGTCAAAAACAATAAATTTGGGGGGTTCCCCATACTTAGAACTGAAACTCAGTAATTTTTTTTCATCAAACCCACACGTGTGGGGTATCTATGGATAGGTCTTCAAAAATGATATTGAGGTTACTAATATTTTTTTTTTTTTCTAAACTGAATAATTTGCGCGAGAGACACTTCCAAAGTGGTAAAATGTGTGTATTCTATGATAAAACATAAAAAAATATATGATGTGCATTACCATGTAATCTTCCACCGAAAATTGGTTTAAACGAGATCTAGTAAGTAGTTTTTTTTTTAATACGTCATAAATCGTAAACCGCGCTTGCTGCTACGGAACCCTTCATGGGTGAGTCCGACTCGCACTTGGCCGCTTTTTTTTATTATTTCTTGATAGCGCTGTCGATGCCTTAGGGCTGGCGCTAGCTCCGCCCAACATCAGCGCCAGGACTGCCACCACCAGCACTGCGAGACCGAACAGCTTCATGATCATCAATCATAATCATTTCTCTTGCCCTTATCCCATTTTATTTAAGGGTCGGTGCAACATGTCAAAGTCAAATCCTCCTATCAATCAATCCTCCTACTGATCTAAATTTTAAAACATCTTTTCTTACACTGTTATTTAGCTGCATATCTTTACACATTCCAGGTGACTGACAGTTCAAAGAAAATGATGACCCGCAGTGCTACCATCAGGGAATTAGAAGCAAAATTAAGAGGTACCTTAAAGAAGCTTGAGGCTTCTAAAGCTACATGCAAACAGCTACTCCACGAAAGGGAAGACAGTGAAGTGGAAGTGGAAAACATTATTTTATTTTTAAATAATTTATTTCGAATAGGCACATAAAAGGAATGGTGTAAGTTGACGCGGCTTTTCGAAGGACCATATGCGGGAATATAATTTAATGCGGGGTGGAATATTGGACGATACACAGAATTGAGCAAAGATGGAATATGAGGTATTTGAGTAAGAAAAATAGGAGTGGATGGACTTACTTGGGAATGTTGGCAGCGATTGGTTTACGCTGCAGCGAAAACGCCTCTGATTCGGTGCGTGCGATGAGCATCCCTCTCGTTCTGCTGTATGGGAATTGGGAGAGAAGGAAATATAGCTCAAAACTGCGGTCGGAAATGTTATACTAAAAACTTAGTTTTAAGCTTGCGTGAGCAGGAACGTCCAAATTTACAAAAATAATTAATTGATTCTAGTTGCCCCTTCCAAAAGGTAGTTACGTATGGAGAAGAATAGGCAAGAAACTCCATAGGTACTTACTCTTTTAAAATGTTAACAATATTTTGTATACATTCATTATTAATTATATGTGAAGACGATGCACTTACCTAGAATAAAATTACTATACCACAATGGGTAAAAAGATTTAAAAGTGCAGCAATGACAGACAAATTAATTTTCGCTAGATGCTATGGTGCTCATGTCTGTTTCTTCCATACTTCTCTATAAGGCTCCTTCAAAGAGGCGCGACACAAAGAGACCGCTCGTCGGGCGGCACGCGGTGTCGCGTCGCGTGTCGCGCCTGTTTGTAGGAGCCTTTAGTCCTCATCTCGGTAGCCACCATACAGCTTCATGATGACTAGACGGATAGTGACTACTGACCCTAGAAGATGTTCCCCCATTGTTCTTTACGCGTCACTACGCATTTACATAGGTACCTACGCTCAGTGCCGGATTAAGCAAGCGCGGGGCCCGTAAACTCAAACTCAAACTCAAAGCATTTATTTCAATTAAACCATTTACAGGCACTTTTAAATTGTCAAAGAGACGGTCAGTTAGTCAGAAAGTTGAAGCTAGATGCCCATTCCAATACGTAGATCACTATGGAGAAGAACGGACAAGAAACTCCAAGGACACTCTTTTAAATCAAGATATTACATAATCCTGGGTACATTATTCTTGTTGCTTCTATATGTGAGACAATGTAAAAACTAATAAAACAATTCAAAATATAAAATTACAAATTAAAAATAAGCCCTGGCAGTCAAGAGATGACCAGTCCCAACTGACGGCGCCCGTTCACGAACATGACGCATGGATCAGCATCATCCAGCTCAACCATTTTGTAGGGAACCGAATGATCCAACACACGCGCCACCATCAGTGAAACATTTAAGTGAGCATGACATACTCTCAACTGCCATGCTCTTTCAAGTCAACATAAATCATAATAACATAGTAAACGACTCCATGGTATTCACATTTACAAAATGCTGCTAAATTATACAGAACTATAGTTTGCAATGTATTTGAGAGATTAATAAAAATTTACTACCAAAAAAGAAAATAATTAGCAAATACTATCGAGGGGCCCTAGATCTGCTACGGATTCCCAAGTATATAGTGTAAAAACACAAACATGTTTCTTCATATAATTTGAATTTGCAGGTAAAAGGCTTCCCTTTCTCCTTTCCACTCCTCTTTGTCTTGCTAATGTGGAGCAATCCTGCCTGTAGGCATCAAGCTCGTCCCGCCATCTTCTCCTGGGTCTGCCTCGATGTCACCGGACGTTTTCTGGGACGCACATGGTGGTAGATTGAAGATGACAATTTTTGGACAGTTTTATTCAATCCTACTTTCCTAAAGTTCGGGAATAGGGCTTCTATATAACTTGAATTTATTTTAAAGTACGTAAGAGAGCTATCACCGGTCATACGATCTAGAAAAAACTTTACTAGATCGTATGACCGGTGAAACTTTATAAAAGGTGTTAGAAAATTCTAGACACACTTACCGAGGGAGCTGATTGAGCCGTTTTTCATAATTCCTTCTCAGTCATGAGATATTTTTTTTTTTTAAGGATTGGCGTTAGTGGACCAGTGAACGCCCTCTTAATGATAGCATCATTAGGTACCTACTTCAAATTAAATTAGAAACTTCAATCTCTTTAAATTAATCCGCATAAACCGATTTGTATTCTAATACCTAGTAAATTGTTATCCTATATCTTCTGAAAACGGCATTGAGGCAAATTATAAAATGAATTTTGAATTTGTTTTGATGAAATTGATACAAAATAATCTTGTTAAACAAGTTTCGGGTGGAGGCAATTAATTTGTGTAGAAGATTCTTTTGAAACTTATCCCGATTTTATCTTGTGTTTGATGTCTAATTTGGAAGCTCTTGAAATAACATTAAATACATTTTAAATGGACGCTGTTTTTATTCAAAGGCTTGCATTCAAAAGCATTTTCAGCTTTCAGGAATGCATTTTGAACGCTCAAAATTAAGGCACTTACGTCAAGACTACAACGTACATAAAGGAATCCAAGAATACAACATTCTTTTGTTACCAACTTCCAGTAGGTACTAGTGGCGTTAATAATAAATAAAATCAAAGAAAACAAAGGAATTAGGTTAGTACCTAATTCCTTTGTTTTCTTTGATTTTATACTGTTAATTTTTTTAATTTTTAATTATTTTTTTACTGTAAAATGGTTTCTTTAGTCCTTACATTTGCTGTACAAGAATAAAAGAAAAAGGTGTTTGTATTGTACTAAATGAGATTAATAAAATATTATCCACATTCGTAACTTCGAGCGACATTTTTAACAACATACTGCGATCGCCAACCCGCCTGCCAAGCGTGGCGATTATGGCAAACCTCCCCCCCCTTCCAATTGGGGGAAGCCTGTGTCCAGCTGTGGACGTCTTTCGGCTGAAATGATGATGATGATGATGATGATGAAAAGTCTAGAATACAATACATATTTCCTTGCTCGTTAAAATGTTTGAACAATTTATAATTCGGAAACTAGCAAACATGAAAAAATAAAGTAATAGTAATACACTGGTGATAGGACAGGACTAAACCAAATTTTTTCTTCTGTCCTTTTCTTAATGAATAAGAAAGAAAAAGATGCACTGAACTTAAATTTAGTTTAGTTTGTGAACAAGTGAATCAGCACCAATATCTTGTAGGATATAATATTCCAAATGTTTAAACATTCTACTACTGTTCCTAAACAAAGACAAATTGTTGGTACTATGCTAATGGCGAGCTTAACTTCAAGGAAGTTATGCTTTATGTTTATAATAGTTAGTGGTTTTTACAGTGCGCAGATTGATTTCCTATAAGGAAAGTCATCAACGTGCTTTATGGTATATAAGTTAAGTGAAACGACAAAAAGCTATCATTCGTTTGAAGTGAAGTGATCCGCACATCTCAACATGAAACTGTTCGGCTTAGTAGTTCTGGTCCTGGCGGTGTTCGCCATGCTGATGGGCGGCGCCAGCGCAAGTCCCAAGGGTGGTGGCAGTGCGCTCAAGAAGGGAGCTAAGGCTATTGTGAGTTTTGTTTAAGTCATATACCTATTTGGGATTTTTGGTAGGAGACGAAACTAAAGTAAGGCTGGACACACACATTCTGAATTTCTTTCTGAATTAAGAGTCGGAATTCATATTATTAATTAAGACAGCACAGAATTACATACAATTTCAAAGAAAATCATAATCTGTATAAATCAGAATGTATGTGGAGCATAATTAAATTGCATGTAATTCTGGGCTTTCTTAATTAATAATATGAATTCCGACTCTGAATTCAGAATGTGTTGTCCAGCCTAAGTCATCAGTGTCATTCTTACAGATCGATCTGAGAAAATCATAATCTAAAAAAATCAGAATGTGTGTGGAGCATAATAAAATTGTATGTAATTCTGGGCTTTTTTAATTAATAATATGAATTCCGACTCTGAATTCAGAAAGGAATTCAGAATGTGTGAGTCCAGCCTAAGTCGTCAGCGTCATTCTTACAGATCGATCTGAGAAAATCATAATCTGAAAAAATCAGAATGTGTGTGGAGCATAATTAAATTGTATGTAATTCTGGACTTCCTTAATTAATAATATGAATTCCGACTCTGAATTCAGAAAGGCCTTCAGAATGTGTGAGTCCAGCCTAAATGTCAAGAATTCCGGAGAATGTAGGTACTTAACTAAAAACGAGTAAATGCTCAGTAGTCATGACTACTTTCGAATTGGTCGCTGATTGTCATTTGTCAATTTCAAAGTGATACAGCAAACAAAGGAAAATCTGTAGGTACTGTATAGTTGAGCTGACCTAGCGTAGTACCGGAGTTTCAATAGAATACAAGGCGAGGCTATACTGATTTTGTTACCACTGACGTGCAATCGACTATACCTACAACTAATTTCATGCAAAAAAAAATTCCTTTGAAATATATTCCTTTTCGGAAAAGGGAAGGCAGAGATTGGTTGTTTAAGTTTATAAAAAATCTTCAATAACTTATTTTTTATTTTGTTACAGAAAGCTGGAATCGGAGCGATTGGTGCCATTGGGACGGGCCATGAAGTCTACGAACACATAAAGAACAGGGGATAGCTTGTATTGTTCGTTTTCTGTTACGTCTAAAATGTTGTTGTTGTTATTAAATAAAATATTAACTTAATTTCATGTTTTAATTTATCTATTCCTGACATTGCCAAGTGGATTTCCATAAAATCTGCAACTACTAAGCATACATACATAAACTCACGCCTTTTTACCATGGGGTAGGCAGAATGTATAGAGCGCCACCTGCTACGCTCCTTTCATACTCCTTTTGCTTCGTTTACATTCATACATCTGGTCATACATGCACGCCGGTTGCAAGTGCTACGCACCTGACCTTTCTGAAGAACATCACCAATTAGGTCACTATATGTTCTCCTAGGGCGTCCCCTCCCTGTGTTTCCACTCACATCTGCCTTGTAAATACCTTTTGTAAGTTGCCTTTCATTCATCCTCTCAACATGACCACACCATGGCTAAGCATACTCTTATAATTTTTTGTTACCTACTAAGACTATGTGAAAATTATCACAATGACATAATAGTTAATTATGCAACTGTTGTATAATAAGGGGTATCAAAACACGAATGCGGGTTTATCACACGAGGCGAAGCCGAGTGTGATAATAGTATCACATGAGTGTTTTAATACCTAATTATGTACAGTTCCATACAAGACTTTATCTACACACATGTTATCTACTCTTTGATATTTTCCAATTCATGAAAGCTTGGTACGACTTTTCATTTTGTTTTCTCGACTTTTCTGGTAATAATTGGTTAGAAATATCTTTTACTGCATTAGAAATATCTGGTGGTGTGTTATCAAAGCTTGTATCACTCCTTTTTGGAAACAACAAACTTATAAATTTTTGCAATACTAATATCGAACAAAAATGGCGGAATGCGACGTGAACTCGAATAACCTATAAGTTTTTTTTGTTTTAGTTACGGCGCTTTGGTAATAAAACGCGCGTGCATGACAATGTTCTTTTTTTGAAATTCATAAATCTGGCTGTTTGATGAGTAAGGAAGGGATCGAAAACGCAAAGGAGTTGCATAATGAAATTTCGTACAACATTATAACAGTCGTTTGGATGATATTATGGTTACTATGACACCGGTTGTTTTAATGTTGGCAATAAGCTGTTTCAGAAACTTTTATAGAAGATTTATAGCATGGGTGTAGATATAGCATCTTACGCACCATCGTTTATGGAATACATTGCACACTATCTCACATAGAGAAGCCATGTCTCCCAACAGTGGGTACAGTATCGACTGTTTATGCTATAAAAGTCGAATTATTCATTCACTGGAGGAAACTGACAGAAGCTAGCTGTCACATTTTTAAATAATAAGGAAATATGTATTGTATTCTAGACTTTTACACTTATACAATACATATATTATACATTTATTTTACACTTTACAAATCAATTAAACTAAACGATCAGCATTACAATAAATACTTATGACCATTTTATTACGCAAAGTGACAGCTAGCACATGTCAGATTACTCCTGTGAATTAATTATTCGACTTTAGGTACGAAGCCATCATCGCAAAATTTGAAAAAACAACTTTCCTATCAGCGTCCCTGAAATACATGGTTATGAAACCCATTTACCATATGCCATATGGGGATTATATTCAGGTGCCCAAATAAGCTTATCATCAAGCTTGGACGCAGTTGTATACCAATATTTTACATGGAGTAACTGCCTCTCAGAACCTCCACAACCCAGTAACTAGGTATCTCGATAACCCTTGGTAAGACTGGTTGTTAGAGTTTCGGGCTTCTGACGGCCCGTAACAACTGTCAAAGATCTACAAATGACGGCCGGGATCAACGGCTTAGCGTGCTTTCCGAGAAACGGAGCGGGGAGCGGTTTATTGAAATGTCTAATCTTATTTCAAATCGAGTATAGATCAGACGAACGACCGTTTTACATTGTGCATCGTGAAAGACGGACGGACGGACTAAGTTTGCGGTAAAAGATGGCCTCATTAATATTAAGAGACTATCAATTACGAGAATATCCTTAAACTTACTATGTATAAAAAAAAAATACTCCCTCAAGTCATTCAAATCTTCTGTAAGTCTTCTCCATTTCATAGTGCATGTACACTCTGAAATTAATCTACAGACTACTGACTACGGTAAATATCTACGAACATTTTATAGACGCAGAAGATTGGTCTTCTTGGAAAACTCCGTCAAGTCTTTTCGTCGCCTATACCGCAATGTTTGAAGACTAAGGTCTTCAACCAGTGCGTCCTGCCCGTTATGACATACGGTACCGAAACGTGGACAATGACAGTCAGGCTGGTCCACAAATTTAAAGTCGCTCAGCTCGCTACGGAGCGGGCTATGCTCGGAGTTTCTTTGAAGGATAAAATCAGGAATGAAATTATCCGGAAGAGAACTGGAGTTACCGACATAGCTTGCAGAGTAAGCAAGCTGAAGTGGCAGTGGGCTGGCCATATTTGTCGAAGGACCGATGGCCGATGGAGCAGACGAGTCCTGGAGTGGAGACCGCGTATCGGCAAGCGTAGTGTGGGACGCCCCTCAGCTAGATGGACCGACGACCTCAAAAAGGTAGCTGGGATAGACTGGATGCGGAAGGCGGAGGACAGGGTGTTGTGGCGCAGCATGGGAGAGGCCTGTGTTCAGTAGTGGACTGCGATAGGCTGAGTTGATTGATATTGATTTGATTGAAGATTAGTCTTGGATTTCTAGCAAGGAGACTCTAGACTTTTAAGGTCGCAAGAATCCGCAGAATGCGGGCAATACAGAAACGGTAGGGTATAGTCTTCGAGAAGGCCTATTTATGCAATGGACGTCTTTCGGCCACTTACATTAAATTCTTTTGATGTTTTGTACTTACATTTGATAGGTACATGACCTATACGGAAAAGCATGTCAGTGTTAGATACGCCACACCCTCACATCTTGAATCTGATATCTTACTTATTTTAAGGACTTAAAATATTACGTAATAACGATCAAAAATTCAGGTACTTAGGAATTGTGCCTAAGATGACATACTTTTTCGTTCAAGATAAATACTTATTAAAAAAAAAAAAACATGTTGTTCCGAATCATGCGTATATTCATAAACATTTCATAAGCAATGAAATTGGTTCAGATATATAACAATAAATATAACATAAATTTAAAAAACAAACTTAGACTTTTATGGTAGGTATGTTGTCTTATACAATATTAATTTTCCAAGCATAATTCACAGGTAAACTGTTTCTTTCTTGCAGGTATGCCTGCGCATAATGTATGACACAAATTTGTACTTTTGGGGGCTTTAGTTAAGCCCAGACTCGTTCATATTATAAATTCTATGCGCCTAAATCCCATTATCAGTCACTGCCTTTTCCAAAAGAGAAAAAACTTCATTAATTGAGGCATATAGAATGCCCTTACTCAGAGCTCCAGAGCCAGCATCAGCTGCAAGACAACTAATGTTGACTCTGGAGCTCTGAGTGAGATATTAGGATTGCGTTCTATACCCTTTTAGCCAATTCTAACCAGCTATTTGTGAATTCTTATCAAATCTGTGATCCAGCCCCAATCTTTCCGCAAACTTAAAAGCTAATTTTCTTATTTCCGGGCCGGCCGGGTATCGGCTATCGATTCCCGCCGCCCAGAGCGACTCCTGCGGCGACTAGGGGCGTGAGAGCGCACAAACTGCCTCATACGTTCCGCCTCCTCCTTCGCGAGCATTACTGTGATCGATGCGGTCTAATACCCTTTATAAAGTTTCATATTGAGACACGAAGCAACAAAATACGAGCTAGAGGAATGTGGTCGTTTTTCTTTAGATCGAATTTTGTTGCTTCGTGTCTCAATATGAAACTTTATAAAAGGTATTAGAAAATTCTAGACACACTTACCGAGGCAGCTAATTGAGCCGTTTTTCATAATTCCTTCTCAGCCACGAGGTAATATTTTTTTTAAGGAGTGGCACTAGTGGTCTCGAGACAGCCCTCTTAACACCCACTCACTAATTGATAGCATCGGAATCTAATACGGTAAGCCAAACCTTATTTGTTGTTAAAATGTTGGTTGTCGAGGTCACACAGATCAAAGACCGTTTCGTGGAATTTTCAGAGTTGTGTTGTTTTCACCCTAATCGTGAGCAAAAGCCTGTCGGATTTTGCCTTTGAAAGTAAGTCAGTTAAAATAAAATTATTTCAGTTACTGAAACAATGTTGTTTTATTGACTTACCTACTTTTCATTCAATTCAATGAAGCTGAAAAATTTTATGAAACTTTTCATTATTTTTCCACAAGATCTTACATAATTAATTATTTAATAGAATTATTGATTAATAATTAATTAATTAATTTAATTAATATATTAATTTAAAATAATAATATATTAATTTAAAATAATAATATTTTTTATTCTTAATTTAATATTTTTTATATTTATTTATTTATTTTACCTTATTAGCATTTCGGCAAACAGCAAACAATTATAAAAACATCAGTTTAAACATTCTATTATCGTAAACATGCACCACATAAGCTATTCTCAACGTATGAGCTTAAGTTTAAGGAAAACAACTAACGGTTTTTCTCAGTGCGCAGGATTCTCCTCAAGGTTAGTCATCAAGCGCGATTTGAGGTATATAAGTTAGCTAAAGCGACCAAAGGCTATCATTCGTTTGTGGTGAAGTACCAAGTGACCCGCACATCTCAACATGAAACTGTTCGGCTTAGTAGTTCTGGTCCTGGCGGTGTTCGCCATGCTGATGGGCAGCGCTAGCGCACACCCTAAAGGCACCGGCAGTGCTTTGAAGAAAGGAGCTAAAGCTGTTGTAAGTATATTGTTGTTTTTTTTTTTTTTTCATCTCTTCGAGGTTTTTGTCCTGAAATCGGGACCCAATTTTTTACCATAAAACTTAATCCAAGTTACCTGCTTAAGTCGATACCTGCAAGGAATAACATTGTAACTAATATTTAGTAACATTACAGGAGAGCGCGTCAAAGATTTAAAAAAATCTCTCAGTTTTCGGTTAAGTCTTATTGCCAACCAACCTTGAAAATATGAGTCAACGAGGGATTAGCTACACTTTCGTATGGTTATATTAATATATATATATGTATATTTTAAGACTTTTTTGACGCGCTCTCCTGTAAAGTTACTAAATATTAGTTACAATGTTATTCCTTGCGGTTGTCGAAGTATTGTTTATTTCCGCATTTGTTCTTAAAAAGAAGGTGCCGAGCGCGCAGTGGTGCCCTCATCGTTTATTTAGTGATTTCTTTTATTTTAGAATGAAAATCCAGAAAATAAGCACGTTAGGTTGTGCTCCACAAGACTAAACGTTATTATTATTACAAACAGTAGTTTTACATTGTTATGTTTTATTGTGATCCTTAAAACGGAGCTTAGTAGCCACTATTTTCCATTTTGAGTATTAAAATAAAACTATTTTTTTTTTAACTACTGTTCTTGTAATAATAATAATAATAATAACGTATAATCTTATGGAGCACAACGTACCGTGGTTATTTTCTGCATTTTCATTCTAAAATAAAAGAAATCACCGAACAAGCGATGAGGGCGCCACTGCGCGCTCGGTACCCTCTGTTTTTCATGTTTTGACTTTTAACTTGGAGTAGTATTTTTAATTGATATGAACGTCGGTACCTCTTTAACGTCGGTACCCTTTTGTAGCACCCATCGTTGGAAAATTCCTTGTCATGTTCATGCCCCAATTGTGAACCCAAAGATATTATCTTTGATTACTTACTTAATTTTTATATTTGTTACAGAAAGCGGGAATCGGAGCGATCGGCGCCATCGGCACCGGCCATGAAATCTACGAACAAGTAAAGAACAGGCGGGGTTAAACTCATCAGAAAGAAACCTTATTGTGTTGTGATAATCGTAGTGGGCATCTATTGTGATAAAGAAAATCCAAATGTTATTGTTACTAGAAGTATTAAGCAATAATTATAATTTCTAGTTAAACTATTGTTTTATAAATGTTGAATAAAAATTGTACCTAAACATCTATACAGTGCTTTAATTTATCAATAACTAACTACCTTAAACGGCGCCAAGTTTGTAGATTCTCATTCTAAACATAATATTTATTTATTTAAACTTCACGTACAATAGTGGTACATAGGCGGACTTAATGCCACAAGGCATTCTCTACCACTCAACCTATGGGTTAAATAGAAAAACATAGTGATAGGGTACAAAAATAATATCTAAAATACTAACTTCTTGATTACGAGGATTTATATACTTTTATTGATACTAATACACATATACAAATAAAATAAACTAATAGATATTTTAACAAATACCACCTAATAATAATTACTATGACTAGACTACTAATTGAGAGTTATTTAGACTGACTTATAATAATCTTCATACTTCCCGTGCTTAATTTTTTTTTCATTTTGTCTACCTACTTATTTTAGCAAAATGCAGACCTCTATATTCCGTCCACCGAGAGAATGCTTTTTTCACACCGGTCAGTTGTACAAGATATGGAACGAATAAAGTTTAAATTCGTAAAAACACTTATTCATTTGTATGAAACTGATAGGTGTCAAAAAAGCATTCTCTCGGTGGATGGATTTTAAGTCCAGATTATACCCACCCCAACTACGAATAGTAGATAATCATATACCTAGCCATACACATAGCCATGCATAATACGAGTATACCGTTAAGCTCCTAAGTTTATGTTGTCTGTTGAGCTATAAGTACGATGACCAACTCAAGCGTAACAACTTCAGGACAGTTTCATTAAAATCCGTATGGTGCTTTCTACAAGAGACCACCTCAGACATTAAGGCGAGGTTCTTCAAGTTAACCTCTAGGAAATGTAATTTTAATGTTATTTTATTTAGAAACGGTAATGATTAAACACGTGAAAAAATTATATGTTGCTTTTGAGATCTTTCTGTAGGTACTTCGGGTACTCGTTACATAATTGGATAAAAGTTCGATCGATAGAAAAAAAATCGAAACATACTTATTGTGTAAATTAAAACTCATTTTATTTCAATATTATACTACTTTATGTATTGAATTTGAAAGTCACATAAAAATAAACGTCTATGATGATGTAGTGTCCGTCAGGTTTAACATTGTTAATATCGTAAAACATATAATTTTCAACCCAAAATTAACGAAGTTCACGGCACAATTTACTCGCGCCCCGCTGCCACCTCAAGAACAAAAATGCACGTTTGAAGAACCTCGCCTTAACCTGCGTGCTCCTCATAGAATCAGATCATTATAAGAAATGTCTAAACTTTGAGCAAAATAGATCATCATCATTTTCATCATTTCTGCCGAAAGACGTCCACTGCTGGACATAGGCCTCCCCCAATTGGGGGGGTTTGCCATAATCGCCACGCTTGGCAGGCGGGTTGGCGATTGCAGTATAGTGTTAAAAATACAAGAGAACGCTGCTGCCCATTCTCTAGAAAGTCCCTTAGTTGCCTTTTACGACACCCACGGGAGGAAATGGGATGGTGCTATTCTTTACGTCCGGCGCCACACGGAACAAAATAGATATGTAGGTGTAATATGGATTCATGCTACGACACAAGTGTAGCCTTTCACGGAGGGGTCGGGTGTTGGGTTCTGCTGCTACCTTTAGCCAGGGTGCTGGAGTGTTTGCGCATTTCGACACTCTCCCCCGGCTTGGTCATGAATTAATGCGGACCCCGTCACCCTCAGCGATCATATACGGCCGCAATTTCTCTAGAGAAAGGCAATTCCTCTAGAGAAAGGCAATTCTTCTAGAGAAAGGCAATTCCTCTAGAGAAAAAACTAAGTAGTACCTACCTAATCAGGTTCTTTGTTTGCTTATCAAAATCATGAATGAATTATCGTGTTTATCGGAATCCAGTCCCGATTACCCAGTACCTAATGTGCTACCTATATCCAATTTCCTCAACAGTAATCGTTTACCTGTTGATATAATTACACGTATTAAGACATGCTCGCGTTAAAACCCATCGTTTACATAATAATTCCATATTCTTTTTGTCAATTACATATACATAGTTACAACAAAGCTTAGAGCTAACGATTGATAAATTCTAAGAATAATCCGGCTTATTCTTAGATTTTATAGGGTACAGTGATTTTACCGTATGTATTGTTTGTAAGGAAAATGTGGGAGGTAATCAATTTGCTTAATATCATGGAAGTTGAACATATGTATTTTTAAATATTTCCATAATATTGACGATATGGGTTTTCCGCCCTGTTCATTTGTAGGAACGGGTAGCAAACTTTCTAAAGTTAAACTTGAACGTTTGAGAAACAGGACACAAAATCCTCAGCTCCATAATCTAGCTTAGGTCTTATCAAAGCGCCCAGAGACGAGTTTCTTGTTTCACTTAACTTATGCACCTAACTTGTCCGTCTAATGCAGTAAGTTAATGTCTACATAGCCACAAACTTAAACACTACCAATTTACACTATGCACGATACATTCAGGCATCAAAATAGGTAGACTCCACATTGTCCATTGATAAACGTGCTCAAAACACTGGCGAAAAACATAACGCGAAGGTTCGATCATGCAGTCTCCTCTAACAATTATCCTACAAAAGGCACGCACCCACTCAAACCCTAGTCCTCCTTATCTATTTCGATACGCAACCCTTTGAAATTATTATTTCCTAGCATGGGCCCTGATATGACTCACCAGACCGAATTTAGTTTTAACTACCCGGTCACAACTATAATGCAGTAGAGTTAAAGGTACAGGTATTGGAGGGCTTTGGCATCCTGAGTATAGAGATAAAACTGGATTTTATGTGCCTGGCAGAGGTTCATTTAGGTTTACGGAAAGGTGATCGAATGACATGATTTTATTTTCAATAGCACAGAGTTATATCCATCTTTGATTCTTGGCTGGGACTTCTGGAAAAAATTTGAGCTGTGTCCTAAGATACTTTCGCTTGAACTTAATCTTGATAGTAGAAATTTTGCGAACTGTGCTATTGAAAATAAAATCATGTCATTCGATCACCTTTCATGGTCTCTCCTTACGTATTCGGCGGTTTATGTCATTATTTTGTTTAATGTGACAGAGATCCTGAATGACGATGTAGATATCGAGCGGGAGCGAAGTGCGTTTGTTCATAGATTCGCAAGGTCTAAGTACAGCAGACGTAAAAGTAACACTGTTCAGAGCCTACTACCAAAACTTTTACGCCAGGGCTTTGTGGTTCAATTACATCCAGCGGACCTACAACGGTTTTCGCATACAATACAATAACGTCTTTAGGATTCTGGTGAAGCTTCCTCGATTCTGCAGCGCGTCAGGCATGTTTGCTGACGCAAAAGTCGATGACTTTTATGCCATTATGCGAAAGAAAACAGCTTCTCTGATACGCCGGATATGGGGGAGCGCCAACGGAATCCAGCCCTGGGTAGATAATTCTCGCTTCATGTAACGAGTTTTTTTTTTTTAACCTTTATTAAAAAGAACTAGGTTCTTAATAATTAATTACAATCTAGCCTTTAAGACTAATAAACAAATTTTAATCTAACTTAAATTTTTACGTGATAATTATTTTAAAACCTAGAAGTGTTTACTGCACTTTTCACAAGTCCGTTCCATTTTCTTAGAGTCTGATATAATAAATAATAACACTTTGTTCATGGGTTATATATGTGTCATTGTCACTTTTATTTCTATGTGTAGATATGTATATATGTGACGAGATGCTAATATAATTGATGTTTTGACATAAATGATTTCTTATTTGAATTTTGAATTTTATGAATGTTGTAATACTAACGTAGTTTTAAGACCTTTGTAACAACAACAACATTACATTATTAGTCTGAAAATAAAATGAATTATAATTATTATTATTAACTGGGGTTAATAATTACATAAAACAGCAGCCCCACAATAGGTAGGAGTAGCATTAGCGCTTGGTAACACATAAGGTGCTATTGAGAATACCAATCCCCAATATTGCTTGTTTAGGTAGGTACAAGCAATATTGGGGATTGGTAAGCGCTTACACACCTCATCACACAAATACCAATCCATGCTTCAATTTGGAGCTCAACATGTCTGAAAGGTTGTGGCGAAAATTAAGTACATACATACATACTAAATGGCCTAGGGGAGCGCGAATCACGTCACATATCCGGTCTACGTAGGTAACCACAAAGTTCGAGACCAAACCGAGTTAGAGCAAACTGATACCACACTCGTGTCATATATATTGCCACAACTCCGTTCGACAAGTTTTATCCGCAAAGTACCTAGGTATGTACGCAGAACTAATAGTTAAACGGCACGTAGGTTCTATTCTATTCTATTCTAGGTACTCGTGCCGTATAAGGACTGTTTTTTCGTGACGTTGATTTTGAGTAGGTTGTTATATACTCAGACCAAATAAAAAACCAAGACAGAGCGCTGCGAACAATACAGTAAAGCATGCCAAAAGTACGCCTCCGCGCTGTGCGTACACGCCCACACGCACACATTTACAACAATTTACAATCAAACTACACCTGACTAAGTGCACACATGTTTACGAAACCGGCCTCACGTCACTGTTGACAGAGCTCTGTCTTGGTTTTTTATTTGGTCTGAGGTTCTATACCGGTTCACCCTTGTTTGGTATAACAACGTTTTGTCAAAAATCGCTAATTTTAGTTACAATAAAGTCATTTCGTATAATTATTCATTTGACCGAATAATTACTTGGTAGATTTTTATTTAGCATATTTATTTCTTTGAAATAATGTCATTTGACCGAATTTTCAAATGCCCTAATTTTATTTAAACTAATGTTTCACTAGACTAATAATGATTTAGTCTCGAAGTAAGGCGTGGTCGACGGAGCTCCGCTCGGCGGGGCTCCTACTTCTGGGTGGTTTAAAAAAAAATACCACGTAGGAGATGGATCCCCTTCTAACCTAACCCGTCCGAGTCAGGGTGCCCCAAGTCCAGAACTCGCTTCGCTCGCTCTAGCATCCTAAGTTTTTATTTGCCTCACTGACAGGGTTCACCCTTGTTTGGTATAACAACGTTTTGTCGAAAATCGCTCCGGCTAATTTTAGTTACAATAAAGTCTATTCGTATTATGATTTTTCAAAATAAAAAGTTTACAAATATTTACAATGTTTTCTTTTCTGCATTAAATTACACCAATTGAATATTCGATAAAATACATGTTATACCACCTGAACACTACATCAAATGAACAATAGCGCAAATGTTGTTATCGCAAATAAATATTCGATGAAATGAAAATTATGTTAATCGATATTATACCAATTGATTATTTTCTTAAACGTTGTTCGAATTAGTAACATTACATCAAAAGTTATTATACCAAACAAGGGTGAACCTTCTATACCTACCTCTAGTGATGTGCCCTAACCAGGCGTTGCACAAAGGGGATTTCGGATCGGTGTTTTGAGAGGTATAGCGGTGCCCGCGTCCATGTGCCACCTCTGACTTTTCGGATTCATGTATTATTATCACTTGCTAAAAAACGGTGAAGAAAAACATCGTGAGGACATGTCTGGTCTGAAAGATATTTCTCGACGGCATGTGAAGCCAAGTCAGAAGCCCATGGGTGGCATAAAAACTCTGACACCAGGTTAGTCACTAACCACTCGAAATGAAGAAGGCTCATAAAAAAAAAATTAAGAGGTCGCTTTCTATTATATCTATCGGTATACCTCTATTACATTTACCTACATATAAAGATGAAAAAAGAAAATACGTTTATTTGCGATAAATATGATGCTAAAAAGAAAGAACACAAACATGAAAACCTTTTTTTTTTTTTTCACTATATTCGCTGGCGTGAGCTTGCTGACATACATATGGCTTGGAGTGTGCTAGCTGACATATGGCAAATAATTTAATTTACTGTTCTGTGGCTCGTAATGTTAATTACTTTTCATACCTACTACTATTGTATAAAATCAAATTTATTTAATTGAACAGACCATGTGCTGCTGGGGAGTTTGTTGCTCCACTTCTTCTTCCCAGCTAAAGCACCAGGAAGTGGTGAAGGGCGGGCGTTTTGGGGGACTACGAGTATCTTATGTAATTTTGACGTTCAAAAAGTGCTAATTCTCAACCTAATTTCAATAAATGACTTTTGATTTTTGTTTTTTTTTTTTTTACAATTTGAGCGAAAATATGCGTCACATACACGCAAAATGGCCATCGCTAAGCATAATGCTGCGACCCTATGCGAGACGTAGCCCCAGCGCTGGTTGTCAGCGACAGCCAGCCGGATATCCTTGAAGGTTTTAACGTAGGATTGATTTTATAATCAAACAAACTTGTAAGTATTGAAATATAATTTAATATGTAGGTATATAGATTAGAACAAGTAACAAACCTGTTTGAAAGATGTTTTGTGTGGATGAAGTGGATGTGGAGTTACTGTGGTGCGCCCCTTTTAGTGAAGAACCATACCTACCTCACCGGGACGCGGTACCTAAACGGAGTAATTGCGTTACACACAGTAGAAATAGCTTTTATTTTGACAGTTCAACAACATTCATTGCGTTATTTATGTCGTTGAGCACACAAATTTTTCGAACATACGAAGCAATGGATTAGACATATCCTCCAAAATCGCCAGGTCTGGACGCACCTTTAGAATAAAAGTTGTTGTTTATGATGTTAGTGAAACCAGTCCTGCAAGTTTGTTAGTGTTTTGCAAATAACCCTGTATAGCTGTATACATTCAGTTGGCAGCGCGACCTGGCGACGATACCATGGCCTCCCGGTGAGGTATGGCTCATAAGGTAGCTCCGCTTTCATTTTGGAAATTATGGAACAATGAGTCCGTGTATTGGCATTAACCACAACTAGGTACAGTGATCTGAAAATATGAATAAAGTACGTTTTCTATCATTACCGTAACGGTAAGTTCAAAGGCGGCCTTATAGAATCAACAAAATCCTGTAAGCACACGCAATCATGTACAACACGCGGTTTTGTGGGGCATTCAGAACAAGGGTCCAGAAAAGTCACCTTTTCGGAGCAGCGTTTGCGCACGGTGTGTCTATTTCTATTTGTATTGCGTACTGTTACGTCACTCGAGGTGTCTCTTGGAAAATCACATAAAGTCGAGCTAGAATAAGGGGACGTCCCATGTATACTCTTTAATACAGTAGTTCTCTCTTGTGACATAATTCCTTTGGCAGTGAATTCATCGACGCTGAACATTGATGTCAGGGTTTCTGATTCTTCATCTTTTAAAACTCTGACTACGCCTCCACGTAGAAGATTCAAAGTCATGCAGCAGGTAGGACAAAGAACATTCTTGATGAGATTATCCGCAAAGATTGCTTCCGAATCTACTGAAATATATCCTTCAGATTGTGTTTCTATGTCTTTCGTATATTTAGTATTTTCGAAGAACGGGTCGGAGGGTTGTCTTAGGGATAGGTCACGAGTATATTGGCAAATGTTGCATTTACAAATAACGTGGGCCAATCGCTGTTTCAACAAGCGAAGTTCTTTAGGCTCTGTACTGAATTGAGGAGGAAATAATGTTTGCCACATTATTGACAGAAGGCTTAGTCTTTTTCACTCCATAAAACTGATCGGATTATAGTAAAATGCCAGTACACGGAGTCATCATTGTTAACATAACAAATTATGGCATTCTATTGAATTTTGTTTTGTGATTTATGCAGATGTATGGCTTTTGCACTGTTTCGCACGAATGTCACACGTCTTGACGCCTGTCAAGTTTATGAGGATAAAAGCCATCGACTAGACTACGTGCTAAGAGTATTAATATAGGTTATGTTTTGTTTTTACCTGGGAGTATGACAGGTTTCGAGCAATAAATAGGTCCCTCTATACACTGGCGGACTAAGGGAGGCGGGGCGCGGCGGGAGCGTATTCCGCGGTTCGGTCTTGAGAAGTAGATTCTTTCTAATCAAATACCAAAAAACGACAAAATTTGTTTAATAAGATGCAGTTGGAGGCTCCTTACATATGCAAAATATTAATGCACAGTGCTAATATTTTCGAGCTCGCTTCGCTCGCTTTTACATTATCTTATTCTTCCAATTTTTTTGCAAGAGTGAGTCGAAAAAGTAACCCGATGCTTAAATTATCGAGCTCGCTGCGCTCGCTCTTGTCAACATTCTCTTAAATATGAGGCACACCTAAGTCGTCAAAGTAAATCCTATTTCTGTATAATTGTTTAAAACAAAACCTAACCTTTCCGAAACGGGGTCACGCTATACACGCTATACAATTTTCGCGCTCGCTATGCTCATTCTTACATCATATGTTCTACTAATTCTCTAACTTTTCTGCGTTTGTCGACAAACAACTCCTATTTTCGTATAAATGTTTAAAAGAGACATAGCCGAAAATTCCAAGACTGGCTGTAAATACTTTCGGACTTGCCTCGCTCTTGCTTCCCACATTCTTGCTTTCGATAAAAATGTCCGTGAATAGCACAACATGGAGATGAAAATCCCTTAAAAAAGAACCTATCGGGCGCGAGGGTCATTTTTTATATAGGGGTATAATAACGCAAGTTTATTAACTTTTTTATTGTTTGTCATTATTAATTTTCTCCAAAATTTTACTAGAAATTCCTACATAAAATGAGAATACCGGGGGAAACATTATTTTGTTTTGCCACCCGGAGCCCCCGATAGGCTGAGTCCGCCACTGCTACTATATATTTTATGTATAGACGGTGTATCATGGAAGCTGTTTTCGCAATGTGCATTGTTTCAAACGATAACTACTCGAATACTTAGTACCTAGGTAGTTAGTCCAAGAGCTTGAGAACTAAGAAAAAAAAAAAAAAAACATTTATTTCAGGTCTTTAACCCATATGAAATTAAAAAGGAACTTTACAAATTGCCACGCTTGCACTGTACGAGTAAATGTTAAATACTATTACTTACAGATTAATACGAGTAGTAAGACATGAGCAGGTAGTTAATTCATAAATTACTAATCAGCGCTACGATGGTTTTTTGACTGTAGGACAATAATAGGTCTCGCGTAGTAACAGCCCCGTACCCGGCCACAATACTCATCAGCTTCGCGTTTCTCTACATACAGTACGATGAACCTACCATCCCTGGATCAGAGTACAGTCTTGCTACAAACGGCTGGGTACCTAGCAGCAGTGTTGCCAACGTAGGCGATTTCTCGCCTTTTAGGCTACTCAGCAGGATAATCGGCGACGAAAAAATCTGGAATGCGACTGGTCGCCCTTTAGGCTACTTCAGGGAAATGGTATTAAAATTTGCCGAATCCTAAATAACCTTACTCATAAGAACAAAAAATCAACGCCCACGCAAATGTAAATGGTCTGTTATATTAAAAAAGAAGGGTGGCCACCCTATTTGTTTATGGTTGGTTAATACCCTAAATTTGTCAATTGTCTTGGCTAATTGTAACCAAATTTAGAATGCAATATAATGATAAATAATCACTTCACTGTTACTGACTACCACAATTAACTATATTTTTTCATTAACTTTAAGTAATGCCGTCGTTGAAAGAATTTCTGCGTGATGGGGAAAGAAAAAATTAAGGAACCGAATGCAACTACCCATGCTGATGGCCATTCTTAGAATACGTACACGTATGAAAAAGCTCTCTAGCGTAGAAGCAGAGAGAGCTTTTTCTAACGCAGGTTAGGTACCTTTATTATTAATAAATTCAGGTTCTCTCTGATGCGCTTTGTTTCTTACGTACCCACTATAAAAATATAAAACTCTCATAAATAGTTGTTGGTTTTATAATGAGTTTGTAACTGCTATGTGTAATCAAGTACTTGATTGAAATATCTTTTTATGACTGCTTAAAAGCTTAGCCTATAAGTAGGAAACCTACTTTTACAATAGTCTCGGAAGTCTCGTTATTCCCGGGAATTTCGAGACCGCACCGAGTCTCGAATATTTTTTCCCGGGACTCAGAAATGCAGCGAGACTGAAAGCCCTAGTAGGTATGGTTTTGCGGTTGGCCAGCGCTCTTATTACGTGACACGATCTATGCAACGTTACAGTTGTTCGCTGGCCAGGGCTCTAAAACGTGACGCGAACTATACCTCCTCTTGTACTTTGTTTGGACACGTTACAAAACACGTAGGTATTACACCAATTTTTACCCAAAAATTACCTTTGGGGATGCGCTGAGGTGGACCGTTTAATTCAAATTTTCTTACGTTTTTTTGCAATTCGCGACCGTAACAAAATATGGCTTTACAGAATTGTAGTCATTAGAATCAGCAATACAACTCCATAAGTTAGAATTGGCCTCAAATGTCATGATTTCATGGAATAGTCATTCAATATGAACTTAGAGAGTTGTATTGATGATTTTTATGATTATAATTCTATTAATAAATATTTGTTACGGCCACGAATCATATTAAGATCAACATTTGATTAAGAGCAGATTTTGCAATAATCAGATTTCATTTATCCCAAGAAAAAGCGATTTTAATGTTGTACAAAATTGTCGAAATGACGATTGATGTTTCAACCGTACTAAATTAAAAAAAAAAAAAAAGGCGTGGGGTGCTTTCTAAGATATTATCAAAATGATAATCCTTCTACTCATATCTGTCAATAAAATATTTATAACTATTGACACCATGCACCACACGCTTTTTTTTACATTTTTTTTTTCTTTTTTACACTATTCTTAATTTATATTTCTTAAAAAAAAAAAAATACACTATTCTTAATCCAAACTTATTTTTTATATTTTTTAGTTGGATTTTCTATAAAAGCGTGTATTTTAGTTTTTTTTTTAACTACAATTTTTTGGCCGAAACTGAAGAACCGACTTATCATCTCAGAGATTCTATCAACAATAAATAATACTTACGATATCAGAGTATTATAAAGAAAAAATGTGTTAGAATAGTATCAAACAACAATAATGTTACAGTAACTTTACACCTAATTAGTTAGTTTACTCAGAGATTTTACACCTAATTAAGGAATCAAGTGTAAAATCTCTCTGAGAGCCCTTGCAAGGACAAAGTCTCTTTTAATTACTTAATGTTGCTCAAATTTTACATACATAATATAAACTTTAGTAAACTCCAGGTATGAATAAATAATATATATTGATATAAATTAAATTTTCATTTCATTCATAGCAATATTTTGGCTTTTGGGCTACTTTAGGCTACAGCAGCTGAAATTCGGCTACATTAGGCAACTTAAGCGGTTAAAAATGGCGACATCAGGCCCTAAGGTGTTGGCAACACTGCCTAGCAGTATTTTTTACGTAGCAACTGCCTGTTAAGTAGGCTCGAGCAATTACAATACAAAGAAAACTAAAGAGTTGTCATGTTTTTGAGAGCAAAGAACAAGTTTTAAAAACGAAGGTGGTTCTTAGGTAGATAGGTACCTACTTTGTCTAATCGATTAGCTATAATAAATATTTACAAATTGATTCGCGAAGGACAGGCGTCCACCGAACAACAGCTATAGAATGGTGATGGTCAAAGCATAGAATAGAATATTATTATTATTATTATTTTCATTAAAACATGGTACATTAACCTACCTTCCTAACCCCACCGCCGTATCTCTACGTTGACGTCTTGGTGGGGCTTGCGTGCTCCTAAACCCTGGGTCTATGCTAGTACAGTTTACTTTGCCGAAACAGGTTTAGGGTGAGGAGCCAGACCAAGAGAGATACATAAACTCGCAAGGCAGCACGTGGCGAGCTGGTGAGCAGTAGCGACCCCACGGACTCATCTCCCGGGAGAAGTCTTGTTTCTCAACTCTGGCTTACCTTTATTGACCGGCTGGAGTGAACACTGACGAGGAACAGACCTCACACCTCTTTCTTGCCTTTATTGGGCGGCTTACGTGGAGATTCGCAAGAGCAAACGTACTCGGGGAAAGTAAGTATTCCAGTAAGATTCTGGTCATCTTGATCGTACTTCCAGGATTGTCCTGATAGCCGTGAAATACCTCTACACTCCTCAAGCACCTCAAGAAGTGTTGTCTCCTTGTCACTACGTTACATGTGCTAGCGACCGTTTTCGGGGGCCCATTATTGAGTGTGCAAGTAACCTCCTGCCATTATTATATCCGTGTATTAGGTACATAACATTGATCAGGCAGGACACATAGTTCTTCCATAGTTCTAGGCCACCAATTCGCTACAGCCACCCAAACCCATAGCCCAAAGTACTGCACCAACCCGAAGTTTTCCTTGGATGCACTTGCACTGTGCATACACAGATATTCGTCGGTTGGTGTCTAATTTGATTTAAAATGTCGAACAGTCCTCTGCGAGTTGGTTTCGGCCCCTAGTACGCCTTCCAAAGGTACGGGACCCCAGGGCCCCAGGGTCCAGTACCGGGTCAGATATGTCAAAGACATTTAAATACCTAATGATCTTAATAATAGGGTTATGTGCTGTGTGTGTCATGCATACAAATATTTTAAAGAAAACAAGTTATTATTATGTACCTAGCACCAATAATATTAGTGTAGTCGAACAGTCATTATACCTACTGTTACGACATGATATACGTTGTTGGTTCTCCTTTACAAAACAAACCGCTGCTCCACTGGATATTGGCGGGATACTCGTAATAATTTCTGCCAAGTTTTAGGCCAAGTCCATGCATGCTAAGTATATCATGTTATAGATTTTGTAGCCACACCGTACTCGTAGGTATTTATTTACTCTTTTAGCAACACCTCTTTGTTCTTTATCATAATGACATAACGACCAAATTACCTGCTGACTGACGCTGACAAATTTTGTGACAAAATGTCCTTTAAAATCTGAAATCGACTGAAATAGTTAAAATCATGAAAGTAATAAGTACCATACAACGTTAAGATTTCCACCATCAATCATCCTACAACCCCTGTAACCGGAAATCGGAACAGAGGAATTCCATGGTAGCGTTAGTCTGACAACAAACGTGGGTACCTCTCTATGCACACAGATGTCCCAGTAAATTAATACTTAGGTATTCCTTAGAACTCAGGTATTTATTAACATTTTAACCATTCTGCGATTGCAAACACTGCGTTCACTAACTGTCCAGATAATTATATTGGAAATGCTGGCGAATACTGTCACTGAAACAACATGTTCTTTTAGATCGTCAGCACCTAAAGAAGACCAAAGCTCCAGCCGGTGCACTGCGGTCTCAAAATCTATACTATGAAAATGAAAATGGGTACTCCATATTTGCGAAAATAATGGCAAAAAACAACCAGCAAATCGGATCGGATATAGAATTTCAGGAGGCAAATTGATCGCACGCTCCTTCGTTGTTCGTGGGAGAACCATAGCAGTATATAAATCGAACTTAGATACATACCTCAGTATTTGTATTGTTTGAGTATCGTTTGAATCGTTTGAACATTGATCGCAGATTACAGCCATGTCAAAATATCATTTAAAATGCACAGAAACCGACGTTCCACAAAAAAAAACTAAAAAGGTAGGTACTACAGAAGTTACTATCTAACTGCACCACCCCATTTCTTCCCGTGGGTGTTGTAAAAGGCGACTAAGGGACTTACTAGAGAATGGGCAGCAGCGTTCTCTATGCATTTTTAACACAATACTGCGATCGCCAACCCGCCTGCCAAGCGTGGCGATTATGGCAAACCCTCCCAATTGGGGGAGGCCTATGTCCAGCAGTGGACATCTTTCGGCTGAGATGATGATGATGATGATGATTATGGGACTACCGGGGTTTTTTTCTCCCAGTAGTTCCATGAAACTGGCATACAGGGTGTGACGTAAATAGTGGTCCGCCGTTAAGAGGTCGATACACCGTATATTCAGCTATCATATACTACATGTGAACTACATCTTAGTTCTCCGATATATTTTTTTCTTGGAAAATTAACATTTTGCATTACTAATTTTGCTTTAATTTCTATACATGACATTAAAGTATTATAAACAAAAATATAATGTAATTTCTAGAAATTACCTACAGCTAGTAAATGAGTTGTTGAAATTGTGGTATGTGATAGCTGAATATAATATGGTGTATCGACCCCTAAACGTTGGACCGATTTACGCCACAACCTGTATGCCAGTTCCATGGAACTACTGGGAGAAAAAAAATACGGCGAAAAAACTAGTGCAAATGTCTGACAGACTGCAGTAGTGTTTATGTAACATGTTCGACTGTGACTTGCACAATAACTTGCTACGCAATTTATTCTCGCTGCGTAGTTACACTCGCTACGGAGTTTACACTTGCTGTTGCCACGCAGTTCACACTGCTACGCAGTACCTTACTGCGCATTTCACACTTGCTACGCAGTTCACACTAGCTACGCAGCTCAAATTCTTGCTACGTAGTTTATACAAGTTAGTTGCTATCGGCTAATCGGAATAAGACTGGAAGCTCTAACATTAATTTCTCGCAATAGTTTTGTTGCGTTGAAGAAGAAGGGCAAGTAACGATTTTTTTATTTTGATTAAAGTAAGAAAAGGACGCAACCCACATTATGGTCAAAAATTAGTTGTTTATATCAAAGAGGTCCTAACGGTTCACGGAATGTACCCACATTCAAGTGGGTTGGTTCCCATCATTAGAAAATCAACCTTATCTTTGTAGTATCACGGATCTTTTTGCTGAGTGACAGAATCAACCGTTAGGGCCTCTTTGGTATATACAACTCATTCTTGACCATAATGTGGGTTGAGTCCTTTCTGCTAAACTACGTCCAAATAGAAATGCTCGCACCTGCTCGTTCATCAGCTCAAAACAGACGCTTCCCTTCTTTTCCACCGCAATATAAATGGCCCTTAGTGTGAGGAGTTCGTGGCTAAGTAATAACACCCGTCCGGGTCGATCCATCAGGTTACGCTACGCTTGCCGGGGTTGATCCGTGGATGGGTGACCATCTTTACATCCCTCTTCCGTGCCTCAAAAAGCACGTTATGCCGTTGGTCCCGGCTGTCATTCGTGACATCTTTGACAGTTGTTACGGGTCGTCAGAAGCCCGAAAGTCTGACAACCAGTTTTACCAAGGGGTATCGTATTACCCAATGACTGGGTTGTGGAGGTCAGATAGGCTAAGCAGATTGAAAGAGTGAGAACTAGACAACACACGCTCTCAGTGTGTATTGTCTAGTTTTATTGGTAGAGTAAAAGAGAGGTAGACCAAGAAATCAATACATGGGAACCCCATAATTATATTTTAAAGGCCAGCCCAGGTTGCGCAGTTTTACGGGGTCAATGAGCTGGTACTCAAACGCTGAAAGATATATTAGCACCGGCAGAAGTGAAGAGTTATAATGACAGGTATTGTAGTTTGTATGCGGGGCGTCTTCTACAAGAGTTATTTCAAGATTGCTTCTATAGTGAAAATTGTTTATAATGATGAGTAGGTACAATAAGGGTGTCTTCAGGTATCAATTACTGCTTGTAGGTACATACCTACAAGCAGTAATTGAAACCTAATTGAATAACGTATCTACTTATAGGTACATACCTATAAGTAGATACGTTATTATGTAACTAGATAATTAATTATTAATGACTATGGATTCGGAAAAAAAATCCCAGACACTAACCTACCTCGTAAACGGGTCAATCGAAACTAATGTACAGGCGCCAGTAGGTCAAGCTACCCGAAACTGTCTAATTTCCGCAATCAACCTTAAACCTTATGCTGTAGTGATAAAGTTGAACATCTATTAAAGAAATTTGACAGATTGTAGTAGCTTGATGTGCTGGCGTCTGTACTTAACGTAAAAATTAGTTACCGTGAAAACCGCTTTCAAAGTTTTGTCGCGAGTCACCCCTGCATGATTTACCCCGTTTTACGGTAGGTATCAACTATAATTATAGACATTGAAAAACCAATTTCATTCTGTTCAAAGCCACCACCACCTGAACCTCCAAACAAGGATGAAACGGGCCTGATAGCAAGCATCAACCCGAACCTGCCGTGTTGTTGCGAGGTGATGTCGCACGCGCTGCGCGATGATTTGCCCAAGATCCTGGGCATGTCCAGTCGCCGCGCTGCGCTCCAGATCAGCCCAGACGAACTACTCGACTGCAATCCTGACATACAACTTGAAGACCCGTGTGAATCTAACACCAACGACTCAGAAAGGGCTAACTGCGCTAAACCAAAGGGAAAATAATAAACCTTGTACAAATTGAACATAATATAACATCACACCTTGTTTCCCCGAAGAGTTAGGCAGAGGTGTACCCATAGTACACCCACATTTCGCCAGAATATGTTAATAGGGGGCCAGCAACACAGCGGGGATGGTACAAATTTAGTTATTCTAATACCCATACCTACACAACCGGAACAAGTGCGACAAAACGTAGAAGCTTTTGTTAAAAAAAGCACCCGTTGGTATAGATTCTTAAGATTTGCAAGGAGAAACAGAAAAAAAGTTAGTCTGTTTTTGTTTTTAACACTTGTACTAGTTGTATCATCAATTTCTTACAGTTCGTACCGTTTTTACAAATCTTATTACGATTTAAACAGTGGCCAAGATGATATAAATGATAATGACCCCAAAGAGCCCCCAAGAGACGACAGAACTTAAAAAAAATAACGACTATGTAACAACTATAACGTCAATGATAATAATTGACCCCAAAGCTTATGAGCTAAGAGCCGAGAAAATTTGAAAACCCCAACACGGAGAATGCTACCAGCTTCAAAGACATCACTTGTCACTAACTGCGCAACAATAGCTAAACAAATGCTGTGTAAATAATGCGCTCGACAGTATATGTAATAATAATGACCACAAAGCTTAAGCCCCTAGCAAAAAATACTTTTTTGATTTTTCCCTTGCAAATAACAATACATAGGTACCTTCCTTCTCCTATTTGATCATTAGAAATAAAAAAACATCACATACCATTAAGTTCTTTTATTATGATGAAAAAGTGTACAAATAATACACAAATACCGATGACACAAATGCAAGGAAAATATACTAGCTTTTTTATAAATAGCGCCTTTTGGATTAAATTCTTTAAAACAGTAATAAATAACAGAATAAAACTTGTTGCAAATAAAGACTGTTTATATTTTTAACACTTGTACTGTTTTGTCATCAATTTCTCACAGTTTGTACAAAAATAATGATTTAAACAGTGGCCAAGATACCACAGCATAAATTATTTTATAACGTTCAGTTAAAATAATACTTCTGCTTTATATTGGAACTAAAATCATTCATCCATATTTTCAGCCGCATCTTTATCAATTTCTTCCTGTTCAGCAGCCTTTTTAAATTTTTCACACATATAATTCCAGTACTTGCAACGAATTTTGTCGTATTTCCCTGCCAATGCTTGACATAGTACTACGGCTCTAGTCGCACTGTGTAGACAACTGATTTCTCCCTTTTTAACAGCTTCATCACAAATATCTATAAGGAATGCTAACAAGTAAGGAGAACGACACTTGTTCTTATAAAGTTCTTCACAAAAAGAAGAAACTACGCCATTCCCGCTTAAGCCCCGCTTGTCATGTATTAACACGCCTCTTAGATAATTCCAAGCGCTTTCATTGTTCTTAATAAATTTGATCTTTTCCAATGTATAGCAGATTTCTTTTTGTACATTCAGGTCCGACCAGCCTAGATGGTTATTCACGATGAAATATCGTTGGTTCCACGCTGAATTGTTACGCACATCGTCTGTGATAAGGTTATCAACGAAATCCATTTCCTTCTCGTAGAGTCTGTAAAAAAGATTAGAATTTGAGCAACATTAAGTAATTAAAAGAGACTTTGTCCTTGCAAGGGCTCTCAGAGAGATTTTACACTTGATTCCTTAATTAGGTGTAAAATCTCTGAGTAAACTAACTAATTAGGTGTAAAGTTACTGTAACATTATTGTTGTTTGATACTATTCTAACACATTTTTTCTTTATAATACTCTGATATCGTAAGTATTATTTATTGTTGATAGAATCTCTGAGATGATAAGTCGGTTCTTCAGTTTCGGCCAAAAAATTGTAGTTAAAAAAAAAACTAAAATACACGCTTTTATAGAAAATCCAACTAAAAAATATAAAAAATAAGTTTGGATTAAGAATAGTGTATTTTTTTTTTTTTAAGAAATATAAATTAAGAATAGTGTAAAAAAGAAAAAAAAAATGTAAAAAAAAGCGTGTGGTGCATGGTGTCAATAGTTATAAATATTTTATTGACAGATATGAGTAGAAGGATTATCATTTTGATAATATCTTAGAAAGCACCCCACGCCTTTTTTTTTTTTTTAATTTAGTACGGTTGAAACATCAATCGTCATTTCGACAATTTTGTACAACATTAAAATCGCTTTTTCTTGGGATAAATGAAATCTGATTATTGCAAAATCTGCTCTTAATCAAATGTTGATCTTAATATGATTCGTGGCCGTAACAAATATTTATTAATAGAATTATAATCATAAAAATCATCAATACAACTCTCTAAGTTCATATTGAATGACTATTCCATGAAATCATGACATTTGAGGCCAATTCTAACTTATGGAGTTGTATTGCTGATTCTAATGACTACAATTCTGTAAAGCCATATTTTGTTACGGTCGCGAATTGCAAAAAAACGTAAGAAAATTTGAATTAAACGGTCCACCTCAGCGCATCCCCAAAGGTAATTTTTGGGTAAAAATTGGTGTAATACCTACGTGTTTTGTAACGTGTCCAAACAAAGTACAAGAGGAGGTATAGTTCGCGTCACGTTTTAGAGCCCTGGCCAGCGAACAACTGTAACGTTGCATAGATCGTGTCACGTAATAAGAGCGCTGGCCAACCGCAAAACCATACCTACTAGGGCTTTCAGTCTCGCTGCATTTCTGAGTCCCGGGAAAAAATATTCGAGACTCGGTGCGGTCTCGAAATTCCCGGGAATAACGAGACTTCCGAGACTATTGTAAAAGTAGGTTTCCTACTTATAGGCTAAGCTTTTAAGCAGTCATAAAAAGATATTTCAATCAAGTACTTGATTACACATAGCAGTTACAAACTCATTATAAAACCAACAACTATTTATGAGAGTTTTATATTTTTATAGTGGGTACGTAAGAAACAAAGCGCATCAGAGAGAACCTGAATTTATTAATAATAAAGGTACCTAACCTGCGTTAGAAAAAGCTCTCTCTGCTTCTACGCTAGTGGGAGCGATAGATAGTAATTATTACAATGGTTTTGGTATTTCCCTAAGCCATTGGACAAGTCTCAAAAGTCTCGTTATTCCCGAGACTGAAAGTATCAGTCTCGAGTCTCGAAAATACCAAAAAATCGTCGAGACTCTCGAAATTTTCGAGACCGAGATTCCCGGGATGAAAGCCCTAATACCTACGTTGTATTAATTCACGTCACGTAAAAATGGTATGGTATGGTTGTGCAATTGGCCAGGGCTCTTATTACGTGACACGGTCTATACAACGTTGTTCGCTGGCTCTTCTTACGTGACGCGAACTATAACAGAGAATCAGGGGTATCTTTAGATAGACTGAAGCCTGCCTACATATTGCCAGCAGTCACAGAAGAAGAGGTGGAAGAAAACGCATACGTTACCCGTTATGGCAGGACCGTTAAACCTACAAAACATGTACGGTTTTCTTGAAGGAGGATACTGTGGGAGTCCAGCATACAGCATCGAACGCCGTCAATGTCAATGTCAGATTAGAATCGTAATTTTCATTTTACAAATATAGCGTACTAGCTTTTGCCCGCGGCTCCGCCCGCGTGGATGTCGGTTATCGCGTAAAAAAGTAGCCTATGTCCCTCTCCATATCCCAGGCTATATCTCTGCCAAATTTCATGACGATCGGTTCAGCGGTTTAGGCGTGAAAACGTAACATACAGACAGACAGAGTTACTTTCACATTTATAATATTAGTATGGATTTTAACGACAAGGAATACAGGTATCTATTTGATTTATTAAATATCTCTGGTTACCATGCTTGCTTTACTGAACAGCCCAAGTAGAACAAATATTTAACTCATATCTTCCTCATGTACAGTTGTACTTTGTTTGGACACGTGACGTGTTTTACAAAACACATTGCATGTTTTTTTTTACTATCACACCAATCTTCACACAACAATTCCATTTCTTAGTGACATCGAAGTGTTAATAATGCTGTCTAGAGCGAATTATCTATCAATCTATGTTTGACAATGGATGTTACATAGAAGCTGGCGTAATTTTAATTTGAAAGCTTAGAGATGCATACCCAAATGTCTTAATTGCCCACTGTCGATGCTGCCAGGCGTGATAGTTCTTAGGGTCTTGCATCAGGGCATCCCCTGTTAACTCCATCTCCTGTGTTGGATCTTGAAGCCACTCTACAAGTACTCTCCGATGGTGCCAGACCTATAAAATATTAAATAGGTCAATTAATAAAGAGCTTATTTAGTGCAGCATACCGTTTTTTGCAAATAATTATTTACTCTGGTGAATATATAAATTCTAGAATTCAATTCATCATATCACCCCTCATCTTTCAGGATCTAAGAGCAGTGCGATGGCGATGACGTGCGGTTTTGCAAGCCATTGGTGCCGATTCCCTTGTTCACAAAGTAAACTAAATTTAAGTTCAGTGCATCTTTTTCTTTCTATTTCATTAAGAAAAGGACAGAATATAAATTTTTACAAATCAATTTTTTTCAATTTTTTTAATCATTTTTTTTTTTCTATTGTTTTTTTACAAATCCCCCAATTAAAATATTGGTAGCGTACCTGATAGTTTTTAGGCGAGTTTTTAATTACTAGTTCTACATATTCCAACTCAGATCTTAAATCCGTTCCCAAGGCCTTTAGTAGATCTCTCCTGTAAAAATATAATGACAATTTATTGTAACAAGCAAAACAATGGGTTGGAGTTACTTTTACCAAGTGGGTACCCTACTATAGTTGTCGCGCTTTAGCATGGCAATAGCGGTCATTGCCCTTTCCCTAATATCCCTCTGTAGGAACCTAAACAATAGACTATGTAAGGTTTTTCGTTATCGAACCATGTTGAAGATCACAATAGATATTGATTCGGAACGTTACGGACTTCATTTCAGTTTTTGAAATAATAAAATGCTAGAAAATGTGGGGACCGCTATTGCTATATTAAAACGCAACAACTAAAGGTGAAAGAATGTGGAAAACATGTTTTTAATTTTAATACAATTATTTGTTTGCATTGACAGCTGCATGCTAATAGGTTTCCATATAAATAAATAACAAACATGTGTTTAATCTGACTAGATTAAACACATGTTTGTTATTATAAGACTTTATACAATAACAATATTCTCAAAATAAAAATGAAATGATGTTTGTTAGTAGGCACATAATTTTAGAATGGCTAGACTGATTTGGCAAATTTTAGTTTTAAAATGTTCATAATAGTCCGAATCAGGTTCTTACGGAAAAAGAATATGAAAAGTTGCCAAAAAAATTCGGGAAAAATGAAAGTGCATTTTCTTTGGGAATTTTGTATGAATTATTGAAATTAGGACAGGACAACGTCCGAAATTGGTTTTACAAACTGTTTATTTTACATTCTTCGGCAGGTACTTGGCAACTTTAGAATAAGCAGCCTACCTATTCTGCTTTTTATTCAATTAAGGGCTGAACAGTTTGACATATTTTCCATACCAAAAGCAGTCAAACCGCAATATTAATTCCTCATATAAATTTATCTGACTATTGAAAAATCAGCCCTTACTCATGACCATGTTCAACTATCTTCATGCTAATAAAAAAAGTGCATGAAATTAGAAAACAACAAAAACTGTTTCTAAGATGCCTTACACCGAATGAAGTGGATAGATAGGTTTCTGCCTTGAAATGGGACAATACAGGCTCTTAATAATAATAGAATAGAATAGAATAGAATTTGTTTTATTGGAGTAACCAAGACTCAACAAGAATGTTAGTAAAACCTATGGCTATGTTAGTGAGCACAGACACTAAACAAAAACAAGGAACACAATACGGTTAACAATCAATAACGTTGTCAATAATGATTATTATACTCCGGCCACCGAGAAAATCCGTTCCTGACACCTATCAGTTGGACACAATTAGGAACTAATAAAGTTTAAATTCGTAAAACACGTTTTCTTTTGTAATCAGCTGACAGGAGTCAAGAACGCATTTTCTCAATGGCCAGAATTTAAGAGAACCCAATTATTTTGTCAGCTGTCATAATTATTTGTATCACCTTCAATGTAATTATAAAACTTTACATAATAACATTATGTAAAATATCAATAGGCATAGTACAAGAGCAAGTTATTTTGGTGCTAATTGGCAGGGTTGGCGATCATCCAGTCACAGTTAATTTATAGCTCATTTTTCTCTTTAGCTAATAAATTGTTTGTACCACTTACTATGATCTGCTATAAGATATTTTACAGCTATTTTAGACTCACCTATATTGCCACACAGTATAGTTAGCTGGGTTCAGTTCCACTGCATCTTTTGTTAGGTGTAAGGCTCGTTCAGACCTCTCATTGTTTTGAAGCACAGCCCGGAAATAATCATATACATCAACAACTGAAATAAAACATTCATTTAAAAAATATAATATCATGTCTGTAATCCCCAAAGGGGTAGGCAGAGATGTACCTATAGTACATCAACATTTCGCCAGTTATATTTAAGTCCCATGTAATAGGGGGTGAGCGTATTGCCATCAACCGGGCACAAATCCAGACTACAGACTGCTACTGAGAAATTCCTGGTGGAAAAACACAATAACATAACTTTGCCCGACCTAGGAATCGAACCCCGGACCTCACCATCATCACTAATATTCACTATTATTATTTCCAAGGTACAAAGGCTACTTAACAAGTTGTAATATTAGAAGGAAACTGTTGTTTTACATATCAAAAGTAGAGGAAAATAATTGTAAACAGGTTAAGATTACACTGACCATGTATTGGTCAGTAAACAATGAATCGTCTTATTATTACAAAAATAATCATGTTATGGAAATGAGCCCATCAAGTTATTATGACTTTTATGTCCTTTCTAAAGTGAAGGTTAAAAGAATTTGAGTTGATAAGTGCAGGTTTGTAGATTACTCATCAAGATGAGTGTTCCTAAGGTTTATAGTAAACTGCAGGTTATGCTTATACGTACATTTCTCTGAATGAGCAATGACAACGACTAGGTTAGGACCCTCGTCTTCCGGCACTGGTGTCACGTCGTTCCATTCTGGACGGTCCTTGTAATACGTCCAGGCGACGTCGCTGTCCCCGCTATCAGACATGCTCACTGCGGTTCAAAACTACAACTAAACGTCCCAGACAATTTACTCAAGTGTTTAGTATATGTTTACGAACACTATCGCTGACAGTAAAGATAATACATGTGCACACAGAGTAACGCGACGTGAACAAACAAGCGCAACTATCTAGGCCAAAGGTATTACTGACTTAATTAAACGAATTGTCCCGTATCTTTATTTAAACACACAGGTAATTTTTATTTTATTTATTGTGATTAGTAACTTAGCAAGTGGAAAATATGACAACTACAACTACGACAACAAAACTGACAAATCCCAGAAGTGAAATGACGTTTATGACCAGGGTTGCCAGTAGATCCAACTTATTATACTACTATTTATGTCCCAGAATTTATACAAAAAATGGTTGATTAAAAAAAATATTTGTTTGTTACAGAACGAGGAACAAAAATACTTGTAAATATAAATATAGTAAATATAGTTTTGTAGAAATAAGAGTTATTGTGAAATCTCTTATTACTGCTACTAATGTTATAGTAACAAGTATGAAGTAAAACGACGAATCCCACAGTACGATATACTTAAATGTAAATGTAAAACACGAGGTTTTAGCGAAATGTGCCGCGTCACTTTTCGCTAAAAACTCGTATTTTATTAATTTAAACTCATTTTTTATCGTTAGCGGCCGGCGTGCTAACTACCGATAAGCAACCGGCTATTAATGAAAAGTATACTTTAAATTCAAATTGCTATTCTTGTATTCAATTATACAAAGCAATCTCTATCTGTTAAACAAACAGGCAAAGTTGACCAAATTATAAAAAAATTGTATCCAAAATAATATTATGGCAGCCCTGTTTAAGACAGCACACATGACATCAGACATGACAAGCCTTGTGAGTGTGACGTATTAAAAAAAGTTGAACAGCACGGGATACTAGTACTTTGAGCGAGAGGTCTCGACTTTTATCGAAACTCCACTGAAGAGAAAGCGAGGTCAAGGAGTTTTAACACTTACAAAAGCTTCTGGCTATTGTCCTGTTAGAGAAATGCTTGCGATACCATTAAAGGATAGGAGATAGGAGGTTTTTATAGGATTCATCGCAGAATAAAATAACTTTTATTTTAGGAAAATAATATACTTATTTATTTAAAAATACTACCATGTAGGTAAATAATTTATGTTAACAACTAACAGATAACAAATGAAGAGGAATCATTCTATGCATTTACAATTTTTTATTAAAAAAGTCTAACATTAATTAACTCGTCGCTTATTACCAGCCATATGCGAGGCCGAGTCCATTGGAGTAGGTCATGTGGGAGACTGTGGGTGCAGCCGAGTATGCTACTCCAAGAAGACCAGCAGTAGCGACCTTGTAAAAAAGAGTACAAATATATAAAAATGGTTCCTAAAAAAAAAATACCAAAGTTGATTAGTAGGTAATTTTTTTTATTTTTTATTATTAACCAACTTATATTCACAGTTCAGGACATGGTCGAAAAAGTTGTGGGAAACAAAGCAATAGCAATAGCGTAGTAACATATACATATTTAGGATATACTCGTAGTACGGTGATAACGTTTAAGGGTCAGCTCACACCGAGACGCGACGCGAAGCGACGCTGCGCGCACACTTTAAAAGAGCGACTCAAAATATAACTTTATTTTCTACACGAAAAGATACACATTTCATTGTGAGAATTTAGAATACGTTGCACCATGCAGCGCTGCGCCACGTGATGCCTCGCTGCGTAGAGCGACGCAGCGGTGCTTCGCCGGTACGCGCGGCGTGCAAGAGCGGCGCTGCGCATCACGAAGCCGCGCGACGCCGCGAGGCGCAGCAGATGATGCGCTTGCAAATGGTAGACTGCGGGTGGACGCGGGGCGGGGCAGGAGCACGTGGCGAATGTAGACACGTTCCACTGCGCCGCGCGGCGTCTCGCTGCGCAGCGAGGCGTCGTGTTACCAACGATTTTACTATGCACCTCGCGACGTTGCAATGCGTCTCGCGGCGGCGCGCGGCGCAGCGCGAAATCACTGGCCTTTTCCAGTATCGTCGCGTTGCGTCGCGTCGCGTCTCGGTGTGAGCTGACCCTAAGACTGCGCCGAGCGCACAGTGGCGCCCGGAGCTTAGTGGCCACTATTTTCCGTTTTAATGATTACAATAAAACATAACAATTTAAAACTACTGTTTGTAATAATAATAACGTATAGTCTTGTGAAGCACAACTTAAAGTGCTTATTTTCTGCATTTTCATTCTAAAATAAAAGAAATCACCAAACAAACGATGAGGGCGCCACTGCGCACTCGGCGCAGTCTTAACGGCGGCGTTACAAACCGTGAAAATTGAAAATTTGAAGCTACATAATACATAATCTACCTATAATGTTCACTGCTGGAACACAGGCTTCCTCCCGGTGAGAGGGAATGGGCCGTACTCCACCACGCGGGCCCAGTGCGGGTTTGTAGATGTCACATGTCTTTGAATTTGGTTCTAGGACATGCCGGTTTCCTCTCGATGTTTTCCTTCACCGTTTTGAGAGCAGTGGTGATTAAATAATTTTACACAAAGTAAAGCGCCTGTCTGAGTTCGGACCTACGACCTACAACTTGTGAGTCGCGGCCGTTACCACTGGGCCACTACTGCTCTTTTAACTAAATTCCGCTTGCACCAATAAAGTTAGTTCCCAAAAAAAAAAATGTTTGTTTTATGTATACACGGCCACATATCAAGCTATAGATTTCCAGTATAAGCTGATCTCTCTTTGTACGGAAATCCTATAAAATGCGAGACCAGCGTAAACTGGATTTGTATAGCTTGATATGTAGCTGTGTGTAGCGTATACTTTTATGTATGTATGCATTTAGTGAAAAGCTGTTATTTTGACATTACAAACAGACACTTCAATTTTATTTCAAAGCCAAAGTCCAAGTCAAATCATTTATTTCAAATAGGCATATATAAGGCACTTTTGAACATCAAAAGGTAGTTACGTATGGAGAAGAATGGACAAGAAACTCCATACTTAGGTACTCTTTTAAAATGTTAACAATATTTTGTATCATCATCATTTCAGCCGAAAGACGTCCACTGCTGGACATAATCCTACCCCAATTGGGGGGTTTGCCATAATCGCCACGCTTGGCAGGCGGGTTGGCGATCACAGTATGGTGTTAAAATTGCATAGAGAACGCTGCTGCCCATTCTCTAGTAAGTATATTTTGTACACATTTTATTATTAATTATAATTATGTGAAGACGATGCACTTACCTACCTTGAATAAAATTACTATACCACAATACCTAGGTAAAAAGAATGAAAGTGAAGCAATGACATATTTATTTGTAGAGATGTGAGAACGCTTTAAAAAGACGAAAAAACTAAAATAAAATACATAATTAAAAAGTGGGGCAGCCAAGAGATGACCAGTCCCAACTGACGGCGCCCGTTCACGAACATTACACTCTTTTCTACCTATCCTAACCATTGATTTACGGATGTGGTTATTTAGCTTACCTTGGCGACAGGAGCGACACCGACATGGGAGACGAGCGGAGATGCGAAGTGCGAGTATCCTGGCGAGTAGGCAACTCCAGGGTTGCTCACGCGCACGTCAGATTTGCGGACGCTTGAGAACGGGGTGTCGATCGATTTTGAGTATGTCGATACCTGTTTATCAAAAACATTGTTTATTTTTTTTTTCTAACAAACTTCAAAAAACGAAGGTGGTTTTGCATTCGAAGAGTTTTATTCAAAAATAGAAAAGCATAATACTATTCGATTGGGCAATTTAGCAGGGTGCGAAGGGTGATCGAGACAGAGATGTAAAGAACACCCTCATTTCGTCAATTAGGCATGTTTAAAGTCCCAGGTGTAACATAAGGCGAGCCAAAGGCCTTCAAACGTCTTCCAAACTCCAGATTTACTGACAAATTCAAAAATTCAAAACCCATCCGAGCCCGATCTGCGAACTCAGGAACCCAACAGTTGCGGTTGCGACAAGAAGACCAACGAGGCAATTCGGTGGGCAATTTATACTGGACTCACCCCTGTTTCACAAGGTTATAATGACTTGACATGTAAGTTTAATATTAGTACACATACACCTTCCGGAATTCATTGAGGCGTGGTATTTACACATGGGCTAAGTGCCAAAAAAGCAAAACCAAAACTTTATCTTTCAAAGGTGCTATGTTGGGCAGCCATTTCAATATAAAGGTGCAAAAGTGCCTACAATTTTTTTTGGCACATGGCCCATTTGTAAATTCCACGTCACAATTGTCTAAACGGTGGTGAAAACCGCATTAACATCGGTTGCGTAGATAGTATAAGTTATCGGTCACAAAGACAAACACGGAAAGCGACTTTAAAAGCTCGTACAAACTAGTGCGATATCGCGAGCGCGACGCGACACTAGTAGCACAATTTCTTTGTCGCTGCCTGTCGCGCCCGCGATATCGCGCGTGTCTGCACGAGCCTTAATTAAAAAAAAACAACGGAGATATCCGCGAACACACAAAAAAAAATTAGATAAATATACGGTCGAATTGAGTTAAACGTCCTCCTTTTTTGAAGTCGGTTAAAAATGTATATTAATAGATTTAGCGGCTCCAAAGGCACTGCATAACATAGTGATTTTTTTTTTCTACATTCTCACAAGTTCTGAATGCTAATTTTGTTGATGAATGATGTTAAGTACCTGGCCAAGATTGAACGGCGATCTCAGAATATTGGAGTGCTGAGAGGCGACTGCTGGCTGAGAAGGGTAGGAGCTGTACGGGTTCCAGCCACCATAGGCGTAGGGAGAACTGTACCCTGGAGACACAAACCCAGCGTGGGTGGCGGCTGCTAGGCACACCAAAAATAACAACTGGAAAAAAAAGATACATTAGAATAATAAATGATCAAACACTAAGGGGCTGGCACCAGAACTAGGGTCGACCAGATTCTGGCCTTACATAGAGTTACGAGTCTTCTAGGACCTAGAAGACTCGTAACTCTGTCTAATAAATAAAGAAGATCCAGCGAAATGCTGATGGTTTAAGTGTTCTTCGGGCTACAGATGAGTCTCCAATGGGTGTATTTATTTGGGTAACAAAGTCCTTCATTGCCTCGAACCCCTAAATTATAGAGGCCTCACAAAAATTAAGAGCTGTTTATTAAACTATGATATATAGTTTAGCCAACTTCAAAATGGCTGCTAACAATGACCGTCCCAAAAGATAGAACTAAAGACATCAACGCCAGCACTCAACAGCTCAAACAGTGACAATGACGTCAATAGATAAGGGCCTAAAGTCTGCTATTACAATAGTGTCAGAATGGTCTATCATTGATTTCATAATTATTGTTGATTTTGTCAAGTTTGGTAATCTACTACTATAATGGCGTCATTATGACTTTCCAATGGTCAGCCACTGACACTCCATTGAAAGAATTGGTAATCTCGTACTTAATGACAAATGAAACTTTCTACTAAACTTTCAACTTCCTACTACTTCAGTTTGCTTATAACACTATTAAATAATACGTAAAAATATATATAAATGAAATCTGGCATGAATAAATGTACAAATGGGCCATTGTTATACAATTCTATTACGAGACCATTGACCGACCAATGATCGACCATTATGAATTTAGCAGATTACGAACTTTTAGCAAAATGACAATGGGATCGTGTTGGAGTGACGAATTTATAAAAATAGCAGACTTGGGCCCCTGGTAGGTAAATGATTGATAACTACTTATTGTATAAAAATATAATGGCAATCAATAACTCACTTTTAAAAGCATATTTAGTGTTCAACCCCTGAAAGCTCAGACCGATATGATCGGATCGGCAAACGCGTTAGCCTTTTATACTGGCCCAGGTATGTCAACATTGTAGAACGAAGGGCCACATGTGTGATAGATAAGGCACTCGCAACATAATGTATGACAGCATTCATTGTATGCGTGCACGCAGAGCTTTTAAAAAAGCGCGTAAGTACGCGCAGGCGTGGCTGCATACACATAGATACGCAAGGACAATACACACCCGGCCAGTTGGTCCTGTCACTTGCAGAAATATCTACAAATTATTACCTTCTAATGTTCTCAATCAATAAAATATCCATTGGATTAAAGTACATAAGATATAAATAAAAAAATCTGTTGAACAGGAGTTGGTTGGTCTGGATGGGTGACCATCTTTACATACCGAGATACTTCCGTGTCTCGGAAAGCAAGTTAAGCCGTTGGTCCCGGCTATCATTCGTGGACCTTTAACAGTCGTTACAGGTCGTCAGAAGCCCGAAAGTCTGACAACCAGTCTTAACAAGGGGTATCGTATTAATTAACCAGTAACTGTGTTGTGGAGGTCAGATAGGCAGTCGCTCCATGTAAAGTAAGTACTAGTATTCAGCTGTTTCCGGCTAGACTGGAAACCGACTCCAACATAGTTGGGAGAAGGGAGAAGGCTAGGTAGATGATGTTGATGTGTTGAACAGGAGAGGATTTAATAAAATAAGGTCTATCTGAACTTCAAACTTTAGTATAGTGACTTCGCAAAAGAAACCTTTTTTGCCTAGATTTACCTACCTATCCTACCTATCTCTCTGTGAAAACGTCAGTAAAGTGAGCTTGAAGTGAGAGCTGTCTTTTCACCTGATGCTAGGGATTGACAGTATTGACAGCTCACTCTAACTAAGCTCACTTCACCTAACTTTTCACGGCGAGATATTTACAGAATAGATCGGTTGTTCACTTTCTGCCTAGCTACAGAGTTCATCGAACTCACTCGCTGCGCTGCCGTTCGCTACCTGCGTTTTCCCACAGTAACGATACATTGCGTGTGAGGTAATATAACAAATCAGGTTTATTGGATTCCCATAATGTTCCTGAAATAATTTCATGTACCGGTCTTCTTAGTATGATATACTGAATTCACCCCATCAGTCTGCGGAGGGCAGTCCCTTTCACCCTGTATAATGGTGCCGATTCCCTTGTTCACAAAATAAACTAAATTTTAGTTCAGTGCATCTTTTTCTTCCTGTTTCATTAAGAAAAGGACAGAAGATAAATTTTAGTTTAGTCCTGTCAAATTAATCAGCGCCTGTCAGTACTCCTTATAAGTTTAGACGTGATTAAAAACTTGCCGACTAAAATTACGTCAATTTACGTCAAGCGCTGATTAATTTGACAGTACTAAACTAAAATTTATCTTTAGTTTAATATTGGTGCCGATTCCCTTGTTCACAAACTAAACTAAATTTAAGTTCAGTGCATCTTTTTCTCTCTAATTGATTAAGAAAAGGACAGAAGATAAATTTTAGTTTAGTCCTGTCAAATTAATCAGCGCCTGTCACTACTCCATACAAGTTTAGACGTGATTAAAAACTTGCCGACTAAAATTATGTCAAGCGCTGATTAATTTGACAGGACTAAACTAAAATTTATCTTCTGTCCTTTTCTTAATGAAATAGAAAGAAAAAGATGCACTGAACTTAAATTTAGTTTAGTTTGTGAACAAGAGAATCCGCACCACTGTCCAATTAACACACAGGCATACACATGCCTCGTCAAAAGTCACAGGACCACTTACAAAAATAATTGATTATCTAAATTGCAGCTGCTAGAACTTGGGCACTCGAATGTCTGTACTTGCAGGAGACCAGTACCTACGTACTCAACCTAACCGACTTCTATGTAGATACTACGCGTGCTTAATGAATTGTGAGTTATTTGAAGTAGGTTAGTAATAGAATTAGGTATAATAGCCACCAATTAGAAGTTTCCAAAATTATCACACGTAAAAGAAACTTTCGTACTTTTGTAATTTATATTGTATCCTTTGTTGGTGACCCCAAATAAATAAGTAAAAATATTCAGGACAAGTCGCAAGCTGCAGCCTTGCACTCACGGTTTTCTAAGTCGTGAATAGGGATGATTCCTGCGTAAAAAAAATAAAAACTGTTTAGTCCGTCAATCAGATAATAAAAAATTATTAGACATGTACATATTTTTTGCTTTATCATATTAATAAAAAATGACTTAGATAAAACACATTAAACTTGGGGAGTGGGGGCTCGATACGTCACAGCTACGTATAAAACCTACTGAGAAGTGACGTCATGCCACATTTGAACTCAATGTATCGCCGTAATTTTATGATTACGTAAAAAAAGAAAAAATACGTGTCCAATATTTTTTAATAATCTACATGACGGACAAAAAAAATTTTTTTAGTCAACATCCCTATTATCGCCACGAGAAAAAAAACTACCATGGCTATTCCCTGTCTGGAGAGAACGGACGGTTTAGTGGTAGTTCTACTGAACTCCTAAAACCCAACGGTGCAGTTACTCCGAAGTTGGGAGTGCGGGTTTCTACACCCCCCGTAGTTATCACTAGGCCTCGATATACTACCGAGCTTTCATCCCTTTTAAGTATGTCTACCTTACAGTAACTAAAAAGCAATGATGCATTTATTGCATCAGCCCCTAGCAGTATAAATGTAGGACACATACACGCCTAGGTAGGTAGTAATACATAATAACAATAATCTCCGTTTATATCTAGACCAAGTTCGTCAAGTTTTATCCATAGGTGACATAGGTGGATTACTTATAATAGGAGTAATGGCTGTATTGGCCCAGTTCGGTACGTATTATTATGTCTCTAGAACTTTTCGATAGTAACAATTTTGAGATCAATATTTTTTTAACGGTTGTTATAAGTGAAATTCCTGAAGATAGACCTTACTCAACTTCTCTTGCAGTAGTCATCAACAATCGCAGTATTTACAGTCCTCATGTGGACATTAGGCATAGACGATAGATTTGGGATACACGTAGGTATATATTTATCCGAAATTCTGCTACACCAGTCTTCGATTTTCGTATTCGGCCACGCCCAGTCGCGTTTCTAAGGTCGTTGGTTAATTTAAATGCGAGGGTGCAGCGTCTCACAATACGCTGACCGATTGGTGGTTGTCATAATTAGTATAAGAGAAACCAATAAAATATCTATCTATAGCAGGACGTTATTCCAATAAAACGGATGTACCTAGACGGACTAATGAACGATAATTTTGTGCGCATCTTAAACCACGGTCGAGCTAAAGATCGGGAAAAGTTACATCACAGACAATGACAGTTGCATTATCTATTGTCAAGTTTTTTTAGAAGAAATAGAAAATCTACGTACCTAATAAAAACCTCTAGCCTACATAAATCAGGAAAATTAGCAACAATCAAATTGTATTCGGCTAATAGTTCACACAATTTCCATATTATCAGCACGTGTTAGATTGTTAGACAGGGCGCGGTTCGCCTTGTCTTTTATTCATTACAAACTGATCTGTATGACCTAAACCCGTCAGCCCAGACTATTATCTACCTACGTTAAATTGGATATTTAGACAAGCCTATACGATGTCGTCAGATATAAGTGTGCAGTTCAAACTAATAAAAGTAATTGGCCATGGGTACACCATGCCGGTATCCATTATATGGTACAGATTAGCAAACCAGAACGATTTCTAGGCAATAATTACATTCGTCACGCTGTCCTCACGGGGCAAGCCAAGTGCATCGTCACACTAACTGCAATTCAGTTCTGCGTGCATCCTACTTAGTGGCTGGTCTTTGCAGTCATTTGTGCGCGAAAATGTATTTATTTGATAAACACTTGACTTTACTACTCTGGACGGTAGTAGTTACCGAGGCAGAGCGCTGGTATTCCGCGGCAGTCATTGAAAGAAGAGACGCTCTTCACAATTTTTCCAGTCCAGAATTTAGAACCAATTACAATATGCAAGATCGATTCATGCCTCTAATGTTAATCGATCCAAAAAGAAACGAAAATAAACGCCACGATTTTATTTCGACATCAAACACTTTTAGTAACACCAGGAGCGACAGCAATAATGTCTCTTATTTTAATTCTGAAGACGTCATAATAAATTACAACAACACAATAGAAAACATAAATGTATTGAAAAGAATACGACCGAAGAGAAAACATATTCGCAAGAAGTGTCCTGGGGCGGGATCGAGGCGGTCAAAGCAGTTTAATTCAAAACAGAAGCCAATAAGGACACGATTTCTGGAAGTTTTTCAGGTGGTAGAATTTGATCATGTGTCCTGTACATCTAGCAGTGGTCTAGAAGGGACGTGCCTGCCTGAATCTGAGTGCACTGACTCCGGAGGAGCGACCATGGGGACTTGTGCTGATGGGTACGGGACGTGTTGCGTCAGTAAGTTGTTTCCAATAGTTTTATTCAACTCATCATCTGCCTAGCTATAATTTCCCTACTATGTTGGGGTCGGCTTCCAATCTAACCGGATACAGCTTAATACCAGTATTTTACATGGAACGAATGCCTATCTGACCTTCCCAACCCAGTTACTAATGGAATACGATACCTCTTGGTAAGGCTGGTTGTCAGACTTTCGGGCTTCTGACGACCTGTAACGACTGTCAAAGATCCACGAATGACAGCCGGGACCAACGGCATAACGTGCTTTCCGAGGCACGGAGGGGTCTTGGTATGTAAAGATGGTCACCCATCCACGGACCAACCGCGGCATGCGTAGCTTAACCTGATCGATCGACCCGTGGGGCTGTTATTACTTAGCCACAAGCCCCTCAAATAGTTTGAATCAACTATGCATCCTGTGCCGTGTGGTGTCGGACGTAAAGAATAGCATCACCCTATTTCTTCTCGTGGGTGTTCGTAAAAGGCGACTAAGGGACTTACTAGAGAATGGGCAGCAGCGTTCTCTATTAACACCATACTGCGATCGCCAACCCGCCTGCCAAGCGTGGCGATTATGGCAAACCCCCCCTACTGGGGGAGGCTTATGTCTAGCAGTGGACGTCTTTCGGCTGAAATGATGATGATGATGCTAATTTAATTCTGTTCGTAAGAATGTTGCAGCCATTATTTCTGCCGTCTTTAGGACAGGTACCAGCAGTCTTTTTTTTTAAGACCTAAAAATATTACCTAAGTAAAAAATTTGCTAACAATGTTCCAGCTCAATTTGTGTGTGATGACCGCTCTGCTTCAGAGTCAGGGTGGTTTACTAACCCAGACTTTCCTTCGCCGAGCACTGAAAGACTGTCCTGTGCTTTTACGTTGGACAAAGCTTCTGAAGACATCAAACAAATACGTTTGGACTTCACCAATTTCGAGGTGAATACAACAGACAACTACAATCAAACTGAATATCACCCGCATCCCAGCTTAAAGAGGTGACTCGCATACTATAAGTAGTTATTTTGAGCTCACAAGCTCGGAAAGATTCTGTTTATCATTCGAAATCCGAGTGCAAAACTGCATTTTATCCGCTAGCATGGAGTGTTTTTAAAATTCGAATCTTTCTATTCAATAATTTTCTATACCGCGAATCCACTGAAAATGCATTATTACTTATTTCATGTCAGTCTGCCAACCTCATTTTTAGAATAATCTCACTGGCCAGCACCACGACTGCATATAAAAAAAACTGTTTAAAATTTTCTTCTATTTATTCAATTCACTTTCCGTCATTTTGGTTTATTTTTTGATAAAATCGTAAGAAAACAAAATATGAGCGATTCCAGCAGCGACGAAGACATATATTTAACACCTGCAGAGTTAGTGCAAGGGGTACATAATGCCGAATTGAGTTTTCTTCCGGAAAAATCGCGCGAAAAGTACTTAAAAGCGTATATACAATTTGTTCAATGCATGGAGACATTCTAAAGGCGCGAAAACGTTTTCGGAAACTATAATGCTATCATACTTCATTGAACTATCTACTCGTAAAACAACACACAACATAAAACTGTAGAGCATTTACTCGATGCTAAAAGCCACCACCAAAACAAAAAATATACACAGAAAAAGTTTCCTCGCTGTAGTGAGGTGTAAAGTTGTGTGTTTCGCTCGGCAGCAAAGTTATCCTGCGTCTCGCACCATTGAAACCCCCGCTACGCTCAGGTTTCAATACAAGTACTCGCGCCAAAAAACAACTTTGCAGCCTTGCTTGCCGAGCCGAACATACGACTTTTCACCTCACTACAGCGAGGAAAATGCACCGCTTGCACTTACTCGGCATGTGTTCCATTTATATCTTCGTCGCTGCTGAAATCGGTCATATTTTATGATTTCTTACGATTTTATCAAAAACAAACCAAAATGATGGAAAGTGAATTGAAAACAAAATATTTTTTTTTTCATGCAGTCGTCGTGCTGGCTATATACAGGGTGGAAAAAAAAGACCGTGGTTGGAGGAAAAGTACCTTTAATATTGATGATGGAAAATTTTACTGAAAGGAAACATTCCTTTATTTTCAAAAATAATTAAAAATAAGGAAAATAAAGACCGTGGTTGGAGGAAAAGTACCCTTTTCCTCCAACCACGGTCTTTATTTTCCACCCTGTATATGATTATTCTAAAAATGAGGTTGGCGCACTGACATGAAATAATGTTCTAATGCATTTTCATTGGATTGGCGGTATAAAAAATAATTGAATTGAAACGCTCGAATTTTAAAAACACTTTCCACGCTAGCGGATAAAATGTTGCTTTGCACTCAGATTTTGAATGATAAACTTCCGAGCTTGTGAGGTAACAAATAATTACCTGCACCCTGAACTAGTCGTAAAAAAACTTCATACACCCTTTAAGCGGGATGCAGGGAGGTCATTAATCATTAAATCACCAGTGTAGTATGTAGTGTTTACTGTGTTATGTCTTGAGACATGAAAATATTTTATAACTAAATCGCCTCAAAAAAAAAACCTTTTCAGCTACTTCCACCTACGGATGGTTCATGCCAAGATGATCAGTTCATTGTATCAGGACAAAATGTTAATAGCATAATACCGATTCTTTGTGGGATCAATTCGGGTCAACACGGTAAGAAATACTACTAATACTGACTAATACCTACTTTAGTACATTACTGCAGCGGCCTGCAAGAGGCATTGATATACGAATGACAAATAGGACGTCAGTCCATCAATGCCTGGTTGCGGTGCGGCCAAGGCTTGTAATAGGTAGTACTTACTTTTCTCAAATAATGCGCGGAAATGCAAACTAAGTAAATTAATTATAAATTCCAGAATGAATGACGAGCAACAATAATTTTTCACGCGCCAATTATGTTTAATTGTTTCTTTTTACTTCACTTTAAACAGCTCTATTTGCAAGCCAGTTAGAAATTTTAAAAAAATCTTTAAATAAGTCTTCTTGGTTGCCATGTTTCGAAATAAATACTTCGTTCCATTCTTAAATTACACGAAACTTAAGAGTCTTCATAGATATTTATACTTCGATTTATCTCGAAGAATGTTGTCAAAATAAGCTCAAATTTCCAAACATTTTTGAGAAAACGCATTTTTCTCATACCTATTTCCTACTTGATATCCATCTGGATTTTTCCGACCTTGTCATCTTTTGTCTGGACTTTTCGACGCAGGGCCCGATCACACGTAGATACCACAACCAAAATGGACACCACGTTTACGGACGCTAATTTGCATGAAAATGAATAGGTAGTCTCTTCACTCAGACCACATTTGGCCGATATCGACCACATCAAGGCGACATCGCAGCCACAACGCAACTACAGCGTTGCGTCGAAGCGACGACACTGACCCAGCCGAAGTCGATCTATCTGCAAACACTAGCCACAATGTAACCAGTAACCACATCGCAACAACTAGCGAGTCTAGCGACAACGCACCACAACGGAACTACTTACAAAAAGTTGCAGCGACACTAATCACGCGTATGTAACCACTGCTTGGCGATGTGGTGTGGCTGTGGTACACACGGCTACATATCAAGCTATACAAAGCTAGTTTACGCTGGTCTTACATTGTATAGGATTTCCGTATAATGAGAGATTAGCTTATACTGGAAACTTATAGCTTGATATGTAGCCGTGTGTTCGTGTGGAATGGGCCCTAATAGGGGTTTTTTTTTATAAAAAGAAAAAGTTAGATGATAACAAGGTACTGAAAAAAGAAGGATTTAAAAGTATAAAATGTCCGGACTTTTTTGCATTTGTCCGCCATTTTGTCAGAAGTGCAGGTAAGTATGTAGGTAGGTACCAAATTATTACATTTAATAAGTAGGTAGGTACATGTCCCAGCCTGCTTCGGTTGATACAAGGCTTTGTTTCAGTGTACATTGAAGTCGGTGATGTCGACGGACCCATTTATCTTACGTTCCAAACCGTTTCTTCCGATAGCAGATTATTTTCGATGAAGGTACAGTATTCCTATTTCAAAAGAGTTCACTTAGGTAAGGAATAAAATTAAGGAGGCACCAAGTAAATACTTTATCATTAATACCTATCGTACGTGAGGTCTGCGAACAGCAATTAGAACAGTACCATAGGCGTATGGGAGGCGGGTGGGCCGTGCCCAGCCCAGAATGGTCTAACACTACTGAGCTCAGATTTTGTCTACTAACTACTCTGAAATGCTACTAAATCATACCAAATTATGATAAATATTCATCCATGATGTTCGTAGTTCTGACGTGGCTACTCAATCCAAACATTTAGATTGAGGTGCCACCTTTATGTTCACTTATCTTTTGAAGTACTCGTATTATACTACAAAATCGAGGATCGAACCTACAGTTACTACTAAATAAGTTTTTTTTTTAATTGCCCCACACTAGGAATTTCTCCTGTATCGTGGGTGCGTTTACAAACATCAACGACCATATAGCCCCTAGACGCCTAATAACAGGTGCCCGATGTCTGTCAACACATCAGACTTATAGATCTGATGTAGGTCGCCACTCAATGATTTCGATTCAGTTTCGACCAGTTCTGTGAGCCGTAAACACTTCTGCGTTAGTCAATAAAAAATTGTGAAAATAAATATTAAAATAGCCTCATGCACAATACGTTGGTGTGGTAAAAACAGCCACACTTCGAGTTTCCTTAAAGATAGCATAACAAATTCATCGGTAAGTTAATAGTTACATAATCATAATTAGATTTATTTTCTGATATTATTTATCGGAGTTCATCTTATACTGGTCATACTTGTAGGTGAACCAGAGGTGCAAGGACTCTCGTTGATGTCTTTCGAGTTTGCGTCCCTTTCTTTTGAAAGTAATTTTTTCGCTATCTCTTTTCCTCTATTATTAGGTAAACATAAATAGTGATGCAGCATATTCAAATTGACCAAATCTGTTATCGATAAAGCAAAAACCTATACTATAGGTATAAATAAGAAATTTAAAAAAGAAACACTAATTACAATAGAGAAAAGCTGCCCAATGCAAAGGCGAATTATTATTATCGCCACTTTAGTGTTTGATAGGATTAAAATAAAATCCAACGTTAAAAGTAGTCTAATAGCTTATAGAGACAAAGGTGGCTTGATATATCCTTCACCAACTGTGATCAAAATTTGTCGTCGTTCTGAAATAACCATAAAAGCATACCTTGAAAAAATTTCAAAAAACCAACGTCCTGGTCAATAATACTTTAAGCATTTTCATTGGCGAGGAACAATTTCCTAATATAAGTAACCATCAATTCCACTCTGAACTAACCAATCATGTGGTGGATTTGTCAATAAGTGTTATGCACAAATTATATTTCCACAAGGCTAGCTTTCTTACAACGTCTGCCCAACACAAACACTGTTCGAAAGATTTAGACAAAGTTAATACATTTCAAAAATGATTAAAGTATCAGTGTTTTTGATTGTCCAAAAATTATGTATATTTTAATCCACACAGAAAATTTCCCTCTCACGGAGCGGCGTCTGTCCCAGCAGTGGGAATATTATAGGCCATTATTGTATTCTATAAATAATTATTAGACTTTCAGAATTTAGTATTTTTTTAACTATTAGGTACAATATATGAAACAACCTCTGAAAAAAAAAATATTTTTAAATAAATACGGAAAGAATTTTCATATTTTGTTTTTATTTTTAACATTTTATGTTATTACTTTAAGTACCTATATCAATTACATTAAGTGCATGTTAAAATACTATTAAGAAATAGGAAGGTAAAACAGCCACTTATTTAAAAAAAATATCGATACCTTCGTGTTTTATTTAAACTTGCCCCATCCCTAGTAATACGTAATGACCTTGGTAGGGCCAATCAGAACGCAGTACCCCGCTTCCTCATACCTCAGCTAGTTGACAGAATTGTTTTGATGCGTTAGATCAAGCATTAGGCGTCTATGGGCTATATGGTCGTTGACAAACATTTAAACTCACATACACAAACAGCCAGACCCGGAACAACTACTTAAGATACGAATTTTCATTAAGATACGAAATGTGGCACCTCAATCCTTACGGACATCAAATATTGGTTTCGCACGGGAATCGAACTAGCAAGCAATCACTCAACCCATTATAAAAGTGCATAATGCCACTGTGCCAACCGTGCCGACGCTATGTGCAGTGTTATTAAATACGTATTTGTTTTTACTATTTTTATTAACGTTTATAATTATAATTTTACAGGTAACACAATTGACGTCGTCAGATGAACAAGCTGCACCTACAGGCTGCCTACAATACTTCACAGAAGCTCAAGGCTATTTAGAATCCTTCAACTATCGAGATAAATCTGACATCGTTATTGCAAGAACCCCAAGTTATTTAGTAGGTATTTGTAAATATTCATTGATGTAGAATGTAATGTAATGCTCGTGACTAAATTATAACAGTCCCACGGGTCTATAATCAAATCAAATCAATTTATTTGCCATAAGTGTTCGTACAAATATAGATCGATAACACTTAGTCCCTACCACTGTTTTTATATTTAACCCAAAGGTTGACTGGTAGAGAATGCCTTGTGGCATTAAGTCCGCCTATGTACCACTATTGTACATGAAGTTTAAATAAATAAATAAATATAATACTGTGACATGCAAACATATAGAAAGAAAGAAAGAAAAATATTTTATTTGGGACACGCACAAGAAATACAAACAGTAAAAAAAATGAGCATTTTATACTAACAAAATTTACATTGTAAACAACCACAAAAAACAATAGAATAAGACTTGTGCGCGGCCAAAAAGGCCACTATCTCACGTCGTCGTCTCTATCTAACGTAAGAAATTTTGAATTTAGCGAGCTACCCTGACGCTTTCGCCTTTATTTATTTATTTAAACTTCATGTACAATAGTGGTACATAGGCGGACTTAATGCCACAAGGCATTCTCTACCAGTCAACCAACTTTAGGCCTCTGCCTCGAATCTTGCGGGCAGCGGAGCGATGCGCGGCGGCGGGCGGCGGCGCGGGAGCGGCAGGATCTAATGTGTAAAATCAAATGAACCGGCCCTCGAAAACAGCGGCGCGGCAGCGGCGCGGGGGCGGGCTATGAGCCAGTGCTGCCACTTAGCGCTTTACGCGCCAGATCTAGCACTTTTTTTGCCTCGAAGCGCGTTTTAGCGCCTAGCGCAAAATCTAGCGCTTTTTAAATTATGAAACAATATTATTTAATGCAGCGAAAAACATAATAAATTACTTGTGCTAAATAAAATTATTTATTTATTTAAACTTCATGTACAATAGTGGTACATAGGCGGACTTAAAATTATGTATTTCTACCTACTACTACCAACATTGAAAAATTGCTATCATGAAATTTATTTTCTCTGTGGGGCAATTGTGTAAGTTTAACTTACACAATTTACTAAGTCAAACTTATAAGTTGTCGATGATCGGCAACGCAAATCGAAAACTCTTTAAAAAAAAGCCAATTTTGCGTTTTCTAGCGCTTTTTTACAGCGCTGATAGCGCGTTTTCGCTTAGACTAGTTGGCAGCACTGCTATGAGCGGTGCACTCCAGTCAAGCGGTGACCGCCCGCGCGTCTGTTGTCAAAAAGATGTTGTCGCCGTTGTTCAGACATTTCGTTCGCGAATAAAAACAAATATCTCGACGACACAACCACGAACACAACACTACGCCGCTATAGTGCCGCACGATCTGCCCGCCTGGGGCCTAAGTCTAGTAATTTACAAACGTAGCAATGGTCTCGCGATTGTGAGCATTTGACAGTGTTTGTATGGCAAATCTGTCAAAAACTCACAATGAAGAGACCATTGCAACGTTTGTACATTAGTAGACTTGGCCCCCTGGTTTCGAGAGCGGGTCTGCGTTGCCCGCGCCGCTCCCGCGCCGCCGCCGCTGCCGCGCCGCAGCCGCGCCACCGCCGCCGGCGCCGCTGCGCTGCCCGCAAGATTCGAGGCAGAAGCCTTAGAAGTTTTGAATTCATACCGCTATTCTGAAACTTTGAATGTTGATGCTGATGGTATGAAATGAAGCCCATCATTATAATAAACTATGCATTTCCATTTCAGAACAATCTTAATTACGCTATGTGCATCGAGCGTAAAGTAGAGACCTGCAGTGTCACATACACCAATAGCGGCAACATACAGATAGTCAATTACGACACGGGTAAGTTCACATAATAGACCCACATTACCTTAATAACTGTGACCTAGGTAGCCTACATAGGTTATTATGAAGCCTAGCCCAATTGACCGTAGTAATAAATGCCTGCATTTTAACGTTGCATTTTGTGTTTATTTCGTTTTTGCGTTTTAGTTCTACTAAGGGACCTTAAGAGGGCATACTACGGTTCACTAGCGCCACCCCTTTAAAAAAATATTATCTCGTGACTGAGAAGGAATTATGAAAAACGGCTTAATCAGCGACCTGTGTCTAGAATTTTCTAATACCTTTTATAACGTTTTACTAGCTTTTGCCCGCGGTTCCGCCAGCGTAGATGTCGGTTATCGCGTAAAAAGTAGCCTACGTCCTTCTCCATATCCGAGGCTATATCTCTGCCAAATTTCATGACGATCGGTTCAGCGGGTTAGGCGTAAAAACGTAACATACAGCCAGACAGACAGACCGAGTTACTTTCACATTTATAATACTAGCTTTTGCCCGCGGCTACGCCCGCGTTGATGTCGGCTATCGCGTAAAAAAGTAGCCTATGTCCTTCTCCATATCCCAGGCTATATCTCTGCCAAATTTCATGACGATCGGTTCAGTGGTTTAGGCGTGAAAACGTAACATACAGACAGACAGACACAGTTACTTTCACATTTATAATATTAGTATGGAAGTATGGATTAGTATGGAGTAAGGATATTGAGACACGAAACAACAAAATTCGATCTAAAGCGGCCACATTCCTCTTTATCGTATTGTTTTGCTTCGTGTCTCAATATGAAATTTTATAAAAGGTATTAGAAAAGTCTAGACATACTTACCGAGGTATCTTATTGAGCCGTTTTTCATAATTCCTTCTCAGTCACGAGATAATATTTTTTTGAAGGATTGGCACTAGTGGACCCTTGTACACCCTCTTAATTTTACTAGTGAAGTCTTTTGTTTTTATTGATAAGATAATGTTATCCACTTTCTGCAAGTCGATTGTTACATGCCAGTATGTTTTTCGCATCTGTTGGTTAAATATTATACGATGTTGTAGACTCGCAGCTTATAAGCCAATAGGTACCTACTTAGGTACGTAGGTAATCTAGATACAAACAGCGCGGGTAATGGAGTTTCCTGAGTTTATTTTAAACAATGATGAGGATAATGACATTTACAAGATGTGTGGTCATATCAATTGAATGTTACCTACCTACCTCGTTATTCTATTACACGAGTACCTCTCCCCGACATAGGTATGCAGTGTTCAGTAGCTATTCAAAAGGACTTAGGTATAGTGTTTCCGGCATTTAGACAAACGCGGTATGAAGACTCAAACTTCTGCTGTAGGCAACAAGGAAACTGAAACACGAGGAAAAATTGCCCTATTGCTAAAGTTACTTCCTAAAGTTAGCTAAAATAGAGACAAGAAATAGGAATCGCAAACTGCTATGAACAGTTATGATTTTGTAATAGTGGTTGAGTAGGTTAATTAGTTACACCCGGTGTCTGATTTGAGTTTTTTTTTTTTTTTTTAACTTGTTTGATTGTATATTAGTTTTACAAACAAGTTTTCTTTTGTTCATAGATGGACTACCAGTAATCCCTCCTGGTCAAGCTGGAGTGGAAATCCTGAACTGTCCCAGCGATTGGTTACTGATAGCTGCGACTAGGCTCTGCGGCGAGCGCCTGAACGATGGGTCTGTTTTTCAGGACTTCACCGTCAATGCGCCAATTACAGGTTACTCATCAGCAGCATTCATCAGATAACAATTTTTTTTCTTTGTTATTTTCTTTACATAATTATGTTAGTTTGTAAGGTAGGTATATATTTGCCTCAAAGAGATGTCAGCACGCACTGACGGGGTCTAGCGGACCCCGTCAGTTCGTGCTGACATCACCGGTGCCTGCCAGCAGGGTTGCGGGTTTGTCCGAAAGGGATACCGTGGTCCTGGCACACAGGCAACTGAAGGAACACGGGTGGGTTTTAGTCAGTAAAAGTCTGACACCCCGCTCCGCTCAGAGCGGGAGAAGTTATTTGATAATTTCCCACCCAAAAAAAGTACTTAGGTATATATTTATAGCCTGCAACAAATGTTTTATTATAATTTAGTAGGTTGGGGAAAAAGTATGTATCTTCGCATTTTTAAAGAAAATTCAAAACATTTTTTATATAGTTTATTTACATTTAACTATAGTATGTAGGTACCATTTTGTTCGATAACTTTTTGCCATCTTGTAGGTAGGGACATGATCCCATTGCTATAGAAATTTTGGGACTTCTGATCAAAATACCGCGACAAGTGGTTTTGGCAGTCCTCTCGTGATGTTAACCTGACACTGCCTAAAGAATTCTGAAGAGACCGAAACAGGTGGAAATCTGAAGGTGCAAGGTCAGGACTATATGGCGGATGCATTAACACCTCCCAGCCAAAGTCTCTTAATTTTTGCTGAGTGACTAAAGATTTGTGAGGTCTAACGTTATCATGATGAAAAACCACACCCCTTCTGTTGATTAATTCCGACCGCTTTCTCTCAACTTCTTGCTTTAATCTCATCAGTTGTTCGCAGTAGAGTTCAGAATCGATGGTCCTGCCTGGTGGTAACAGCTCATAATGAATAATGTCCTTCCAATCCCACCACACACACAGCATCACCTTGTTGCGAGTTAACCCGGGTTTCGCCACAGTCTGTGAAGCCTGACCGGCCTTTGACCACGACCTTTTTCGCACGTTCTTGTCGTACGTGATCCACTTTTCATCACCAGTTACAGCTTCTTCAAAAATGGTTCGGTTTCATTACGTCGTAATAAAGAATCACAAATGAGTACACGGTTCATTAGGTTTCTTTCAGTGAGCTCGTGAGGTACCCAAATATCGAGCTTTTTTGTGTACCCAGTTTTTTCAAATGTGCCAAAACTGTTTTGTGGTCAATTCCCAGTTCTTCAGCTACGTCGTAACTACTGATATGCCGATCTTACTCCACTTTTTCAAAAATGGCATCCATTTTATCCGTAATAGGGCGACCAGAGCGACGTGCAATCTTTGACATCAAAACTTCCGGATTGAAAACGCTTAAACCAAATTTGTGCTACTCTCACAGACACTGCACTACGTCCATAAACATCGCAAATTTTTTTCGCGGCTTGCGTTGCATTTTTACCTTTTTTGTAGTAAAATTTTAAAATGTATCGAATTTCTTCATTAGATTCACTCATCTTGACAGTACGAAAAACAAATGAAAATCACACATTTTCCTAATTTGAATTTGGAATTATGTTCTTTAAAATTTAAACTTTCAATGATACCAAAACCAGCCAGATACAAATAGTATAGCCAAAGAGATTTTATTACAAGTTCATACATACTATAATGCGAAAAGACTTTTTCCCCAACCTAATATTTTTACACTTAAATTTCTTCAGATAGCGCTGTTTATTTCTCATATACACTTATTTTTTTACATTATCGTCAATCATAGACCTTTCCTTTCAATGCACCTATACTTTGCATCTTATCGCCTAATTAATCTTTTCTCCTCAGATAATGGTGCAGGGCCCATTGTAGTATGGTTTCGATCTGACGAATCATACATTGGCGATGGCTTCAAACTGATGTATCAACAGAACTCATGTAGTACTTAGTGATAATTAAGTAGTTAAACATAGTTATTATTTCAAATACGCATTTATTATCTTATTAAATGTTTGGTGGTGTATTACATACCTACTGTTTTTATTTAAGATTACCTAGACTTAGTTAACCTTTGGTTAAATAAAATTACAAATTATCAAAATAAACTATCTCAGTGCATAACAAAATGTTTTAAGAATTATTTAATACATTATGCATTATTATGTAAAGTGTACAGTGTGTGTTATGTGTGTGTGTATTGTGTGTTGCATTGTTATGTACACATCGTACATCGTTCACATCATTCTTTCATAGTTCTAGACAACCAATCTACTGTAGCCACCCAAATCCATAGCCCAATATGTTTTGTTTCCCTGTTCTGCAATAGTCCTGTATAGGGTTGCCAACTCTCGAAAGGACCATCCCGGGATAATTTTAAGAAACCGAGTAGGTGATTTGAAAAAAAATCTAAATCATTTATTAATTTTTAAATTTATATTTACTTTGCATTTCAGCAGCATCTAATATTTGACGGTTTTTTACCACAATATCATAAAAGTTTTTACATGAAAAATCGAAGTTTGTTAGTATTTGTAACTCAGCTTTTACTAAAGAAATATTCATTCGGTTTCTATCCTTGCTCCATACTTGTTCCATCATGCTGAATACGCGCTCGCAAGAAGCATTAGAGACAGGAATGGAAAGAACAAACGCGACATGTTTTTTCAATTCCGGACAGGTTTGTCTTTCGATTTCGTAAAGAAGTCAACCCAGCGTAAATCCACTCGATTTGCTTCAAAGAGATGTGGTTGCATCTCACTCTCATAGAAACATCGGAGCAATTATTGCATCCCGGGATGTCGGGAGGTTAACCATTATTACCGGAGTCTCCCGGGCAATCCGGGAGGGTTGGGAACCCTAGTCCTGCACCAACCGGAGGTTTTCCTTGGGTGCACTTGCTAAGTGCATATAAGGATAATTGTCGGTTGTTGCCTCAACACTTCAAATTGTTTAAGGAGCCTCTGCGAGTTGGCTTCGGCCCAGTGGCGTAGCTAGGGGGGGGCATAGGGGACGGTCACCAAGATACACAAAAATTATCACGTTTTTCGTTCGGGGAAGCGCTAAGGTAGTCCGCGAAATTCAAATATTCTTACGTTTTTTTGCAATTTGCACGTCAGTGGCAGGTTATATGTTGATAAAAATATGAACATACAACCTAATACTGATCTGCAAATTGATGAAAACGTAAGGAAATTTGAATTACGCAGGCTAGCCTGGCGCTCCCGGCCACCGCAGGCGCGGGCTTGCGGACGGCGAGCTATGGGCAGCTCGCCGTCCGGTAAGGACCAGTAAGGTAAGGGCCCGGGTCGACGGCGCGTTGTGTTCCACGCGCGCCTCAAAGAGATGTCAGCACGCACTAACGGGGTCCGCTAGGACCGGTGCCTGCCAGGGTTGCGGGTTTGTCCGAAAGGGATACCGCGGCCCTGGCACACAGGCAATTGAAGGAACACGGGTGGGTTTTAGTCATTAAAAGTCTGACACGCCCTCCCGCTCCACCCAGAGCGGGAGAAGTTATATGATAATTTCCCACCCAAAAAAAAAAGGCTACCTTGGCGCGTTCGGCTTAACAAAAAATTGTTAAGGCGGTATGACCCGACAGAGACGGCGCTTACTAGTTATTTGAATTCAAGGGAAACAAAAAAAAAATGTTCTATAATTCTGAAAACTGCTATTAATTAAATAAAATCATACTTTACGTTTATTGGATGTTTATTAATTTTAACAGTTTTATGCACACCAGGTGCCACCCATGCTAGCTACGCCACTGCTTCGACCTCTCCTACCGAGATATGTCAAATGTTTGATAAATATAAAACTATTTGCTGCATTCAAACTAAGCATTACGTATTAAATAATAATATGGAACAACTTACAACAACTTTGGCCAATTATTGTCGGTACTTGTGCCATACATACATTTATCATTACTGTTTATTCAAAAGATTATGTGAAGATTAAATAATATACAATGATTTTGGTGGGATAAAGCAAAAATCATGTGCATGAACAAAAAACTAAGACACTAGCAAAAGGTTTGTATAAAAATAGTTTAGCTACTAACTAGACAAGACACTATAAATGCATATTTTTAATTGCTAGAAAAATTAAGAATATAGGTATTTGTACTCATTACTGCTTTAATTGCTGTACTTTTTCAGTAGACAAAAAAAAAGAGATAATGGATCTTCTTTTTTTGTCTACCCAAAAAGTACTTACATTTACATAATAACATCATTAAAATATTAATAACATAAAATACATATCTGATATCAGTATCTGATTTTCATGAGAGATTAACATTCAATATTATAATTTTCTCATACAATATTAATTAGGTCTCAATTACTAACTAGTGAATTATGTATATATTTTCACTTGTTCAAATTAAATGCATACGTTTATTTATATTAAATGAAAATAAATTGCATGACTGTAAAAATTCTCTCATATTTCGTCATGCCCTAACAGATGATTGAAATACTGAATTTGGCTCTTGAGATACAGGAACTTCTAGTACAAGAGCCAGGGCTACACAGATGTTTGTTATTTGAAGTGAAAATAAAGAAATTATTATTATTGGAACGAAGTTCTTTAATGTGGCTTGCGGTTGGAGTAAAGCATTATGCCCGAGTGTCAGTTTCAAGTGTCAATTGAATCTTGAGACCATACTTACTCAGTATACTCAGTATTAATACATAACATACAGCGAAAGGAACTTCGTTCCAACCGGGTGTACCCCGACACCTCCCAACTTTTTTTTTATAAAATGTTATTTGTTTTTAATATTACCCTTCTTTTTGAGACCATCTTTAACAATATTATAGAATGAGAGTAAGATTCCTACCATGACAATCCTTAACAATCCCATTGAGAAGACTTGCAGAACAACTTGCCAGCCACTTTCTATGGAGCCACCAAACAAAGTACTTAGTAATGTGCCAGTGAGGCTATACACGGAATATGTCTTGCCAACCTGAAACAAATAGTAAAAACAAATATAATTTTCATCAATTTGGAGGAACGGATATTTTGGTGCATCATGGGAGAGGCCTAAGTCCAGCAGTGGATTGAGACAGACTGAGTTGATTGATTGGACCAACACACTTACAAGTAACAATGACTTCCATTTTGACAGTTCCACAACATTCATTGCATTATTTCATTGATGTATAAAAAAGAAAGATTAAGTACGCGCTCCTTGACGTGGACCGCATAAACTATGCCAAACGGCACAACGGACCTTAGTCACAATCGAACTGGCATTTGTGTAGCACATGTGTAGCACGTTAAGTAAAATTACCGTAATTGTCTAAATAAGCAGCAACAATACCTTTCTGTGTTTTCAAAATGTGCACAAATAATTCACAAACCGAAAACACGTTCCACATTACTTTTCACTCGTAAGTACATCAAAACTTATTTTCTTTAAAATTCTCCTAAATAATATTGCTTTCTAGGCCGCCATTTATTTTTGAGTTGTTATGGGTACGTAACAGTGACAATTATTGCTATCTCGTTCCCGCTACAGCCCTCGTCATATCTCTCTTGTTGTCATATCTCGTTTGACGAACGACATTGGGAAATGTAGATGTGTGGGTGTGTTTACATGTAATTGTTTCTAGTCTAATGTTTACTGACAACAGACCAATGCCTTAATTTCCGTTTTTATACATCAATGCATTATTTGAGTTGTTGAGCAGACAAATTTTTCGAACTTATGAATTAATAGATTAGTAATATGCATAAAAATCATTCAGATTGTGTTTGTGTGAGTGTTACGCTATTAGGGTGCAGCATAGACAGTCTTTTTCCAAGTAAGTTTTATAATATTGTAGGTACTGTGAATACCTAGTAGTTCTCAGTAACAAGGAAAAGTTTGTTTCAATTCCTCATGTTTTTCCTTTACTTTACCTATACTCCATTTGAAATAATATTAGACATCTAAAAAAACCTTTTTTACAGTCCGTTTAACCGATTTTGACTTCTATTTTGTAGACATAAGAATGACATTAAAAGCAAAAAAGTGGTTACCATACCAACTATTAACTGCAGATGCCATTTGTCATTCCACCAACACAATAGAAGTCAAAATCGTTTGAACAGACTGTATACAAGGTTTATTTAAATGTCTAATCTTACTTCAAATGGAGTATAGTTAGTCTCAAAGGAAGCATAGTAAATCAATGCACATTTTGCACACATTTTGTAATAATTTCATATAAAAAGAGACATTTACCCTACAGGGGAAAAATCACTCCCTAAAGTATAAGTCCTTACTGCTTAGTTCTTATATTTAATACTAGCTCTGACCACAAAAAAAGACTTAAAAGGCTTACGATAACAGACCTATCAAGCTAGACTATGTATTTTGACGGCACGGTTGGTGCAGTGGTTAAACGATTGACTGCTGCGCTCCGTGTCGCGGGTTCGATTCCTGCACGGAACAAATATTTGTATGATCTACAAGTAGTTGTTACGGTTCTGGCTGTTTGTGTATGTGAGTTTAAATGTTTGTAAACGCACCCACGATACAGGAGAAATTCCTAATGTGGGGCAATTAAAAAAAATATATATAAAAAATTTAAAAACTTTTCAGTAAAATTTGCCATCATCAATATTAATGGTACTTTTCCTCCAACCACGGTCTTTTTTTTTCCACCTGTATATTTAGATAATAATTATATAAGGGTTTATTTATAAACACTGCTTAAAGTTAAGTAATGATTAGCGACTGTTTAACCATACATTTTTGACGTTTGAACGTCACTTAACTTTATGCAACGTTTATGAATAAACCCCATAGCCTATAACCATCTGGAATAATGTACCTTAAAAATGGTAAAAGAATTTTTCAAATAGGAGCTGTGGTTCTGGAGATTAACCTTCCACATATACACACACTTACAAAATTTGCTCTTTCTTTATATTATTAGTAAATTATTATACAACTATTTACACTAGGTACCAAATGAAAATAAACTATACATACACATACATAACATAAAACCACGCCTGTAATTCCTGAAGGGTTATGTAGAGGTCATCATCATCATTTCAGCAGAAAGACATCCACCACTGGACATAAGCCTCCCCCAATTGGTGGGGAGAGGGAGGTTTGCCATAATCGCCATGCTTGGCAGGCAGGTTGGCGATCGCAGTATGGTGTTAAAAATGCGCAGAGAACACTGCTGCAGATTCTCTTGCGAGTCCCTTATTCGCCTTTTACGACACACACGGGAAGAAATGAGGTGGTGCTATTCTTTATGTCTGGCACCACATGGTATGGTTAGGTAGAGGTGTACCTTAGTAAATCTATATTAAGTTAAAATATTAACTAAAGTATTAATAACTTACGAGAGCATCATGAATCATTTGCTTTCCAACATCCTCAGCGGAGTGCAACCCAGCTGATCCAGATATAAGTTTGGTCTCCTCAGGTTTTGTAAGATCCTCGTTCTTCAAGCCAGGAGTATCAGTGTCAGGGGGGAATGCGACTGTCAACCTTACGCCAGTACCCACCATTTCCATGATTACTGACTCTGCTAACCCACGGACGGCCCATTTACCAGCGCTGTAAGCACTGTACCCATATATACCTAGAAAGTTTGAACTTTTGTCAAACATTGAATAGTACCACAATTGAGGCGTCTAATTGCAAACCCAGCTAAAACGATTTTTCTGGATATTGAGTTATTGATGAGTTATAAATTCAATAAAATTTAATCGCACTCCTTGGAGCATGACACATTTACACAAGTCTCCATTGGTCCACCATACTATTCGTAAGGTCACTTGGTGCAAAAGCAAGCGCTGTGATTGGTTGTTTTCATTTTAGAGAAATTCGAATTTTCCCATGCCATTTATAGTGGATTTTGTTACCAAGCATAAGGTTGGAGGCTCAATATAGTACTGTTAGAGAGAGATTTGCTCGGAAATGAGTTTGTCACTTGTCTTAGTACAGAATTGAGAAAACTTTCAAGAGAGAATAAAGTCGGTTTCAAGGTAAAATCCGTTTTAGCAGGGTTTGCAATTGGACGCCTTAATTATGATCCAAGAAAACTTACTTTAGAAAAAACTCAAACACAGCAATGGTTGAACAAGCAAAACAACTTGTTGATGTACGTACCAACTAATGCAGCTTCAGAGCTAACAAATACAATGAGACCTTCATTTCTTTCCTTCATTCCCGATAAAACATACCGAGTAGGATATGCGGTGCCAAAATAGTTTAGATCAATCATTTGCTTTATCACATCAACTTCCATTTTCTCAAACTGGCCACATATGCACATACCAGCACAGTTTACCAACATAAATATTGGGCCCAACTGGTCTTCTATAGACGCGAAACTTTTTTCTATGGTTTTGTAATCAGAGGTAACGTCTAAGGCAACAGGTTGTATTTTTTGGTTGCTTTTATCTATGCAATTTGCGGTTATCTCGGCAACGGCACTGGTCAGTTTACCGACGTCACGCCCGATAACGGTAACATTAGCCCCAAGCCTTGCTGCCTCCACCGCAGCGGCTTTTCCTATTCCACTAGATCCGCCTGTTATAACTACATGTTTACCTTTCAAATCCTTGTAAATTACTTTTTTATCCAAAGAGAAATGTATGACAAGTCCCAAGGCGACTAACACAAATAGAAACACCAACATGTATATCAACATGGTTTTGATCTAAAATGTACTGGACTAAGTATAAAATATATTTAACGTTTGAGGGTTGTGTTGAAGTAAAAATTAGAATTTTTTATCAAATATTATTTCCTAATCCGAGACCGACACCCACCCACCGACAGTCCAACACCGGCTCCGGCTGAAAGTGACAGTTGGTGACAGTCAGTAACTCAGTACAGTCAGTACCACAGAATGACAGATTACTCCTACCTTCAGTACCTACCTACTGGTACTGCTGATACTGACAGTGACTTTGTCAAATGAAAAATACGGAGATCGTATAACCAAAGTCTCAAATTCAGATAATTTATGTAAACAAAGGGGATAACATATCAAAAAAATATTTTCGTAATGGTAATTCACATAAAATGGCGAAAAAATGGTTACATTTTCTTTTAAGTACTGAATTTAAGAAATAATAATTACAAAATACTCATACCGTAATTATTTTTATAAATTTTCTGTTTTAAACAAAGTTATTAAAAAAAGGAGATTTTCTGGTATAAAATATTTTATGATACTGGTAACAATGCAGGAGATCCAAACATTTTCACATTTTTTACATCTTTAACAACACTAACATTACAACTCTCATTCATACATTCATATTGTATGTAGCATATCTAGCCACATTTTTGATGAAAACGGCTGTAAACTGTTTCGAGTGGAAATCGATTTTGGGAGGCCTACGTCTAGCAGTGGACTTAAATGGGCTGATTATGACGATCATAGGCCGTGTCTCCGACGCACTACATAAAACATTGTTTGGCAACGGTATTTTGTTTGTATAGTTCTTATAATTAATTCACTTTAATTTCATAGATTATTATTTACAAAAAATAATAATGATAAAATGTTTTGTACCACTGTCCTGTCATTTTGACAGTGATATTTCTTGACGTTACTTTGTTTACATAAATTATCTAAATTAGAGACTTTGGGTTATAGTTCAGCGCTGTGTTAGGCTACATTCCGAGTTAAGGCGTAATCGCTCATAGCACTCACATCAATAATTCGCGTTCCAATTTAGAATACCACGATTATGACAGCTGAGAGCTATTTGACAGTGCTCACGGTGTTAATTAAGAGTGGGCGTTGCGACGGCGAACTGTTTTCAAAGACCGTTTTGTGTTCTGCGACGAAGAAACCGTTTTACGTACTGGGTTCAAACAGTCTTCGTTGCACAAACCAGTCTTCGAATTATTTAGTGCGATTTTTTTTATTTTACATCTATGAAAATACAGTCTAGAATGCAACGAGTCAACTACCTCGTCCGTCGCGTCATCGTCCGTTCGTTTATAAAGCAGTCCTTGCAATAGAAAGTGAACTTTATGTCAATGAAATACAGTCGATAATGTATTACCTTACCTTACCTACCAGTTGTCAATGCTGTCGTCCGTGATGCGACGATCAAACCTGTTGATATTTGTAAGAAACTGCAACTATTTCACTCGACGAAAACGCAATTAAGTTTCGTCGTCCGTCGTCCTTCTTCAAACCAGTTGCAACGACGACCGTTTTTTGCAACCGTTTTCGTCGCCGGGAAAACGGTTGCGTTTCGTCCGTCAAAAATTCGACAACGACCCACTACTAGTGTTAATACTAAAGGATATGGTCGGCGTTATTGCAAAATGGCGCATGTTATGACGACATCTATGACGATTCACGGGAAATCGATATCGCACTAACGTCAATTCAGTACGCGTCTAAACACGCTCAAATCAATTACAGTGCAATTCGGAATGTTGCCATACAGATGTGACATTTGACGTTGTCAGTGTCTGACCATAGAGGTTTATAGATCGACGCAAAAAAGCGGAAACGTAGTAACCCGCAACCAAGTCAATTTTTTTTTATTGCAGATTCTGAATCAGAAAAAAAATCTGCGTCGAATGGTTCGACTCCCGCAACTCTACGACTAATAGAAAATTTTGTACAGCGTTTTAAAACAACCCTATTTTTTAAGGGACCACCTAGTGCTGTTACCATTTGCTGTAAATAGCGTAAAAACTTGCATTTTTTATCATTTAGCATTTACACAAATTAATCATTTCGAAAAATTTTGATTCCGTTAGTTACAGCGCTGTTGACATTTTGAGCAGTGTGGGTTTTTTCAGATTTTATTTTCTGAAATCTCAAACGTTTTTCGGCTCTGGTGAACATTTTTCATTTTGTGGGTTACTACGTTTCCGCTTTTTCGCGTCGATATATTTATTTATTTATTTTATTATCTAGGTACACACAGTTAAATACATAGAGAATACGTATATATATACGTATTCTCTATGTATTTATATCCATACTTAACCGCTAACACTACGCGCGAGCGAAACGTCAACATCTGGCAAGCCGTGCCGCATACAGATGACGTAATATTATAAATGTGAAAATAACTCTGTCTGTCTGTATGTTACGTTTTCACGCCTAAACCGCTGAACCGATCATCATGAAATTTGGCAGAGATATAGCCTGGGATATGGAGAAGGACAGGCTACTTTTTTACGCGATAACCGACCTCCACGCGGGCGGAGCCGCGGGCAAAAGCTAGTATACATATATATACCATACAGATGACGCTCTACTTACGCTCCTCCTAATACACCGTTAAAAACCAATTAATCCATAATTATGGATATGGATTAATTGGTTTTGAACCGTGTCTATCCATACTATCTATACTAATATTATAAATGTGAAAGTAACTCTGTCTGTCTGTATGTTACATCTTCACGCCTAAACCGCTGAACCGATCGTCATCAAATTAGGCAGAGATGTATCCTGGGATATGGAGCAGGACATAGGCTACTTTTTTACGCGATAACCGACATCAACGCGGGCGGAGCCGCGGGCAAAAGCTAGTAAAGTAAGCTAGTAGTAGCTAGTAAGTGGAAATACTCGTAAAGTCAGACACACAAATAAAATATATAATAAAGTTCACATCAACGTAAATGTAGAAATAAAAAACAGTTTCATGTATCACCTACTCCAGTCCTGCAATAAAATCTTCGTCCATTCATCCGCAAACAGATTGTCTACTGGACTCCAAGAGATTATTATGTGCGGCCAGAGTGCGAGGTACTGGGGACTTAGCATTATGCTTTAGCTTAGCTTAAACCACACACAACGACAATTGAGGAATTAGGGACCATTGTGTGAACAGTGCAACACCTGAATTATTTTTAGGACTACGTATTGCCAAAATTATTAGTGATTTTTTACAGAAACTATACCTTCTAACAATAGTTGTTAGAAGGGCAAGAGTACGATATAGTTTCAATTACGCTCAATACACTAATCTCCCAGTGCAGGGCAAAGGCTCTCCATCCACTTTTCTGTTTAGGGCTACAAAACTACTAGATTATGAATTCAGTCCATTATGACTGAATTCATAATAACTCCTTTGATTACAAAGGAGTTCTACTTATCCCACCATTTCCGTCTGGATCTGCTTTAAACAAGGGATTATTATTACTATTACTATCCCGGTATAAAAAAATACTGATAATTTGTGGATTGTCTATACTTCTAAAGGTATAGGTATCAAACTCACAGAAGTCACAGACCGAGTTTGATACCTTTATACGTTAACTTAATGCCTTTAGAAGTTTAGACAATCCACAATTAACAGTTTTTTTTTGTTAGCCCATATAGTCCTACTGCTGGGCAAAGGCCAAATTATCAGTTATTATAAAATTATAATATATAGGAATGTCTCGATTACAACTAATCTCTCGTTGATTAAATCCACTCGAGTCGACTTGCGCATCACTAAATCATCCCTTTTTTACTCTTTTTCCCTAGATTTATCTGTTTCTGTAATAATCTGTAGTCATTTATTGATTCGTGTGTGTGTTTATTCGTCGTTCATGAGATTGTTATTTATTTTGTGGTGTATTTAATGATATAATCATTCGTCAGGCTCTTTAGTTGTGCATTTCTTTCACTAAACTTATAACACACAGTAAGAGTAAGAATCAAGTTTGCCTAAGTACCTGTAGCTTATAGTTTATCATTTCAATCCGTGCAGTTGTGTTCACATTAATTTAAAATGAATTATGAAACTAATAGACTCAATACATTTACCGATTGGCCTTCATCAGCACCCGTAGATCCTATAAGGATTGCAAAAGCAGGGTTTTTCTATACGGGCGAAGGTACAGAAGTGAAGTGCTTTTGTTGTGGTAGTAAAATATCGCAGTGGAATTATGGAGACCAGGTGATGTGGAGGCATCGGCAGATGCAGCCAAACTGTCCGTTCGTGGTTCATCCTGAATTCTCGGGCAATGTGCCTTTAGTACTAGGGCCAGACTGCCCTCCATCTATCTATACTCGTAGACCGTCTGTGCCTCCTGACGAAGTACAGAATGACCATACTTACACTGCACCCGATTATGGACTAACAGAGGAAGATGAAACATATAAGAATGACGCTTTACGACTTCTGTCTTTTATTAATTGGGATGTAAGAACATAATTTGTCTATTTGTAATTAGGTTGTATTATAATGTTAAAGTTTGTACACCCAAGAGACTGAGTGGGTTTATGTCCAGACAATAGTTCTATTAACAATGAGTATTAAATACTATCTCTGTGAGAAGAATCTGTTGTGTAGATGTAAATATTTAAAGTATCAAACTATCTGTTGTAGTTTAATCATATCACCAAGGTCATAAAGTACCAATCAATGTAGTTTTTCATTTGACAATGTTTATAAGTTGTGAGATACGACGTCTTAATTTGTATTGACTTTCTAAAAGTATAGGTAATTATGGGGAAGAACCAACTCAAAGCTGCTTAGCAATTGTTTAAGATTAACTTATAATTAGCAAATATAAATTGTAATACTATTCATTTATTAGCCACTCATTCATACTAATATTATAAATGTGAAAGTAACTTTGTCTGTTACATTCACGTGTTACTTTTTCATGCCTAAACCGCTGAACCGATCTTCATGAAATTTAGCAGAGATATAGCCTGGGATATGGAGAAGGACATAGGCTATTTTTTTAAACTGACATCCATGCGGGTGGTGCCACGGGCAAAAGCTAGTGATTATATAAAATCAATCCTTTTGTTATAAAAAGTCCCCTCAGTGGTAAATAGGTAGAGCATTGCAATTAATATACAGAATAATTGCTTGCTGTTATCACCTAATTGTTATGTTTACATGATGAATATATATCAAGATGACGCTATTATAAGATTGCTAAAAAGATTATATTCTCATACATTTCTATTTTTAAATACTGCATCTTGTCATCACTGTAATCACTCCAACCATAACATTGTCATAAATGTATGTTCATAAATGCACTGAATGATGAATAATGTATAAAAACTTCATAATCTGCTTGGCAATGCTTTTTAATATTTGATGAATGATTTAGTAGTTTTTATCACAGTGTGATGTTTCTAAGGAATGGGATATTTTCCTTCATATTTACAACTTATTTCCATTTTTGCCAGCAAAGAACCCATTGCCAAAAATGTTATAGAAAGAAAGAAAATGTATTTATTGGACTCGCACAGGAAGATCACAAACTAAACACAATTACAAAAGTAAAAAAAAAAAAAAATATATATATATATAAAATGAAAAAAATATATATATTAATTTTATAAATTGTTACAGTGTAACTGCTCAGTCTAGTTCCAGTATTTGAGCAATGCACCACATTTTTTCTAACTTAGCTGTGAAAATATTATACCTATAACTGACTCAGGAATCTACAATGTCATTCCCATTCCTTAAAAGCATCACAATGTCTACATTTAGAGTTTCTTGATTTCTGTTTCTGTAAGGATCACTTGTTATGTGGTGTTACATTTGTACAGGACACATCAGTATCCCGCCAAGCACTAGTGAATGCTGGATTCTACCACGCTGGTGAAGGTCGCCTACGTTGTGCCTGGTGTGGAGGAGAGTTGGCCCCCTTCAACCACTTCAGCTCGGTTTCACCTCTTGAAGTGCACCGAATGTAAGAAACAATATTATTATTAAAACACATTTTCCATTATTGAAAGTTGCCCAGTACAAATTGTTTTCGGTCACATTATGTCTGACCCCGTGTCTGACCCCAACTGACATTACATTTAAATGGCAATTGTGGGGCAACATTTATTTTTATACCTTGTTATATTTAGAATGGCGTTGAATTGTTTATTTTAGTAAAAAAATATATATTTAAATACCTACATTATATTTGCAATGTAACACTAAAATATTTATATTATGTACTTACACATAAAAAAGGAGAAGAGCTCATTAGGCATTAAAAAATTCGTCCGCATCACTGTCAGTGGAAAAAGTGATAACATGTTATCTGATAACTTAAGACCGAAGTTCCAATTTAAACAGCTGCATCTCTCAGACTTGATTACTCTGCAGCATTCAGCTAGGTTGAACCAGTTTGATACTATCAGGTAGTTTAATCATAATAATTATGGTACAGTCTAGTGTAAATAAATTTAGATAAAATTCTGAAGATATATTCGCATCACACAGTAGATTAACTTGTTTCTGAGCAGAATTTTAGCAGTTTTTAACCCCCACCTCCCCCTTGTCAGCAAAAGTAAGCAAAGCTCATATCCCCCTTCTATGCTTACGTAAACATTGGTATTTTTTAAAATCTGTTCACATGCCTGTATTGTTATTCATGAGTTTAGAAATAAGGAATTTATAGACTACTCGTATAAAGATTGAATGCCCGTTTAAGTAATTTCCCAACTTCGGTTCTTTCTAACAGTAACACCGCGTGAGAGCCAGTAAGCAATATCAGTTATTTTTGGGAATCCCTGAACATGGGGTTGCCATCTTTGTTCAAATCAAAATTAACTAAACTTTGCATAAAAATCTGAAAAAGTAAATAAATAAATATTGCTGACGTAATCACCATCCAGAGCCAGACCTCCCGTCCCCCATGTTATCAAAAATAATCAAATCAAAGACTCCCTCCCTTTAGTGCTTACGTAATACTTGAATGATACTGTAACCAACTGTAAAGAAAGGTTTTATTTTTCGCGCGTATTTATGTAGGTATCAAAGTCAAATCATTTATTTCAAATAGGCACGTAAGATGCACTTTTGAACGTCAAAAATTACATAAATATTTAATTGATTCTAGTTGCCCCTTCTAAAAGGTAGTTATGTATGGAGAAGAATGGGCAAGAAACTCCATACTTACTCTTTTAAAATGTTAACAATAGTTTGTATACATTAATTAATAATTATAGATGAAGACGATGTACCTAGAATAAAAATTACTTACCACAATTGGTAAAAAGAATGAAAAGTGAAGTAATGACAGAAAAATTAATAAATGCGATAGGTACATGGTGCACACATATTTACATTGTGCTCACATTTTTATCTTCTTCCTGCTCTTGTCCCATGTAACTTGGATTTGTTGATTTTATTTTGTTGGATAGCGTATTAAAATATTGAATTAGGTACCTAATTTAATAATAAAAAATAAAAAAACGCTTTTAATTATGTTTGCTTGGGTAAAATCAAAAAATTTCGTAATTTATTTTTATCGAAATTGCCATGTATGACTTGTAAAACTGATCTCTTCGACAAATACTCCATACAAACATGTCTGTTTTTATTTTTTACTACCAAGTATAAATAAAATGTGTTCGTAAAAAAAAAAATTACACGCGGGGGTGAACTTTTAACACACTCCCGTGTATTCTAAACGATAAATAAAAATAAAAATCTTTGTTAAAATTAATGCAGTTAGCCTAAAATTCAGCGTAAATTCCCCGGGCTGGTCGGTGCGGCACGTTTTTTTTTTTTTCATTCTATCAGCCGTCACTCTATAATTCACTCCTTTTTCTTTCACAACATCCCTCACTCGTATTTATGTATGTGGTAATTTTCTCTGCAGGTATTTCTCCCGATGCCAGCACGCGGCAGGGCTGGAAGCAGCTCAACAGGCCCAGGCTGGTAACATCTCCACGTCATCGTCACCATCGCTGTCACCTTCGCCGCCCAACGATACCCCACGTGCGCAGACACCACCTGCAAACTTGAATAACCTGCCGCAATCGTATGTTATTTTGTTTTATTCTTTTATTTGGTTTAAAGAATAGATACTTAACAATTATATCAATGAAGCACCGATCCGATTGAAGCGAAAAATAATGAAAATTGACAAATACAGAGGTAAGGTTCATACGAGTGAAGACAGGTGCACGCACGCAGACGCAAACGTACGTCAGTGGTGCTGATTCCCTTGTTCAGAAACTAAACAAAATTTAAGTTCAGTGCATCTTTTTCTTTCTATTTCATTAAGAAAAGTACAGGAGATAAATTTTAGTTTAGTCCTGTCAAATTAATCAGCGCCTGTCAGTACTCCATACAAGTTTAGACGTGATTAAAAATTTGCCTACTAAAATTACGTTAATTTACGTCAAGCGCTGATTAATTTGACAGGACTAAACTAAAATTTCTCTTCTGTCCTTTTCTTAATGAAATAGAAAGAAAAAGATGCACTGAACTTAAATTTAGTTTAGGGTGTGAACAAGGGAATCGGCACCAATGTCAAACTATATCAAACGAATGCCTGTCTCGAGTGCAGTCGCATTTGCTATTGGTAGACGCTACTTGCTTTCGCGTTCGTTTTATGACCTTTATCTGTTTTGTAATTGTACTGCACATGCACTCGTACTTTTTCAGCGCCTCCCCTCCCCACCAATCTCACACAGATTCACAGCACAGAGAGAGATAGATGCAACTATACAGAAAGTAAAGCATACTCTCTATATTAGCCATGAAATGGGGATGACTTTGACAATCTATAGTATGGTGATATGGTCTTATAGCAGAATGTGCCACATTTTATGCTTTACTACTGCGACTTTGAGTAGGATATACGGAGTTACGTTTGTTCCACACAACAGTACTTGCAAATCAGTCAAATTAAAATCCTATCCTACTAATATTATAAATGTTTGTGAGGATGGATGGATGTTCGTTACTCAATCACGACAAAACGGCTAAACGGATTAGGATGTTTGACACACAGCTAGTTTATAACCTGGATACTTTTTTTTTATCCCGGTAGTAGGTTCCCGCGGGATAATTTCCGACATCCACGCGGGTGAAGACGCTGGCAAAAGCAAGTTTTTTTTTAAACCATGCCCCTTACTGGGAATTTCTCCTGTATTGTGGGTGCGTTTACAAATATTTAAACTCTCATGCACAGCTAGACCCGTAACAACTACTTGTCAGATCATACAAATATTTGTTCCGTGCAGGAATCGAACCCGCGACACGGAGCGCAGCAGTCAATCGTTTAACCACTGCACCAACCGTGCCGTCATAATATAGTTAATACACATTTCAGTTCAGAACAACACACAACTAATTCATTCAGTAATAACATTTACACAAAAAGTGAATCCAAGGTTTTGGCTACGAACAGTACACACTTGCGCACTTGTGTCTGTAACGACTGTCAATGAAAACAAATTATAAGTAGGTAGTTATTTTAGAAGGTGATCTAATTGAACGGCATTCAATTGCTGACTGCGTTAATATTCTAAGTTCCAACACGGAACAATTACATTGAAACCTCGGTCATAAGTCGCTTCCGAATAATAGGAAAATATTGTTTTATTCGGAAGCGACCTACATGGCCACTTAGTCATTTCGCACTCAAACAACAAATAAGTAGTTTCCGATCGCACAAATTAGTATTCAGTAAGACACAAAAGGAAGCGGTCGCGTAAAAATAATCAAGTTCAAAAAAATTGTACCATCCATTATCCCTGGTTGGATCAATCTGGGTTTCAGGTTACAGTGAATAAATAAATGGCTATAAGGTTTACGCTACCACAAGATTTTCTATTGCCAGTGTTTTGTGGTTGTACCAATTTAGACCAAAGACCAATTTTTTACCGATATAACTTTTCGGAGTTTGTGAAGTGACCCTTATATAATACCAATTGCTAGAGGAAACAGTGCAGTTGTTGAAATTGTAACATCCTTTAGTCTTTATTTTCCATGATCCGAATTAGGTAAGCATTCTTATCATTAGATTTATTTTCGTGTATCAAAGTATTGAATGAATTGATATGCGCAAGAAAAGGGTAATTCAATGGAAATAAGTATTGAATTTGGTGAATGTTAATAAATATTAATAATGGGGAAATCCTACTCATTAATTGATATCATTGGGTAATTACCCCGACGTGACGTCACTGATATCGAATTGTAGTGATAACGAATACTCGTATCACCTGTATTGTTTTCATAAAGCCGCCGTTTACTTACCTGTACTTATTATGACTAACGCGCAGATCGCTCGTTCTACAAGATAGAGCATTGTAGTCACGGTCAAAGACCTCTCTTTGCTTCGGAGAGCGCCAATTAACCAGCGGCCAAAAAAAAAATTGGTTGTCTGTAAAGTTGGTTTACGGACGATAGTTTAACGTGACAGCGTCATAAAAAAACATCGATGCGGCGCAAGCGTACAATGAGCGTAACGGGACAATTAGCGTAACGGGATAATGAGACATCCTTTTTCGTGCATGCAGCCGGCGTTCATCGATTTATTAGACGTTGTCACGTCAAAAATTGGTTGTCTGTAAAGTTGGTTCACGGACGATAGTTTAACGTGACAACGTCATAACAAAACATTGATGCGGCGCAAGCGTACAATGAGCGTAACGGGACAATGAGCGTAACGGGACATTTGCGTACATGCAGCCGGCGTTCATCGATTTATTAGACGTTGTCACGTCAAAAAATGTCTATTAGTGTTTTGATCTTGTAAAAGTCAGGGGGATAAAAATAATGATAACAATGAATAACCCACGTCTTCCCAGGTGAGTGGACTGAAAACCATTTAATTCGAACAAGAAACCCTGATTACTGATACAAATTTCTTAATTTCTGTCACTATACGAGGAACTTCTTAGTTTCTTCTCCATACGAAACTACCTTTTGGAACTAGAAGCAATTTTATTTCCGTGTAAATTTTGACGTTCAAACTTCGATCAATAATAGATCGAAGCGTTCAAAAGTGCCATTTATGTGCCTATTTGAAATAAATGCTTTGACTTGACTTTGAGTAGTGTAGCGTGATGGTCTGTGAACTTTAGTTCTTGCGATCAAAACAATGAATTGCGGCTGATACGGATTAGTATGATTTAATCAGGGTTACGAGGTATATTCTTCTGAGATTTTATTTATATTGTAAAAGAAGATAGATTATTTTGTAAGATTAATTTATTCGTGTAACTATGGGCCTTAGTTACCTGACAAATGAATTATTACATACATACATACGCCTTCATCCCATGGGGGTAGGCACAAAGTATAGAGCGCCACCTGCTACGCTCCTTACATACTCATTTTGCTTCGTTTACATTCATACATCTGGTCATATATGCACGCCGGTTGCGAGTGCTACGTACCTGACCTTACTGAAGAACATCACCGATTAGGTCACTATATGTTCTCCTTGGGTGTCCCCTCCCGGCGTTTCCACTCACATTTGCCTTGTAAATACCTTTTGTAAGTCGCCTTTCATTCATCCTCTCAACATGACCAAACCATCTAAGCATACTCTTTTAAATTTTTGTCACTACATCTTCTTTTAAACCACTCTGTTAATTATTATTATTCTATTATTAAAAGTATGTATTGTCCTCAGGTCAGGCGCGGCTCACAACGAGCGCGTACTGTCACAGGGAGGAACGTGGCGCCACCTGGGCGTGGTGGGCGGAGGCGCGCGCCACCCGCAGTACGCGTCGCTGGCGGCGCGCCTTTCCAGCTTCGAGCGCTGGCCCGCGGACAGGCACCAGGCGCCCAGGGCGCTGGCGGAGGCAGGCTTTTTTCATACTGGGACTGACGATCAGGTATTTATGGTTACCTATACTGAGTAATTTACAGGCATCATTGAAATTTCAAAATATTTTATTTCACATAAACCTACATACATGGGCACGTATGAAACGTCAAAAGCTAGGTACACGGTTCCAAATGGTTGTTTCCTATGGAAAAGAGCCGGGCACGATACGCCACGTTTACTCTTTTAAAAATAATAAATCATAATGGCGTAATTTATATTAAATTCAAATGCACGTGATGTAAATTATCCATACTAATATTATAAATGTGAAAGTAACTCTGTTTGTCTATCTTATCTGTCTGTATGTTACGTTTTCACGCCTAAACCGCTGAACAGATCGTCATGAAATTTGGCAGAGATATATCCTGGGATATGGAGAAGGACATAGGCTATTTTTTTACGCGATAACCGACATCCACCCGGGCGGAGCCGCGGGCAAAAGCTAGTACCTGGCTAGCTACCACCATCTTATCTAAGTCTGTCGCCAAAACAACAATGTTAACAGCATTTGTTGTGTTTCGGCAGTTAGAGGTAAGATAGCCAGTTCCTCTGTGGTTGAGGAATCCGGGTGAAGCTCGCTTCCATCTTCGGCCTTATCATCATTTACCATCAGGTGAGATGAAGGCCAAGAGCATCCCCGTTGTATGTAAAAAAAAAAAAAAAAAATTGTGTTGGATATAATTATATCTGGGCCATCCACGCTTGGTCTGGAATGCTGCATAGTGCTGAAGCTGATGGCATTGACGAAATAGCAGCAGGCAAAATTTTCTAAGCTGGCCATTAATGCAGGCGCTGAGTTCAATTTCTTACAACGCAACTCCGCCGCGCTGATCGTCCGTTATCATTAGAGATCGGATAATCAGAAGCATATTTACATGAAGTTGAGGTGTTGGCTAATGTGGAATGTACTTTTGTATCAACCGTCAAAATCTCGCGATTCCGAAATTCATAAATTGACAACTTTTTGACTATAGAATCGAATGCTAGCTAGGCACTATCTCCACTGACGAGAGAATCGCGGCGATATTCACGCTGAGCCTTCAAATTATCGCCGCGATGATAACGCCGTGTGGAGATTGATTCATAGTTTCTATTGAATTTGATGGCACGGCGAGACTATCGCCGCGATTTTCTCGCTCGTGGAGATGGCGCCTTATGGTGTGAAGTAAAATAATACCATACAATTAAGAAGTCGTTTCCATACCATGTATCTGATTCGTTGAGCATTCCCGGATTTCCTGGAATTTCGGGATTTATATTAACAACAAAATATTTAAAAAGCCGCTTACTTAATTTCTTAGCGCAAAATAACTTTGGGTAAATACATTCTCACGAAAACAACCACTTTGGGAAACTAGATAGACTGATGTTCGTATTGCAAAACATGTCAATAACATTGAAGCTTCCTGTCATTCCATAGCAGCCTTCTTAACTTATCCGTCCATGTATTTAGCTTTGTACAATACTGTTACGTCTCATGTTAGCATAATACCGTTATGGGAAACAGCTAATTGACGTGACGGTCACATTATTAGATAGTAAATAAACATGAAGAATAGCTGATGTAGTAATCTTCGTTATATGTATATACTACTGCTGCGAATTTTTTCACATATCCAATTACAACCAGTGAGCTGGCAGGGGGGGGGGGGAGACACTTGACTGAAATGGTATGGTCTTTTGAGGAAAGAACATTGAGTTGACCTGTTCAGTCCGTGCTCGTATTTGTCAGTAATCGTGCAGCTCAACTCAGAACATAGGAGCTCAACCATTCGACGAATAATACCAAAGAAAGCACATATGGGCAGGCCGCATAAATTACTCAAATGCCATACCATGATTAAAAACAAACTGAGAAAAACAAAACCTTCAGATTGGTGCCTCATCCCATTTTAAATTTTCTAAGGGGGGACCTCTGCGAGTTGGCTTCGGCCCCTCGTACGCCTTCCAAAGGACTGGGTCCCCATGGTCCTGAGATAAGAAAACACATAAAAATAAATAATAATTAATATTAACTATTTCAGGTCCGTTGTTTCTACTGCGACGGCGGACTCGGCAAGTGGGAGGCAGGTGACACTCCGTGGTCGGAGCACGCGCACTGGTTCCCTCACTGCGGCTATGTATTGCTTGTCAAGGGACAGGAGTTTGTAGACACTTGTCGTAATCGAACCTCCGTGCAACGAACTGTTAGTGTAAGTATTGCTGTCATTTCATATTTTTTTCAATAGGTATAAAAGAGCTCATAATTAATTGAACTTGGGTGTCATCTGTCTGCCATGTCGTATAGGCAAGCTGTGGTAGTACAACAATGGCAGGATTCATGCTCAACCAGCTTGACTGACCCGCAGCACAGATAATATAATACTACGTACAGATAACCAATCCCATACAAAGAAATGACATCTCCCCTAAGTCTGGCTATTGAGCTGGCTGTTCATCCTCCATTTTTTTAACAGATGGCAGCATCAGCGAGTCACTAATTGCCAGAGACTGTAGTTTTACAACGCCATCTAGGAGTCAGCCTCAGACAATGACGGAAACAGAATTGACAGACAGATAGCTACCTACTTTTAAAACTTCGTGCAATCCTTTTGAGTAGAAAGTTTTATAGTTCCAGGTTCAGTAAAATTAAAAAAAAAAGATAATTATGTAGGTACCAAATACATGTATGTACAAATTGAGTAAAACGCCATCTAATGCAAAGAGCTACAAACAAGATGATTGACTTTATTATTCTATGGGCTCGAATTTAAGTAAAAGGCTTCATTTATCTTTTTTATTGAAAATATGTGATTTATAAACATTAAACACGGAAGTTTTGATTTTTACTAATCTTACTTCAGCCAAAATCTGCCGTTAAATGATTTTTGGTGACAGAAGTGTGTGGAAAAAGGAGAGAGGGGGGACTTTGTCCTGCAGTTGGACAATACGGATTGGAGAGGTAGAATAAAAGAGCCTTCATGAGCTAAAGTCGACATAAAGAGAAGAAGATAATTTACAACTAAAAGGTTATATCTTGTATTATATCTGAAATCAACAGAGTCATTCACGTGCTCTCAGAAATCAATCTTAATGAGATGAACAGTCAATCTGCGTCAAACAAAACCTCTCCAGAAAAAAAAGCTTTTTCTTATTATGTAAAAGTCGTCTTTCGCACTATCCAGCCTATAATGTTTCCACTGTTAGGACTCTCCTCTTTGTGAGAGGGATGCATGCAACCCTACAAACCAAATTACAAAATTAACTTGAAGCCTTCACTGTTTTCAGTTCTCTGAAGGCGCTCGTAATGCGAGACGACGAAACGGCGACAATTTTCCTATCACAGAAAGTCAGGTAAATAAATGACTGTTTATAAGTATCACCTAGTTTTCTCTAACAAGCGTATCGCAGTCCACCGCGCATCGCTAGGCACGAGTACCTTAGGCATTGATAGCATCCGGGTCAAGGACATGGTAATTTAGCTGTTTTCCACGTAGGGGTAGGCAGTGATGTATATTTGTATATCTACAACGCCACATGCCAACTACGAATCAAAAACCTAACGACACACAAATACTGCATCGCGCAAGCAGAGTTTACCGCGCAACTGGTATATACAGGAAAAGTTTTTAACCAGTGCGCAAATTTTGACAAATAAAACTTAAACGACTTTTATTAAACACTTATTTCTTAATTTAGTACAAAAAATGTAGTTATCGTTAACGAAAGATGTTTATTTTGAACTAGTTTATCGGATATACGCCGCGCGCCGGCGCGTGCAGTGAAGCGGAACGCAGTTGTAGGTACCTATCAGCTGTGCGTCCGCGCAAATTCGTCGACGTAGGTATTTAAGCAGGTTATTAATCGCTAACTTTATCAGGTCCGAACTAGTTTTTTTAAGTTGGTTCTAACCATCAAAATGCAGAAAATGAAGCATTGTGATAAATTTAATTAAGGCACTTACACAACAGCTTATAACACTTACATTTATTCGGGGTCCTAAACTGTCTGTGATCATTTGATCAAGCAGCCTTTGAGTGGCTGCTAAAATGGTCCTTACCACTTTTTTTTTTTAACCGCTTCCTAAATACACTCGCACCATCTCTAATAACTTGCGGCAGCAAAGTCTGACATCGTTGTAGGTAATTTCAAAAGATTTTCATTGCAGTGCATGCGCAGAAAAGCGACGCGACGTCACTCGAGCGCGTGCGTAACGGTACTACACGGTAGCGCCGCCTTGCCCTCCGGCAGGGGGTTGCACCCCGCCGACTGCCGGCGCACGTGACCATTGATATTATTACGAATAGATTGTGTCCATGTTTTGCTGATTTCAAGTCGGACAAAAAAAAAAAGGATTGAACAAATAATGGAAATGTGTTCTATTACTGATACTGAACAACCAAAAAAATTGCGTACTGGTTATAAAAAATCTGGCAGGCAGATTGAATGATTCGTAATTTTACAAACGGCACCGTCCTTTTAGAAACGCTCGCGGTTTTGCAAACGACTACTGCTACTGTCTTAATCTCAGTTTAGTTAAAACGAATGTCAAATGTGACTGTGCAAAACATGCATAATAAATAAGATTTAAGTTAAATCGAGTTTCGGGCAAAATCGAGATTGATATCATTTTGCTGCAAGTCGCCTTTAATCTAAGAACTATTAATAAAAAATAAAAATAAACATTTCATAAAATATAAATGGTTTAATTTAGTTTAGTTTCTGTCATGCCAAATAATGAATAGAATTTTTATTCGTATGGCAACAACATCGTTGTCGTTCTATATTGTTAGAGGAAATCTCGAAATAACTGAAGTTAGAAATACGTTCGTGGAGCATAGAATACGAGTACAGGTTGCGTGTTGTCTGTTGTGAGTTTCATCAAGTTTGTGCCTACTTGTTTTTTATTTTCTTACAAGATTACCTATTATTAATTATTTGTTTCTGCGGCCTGCCAGTCTATGTCATATTTTGTATTGGCCCGTGAACGTCTGTAGCTTGGATACCTCTGGTTTAGAAGAACAACGTGGTCACATAATATATAACATTGTTGTACTTATATTTTGCAGGTAGAAGAATGTATGGAAAGCACAATGGCGGCGGCGGCATTAGGTGCAGGCTTGGATGCGGCGCGCGTGCGACGAGCGATAGCGAATAGATTACGAACTGTTGGTATGTGCACTGACCTGTCCTTTACTGATAACTTATCAAACAGGTGTGATAACGGGGCCAATGACCTACATTGGGGAAAGTGGTTACTGACGCCGGTTAATGACACTAATAATAAGGAATAAGCTGATGGTTTGCCCAGTGATGACCTATGGCACTGAAACGTGGTCGCTCACAATGGGCCTTATTAGAAGGCTAAAAGTCACCCAAAGGGCAATGGAGAGGGCTATGCTTTGAGTTTCCCTACGTGATCGAATCAGAAATGAAGAGATCCGCAGGAGAACCAAGATAACCGACATAGCTCGAAGAATTGCCAAACTTAAGTGGTAATGGGCAGAGCACATTGCTTGCAGAACAGATGGCCGTTGGGGCCAAAGGTTCTGGAGTGGCGACCGCGTACCGGAAGTCGTAGCGTAGGAAGGCCTCCCATAAGGTGGACTGATGACCTTGTGAAAGCCGAAGGAATCCGCTGGATGCGGGAAGCACGGAACCGGTCGAGATGGCGGTGCTTGGGGGAGGCCTATGTCCAGCAGTGGACGTCTTTCGGCTGAAATGATAGTGATGATGATGTATTGCCATGGGGGCAAAGGGAGGGGCTTGTGGCTAAGTAATAACAGCCCCACGGGTCGATTGATCAGGTTAATCTATACTTACGGTCTATGCGCGGTTGGTCCTTGGATAGGTGACCATCAAAATGATTAGATAAGGCAGTGCGGTTCAGATGTAGTGACAAAAATTGAAAAAGTACGCATAGTTGGTTTGGTCATGTTGAGAGGATGAATGAAAAGCGACTAACAGTAGGTATTTACAAGGCAGATGTGAGTGGAAATGCCGGGAGGGGATGCCCTAGGAGGACATATAGTGGCTTAATTGGTGATTATTATTAACACGAACGGGATGTTTACCATGTTTATTATTTATTGTGAGTTCCCGATATTTCGGCGCTGTTGCAAGCACCATGATCACTGATAAACTAAAGTCATTGCGGGTGGGTGTTTATTAGCAGACAAAACGTTCTACCGTCTTTCTTGTTCGTTTTTTGCACTCAGTACCGCTACCACTGTCACTCGCAACTCGATTCTGTTCCCGACACACGAAACTCACTGTGTCCGCTCGTGAACTTTTTTTGGCACTTCTTTTCTTGGCGGTTTTTACACAGCTGAACCACCGGATTCCAAACATGGTAAATATCCCGTTCGTGTTAATAATAATATTAGTGACCATGACAGTTTAAAAACTTAATTGGTGATGTTCTTCGCAACCGGCGTGCGTGTATGACCAGATGTATGAACGTAAATGAAGTAAAAGGAGTACCTATGTAAGGATCGTAGCGGGTCGTGTTCTATAGTTTCTGCCTACCCCCATAGGAAAAAGGCGTGAGTTTATATTATGTGTATCATCATCAGCCTATAGCAGTCCACTGCTGGACATAGGCCTCTCCAATTGCACGCCATTCTGCTCGATTCTCGGCAACTCTCATCCAGCTGCTACCAGCCACCCTGCGAAGATCGTCGCTCCACCTAGCCTGAGGGCGTCCCACCTTACGTTTGCCGATTCGCGGTTTCCACTCAAGAACACGTCTACCCCAACGGTCATCGGTTCTACGGCTAATATGGTCGGCCCATTGCCACTTATTTATTTAATACTTTAAGCACAAAACATGTACAGAGGCGGACTTAATGCCATAGGCATTTTCTACCAGTCAACCCTTGGGTGATGCAGAGACATACAGTAGTAGGTGCAATAGCGAAAATTGAGGAATAAATATTCATTTAGATATAAAGATATACATAAACCTATTACAAACTATAAATTCAATATATAAATCTTATTATATATAAATATAAGCACAAATAAATACACATAAATATGTATACTAAAACAAATAAGACACACAATGGGAAAACATTACCGTTATGATGCTTGCTTATTCTGTGAGCTATGTCGACAACTTTGGTTCTCTGCCGAATCACCTCGTTCCGGATTCGATCCCTCAGAGAAACTCCAAGCATAGCCCGTTCCATAGCTCGCTGAGCGTCCTTGAATTTATGGACCAGCCGTACCGTGGGTGTCCACGTTTCGGCTCCGTAAGTCATCACAGGCAGGGCGCACTGATTGAAGACCTTGGTCTTTAGGCTCTGTGGAATGTATGTATATTTAAAGTAAAATATATTTTGTTTAGTTTTATTGTAATCATTAAAACGGAGCTTAGTGGCCACTATTTTCCGTTTTAATGATTACAATAAAACAACAATTTAAAACTACTGTTTGTAGTAATAATCACGTATAGTCTTGTGAAGCACAACTTAACGTGCTTATTTTCTGCATTTTCATTCTAAAATAAAAGATAACACCGAAAAAACGATGAGGGCGCTACTGTGCGCTCGGCGCAGTCTTAATTTCATTCGTTTAATTTCTAGGTACTCCATTCTCATCGTCCGAGGCGTTGATCGACGCAGTGTTGGATGACCAGCTAAACGAGGAGCCCTGGTCCATGACGCCTCAGAGTCGACTCGCCCGGGACATACTCTCTGAAACCTTCAGAGAGTTCGCGCCGAGAGCCGGGTAAGCAGTACTTAGGATATTGTATGCCAAGGCAGGTTGACACTTATTATTATCTGCATAACCGCCATAATTGTTTAGCAGACAGATTGGTGAGCTTTCTGGTTTATTACTTCTTCAGCGTGTATCAGAAAGGTCTGGTCAAATTTAAGGGTGTGTATATTTCAAATTAATTTTATTTCCAAAGTACGCAGTGATTTATAGTTCATGCACGTTTCATGAGTTAAAGTAACTGTCCAACTAACGGAAAAACCTATATTTATGTGCCAAACTTGGAACCGGACCAAAGTAGGTATATTGAGAGCATTACAGCAGTACCACACGGCACAGCAAGCCACATTCTTGTCGAAATCGTCGGCGTGAAAACAATGTTTCCCAATGAAGAACTATTTTTGCTATGCTTGTTTGCTAGTGAAAAATTGGTTGTCTGTAAAGTTGGTTTACGGACGATAGTTTGACGTGACAACGTCATAACAAAACATTGATGCGGCGCAAGCGTACAATGAGCGTAACGGGACAGTGAGCGTAATGGGACAATGAGCGTAACGGGACAATGAGCGTAACGGGACAATGAGTCATCCTTTTTTGTGCATGCAGCCGGCGTTCATCGATTTATTAGACGTTGTCACGTCAAAAAAAGACAATGCAAAAGTCAAAGCGTACACGATCAAAGTGAATAAAGGATGGTTGTTGAATAGGAAAAATCATTCACATACAATCATACATATCAACTCAAGGATTTAAGCGATTTTCTACAGTAATTTCTGAACAAGGTTATTTCCAGAGTACAGGTAGACATTTGTATAGATTTATTAATTCAGACATGAACTCGCGATATTTTGAATACTTGGAAGTTGCTTCCCCCTTTTTTTATTTTATTTTATTTTCTGACATTACGAACTTAATGTTTATTTTGTTTTTATTTAAGCATGTTTTTATTGATGAATACTCCAATAGATAATAATTATTTTCTTTTTTGGTAGTAAATTTTTATTAATCTCTCAAATACATTGCAAACTATAGTTCTGTATAATTTAGCAGCATTTTTTCAATTTTGTAAATGTGAATACCATGGAGTCGTTTACTATGTTATTATGATTTATGTTGACTTGAAAGAGCATGGCAGTTGAGAGTATGTCATGCTCACTTAAATGTTTCACTGATGGTGGCGCGTGTGTTGGATCATTCGGTTCCCTACAAAATGGTTGAGCTGGATGGTGCTGATCCATGCGTCATGTTCGTGAACGGGCGCCGTCAGTTGGGACTGGTCATCTCTTGACTGCCAGGGCTTATTTTTAATTTGTAATTTTATATTTTGAATTGTTTTATTAGTTTTTACATTGTCTCACATATAGAAGCAACAAGAATAATGTACCCAGGATTATGTAATATCTTGATTTAAAAGAGTGTCCTTGGAGTTTCTTGTCCGTTCTTCTCCATAGTGATCTACGTATTGGAATGGGCATCTAGCTTCAACTTGCCGACTCTGACTAACTGACCGTCTCTTTGACAATTCAAAAGTGCCTGTAAATGGTTTAATTGAAATAAATGCTTTGAGTTTGAGTTTGAGTTTGAGATAATGCGTACGCCATAGTCGCCACGCTTGGCAGGCGGGTTGAAGATCGCAGTTTAGAGGTATGAGGAACAGGGTGTAAAGTTCACTCATACTCTATAGTAAAGGGAGGATCCTCCGACCAGACGGGTATTGTGTCTGGTGGGCAACTGTCCAACGGTTGATGTCGGGATGTTGTATATATGCTAGTCGCGCGGTAAACTCTGATAGCGCGATGCAGGATTTGTGACGTCAGGTCTTTGATGCGTAGTTCGCATGTGGCGTTGTTGATATCGCCACAGCAGTATGGTGTTAAAAATGCATAGAGAACGCTGCTGCCCATTCTCTAGTAAGTCCCTTAGTCGCCTTTTACGACACCCACGGGAGGAAATGGGGTGGTGCTATTCTTTACGTCCGGCACCACACGGAACAACTCTATACTTATTTGTAGTTACTATTTCAGAATCCCTGCACAACACGTGGCCTTACTAACTCGCCCGTACGGAAGCGATAATAGCAGTCCCGCTAGGTCAATGACCCCGGACGATGATGAAGAGAATGACGATGAAGATGATGATGGTGATGACGAAGACGAACGTGACGACCCTTACTCCAACGAACAAGCCAACAGACCTGCCACAAGAACAGAGACTGAAAACAGTAACACGGCACCCACAGTACAAGAGGAGGTTAAAAGTGATAATGATAACACGCAGGAAGCTCCCCCGCAGGAGGGAAAGAAGTTGTCGTTGGAAGAAGAGAATAGACAATTAAAAGAGGCTAGATTATGTAAAGTGTGCATGGATTGTGAGGTTAGTGATTATGATTTTGTATTTGTTATACTTTCTGAGATTATCTTGGACATTACTGACATCGGTGAAGGAAAAACATCGTGAAGAAACCTGGACTTATCTATACAAATAAATTAAATTGATGTGTCTGTTTGTAATGTCAAAATATCAGCTTTTTACTAAATACATATGAATGTATATTGACTTATAACAAAACATCTATTGCGCTGGGGCTCTGTCTTGCATAGGGTCGCAGCATAATGCCGAGCGATAGCCGTTTTGCGTGGATGTGACGCATTTTCCCCCCATAGTTTTTTTTTTAATTTGTGTTTATGTTCTTTTTGCGTCATGTTTACCGCAAATAACCGTATTTTTCTTTCTTTTCAATTTTTTTAAAATTTTTGTCTGTCTGTTTGTCGGTCTGTTTGTCTGTCGGTCTGTCCCGGCTAATCTCCGTAACGATTGGACCGATTTTGACGGGACTTTCTCTGGCAGATAGTTAATGTTATAAGGAGTAACTTAGGCTATTTTTATTTAAAAAAAAGCCACGTCGGCGAAGGCGCGGGCATGAGCTAGTTACGTTATAAAAAATTTAAATTTGTGCTGTTATATGTTATATATTTGTGTATGTTAACATTTCGCTGAAATATGCATAGCATAAGCATAATCAGCCTATATACAGGAAAAGTTTTTAACCAGAGCGGATTTTTTTTGGTGTTTCAGTATCACATTTCGATTATTTGTTCAGTACGTTTTTTTTGGTCCTACTTGAAATCAGAAAAATATGGACACAATCTATTTGTAAATCAATGGGCGAGCGCACAGTTGATAGGTACCTACTATTGCGTTCCGCTACACTGACCGCGCCGACGGCGCGTCGCGCGACGAATATCCATTATACCAGCTTCAAAATAAACATCTTTCGTTAACGATAACTAAATTTGTTTGTACTAAGACGTATCAACATAAGAAATAGGTGGTTAATAAAACTCGTTTAAGTTTAATTTGTCAAAATTTACGCACTGATTAAAAACTTTTCCTGTATAACATTCCCACTGCTGGGAATCAGGCCTCCTCTCTATATTATTTATCTGCACTACCTTCTTACTATTATTCAATCACTCGTAGACAAATCGTCTAATACCTACATTATTACATTGCCAGCCGGTCGCCTGCGCCCGCGTCTCATCGCTTGTCATAGACTATAGACAATATAAGCATAGACAACTGATGTTGGAACGTCGGACCTGGGTCGATCGTAATATTTTATTTATTGTGCGTACCTAATTACGGTTTTATTTATTTGTTGTATCTATAATTTATATTTTATTGCCACTTATTTTTTAATCCCCTAGTGGGACTTATAGATTTCCGTAGGTGTGTCCGTGGCATTACTGCGGGCCCTATCAGAATACCAGCGCTTCGGTATTTATTTTTTAAATATCGCAGCATTATGCTGAGATAGTGGCCTTTTTGGCCTCGCACAGGTTCACAATGTTGTTAGTTTTAAATGCTCATGTTTTATTTTTTACTGTTTGTATTTCTTGTGCGTGTCCCAAATAAAATATTTTTCTTTCTTTCTTTCTCTCGGTGAGAGTGAGTGGGCCGTAATCCACCGCAAGGGCCCAATGCGAGTTGGTAGATGTCACATGTCTTTGAATTTGTTGGTCCTAGGACATGCCGGTTACCTCACGATGTTTTCCTTCACCGTTTTGAGAGCAGTGGTGATGAAAAATTTTACACAAAGTAAAGCGCCTGTCTGGGTTCGAACCTACGACCTACAACTTGTAATTCACGGCCGTTACCACTAGGCCACCACTGCTCATAAAAAAAATGCTAATTTTGAAGAAAATAAACCACAAGGAACATTACTAATCGGTTTCTCAAAACCAGGGCCTCAAGTCTGCTATTACAATAGTGTCAGAATGGTCTCGCCATTGTGAGTATTTGACAGTGTTTGTATGGCAAATCTGTCAAAAACTCACAATGAAGAGACCATTCTGACACTATTGTAATAGCAGACTTGAGGCCCTGTCAACTATCCTGTTATCGATAAAAAGTATAATAATTTTCCGCGTTCTAAGTCCTTAGTTGGCATAAGGCAAAACACCGAAATAATGTAGGTAGCTATCCAAAAGGACGTGTCAGTCAAGTTTATTAATTATTGCACATTGTCGAGCCAGACAGGAAATAAATTAGTGATATATAATGGGGAAATAATATGACTCGTTCAAGAATGTGAGTCACCTTCAGTTAACGTTGGCACATAGTGAAGTAATTTGTTGATAGAATGCAATAAAGTAGTCATAGATTTTTATACTACGAGCCCTATGAACATTTTGAAGTTTATGTTTGTTTGTATTAATGACTAGCTGCTCCCGCGGTTTCACCCGCGTAAGTTTAGATTCCGTGGTATATAGGAAAAATTTTGCTACTTTGGATTTCATTATTGCAATTTTCTTAAGGATCTCAATTTTTTTTTAAAATAAATTATATCTTATGTTACTTCCTAATAACTTAACTTTCTATTGGTAGACAATGGTTAAAATCGGTCCAGTAGTTTCGGAGCTTATTCGATACAAACAAAATCTTTCCTCTTTATAATAATTATTATAGTATAGATTTTCAGGTGTGTTTTCTTGCACATATTTTTGTCTACTAGCACTTTCTTGCTGACTGGATAATTTTTGACCATAGCATAAACGTAGTGCGTCGACGAAGCATATCTTTTTCCATACATCCCTATTAGCCTTTTTCTCAGAAGTCACACCCTGTCTAGCCATATTACCTATCACATAATCCATAGATTTGCAGAAAAAAGACGTGAATAAATTATTTTTCACACCACCTGCTTATCTATATCTATCTATCTATCAAAAATGTCAAATTATAATGTCATGTAACCCTAACCTAATGTAAGTCATTATAGCCCTGGGGCCTAGCCAGGCAATAATAGTGTAGGTACTGAATTTAATTATTCCTCCCTGGTCAATAATGTGATTTGAAATTGGAATCTCAACTAAATATTGGTATGAAAACTGTTACAATTTCTTTCTTTAAAAAAAAAAAATCGAATAAATTAATTACACCCATAATACTTGGAAGGTTTTACTTTAATATTTAATTTAAGCTTTTACTCGGAACAGTACTGGCTTCACCTCCTACTCCCCACGACCTTAGTTACTTCTGCTGAAGTTTAAGCTGGCTGGCATTAATAAGTGACAGTTATAGTCACCTACCTACTTTATATGTTAACTTAAATTGTAAGGGTTGGATGTAATAACTTATTATTGCGGTAGACCCCTAAAGGCTACCGTGTGATGTTGTATGCAGGAGATATATTTTTATAAATATAGGTTATTTCAGACAGTGTTCATTATTTCCTTGTATTTTGATACCTAACCACCTTGCATCTGGGCTTTTGTTCCTTTACAAATAGAGGGACAAAATCTCATATGTAACAGTGGCTTATACACATACACACAGTACAGTGGCTTATTATTGTGCTTTTTATTATACTGCAGAAAGTGTGAAAAGAGTATTATCCTTGAAGATAAAGGTGTTTTCGTCTTGAGCGAGCTTGAATCCCTGGCTGCACTCATTATGCAGTAATAGAGCGCCCGTGACATAAGAGACTGCTTTATTCCCTTGATGAATAATCAACTATAATAAAGTGATATGTATACACAGGTGAGCGTGGTGTTCCTGCCGTGCGGGCACTTGGTGTCGTGCGCGCGTTGCGGCGCGGCGCTGGGCGCGTGTCCGCTGTGCCGCGCCAGCGTGCGCGCGCTCGTGCGGGCCTACCTCGCCTGACTGCCCACTGGCGACACACACTCAGGTAACTAGGCTGAGGCGACATGTCAGCGGCTGGCAGCAATGCGCCGAGCAGTTTCAGTATCGAATAAAAAATAGGCAGTCAAAACTTTATAATAACTGTGTTCTTTTTTTAATTTTTTAATCGCTACGCGCTAGGCGGCGCCATTCTGGCGCTTATTTTCACTGTAAAAAGAAATTACCTAAACTATCGGCGCCTTTGGAGCCATGTCCCTGCTGCCCTGTCTCGCTTGCTTGCGTGGCCGGGACCAATAGTGTGCGAGCGAGATAAAGAGAGAGGTGGCGCTGAGGTATTATGGACTCTTAAATTTAGAATGTAAACTGTTCCAATGCACAGCGCGAGACCGCAGTCGGCCGCGCATCTTGTCCTTGCTCGACGACTCCTACTTGCCGAGCTCGAAGCTGCCGACTGCTGCCGGTCGCTACCCTATGAATCAGGGCTATCTCGTATGAATTCGCCGCTAGAGGCGCTAGTGTAGTGTGAGGTCTCCGAAATGTCAAATGTCACTGTTTGTGGGTGGACTACGCGGGTTTCTTTCAAATCAAATTAATTGTGTGAATATTTTGCAATACCTGAGATTAACTATAGCAAATATGAGTTACGGGTCAATGAATGTCAGCGCTTTGAGACAGCTTCATCCTTCGGAAACTTATATCCTCCTTTTTTCTGAACAAAACGGGACTGCGCAACGCTGCGGCATGCTCGATATTTTTACGGTACGCTTTTAAGGTATTAAATATGATTTAAATGTAAACTTTGTTTTCACTCCCGTAGTAACAAACTTGAGCAGCTACACTTCAGGACCTTACTCGACAGTGGCGCCAACTGGTGAGCACAAAAACGGTAGCCCTTATTGAGCCTAAGCCAACGTGGTGCACTAGCACGTAGTGACACTTGTCACCACGAAATACGAATATAACGACACGTTCCTTTTTTTACAAAATGGCGGTCTCTGTGTCCATTTTGTATTTACCATGCACCCTCCCTATGGTACCTCGTACCCAATGTGCAAGCACCTTTACTTGAACTAAACCTCCAAATACTATAGTTTAAAAGTTCGGAATCTCCCGTAAAACCCGTCCACCGTGCGATTGGTCTTACATAGGCAAGTTCAGCTCAAAGTATTAGTCTGACAAAAATATCTTCATTTCTTTTTCAGATCAAATGAGGTGCATTCAAAACACGGTACTACATACTCTCGGCCACGATTACAACAAAAAGTATTTAGTCGTGGGTGACTAGCTCATACATGGTATTGAATAGGTTTTGACGAGCATGCTGTAAATATCCCTTACTTATAACATTGGGCCTACATTAGATGTATCCAGTAAAATTAATAAAAACAAAAAAAATCTCATGAATGGAAAAGCTAAAAAAAAAAGATTTACATGTATAATGTGTAATACAATAGACGAAAAAAAAAATAACAAGTAACCTTTGGTACTGAAACCGGTAGTTAAATGCTATTATACAGGGTGGATTTTTTTTAATTTCAGCTGGAGGGAAAGTATTGTAAATACTGGAGATAGCAAATTTTACTCAAAGGAAACATTTCTTTATTTTTTTAAAGAAACAAATCAGCATTCAACGATTTACGAAAATTCGTTTTTCACACTCGAGAATCGAACCGACAAAAATAACACCCTGTATTTTTATGGCATCAATTGATAGGGTCAATCATAAGGATCAAATCTCTAACAAACATGATAAATTAAATATAAATTCAATTGGAAAAGATAAAGCACTTTCACTCAAACGTCCATCGGATTACTTATATTCTGTTAGTACTTACCCAATTAACAATTATTTTGTATATTTTGAGTGACATTGTATGGTCAGACGAAACCAACTTTTTAATTTTTTCGGGTCGATTCCAGAGTGTGGCAAGCGTATTTTCGAAAATCTTTGAATGCAAATTTACCAGTATTTAGAGTACTTTCCCTCCAGGTGAGGTTAAAATTTTCCATCCTGTACATTATTTGATAGCTATTATCATTGCCTCTAAGACAAAGCTGCGAATACAGTTAAAATCTTTAAAGTTCCTTTTGTATCTGTCTGCTGACTATGAATATCTTTCTAATATAATGAATGTATCCCAGTGAAACATAAATCTTAATAAAAAAAAAAAAATACATATAAACAAATCTTTAGAAAATTGCCCAAAACAATAATAATGTATAATGATTGTCAGGGAATAAAATTAATAATTATATTTATCATCGATGTTTACAAAACAATTATTATCAAAAACGTAGTTTAACTACACATTTACTTATAGTCGAATAATTAATTCACTGAAGTAATCTGACATGTGCTAGCTGTCACTTTGTGCTTTTTTTTAATTTTTTTTTTATTTTTTTTTTTTTTTTGAAATGGCAACTCATAGTGTAACCACGAGGGGCTCGGACTCTTTAACCGGACTATCCTGTGGTGCCTTAAGCTCCTAACGGATTTTAAGGCCTCCAGCCAGGGGCATACTTATAAGCTAAATAATTTCCGTCTGCTCGCTAAGGGCACCCCCTGCGGGGTACGAACCTCGGCTTAGGGCAGAGTCGGAGGAGGGGGGAGGGTGGCAAGGGACCGTCGGTGGCTGGATAAAATCAGTGTTTTGATTATTATCATGGGGAGTTTGGACTAAATGCTGCTCAGCTAAACCGCGTGCTGGCGCTTCACTTACAGTCAAGGGTCGGGGAGGAGCACTTTGTGTAATAAAATGGTCATATTTATTGTAATGGTGATCGTTTAGTTTATTTGATTTATAAAGTGTAAAATAAATGTATAATATACATATGTATTGTATAAGTGTAAAAGTCTAGAACACAATACATATGTCCTTATTATTTAAAAATGTGACAGCTAGCATCTGTCAGTTTCTTCCAGTGAATTAATAATTCGACTTTATATGTTACACTTGAAAAGTTATTATCACGGAAAATCATAACGTACGACTTTTATGGGTATAATATTATTGGATTAAATGAAAAATGTAAATGAATACTTTTAATCAAACAAATTTTAATAAGTTTCACATAATTATACAGGGTTATTGGTAAAACACGAGGTAGGAAAGAAATAAAGAAAGAAAGAAAGAAAAAAAAAAGTATTGTGAGTAGGAGTGGTAGGAGGAGCATAGAACAAAAGGTGTTTTCTGATGATAGTAATACAGTCCTGTTTAGTGTCTTACCAATAATCCTCTATATACTAATATTCATAACATAGTAACAAGTAGTTTTCAGCCGCAGTCAATATTTTCTTCCTCTGTCTTGTCGGCTATGACCGCTATTCAACATAATATTTCCAACTTTGGCTTGAACGAAAGTTTGAAAATTTTTGACAGCCAGTCTCGGCCCTTATATATCGCCTTTTACATCTAATTGATAGCAAACCTTTGGCTTTTAGGGGGATGCGATAAGGCAGCCCGCGAAATTCAAATTTTCTAACGTCATATAATAGGGTAATTTGAACTTAGAGAGTTTTATTGATGATGTTAATTATTTTAATTCTGTAAATACATATCGCACCCCCAGTGCAACACTATATACTTATGCAAAAAGTAACTTTTTCAGAAGAAGTATATTAATTTTAATTATTTGTTTTCATTTATTTTGTTTAATATAAACTTAAAAGAACACGTCAGGATATAACCTATCCAGCTTCCCTAAATCAGGAAGTGTCATCAACTTATAGGATACTGAAGAGTAAAATGCTTTTCCTTAAAAAGTTACTTTTTGCATAAGTGACAGTGTTGCACCGGGGGTGCGATATTTGTAACGGTCGCGAATAATATTTTGATCAACATACGGGTGTAAAAAGACACATTACATACCCGTTAACTACGCATACTGCCCTTCAAACTAAGTAACATTGGGTAAAAATGATTTCTGGGAAAAGACTTTCATTTTTGGTGTGAAAAATCACTGTTTATGGTAACACGCAATTTAACACGCGCAAAACGTTGTGCTTACGGTTGCATACAACACTAAAGGGGTCGTGTCGGTATTTAAAGTACAGTTATATAACTTAGAAAAATGAGGACTAATAAAAAAAAAATTTGTCCATCATGTAGATTATGAAAAAATATTGGATACGTATTTTTTTTTTACTTTAAGGCTTTGACTGCCAGACAACAGACACAATAGAAAAACTATTGTTAGCGGTCACCGGTGACCGCGGTGGCAGTCAATGTGTCAAAACATTACGGCGATACAGAGTTCAAATGTGGCATGGCGTCACTGCTCGATAGATTTTATACGTAGCTGTGGCGAAACGAGCCCCCACTCCCAAGTTTAATGTGTTTTATCTAAGTCATTTTTTATTAATACGATAAAATAAAAAAATACGCGTCTAATATTTTTTTATCATCTGACTGACGGATTAAACAGTTTTTCTTTTTTTTCCCCTGGAATCATCCCTATTAGCTTTCGTAAAAAACAATAAAAATTTGGAACTGACCTTCAATATTTCCATAACCAGAAGGTTCCCAGGAGGGTCCAGAACAAAAAAAAAATTCCATTAAGAACATGTAACTTTTGGCTTCGCTAAGTGTCTTTTTAGACCCGATATATTGACCTGCACTGTAATTGCATAACACACTATCAATCACAAAAACAATCTGAATGATTTTGAAGGATATTGCTAATCCATTGCTTCATATGTTGGAAAAATGTATCTGCTTAACAACGTAAATAACGCAATGAATGTTGTTGAACTGTCAAAATGAAACCGATTGCAATTGATAGTGTGTTACGCAATGGCCACGCTGCAAACTGCAAAAAACGTAGGGCAATCCGAATTTCGCGGGCTCCTTCGCTTTACTTTCTTTGAGAACAGATAAGTCACGTTAAGTTATCAACTAACATAAATATTAAGCCCCAAATCATTGTGTTAGTGATTATATTAGGTACTTATACAGGGTGGAAGGGACATCGACGCGAAGCCGGTTACTGTGGATTCAGTACTTGATTCTGATCCCCCCCCTTTTTTTTGGTTGGGAAATTATCAAATAATTTCTCCCGCTCTGGGCGGAGCAGGAGGGCATGTCAGACATTTACTGACTAAAACCCACCCGTGTTCCTTCAATTACCTGTGTGCCAGGGCCATTGTATCCCTTTTGGACAAACCCGTAACCCTGGCAGGATTCGGGACCCCCTGCATTGAAATTTTTCGTTGGTAATTTAAATAAAAAATTGCTGTCCCATACATTTTGACCGCATAGGTATTGCACTTTTACGAGGAAATTGCTGTTTTTTTTTTAATAACCGACGAAAAATTTTCAACACAGGCTGGTCCAGAATCATGTACTGAATCCATGGTAACCGGCTTCGCGCCGATGTCCCTTCCAGCCTGTATTTTGAATAAAACCTTTTGTATTTGGTCAAATATTTGTGAACGATTTTATATTGATATTCGAATATACACCGTGGCATTTTAGTCGTCTTACAAAGACAGACCACTTCATGTATCTAATGACTACTAATCATTCATAAAAAAACATGGATACATGAAGTGGGCTGTCTTTGTAAAACTACTAAAATGCCACGGTGTATATTGTGGCATATTAAAATGCTGGTTAAATTACATGGAACAAGAAACTGGAAACTACATGCAATAAATTGAAGTATTGTGTTATTTGCATTATAGGTTTATTTATTAATTTATTATCCATGTGAATAGTTTTTTGTAGGCTGTGGTAAAAAAGAGAAGGCTGATGTAATAATTGTCATACTGTAACTTACGTTTTGCCTTCTCGACGTAAATATAATGTCGTATGGAAGTTTTTAGTGATATAAGATGATCTGATAATACAACAATACTGACTTGCTTTACACCAACTAAATGAGAGGGTATGATTTTTTCGTGTTGATAGGAGAGTTTTGTCTGTGGACTTGTGGCTAAGTAATAACAGCAGCATGGGTCGATAGACCAGGTAAGGCTGCGCTTACCGCGGTTGGTCCGTGGATGGGTGACCATCTTTACATGCCAAGACCCCTCCCCCTAGTAGCATTTTTGTTGCGTTTGGTTGGGCCACATACCTCTGAAGATGGCCCAACTATTATACTTATTGTCTCGGAAAGCACGTTAAGCCGTTGGTCCCGCTAGTAATTCTATAAATAAATATAATGTGTATCTATTCATACAAGAAATATTTTAAGAGAAATATCTATAGGTGGTAAAAAAGCCATAGCAGCGTATTTTTTTTTATCTAAGTATTTTATATTTTTACATAATTATTATAACTTAAAAATTGCTTGAGACATTTTGCAAAAAAACCTTTACTTACTTTTTTTTAATTCTATGAATGACACGCCCGGACTCGGCGACGGTCGCGGCACGAGCGCGGTGCCTATTGATAATAAAATCATCATATCAAGTAATTTTTTTTTTTAAATAATGTACTCAGATTAAAAGAAAGGTCGTTTCCATGGCTTCTTTGCCACCTATAGGTGTATCTCTTAAAATATTTCGTGTTTGAATAGATACACCCTATACAGGGTGTTTGGCGCATGGACCGACACAATTTTTTGGGGGGTTGGGAGGGTCATAAGCGAGGTTTCATCCAAAGACCCCATGTCCCTAAGTGTCACGGTTATTAAGATATGTTTTTTTTAGGTTTTTTCCTAAAATTACCCGGAATCTCGCCTTTAAATCGTCATTACTTTTTTATTAATGGTTGTAATTGCACGAAATAAATTTTATTGTATTCTGCAATGTATTTTTATTTTAAATAGATCATTATTTGATGCAATTGATCTGTAAAAAAATACTTATGTGCTTCCAAAGTCAATTTTGTTTTTAAATGTGTGAAAAATTGCAACTTCAAAATTCAGTATTAAAAAATTTGAACTTAGTTTTATTTTAAAAAGTTCTTTGGATGAAACCTCGCTAATGACCCTCCCAACCCCCCAAAAAATTGTGTCGGTCCATGCGCCAAACACCCTGTATATGATACGGCCGCGAATCATATATAGATCAACATACAACCTGATATTGACCTGCAAATTGCATTAAACGTAAGAAAATTTGAATTTCGCGGGCAACCTCTTTTGCCTTTAGCTGTTATTGTGATTTTACTAAGACAATGCAAGAGCAAGCTCGAAAATTGGAGCATCCTGACTCGGATAAGTTAGATTTTCTCCGCTCCTGTAGCTTGAAGCCTTTGTAAGCAATAAACAAACTACGTTATTTTTCATATTTTCATTAGGTCTTCATAAATTCCGGGCCTTTTATCAATACAAATTTGAGGTTGTGGATAACATTTTACGAATTTTCGTCCGGGGGGGGGGGGGGGGGGGCGAACGAAAATTCGTAAAATGTTCTGTAAATTCCCCTGTAGGCCGGGGGCCCCGTATATTTGATACGGCTGGTACCGCGGTAGCTACCCCGCTGACTTTGCCACTACATCTAGTACCCTCTTTAAGCCTTAGATAAAGTGCAATTTGACCGTACTATGTGTAAGTACAATTGGTGTGAAGCAAGTTAATAAAATGGTGCCTACAGAACGTCTTTGCTCTTGTAAGGGTCATATCACACCAGCGTTTGTCAAGCGTAAGCGCGAGGCATGCAGCTATACGCTTGTTCGGTGTGGTATGTCCCTAACGACTAAATTAAGAACTATGGCCTTTTTAAACACTGCCTATCTTCGGAATAACGTGTAAGCGCCATTTATTGATAATACTATTGTACGTCAAATAAGTAATTGATATTGTTACGTTGTACGTAGGTTAGTTTGTAACGTAGTGTCATTTTTTTAATAATATGGTACTCAAATACACTGGTTTGAAACCTTACCGATGGGTAATCATTGCTTTTTCTTTTGCGTAAATTTCATGGACACTATACTGCCGTGCTAACGAAGAACGCAGTAACTCGATTTTGCCGCTTCCGAGACTTTTATTTTTGATTATTGAATTTGTTATGATGTTTTAGTATAGCATTCTTGCTTACTGAAAAACCGAGTTCCTGAAGGATCAATAAAAATTTGCTTAGAGAGATTTAATAGATTTCGATTCGCTGACTCCAAATATATAACTCAACGAATGTATAACTCATAATCGTCCAAAATCGAGTTACTGCGTTCTTCGTTAGCACGGCAGTATACGTACTGGGATTTTTTAATTATATTCCGTCCACCGAGAGAATGCTTTTCTGACACCTGTCAGTTGGTATATGATCAGAGTGTCTAACGTTCAATTCGTCAACGAAGCCAAATGCCTAAAATTAATGTCTTCACAGCAAATTGCCTAAGCTGTAAATCGCCTAGAGATCAAAATATTTAACAAGTAAAATGCCTAAAATGCAATAATTTCTAAGTAGTCGAGACGGTTAACATAAACTCACACTAGGGCCTCTGAACTGTAGGTTAGGTTAGAACTGTGACCACACAACGCACGAGCCGAGCGAGCGTATTGAGCGTTCCGCGGCAACAGCCGGCGAGCGTCAGAAACGGTACTTACTCCCTTTCTTCTCCTAAAATAATAGGCATTTTGGTTCATAGTCAGAATAAGGTTTAATTCAAATACTGTATAGACATACTGCAAGGTAGGCATTGTGCTTCCTAGTCAATGTAAGGTTTAGGCAATACTTGGCATAGACGTTTTGATATCTAGTCAGCATGATCATAAAGGGGTACAATATTTGGAACTAATAAAGTATAAATTTGTAAAACACCTCGTTTTTATGAAAATTACAGGTGTCAGAAAAGCATTCTCTTGGTGGACGGAACATATTATTAACGAAACTTCACACGAGCCAAAGGTGGTGGCGGTGGTGTGCCACCACCTTTGCCTAAACGTTCGTGGATTACAGGCTTGTTGACAGAAGTAGTGCGTAATAATAAATAATAATAGTCCACCAAACCGAATAGGGATGATGACAAAAATTTTTTTTTTGTCCTTCATGTGGATTATAAAAAAATATTGGACAAGTATTTTTTCTTTTTTTACATAATCAAAACATTACGGCGATACATTGAGTTCAAATGTGGCATGACGTCACTTCTCATTAGATTTTATACTGAGCTGTGACGTAACGAGCCCCCCACTCCCCAAGTTTAATGTGTTTTATCTAAGTTATTTTGTATTAATATGATAAAGCAAAAAATACGTGTCTAATATTTTTTTATTATCTGATTGACGGACTAAACAGTTTTTCTTTTTTTTTTTTACCCAGGCATCATCCCTATTTCGACCATGGCGACCAATCTCAGGGGAGACCTGCTTTCGGCGCGGGAGATATTATAGTGCACAAATGTGTGCGCAGACACAGGCGCACTCTCTTCCCTCACTCTCATAGCCCGATGAGACAGCAATCCGACACTTACGGAGAGAGATCAGGCGCAGCGCACACGGCGACACGTACGCGCGAGGCACGGGTGGGGGGGGGTATCACACCGCCAATTTCCGAACTCCGGGCTGTTACTTCAAATGGAAAAACCCAATAACTCTTTGCCTGACCCGGGAATCAAATCCAGGACCCCACGCTCAGCAGTCGGAATCTAAGTAACACATAGCAATAAAACAAAAAAAAAGAGTCGTTGAAGTTTCCCCAATTGAATGAATGAATGAATGAAATGCACCGACCCCAGCGTGGTTAAACCAGACTCGATTACTCGAATGAACCCAAAGATTCGCACTAGCCCCTGGAGCCTCATGTTTCATGGGGCTACATAACAGTGACCATTACATATCAAGGATTAGACCGGGGGGCACGATAATGGTAGGGAAGACGTGCCCATAGGATATGGAAGGATTATTAGAGCCGTACCGGATATGCATCCTGAGTCGTTGAAGTTTCCCCAATTGGTAAAAAAGTGCCCTATATAAGTGTGATAAATACAGTCACGGAAATAATTGTTATGCTAATCGACACCGTATGGGTTTTTAATTAATTTGGCTGTAGCCATTTCACACAACTGTCCAAGAGTAAATGTTGTGATACAGACAATTAAATTTGGTAGCCAATTAATATCCCTGGCTTTACAAACCAATATCGCTTAAGACTGCGCCGAGCGCACAGTGGCGCCCTCATCGTTTGTTCGGTGATTTATTTTATTTTAGAATGAAAATGCAGAAATTAACCACGTTAAGTTGTGCTCCACAACACTATACGTTATTATTACTACAAACAGTAGTTTTTAATTGTTATGTTTTATTGTAATCATTAAAACGGAGCTTAGTGGCCACTATTTTCCGTTTTAATGATTACAATAAAACTTAACAAATAAATAACAATTTAAAACTACTTTTTGTAATAATAATTACGTATAGTCTTGTGGAGAACAACGTGCTTATTTTTTTCATGTTCATTCTAAAATAAAATAAATTACCAAACAAACGATGAGGGCGCCACTGCGCGCTCGACACCCTCTTAAGCACCTCTAAATTCAGGATACGGTATTGGGTCGTTCTCAAAAAAGTGGCACCGCTCGAATAAATTTATCAATTTGATAAAATGTATCAGTTATTGAGTTTTTTTAATATAAATTTCCATTCTGGGTATTTTTCTTATGTTGAATTGTTCTAAGGGAATAAAATCTTCATATTTTTTTTTTTTTCAAAGTATGACTCTGAGTTTGGACATGGCAGGTTAGTGAGAAACAGATGTTACAATTTTATTTTGTTGTAAGAATGTCACTACGGTTTTCTTAATATTACTCAGCCTCTGCGTGAAAAGCCTCTTTTAAGTACAATATTGTGTAGAATTTAATAAAAAGTATTTTAGAAATCACACACTTCCATTAAAAACTGCCTTACAGGTTACAGAGCCACTTTTTTGAGAACAACCCGTATAAAATATTCGAATAAACCAACATTCTCGAGCAGATGCTCGAACAATCAGCGCGGATACGGTTCAAGTCTTTGTTTTCTCAGATCAAAGGCGAGTTTTTTTGTAATAAAGGTGCAAGTGCGTGTTAAGAAGTTCGCTATGCACGATCCGGCGCCGCGGCGGGCGTCTGGCCGGGAATAGAACGGCCGTCGCGCCCAGGAATAGCGCAGACGACGCCATACGACGACACGACGCATTTGGAACAATATTAATATGCGAAAGTCGCGCACCTTCACACCGCAGTGATTCACGGGAGAGCTATGCTATCCTGTCGGTTCATGAGCATTTACTGGTACTTAGTTATGTGTAGGGAAACATTTTTTTTTTCAGATGATCTAGGTAGCAATTAGATACCCACAAAAGCTGGGACTCGATGCAAAGTTTTATTTCAAATTCATTTATTTAGCTTAGGTAATACGGGCTTGTGTCCGCAACTCCACGACAATGCGCGTATTTTGCGTACGGATGGCAATTCGATTATTCGATCCATCCCAGCTCCTCAAAGAAGGCCAGCAACGCCTTGGGTGTTACTGACAATCTCACGTAGGGTACCTGGGTTACCGAAGTACTTGGCCCTGTATGTGGTGACCACCGGGTACTTTAGTAGCACATGAGCTGCTGTCTCGTCATCCTCCATGCAGGCCCTGCACAGCGGACTGTCTGTGACTCCTATGACAAAGAGGTGTTTATTAAATGACCCATGGCCAGTTATAGCTGCTGTAACTGTATGCAGCTGTTGTTTCGTTAGTCGGAGAATCTGTTTCGTGAGGCGGTCATCAATTGTGGGGAGAGCTACCTTAGCCTGCCTGCACTCACCTTGGTCCGGCCATAGTTTGTGATGTTGGTCCCTGGTGCGTATTTATTTAGCTTACATTAATTTCATAAATCTTCTTTTCGTGTCGATGGTACTTTGTTATTATATTGTTTGAGCCCAATGGGTGGCCAAGTTAATTGCGGCATCAGTGGCGTTCGTTAGTTCTTCTTTAGTGCAAGTGAACAGGCACTTAGGACACTAAAGTAAGTGGGATATGGACTGATCAGAATCACCGCGCTTGCATTGGGTGTTCGATGGGACAGTAATCCCCCACTTCGACAGATTGTGTTGTTCATAAATATACAAACATGGGATGAAATGCTCACTAACAGATGACTTGGACAGATGAAACAGCGGGTCCCAAACTAGGCCTGTGATTTGGTGACCCGAATGTTTGACAGCTTCTAATTACCATATTTTTTACAGCATAAGAATACTTGAGAGCATGGCCTCGCTAGTTCATATACAAGGAATGATCTCGGCCTTAGGATTTAGCGGAAAAATAAGTTAACAATTCTCCTCAAGTTTTGTGTCGGGATTACCCGGATAATATCGGACTCTAACAGAGATCATATCGACGCACCTTAGGTACGCGCAGTTGTGTGTCCAAGAGAAGTTTCAAATCGAATAAGTTCGTCTCAGCACCGGTGACCTATGGCATAGGGAATCAGGGCGCTTATATTATAAAAATAGAATGGTAACAACTCCACCGTTATCGTACTTTCCACAGTTATATCACACAAAAAAATGTAAGTTATCAATGACTAACGTTTTATTATTAGGGCTGTGCTGATAACTTATCGATGTTTTTTGTTGTTGTTTATGAACTAAATAATTAATCAACAGAAACTCATTAATAAGAGAAAATAGGATGTTATTCATAAACTGGTACTTTCCTAATTAATATTTTTTGGGTAATTCCAACTCCTTTTTTTACTAGAAATCGAATATTTATATTGCTTGTGTGGAGATCTTTCAATCCAAAACCGATTTTAGTCTTTTTCTGTACCTACCAATAGTTCTTTAATAATTAAGTTTTTCATTATGTACATAAGTGTATGTTAATAATATCTCATATTGTTTTAGGGTCTGCTGTAAACTTACCTGCAATGTTAAATTAAGTTTATATCCGACGAAAAAAAAGGACGAGTTTTTCAATTCGACGCGTATATATTTTTTCGTTTAAAGACCGCAGTTATGAGGTGGCTGATAAAAGGACAACATTTGAAGACGACAGCACTCATTTCATTGGCTAACCTCATTGGGCATAGGCGATCACTGACGAACAGTTTCTTACCAAATGTAAGTTTTAAAATTTCCACTTCCCCTTATAGAAATAACGTCACACAACCGTTGATTGAGTTCTTAGGAATAGTAACACTAAGTAGTATGCTGAATACCAAAAAGATTGTATAACTACAGTTGCATAGCAATCGTTGCATACCTACCTAGTTGAGTCAACGTTTCGCAGAAGCACCATACATACAATAAGTACGTGTTCGATTCCTTTTGAGCTTTGACCAGGAAAATGTTATCGTCTGGCCGGCCCCATTAGCTTGCTGTCTTATAAATACACTACAAAGTTAATAGATAATAATACTTACAATAAAATCTTTCTCAAAGACTTGTAAACCCATTAAACCTAAAAACAAAGGAATAATGTTCTTGTGGTTGGCAAAAATGTCCTCTCCAATTAATAATACCCTAAGTTCATTTGGGGAAATCCGAACTTATGGCTCGTATTTCTCGGAATCGAAAAAAAAATCCATTCATTAATACACAGATGTCGCTGTTAGTGCATATTTCATCTGCAAAGATTTTCAACGTGTAACTAGCGGGTGAGTCAGCGTGAAGGTGGAATTAATTAACGATAGTTGCCTGTGCATAGACGCAACGTCCTTGCAAGGCTGCTGCGCTGGCGATCACGTGCCGTGCGCATGCACCGAGCCGCGGCGCCGTCCCGCCCTCTCGTGCGTATAACCTGAATTTGTACTTCAAACAAGGCCTTTTTTGGACCTATGTGTTTCGATAAATGCGTTCATGCGATCCGTTTTCCTGTACACTTTATCTCGCTTTTTTAAATGTATCGAGTAACATAAGGTGTTTTCTTTTTATGTACCTATAGGTAACGATTTATTTTGTCTCTACGCTACCATTTTGAATGCACTTGGTTGTGCGGCGTACAGCTTCCATTCAATTTTCCTGTTTCTGACTTTAGATAAGTACCTAATAACAAAACACGATCATTAAAATTCATGACGTCTATCGATTTCTTGTAGTTATAGGTACTTGGTGCCTAAAAGTTAAATTTTAATAACAAAGACGTTTAGCTAGTCCAGTTAAAATTACCTATTTCTTCAGTATTTTTTGGTCATAGACAGTTGTCAGGCAAGGTTCCCGTTCATTCACTTGGTCTTGGCTTACAATTATAGAGGAGATGTGGGCGCGTAGCGAATCGCCGGCGCCGGCGCAACCATAACAGTCTTTGAATTAAGAAAGGAAACTAACACATACGGTTTATGAGGATGACTTGTTGGGGCGAGTATGAATTAGCGTGACATTGCCATAACTTGCAATCATAACTCGCTTTGCAAGTTACAAGAAAATACTAGTTTTGAGAGCAATCACTAGATATCTGAGGGAATTATAGCAGTGGCCATGATCTGTTGCTTATGTAAGTAGGAATAGGTATTTAACTAATGTAATGCTCATAAACCCCACCAACACAATGCAAAACGGTAACGCCCACAGGTGAGCAAATTGGATAAATCCATTTGTAGGTAAAACTAATGACTTGAGCAGACCTTCATCCAATCTTGCATCCTACATTTTGAAAGCAAGATAGGTCGTAAGAAAACTAGATATAATCTTGACAATCAATTGCGATAATGCAGCAATAGACTGAAGTTATATGGCTCCATCTGTCTTATAGAATTTAAGTTTAAAAGGCGTGGGCGCCACCGGCATGAGTCATAGGCACTCCTTTCTTGGCCTACCCGCCTTATGTCGCGACTTGAGTCGCGACCCACTCGCATTGTACTTATACTGCGTCTTTCGTTACTCCAAACTGAGCCTTATTTACAAAACATTTTCTCATACGTTCTTGCGTAAAAATCACACTTTTCTGAAAGTCCCGAAGCATTCTATTTTTATCTGTTGTTTTCAATTAGGTAATTCTTTGTTATCTATAGATTGCCTGATATAAAACAAATTAACCTTGTTTAATCGAATCAACATCAATTTGTTTTTAATCCAATTGTCTTTAGCATCGGCCGGCAGTAAAATAGAACAAAAGAACTGAATTTAGGACAGAGCAATTGACCTCATGTCGCCCTGACCCGAATGAGGCCACTAGTTGCATTACGACGAATGACGTGAACTAAAAATGTAGTAGTACTTATGTCGGCTACTCCAGTTTGATCTCCATCTTATGCACAATTTGTCCCACGACTTGAATGACCCGTGTAGGTGCCACAGATACAAATTATTTATTGCAAACAAGGCGCAACAATGTACCTACGTGTTATTAGCATTAACCCATGAGAACTGCGGGGGGGGGGAGGGTAATTTGACAAGGGGTTAAATTTTAACAGTTCACCATTGCGGTATTTACTTTGTTGGGCAGCCGAATTTTTCAAACCTATGAAGCAATGGATTAGCAATATCCTTCAAAACTCTCGGATTGTGATTCAAACTGTGTTAGGTACGCATTTAGGGCGCTGGCTAAGCTCATTGGACAGTCGAAAGGTGTCTTTTCGTTCCATTTCGTTTTCGCACACTTGGCGAATAAGAACTACTTAGACCAAAAAAAGTGTAACATTTTGACCGTCACGACACTTCTAGCTCTCATTCGCCAAGTGTGCAGAGTATAAAGCCGGATCCAGACGTTTGTAATGTAATGTGTCGTGTAATGTAACGCGAATTCTGCGTGCGGACGGAACTACGAGCATTACATGGAACGCTCAGGCTGGTGCTCGAGCTGATCCATTGACTGTATGTTTTTAGCGAAACACAAAGCCTCTCGCAATCGAACACATACAGGATTCGCGTTGAGTTTGTATGCCGCCCACACTATTCTCATTACATTACATTACACACGTCTACAACATTTATTTTTTTATTTATTCAAAATTACGTACACCTTAACAGCTATAACGCCAATGCAGTGTTACTACCACACAAATATACAATAAACATAATCCAACCTGCTATGGCAGAATCGGTTATGCACACTTCGTCTCATTCGCACTTCGTCTTCCGTTCGCAGTTGGTCACATTAGCACTTCGTCCCATTCGCACTTCGTCTCCCGTTCGCAGTTGGTCACATTAGCACTTCATCCCATTTGCACTTGGTCCCATTTGCGATTGGTCCCATTCGCAGTTAGTCCAATTCGCAGTTCGTCCCATGCATGTAGTTTGTAAGGGAAGAGTTAGGTTTATGGACCAAAGTGGGTTGGATTTATAAAAAATCAACAAATATAATAATAAAACATCCAAATTCGATAAGTTAGCAATGTAATAAGTAAAATAATGAACACACTTCTCAATCAACTAATAACAGTAAGTATACAATCAGTGAATATTGTCAATCAGACATGGATACAGTACAATGAGTATGTCATAATTCTCAATATAATCTACAAGTCACACGCACAAGTTACATAACTAACTGTAAAAATATTACTTTCTTCATGAAGTCACCCAAAAATAAAGAACCCGTAGATTCTGTAAGAGTTTATTATACTTTCGATTAAAATTTATAGCTACATTAGAGGATTGAAAATATTATTTTTATTGCTGCTAACATTGCTAAGTTATCGAATTTGGATGTTTTATTACTATATATGTTGATTTTTTATAATCCAACTCAATTTGGTCCATAAACCTACCTCTTCCCTTACAAACTACTTACATGGGACGAAATGCGAATGGGACTAACTGCGAATGGGACCAACCGCGAATGGGACGAAGTGCTAATGTGACCAACTGCGAACGCGCGACGAAGTGCGCATAACCCGGCAAAATATGTAAATAATATTGAACTAATCCTTTCTCTATCTCTAGTAATATTATAGGTAGATACATATAAAATAACAAGACTGCCTCGTTGGTCTAGTGGTCGCAACCGCTACTGTTAATCATGAGGTCATAGGTTCAATTCCTAGGTCGGGCAGTGTTATTGGGTTTTTCCATAAGGAATTTCTCAGTAGCTGCCCGGAGTCTGGATTTGTTCCCGGTTGATGGCAGTAGGCTCGTCCCCTATTACATGGGACTTAAACATAACTGGCGAAATGTGGGTGTACCTACTATTGGTACACCTCTGCCTAACTCTTCGGGGAAAAATAACAAGTAGTTCTAGTATAAGTTAATAGAACATTGTTTCAAAACATTGCTCTTGTAACAAGCACCCAATTGAAATACTGGAACAATACAAGAGGACAGCACAAGGACAGCACATTCTATATTGTATTGTATTGAAGTAACGCTCTTGTGCTGGCCTCTATTTATAGACTACTTACTAGCTGTTGCCCGCGGCTTCGCCCGCGCCGCGTGGATGTCGGTTATCGCGTAAAAAAGTAGCCTATGTCCGTCTCCATATCCCAGGCTACATCTCTTCCAAATTTCATGACGATCGGTTCAGCGGTCTAGGCGTGAAAACGTAACAGACAGACAGACAGACAGACAGAGTTACTTTCACATACTTATAGAATACTAGCTTTTGCTCGCGGCTCCGCCCGCGTGGATGTCGGTTATCGCGTAAAAAAAGTAGCCTATGTCCTTCTCCATATCCCAGGCTATATCTCTGCCAAATTTCATGACGATCGGTTCAGCGGTTTAGTCGTGCAAACGTAACAGACAGACAGACAGAGTTACTTTCACTTAAAGAATATTAAATATGGATAAAGGAGTGAGTGACACTCGTCAACGACAATCTAATCAACGCTGTTGAGATGATGCTGTCAACACACCCACTTAGATGAAGTGCTTGTTTATGTGATACTAGCTTTTGCCCGTGGCTTCGCCCACGAGGGCATTCGTGGAACGTACTACCGGTTTATATAAATGAATAAACAGAATTATAATACATATAACAGGTATATAAAAATAATCTAAAATATTTAGGTACATTTGCAAATAAAATAATACATAAATAATAGATTAGTGGAATGTTAGCATCTTATTCTCGATCTCCTGACTTTGATTGTAAGTATGTAAGTTAAAACTTGTTCCTATACCTAAAACAGGGCTTCCTCTCTCCTACCCTTTTCCTGTGCCCTACCCTAGTAGCATATTTCGTTGGCATTTAGTTGGGCCAACTTCAGAGGTATGTGGCCCAACCAAACGCCAACAAAAATGCTACTAGGGTACAGGGTTCATAATGATCTAAATTATATAGTTCCCACCTAAGTACACATTATGGAAAAGCAATAAAGATATTGAGTATTGAGTTAAAAAGGATTTTATGGCCTAACCCAGGCCTGCCTGTATGCCAAAGTTCATCTATATAAATCCGTTCAGCCGTTTAAGTGCGAAAAGGTAGCAGGATGACTAGACCGAGTTACTTTTGCATTTATAATGATTGAAAATCAAAAGTAATTTATTCAAATTAGGCTGAGGCCTTGAGAATCAGCACTTTTCGAACGGCAAAATTACATAAGACAGTCCCCCAAAACACCACTTCCTAGTGCTTTAGCTGGGAAGAAGAAGTGGCTCAACAAACTCTCCAGCAGCACAGCTGTCTGTTCAGTTAGATAAACTTGATTCCGTACAATAGTAGGTATGCAAAGTAATTAATATTAAGAAACACAGAACAGTAAATTAAATTATTTACCATAATGTCAGCCAGTGCCGGATTAAGCAAGCGCGGGGCCCGCGGCCCGTAGCAAATACTATCGAGGGGCCCTTGATCTGCTACGAGTATAAGTATAATGTGGTGAAAAAAAAAACTTTTTTTTTGTGGAATTTTATGTGGTCTTTAAGATTTTGTATCTGGTCTCACAAGCAATTTACCACCTAGTGCGACAAATGTTTTTTATAGGAAATTGAACGTTCTATAAAAGGTCTCTTATAATTTTTCGTAAATTCACTTTTTCAAAAGTTATTCGAAATTAAAGTTGGACATACCCTAAGTTGACAATTTTTTCTTTTATCTTCTGCAAAATTATTATTGTTTGTGGAGGTGGGCTAGTTTGGATACGCGGGGCCCCTTTTTGCGCGGGGCCCGTAGCAATTGCTACTCTGCTACGTGGTTAATCCGGCACTGATGTCAGCTAGCACACGACAATATTAAAGTATGAATTGATGGATTATATGAAAGGAAAAAGAGTGGGTGCTGCAGGAAATGTTTGTAACAATCATAAGTCTAACCCGTGCAGGAATTGAAGAGGATTCCACTCTACTAGTGATAGCTGTATCACTCAAAGTAAGTGGGAGGAAGGAATATTTCCTGACGGAAAGCGTGTCCAGAAGATGCCTGTTCACTCTTGCTTTGAAGACAGACTGGTTAATATGGAAGGGAACACAGACGCTAGCAGAGAGTTCCACACTTTGGCTGTGCGCATAATAAATGTTGATATCGCGATATCAACCAAGTGCGGATGGTATCCTGCAGTACGTCTAGTAGTTCCGTAATGAAAGAGCGATAGTGGGATCAGGTCGTGGAGCTGTAGAAAACCGACAGGCAAGCAACATTACGCCGATGAGCCAGGCTATGACCAACACCAACGTTTCGTCGCCTATAAGCCTTTTCGCTCTGCGTTCCAAGTCAAGTGCAGCAATTGGTATTTTGCTGAGCCATCCCTTAAGTGGAAATGGACCCTGTGCTTTGTACAAACTTAAAAGCTGTCCATAATGTAAAGTATCGCCTCACCTTATTTAGGATGCCCAGCTTCTTGGCTGCAGTCTGTGCTTTTGACTCGATAGTTGAGCGGAAGTTGAGACCAGACCTCAACTCCATGCTCAAAAGCTCTAGGCGGTCGACATAGTGACAATACCTCTATGAGTTACTCTATTATCTATTCATACACGAAATATTTTAAGTAGACCATCTATAGGTGGTAAAAAGCCAAAGCAGCGAAAAATTCTTTTTTTTATCTGTTTTATATTTTTACATAATTATTATAATTTTAAAATTACTTGAGACATTTTGCAAAGGAGTTGCATTTTCCAAATCATATCCAGTAATTTTAAGTTATTTAATTTTTGAAATAAAATACTCAGGTTTAAAAAAAAACATCGTTTCCATGACTTCTTTACCACCTATAGGTGTATTTCTTAAAATATTTCGTGTTTGAATAGATACTCCATATATAAGGTAATAATAGGTTCCACAAATAAGGGTGAAACGGAACCTTATTTGTTTTTTCATCTTTTCCCTATTTTATTTTTATTTTTACAATTTGGCAATTTCAATCTAGATTGTACCTATTTGTAAGTACCTATTATTATTTTCAAAAAAGTACCGGATCGAGGTTGCGATAACTCCAGTAAAATACTTCCTTATCAAAACAGTAAAGTGTGATTATTATGAAGGCTATGAGATTAGTTTTAAATGGCGCTAACAGTTTTTTTCCTTGATCTCTGCAGCGCCAGTTTTGTCGCCAAGCCCGCATGAATAAGACAGGTGCTGACGACGGGTATCTGTGACCGCAGCATTCTCGTAAACTGTGAAGCTCAAAGCCCGTACCTCAGTCCTGACATCCTAACAATATCAAATGAATAGGTTAGTGTAAGTAGGTACACACAGCTACATATTGAGCTATACATTTCCAGTATGAGCTGATCTCGCATTGTATAAGATTTCCGTAAAATGAGAGGTCTATGTAGCCGTGTGTACTACTGTCTCTCTTCTGTCGTGTGATCGGCACGAAAGCGCAAGGGGCAGCCCAAGAAATTCTTTTTTTACGTTTATTGCAATTTGCAAGTAAGCATCAGGTTGTATATTGATCAAAATATGTTTGGTGGTACAAATATTGGCCATTCAGCAAGTTGTTACACTGGGAAACGCAAAGAAAGGTCACCTACCGTATACATATAACGATAGATGTCGCTACGTATCACATTGGGTGCGTCGTAGAGGCCATTCCCCATTCATTTTTATACACACACAGTGATGCTAGGCGTCACATTTGTAATGTTATCCGTCACACAGAATTATTTTATGCATTTTTGTCAAAACGCTGTAACTCTTGTCTCTATTTGTTTATAACTATGCGAACAATTACAAATAAAATCTTTTTCTATAGAGAAAATTAAGATTGTTGTATTGTATTTGAGGACCTCTTTGTTAAAGCACCGCTGTAGTTTACTTGGTAAACTTGGTAACAAGCTCCAGGTGACCAAATCACATTAAAAATTAGTTCCATATTTCGCCACCGGCCAAGTTATACTGGGCAGTCTATCTATGTCATGTTTAAGAGACTATTGTTGCGAGGGTATGTTTGCATTCTGCAGCTATCAGCGAGTCACAGTGGGTCACTCGATAACCGCGCCACCGCGCTATCGAATGAATACACACAAGTTCCATTAGCTACATGTCATACATGTAGGTAATGGTTAAGTCCGGCTGTGGTCATATTACTGTGGTATTTAATAATTTTCATTGTTCCAGAAGTATTTGGTTGGTAGGTTTTAGCAGTCATCGCCTTCACGTGGATTGAGCAGAATGAGCAGCTCCTGTTACGAATAGTTATTTTCATAATTTATAAATTAGCCTTTTCATTGTTACTATTTGTGTCCTGACTGTATGTTGCATCTATTGTTGTTCTATAGGTACCTATACCCAAAGTCTCAAATTCAGATAATTTATGTATACAAAGGGGATAACATAACAAAAAAATATCTTCGTAATGGTAGTCCACATAAAATGGCGAAAAAAGATGTTTCATTTTCTTTTATGTACCTACTGATTTTAAGAAATAATAATCATACCGTAATTATTCGGTTTTAAACAAAGTTACATATTAATAAAAGGAGATTTTCTGGTTTAAAATATTTTAAAATACTGGTAACAATGCAGGAGATCCAAACATATTCAAATTTTTTACATCTTCAACAACACTAATATTACAACTCTCATTCATGGATTCATATTGTAAGTTGCATATCTAGTCACATTTTGGATGAAAACGGCTGTAAACTTTTTCGATTGGTAATCGATTTTGGGAGGCCTTTGATTTTGGGAGCACTGGATTTAAAAGAGCTGATTATGACGATCATATGCCGTCTCCGACACACTACACAAAACATTGTTTGGCAACGGTATTTTGTTTGCATCGTTCTTATTATTATTAATTCACTTTAATTTTATCAATGATTATTTACAAAAAATATGATAAAATGTTTTACACCACTGCACGGTCCTGTCATTTTGACAGTGACATAACTTTGTTTAAGTAGGTACATAGATTATCTGAGACTTTGGGTATAGTTGTAAATTCCAAGTTTTGTGCTGAAGTCTAGCTTGACTGCAAGTTTTTACCTGTGGGGGGCGTTCGTAATGTTTCAGCTAATAAGTACTTTCCAAAATGCAATTCCACGTTTCAGATTCCAATCATCATCGCTCTTGACACAATCATGCCGTGGTTTAAAAGTTTGATTCTCGGTCGGCACACTGCAACATACCTACTTAATGCATAGAAACACTATAATAGAGATTGGCTGGCTAAGTTTAGATACACAAGGCTTTGTTGTTTTTGCCAGTCGGTCAGTATTATGAAGACGACCACTAGTTACACGAGTTCTTAAAGAAAACAATGAAGGACCCTTTAAGCTGTCTGTATGCCCTTAAAACGCATCACGTTATTGTATGACATCAGCCATTGTATTTTAGTTAGAACAATGTGTAGTGTTCTGCGCGCACGCAGCGCCAGGGCAGTCACGCGCTGATTCACAGACACGTACCCAACAAGGGATGTACCAAGTCCAGCCGCTTATGGACTCGACCCGACATATTACCAGTCACGACCCGCTAACTTCATTAACATGACTTCCAAAGCGTTTGTGAACGTAAGACAATGTTGTTTTTTCAACAAACTGGGTTTCTTGTTTCTTCCCTCCTGCGTGTTTTCCATTGAGAAATTAATGTTAAGAGCCATTTTACGTTTTCGCGCGAATATCTAAGATTTTAGTCGCCTAATTTACCATCTTAGTTAATTCTCTGGTATTGGTGAATATATGTAAATAATAGATGATTCTTTCGTATTGACACTTCATGTAACACATTTACAAAAACTTATTTGTGTACTTTGTAGTTATTAATCTCCCAGAACTAGTTTACTGAAAAATCATCGCAGAGGCAATTTCAGACTCCTATTTCTATAATTAATATTTATAAATTTGACTGAAAAAAATACACAAAGCATCAGACATATAGTTTTGTCGACAAATGACGTACTAGAATTTCGATTATTAATAACATTAATAGGTAAAAAAAATAAAGACTTAGGACAATTTTTACGATTTATTCGCAATTATATTGCGATTTTTTTGTTTGAATAAAGCGTAATTACATTTAAAAAATCATCTCAAAATGAACTATGTTCTTTAACAAATCGAATTCTCAAGTTTGATTAAAATCCCTTCATTTAATTAGCCACAATATCCTTTTTTTAAACACTCTAAAAAAGAATAAATTGCGATGCACAAGTGGGCACCGTTTAGTACAGCGCGAGCGCCCATCGAGGAAGGACCTGTGCTACTTTTTCCCGCATCTCAATTGTCGAGTGCTCATATCGTAACCGTGATATTATACTACGACCACAACATTTTGATGCTTCCCAAATTGACTCGTTTTTACGAAGATTGCGTATTGCCGGAAATTATAGACCCTAGAAAAGCAAGATCAATGCCTTTACGACAAATATTTATTTAACGTAAGTGATAGTCATTATTACTTGACATTATTGTCAAATAATAATGACCAACACTTATATTTTGTACGATGTGATTGTTTTCCTGTTCATTTTTATTATATACTTTCAAAACATATATTTGTATTTTTTTATTAGTCTAGAAAGCTTTAGTAGACTGAATAAATAAAATAACTTTTTTAATAAATCTCTAAATACCGCATTATTATTATAATGGCTAAAGATTATTTAGTCCGTCTCGACACTCGCGTTACACTGCTTAAATTGTGTATGTGTGGATAGTTACGCTCACATACACAGCGCTGCCGTCTTTTACCTAAACTCGAGCGTTAAAATTTTGTGAAATGGCTCTTAAACCATTGATGTATAAAAAGGAAGCTAAGACACCGCTCTTATGTCACGTAAACATTATTGGACTAGAAACAATTACATGTAAACACACCCACACCTTTCCGGATGTCGTTCGTCATGCGTCAACAACCGAAAAAGAGAGACGACGCGGGCTGTAGCGGGAACGAAAAGCAAGAAATCATTGTGACTGTTACGTACAGTCACGAGCACCAATATGTATACACTTACCAAAATTCAAAAGCAATTTTCATGGGGAATAACGATTGCAACTTTGATATATGACCTATTATGTAATAGTATACGTTTATACTATTATATAATAGGTCTTATCTCAAAGTTGCCATCGCTATTCACGAAAAATTGCTTTTGAATTTTGCTAAGTGTATACATATTGGTGCTCGTGACTGTACCCATAACAACTCAGAAACAAATGGCGACGTAGAAAGCAATATTATTCTGGAGAATTTAAAAGAAAATAAGTACTTACGTTTTGATGTACCTATACTGACAAATAACTGTTCTCACCCTTTCGTTATTTCGATGTAAACGTTTAGTAAACTCCGTTATTTTACGATAAATACAAAGCACTGCATTCTATTTACCATTTACATTAAAAAAATAACTCTAAAGTGCAATAATTTCAACAATATTACACAATAACTGTCGTTATTTAGCCGTTATTTGTCTAATGCTATAGTAAATGGAGTATAGGTAATTACGAGTGGAAAGTAATCCCGTGGAACTTGTTTTTGGTTTGAAAATTATTTGTGCACATTTTGAAAACACAGGAAATTGTTGCTGCTTATTTAGACGATAACGGTAATTTTACTTAATGTGCTACATGTGTGCTACACAAACGCTAGTTCGATTGTGACTAAGGGCAGTTGTGCCGGTCGGCATAGTTAATGCGGTCCACGTCAAGGAGCGCGTACCCAATCTACCTTTTTTATACATATTTTATACATTTGTGTTAAACAATGTTATGTACTTCACGCTGTCTTCTACAGACAGGCCAAACGCGGATGTAGGTAACCGATATCAAACTTTGTGAACCAGCTGTGTTGACAATCGTAGTTTCAATTCACAAGTATTTATTTATTATACCAACTACTTATCCATTTTCCGTATAGGTACCTACTTTGTTGCAGATGTGTTCAGAATAAGAATAGAAGGGCTTTGAATTGGGTCGTACAAACTTCACATTGATGCGTCAGGGCAACCTATTTAAATCTTACCAATTCAAGTTAGCTATTGGCAGCTAAATAACTACGTATTTTGCGAAAAAGTCATTGTTATTTTTATTTTGGATCGTATCCAAGAAGAAAAGAATCTAGAGATCAACTTTACATAATAGGTACTTAGATTATAATAGAGTACTTCACTGTGAGACAAGTCAGACAAGGGAGTTTGAGTGGTGGCTATGAGTGGGGGATTCCCCGGTAGAAATGACGGGCTAAATATTACAAACAATAATCTTGGTAGGTATTTCTGAACGTCCGAAGCAATACAAAGCTATATTTAATTTGAAATGATCTCATTTAGACTTAAATAGAGACTTCCAGATGTTTTCGTTGATATTCTGATTAGACATCTAAATGGAGTGTCATTGGCCGTTGATCAAAATAAGAGGCATTTCATGAGCAAGCACTCAGATGCTAAATTGGAACGAATGGCGCCATGCAGCCAACGATGACGTAATCGGGGTATGTTCCTACTGGGTACTTTAATCGAAGTGAGCATTTGGCAAGCAACGAATAAGTCGGTCGGTATCGCTTCCGTGCTAACGCTGGTGTTGCAAGCGCACGCCACAATATGCGGCTTTCACTGTGAATAAGAACAAACAATGCGAGTACAGTGGCCAGCACATCAAGCTACACGAACCTGTCAAATTTCTTCAAACGATTTTAAACTATAAAATGTTGACGATTAAGTTCAAAATCGAACGAGAAAATTTGACAGTTTGTGGTAACTTGATGTACTGGCCACCGTACCTACCTTACGTATGTAAGTACAGCTATGTCTGTTGTCCCGAAATAATATGCTACAATCGCAATCGCTTGAAACATTGATGATCAGCTGCATCTGGTCATATCGTCCCAAAATACTTATTTAGGTATACCTAGGTACGCAGAATTATATTTTCATGGAGCCATTTCAGTACACCTAACTTCCCTACCTAATCTTCTATGTAGTACCTAATCTTCTTGCATACTGCGTCATATCTTTTACAGGTCAACATTATGTGCTCTCTTTTATTCATTGTTAGCAGCTGTTCTAGCAATGCGAAGAAGACCTTTGAAATACTTAATTAACAACTAAGTAATTAAAACTTCATACACCGACGTTAGATATCTCTCTCTCTATGTTTCTGGGCATTTTTAATGCGAAAGTAAGTATTAGGTATCACGTAGACTCGTAGAGTAATTACGAATAATCGTGAACCAACCAACATCGCAATATCGTCTTTAATAACAAAAAACACAGCTGACTTGTCAGTGCATTACTGTTTAAGTCCATAGTAACTTGCTTTATACTCACGTTTGTTGAGTAACTTCAATGGAATTTTAAAGCTATATAATATTGTCTATGACGTTGGATGTACATACATATGGCGCCAATGACATCGCATAGAGGGTTATCATTCATTTATTTTTATAAACATTGTTGCTTTTAAAGAACGTATGACGAGTTTTGAAACAAAGCGAATTCTCACGAGATAGTCTCGATTAGTGCTTCCAAAATTACGGATTTGCTAATTACGTAACTAGTTACGCATTTTGATGCTTCAATTACGTAACTACGTAATTACGTACTTAACTGTTTTGATTTTTTAAAGCACGATAAATTCTAAAAAATCAAACAACTTCAAATGAAAAAAATTATAATATTAAGGAATTAAAAGTAAATTACAGATTAAAATGATAATTTTAAAATTAAACTCAAAATCAAAATCGTCAATCAAATCAAAATGTAATATTTTGATTTGATTGACGATTTTGATTTTGACTAAACTCAATCAACAATTCAAACAAAACATGTACCACGCACAAATGGTTTAAAAGTAAGAAACAATATAAAATATGGTTATTTTTCCAATCTTTGTTCTTGATAATATGATCTCATAAATGATAACGAATGCAATGTTCTGTCACCAAGGGAACTTCTTAGTTTAGAACAAAGATAGCCGGCAGAAGAAAATGCCCGTTCTGCTTCAACACTAGTAGGCATTATACATAGTAAATAATTATAAGCTGCTGTTAGGAAAACTTCACGACCGCCGCCAGTGCTATCGTAGATACACATTTCAACTCTGATGATGGATTCAAGATCTGTGTTTACTCCAGATTTGTTTACTGTAGACATAGTTTTCTGTATTTCTTTTTCTAGTTGCTGTGCAACAGTCAACTCGTCGCCACAACCATCATTAGCATCATTGTCATCTGCTTCGGAATCTAAACTCATTTGTGTACTTGTAGGCGGTGTAAATTTGAGCCTTTCTAATAAGTTTGCAACATATGTTCTAATATAATCCGACATCGGTTTTGTAAAAGTTTCTGTTTCTTCGGTTTTATAATATTCTTCATTATTATGCAAATACTGCAAGACACCAGACACATTTGTTCGCCTTTCTTTTATTCTTTTTCTAAGGGATACAGCAAGCTTGTCACTGAGCCCATTGGACTGAGCATCAAGCTTATTTAACATAAACTGAAGCGCAGCATCTGCTGCTAACAAATTCGAGTCACGGTGACACAATGCCATCACTGTAGTTTTTATTATATCTAAACTATGATGAATGTTATGTAGATCTTGTATTTCTGTGTCTGTGAAACTTATATTTGATTTTAAGTCTAATAAAGCCTTAAATAAACTTGATTTCAATTTCAGAAATCGTCCAACCATATCTGATAAGCTGTTCCATCGCGTTTTGCAGTCTAGTATAAGATCGAGGCTTTTACCATGCTCTTGTAAAGAATATTTTTGCAACAAATCGGTCTTCAGTGGTGATTTTTTGAATGATTTAACAAGTTTTCTTACTTTTACTATAATATCTTTGTACAGAAACTCTGGTTCTAGAACTCTAGGTACTTCTATGAAAAGTCCGCCATCGTTTTCTTCAATTTCTTCAGTGTCAGTATCTGAAGCTTCATCTTCTAGTTCTGGTTCAGTAGTTGTACTTTTCCGTGTCTTATATAATACGTCCAGCACTGCAAGTTGTATTCCGTGAGCAAAACACAACTGATGGTGACCATCAAAATTTTTGCCCATTTTAACCATAACACTGGCTCCGTCCGTTGTGAATGCAATTATATCTTCAAGTTTCAAATAAAAGTCATTTAGATGATTTTCTAACAGTACAGTTCCAACGTGAGCTGGCATTGAACCCTTTATCCTTACTAGTCCTAAATTTTTATATTTAGCTGGTTCTAGGTCTTTATTATGAATATTTATATTCATATACCTCCGGTTCCGGGTAGAGGTCCATTCATCAAACGTTATAGTAAACCGTTTTTTTTGGGACTTCATATCTTTAAACTGATTTATTAATTGTTTTTTTATGGCACAACTCTGTTCCAGGACAATTTTGGTAATAGTTGAAGGAGATTTCGGTAGATCATAGCCAGATTTTTTGAAAACATACCTTAGATCTTCAGAAGTACAAAATTTGCTTAATGGGATGCCATCCAATGCTGCCATTCTAGTCACTATAACGTCCAAGGAATACTCAGTGGAAAAGTAATCCGTTAGTTTAGTTTTCTTCGATGGAGGTTCTAAACTTTTTCTTGCTTGAAAGCACGATGAAGTACTTGCCCTTTGCGCATCTTGCTCTTGTGACATCTCGCCAATATGTTTAGCACGCATATGTGTATGTAGTGCTCCAGTAGCACCACCAGGAGTCTTCAAAAAATTTTGACAATGTTTACATTGGACACTTTGCCCATTTTCAGCCCTCAAAAAGTGTTCCCATATAGCTGATTGTGTGCGTTTGTTCAAAAACTCCTTATAAATAGTCTTCTTTACTGCAGACCTAAAACAATATATAAATATTTCATAATTTAATAGTTAGGTAATACATATAAATAGCATCTATAGTTAGGCACTACACTTAAAACGGGATACATTTACATACGTACCGTGAACTCATAATCAATGTCTATTTGCACAGACATCTAACAAGCAACAATAAAATAAAATCGCACATATTTTTATTTTTTTTTTAAACGTCGCACCACACTAGGAATTACTGCTGTATCGTGGGTGCACTCACAATCATGTAAACTAACATACACAAGACACCCAGACCCGGAACACCTATCTGTAGGTCATACAAATATTTGTTCCGTACGGGAATCGAACCCGTGACCCGCAGCGCTGCAGCCAATACTCAACTACTGCGCCAACCGTGCCGTCAACAATATAAAATCAACTACTAAATTATATGTATAAACTCTCACACAATACCCTAGAAACAAAGTAAGTAGACAAGTAATGTTAAAATAGGTACTTACATTTTCGTTGAAGTATCTCTACTCGTGTATGGTGATATCTACTTAGAAACTTGTAATGAAAAGCTTCTGAAAACCAAGCGTCAAACTTTGCGGCACATACACAAAATCACAAAAGTCAATAAAATAAGCTTAGACCAGGCAGGACAGTATCTCGCAGGTGTACGTAAGACGACTGAGTACCGAGTATTGAGATTGTTTCTAAATTCACGAAAGTAAAGAAAAATGTAGGGAGTTCCCTTAGCTTGCTCAATCCACAATATTAAACTTTATTATCTACGAGGTAGATCAAATACTTGCGAAACACTTATAAACTTTGATTGTGTTACGTACCGAACTATCCACAACCAACGGGGATTCCCTTCGTTTCCCGATTGGTCAACAATGAACTCTATTCTGTACGACTAAGAAATTAAATCTTGCGGACTCAAATTGGAAGTTATAAAATAAACCCCGGGAATTCGGGGGATACCCACAGAAAGGGTTTTGGTGTTGTCATAATGTAAGTCGTAGGTTAACTAAATTAAGGTAAATTGTAAATACACAGATAAACCCATGCCTTTTTCCCATGGAGTAGGCAGAAACTATAGAACTAAATAAATGGGTACCTAAATTAATTAATATTATCCTATAGTTACGTTATTACGGACTGCAGCTCTTCAGTTACGTATTTGTGAGATTTCTAAAATCTGTCCGTAATTACGTAATTGCGTAATTACGTAATTACGTAATGGAAGCCCTAGTCTCGATGTTCTCAAACTGGGTATGGAAATGAAAGAAAGAAAAATAGGTTCATTTGTCACACTCGAGTAGGTAAGTAAACAGAAAAATAGAACCAAATAGATCTACCTACATTATAATCACGATCACAAAACCGAAAATAGTCGGCAGCTGCACGTCATGACTGTGACAAGAAGGCTTCCACTCGGCTGATGCTGATGAGAAGTTCCCATGCGCTAGTGGGATGCAATTAATTATATTTTAATTAAAATCGCCGCATAATATGAAATGCTTATCGTTTCCTGAGCTAGTCAGAGTCAACTAAGGAAATGAGCTCACTGCTGATGGCTAATATCCTGCCACTATTTCTGCAGCAATGCGACCTTTTAAACAAGATATTATGTCTGTCGTAAGTGTAGATAGATGCTTGGTGTTAAAAGGTTTAGCACCATATTATTAAACGCGAGTTAATATTGAGTTAGGCTAAAAATATTTTATGTTATTCCGAATATTTTGAGTGAGAATTTACAAAACTGACTAGACATTCGCCAAAATTCATTTGTCTTCCAACAGCGGTGCTATTCCGTAACAATCTCACCGTGAACACTTAGGTGAAGTGACCTTGAAATGAACTGTAAGTAGTGTCAATTCCTAGCAATGACAGCTCACTTCAAGCTCACTTCACCTAAGTTTTCACGGTGAGATTTTCACAGAATAGACCAACAGGTGAAATCTAGGGCTGTGTTACCCTAAAGAATCACTAAAATAACAGCAAATTTTTTGCGATACTGCACCCAGTCACCACACTTTATACTTACATTAGTCATTCGGAGGAAGCTTCAATTAAAAGTGGAAGAACTAAGTCTTAATAAATTTGCTACAGTTTAATCAGCACATCAATTTAGTAACAGCTGTTACATTGTAGACTAACATGGCATGCTTTGATCACTTTGTTTACAGTTAGTTATATGAAATGACATATGGTTAACATCATAGAAATAACTATAAATCATAAATCTATGGTTGACATAAAACAGACGGTTTTATCAAATTTTGTCTGAGACATTCGACAAAAGCGGTCACACGTTTTGTGATGGAACATGCGAACTGACAGTCGCTTCTGTTGCATATTTAGAAACGTGACCCATTCCGCCAATTGCTTACTGATCAGGATGTTCATCTCACAGTACTGACTTAAGATATGTAGTTCATTATTGCTCTAATGTTACCTAAATAAAGCCCATGCTTTGTTGCAGTATAGTAAGCTATAGCACAGAGCTATAATTTGACCGAATCCGCTGTACCGCGCCTTAGGTAATTGCGTGGCGAGACGGGGGGAGGGGGCAGTTTAGGCCGCTCATTTGTCAGTGCAGGTCTCTCATTCAGTCATTCGTCAACGCTGACAGCCCTCGCCCCCCGCCTCGCCGCGCATTCGTAAGGCGCGGTATAGGGGTTTCGGTCAGTCAAACTATATTACTACTTAGGCGTTATGTGCTACACATGTTGGTCGACATGATTCGGTACAGCTGGGCGGCAAAATATATATTCGACTATACCCAAAGTCTCAAATTCAGATAATGCATACATTATCTGAATTTGAGACTTTGGGTATAGCTTTTTTTTTTATATGTTATCCCCTTTGATTACATATAATCAAAGGGGATAACATATAAAAAAAAAAATATTCGTAATGGTAGGTAATTTACATAAATTGGCGAAAAAAAGGTTCCATTTTCTTTTAAGTACCTACTGATTTAAGAAATAATAATTTAAAAATAATCATACCGTAATTATTTTTATAAAATTTCGGTTTTAAACAAAGTTATTAAAAAAAGGAAATTTTCTGGTATAAAATATTTTATGATACTGGTAACAATGCAGGAGATCCAAACATTTTCAAGTTTTTTAAATCTTCTACAACACAAATATTGCAACTCTCATTCATAGATTCATATTGTATTGTAGTATATCTAGCCACATGTTGGATGAAAACGGCTGTAAACTGTTTCGATTGGAAATCGATTTTGGAAGGCGTACGTCTAGCACTAGCAGTATCATATGCCGTGTCTCCGACACACTACACAAAACATTGTTTGGCAACGGTATTTTGTTTGCGTAGTTCTTATAATTAATTCGCTTTAATTTTATAGATGATTGTTTACAAAAAAAAAAATATGATAAAATGATTTGCACCACAGTCCTGTCATTTTGACAGTGACATTTCTTGACATTACTTTGTTTACATTATCCGAATTAGAGACTTGGGGTATAGTCCGAATATATATTTATTATATAATAGAAATTAGACTAATCATATTTTAATCAACATACCTACTTACAACCTGAGAGTGACCAGCAAATTGCAAAAATCGTTAGAAAATTTTAATTTCGCTGGCTACCTTATATCGCATCCCCTTTAGTCTGAAAAGAGATTTCTCGTTGTTAGACAAACCCGGATTTGATATTTTTCTTAATTTGAGATTTTATTAAAGCTTTGTACATTTACTCACTGACCTTCTGTTGGCCCTTCGCTTGAGAACAAGAGCGCCTTGAGACGGACCACGCGGAAATGCGACTCTGAGATAAAGACTTAAAATAACAATTCACTTTTGTCTTCGTATCCTCGAGCACAATGCTGCGATTATCTTGAAGAGCAAAATCAAGAGTTACGTCATGCATGAATTGATAACTACTAAATATTGACAATTCAAATTGCCTGTAAATGGTTTAATTGAAATAAATGGTTTGAGTTTGAATAATAAAAAAAGGCCAAGTCTCGGACCATACACTGTAAAGGGTTCCGTAGTTAGGATAAATATTAACTCATCATTTAGATTTTATCTACCGCAAAAATAAGTTTGTATTTCATAGTATTTCTCGTAAAAATTATGAAAATAAAGTTATAACTGCGGTTGTAACTGAAAATATCACGAATGTATCTCAAAAACTATTGACCTAAATAAAAAAAAAACTAAGAAACATCATCATGTTTTTAATTATGGGATCCAACAATACACTGTGATGTATAATGTGAATTGTTTTTTCTTATTCTTCTCTCGGTTACCTACATGTACCTACGGGAAGAGCCACCCCTAATTGTTTTTTTCGTAATTTATATTGTTTAATACTGCACAGAATACCTACAATTTCATCGATATTGTGCAAATAGTCTCAGAGTGAGATGGCTGTATAACATCCGGACGTACAGACGGACATGACGAAAATATAGGGTTCACGTTTTTCCCATTTGGCTACGGAGCCCTAAAAACGCTTAGAAAACTGAAGAAAACATGTTCTATTGATGTTTTGTCTTTACAATTAAAAATAAGTTTGCTCGTAACCGCGTTTTAATTTTCAATGAAAGAAAGATGCTCGGAAAATATTATGTACAATAAAGTATGTAACTAGCCTCTCTAATAATTTTCTATCCGTCGACGCGGCGCTGGTTAGATACAAAGACTAGCCGAGTGTCATGACAGGGATGAATGATTCCCGCGGGAGATATGAATGGGCCATAGGTACTGCCGCTACAGAGTGAATGGCGGCGGCGGGACGGCTAATTGGCCGCCCTATGTCGTGGACTCGTGGCGGCGTAATTATCACCGGCCTGAGTTCAACTAAATGCCATCTCACGTGATACACGACTGCTGGTACGTATATTATTTCTTGTGTGTTTATGCTATACTCGTACCCAAAGTCTCTAATTCAGATAATTTATGTAAACAAAGTAATGTCAAGAAATGTCACTGTCAAAATGACAGGACAGTGGTGCAAAACATTTTATCATATTTTTTTTTTGTTGTAAATTATCATCTATGAAATTAAAGTGAATTAATTATAAGAAGTATGCAAACAAAATACTGTTGCCAAACAATGATTTATGTAGTGTGTCGGCCAATGATCGTCATAATCAGCCCTTTTATAAGTCCACTGCTAGACGTAGGCCAAAATCGATTTCCACTCGAAACAGATTACAGCCGTTTTCATCCAAAATGTGGCTAGATATGCTACATACAATATGAATCTATGAATGAGAGTTGTAATATTAGTGTTGTTGAAGATGCAAAAAATTTCAAAATGTTTGGATTCCCTACATTGTTACCAGTATCATAAAATATTTTGTACCAGAAAATCTCCTTTTTTTAATAACTTTGTTTAAAACCGAAAATTTATAAAAATAATTACGGTATGATTTATTATTTCTTAAATTCAGTATTTAAAAGAAAATGGAACCTTTTTTTCACCATTTTATGTGAATTACCATTACGAAGATATTTTTTTGATATGTTATCCCCTTTGTTTTCATAAATTATCTGAATTTGAGACTTTGGGTATAGGAGTAATGTATGCCTGTAAACATTAAACGGAAATACAGAAGTTGAACGATCAATCTTCTTGTATTTATTTTTTGTTAGGTAGGTACTTCCCATAACACCTCATCATCCACCGAGTACCTTTGGTACTAGGTAGTCTAGGTACCCACTTATTACCTACATTTGAAAATAAGTCCGCGCGTGGCAACTTCTGCGATGACCACCCACCCCCTTCCACTTCACCGCCCAGAACCAGCGCTCGTCCGATAGCAAGGCGGCCATTTTTCATTTTATAGCGTGACGTCATACTTATTGCCGCGGCCATGAGGACAAACCTGTGAACGAACGATATTTTCGGTCGAAGGGCTGCCAACTTACTATATTACCATAAGTATGTTACTAATATTAGAAGTGGCTTCTATCTCTATTAAAAAAACTACACTGGGTGAAACTACTGTATTTTATAAGTAGTTTAAGAATCAAAAAGCATTAATTTTCATAGGTATCAAAATGTGCAAGACGCTTTCAAAGCCGCAATATGATCGTTCATTGAATCCACTTTCACGATAGACTGATAAAGAAATACTGTTTTCAGTGCTACTATTGAACACAAATTTAAAAAAAATAATAATAATAACCGTGACGTTGACGTCGTGGTGGGGCTTGCGCGCTCCGAACTCTAGGTCTGTGCCGGTAGAGTTTACTTTGCCGGAACATGTCTAGGGTGAGGAGCCAGACCAAGAGAGATACAGAAACCCGCAGGGCAGCATGTGGCGAGCTGTTGGGCAGTTGCGACCCCACGGACCCTATCTCCCGGGAGAAGTCATGTTCCTCATCTCTGGCTTGCCTTTATTGGCCGGCTGGAGTGAACACTGACGAGGAACTGAGCTCCCACCTCATTCTTACCTTTATTGGCCGGCTTGAGTGGAGATTCGCAAGAGCAAACGTGCTCGGAGGAAGGAAGTATTCCAGTAAGTGCTTGTAGGGATCTTGACCATCTTCCGGGCTCTGGGATTGTTCTGAGAACCTTGGAATACCTCTCCACTCCTCGAGCACCTCAGGACATGTTGCCCCCTTGTTGCTACGTCACTATGTGCTAGCGACCGTTTTCGGGGGCCCTTTATTGAGTGTGCAAGTCACCCCCTGCCAATTTATCCGTGTATAATAAAACATTGATCAGGCAGGGGCCATAGTCCTTCCATAGTTTTTGGTAGCCAGTCCATTTTAATCACCCAAACCCATAGTCCAATATCTTTGTTTTCCATATCCTGCAATAGTCCTACACCAACCGGGGGTTGTCCTTGGGTGCACTTGCATAGTGCGTACAGGGATAGTCGTCGGTTGGTGCCTCATTTAATTAAAAAGCTTCTAACGGGCCTCTGCGAGTTGGCTTCGGCCCCTCGTACGCCTTCCAAAGGTCCGGGACCCCAGGGTCCCGAGATATGTAGACATAAATAAAATAATAATAATAATAACTCCATCGCCGTATCTCTACGTTGACGTCGTGGTGGGGCGTGCGCGCTCCGAATTCTAGGTCAGTGCTGGACAAAAATTTACTTTTTATTTCAGTTTATCATTAAAGCGTATTTTTTTATTTTTTTAACTATATTTTTCGAATAGGGTACTTCCTTACCAGACTTTTCATGTACGTAGTAAAGCAATTCAGAAATGCAAACATGTAGCCATGTAACATTGTTTGAGAAGTAAATAAAGCAGTCGAGTACAAATATCGCTAGTAATTTAGAGTTAAGATTGTGTTTGCTCACCTCAGTCGTGGGTGGTTAATCCCACAGGTGGGCTCCGACAACATTCATGGAATTTTGTAAACATCAGGATAGTTTAATGTGTGTTTAATAAACTGTAGATAGTAGAGAATTTAACGGAATATCCTGTGTATGAGAGCAGCAGAATTGGAACAAAAAATGACCGTTGCATGTGTAGGATTTACAGTAGGTGAAGTAGGAAGAATGAACAAAGTAGGTATCGGCCTAACTAACCAATACACGATCACTCTGTCGTCCGTCTGTCTGCCTGTCAACACTGTATCACTTACTTTTAAATAACGGAACAATTTTTGCTAATTTCGGTAGACATGTCAATAATTAATTATTCTCATTTATTGCGGATCACACATAAAAATACACACAATCCATGTATATTAGTAACAACAACTTAAAAAAACTATGTTAGTAAAACTTACAAACTAATAGCATCTTGGCTCAACACATGTTGGCACGTGCCTCCTCCACGGATGCAGTTTGGAGCTTCTGCGCAACGTACCCATAATTGACGCTGCCCTCTTTCTCATTATGGCATGAAAATCGTCGACATGGACTTCCGCGAACATCTGCGAAGCGCTGCAGAAGCGCGGAAGCCCCATCAACATCCTAAAACCATTATTATAGGTACTGAACGCGCAGGACGTTGTAGACCCTCTGCGTATACTTCACCCACAGGCTGCACGTGTAAAAGGTTTGGCAAAGGCCTTAAAAAGATACAGCTTCACATCCTTACTATAGCGCGCAAACCTGCGGGAATAATGCCTTCTTCTTCTTCGTCGTTCCCTCAATACTGAGGATCGCAACCACCTTAGAGTATGTAATACTCTAAGGCGACCACATACGACGCGTCTCTAAGTTATGCAATCTTCTGTAGTTTGGACTGCTCGGTAAATGCTGCCTCCCAACCCTCTTGATCGCGTCTAACCATCTTGCCGGTGCTCTGCCTTTTGCGCGTTTTCCTTCCACCCGGCCCAGTTTCATAAGTCTTTCCGAATCATGCTTAGGTGAACGCATAATATGTCCGAAAAAGCTGAGGGCACGCTCCTGGCTTAATGCATATTGCATCAATAATGCCTACCAACATTGATATATTAAAACGAGAAAGATATGTTACGCGCTAACATCGCAATCAGTAAACCTGGGCTCGGCGCACGACTACATGCACCAAAACTTACACATCTGTGATCAATGTGATCACAGTCGCAAACCTACAGTTACAGATAGATAAGAACAGAATTATGAGACGTCGCTGTCGTGCGAGCGAAATCGCGTTAGCTGCCGAATGTTAACGATTATGAATGACATTGCATGTGGCAGAACAAACATGGCGAAGCAACCATTAAATATTATTATAACTTTCAACAAATTAGCATTTTTGGCTGTACTTACGAGTGGTAAGTAATCCGGTGTGACTTATTTTTCTTTTTTGTATTATTAAAACACTGTTTAGCTGCACAAGAAGTCATTTTGATACGTAAATATCACAAAAAAAAATAAAAAAATATGGAGCTGTTTGATCAACGATATCCCGTGCGCGACTGAGTACCAACTAGGGGTCATCTCTCAGTTTGATAGGACCAGGCGCTGTTACTAAGTCCCGTTCTACGCTTTTAATACATCATTGCCTACCAACAATTTCTTGGCGGGATCTTGTTAATTTTTTCCCAAACATATCTTCAAAGAAGACTGTCCCATGTAGGTATGGATCTATTGCTTACGAGCAAAGAAGCACGTCTCTCCTAGTCTCCTAGTTGTAGTAGGTCAGGTCAATAGGTATTGTGTGTCGTATTATACGTCACAGACTGACGAACGCTTGGGGAAAGTCTAAGTCCTCAATCAATTTGTCATCTGGTTCCTTGAAAAACCCCATTAGAATACTTGAACAGCAGTAGTTGTCGTAAGTGGAAATAGCACTTGTTTATCCTCCTTTTCCATTTGCCTGTTGGATGACCTGTATGATTGGTAAAATGCTGCCGTACTAACGAAAAATGCAATAACTCGATTTAGCCGCTTCCGAGAATTGTATTTTTGATTATTGAATTTGTTATGAAGTTTTAGTTATTGCATTCTTGCTTACTGAAAAACCGAGTTCCTGAAGGAGAGAGTTAATAGATTTTGATTCGCTGACTCGAAATATATAACTCAACGAATTATGTATACCCGCAAAATCGTCCAAAATCGAGTTATTGCATTCTTCGTTAGCGCGGCAAAATGGTAACAGTCATTTCTGCAAAGATCAGACGGCATGGCTGACATCTTTACGGAAAATAAAGGAAATGATCGAGTACCAACTGAGTAAGTAGAAATATACCGAAAAATCGGAATCCAAATGAGGTTCAACTTATAGTTTCTATGGAACCGTCTTTTCGGTCGTCAATCTAACAGTAAGGTTTATAAAACAGAATAGTCCCCTCAAGAATAGAAGACAAGATTCGACGAGGCAAAGTAGAGCAAAAATTTTTAAAAGAAGTACCTATTGGTTTTGAAAGAAGTAGGTACATGTAGGTTACATTGCGCAGAGGTTGGGAAACGATATCCAGAAGCAACAAAAGCCATTTACATCTGCAAAGCAACTAGTTAAACAACACGTGTTAAATGTAGCTGTAACTGCAGTCGTCAAGTCGAGAAGTGCACTGTTAGCGTTGTTAGTATCGCTCGATATTTGGGTCGTGACGAACTGCTCGTTGACAATAACATAATAAAACTTACCTAGGGCTGCCATCTTTCAGTTATGGGGGATGCGTTAAGGTAACTAGCCCGCGAAATTCAAATTTTCAGTGTGTATGGTTGTATTTTGATCAAAATATGATTTGCGACAATAACAAATTTGTATTTACCTACATAATTAAAATCATCAATAAAACTCTCTAAGGTAGAATTGACCTTAAATATATACCAATTAAGATGTATACAACTTTTTTTAGCCCCCATTCTGATTTAAAGCCAAATTTTTCAGTTGTTTGGTGTTTATTATTTAGTTAAAATGCGGCATATTCGTTATGCACAGTCTATAAGACCATGACCACCGCAATACTTTCAGTAATTTTATCCTGAAGTTCTTAAACGAATTTAAAAACGAACCAATTTTTCTAACAAATCATTAAGTAACGAATAGGTACCATTTTGATCATTGAGGATTTCGCGACATGTCCTGACTTTTTTTGTATGGGGTTATCCAAAGGGACGTGTCGTGGTCAATCTTGTGTCGTGGTCTTCTTGATCTTGATTACAAAAAGCAGAATATTTGTGACTTTGTTAGTGGGATAACTAACAAAGTATGCGAAAATTTAATGAAAAACAATGAAAAGCGATCGCATTTTTGAGTATAAAAAAGGAGGAGATTACGCTGATCTTAATATTCGTATAAAATTGCCAAGCCTGAGTAAAATAATTATAGAAAAAAACCTGTAATTTTCGTTTGTAATAAAAATAAACAAAATTTAAAGTTGTATACTTCCTGTGGCTGTTTGTGTATGTGAGTTTAAATGTTTGTAAACGCACCCACGATACAGGAGAAATACCTAGTGTGGAGCAACGTTTAAAAAAAAAAATTAAAAAAAAAAATGTGTAACTTCCAAATTGGCCAGCCTGTATGTTACGGTCGCAAATCGTATTTTGATCAACATAAAACCTACTGATACTAAATTGCAAAAAAACTAAGAACATTTGAATTTAGTAAGCTACCCCGACGCTTTCGCCTTAATTTACGCCTCGCAAGATGGCACAACACAACACAAAGCCGTCCATTGAAGCAGAGAGGAGCGGAGAAGTGCAGCGCTATGAAAATATAGAAATCCAAATGATAATTTTAATGTTTACATTTCTCCGCTCGAATGGACAGGCTCACCATTTCAGTAAATAGAAATGGACAAATAATCATAAACAGTAAATTAATAATTGTGTATAAAGTGCTTATAGGAAAAGTTTGCATTTGAAGTATTAATTCAAACTTTTAACTGCGTAATATCAAATCGATACGAGTAAGTGCCTATAAAATGTTAGTTATCATTTTAATCTACACCTACATAATATCGCTTCACCACATTCATTAAGTTTTATCTATTTCTTTTATTACCGCCGGGAAAATCCATTAAATATCCGGTCTGTGTACCTAGTGCATGAAGGACAGGTATTTTTTTTTTTTACTAACTGCTGTCCTCGTAGCTTTTTCTAAAATAAAAGTAGCCTAAGTTACTCCTTATATCATCAGCTATCTGCCAGTGAAAGTCCCGTCAAAATCGTTCCAGCCCTTTCGGAGATTAGCTGGAACAAACAGACAGAGACCGAAAGACAATTTTATTTTTATTTTTTAAATTATAAGTATCGTATATATCTTGCGTAGACGTTCTTTCAAACCATCATCTGCCTAGACTTTTCACAACTGTGTTGGGGTCACCTTCCATTCTAACCGGGTGCAGCTGAATAGCAGTATTTTACATGGAGCGACTGCCTATCTGACCTCCACGACCCAGTTACTGACTAATACGATACCCCTTGGTAAGACTGGTTGGCAGACTTTCGGGCTACTGACGACCTGTAACGACCCTAGTAGCATTTTTGTTGGCATTTAGTTGGGCCACATACCTCTGAAGGTGGCCCAACTAAATGCCAACGGAAAATGCTACTAGGGCTGTTAAAGATCCACGAATGACAGCCGGGACCAACAGCTTAACGTGCTATCCAAGGCACGGACGGGTCTTGGTATGTAAAGATGGTCACCCATCCACGGACCAACCGCGGCAAACGTACCTTAACCTGATCGATCGACCCGTGTGGCTATTATTACTCAGCCACAAGCTCTGAATGTTCTTTCAAGCCATTGAGCAAATATTGTTGCCCCCTGCCCATTCAAATAAATTCGAACTAGTTTTTCAACTGTAAATGTAAGTTGGTTGACTATTACTCGGTAACTTGTGACACCTACTTGGCTGTGATAGTTTTCCTTTTAACTTCGTTATAAGTATACTGCTGCTGTGATTTTTTTACATATCCAAGTACAACCATTTAGCTGGCAGCGGGACACACACACTTAACTCTAACAAAAATTTGCATTTTAAAGCCTAATATTTCAGAAACGGATCCCTTAATCGAAAAATTGTTTTCACAAACCCGCAATATTTTTGAAAGACCCATCCAACAATACCCCACACCATAGGGTAAGCGACAAAAAAAAAAACATCCCACTTTATATGTACAGGAGGTACCCTAAATATAGAAATGGAATGGAGGACGGGGGTCCTCAACCACTGACCGACCCAGAAAACCCCACAACTCTCCTCCAGGAGAGCAGTAGGGAAACCAGTACAGCTCGCAAACATAAAACACGACCGTCATTCCGACCTCGCCGCCGAGGCCCATCGCGAAATCCCCGACTAATAGTCCTCTCCGAACCTTGCTCGGCCCCGCATGCCCCCCCGCCTGGGGGGATACGGGAATGGCCGGGAACACCTGGCAATTCCCGTCCGACACTGGTGGAGGCCTGTGCAATACAGGCAAGGGTGCCCCCGCACCCGTTGCCTGCTGGCCTCCACCTGGGAGTAACCCCCCATCACCCCAGGGACCAGACCAGCACAGGGGCGCCAGACGACCTCGTGTCTAGGCGCCCTTGGTCCCCCTACGACGGGTCAGATGATTGGCCCCGCCGCCTACCACTTTTCGGCTGCAGAGGATAGGGAGAGCGGCCAACGCTCTGACTCTGCCCTAAACCAAGGTTCGTATCCCACAGGGGCTGCCCTTAGCGCGCAGTCGTTTAGTTTATAAGTTTTACGCCCTGGCTTTAAGTTTTTTTGAGCTTAAGGCAACCACAGGAAAGCTCGGTTAAAGAGTCACGATTTCTAAAGGTCAATACTAAAATGCCCTTGACAAAAAAAAAAGTTTCCTCAACATAACCATTTTGGATGTAGGTATGTCAAAATCCAATAGTCATCATTATTAGTGGTGTAGCAGCCCTATATGCATCAGGCCCTGCAAGTGCAATTGATGCACGCTGACGACGCATTTCCGTCAGCAACACTGCATATCCGGCTTCGTGCGCCCGCGCCGCGCGCCGCTCCGCTGCTGATAAACAAAGGGTCAAAGGAGCTTCCGCTCCAAGCAATAAACACTGGTCGTTGCTCTGCATGTGCCGTTTTAAATTTAGTATTACATATGTAGTGTTACTTTGTAAGTAGGTAAATATACCAACGTCTTTACTTTTGATATAAGAAACCTTTGTATACCCAAAGACTCAAATTCAGATCATTTATGTAAACAAAGGGGATAACATATCAAAAAAATTTCTTGGTAATGGTAATTCACATAAAATGGCGAAAAAAAGGGTTCCATTTTCTTTTAAGTAGGTATTGAATTTAAGAAATAATAATTCAAAAATAATCATACATTGGATTTTGGGAAAAGGCTTGCACAGATAGTGAAAATCCCTGCCTCCTAAACTAGGGGAACCCTGTGACATAGGAATCAGTGTTCTACTGTAACTTCGTGTACAAAAGAAACCTTTATTTATTGTGTTATTAAACCCAATATGAATGGGTGAGTATGTGTGTAGTAAAAAGGGGGGGTATGACTGTATGAGTGGGATGTGGTGTGGTGTGGTGTATGAGAGGGAGGGTGTGTTTTATGGGGGGGTGTGTGTAGACGTATAAGGTGTGTTGGTGTGATTTTGCAAGATTTTTATCCGTTTTTCTAGAATAATAATGATTATTATTACGTGCCTATATTATTTTAGAAATAAGGTTTTCTGTACGGGAATAGTCCTGATTATATAGCCAGTTTTGTAATTTGGTTTGTAAGTCGAACAATGATAATGTAGCTTTTAATATCTTCGGCAAAATCTTCAAAATTATTTTGGAAAACATTTGAAGGATACAATTTATAAAGGTGCGTTTATTTTTGTTCTTACAGTCACAAAAACCACAAGTTGTTTTCACAAGTTGTACGGCGGCCAGCACATCAAGTTACCACATAGATACTGTCAAATTTTCTCGTTCGATTTTGAACGTAATCGTCAATATTTGAAAGTTTAAAATCGTTTGGAGTAATTTGACAGTTTCGTGTAGCTTGATGTACAGACGCCAGCACATCAAGCTACTACAATCTGTCAAAATTCTTTAATAGATTTTCAACTTAATCACTACAGTATAAGGTTCAAGGTTGATTGCGAAAATTTTACAGTTTCGGGTAGCTTGACCTGCTGGCGTCTGTACATCACAATGTTTGTTTTTAAAGTTAAATGACTAAGTTCTCAGAAAATTACATTTTCATGCAAACTGTCGTATAAATTAATACATTAGCAATATTTACTGGTAAACATCAGATGTATGTAGGATTCCATGCGTTGTTTGACGTCATTCAGCAACCGGCGTTGCATCACGCAAACACGAACAATTAATGTTACAGAAACGTTAGGTCGTTGAACTGAAACAATGCCGATGTATACTGCACCTTGATAGAAGACCTAATTTTTCTAATGTCCTAGACAAAGTAAGCGTTGACGAATTAGGTCGCGAATGAGATGATTAACTCTGTGGTAGGTATTCACAGAAGTCATCGGAAAACTACATCAATTAAAATGTCAATTCCATTCCAGCAGTGTTGGATTTACCACCAGGCTGAGTAGGCTGGAGCCTAGGGCGGCAGATTTTGGGGGGCGGCCAATTTCGCTCAAAATATTATTTTTTTGGTCTACCAGAAATAAAATCAAAAACATTATTAAAGACAATTTACAGCAGGTCCAGACTGATGAAGAAATTATTTATTGGGAAAATGTTCTGAAGAGAGAACTTGTTGACGTAGTGAAGTGACTGTGTTCAAGAGGCCTCGCTTTCAGAGGAAAAAATGAAAAGTTCGGTGATCCGAATATCGGAAATTATTGTATGATTTTGGAACTGTTAGCGGAATTCGACCCTTTTTTTAGCCTGCCATATTGAGTAGTACATGATTGAGCTTTTCTTAGCTCAGAAATATACCCAAAAACTATTTCTTGTGTAATCTTCACTAAATCGTGGCTTGTAAAAATAATCTAGGAACTGACATATAGATCACCTATTTCACAAAATAATCATACTAATAACGGGAAAAAGCTGATGTAATGAGGACCATAGTGCAGAAATCATAAATTTGCAATTTCATTGACAATTTTTTTTAAAATAAATATGATTGTGAACTAGGGTATTGAATTAGAGAGGTAAGTAGGGGCGGCAAATTTTGAATAACCTACTGGCGGCAAACGTGTAAATCCGCCACTGCATTCCAGTTCTATTCAAAGCTTAATGTCGCTAGGTAGGTACGTACTTCTCTTTATCATAAAACGTGCTCTAAAACCGCTATAAAGCTCCATATGAGTCCACATCAAACCAAACGTTTCACCAGCAATTTTTAACTCTTTCACTTTGATCAACCGCCTCATTGTTATACATGAGAACTAAACCTTTTGACTGACAATGGGATCAGCCGATAATCGTTCAAATGTCCATCAGGTCATCAGTCAGAGGCGAGATGAAAGCCCCACGGTCCGGCGGAGAGTGGATAATGAAAGACGAAGGTAGTGTGACAAATGAGGCTCTCCGCATTGTTGTATCGGCTTTGTATTAATGAAGATCACGAGCAAAGCAAGCCAGTGCATACAGGTATTGGCTGACCAGTTACAAATTAGGGGAATTGTGGACATCTTCATTGATCTGGTAAATAGTTCATTGTACATTGATTTTAAAACAGATTATATTTCCTGCCGGTTCTTCCTACCTTGGTATTTATTGTACCTATGTGGATTTTTGACGTGAAAACATCTTTTCGTTCGATGTACAACGAAAGTACCTATCTACAATATTTCTGACCGACAAAAACATATAAGATTTTAACCGCTAATAACTACGAGTGTTAGTTAAGCATTATAGCGCAAAAGAAAGAAAGAAAATACATTTATTTGGCACAGACAAACACTGTTCACTGTACAGTTATCGTGAACTTGATGGTTCTCAAGGAATCGAGCAGTAGACCCTCCGCAGTGGAGATGGTTCACTATCAGAACCCAGACGTAAACTGATGAAATTGCCTCTCCAGGCTCCTTTTATAGGGAAATCTGGACGTTCTTGAATTTTCTGTTCACATCGAAAAATCCTTTTTCGATTTCAAATTGTTGCTGACATAATTATGGCCTCTCACCTGCCAGTCATCTGACCAGCCAGGTGTAGTCGGCCAAGATGTATAAAACCTCCTTGACAAATTCTGAGAGTGCGTTTAAGAAACTTATAATTATAATTTAGAATTTCGTTATTTAGTAGACAACGTAATTAAGTATTTAAAGAGATTTAAGGCTCGTACAGACTCGCGCGATATCGCGGGCGCGACAGGCACCGACAAAGAAATTGTGCTACTAGTGACGCGTCGCGCCCGCGATATCGCGTGAGTCTGTACGAGCCTATAGCCAGCAACCAGGATCAACTTAGTCGCCAAAACACCGCTAACCCGAGCAATTCGGGCCATTACCGATCTTCACATCAAAGTTGATTTATTTAGGGTAAATTCGTTAAAGATGACCGTATGGGAGAGTTGGCCAATATATATGGGATAATTTGCTCATTTGTCACAAGGTGGCGTTGTATTTAAATCAGTACACTTCATGCAGCGCCACGGAACAATATGTGAACTAAACTTTGCGCAATATAAATAAAAAAGTAAGTAAATTGGCCTACATTTAATTTAGTAGTGGTGAAATTTTATAGTAGGTTCGTATACCATCCGGAAATACTAATATTTTTATTACTCCTTTGTGTTTTTGTGAGTGTTTTGTGTTTGGTGTATATTTTACTTCGTTCTAACCTCAAATGGTAAAGTATTTATTTATTTATTTATTTTATTATTTATGTACACACAGTTAAATACATAGAGATACGACATAATTATAATTTCAGTACAAAGGTACTGCTTATTTCTTAAGAAATTTCTTCCAGCAGACCTGCGGAAGGAGAAATGAAAAAGAAATGTAGACAATAGTGTGTGAGAACATGAAGAGAATGATATGAATATGCGAAGTCTTAAACTAAAATATTAAATATAACATATACTTAAATAAAGCTACAAAAATATAAATACATATATCTATAAGTACTTGTTATTCGTTAGTTTAAAAATTGCAGTGGCCATCTCACCCGGACAAAAAGGAGAGTTGGCCATATAAAGTAAGTTTACAGAAAGTAGCACTAGTGAAGAGGAACCAATATTATGTGATACATCTGGTGAAGAAGACGCAGAAGATGAAGCGGATAATTGTGCTGGATGTGGCAAAAATTACTATAAAACCCATCTCATTGAAGATTGGTTTCAATGTTTGATCTGTATTCTGTGGGTACATGAGAATCGTACACCGTTTGATGACATGTGCTCTAAATGTGGACAGAAGATGGAAAAGGACCGCCAGCAGGCAGAAATCAAAGGAAAGGTGAAAGGCAGAGGCAATGTAGTACCGGCCATCTGTCCCGTACTACTACGGCCATCACTCCCATATACCCCGGGTGAGACGGCCAGTTATGTTTTTTTTTAATTAAAATTTTATGTGTGTTCCTTACATTATAAACACATATTTATGCTGATTTTCTAAAAACTGATTGTTGTTGATTTTCTTAAAAATAAATGTTTAAATATGATATCAATGTTTTCTTTTTTATTTAAGCCTAAAAAAACTATGGCCATCTCTAACGAATTTACCCTACGTGTACCTAATTTGAGTGAATTCGCTAGGTTATTGTTATTTATTTTATGTTATACTGAATGTTGTAGTTTAGTACTTATTATATTAATTATTATTGTGTCGTCGTTATGTTATAGTGTTTTAAATAGTAATAATAGTATTAGTTGTAATAGTAGTAGTATTTGGTAATATAATTAAGTATAAGAGACCGCACTATCGCATTAAGGCTCGTACAGACTAGTGCGATATCGCGGGCGCGACGCGACACTAGTAGCACAATTTCTTTGTCGGTGCCTGTCGCGCCCGCGATATCGCGCGAGTCTGTACGATCCTTTAGGTGATGAACCTGTAATGATAGTTTTAAGGGAAAGATAAATAAATAATAAATGATTTTTAGAAAATACAAACCTAATGCAACCTTCATTGAATAGGCTGGTAAGAAAATCTATGAAATAAGTAGACTTCAGTTTGACACTTGACGTAAATGTCATTTCAAGAATAAAATTATGTAAAATGATGAAAACTAATAAAAAGTATGATAAATGCAAAAAAAACGTAAGTAGATGGTAGAGTGATATAATATTAACCATATCTGTAATAAGCAGATACTATAGTACGTAACCCTGAAAAGTAAGCTACGGTTTTTTTTTTATTTGCCCCACACTAGGAATTTCTCCTGTATTGTGGGTGCGTATACACACATTTAAACTCACATACACAAACAGTCAGACCCGGAACAACTACTTCTAGGTCATACAAATATTTCGTGATACTCGCTCCTAGACGTGGACCGTATGTACTAGGCCGACCGGCACAATTGACCTTAGTCACAATCAAACTGGCGTTTGTGTAGCACATGTGTAGCACGCAAAGAGATTTAAGATACAATGATGTTGATATTACGCATAATTTAATGTCTTTGGTATCACGTTAAGTAAAATTACCATAATCGTCTAAATAAGCAGCAACAATGCCTTCCTGTGTTTTCAAAATGTGCACAAATAATTCACAAACCAAAAACAAGTTCCACGGGATTACTTTCCACTCGTAAGAGTACATCAAACTTATTTTCTTTAAATTTTATTTGAATAATATTAGTTTCTAGGCCGCCATTTGTTTCTGAGTTGTTATGGGTACGTAACAGTGACAATTATTGCTATCTCGTTCCCGCTACATTCCCCGTCATTATCTCTCTATTTCGGTTGTTGATGCATGACGAACGATATCGTGAAATGTAGTTATGTGGGTGTGTTTACATTTTATTGTTTCTAGTCCAATAAAGTTTACGGGACAAAAAGTAAGATAAGATATCTTCCTTTTTTATACATCAATGACTATACAATGTCAAGCTTGTCCTCGGGATAAATTCATCCCAAATACGGAACCCTTCATTGTGCAAAGTTCGACACGCACTTGTCCGTTTGTTTTTTCTTCTTTGTGCTGAGCTCCTAAAGATCGTACCGAGATATAAAATTTAAAAAAATTAGACTATTAGTTCCAGAGATTAGCGCGTTCAAACAAACTCTTCAGCTTTATTATATACCTAAGTTAAGATTAGCGATATCCACAGATAGGGGGGCTAGAAAAAAAAAAAAAATATATATATATATATGAAATATATCTTTAACTTTTATCTTTACAAATGTTAAAATAGTCGTGGATATATTTCCACTGAACAATGTGGCGATCAAAATTAAACTTTTACATGCAAATATAAATCATTTGTATATTATGTGGTTAGAATATACAGGACAAAGCTTAAATGTGTTGTCTGTACCATTTATTTTATTAATTTCCCTAACATTTATTCATATTTTCAGCATATTAATAAAGGACAGGAGGCTAATGCCCCGTTATTATACACTTCGCTTGCTGTAATGTCCGTTTTCATGACATGTTAATGTTATACTGCAGTTGTTTTGTATTTCAAATCGACTACTCCGTGTTGTTGATGTTTGAAACAAAAGAGATTAATTTGAATAGGTAAGTATAATTAGGGTTCCGTACCTCAAAAGGAAAAACGGAACCCTTATAGTATAACTCGTGTGTCTGTCCGCCTGTTACAGCCAATTTGCTCCGAAACTACTGGGCCGATTAAGTTGAAATTTGGTACACATATGAACCAAACACGGTCGTGTAACGTAATTAAATTAATTTTGAACATGGGGCAGTTTTGGGGGGCAATTTGGAAAATTAAAAATAAAGTTTTCCTCCTTTATCTCCAAATTAAAGCGCCTAAAATTTCGAAAAAAAAAAAAAAATACCTAAATTATTTACTTATAGATTACAGAAAAACCTCTATGAAGTCTATGGTCTTTAAATAACATGGTAAATCTCTCAATATTGTGCGTACAAACTTACATTTGCAGTTGAAATGTATGGGAGAACTTATTTTTCAACTACATTGGTGCCGATTCCCTTGTTCACAAACTAAACAAAATTTAAGTTCAGTGCATTTTTTTCTTTCTATTTCATTAAGAAAAGGACAGAAGATAAATTTTAGTTAAGTCCTGTCAAATTAATCAGCGCCTGTCACTACTCCATACAAGTTTAGACGTGATTAAAAACTTGCCTACTAAAATTACGTCAATTTACGTCAAGCGCAGATTAATTTGACAGGACTAAACTAAAATTTATCTTCTGTCTTTTTCTTAATGAAATAGAAAGAAAAAGATGCACTGAACTGAAATTTAATTTAGTTTGTGAACAAGGGAATCGGCACCAATATTAAGTTTGTTCTTGGGATAAATTCATCCCAACTACGGAACATTTCATTGTGTGTAGTCCGACACGCACTTGGCCGGTTTTTTTTCTAACAAGAGTTAACAAAACGTGTAAATTGCCGAGTTTGAGATTCTCCCATAGAACGATTTTACGTTCTTTTGACGTTCGTAAAGTGCTAATTCTTAGCCTAGCCTATATAATTTGAACAAATGACTTTTGAATTTGAATTTACCTCTTAAAATTATGTTTAGTGACTTATGTAGCTACCTATGTGTACCTACACATAGAATGTCTAACTAAGCCATATGTACGTAGATACATATTTAATGTAAGTTTCGTGGTAATAAGCCACATGTGTCCCAGATAGTTTAAGGTAAACCAACCATTAATGTAAAGTACCCGCATTTAAACTCATTTCCATTCTGTGTCACGGAGACTCTGACTTGTTACATTTATTAAATTCTTTCGAAGCATTTCTTACAAGTATTTGCTGTTCCACAAAATAAATGGTTAGTCAGCATAAGTTACTGAGTATTTGTTAAATAAGGCTTGTAGCTTAGTAATAACAGCTGCACGGCTTGTCGCGGTTGGTCCGTGGATGGGTGACCATCTTTACATACCAAAACCTGTCCATACCTCGGAAAGCACATTGCTGTTGGTCCCGGCTGTCTTTCGTGGATCTTTGACAGTCGTTACGGGTCGTCAGAACCCTGAAAGTCTGACAACCTGTCTAGCTATACTGCCGTGCTAATGAAGAACGCAGTAACTCGATTTTGCCGCTTTCGAGACTTTTATTTTTGATTATTGAATTTGTTATGATGTTTTAGTTATAGCATTCTTGCTTACTGAAAAACCGAGTTCCTGAAGGATCAATAAAAAGTTGCTTAGAGAGATTTAATAGATTTCGATTCGCTGACTCCAAATATATAACTCAACGAATGTATAACTCATAATCGTCCAAAATCGAGTTACTGCGTTCTTCGTTAGCACGGCAGTATAGATTATAATTACTTTTTAAATTTATTTTGTATCAATGGACCAAAAATATATTTTTTTTTTTCTCCTTTGTTAGTAACTTTACCACATAGCGAGACCAACAGATTTGCAATATTTACAAAAATCTTACTAAACGATAAAGAAAGAAAATACACGCGATGAGGACGTTTGTGTCGGAACAATGTCTATGGTGTGATTGTGTGATTCAGTGTTAGTTTAACTAACACGTTCAGTTTCTTTGTAAGGATTTTCCGCGTATCCTATAACTGCGAAACTACTAATGGTACTGTAGAGCCTTTAACCTGCATCGTTTTAGCATGCAACTTCCGTGAGTCCGTTATAAGTTGATAGCATAATTACGATACAAACATTAATTTGTATTAGGAATAGAAGAAAAACGGTAGAAGTTGTCTAGAGCTGACATGGCGTATGTCATCGTATAAAAATGTATAAATAAATGAATGAAAAAAGACGTGTGGCACTCGGGGACTGCCGCGGTAAAGCTATTGCATAGCATTTTGTATCAACTTATGCAATTATAATTATTTATTTATTTTATTTATGCAGTATTTCTTTTTCTTTGATATAAATATTTTTTTTTTTTTTCGTTACGGAATTTCTGGATTCGGTCCCCGCGCTCAAGGCCCGCGATAGAAGCTATGCAATAGCTTAAAAACAAAATAAATAAGTGCTGAACGTCGTAAAAGTGTATAACTACGTAAACAAAGTCAAATACTATTCAAATATAAGCATAATAACAACTTTAAAATAGACGAAAGTGTTGAACCTAAAGTAATTTTAAATAAAAAAAGAGTGACAAACTGTTTTGACAGCGAAAAAATTCCATGTACATGTGTCATTTCCAACCGTCTAGTCAAGTTTAAAAATTGTTCAACTGGAATGGTATCAACTATTTGGCAAGCTTTAATTAAGTCATTGTAGCCTTGCGGTGCAACAGGGGAACTGTATGTACTCGTAATCGACTGCTCGTGAGTTCAAACCCCACTATCAACAATCACTTTTTGTGAAGATCATAATTTAATAAACTAATATTTATAAGAATAAAATACGCAGTACACAGAAAAAAGGAACTGCCAGAAATTATTAGATCACTAGAGGGTACTGGTGTAGGAAAACCGTCGGAGTGGGGAGCGTGAGGTTTTTTCGTTACGGAATTTCTGGATTCGGTCCCCGCGCTCAAGGCCCGCGATAGAAGCTATGCAATAGCTTAATAAAACCGACCCCAGCGTACCAATGAACCACTCACAAACTCACTCATGAAGATTCATTCTAGCCCCTGGAGCCTCATGTTTCATGGGGCTACAGAGACCTTTGCCTTGCATATCAAGGAGTTGACCGGGGGGCGCAGTAATGGTAGGGAAGACGTCCCCATAGGATATGGAAGGATTAGAGCCGTACTGGATATATATGCATCTTAGAGAAGGCAATGGAATAGTGGAGAGACGGGTGTAATAACGATATGTGAAAGATATTGTTTTATTGAAGTACAGCCGCCAGCACATCAGGTTATACGAAACTGTCAAATTTCTCCAAACGATTTTAAACCTTAAAATGTTGATGGTTAAGTTCAAAATCGAATGAGAATATTTGACCGTTTCTGGTAACTTGATATGCTGTACTTCTCCTACAGAAAAACTCATTGATCTATACATACGAGTATTTACCTACTACTTTTATAACTTTTATTCCGTCATCGAATTGTCTTAAATCATATAGAAATTCATTTAATACTAGTTAACATGTTATAATACAACAAGGTCTGCGGTTAAGAGCCGTCCTTGCCCTCGAGATCTAGAACCAACCGGACCTTGTGTTCTCAAGAGCTTTAGGTAAATCTACTACAAAGTCTGACTTCATTTCAAACGGGTGTCCAATCAGAAAGCAGAAACTTTATAAGCAGACAGTCGTAAGTCATATTTTGAATCCTTGAAGCTTCTAACATTGCCGTCATTATACATCTTTGAGGTGGCAGTATTTGTTAAGACAAACCCACAGCTTTTCAAAATAAGAGCCCCAGCTGATCCACGGTTGAGGAAAAGTGTTTCGAACATTATTTGTGTTGATCGCAGTAAAACAGCCCTCATACGTAAAAGTACTTTTTTCCCTGCGAAACGGGACTAAAGTGACCACTTTAGTCTCTAGGGAGTGAAAAATAATTAGTTTTTTCATTTCCTTCATGTGGCATAGGCAAACTCAAACAGCCAGTAAATATACTTATTATCTGTGGAGTGTGGACCATCTTCATTGCGAAAATGTTGAGAGTTTTAGTTCCATGGATAATCTTTTTCCGCCAAAATCGCGGAAGATTTAGCTAAAAACTTACGAAAGTTTGGTGGACTGGAGGAATAATATTTATTAAATGTTTTTGTACTACATTAACTATTTTTCTCGACCTCTAAGTGAAAAGTACAGTTTGCACCTCGAGACTAAACGCCAACTTAATATACCCTCGGTTTCATTGACTCCCTCGCACGCTCGGGAGTCAAACCACATCTGGTATATTATGGCTTCGTTTAGTCCCTCGATCTAAAATATACTATTATCGAATAGCTGATTTTTTATAGTGAGCTTTATTTATTTTCAATATAATTTCACGACAGATATTATAATGAATCTTAATAATAAATTTAAAAAATCAACTAAAACAATTTATAATTCATAAATGTTACTACTCCACAACTGAGTTTATGGAGGACACCACTTTTTTTTTTGGGTGGGAAATTTTCAAGTAACTTATACCGCTCTGGGCGGAACAGGAGAGCGGGCGTTTGTTTTAAAAAAATAGGACATGCTTACATTTCTTTTTAAAGAGTCTCCATTGAATATTTTGCCCGTTCTTCTCCATAGGTACTATCGCGGGCACGAAAATCTAACCACCTTAAAAACAATATCCCGTGCACACGATGACCACATTTGTTTACCGCCCCTTTTTGCGAAGAACAATAAAAAAAAACTTTGGTTAAAAAAAAATCTCAGGCTCTGTAATAATGATCACAGATGACTGACCACCTCAGCTGGTTTTTAACGGTATTTTTTTTATTTACAAAAACAAGGGGCTTTATAAAAATCTGATGCTGCGATGCTATTGGTTGATGAGCGTAGGTAAGCGTTACTATAGCGACCGAGCACTGCAAGGAAGAATAGTCCTTACGGTGATAAGGTGTACCTAAATATCTTTGGAATACCTATGGGCAACTAGCTTCATCTTTCTAACCAACCGACTTCTTGAAGATTCAAAAGTGCCTGTAAATGGTTTAATTGACATGCAAGGACAAATAAACTTAGCCGGATTGTCCGAAAGGGGTACCGCTGCCCCGGAACATAAAGGGCCAAGGAAGGAACACAGGTAGGTTTTAGTCAGTTAGAGTCTGACACTCCCTTCCGCTCCACCCAGAGCGGAAAAATAAACACACTCAAAAAAAAAAAAAAAAGGAAAATTAAACTGCAGAAGCGCAGAACAATAAAATTAGATGTGGAAATTATGAAGCAATCTGTATCAGACAACATTTCTGAAACTACGTATTTCTCTTATCGCACATCGCACCTTACAGGTACACAGGTATCTTGTTGACTATAATAAATTACAACACTAGCGAACGATACTTACATATTAAAACAATGGACTTCAGTCCTCACCTATCAGTATAGTAACGGCTACTCTTGCGCACATTCTACTTATGATCTAAAGAGCCTATTATTTTCAACAAATATGTTGAGACGCTCAAAGATTTTCCATTAATTACTTATTAATTATATTTATTAGATAGTAAATATAATAAATTACTTAAGGACATAACAAATATTTGTGTCATACTTTTAATCTTACTTCTAGTAACTACCTAATGAGGCTGATTTGACTCACACTCATGCTAACATAATTGTATGTTTTTAATTTTATAAAGAACGAAACAAAATACGTTTATTTGCGGTAAGACATGACGCAAAAAATACAAAAAAACAAGTTGGGGGGAAAATATGCCTCACATCCACACAAAACTGCCATCGCTCTGCATAATGCTGGCCTGTGTGACCCAATGCTAGACCTCTGTCTAGCATTGTGGTCACACAACAAAAACTAGCGCTGTGGCTCTCCACAGCGCTAGTTTTTGTAGTAGACAGGTAGGTTATAGGTACTTACTTTTATGCTTGACGGAATGGAGCGATGACTTGGAATCGGAAAGTTTCAGAATAGACTAGAAAACTGTGAAAACCTTAAGGAAAAGGGAAACGGTAATTAGTCAGCAGTAATTATTATTAATTATTATTATTACCTACCTACAATAAAATTAGTAATCCTATGATATCTTAAATTTTAATGACGAAGACGGCTGCAACAAAAGGTGGTGTATCATGATTTATCGTCACTCTATTTTATCGTTAAGCAGAGGATTATCGTTTATTGCTGTTGCCCGCGACACTGTCCGCATTATAAAGTCAGCAGCAAATGTCATTAATCGACATTAATTGCTGCTGACTGTACAACATTCAAAGATCAATACAATCGAAGATCGATACAATCTGGGTGTGTCGAATGTCAGGTGTATCGAAAATCTTTGATAGAGCTCAGAACGTTTTTTTAAATTTTATCAGACTTTTGACAGACTTCGTTCTGTCAAAAGCTATTTGAATGTGGCAGTTTGTCTACGCGCAAAGGAAATAATAGTATAAACTCCACTACCCTACCTACCCACCAACCATACCCTACCTACCAACCTTACCCTACCCTAGATTAAAAAAACCAATTCTCAGACGTAACCTAATGTACTACATATAAAATTTCATCAAAATCGTTTAATCCGTTTCGGAGGAGTATGGCAACTAACACTTTGACACGCCTTCCGTCAAATGACTGACACGTTATGTCAAACGCCATAAAGTTACATCAGAAGATAGTTGCATAACATTACATTAGAAAAGTTAATGTGGTTGTTTTCTTCAATTTTGAAAATTGACAGTTTGTGGTAACTTGATGTGCTGGCCACCGTTCAGTGTTAACCGACTTTTGTTGCTGATTATACAACATTTAAAGATCAATACAATCGAAGATCGATACAATCTGTGTGTGTCGAATGTCTGGTGTATTGAAAATCTTTGACAGAGCTCGACACACCCACGCATTGTCAAAGATTCGAGTCTATTTAGATTCGAGTTTTTCTTCAGTAATTTTCATGAAATCTTTAAACTTCTCCGCAGCGAATGTAAAGATAGTATTATGAGACTTCCTGACTCTTTTACGGTTCCGTAGTAAGTAAGAAACTCTTTTGCCATGTCCGTCTGTCTGTCTGTCTGTCCGCGGCTTAGCTCAGAGACTCTAAGTGCTAGAAAGCTGTAATTTTGTATGAGTAGGTATACATATTAATCACACCAAGAAAGTGGTAAAATAAAATCTTGAAATATTTTTTTTAGGGTACCCGTCCCTTTACGTTAAGTAGGGATGATATTATTTTTCTCGTCTATCCCATGGTGTGGGGTATCGTAGGATAGGCCGTTCAAAAATATTGTGGGTTTGTGAAAACCATTTTTCGATTCAGGGATCCTTTTGCGTAATATCGACACCTACAAGGAATAACATTGTAACTAATATTTAGTAACTTTACAGATGCTATGTTATTTAGAAGAAATAAATGTATATGATTGAGTCTTCCGATGGGTACAGTAAAATTACAGGGGTTTTTTTTTTACGTTTAGCGTGTTCGATCCCCGGTTCGGACAGCCGATTATTTAAAATTCTTTGAATGCAGTTCGAATTTAAAAAATAAAAATGAAGTCTTCATTCAGTATTTTTTCTTTCTACAGAATTTAAGGCACTTGCCTTCCATGTGGCAAAGTCGTCGGACGCACTTTATACGAACTGCTATATTCCGGTACAATATTGAAGCTGCTGAATAACTTATAGGTACCTACGATGATCACTTCGATGGCCCCACCGAATAAACGTGCAATGCTTCTTACACGATTTTTTTTTAAACATTTGGTCGTTTCTTTTGCCTATCCTGCACCTTTAAGACTCAAAACACGCCTATTATAATAGTGAATTTCTTTATTCTAGGGAAATAATTAATTTCAAAATTATAGGAATAATAGTTTGTTATAATTTTACATGCTTTTTGAGTCGCCAAGAAAGTAAATATACAAGTCTATAGTTTTTTTTTTTACCAATAATTCGATTATACATTATTTATACTTATTTACAATGAAATAAGCGTTATTGAAGTTTAAACGTTTTTATTTTTTGTTGAAAAGTTGTAATTTCTCTCTTATACGTTTATTCGGTGGGGCCATCGACTTCTGTTAAAGGCTATAATGTTGAATTTCTTAACTTATCCAGATAAGATTGATTTTTTACCTTACGGCATGCGAAATTTCTTCTTTTTTTTAAATCATATCTTGTTAGCATACAACCACTGTGCATGTGCGCTGTGTGTGTGTGTTGTTGTTTGTTGTTGTTGTTACATTATGTTAACCATCTTTTCAAAAACCAGCTGAAGGTTCCAAGTCTTTCCAGTAATAACTAGTTTAGATTGTTGTCAAGAACAAAGCAGCGCAATGGAATAGAAAAACGATTTTTAGATTCACTATGATTATTTTAACCACATTTCTTAAAACTCCGCCGATAACAGACTACACGAAGATCGAGCACTATTCCCTGAATTTACTTGAAATAAAAAATAAACCAACAAATTACCAGAATTCTTTCAGAACTACCTACGTTCATGGAACTATCTATTCTCTATTCTATTAATAAAGTACACCTGTCTAATACTTTATCGAAAGTGATGTTGCCCAAAAACGAAGCACATGGCGTCCTAAATTTAGTTAATCGTTTCCTGTTTAATCCAGCCGTAAACTGTGAAGTATGCTGAACATCATGATACCTATCTACATTTAGTGAGCCGTTTACAGCATATAAATACACTATCAAACACCTAATAATCGAAAGGAAGATTCACACATTTTGAAAAGTTAATTTAATCAAGGATATAAACTGCAATATTTATATTATATTATTTATTTAATAATAATAATAGTTTATTTTTCTCTCTTCACAATAGTTCACATAGTTATAAACATAGAGACAAGAGTTACAGCGTTTTGACAAAAAATGCATTTAATATGATCATTTGTGGGAGACTGGTGATCACCAGGCTCTCACCCCGAATTAAATTTAACTAACATTAAAAAAACCCCCAACGCAAAAAGAAAAGCGAACATTAAAAAGTTAAAAATAATAACTACCTTTGAGAATAGACAGAATAGTGCAAAAATTATATTAATAAACCCACTCCGCTTGAAACAAGTGTAGGTTATAGGTACGAAAAGGAATAAATAAAATCTTAAAATCCACCAACTTAAAAGAAGGTAAGTAAGCAAAAACAAAAACCGTCGGGGCTGCCACTTCCTGTCCTGCAATTACAAAATACAGTGGTTTGTCACATAATCAGTAGAATTGCAATCATTTATTCCATTTCAGGGCAAGGAAAGGCAGCCCCGACGGTTTTTGTTTTTGCTTACTAACCTTCTTTTAAGTTGGTGGATTTTAAGATTTTATTTATTCCTTTTCGTATAACCTACACTTCTTTCAAGCGGAGTGGGTTTAAACAAAAATTTCAATGTTTTCTTTTTTAAATATCAAATGTGAAAAAGGGTGGCGTAAAAAAGTGAGTTTGCCAAAAGTGACACATAAGAGGTCTTAAAGTCACAACGAAGATATTTAATAACCTTTTAAAATGGAGTACATTCTCAAGATAACGTTGTCAAAGCTTTCATACGGGAAATCTGTGGGTTAGCCACACCAAAAGATCGCTGGATGTCCTGCGCATCCAGTATAATAACATCTTCAGGATGATGTTGGGGCTGCCTCGCTTCTGTTGTGCATCGGGGATGTTTATGCTGTATCGCCGCACTGATGACTTTCATGCCATCATCCGCAAGAAAACTGTATCCCTGATCTGCAGAATGCGTGGCAGCTGCAACGGAATTCCGAAGACTGTAGCTGATAGGATCTCTTCCCCATTATGGAGATCATTTATTAAGCGGGTAATATCATTGTATTTTATTTTATTTTAATATCGGATTGTGTGGATTTAGTTATCTGAAATAAAAGAAATTAATTTAATTTAAAAAACTGTGCTTTTTTCGGGTACTTTTAAAATATTTCAGGTCCGCTGCACGAGTTTAATAAAGTATTACCTTGTGTTTAGTATGCGGTGTGCCTGATGGTTTTTACCATTAACGTCATTAGTTGCGGAAAACCGCTGAGTTCCAAAAATCAATATCCAAACATTTGACTTTTATGTTCAATTTGGTATTAAGGTAAAACTTTTAGGTATGAGTAATATTTGGATAAGTTTAAATACCAAATATGTAACCTGCACCCTAATTTTAAATACCAAATATATAATCGGCACCCTAATTTTAAATACCAAATATGTAACCTGCACCCTAATTTTAAATACCAAATATGTAACCTGCACCCTAATTTCGTAACACACTATCAATCACAATCTGAATAATTTTGAATAATATTACTAATCCATTACCTACTTCTTAAGTTTGAAAAATTTGGCTGCACAACAACGTAAATAACGCAATGAATTTTGTTGAATTACTGTCAAAATGAAACCCATTGTTACTGTTAACTCGTGGGTGACGCAATTAACCCGCTGAATTAAAGCTAAAAATCATGAGTCAAAGGACAAGACACTCACAGACTCTAAAAGTTACAGTGACCAATTTCTGGGGTCAAAAGCTCGTCAAAGCATAAGCCAAACCTACTCTTCGAGTTCCAGAACGGCGGGCGGTTTGCCTATTAGTTGACAATTTTCGTAAACCATTTAAGTATTCTAGAATTTATTACAATTAGACTTTACAATTAGATGTTATATTATTACGGACCTTTTTATAGCAATTTGTTTTTAATTATATTTGACATTCTATTTTTTTTTTATACAAAATATTAAAAAAAAAATACCATAAATCTTTTTACTTTTAATTTTTTTCTTTTGTTGCAATATTCTTAGATAATTGGATGTCATAAACCACTGATCTTGATCTGTTTATATTCATTTGATTTTCATTGTTTCTTTTTTTTTTGTTTTATTAATTATTTTAAATTTTTAAACTGTCATGGTCACTAACATTATTATTAACATAAACACATAAAGACACGTAAACATGGTAAATATCCCGCTTATGTTAATAATAATATTTTAAATTTAATGTGGATTATTATTGTGTTGAATTTGCTATTTTAATTATCTTTGACATGGTTTTTTTATTTTTCGTTTGTTAAATTTGGATGGCAGTACCATCCAAATTTAACAAACGTATTATTTTTATTTTACAAAATTTCTACACAATTTATATTGTTCCGAAATAAATGACTTATGAAGTTATGACCATGACTTAATTTGGGTAAGTAAGTTAGTACACTAATGTGAAGCTTTCAGTTCTGCATAAAATCAAGTAGGTAAGTGTTGTGTAAGTAACTGGCATCGTTTTCTAGCTTTATTTATTTATTACAATATAAAACCCAACTGTTCGCATTAGGCTACAAATAATGACGACACATATCAGCAACAACAGGGGCGCTTATAACCAACATTGCAGACGGTTTAACGCCGAACGCAGCCATATTTAATCTAGCTAATCCTTGATAACGATAAACAACTATTCACAGATAGTAAATGTTGAATATGTTCAAGAGCACTCTATACACGTATGCCATTTCCAGTCTATGTTCTACATTATGGTCCCTCTTATTGGCTGTTATGACCTACATTTCAGATGTTATATTAGTGTGATAACTGTGATAAGCTAGTTATTTTGGCACCCAACGTGGGTCCAAATTTTTCTATCCATATCTTCATCTGCTTAGCGTGAATCATGTCAAAAACCATTAACATAAATTGCTGTGAGGAAATTTTGAACATAATCACTTTCCTTAGCTTAAGAATTGATGGATTGTAATTTCAAATACCTTTGCTATGTTATCGGATTCCACAGAAGAGCTCTGTAGCCCATAACTATGTAGGTATTCATGGAATTTTGACTCATTCATCAGTCTAACTTGCTTATCTGGACTGTCGAGACAGAATTACTCTTATGGAGATAATATTGTGAAATAGGTTATGACGTTTTCCAGGGGTTCTGCCTTCGGCTAGGGACAATATTGGGCGGATGACGTGGTTTCCTATGTTACATCCCAATGAAGTCGAACGTAGATTAAAACGAGTGCGTGTTGGGCCACACACAATGAAGAGTTCCGTAGTTGGGATGAATTTATTTATCCCAAGAACAAACTTAACATTGTAGTTGAAGAACATGTTCTCACATAATTATATTCCAGCTGCAAATGCAAGTTTGTACGCACAATATTGAGAGATTTACGGAGACTTCTTAGCGGTTTTCCTGTAATCTAAAAATAAAGAACAAATTTCTGTATTTTTTATTTTAGGCTGAGTAGTTTCGGAGATAAGTAAATGGTAAATTTTCATCAATTTTCTTAAATAAATATATCCATACTTCTATACTAATATTATAAATGTGAAAGTAACTCTGTCTGTCTATCTGTCTGTCTGTATGTCTGTCTGTCTGTATGTTACGTTTTCACGCCTAAACCACTGAACCCATCGTCATGAAATTTGGCAGATATATAGCCTGGGATATGGAAAAGGACATTGGGATAATTTTTACGCGATAACCGACATCCACGCGGGCAGAGCCGCGGGCATAAGCTAGTCTAATTATAAAAAAGTTATATCTGAAATCCTTACAATAAGCACTTTCATTTGATATATTACATGGTACAGTATGCAAAACTTTTTTTTTAAATTTTTTGTTTTGCCCCGTTAGGTACAGCCATGTTCAAAATTCATTTATGTACGTTACACGTCCGTGTTTGGATCACAGAAGTTCATATGTGTACCAAATTTCACTTAATCGGCCCAGTAGATTCGGAGCAAATTGGCTGTGACAGACGGACAGACAGGCACAGACACACGAGTGATCTTATAAGGGTTCCGTTTTTCCTTTTGAGGCACAGAACCCTAAAAATAAATACAAAAGTGGTTATCTACGTATACGTGTTGTTGGTACTTGTTACTTGAGTGCTGGTCACGTTATTAGTGAAGGACTAAATGCAATGTGACAACACCATACTTACGTGCAAGAGTGTGATAAATGATAATGATAATAATAGCTATCAGTTAATTTATAAATCCATATTTTAATATTATAAATGTGACAGTAACTCTGTCTGTCTTTCTGTATGTTACGTTTTCACGCCTAAACCGCTGAACCGATCATCATGAAATTTGGCAGAAATATAGCCTGGGATATGGAGAAGGACATAGGCTACTTTTTTACGCGATAACCGACAACCACGCGGGCGGAGCCGCGGGCAAAAGTTAGTAGGTACTATAAACGACAGCTTTCAATCAACAATATCATTAAAGTCACATTAAAATAACTCTCATAACAATTTCGAATTATCGAGAAAATGGACTCATTACGGATAAAAAATGGATAATGTGTTTATCAAATTGTTCAACCACGTCGAATCGTAATCATGTCGTGACGTCACGGCGTCGGCGTCCGCCCCGTGGCGCCAGCGTCGATACCTAGGGCTGTTTATCTCCATGCATTCTAAGCGTGATAATCACGATAAGAATACATGTAACCGATTTTTATTTGGCATTCAACTTTTAGTAAGTTTTTATACGGCCAACTTATACCTATACCCAAAGTCTCTAATTCAGATAATTTATGTAAACAAAGTAATTTCAAGAAATGTCACTGTCAAAATGACAGGACAGTGGTGCAAAACATTTTATCATATTTTTTTTTTAATAATCATCTATGAAATTAAAGTGAATTAATTATAAGAACTATGCAAACAAAATACCGTTGCCAAACAATGTTTTATGTAGTGTGTCGGAGACAAGGCCTATGATCGTCATAATCAGCCCTTTTCAGTCCACTGCTAGACGTAGGCTTCCCAAAATCGATTTCCACTCGAAACAGTTTACAGCCGTTTTCATCCAAAATATGGCTAGACATACAATATGAATCTATGAATGAGAGTTGTAATTTAAGTGTTGTTGAAGATGTAAAAAATGTGAAAATGTTTGGACCTCCTGCATTGTTACCAGTATCATAAAATATTTTATACCAGAAAATCTCCTTTTTTTAATAACTTTGTTTAAAACCGAAAATCTGTAAAAATAATTACGGTATGATTATTTTCAAATTATTATTTCTTAAATTCAGCACTTAAAAGGAAACGGCACCTTTTTTCCGCCATTTTATGTGAATTACCATTACGAAGATATTTTTTTGATATGTTATCCCCTTTGTTTACATAAATTATCTGAATTTCAGAGTTTGGGTATAATTCTAAAGCAGAATGTTCTCAAAAACAGACAAATATCCAGCTATTAAGGCTATTGATGTCGGCATTCATATAAAACGTTGGAAAACTTGTCTGTGTATAAATAGCCAGTGACAACGCCTGCTGATGCCCAGCTGCCATCGATAATGCAATCTTCAAGGTGTGTCGGAGATTAGGTATCATCATATTTTACCATCCATCTTAAACGAGTGTTATCTTGACTCATCTTCATGACAATTCCGAAGGGTATTTCTGAGAATTGTTTGCGTAAAACGAGTGTGGGTGAAATAATGCCAAGGGCTCTCTTATTGTGAATATGAGGAATGACTATAATTTTAATAAAGACACGTCATTTTGTAGAACGTGGGAATATTCTGGTAAAGATTCAATGGTTGCTAAAGTTGGAATAATCTGATGCATCAATGATCATATTCGTATTTAGCCACAGGCGGCGTAAGGCGTGGGCGGTGTGGGCCACCGCCCACAGCCTTGCGGTGCAAAGGGCCTCGTGCCTCACGGCCGAAAATAAATTGGAAAAAGTATGGAAAATCCAAAAGTACACGCCACAAGGTTTTTCTTAATAATAAATACATTAAAATTAATTCTCAACTTAAAGATATTCCACTCTTCGGCACACAAAATTAATGTGAATGAAATAATCGATATTTCTGATAAACTACTTATAATATTACTAGCTTTTGCCCGCGGCTCCGCCCGCGTGGATGTCGGTTATCGTGTAAATAAGTAGCCTATGTCCTTCTCCATATCCCAGGCTATATCTCTGCCAAGTTTCATGATGATCGGTTCAGCGGTTTAGGCGTGAAAACGTAACATACAGACAGACAGACAGAGTTACTTTCACATTTATAATATTAGTATGGATGTTATAAAATTAATTACTTAATTTAAAAATCTCATCTCTATCGTTTCTGATCATTCGTTTATATTTAGTCTGACAACATTAGTTGGCGTTAAGCTGCTATCGCGGGGAGTCCCTGGTCAGAGACGGGGCATAGCTCAGGACTTCCCCTTATTAAGCGGGCTACTGGCATCCCTGCCGCAGGGGCAATCTAGGGTGTTTAGGTGGGGTGACCCCAAATTGCCACCTAAATTGTGATGTGTAAGGGAAGCAGGGGCAATTTCCTACATCGGCCCTGCGGCAGGCAGCAGGAGTGCGCGATCGAAACAATTTCTAATCAGTTTGTTGATAACTGTCACTCGGCGCGCACGCATGTCGATTAAAAGATATTTTGTTGTCTTTTTTTCTATGAGTGGTGTCGCCATTCCAAGGTCCGAAAGAAGCAATATCCATTCGTAAAAAGTTTTTAAGCTCATCTACTTCCATTTTCTTCATAATATTCATGTAGCTCAACTCACTTCTTTTCTATAGTTAGGTACTTCTTCACCCAGTATCTCATTTTCCTTTTTTTTGCGGTAGCACCACAGAAAGAGCCAGGGCTATACTATACCAATCTTTTAATGTTTCGATAATACTAGTGCCATTCTCAACGCGTGTGTTTAGCTCAACGTAAACTCGACAAGCATGTGTGTAGAGACAACTCCGATATTGCCGCGACCGCCGTGCGTCCTAGATTGCCCCTGCGGCAGGGATGTCAGTAGCCCACTTTAGAAAGCCAATCAAAGTACATACCTATCGCATGCAGACGCAGTCTAGCTTTTTTATTTTATATTCCCTTCTTCTTGCACCATCAGAAGGCCTCGCGAAATGTACCTTGCCCACATTAAGTTTAGGTCTTGCGCCGCCACTGTTATCTATTACCATAGGTTGGCGAGGTCTACTGCTGTATCGGTCCCAGCAATATGACCAATTCCTTGGACTTGCGCATTGCATTATCAGCTTATAACCTTCCCACTGCTGGGACACAGGCCTCCTCTCTGTGAGAGGGAGTGGGCCATAATTCACCACGCGGTCACAAGTGCGGGTTGGTAGATGTGAAACACATGTCTTCGAATTTCAGGGTTCTAGAACATGCCGGTTTTCTCATGTAGTTTTTGTTCACCGTTTAAAGAGTAGTGGTGATTAAATGAATTACACAAAGTAATAGGTATTATCCCTGCCTGTGTTCGAACCCACGACCGACGACAAGTAGGTCCCCCGGCGGTTACCACTGGGCCACCATGACCGCCCGAACTCGCTCGCAACCAAGGTCTAATGTAAACCCAAAAAGTGCTGGCTGGAGACATATCCTGCGCGAAAAAATCGTGACAATGCTAAAGAGATGATGAAATCGAGAAAATTTGACTCTTATAATACCCCATACTCAGAAATTCAGACACGGATGCAATGGGACGTTTTTTTTACGATACGATAATCTTGCGATTGGACGTAGGGGAAGGTGTATGTATAATGAAAGAACAAGTTTTCAAAACAAAAAAAACGAATTTAAAGCTGATTATTAATATAAATTAAAATACTTTTTCAGTTTAATAGTTAATAATAAAGTTCCGAAGCTGTTTTTTTTTTACAAAAATTGGGAAATCGCTAAAAAATAAGCAAATTTTCCCTGATTGTACATAATGCAATAATTATCTAAGTACCTACATGAGATTCAGTAGAACTTGATAAACTAGCTAAGAAGGTACTGATATTGTTGCATTAATTAATCACTTGGGGAAATAAAATTATCAATTGCAAGTCATCACTTCGTAGTTAAACAAATACTAGTAGGTACATCCTTTGATTGCTTTCATTACTATCTTCAGTATTAGGTTAACAATTATTTGAAATGGAGAAACCTTATTTCTAAGATCTCTAGATTAAGTAGGTACACACGGCTACATATCAAGCTAGGTATACAAATCCAGTATGGTGATCTTGCATTGTATAGGATTTCCCTACAATGAGAAATCAGCTTATACTAGAAATGTATAGCTTGATATGTAGCCGTGTGTACATAATATTATCTGTCGTGTCTGGTGGGCAACTGCACGACGGTTTTTTTTATTTTTTTGGTACGGACCTATTGCAGTTAGCTGAAAGCTTTGACTGCTTAACCGAGTGTTGGTGGGGCCAGAAGGGCCTTTCGCCAGTTAATAAAAATTAAGTAGCACAACTAAGGGCGTCCCATGGTGGGACTCGAACCTAGGCTTAGGGCGCTACTGATCACTGAACAAGAGGGGACTTGCTGTGTCTGGTTATTATTATTAGGGACGGTGTTTAAGGCTACTTGCTCCGCGCGGACTGTTTATGTCGGGATGTCCTAATCAGTAGCGCGGTAAATTCTGCTTGCGCGATGCAGGATTTGTGTGACGTCAGGTCTTTGATGCGTAGTTCGCACGTGGTGTTGTAGATGCCGCCACATTTCTATTGAATTTGTCTACTCCCTGGATTTACAAAACAGGTGATCAGACACTCAGTTGAGATCTTACGACAGGAAAGGATAAACGGTGACATAAAAATGGAAAGCCGACGGACCAAATTGCACTGGACCCTCCTGGTTGATAAGAGGCCGTAGATGCTAAGCTATAAATGGGCCCAATGCGAGTTGGTCCGTATTACAGCTCACTCCACCTACTCACAGAGAGGAGCCCTGTGTCCAGCGTCAGCTCTAGCCTTTGATCAGGGTAGAGCGAGATTGTCTTTCGGGGCCCTTTAGGCTAAGTTCCCATGTAACGCGTGTTAACGCGCGTCAACGCACGATAAAATTTAAAGACAGTTCAGATGATGAGCGCTAACGCGCGTTGCGAGAGTACTCATCACTACATAATTACGAAAATTAGCAAAATTTCAAAAGAAGTACGTGCGATCGCGATGAAAGTGCGCGCTCAACTGAACAGCAAATGGACGTTACATTAATATCAAAGCGCGAGTCAACGCGCGATCGTCTGCGTCTACCGTCTAGAAACTTTTTCTCTAAGCGCTGCGTTGACGCTCGCTGACGGGCGTTAACGCGCGCGCATGTGGTTGTTAGGTATATATTATACTCCATTTATTATAACATTAGACAAATAACTGTTCTCATCCTTTCGTTATTTCGCTGTAAACGTTTAATAAACTCCGTTATTTCACGATAAATACAAAGCACTGTAATCTATTTACCATTTACATTAAAAAAATAACTCTAAAGTGCACTAATTTCAACATTATTACACAATAACTGTCGTTATTTAGCCGTTATTTGTCTAATGCTATAGTAAATGGAGTTTAAGATGTCTAAACGCGTGATTTGAAAACGCGCGTCAAAATTTTGCCATCTGAACATAGCCTTAATCGAATCCGTTAGGAAGCCCTGATTCAACTGTGCTCAAAAGAACTGTCACCCATGTAATTTTACGAGAAACGCTGTTTACGTACTAGGTGCAGGGCTAGTCTAGCCGCTCCGAACAGTCAGATTAAGTTTTTTTTAAAGTCTGTAGATCTACGGATTTATCTAGAGGCAATCTACGGATTTTACAGGGTCACCCTACGGATTTAAAAAAATCTGATCTGGCAATATTGCTCCCGCGCTTCTCAAAAGGCGCCATCTTTAATTTTACACTGGAAATAGTTTTTCGTATTTGGCTTTTTGGCTCCCCTTGCCCTCTGGCGTCTAAAGCGACCGCTCCTCTCGCTCTATCCCAGGGCCGGCGCTGCCAGTCATAGCAGTGATAGCAGTGGGAACATTCTAGACTAATTATGAGAAATGGCAATAGAGAAGCGTACAATATCCACGTACACCAAATATAAATTTCAACTTTGGTTTCATTGAAAGCAGAGTCATAAGGAAATAGTGACACAGAACGGCTTCTTCCACAAATCCCCCCTGAAATTCCCCCTTAGGAGGAAAAGTGAAATCTATAAAAAACAGTCTAGAATTCACCCCTGATAATCCCGCTTAGGGGGGAAAACTAGAATTGAAAAAAAAAAAAACTTATTCCAAGATCCCCCTGAAAGTATTTTTTTTTTACATTAGGGTTCAGTTTTCCCCACTGAGGGGGATTCTCTCAGGGAGAATTAGTGGAATAAGCCCACAGAACGCTTGGCTTTTTGTGTGTGGACTCTGGAGTGTTCTGAGTATATGAGAGAGTTAATAAATCTCTGCCTACCCTCTCAGGGATTACAGTCATGAACTGACAGTTTGTGAATGTGTGTCATGCGAAAAAAGAAAACAAACACATTCATTCCTTTTTTGTATGGAAATATAAATAAATTCCTGCATGTACTGTAACACTGTATGTATAACGGCATCACAAAAGCAAACATTCATCAACAATTCACATTGCCAGTTCGCTTCAATTAAGATTCATGTTCATTGAGCATGAGTCAAATAGCTCTTAAGGCAGTCATTGAGAGCAGTCATGGAATAAGGCCGCGGGTGCACGGACGCGGTGCAAGTTATTCCATGCAAATTGTCGTTATTTTATTAAACTAATGTCTCACGTCCGGCGATACCCGTGTCGCCTTCGCGTGCCGACGCCGCTCATTGTAAATAATGTAAATTGAAACTGTTTGTATATAATAAATACTTATGCAAGTCTTTATTGCATTTTTTCTACCTGTTCCAACGCTGTAAATGTTTTAAAATGCTGTAATTTCAATTTCCGATTTACGTTATGTTTTAAAACGTCTTCATCAGCTGATTATTTCTTAACTGTTAAAATAATATGTCCTTTATGGTATTGTATTAGCAAGTTCTTACTTTCCCAGACGTACTTACCTAATTTGCTTTGCCCTTCAATTTAGGTAAAACGCAGCGTCTTTTAATCAAGTCCTTGTTGTTTTTGTGATTTGACATTAATTTATTTTCTTGCAAAAAGGTTATTCCTCCGTCCAAACAAAGCGTTGCTTGAGTCAGCAGTGCCTGCGTAAATATTTTTATTTCGGCCGCGTTCTGTGGTCTTTGTTTTGCAAATGACTTGCTGTACATCCAATGTTTACAGTGGTGGAGTGTCTTGAGCTGATCCATATGCTCCTCTTTGACACACTGCATGTCATAAGCGGTCGAGTCACGACTACCAGACTATCCATTGTCTTAAACTTAAACGAAAGATGCATATGGATATCCTTGCTAATGACATGCGTCCTACCTATACAAACCTGACAATCACGTTTTACACTGCCTTTTGCATAATTCTTGAATAAGAGAACCCTTTCAGTACTGATAAACACTTGCAGTTATAAATAAAAGCGCTATCGATGCCGTAGATTTCACATCATATGCGTCGAGAGTAGAGCAGGGCTATGGGATTCTATCGATATGAATTCCCAGATAAACGAATCGTGTAAAATATGGAATATTCTCCTCTAATTTAAAACAAAGTTGGAAGAGGCCACATGTTTATTTATTTGTAGATCAGAGACCACTGGGGATGACGCACGGATGTTTACCACCAGGGAGAGCAGAAATAAAGCAACACAGACAAAGCCGGGTTATCGCAACAAGTGTTACTCAGCGGTCAACGCTCCATCGACATTTCACTTTGCAATACTATAGTAGTTGATAACATCCCTATTGTTCTAGCATTGTTATCGTTATATATATATACTGAAATGCTCGTATTGTTTTGTCGCTAACAATGTGTAATCATTACCAGAAATAATATTGGATTTTGATAAGGATTATGTGCTCCAATTACAGGTATGCGGAACAATAATAAGGAAAACTTAATAGAAAATAAAATAGTTCTTGGAAGGAAATGAAAACATTGACATGGCGAAATGTAAGCAATCATGCATGACACACGATACATTGCATATAGCTATTGCATGCGTATTGTGCACTAATACAGGGTGTCCCGTAACTAATGGATCAAACGTAATGGGTAGGTAGCTTACCTCATTTCCAACAACTAATTTGAACAGTTAAAAAAAACGGGTAAGGTAACCAAGTTATTTATTTTTTTCGAATTTTACCATTTTCTCTACCAGCATTCAGTGTTTTTAATGCTGTCGCTGCAAATAATAACATTTTCAAGTATGATTTTAGCAATATCTTTGTAACCACAAGGAGTAGACGTAAGTTTTATACCAATTTGCAAACCTTAGTAACTGTACAAGTATTTTAAATAATGGTACACTTCGATGTCATACAATTTTTTTACAGGAGAATTTTTCCAATTCTGGTCTTTTCATCGTAAAAAAAAAAAAACTTTTACGTAATTTTTAAAAATGGTATCTTATAACAAGTAGTAAAGCTATTCAGATATGTTTGACAAAAATCACACCTAAAAATGTTATCATTTGCAGCAACGGCATTAAAAACACTGAATGCTGGTAGAGTAAATAGCAAAAATCTAAAAAAAAATATATTGGTTGCCTTACCGGTTTTTTTTTTAACTGTTCAAATTAGTTGTTGGAAATGAGGTAAGCTACCTACCCGTTACGTTTGATCCATTATTTATCGGACACCCTGTATATTATCCAAAGGAAAATATATACTATAGAATAATTATTATTTTGGTAGTAGTAAATGCTAATCGATTTGATACAATTACCTATTTTAGAAATTAGGTAATGAGCCATCATATTATGCGATCTATGTAGCGTTTGTTGACGCCTGACGCCGCGTAGACGCTGCGTTTTCTACGCTGGTTGTATCGAAACATTGAATCGTTGACGTGTAGTTAGCGTGGCTTTTGCGCAGCGTAGATGCGAAGGGTGCCTGAAAACTTCTGCGATAGTACCAAATAATCTATAGATTCGATTGGAAAGGCAATAGCATTCTGAAGATTATCCTGACTATAATACGATAAAAGGACTAGTATCCTGACAGATATCTACGGTCAGAATTCGACTTTTTTTTAATAACGTTGCCTCATACTAGGATTTCCCCCTGTTTTGCAGGTGCCCGGAACAACTATTTGTAGATCATACAAATATTATTTTGTTCCAGGCGGGAATCGAACTAGCGACACGCAGCGTAGCAGACAATCGCTTAACAACCACTGCGCCAACCGTGTCGACAACTTTACATTGGCCAATGTCTAAACCAGAGTGAGCAAGTGAGGTTTAGAATTTATTGCTAAGCTTTAGACGATAAATTCTAAAACTAAAAATATTATGTGAATATTCAGAATACATCGCTGAAACTGGTGCGACATAAACTAAATATTTAACAAAAAGCAAAACATATGGAGCATGATGCATGAGTGTACAATGAATGTGTCGCAGACCTCCAGAGCTGCGCTTGCGCTGGTTGAACGCTTGAGACGACGGGAAATAAATTGCTGTCATTTACACACATAACAAGTGCAGTATATTCAATAAAAGATTGATACCACGCGTCCACAATGCGCAACGTGACCGACGACGGACGGTTCTTATAACTCATGTTCAAGCTTCAAGTTCAAAGTATAGACACCAACTTTACCTACACAGCAGCATCGGCTTATTGCACTAATCCCCCCTGAGAGAATCCCCCTCAGTGGGGAAAACTGAACCCTAATGTAAAAAATCACTTTCAGGGTATCTTGGAATAAGTTTTTTTTTTTTTTTTCAATTCTTATTTTCCCTCCCTGGCGGGATTATCAGGGGTGAATTCTAGACTGTTTTTATAGATTCCACTCTTCCTCCTAAGGGGGAATTTCAGGGGGGATTTGTGGAATAAGCCACAGCATCTGGGTTTTAAAATGAGAAATGCTTTTTTTAAGGAAAAAATATTGTTGTTTTATGCCATTTGAAATTTTTAACCGCTCGTGTAATTATGAAAAAACCGGCATTCCAAACCAGCATTGGGACGGGATGAATTTATCCCAAGAACAAACTTATCATGTAGTTGAAAAACATGTTTTCCTATACAGAATGTATGGGAGAACATTTTTTTTCAACTGTAAATGTAAGTTGGTCGCCAATTACTCGGTACATTGTAAAGCCTACTTAGCTGTGATAGTTTTCCTTTTAACTTCGTTATATATAGGTACTACTGCCGTGACATTTGAATTTCTAACTACAACCGTTTAGTTGGTAGAGGGGGGGGGGACACTTGAATCTAACGAAAATTAGTACTTTAAAGCTTGATAAGTCACGAACGGTTTACTTAATCAAAAATGGTCTTCCCAAACCCCTAATATTTTTGAAAGACCTATCCAACAATGTCCCACACTATGGGAAGGACGAAAAAAAAAATATCATCCCCACTTTACATGTCCTACCCTAAATAATTGTTTTTTTTTTTCAAAATTTTATTTTACCACTTTTTCGGCGTCATTAACGTGTATATTCATGACACATTACAACTTTCTAGTACTTACCAATAGTTTTTGAGCTAAATCGCGGACAGACAGACAGACGGATATGGCGAAACTATAAGGGTTCCTTGTTGACTACGGAACCCTAAAAATGATGTTATCGTTAGCGAAAGATGTTTATTTTGAAACTGGTATAATGGATACTCGTCGCGCGATGCGCCGGTAGCGGGTAGCGCGGTCAGTGAAGCGGAATGCAGTACTAGGTACCTATCAGTTGTGTGCTCGCCCATTGATATTATTACGAATAGATTGTGTCCATATTTTGCTGACTTCAAGTAGGATAAAAAAAAAGTATTAAACAAATCATGGAAATGTGTTCTATTACTGATACTTAACCACCTATAAAAATTTGCGCACTGGTTAAACTTATCCTGTACGCACCTACTTCTGGGTTGGGTAGTGGGTGTGAGTTTTTGTTCAAACACTGGTGACAAATTCGCATATTGTAACGACGTTAGTATGAAATCATCATACCTACGAGTATTACTATATTCATCTATGCATAACACATGTTAAGGAAGTGACTATCCAGCTAAGTAATAATTACTAAGTAATATGGATAAGATTAGCTGTTATACAAAAAAGGAATGAATATACTGGAGGTCTTCACTCACAATAGATGACTGAGTACTTATCAACGGCCATGTTTTTGTCAAGTTCGCTTGGCCAATGAGGTGGACACGACACGATGCAACTTACCCGCTGATAGATTGACGAAAGCTCTTTTGAAATGGATGGGTGATTCAACGGATCTCAACGTCGGCGTCGGCGGAACTGCAATTATTTCTATTTGAGATTGCGTAGGCTTGGCAGCTCGCTACTAATATCCTAGCTACTGGTACATTTGTTCGCGCTAAAATACGTTCCCAATCGATTGGCCGCATTTCAGCACGCGCCGTTCCATCTGAAACCGTTACTAATAACACAATACGTAAACAACCACGTAACAGTGTTCATGAGCTGGAAAAGTTATTACTTGCGAAGTTTGTTTGATGAATACATGGACTTGCAAACCGCAAGATTGTGGAGAGCAGGTTTATGATAAACGGGTAGATTTATTGAAGTGGGTCCACATATCGTATCGACGTTTCAATCTACATGTTTCGACGTTACCCGCATCAGTTGTCCACATTGTACAAGCTCACGAAGGCAAAGAGTTCGCATGCACTTACTTCTTTGAGCGTGTCCGAAACGCCGCCGCAACCGGCCCTCAGTCGTCACTTAACAACCTAAATAAGTATATCTTCAGAGAATATCACGTCTGTACATAACATTTACATGTTTTTAAGGTTGATAGGTAGAGCGAGTACTTGTATTTATTCACAGTTAGCTGACTAGGCCCATGCTCAGTGTAATGGTAAAATATTTGAGCGTGGCACCGTTAGCCGGCGGCGAGCACTGTGTGGGCCTGATACTCTTAGATGGTCGTTCGTCGGCACCTTTGTGCATTGACCCGTACAAGGCTTGTACACCAAAGAACTTCCTAGTTCCATGCACTTGTTAATGATACTATTTATTACTTCGATTAATACATGATTTATTAGAAAGCCATGACAAATTAAAAGCGGTTTCTTCATCAAGAATTCTTGGCTTGTAATATTTAGTTATTTAGCAATCAAAATGCATACCTAAGCCTTTGTAAGCATTTAAAACAAATAAGTTTGAGTGTCATTTAAGTATGTAGTTGGCAAGCATGCATTCTCGCGGTTGTCGAGTCATTTTGTAATTTGGCGTAAGTGATGAGAGACAGCTATGTAGACATAATATTAGGTCAGATATTGCTAGAAAAAACAGCACGAGCATAAGCTTATATAAAAATAAGTATACAAAAACAAGCATAGCTACAAAAACTGCACTAATGAGCATAGGAATGAAAAATGGGTTTTGCAATGGAGAGCCTAAATGGAGGGTTTTTTCTCTCAAAGAAAAACCCCTCCATAATTCATATTTATCCCCAAATGTATCAGAACATGAATATGGTTAGGTAGGTCCTTACCATTATTCGGATTCTCTTCCTCCTTGCGATAGTCAAAAAAGGTATGTAACCTTTTTGGACGCAAAAATGCCTTATTATCCTTGTTTTTTTAAATCTCCTTTTCCTGCCCGTGGCCGGCCACTCCATCCACTCCTAACATGAGTCGCAGGCAATGGAAGAGCAGACCACATTCCTTCGCGATCGTCCTCGCCATAAACGGTCGTCTGTCGCCGATCGCCACAAGTGGCATCGTTTGTGGCACTGGGAATGTTGCGGTCGCACGTTTCGCACACAACGACTATGGCCACGCCGGCTTTTTTAACTAAATTCTACTAACTTCAGCTGTTAGAGATCACAATTATCTACAAGATGACAGTGGAGGAATATTAATTCAGGTCCATGTCGAATGGATACAACGGATACGGCCATAATCCTGAAAGTAACTATTCTTTTAAGGCGTGAGAACACAAATCAACGGACTTAAATGGACCTCGTTCTCAACGCCAATTGCAATAAATCTTGTATTTGATTTAAGGATATTGAACTCTATTCCAATCAGCAAAGAGTTTATGATGCTGGGATTTAAAATGGAGTTTAAATTGTCGGCGAGAGTAGGCTCCCAGCCCTACTGGGAACCATTTACGTGCAACTACAAATATTACCATTTCAGAAGAGCTAAAAACTGATCAACTGCTTCAAATATTTCCATTCCAGTCTCAATTATTAACAATTCAGAAGTGCATCTGATTTTCATTAAGATACAAATTACTTAGTTAGGTTTTTATGTAGGTATTAGAAATTACTGACTTAGATTTGAAAACAACTTACAAAACGTAACGATTTACGTCGCTTATCAAAACTTAGATGAATCAATTCCTTGACCCATTCATAAGTTTTATTAATGGAACTCGTAATTATCTAACATAACATAAATAAATAAATTGATCACCGGAACTTAGTGGTAGCTGCATACTTATTTGCGAGCGGTGGTTAGTACCGTTATCGCAGTGGAATGGGACCATCCGCTCTATCGGTACACCACTACGGCTACAGTAATGCCTTTCCTATCATTTCGGACATACATCATGCAAAATGACATTCACCAGTTTTGCAATTCGCTATACGTTAAATAACTTCGCGAAGGTATTGCAAAAGACGTAAATCACTATGTGTTGTGTCTGTACCTAAGTTTTTGCTACTTACAAGGTTTGTTTGGAAGTCATAGAGAGGTAAATTAATCTTATGAATGCCAAATATCGAAATTGGAAGGGCTTATAACAGCTTTGCTACCTAAAATTGATTCTAACAAATATGAATCTGATGATAAAATATTAATTAATTAAATTCTTTTTATTTATTTTTTATTTCAGATAACTAAAATCCATACAATCCGATATTAAATTAAAACTAAATATTAAAATAAAATAAAATACAATTATATTACCCGCTTAATAAATGATCTCCATAACGGGGAAGAGATCCTATCAGCAACAGTCTTCAGAATTCCGTTGCAGCTGCCACGCATTCTGCAGATCAGGGATACAGTTTTCTTGCGGATGATGGCATGAAAGTCATCAGTGCGGCGATACAGCATAAACATCCCCGATGCACTACAGAAGCGAGGCAGCCCCAACATCATCCTGAAGATGTTATTATACTGGACGCGCAGGACATCCAGCGATCTTTTGGTGTGGCTACCCACAGATTTCCCGTATAAAATCTTTGACAATACGCCTTAAACAACGTTATCTTAACTTGTTTAGAGGTTGTCCTCAAGACCTTCGGTAATTAAATGCCCCAGGTATTTGAATTTCGTGACACGATTTATGCACAAGCCGTTTAGGGTATGAATACCCGGGATATCCACCGGCAGCCTTGAAGACCATATATATTTAGTTTTTTGGACATTGTATACAAGACCATGTGCACCAGCATAGGTCTCACACACTCTTAACAACTCTCAGAGACCTCTCACCGTCGGGCTCAGCAGCACCATGTCGTCCGCGTAGCTAATGTTGTTGACGCTGACGCCATCTATCGAGCAACCGACACGGTTGCTACTGAGCTCGACGATGAGGTCATTTATGTATAGGTTGAAAAGCTTGGGCGACGTCAGACCCCCCTGTCTCACTCCGCTTTCCAGCGTATACGCCTCAGAGAGTGTATTATTCCATCTTACAAAATTTGTTTGGTGAGAATACCAATATTTAAACATATTGAGCACCCCCACCGGTACACCCGCGTTCCCCAACTTTCTCCAGAGCACATCATACGAGACAAGATCAAAAGCTTTGGATAGGTCAAGGAAACACGCATATACCGGTGTCCTGCGGTCCATATAGTATTGGACAGTATGCTTGAGACCTACGATGGCAGCTTCCGTGGATAGCCCGGGTCTAAACCCAAACTGCGAATCATGTAATTTAACATATTTATCAAGGCAGGAATCAAGCATAGGTACCGTCCTATTAGCCCCGTATTAGCCTCTGTAACGTTTATTATATTGATCCACCATCGTCGCCTTTAATTATTTTAACAAGTCTTATTTTTGAAGGTTCTACTTTACCTACTTCTTTTTCCACTAGCGGGGTAATTGCGTAACACACTTACAGCAATGGCTTTCATTTTGACAGTTTAACAACATTCATTGCGTTAGTTGAGCATGCAAATTTTTCGAACATATGAAGTAATGGATTAACAATATCCTTCAAAATCATTCAGATTATGATTGAAAGTGTGTTACGCCATTAGGGTGCAGAACAGTTATTCTATCCTTGGCAGCTCGGTCGTCGGGGTCGCTACTGCCTAACAGCTCGCCACATACTGACCTGCGGATTTCTGTATCTCTCTTGGTCTGGCTCCTGACCCTAGACCTGTTCCAGCAAAGTAAACTCTAACGGCACAGACCTAGAGTTCCATGGAAACAAAGATATTGGACTAACTATGGGTCTGGGTGGTTAAAATGGACTGGTTAACCTAAAACTATGGAAGAACTATGGCTCCTGCCTGATCAATGTTTTAATGTACTACATGGATAAAATGACAGGGGGTAACTTGTACTTTCAATAATGGGCCCCTGGAAACGGGCGCTAGCACTTACTGCCGTAGCAACAACTAGGCAACATATCCTGAGGTGCTTGAGGACTGGAGAGGTATTCCACGGCTATCAGAATAATCCCAGAGCCCGGAAGTTGGTAAAGATCCCTATCAGCACATACTGGAATACTTCCTTCCTCCGAGCACGTTTGCTCTTACGAATCTCCACTCAAACCGGCCAATAAAGGCAAGAATGAGGTGGGAGCTCTGTTCCTCGTCAGATTTCACTCCAGCCGGCCAATAAAGGCAAGCAATGAGGAATATATATGACTTCTCCCGGGAGATAGGGTCCGTGGGGTCGCTACTGCCCAACAATTCGCCACATGCTGCCCTGTGGGTTTATGTTTCTCTCTTGGTCTGGTTTTGAGGAGCTACAACCCGAGCTACAAGCCGAAACAAGTCTAGGGTGCTCTTTTTGGTGATGAAGAATCAAACAACAATTTAGTAAAAAAAAAAATACTACAAAAACAAAATATTGCATCAGACTCAGACGTTTTCACAATAATATCCGATAGAGACAAAAACAGTTCAATAAAAACGTTACCTTGACGGCCATAGGTAGAAACATATCTACTTTTGTAGCTAATTAGTATTTTACTTCGCTATTAGAAGTCACGGAACAGGGAACAATAGTCAATGATGTAAATGACAATCGTTAGGTCGTGCGCACGCGCGTATAACCAGCCAGTATTATGTCCGAGCAAGAGTCATTAAATCGAAGAATTTATTTCACATAAGATATGAAATAAATCCTTCGATTTAATGACTCACACACAATGTCCAAAATAAAAATGGACACAATATTTCAAAAATAGATTATCTTTAAACAGAGGTAGAAAACGCGGAGCACTTATTTTCTTCTGTTGATGGACTAATATGAACTCAGTTTTCGTTGTCCCAAACAGTTGGATATAAGTGATGTCAGTATTATTATTTTGTCATCAAGAGATTCACCAGTTTTGGAATTTAATTGTTCAGGTCTTTGGCTAGGCCAGATACCTATGCATCGTTACACTTTTCAAACCGTCTGTTATTCTGTGCTTTCTAAAACCACTCCAAATAAAAGCCCATAGCCGAGCGGATTCATTGTTATTACTTATTCATGGATGATATTATTTGTAAAGATCGCACCAAGTTATTATTTAAATTTCTCAATCCAGCGCCCATCTGCGACCCAGTTCTTGCTCTAAAAAGCTTACAAAAACATTGAATTACATATGAATAGAAACTGGATTGAATACATTAATACGTAATTTGGTACGGGCCCAGTATTTAGGGAGAGAATAATGGATGGCGAAAATTTTAAATAATATCCGATATTATTTGTGTGACCCCTCTAATTGCACGTGTAGAACAAGTTTCGACATGATTGTAGCCAGATGCTTGCCCCAAAGATATATCTGTACTTAAGATATTTTATCTGAACGAACCCATGGAGTGAACCGATGCAAAATATTGTGCGAACGAAAAGGATTCTAGTTCTCATGTCTCGATGTCAATAGAAAATAAATCAATATAAATGTAAGCCGATAGCTTACTGGTTTTGATCCAGATAATAATAAAAGTTACAATATTATTACTATTGTGAAAACTGGGGATAACGAACGTTGCGACAACAAATGTTTTACCAGCTGAAAAAGACGAGATCAAAAGTTCACTAGACACCTTTGTTATTTTTATCTTTGCGCCAATTTAATACCTAAACCATGAACTAAATGCGTGGGGTCAAAACTAGTTTATATTCTTCGGAGTTGTTCTTAAAATATTCATTGATATTGATTCTATTCTAACCATCAATATGGACACTCGTACACTGTACTGTTTTAAACTATCTTACGTTAAGCTCGCGGTGGTCTGTTTTTATAATCTGTGGGGGAATACAGTCTTAACTTAGACAATGTGGTTACTAATTATCTCCATAACTAGTTTTTATGAAACACGACGGCACATGATTTTTATAAATACAAATTCTATATCAAACGTTCGTTTCAAAAGTTTAGAAACAGAACGTATTATTAAAAAAAAAGTTAGGTAAGTGATTTGACGTTCGTTCTTTCAACTGTTTTTTTTTTTAACAAAGTCGGGTTTCCAGTTGGTCGTTATTGAGAACTGGTGATCTCATGCTGCTCCGTCATGTTTCGAGTCATGCGACCAAAATAAACAGCCGTAGCCCTGATGCAACTCCCGAATTGGACCTGTCGATCCCGTGTGGGTGTAATGTAGGCCATTATTTCATTTGGTTCTGCTAATATGCATTACCATAAATCTAATCGTTAAAAACGTTGCCTCGTTGATGCAGCTGTATAAAACCTTGTTGGAACATCAAACATTTTGTCTTTAGTTTGCCTTTGGTCTTGTAAATTGGATGGATCTTGAATTGTGATTCTGGCTAGCTGCATTAAATGTAGGTATCATTTTATTGCATTCTGTAAATTGGTCGACTATTACTCGGTAGCTTGTTAAGCTTTCATAGCTGATAAAGTTTTCTTTTTAACTTCGTTATATATACTACTCTGCTGTGTTTTTTTCTCATATCCAAATGCAACCATTTAGCTGGCAGGGGGGGTAGGACACAAATCAAACAAATATCTAAATCATAAAAATTATTTTTACAAACCCGCAATATTTTTGAACGGCCTAACCAACGATATCCCACATACACGAGAAAGAAAATATCATCCCCACTTTACGTGTAGGGGAGGTACCCTAAAAAAATATATGTTTCAAGATTTTATTTTACCACAAGCTTAAACGCAAACGGATCCCTGAGTCGAAAAATGGTTTTCACAAACCCGCAATATTTTTGAACGGCCTATCTAACGATACCTCACACTATGGGATAAAGGAGGAAAAAAATATATCATCCCCACTTTAGATGTAAGGGAGGTATCCTAAAAAAAAAAATCTAAGATTTTATTTCCCCACTTTGTCGGCGTGATTAATATGTATACCCATGCCAAATTACAGCTATTTAGTACTAAGGGTCTCTGAGCTAAGCCGCGGACAGACAGACAGACGGACATGGCGAAATTATAAGGGTTCCTTGTTGAGTAGTGAACCCTATAAAGCATATTATAAAGTAATTAATGTTAAGATTTTACGACATACCTACTCAAAGCTAGTTTTGAGTCAAAATCAACTATTGTCGTTTCACATTAATTTCTTAAGAAACAGACGATGAATTGGTCTATTTGTGGTCAAAAAATGGCGGGGATTTTTTTCTTACCTGAGTTTATAAGGAAAATAATTTGTGTTTTGGTCAATTTTCTCATAACATTTTATATAGGTACCTAAGTATAGCTAATACTTCCCATATGGATGAGAGAAACAAATATGACTCACTGATTCCTAGATAATGTAACCGTTTGAAGGTCAATGTCCGAATCATAGACTTTGGCTATTTTTTGGCAGTGGCAATCGAACCGCAATGAGGGCATCCGTTACTTTCGAAACTCTACGGGCCGAGTTCAAGTGTATTCTCCTAAATAAATTAGGATGTGTGAATTAAAAATCGATGTTATTTTTGTTCCATGATTATTTGATTGTTCTACTTTAAGTTTGTCAGTATAAGTTTCGTGTATATCACAGCTTGATTGTTTGAAGCAAAAGCCAATTTATAGGTTATTTTACTCACAACCGCAACAGAAGCCATATAAAAAAGGCTTCGTTCAAGGTCCAAGTCCCCTTCAGCTGACGCACTTGTTAATTAAGCCATTTGTGACAAAATCAAAGCAACACTTTTTAAGCTAGAATTCAGAACTTATCAAAGAAATAAAACATTTAGGTACAATGCGTGCCACGAAAGATGAGACTTGACCACGTGGTTTGACTAGCGCAGTACACACGATTTTAGGTCTCTTTAGCGGTATGAGGTCTGTGCGCGGGACGGGATCGGTCGTCATCGGGGCGATGGAAAGGGCGCGGGAGGCGCGGTAAAGTCTCATCTTTCGTGGCACGCATTGTACATTCTAGCAACAGTTATTGACTGCACTTTTGATCTGGGTCGTGAGCATAGTTGTGCTGGATACCGCAGCGGATGGCGGCGACCGTTGCCTCGCCGCGATAGTAAGCCTAGCACTTGATAACGACAATGTATTATTAAATTAAAATAGCCACTGATATACATAATGTATTTATATAACAACGAGCATAAAGTGAGCAACGACTGAAGGAAAATATAAAGGAAAACGATGTTCATAAAGTAGTCATTCAATGGCTAATGTGAGGTGTTACGTTATCTTATGGTTACGTTGTTCTCACATACAAGTAAATCAGTAAATGCCGCCTAAAACCCCAAAGTTGCCAACACTGAGTAGGTAGACATGGTGGCTTTACTCATAATAGGGAAACATTCAACTAAAAGGGTCAAACGTAAACAAGGATAATATTTCTGCTTTAGACATTTTGGTGTAATTATTATTATAATTTGAATACTGGTTGAAGACTGCTAACACCCAAGTTGATGATAGGGTTTATTCCTCAAATATTACTAAACTTTACACTAAGACTTACGAAGAAGTTGCAGGTATTACATGAAGCTGCATTTTCAGATCTCCTGCTTACTTTTCATGTCGATGATTCCTTAGTTGTCACATCAAAATTGACCAAAACTTGGTCATTCCAACGTAAAAGGCTGGTCTTGCACAGATCTTAAAATCATGTGGGCTTCAGGCATGTCAGGGGTAACACGTCGTCATTAGTGAGTTTGCTGGCTAACAACTCTTCACAGTATTCCCACTAAACTTACCTGTAAGTGCAGGAACGAAATAATGTGAGTGTAGCTCACATTATTTCGTTCCTGCACTTACAGGTCAAACTGTCTATTTCCATGGTTCATGAATTAAAAGGAGATTTGGAAGAATTCCATAAAAGAGTCTTAAAATATGAAATGTTTGGGTTTTAGAGTGCATTCTCCATAATAATTTTGTATTCCAAGCTCATCAACAACCTAACTATGCAGGTACTTATGATAATCATAACTGATTATCTCATCTTCAGAACTAGAATGACACGTTATTGTATCACCCGAAAATATGATAAACAATTTAAGCAAAGTAATCTTATCGTTGCCATAACGATATCTGAGTATATTTAGATGTTAAAAGCAAGTGACGACGCGTGGGCGCATCAGCTCTGACTCATAGGACCAATAACATTATTCTAATGCACCGAGCCGTCGAAGGACCAGCCTTCAATTTGCATATTGCGTATCACAAGTTTATGGCATTCCATCGATCAATCGGTTCCATTAATGCCATATTTGGACGTGGCACTTACTGTGAAGTGTCATGAAATATTGGGTTTTGGATTTGAGGACAGAAACGATCACTCTTTTCTTTCTCCTGGATTACCTAATTGTCATTTGACCCAAAGATGAAACATTAAACTGATCTCAAAGCGTAAGGAAGCAATAATACATAGGTACTTCCTCTTCTTTCTTCTTTCCTCCCTCCTCCCTTCCCCCCCTCCCCTTCCTATCTTCCTCTTTTTTTTTTTGCGGTCGCCAACCCGCCTGCCAAGCGTGGCGATTATGGCAAACCCCCAATTGGGGGAGGCTTATGTCCAGCAGTGGACGTCTTTCGGCTGAAATGATGATGACTTCTTCTTCCTTAGATCAGCCTCAGTGAGTCTAGATAAACTGAAATCTACCCATTGAACTCCAATCCTAGCAGTTTCCACTTGAAAGTGTGGCCTGTTTTTAACGGTTATAAAATACTAGCTTTTGTCCGCGACCCCGCCCGCGTTGATGTCGGTTATCGCGTAAAAAAGTAGCCCAAGTCCTTCTCCATATCCCAGGCTATATAAATCTCTGCCAAACATGACGATCGGGTCAGCGATTTAGGCGTGAAAACGTATCATACAGACAGACAGACAGAGTTACTTTAACATTTATAATATTAGTAAGGATACTAGCTTTTGCCTGCGGCTCCGCCCGCGTGGATGTCGGTTATCACGTAAAAAAGTAGCCTATGTCCTTCTCCATATCCCAGGCTATATAAATCTCTGCCAAACATAACGATCGGTTCAGCGGTTTAGGCGTGAAGCGTAACATAAAGACAGACAGACAGAGTTACTTTCACATTTATAATATTAGTATGGATTAGTATATCAGTATTAGTATATTAGTATTAGTATATTAGTATTAGTATATTAGTATTAGTATATTAGTATTAGTATATTAGTATTAGTATATTAGTACCTATTAGTATATTAGTATGGATAATCACCCTATAGTGTTCAAACTGCTGGGACACAGGGCTCCTCTCTTCGAGATGGAGTGGGCAGTAATCTAACACGCGGACCCAGTGCGGGTTAGTAGATGTCACATGACTTCTAATTTTTAGTTCTAGGACATGCCGGTTTCCTCACGATGTTTACCTTCACCGTTTTGAGGGCGAAAGAATGAAATAATTTACACAAATTAAAGCTCCTGTCAGGGTTCGGTGGTATGATCCGACAGAATACGCGCTAGTTTTTTGAATCCATTAGAAACATAAAAAGACAATGTTATCAAAACCTGATTACAAAAAAAAAACTTATTTATGTATCTGGCGGACATGCAGTCGCTTTTAATAACACGATTAGATTAACTTGGCTGTATAGAAAAAAATCCCAAAGTTACCCCTTTTCTAAATGACTAATCTCATAGCATATTGAGACACGAAGCAAGAAAATACGATCTAGAGGAATGTGGCCGCTTTTCTTTAGATAAAATTTTGTTGCTCCGTGTCTGTGTAATTCCAATTAACAAAATTAACACTTAAGTAATAGTAACTACTAAGGGTTACATTATTTCAAAATAAAAACTTTCATATCGCCAATGACGCAAGTTATTATGTCATTCATGAAACATCAAGGATCACGCAATATTGCTGCGGTCACTGAATGCAATATTTACATTTGATTTCTGCAATAAATAATTTATTACAATAGTATTTCATTGAATCTGAGGAAAATTGCTAATCCAGTGACTATGAAATACATACATAGTCTATGGCGAACTAATTTGACGACCCACATTTGATAAAAACATCTATGGTTAAATAATTAAAGTAATCAGTTAAATTACACATATGTAGATAATTCTTTCTTTGTTCTTTACTTTTTTTTAAAAACGTTGCCCCACACTAGGAATTTCTCCTGTATCGTGGGTGCGTTTACAAACGTTTAAACTCACATACACAAACAGCCACCACATTACCTATCCACAGAATGAAATACAGACTGTGGTCTACGGATCATCTTTAGCGAACTTTAACGGCCATTAAGGGGGCACTCACCGGTCCACTCACTAGCACCAATCCTTTACAAAAATATTATCTCGTGTCAAAGTCAAAGTCAAAGTATTTATTGGTGCGATTTTTGGTGATATAACAGGTCTTACAGATATTTTATAGATACTCAAAAATCTACCCTTTATGGGCATACACATTATTAATTTAACAATATTAGAAATTACATTTAACAATATTAGAAATTACATAAGACATTATAAACGATACAATTCTAACAAATTCAATACAATTCTAATAAATCTTTAGATAGGAATATTAAATTATAAATCATAAATTTTATACAGGATTAGTCACAGGAAATGTTGTCAACAAGAAATTCATCAATGGTATAGTAGCATTTGTCTATAAAAAAATTATTTGGTTTGCGTTTAAATTGAGTCAAGTTTAAATCTTATAGGTCATTTGGTAGCTTATTACAAACTGCGTGTGACTGCAAAGGAATTATGAAAAACGTCTCAATCAGCAAACTCTGTAAGTGTGCCTAGAATTTTCTAATACCTTTTATAAAGTTTCATATTGAGACACGAAGCACCAATCCTTAATTTTTTTTTTTAAGGAGTTTTGCTAGTGGACCTGTCAGCGTATTAAGAGACGATAGTAGTTAAAGGCGTCCATAGTTTTTGGTTAAAAAACTATAGTGTTTAGTTAAATTGGTATTCACAGCAATAATAAGTTAAGACTGCGCCGAGTGCACAGTGGCGCCCTCATCGTTATTTCGGTGATTTCTTTTATTTTAGAATGAAAATGCAAAAAATAAGCTCGTCAAGTTGTGCTTCACAAGACTATACGTTATTATTACTACAAACAGTAGTTTTAAATTGTTATGTTTTATTGTAATCATTAAAACGGAGCTTAGTGGCCACTATTTTCCGTTTTAATGATTACAATAAAATATAACAATTTAAAACTACTGTTTGTAGTAATAATGACGTATAGTCTTGTGAAGCACAACTTGACGAGCTTATTTTCTGCATTTTCATACTAAAATAAAAGAAATCACCGAAAAAACGATGAGGGCGCCACTGTGCGCTCGGTAGCCTCTTAAGACTTGTTCTAATTCAAAACTATATGAGTCTTTGTTTATTTTTATTTTTTTCTTCTAAGTATTTAATTTTTTCTAAGCATGGTATGGCAGTTTGAGTAATTTATGCGGCCTGCCTAAATGTCCTTTGGTATAGTTCGTCGAATCGTTGAGCTCCTTATGTTCTGAGTTGAGCTGCACGATTACTGACAAATGCGTGCACTGAATGGACAGGACCACTCAAACTGTGTGGTTCTTTCTTCAAAAGACCATTTCAGACACCAATCTACATGGTCTTCACATGATTTGACCAAGATTATGTCTGGACTTTAAAAGAGACTGTGACCTCTGAGTTTGTTTCGGTCTTTCTTCTCAGAGTAGTCAGATACGAAATGCCGACCTCATCTAGTTTTAAAATATGATTGACGTGTAAAAGTGTTTGTAAAAACCTACTTACAGAAATAAAATCATTTATCATTTATAAAGGCTCCTACAAACAGACGCAACTCAAAGGCACCGCGTTTCGCGCGACGAGCGGTGCCTTTGTGTCGCGTTGCGTCTCGCGCCTGTTTGTAGGAGCCTTAAAGCTAACGGATCATACAATAACTGAGAAATCGTTAAGTTTAATATTGTTGAAAAGCGAGTTAACTGGGAGGAAATACTTTAGATGACGCATAATATACCGTTTAACTAACCTATACTACATTTATTATAACATTAGACAAATAACTGTTCTCACCCTTTCGTTATTTCGATGTAAACGTTTAATAAACTCCATTATTTCACGATAAATACAAAGCACTGTAATCTATTTACCATTTACATTAAAAAAAAAAAATCTAAGGTGCAGTCATTTCAACAATATTACACAATAACTGTCGTTATTTAGCCGTTATTTGTCTAATGCTTTAATAAATGGAGTATAGGCTTTAACCAAGCGGGACTTACATACCTCTACTTATTACGAAACTGCACCCTAATTGTAATGTGTAACACACTATCAACACAATCTGAATGATTTCGAAGGATATTGTTAATCCATTGCTTCATTATGTTGTTATGTCTGCTCAACAACGCAATGAAATTTGTTGAAATATCAAAATGAAACCTATTGCCACTGTTAATATGTTACGAACCCCGTTGTTCTTCCAAACATGAAAAACATAACAACAGCAATTTTTAAGTCCGTTTCCACAACAAATAACCAATTACATTTAGCTCTAAACACATAATAAAATCATCATACCGTCTCTGTCAATTTCAAACGATTGAGAGAAATAGAACGATGTTTTAAATTCGTTTAACGCTAAATGTGATTTGTGTTGCAATCTTTGTTCCCAGCAACAAATACCAAAAGCTACTTAGAAATAACTGTTAAGGTAATCTAAGGTCCTTGTTTCCAATTGAGTTAACACTGGCTGGATAAAAACTTGATCTTCCCGTGCGCGAGAGCAGTTGCTCAGGCGCAGACCAAAAAGTCGGCGCATTCCATTGTTGATTGGAAACAACTCGCGGTGGCGCGCTCCAATGGGAAAAGTCGCACAGCACTGAATTTATGAAGCGATGAACGATCTACGAGTGGAGTCGGTATCTCAGATTTCTGCCGATCTAGGGGTTTATTTATAAACGCTGCTTAAAGTTAAGTAATGATTAGCGACTGTTTAACCATACATTTTTGACGTTTGAACGTCCATTAACTTTAAGCAACGTTTATGAATAAACCCCCTATTCTGTAACTTACTACTGTACTTATACCCAAAGTCTCTAATTCAGATCATTTATGTAAACAAAGTAATGTCAAGAAATGTCACTGTTAAAATGACAGGACAGTGGTACAAAACATTTAATCTTTTTTTTTTTTTTTGTAAATAGTCATCGTTAAAATTAAAGTGAATTAAATATAAGAACTATGCAAACAAAATACCGTTGCCAAACAATTTGTGTAGTATGTCGGAGACACGGTATATGATCGTTATAATCAGCCCTTTATAGTACAGTGCTAGACGTAGGCCTCCCATAATCGATTTCCACTCAAAACAGTTTACAGCCATTTCTATCCAAAATGTGGCTAGATATGCTACTTACAATATGAATCTATGAATGAGAGTTGTAATATTAGTGTTGTTGAAGATGTAAAAAATTTGAAAATGTTTGGATCTCCTGCATTGTTACCAGTATCATAAAATATTTTATACCAGAAAATCTCCTTTTTTTAATAACTTAGTTTAAAACCGAAAATTTATAAAAATAATTACGGTATGATTATTTTTTAATCATTATTTCTTAAAATCAGTACTTAAAAGAAAATGAAACCTCTTTTTTCGCCGTTTTGTGTGAATTACCATTACGAAGATATTTTTTTGTTATGTTATCCCCTTTGTTTACATAAATTATCTGAATTTGAGACTTTGGGTAAAAGTGATGTGAGCTTGAAGTAAGCTGTCAATAGTGTCAATTTCAAACATCAGGTGAAACGACAACTTTAACTAAGTTTTCAGTGGTCTACAGAACAGACCTTCTAGAGACGATAAAACCTAGTGCAATTTATTTTTATATTATAATTAATTGAAGCGTGAGCTTCCCGCTAATTCTGAATTATTTTAGATCCTGATTAATAAACACATTTAATTTTATCGTTATATAGAGGTATTATGAGGTATTAACAGGGTGTAAACTTCACTCATCCTCGGGTGTTGTCTGGTGGGCAATTAGACTGCGCAACGGTTCTGCCGCGCTAACGAAGAATGCAATGACTCGATTTTGAATATATTCGTTGAGTTATATATTTGGAGTCAGCGAATCGAAATCTATTAACTCTCTCTAAACAACTTTTTATTGATCCTTCAGGAACTCGGTTTTTCAGTACCTAAGCTAGAATGCAATAACTAAAACTTCATAACAAATTCAATAATCAAAAATACAATTCTCGGAAGCGGCAAAATCGAGTTATTGCATTTTTCGTTAGTGCGGCAGGGTTGATGTCGGGATTTTGTAATATAAATGCTAGTCGCGCGGTAAACTTTGATTGCGCGATGCAGGATTTGTGTGACGTCAGGTCTTTGATGCATAGTTCGCATGTGGCGTTGTAGATGCCGCTATAAACACATTGAATTTTATCGTTCTGTTAATTTTCACGAATAACTCTCCCATTACTTTCCTGTCGAAATATGGATATTACTACATAATCGACACCTCCCGCGCATTTGTGATTTTTCAGGAGAGAGATTTTTAACGTCATCTTTGTGTTGATCAGCCGCAAAACATAATATGATAAGACTATTAGCGGGTTCGAAACTCGGTTTTTAGTGAAAATATGAAAATATCGTTTTTAAGAATGTGTAGCATTTATATAATACTACATTATAGTACTAAAATCTCATTTTACTAAAAAAACATGTTACGACTTTTTGCGTGGGAGGTATCAATGTACCTCTGCCCAACCCTTCGCGAAATACAGGCGTGATGTTATGTTTATGTAACTTTCCATCTGTACATGAATTGTATCTTTTCAAGAGCTTATTAGTTTATAAGTCATTTAAATAAATCACTCAAACAATCTTAACTGATATAACGTAAATGGCTTTTTCATGCGTCAGGTTCTAATTTTAATTTCTATTTACCTGTCGATATTGAGTAATATTAATATTGATCAAACCATGTCGTACTTGCTGGAGTGGCCTATAACCTGCCTAAGGGCGTCGCCAGCCGATGGCCCAAGGGGGGGTAAGTTGATATGGAGAATGAGAAAAGTATGAATTGTAGGTAAAGTCGAGAGCAACAGATGTACCGGAAGGTTGTAAGGCTATCCCAGTCCAAGCGGCGCTGACGTCCTGCACCAATAGTTCAGGATATCTTCACTACTCACTGCGAGGCATTACTCTTGAAGGAACACGGGGTTTTGACAGGGGAATAACAAGACCAAATTACTGGTAAGTCTTCATAAGTATTCGGGAAGCGATTTCAGGACTCCTCAGGACTACTAATTACTATTTAGGTGGAACTAGTTTCCTTGGAATTGGTGAATTAATTCGAGTTTCGACGTACGGGAATGATCGATCAATCAAGTCAAGTAAAAGATTTAGGACTTTGGTTGCTTGCTTTATTTATTTATTTATTTATTTATTAAAACTTTATGCACAAGTAAAAAAACTGTACAAAGGCGGACTTAATGCCTTGGGCATTTTCTACCAGTCTATCTTAGGGTGATGCAGAGATAATACACAGTAGGTGCAATAACAAAAAAACTATTTAGAAGATATTTATAGCTAAGATATAAGAATAAATACATATATACATACATACAACTAAAAATAAAAAGTTATGAGAGTTAAACAAGAAAACCTACAAAAACTTAATTCTGAGACGAATCTGCCAACTTCTTGTGTATGTGTTCTCGAGCAGAAGATAAATTTTTGTTTAGTCCTGTTAAATTAATCAACGCCTGTCACTACTCCATACAAGTTTAGACGTGATTAAAAACTTGCCGACTAAAATTACGTCAATTTACGTCAAGCGCTGATTAATTTGACAGGACTAAACTAAAATTTATCTTGTTTCCTTTTCTTAATGAAATAGAAAGAAAAAGATGCACTGAACTTAAATTTTGTTTAGTTTGTGAACAAGGGAATCGGCACCATTATTGACTGATAAAGCGGGGATTCCCCCGAGCGAGCGTCTACGACGGGAAGGTCCTTCTACGATACTACTACGCAAATACTACGAGATCTACTACGACTTCTTTCTACGCAATCACTACGAATGACGCGCGCGAAATACCCCCGTAGCACTGTGTAGCTGCAGGTGTTGTAGGTTCGTTATGGTGACGATATTTTCGTAAGCCTAGGTACATATAATATGTATCAAGTTATTTAACGTCATCTAACTAGGCCTCTTGCATATATTTTTACCTTTTACCACGCTTTTATTTGCCAACTTTTATTTAATTAATTCGGAATTTTCAAGCAAGTAAGCCATACAGATACATTGTATAGATGATAGTCTTTTTTTGCAGAATTGTTTTTTAGTACGCTTTATTGTTTTTCTGATATTATAACTAGCTGCTGCCCGCGTGGATTTATCTAAAATAAAAGTAGCCTAAATTACTCCATATAACATCAGCTATCTGCCAGTGACAGTCCCGTCAAAATCGGTCCAGCCGTTTCCGAGATTAGCCGGAACAAACAGACAGAAAAAAAATGTTTTTATTATAAATATCGTATATTAATTATATAACTTTCATATGCATTTAGTAAAAAGAATAAAAAGCATTACATTACTGACATACTTCATTGAATTAAATTGCATTACTTCGACATTACAATAGACACTTCGATTTTATTTATTTGCATAGATGTAGGTTAGGCTTAGGAGGTTCTTTGGACAGTAGTAAAAACGAACGCGTGTAATTGTTGGTGTCTTAAGTTATTAAACTACTAAAATAAAGGCTTATCCGCCATCGGGTGGCTGTATGTGTCGGCGGTCGTAGCGACCCAGTGCAGGGCGTAATGCGGTGCAATCACCGCGCGTTCCCGTGAGAACGCGACCGAGCCTGCGCCCGCGCCGCGCCTCGCATGCCGCGCCGACCGAAAGGTCAAATGGAATTCGCGAAAATCTACTTTTCACAGCTAAGAGGAATTTGCTTTGTAATGTTGGTAGTTTTATATTTTGGGTTATAACTTTTATGTGTTTTCCTGTAATTATATTTTATTAGATATTTCTTAGAGCCTGTGGCTGTCGCACTCACTGCAGGTGCAGGGCAAACACCTCCTTTCCTTAATGACTTATGATAGGTTAGTATTTTATGTATTAAAGTAACTAAAAATAGCTTAGGTAGTGTTGTTGTCAATAACAGATAAGGAAAAGACAAAAACAACAACAAGATAATAAAAAGTTGGTCAACAATTACATTGTTACGAAAAAAAGGAAGCTATTGTTTATGAATTCAATTAATAACAAGATAATTATTGTCTTGAATTTTCCGTTCTATTTAATGACTTGATAAGTACATTTCTTATGACGATACCTGCCTAATGACAACAGAATGTGGTTTTCGATGTCTGTCAATCAACCTGGTTTTCTTAAACAATTAACTAATTCTTAACTAATTCTATTTTAATGAGTTTGTACGTGTTATGGTAATTTGGGCCGAGTCGACGTCCCATAATCGCTTGAAGGACGGACGGACCGACATTCCATAGCAAAGGGAAAGGGTTCATTTCGTTACGGACTTTTTCATTTTGTAATGTTTATATAACACCCAGAGCAGCCAGAACCATGATACACTACTTTGTTGTAGTGCACTTTAACTGGATCGGAATGAAGTGTTTTGTTGTGCTTATTTTATAGTCAACTAGCTGACCCGACAGACTTCGTTCTGTACTCTACCCTACGTTATCCTACCTACCCTACCTACCTACCCTACCCTACCCACCTACCTACCTACCCTACCCTACCCTACCCTACCCTACCCACCTACCTACCTACCCTACCCTACCCTACCCTACCCTACCCTACCTACCTACCTACCTACCTACCTACCTACCTACCTACCTACCTACCTACCTACCTACCTACCTACCTACCTACCTACCTACCTACCTACCTACCTACCCTACCCTACCCTACCCTACCCTACCCTACACTACCCTACCTACCTACCTACCTACCTACCCTACCCTACACTACCCTACCTACCTACCCTATCCTACTCTACCCTACCCTACCTACCTAAAACTTAAAAAAAAAACAGATAGTAGCCGATTATCAGACCTACAGAATGCATATAAAATTTCATAAAAATCGGTCTAGCCGTTTCGGAGGAGTATGGTAACTAATATTGTGACACGAGAATTTTATATAGAAGATTTTATTGATTATGATTAGATAACAGCGATTACTATGACGTCACGTCATCATGTACGAGTACTTGCTATGGGAAAAGATGATATTTCCTACTACTTGCACGATTCCCGGTAACAAGTCCATGTGAAAACATCAAACAATGCAAAGAAAGAGAGACGGTTCTCAAAGAAACAGCTCATTGAAGACGCTTAACATAATACCAGCGAAGAAAGACCTCCCTCGCCTCTCTCCCGAGGTGCAAGCACTCGTTGAATGAGGGTAGCTCTCGCGTATTATCATAGATCTTTTGTAAATGGGCGACCCGTTCACATGCATCCATTGAGGTCCCTTCACACGGTCAAAGGCGACAAAAAATAATACAAAAACCGTTACGCTCCCGAAAAAATGTTCCCATAACTTGTGAATGTCTGTCATTGAGAAATCTGTATAAAGAGACCATGTGTGGCGGGAAGCACTTTAAACTGGAACATTATGTTACTAAATAATACAAAAATACTGATAACTTCCCAGATTGTACACTATTTAGTTACAATATGAATTGATATCGACATTTTTGGACAGAGTATGACTCGATAAGCTGCAGATGTAACAATTATAATATCAACAGCAAAAGATGATAAAATATATTGCTAATCAGCAATTACTTAAATAACAAAGTCTCTATTTATAACAAGGCAAAATATTTGTGTTATTAAAACGGAAACTGCTGAAACCATAATGCAAGCAGCATTTATAGTCACACATGGATCACAAATGTGCGTGGGACCGAGTATTAAGCGCAGCATGAATGGACCAAAGACATGGGACCGCAGCCCATAATCATTCTCACGGTTTATACTTAGATAAAAACTTTATGACATGACCCGACAGAAAATACTGATAATTTGTTAGATATGAAGTATAGACGAGAATAGACAGACAAAAAAATCATTATTCCAGATAACATTGAAAACAATCGATATATTTTGGGAGACAGAGAGTGGCTCTGGGACGACTTTGTCTCTTTAGTGTGGAATGCCAGCGAGGGCCGTCGTTCGAAGGAGCATTAAGCTATCATGCCATCAGCGCGTCCCCGTCTGGTCAGCATTCTTAAGCCGAGTCCGGTCCGCCTCAGGAATGTCTGCAACCAGCAACCCGAGACGGAAGGAGCAACGGCGGAAGCGGTTCATAGAACTGAACTGCAACGTTGTAGAACGACTCTCGAACCATTGCAACGTGCATCAAATATAAACCATGCGTTTGCATGTTAAAGTCCAATTTTACAGTTGTAACATTCTCGAAGTTGCCGGCTACGAAATTTTATCTCAGTTAGTGGCGTTAACGCGATAAGTAGTAAAGAATTCACAGACAATTTTAGCCCTTTGGTCTTCACATATAAAGTTTAAAATGAAATTATTTGAATTCGTTACATAATTTAACGGTTCAAGAACATTCTGCGCCGCAGCGCGCAACCGTTTCGCTCCACTGTACCGTGCATCCTGCCTCATACAAGTTGTAATTTTCCAAGTATTTTACTTCACCAAAGCCTTTTCGCACAAGATTATAAATTTCTATGTAATTAAGCAATTAAAGATATAGTTGCTGTACCCACAGATATAATGTTCGCGACTGGTCAATACTCACTGGACAGAGAACGTGCAGCCTACCTACAGGCTGCAAACCGTGTTGCAACTATAACAATCTTTTGTGTCGAAACCGTGGTAATCTTATTGGTTACGGTTATAGCGAACAAATATTGTACTTCGAGATTCCAAGAGTTTCTGTTTTGACTGGCACGTCAAGGGCCGTAAAAAATTCCAATTTTCTTGTTCAATTTTCGTAGATTGCGACGTGTTGATTCGTGCGAAGTTTTCCTGTTTGGCCGTCGCGTTTGGGACCTCCCGCCGCGGCCCTGTGTTCATGGAGGTTTACATTTCTCATGGCATTTTATTTTAAAAACTCATAATGGCGTCACAAATTGCTGCAGTCGATTGTTGATTAAACAATTGAGCGGGCCCCGCATGCATCGTTCGTCTCAATTGTAAACTGTTATTGGAAATCAATTGACACGAAGTATATTGACTCAACGAGTTGGATGAGTGACATCCTCTCTGACCATCACGTTCATTTGTTATGTTTTAAATTATTTCCCGGTAATTACACAAGTTTACAATATCTTGACACGTCGGGGCCACTGTTCTTATCTCTCAGAATGCCATGTTATGAGAAATGATCAACAGCCACTTTGGTTCAATGAGAAAATGAATAACTCTCTAAGTAGGATTCAAGGTGTGCACCTTGAACGGGCTACGGAGTTTGCCAAGGATTTTATTAACTTATCACTATGCGATAAACTCAAAAACTACTGCACCGATTTTCATGCTGTTTTCACCAATGGATAGCGTGGTACTCGAGGAAGGTTTGAGTATATAATTTGTTACACATTTTTGTATTTATTAACGATATAAGGTGTCAGAAAAAAAAAAATGTTTCTGGTAGGTATTTTAGTAAATTGTGGTTTCTTACGACTTCCACGCGAACGAAGTCGCGGCCAGAAGCTAGTCTTTTATATATAGAAACAGTCGATGAAATGGAACTACATACTATGGTCTACGATTCTTTCCTACTTGATGACTTATCAATTATATATTGAACCCGTCATCAAAATCTGAATAAAGTTCCGGTATAAAAGCTTCATATAGAAAAGTTGAATGAACTCAACCTCAATCCTGGAAGGTGTGCCATGCAGAGTGACGTTAACGTTATTCATTCTCTGGTTTTGCTAGCACAGTGAAAGTGAGGTCGCGGCGCTTTCTATCCGCAACGCGGCGCAGCTCGCCGGCGGCGGCGACGCACCGACTTGCGAAAGCTACCACCGAACAACCAGACAGCTAGTCAGTTCGTTCAAATAGAAAGCTGGCGTGAGCAATTTACGGATACATCTCGGATATTTCCTTATAATTATGTGGTTGGCAGCTAAGCTACAGATTTTCTTATTTCCCGACACCATTTTGCTTAAAGTTATGTCTCAAACGGTCACAAGTGCAAGTTGCAAAATTAGATGATGTGGCCAGCTTAAAAAATATACTTGAAATGTTTAGGTTGTGCATTTTATTTCTTAATTTTTTTATTTTGTTAAATCTATGCACCCACGACAATATTCAGTTTTGGGAAAATGTCTACGTTTACTCACACTTATTACCAAACCAGAAGTAACTTGTTATATCTGATTCTATTCATTTTATTGGCGTTTTCTGCGTTGATTCCTGCAATTTTTGTTACGTTCTACTGTAGTTCTTCTTGTTCTGAGAACACACTGTCTCACTTTTATTCGACAACAGGAAATTACTCTTATTTCACTAAAAAACATCTTCTTAGACCTCCTTTAACATAAGCTGCTTGCTGTGAGTTACCTATGCTTTTTTATTTCTTAGAACGCAACGCGCTGTTTGAGATTGGTTTTGAGTCTAGACAAACATCAGAATACGCGTTTGTTTTTCTCAAACACTTAGGTAGGTATATAAGTATTAAGACAGACACATTTCAAAACAATGCCAGCATATCTTCACATAGCCCCACATGATGTGCTGCGAGTCTGCGACCGCTGTGTTGTGTAAATATCCCTCTGTTCCCTGAACATGTGACTTTCGCGAGCACAATGCGGTGTATCATAATATGTGCGTGAAGGCATTCTTCTTTGAATACGGTGAACAATGTTCATTGTGCTAGACCAAAGGCGCAACGTGAAATGGGATCCTGCGCCGCGAGCCTGACGGAGTGCGTCGCCTCGGCCTTGTTCTAAAACAACAGACATGCTATCTTCATCATTGTTATAATAATTAATATGATTAGAGCACTGAGTAACTGAGTATCTCCTACATTTTCTTGCGTTTTTTTATACTTTTTCCTTGCGGAAACTTGAAATGACGTACGGTTGTGTTATACCACTCACACCTGCAAATCAAGAAATCATTAAAATCGTGGCAGTCACCGAAAATGTATGAATACATTAAGCCAGACATGTTCAAACTTGCATTAACGTCTTTGGCACATACGTTGCCACCTAAAAGAACTATATTAACATAGACTACTTATAATGAATCTTTAACTTTCCTTATAATGTGTGTCCATAGATATCAGTGTGTCAGATTGTCTGGCCAGTCTATATATTAGATCAGTACAGTTATCATCCTCACATCCCTATAAGGGATTGTTTACGAAACTTATTCAAATTCTAATGCTTCTAACTTTCAGATCACGAAGATACAAACAATATGAGCATGGAGGCGTGATTAGAGAAACTCAACAATAGCAACGCCTCGATGGCTCGTAACACGACGCGCTATTGAAGTGTGCTTACGTGTTAATGCCTTAATTTGTATAAATAAGATAAGTATGCAAATATACAGTAACAATATACTTTGTCCGTGGCTAGTGTGTGGTGGAATCAGATCTCTACTAATTACCTGTCTACTTAAAGAAGCTGGGTAACTTGAGCACCTCTTTATTTTTCCCAAGAAGACATCGACCGTTGAGTGGCAAAAGACGTGACCGTTTTTACATTGTCTTACATTCTAATGTTTATTGTTCATGTGTTTGAAATGAAAGTGTCTTCATGTCGAAAATACATCGCTCTTTCGAGATGAACAACGATTTTTGTTAGTCTTATTCAACACGCGTCAGAGAGCCTGTTTAACGATTCTGACTTCTTATAAAGTTGTGTTGGAGGGTGACGTCATCTGTTCAAATTTGGCAATGCCAGGCGGTCGACCTCCAGCCGGCAAGCGCGTAGTAACGTGGCGACGTGGTTTCTTGCTAAATTGCGCAGTAGACGCTTATAAAAACACATAATACACTGTATATGAACTTATTATGTTATCATCGACAAAAATCATAGTTTTTCATGCTCTCAAATTACATCACACAAACTTACTTGCCGGCCGTACTGCGAATAGTAAGAGCTATGCATAAATATTTTGATCTTGTTTTGCATGACAATGCAAAGAGACAATTGCATTTTTCTTATATGGGGATGTTGCGCTATTCTTTTCTAAACAGTCACTGCGTAGGTATTCTATACTGCCGCACTAATGAAAAATGCACTAAGTCGATTTTGCCGCTTCCGAGAATTGTATTTTTGATTAATGAATTTGTTATGAAATTTTAGTTATTGCATTCTTGCTTACTTAAAAACAGAGTTCCTGAAGGATCAATAAAAAGTTAATAGATTTCGATTCACTGACTCCAAATATATAACTCAACCAATATATAACTCAAAATCGAGTTATTGCATTCTTCGTTAGCGCGGCAGTATAGTATTCAGTCACTGCGTTGACATGAATATTTACTTTGAAAAGTATTACATATATAATATTACTTTAATTATTGTGAATGTGAGCACTATGTGGTTCATTTGTTTTCTTTAAGATTATATATTTTTTCCTCTTTCTCACGTAGTTTTAATGATGGTCTGGTATTTTGAGTGCTTTATGCGGCTTACCCAAATGTCCTTTCTTTGGTATTGTTCGTCGAATCGTTGAGCTCCTTAAATCCTGAGTTGAGCTACACGTTTACTGACAAATGCTTGCACTGACTGGACAGTTCCACTCAAAATTGTGTGGTTCTTTCCTCAAAAGACCATTTCTGACACGGATCACATAATCTGACCAAGATTATGTCTGGATTTTAAAAGAGAATTTGACCCCTGAGTTTGTTTCGCCATTTCTTCTCAGGGGTAGTCAGATAGGAAATGTCGACTTCATCTAGCTTTTTTTTTTATATGACGTGTAAAAGTGATTCCGATAATCCTATTTACAGAATAAACGATTTCATTTCATTTCATTCTTTGGTACATACCTACCTACTCCTAACAACATTACAGTATTAAAGATGCCTGAAAATCTTGGAAACGGCCACCCACCCAAAGCATGGCATCACTGATACCGAGTAAACGCCTATTCTCGTTATCGAGATTAATTGGAGGTTAAGGGGTGCTACACGTGCTACGGCATGATTCAGCAAAACTCGGGCGGCATAATCGAATACATAATTATTATGTATATTTTATCGCCCGGCTGTGCCGAATGATGGCGAATCATGCCGTCCCGAACCACCTAGGCAGGCAGGTAACAGTTGGCTCGAAGGCTGGACCTAAAATACCTACCAACCTACACTTTCAATTAAAAAAAAAACTCAATCTGTTTAACACTGCAGTACACGCGCCGTTTTACATGTGTACACGCGTGGCCTACAATATAATATGAGGGCATTGTAAAAGGTCAATAAATTGTATTATACTAATTATTTGATTAAAACTCGAAAAGCTACCTATTTATTTTACTTATTTTTACAACCTTGATTTTTTCATAAATTATTTAGGAAATGAAAACAATGAACAATTTAGTACCTAAATACCTAAGAAAATTAAAAAAAAAAATGCTATTCAACGTAGTTTTTTTTAAATTAAACCGAAACTGAACGACTGTTATCTTTATTTTCGTAGCATTCAGGACATACTAAAGCCGGTGATCGGGACAAATCCATTTGTTCCAATTCTTGCACTACTTTTTTGTCGACCGATTTCGGGCTCTCGAAAAGAGTGCAAATCGACCAACTCGTTCTGTCTTTGGAGTCAAATCGTGCCGATATTCTTGAGATTCTTGAGCTGTGGTACCAAAAAGCGCTCCTGTTCTGAATTTCAGTTGTGTGTTTTGCAAGTGTTTCAACAGACGCCCGGCGAAACAGAATCAGTTTTTTAGAGGTATGAGGAACAGGGTGTAAAGTTGACTCATAATCTATAGTAAAGGGAGGATCCTCCGACCAGACGGGTGTTGTGTCTGGTGGGCAACTGCCCAACGGTTGATGTCGGGATGTTGTACATATGCTAGTCACGCGGTAAACTCTGATAGCGCGATGCAGGATTTGTGACGTCAGGTCTTTGATGCGTAGTTCGCATGTGGCGTTGTTGATACCGCCACAGTTTTATGAAATTGAAGGACAATTCGAGCAAAAAGTTACGCCTTAAAATTTTTTAGGCAGTGGCGTTCATTTGGTTGATTATCAGAGCGTTAATTCCAACAGTGTTCATCAAATCAAAACATGTTTTGCAGCCTGCTGACAGCCTGTTTTGTAGAACACTGCATATTTTGTTGGCTAGTTGCCAGAATGTAGCGTTATCTGATTCTGAAGTTTCGTCAGATTCACTCTATCTTCCAGCTTCAATTTCATAGGGTTCAAACTCAAACTCAAATCATTTATTTCAATTAAACCATTTACAGGCACTTTTGAATTGTCAAGGAGTCGGTCAGTAAGAAAAATGAAGCTACATTCCCATTCCAAAGCGTAGGTACCTATGGAGAAGAACGGGCAAGAAAATCCATGGACACTCTTTTAAATTAAATTGTTACAAAAATATTAGTTACACATATAATGTTGAATTTATAACATAATGTGAGAACGATGTAAAAATAAAAAATAAAAACCTACACGTTAAAAGCGTCCAGAGTAGGTACACCAAACACAAAAAAAAAAAAAAAAAAAACAATTCAAAAATAAAACAATTAAAATAAGCCATGGCAGATAATAGATGACCAGTCCCAACTGACGGCGCCCGTTCACGAACATGACGCATGGACTAGCACCATTCAGCTCAAGCATTTTGAAGGGAGCTAAATGATCCAACACACGCGCCACCATCAGCGAGACATCTAAGTGAGCACAACATACTCTCTGACTCGCAAACTAGGGCATGTAGATAAGCCTGGTTCTGGCTGAACTTCATCATCTGTACTCTCAACAACTTCTTCATCTTCAGTATCTAGTTCATGCATCCACCTAACCAACTGTAAAATTATCAATGACGAAATCGGGTATAAATAAATCTATAAAAAAGATACAACATTCTATATATTTATAATTTACTAGCTTCTGCCCGCGACTTCGTCCGCGTGAAATTTCTTGTACCCCCGGTCCACCCCGTCGCATCGCATCGCCTGTCCGCGCTGTTACTTCGTTTTCGCTTAGTGTTCTTTCTTACTGTTCTTCAGCTCCTAAGAATCCTAGCATCATGTTAAATAGCCTAAAGCCTTTCTTAAGAATTGGGCTATCAAATTTGTATCAAATACAAAAAAAAAAATTCAAATACGACTGGTAGTTCCTGAGATTAGCGTGTTCATACAAATCATACAAACAAACAAACAAACTCAGCTTTATAATATCCATACTAATATTATAAATGTGAAAATAACTCTGTCTGTCTGTCTGTTACGTTTTCACTTTTTTTTCTAAACCGCTGAACCGATCGTCATGAAATTTGGCAGAGATTATAGCCTGGTATATGGAGAAGGACATAGGCTACTTCTTTACGCGATAACCGACATCCACGAAGCCGCGGGCAAAAACTAGTAACCAATATATTTAAAAAATATACATGCATAAAATATACCTTTCATAATGAATACATATTATAGCGTCATAAATCGATAATACACCAAAAGTTAACTAGGTACTTACCTGATTTTAATACACTAATAAACTCAAACTCAAAGTCAAAGCATTTATTTCAAATAAACCAATTACAGGTACTTTTGAATTGTCAGAGGGTCGGTCAGTCAGAAAGATGAAGCTAGTTGCCCATTCCAAAGCGTAGTAGGTTCCTATGGAGAAGAACGGACAAGAAACTCCACGGACACTCTTTTAGAACAATGTAGAAAGACGATTGATCCAATACACGTGCGGACTATTTTAGAAGGCCCGCACTTTCGGCGCCAAATATCTCACACGTGCGTATGTGCAGGGTTTGCGCGGGGTTCTGATTGAGGGAGGTTTTGACAAATATACCAGACGAGGCTTTACTGGAATCGCTAGGTACTACCGCGCTAAACTAAAAAGTTATTGCAAAAAGAGTTACCCTGGTCTACTATACTATACTGCCGCGATAACGAAGAATGCAATAACTCGATTTAGGACGATTTTGAGTTATATCTTCGTTGAGTTATACATATATTTGGAGCCAGCGAATCGAAATCTATTAACTCTCTCTAAGCAACTTTTTATTGATCCTTCAGGAACTAGGTTTTTCAGTAAGCAAGAATGCAATAACTAAAACTTCATAACAAATTCAATAATCAAAAATACCATTCTCGGAAGCGGCAAAATCGAGTTATTGCATTTTTCGTTAGTGCGGCAGTATAGTAGGCCACGTGTGAGATATTGGGCGTGTACGTGTACTCTAGTGTTATTATATTATGCAAATTTTATTTGCAAAGATTTAGTAGTAGATTTGTTAACCATTTTCTATTTTGTTAAGTACCTGGTACTTGTTGAAAGGCCAACACCTTCCTCCCATACCTATTAACATTGTTATTTGAAAATACCAATTATTTTTAAAAGAGTAACCGTGGAGTTTCTTGCCGGCTCTTCTCGATAGGAAACGACAAATGGGATCCGTGCACCTAGTTTCTGACGTTTCTTATGTCACATGGCACAAGTGCCCGTGTAATTTTATGTGAAATAAAGTTATTTTGATTTGATTTGTTAAGTTACTTGGTAGCGATTTCTCATTTTCTAAAAGGGATTGTGGCGGTATCAACAACGCCACATGCGAACTACGCATCAAAGACCTGACGTCACAAATCCTGCATCGCGCTATCAGAGTTTAACGCGCGACTATACTTGCTGATGACAGCACTATTTTATTTTCTAATAATGACATTGATATTCTTGAAAATGACATAAATGACGATCTTAAAAATATAATAAATTGGTTAGTTAATAATAATCTGAAAATAAATCTTAGCAAAACTAAAACAATGACATTTAATCAAAGAACAAATAAACCTAAACTTAATATAAAATATGGTAACGTAGCAATCTCTGAAAGTAACAGCACGAAACTGGGCCTTTACATAGAAAGTCATCTGACTTGGAAAAATCATTCGACGCTTTGTCAAAGAAACTTACCCTGCGTTCCGAGTTGCGATAATATCGATATTCGCGTGCTAAAACCCGTACCGAATTAGCGTGAGCGCGATAACGATGTCCCGTGAAACGTCATAGATGACGTTCGCCATCTTGCGATAACGCCGACCATGCCTTTTACTAATATCGCCGTGAGCGCTGTCAAAAATGACAGTTTGCTGTTTTGTTTTGAGTCGCATCTTATCGTATCGTGGCATTTTCAAAATTGTTCTTCTGGCTGCAGTTGCTACCTAACCTAAGAAGAACAAATTTTTGGTGTATACACAGAGAAATACTCTAATAACGTTTTGACATTGCGTGAGCACCGTGAGCGCGTTCACGAGCGTTCCGAGTTGTTAACAGCCCTCGGCTGTCATAATCGTAATATCTAAATCGGAACGCATGTGAGACGATGTGAGCGCTGTGAGCGATTATAGCCAATTCGGAAAGCGGCCTTTGTCAGTTTGCGTATGCTCTGTACAAACTATGAAAAACGGTTAACCGCATTACAGTACAAATAGCTTATAATGCTTATGTGGCTTCAGGCATTAGGTACGGAATTATTTTTTGGGGCAACTCCACTGACAGAGACATTGTTTTTAAAGCTCAGAAGAAATACTTGCGATCGTTTACCAAATTACAATCGATTGATAGTTGTAAACCAGTATTTAAGGAACTTAGTCTGCTCACTCTACCGTCTATGTACATATACGAAATAGGGGTGTTTGTCCGCTGTAACCTGCATTTATTTGAAAAACTGCGCTCTCGCCGTTATCAGAATACCCTTCATGTTACCTCTCATAAAACCGCATTTTTCAGCAAAAGTGTGCTAGGTATGGCCCCAAAAATATATAATAGTATAACAGCAGCTATTAGAAATAAAGAGTGTCTGGGAGCCTTTAAGAGGTCTTTATTTAAATTCCTTTTAGATAGATGTTACTACTCCATCACTGAGTTTACTACTGATAAACAGAGGTATGTCGGGTCCGACTTGCTAATTAAACACTTATGATTTTATTTATTACTTGTTTACATATCTGACATATTTTTAATAGAATATTTTTTTTTTTTGTTTTTGTATTCTATTGACATGTCACCTTAATTGTAATTGCTTGTTTATGTTAATTTTGTACGCCATAAATTGGCAAAACATAGTGCACATATTTTAGATATTATTATAGTGCATAATATATCTGTAACCATACCTATGTTTAACAAAATAAATGATTGATTGATTGACTAGCATTTATACAACATCCCGACATCAACCGTTGGGCAGTTGCCCACCAGACACAATACCCGTCTGGTCGGAGGATCCTCCCTTTACTATAGAGTATGAATAAACTTTACACCCTGTTCCTCATACCTCTAAAGGATGATGACTAAAAAATTTTTTTTGTCCGTCATGTAGATTATTAAAAAATATTGGACACGTATTTGTACTTTTTTTTTACGTAATCAAAACATTACGGCGATACATTGAGTTCAAATGTGGCATGACGTCACTTCTCAGTAGATTTTATACGTAGCTGTGACGTAACGAGCCCCCACTCCCCAAGTTTAATGTGTTTTATCTAAGTAATTTTTTATTAATATGATAAAGCAAAAAATACGTGTCAATTTTTTTTTATTATCCAATTGATGGACTAAACAGTTTTTATTTTTTTTTACCTAGGACACATCCCTATTATAGGTAAAAAACAATGGTTAATTGAAAACAAAGCAAAAACAATTAGGTACCTTTAAGAAGGTGACATTGTCTCTGGTCAGGTTTTTGTCATAATATATGTGAACTTGAAACAACTTGGTACCTATTAGGTCACTTTTTTAATTAAGGCGAGGTTCTTCGAGCGTGCATTTTTGTTCTTGAGGTAGCAGCAAGGCGCGAGTAAATTGTGCGGTGAATTTCGTTAATTTTGGGTAGAAAATTATATGTTTTACGATATTAACAATGTTAAACCCGACAGACATTACATCATCATAGACGTTTATTTTGATGTGATTTTCAATAGACAATGTGGTATAATATTGAAATAAAATGATTTTAATCTACAAAATAAGGGTATGTATGGATTATTTTTCTATCGAGCGAACTTTATCCAATTATGTAACGATTACCCGACGTACCTACAAAAAGGTCTCAAAAGCAACATATAATTTTTTTACGTGTTTACTCATTACAGTTTCTAAATAAAATGACATTAAAATTACATTTCCTAGAGGTTAACTTGAAGAACCTCGCCTTAATTAGGGGTACCTAATTAAATTAAGTTTAAGTACCTACTTCAATGGAAAGATATTATTATGAATGATAATTATTACAGTGGAGATGACGTGTCATGGGAAGTATACCCTGTCACACAGGCTGAGCAACAAGGTCACTCTGAGGTCACCAAATAAAAACAGATAAGTATAGGTACGGATAAAATGTGACGCCATATTTAAACACAATGATATGCTCATGCATTATCTTCCTGCGTGTTCATTCATATTAAAATAAATAAAAAGTGGTAATTGTGAACAATAAAATGAAAACGTCATTGTTGATGATATCTCTCCTAGTACTTTTAAGCAACTGTTTTAAAGTCCAAAAGTAGAAGTCCAAATAGATTATTTAAATCTAATAAACATTAGATTCATATCAAATAGACAAATGATATTTATTCTATAATTACTAATTACTGACTGTTGATAGTTTGTAGATGTTTGCTTGTGAACCGTTAACAAAGTCGTTATTTTGTAATAAACAAAAGAGAACAACATTACTTGTACAGGTACACGATAACAAAACAAATGAGACCACTCCAGCGGGTCCATGCGGGGTTTGTGGTGAGAAAATACTCACTTTAACTACACTAGCGGCTTTGATGAAAACTTGAATTCTTTGTACTGCTGATGCTGTGAAACTCGTTCATGTCAAAAATATTTCTATAGATGTGTTATGTATAGAGATCGGATATTCGGTTGCATATTCACCTAAAGTTGAGATTTTTGCTATTATGGAAAGCGCTTTTGTGTTTTATTTTTTATTTTAACTAACACACAACACCTAACCTAACTCTTACACCCTACATACACATATTTGCATAGGGGGTTAAAATAATTTAAAATAAATATGCATCTGAATAGTTATGCAATCCAAGAATCCCGGGTATTTTTTTTTTATAAATAATATTTTAGAAGTCGCTTCCATACTATACACCCGACTAGTTATGCATTGCCGGTATTCCTGACATCACGGGATATTTTCTAACAAAAAAAATATTTTAAGAAGCTGCTTCCATACTTTCATAGCTAAAAATTAACTTTAGGTAAATATGCATCCGATTATCCGATCTCTTTATGATCTGTTTTTGTCTACATCTATTCATGATAATTTATATTCAATATAGGTTATAGTCTCCGGAAAATAACCAAGTAAGTACCTACTCGCATCTCGGAAGTTATAAGTATTAAAGTAATTAATGACGTAAGTCCATCAAAACATTCATGCAGCGATGACGTAATCGTGGAAGTATCCCATTTAAGATGAATATGACTTATATTTGGCCCTAGACCTCTGTAAGCTTTATTTATATGAGTCATCACATCATACAAGTTTAAGCTGATCCCGACCAAGAGTACCTACCATGACGTAAGAGGTTTATGTACCGAATTATGGAAATGGATCTAACGCACAACATAAAAAAAGAACACGATTGAAGGTTTTTTTTTCCCAAAGTTGTTTTTATAAATAAGTATTTGAGGATTGAGGAAAATACGCAGTACAAAATAGGTAAGTATCCATATCCACATTGTATGCACCTATAATAGATACGTATCAAATTAAGATGGCTGATCCAAGATGTCGGAAAGAATATGAAGCTATTTATTTTCCTGTTGACTATTCATAAGAATAACAAACACGTTTTCCGTCACTAATTAGTGTGGGGGTTTTAAATGGTCCACTGAAGTCTTAATAAGAGCGGTCTAAAGAAACAAACAATAAGAAGTTTACAAACTTTAGTTAATAAATACAAAAACAATAAGATTAATACCCATATCATCGCCAGCCAAGTTATTTCGGGTCTTTGGATTAGTTTTCCGCAATCTAGTCCAATTTCACGAAATTCAGAAACTGAGAATTCTTCAAAGTCTATTTTCAGAAGCATCATAACAACGGTCGGATGCTTTGGAGCTCAACCTTGCGCTATTTATATCTTTTGCAACCAGAATTTAGGTATAGTAACCGACATGAGTCGTGAGCACAAATTGACACCTGCGCAGCAGTCAATTTTTAGGTCTCTATGGCGGAATGAAGAAGCCGGGGGGCGCCGAGCTGTATGCGATTGGTTCGTCAGTCGATATTCGTCGTCTATTGGACATTTGGACTCTCGCGTGACATTTTTATTTAGCAGAAAGTGTACATGCGAGCTTCCCCCACTACTGCCCATTTGTGCTCACGAATCGTGCCGGTTATAATACACGTGGCTTTTTCTGGCATCGGTATTTAGTTTTAGCCCGAAACGAAAAACAATGCTTTAAGTTCAATCTCAAACTTGTTGTTGGACGAGACGATCACTCGATCAGTCTTGGTGTGGAAATATTGGATCGGCAAATGCAGGCAGTGTAGCGTAAAACGCTCTAGCCATATACAAGGTCATTGGTAAAACACTAACTACCTCTCAGGACTTTATGTAACTTTTATTCTATGACTTTTATTATTTCATCAGATTTTAAATTATCAGATTTTCATACAAACATAAAGTAGTACATTACCAAGGGCTGTAAAAGAAAGAAAGCCCGAAATCGCAGGTATTTGTGACCCGAGCCGCAGGCGAGGGTTGTAAATACGCGATAGAGGGCTTTCTTTTTTTCTGCCCGTGGTGAGTACATCACAATTTTACGTCTTCATCTGGCCACAATGCGAGTTTTACTGTACGCGTGGCGTGCGGTGCGACAAGCAGGCAATCTTGCGGCGATGAGCCAAGCTGTGAAGCTTGGCATCCACCAGTTTTACGTCGCCAATGAGCCTCTTAGCTCTGCGTTCCACCGAGTCAAGCGCAGCAAGTTGGTACTTAGCTGAGCTATCCCAAAGGTGGCTGTAATACTCCATGCAGGATCGGACTTGTGCTTTGTAAAGGATTAAAAGCTGTCCAGGCGTAAAGTATCGCTTCACCCTTTTTAGGACGCCCAGTTTCTTGGCCGCAGTCTGAGCTTTGCACTCGATGGTGGAGCCGAAGTTGAGACCAGATATCTGTCTGTCCGCGGTTTAGCTTAGAGATTCTTATTACTAGAAAGCTGTGATTTAGCATGGGTATAAGTATTAATCACGCCGACGAAGTAGTTAAATAAAATCTTGAAAAAAGTATTTCAAGGTTAGGGACCCCTACACATAAAGTGGAGATGATATTTTTTTCTCGCCTATCCCATGTTGTGAGGTATTTTTGGATAGGCTATTCAAAAATATTGCGGGTCCTTTAAAACCATTTTTTCGATTCAGGGATCCGTTTGCGTAATATTAAGCTTTAAAGTGCTAATTTTTGTTAAGTCAAGTGTACCTAAATGGTTGTTTTTGAATATGTGAAAAAATTCACAGCAGTAGTATATATAACGAAGTTAAAAGGAAAACTATCACAGCTAAGTATGCTTTACAAGTTACCGAGTAATAGTCAACCAACTGACATTTGCAGTTGGAATGTATGGGAGAAAATGACTGTATTACTTACTGAACATAGTAGTTGAAACTACTACCTATGTTAAGTTTGTTCTTAGAATAAATTCGTCAACTACGGAACCCTTCATTGTGCGTGGTCTGACACGCACTTGGCTGTTTTTTTTTTACAGAATAAAAGCAAAAATCAAGTTAGGCCGGCAGAGTTGAGTTGTGTGTGACGCACTTGAGAAATCCCTATGTCAGGTCCAGAAGTGGTATTGATTGTGCATATGGGCTGTGTGATGTTTTGTTTTATGTTTTACCTATTTTTAATTTTCTGCACGTTTATGGCCTAAACAATGTTTATCATAAATGTCAGTCACTGTTGAATTCTTGGCACTGGTTGGATCCATCTATTCATGCCTGGACTTTATTAACAACATTAGTTTTCTCAGGTTTTCCTTCACTATTCTACCATACTATACCAGACGCAATAGGTATGTTGTAGGTACTCGTATTAGTTTTCGAAAACATGATTCATGAGGAAACAATTTTGCCACATCATTTTATCTCATCCTTTTTTGCCTTCCTGATCTGAACATGAAAATATAGGTACCTATTATGTAGAATGTATTTTTTTTTTAAACCGAACCCATTTATCATTGGCAGATAATATTTAGAAATAAATGCAGAAAGAGAACACGCACGATCAAATTGGCGGTAAACAGCTTGACGCGTTTTTTGCGCACACCGCGTCCGCGTCGTTACTAAACCGATTTTGAAACCAACCATGATCCCATACATGATGAAAGAAAGCGCTGCAGTAATTTCTTGAAAGGTTGGTGAAGCCAGAACCTAATAAATCCAATCTCTAATACAGCAGCCCTCGTTGAAATTTTGGGATATTCCTACGTAGACGTAGTACCTACCACCAATTTGATGACACCAATATGTCCACTTTATAGTTATTAAAGGACGTGAACGAAATTAGACTTAGTAGCGATCAGAAAACTAATGATGGGCTTCCTTTGCCAGAGAAGTTAATTAAATCTAAGTTAAATTTTACTAGAATCGGAAAGCAGCTAACTGTTAACATCCGTGCCGTTTTACTTCACTAAGATTACCTTCGCGATAGGGGAAGGAGCTAGATCGTTGAGTCAGCTCTGTGCCCCAAATTCCACAGCACACCATCCGTAATGTTAGGTACCTCAATGGAATATCAACCTAATCACCATGCTCGTAAAAACTACTTTGCTTCGCTACAGAGCCTCTGAGAGACCATTGTTTCGTTGATCTAACGACTTGCGAGTCGCGACTATAACATGAACGTCAAGCAGATGCTTTATGGTCGCGGGAATGTTTTAAGAAACCATCGATAAAATTTGCTGGGAACCACTTTTCTATAATCTCTCGTCCCCATAAAACCGCTAACATTTTAGTGGTATAACCAATGTCAATTTCTTTCAGGCATTGGTCGGCAGATTCGTTTATACTTTCATGAGATATTCATTCAGTAACATCAGATAAATTTAACAAGGAATTAAATTAATTATAATTTCAATTCGGAGCTTGTTAAAGGGAGCCGGTTGTCATTCGAAAAAGAACGTTCGTGTTGCCATGCAAAACGGGATCGATGAAATTTATTTTCCAAAGGAGGCGGCCGGAGGAATTTTATGTTGGGCGCCATGTGACAATAGCTGTTATTATTAGTGGAGCCGACCTTCAGGGCTGTTGGTCTCGAGAATGCCTTGGGTTGTTCCAACAGTGCTATCTTCTTAGAAACGTGCTGCACGCGTGTACCACGCACATTTTTTACACGGTATAATGTAGTACATTACAGACCCGTGGGAAGGGTCTTGATACTGTGTGGCTGTCGCTTTTCTTTTAGGTGGGTATATTTACTGTGAATTACAAGCTGCATTATTTCAAATGTGTCTTGTAATTATTGTATTTCGACGCTTGAAAGGCAATATTGACCAAACGACATGTTGGGAACTTTACACTAGAGCATTTTAAAGAATTTTTTTCCAATAAAAAAACCTTTAAAATCCTTAAAAAGCGCCACTCTTTTAAAACAATATTATCTCGTGACTGAGAAGGAATTATGAAAAACGGTTCAACAAATACCTCGGTAAGTGTGTCTAGAATTTTCTAATACCTTTTATAAAGTTTCATATTGAGACACGAAGCAACAAAATACGATCGAGAGGAATGTGGCCGTTTTTCCTTAGAATGAATTTTGTTGCCTCGTATCCTTCGATCAATAATAGCACTATTATAATAATAGTGCTATAATATATAATAATAATAATAAATAAAGGAAATAATAATAATATTATAAATTATTATAATAGTGCTATTATTGATCGAAGCTCGTATCTCAATATAAAACTTTATAAAAGGTATTAGAAAATTCTCATCATCTCGTTAACTATGTGCCGTTTTTATCCAAACCGAAATGGTTTGGATAAAAACGGCACATAGTTTTAGTGTTTATTTAATTTCTTTTCATTGAGTCATTTCTACCTAAAGCCGTAACGTTTGTCTTACTTTGACACAGTAACACATGATGGACACAGTAATATTACCTACTAGCTTTTGCCCGCGGCTTCGCCCGCGTGGATGTCGGTTGTAGCGATAAAAAAGTAGCCTATGTCCTTCTTCATATCTCAGGCTATATCTCTGCCAAGTTTCATGACAATTGGTGAAGCGGTTTAGGCGAGAAAACGTAACAGACAGACAGAGTTACTTTCACATTTATAATATTACTTACTAGCTTTTGCCCGCGGCTCCGCCCGCGTGGATGTCGGTTATCGCGTAAAAAAATAACCTACGTTCTTCTCCATATCTTCTCTATATCTCTGCCAAATTTCATGACGACCGGTTCAGCGGTTTAGGCGTGAAAACGTAACATACAGACAGACAGACAGAGTTACTTTCATATTTATATTATTAGTATGGATAGTATGGATATTTAGTATGGATAGTATGGAAGTATGGATTACTTCAGAAATGTTACATTATTCCACATAATATCTGAGTAAAAGATATTGAATTTTGAGTTCAAGTATCAAATTGGAAAGTCCACACTATAAATTCCTTCGCCTTCTTAGCGCCAGCCTACCTGTGGTGTAAAAAAAGCATTCTGGCTGCAGGGCCGCGTCGGCGCTTTTGAGATAATTTATAAGGCTCTACCTTTCTTGGAATTTCGAAATCTCGACGAGATAGCTTCGTGCCCAACCCGCGGCTGCGTGGAATGGAATGTAACGGATTTGGATAGGAAAAAATAGTGCATTGTACAGACATCTATTGTGATACGTTTTCGTGACGTTTTCTCATTTAAAATTGAATAGCCCCATGCACTCCTCAAGGTTGAGTAGGTTCGATTCCTATAAATTAATGTAACACCTACTAAGTACATAATTATACAACTTACATAAGTATAATATGCTGTGGCTATGTAAAATAGTACAATGTTTGTCCTCAGTTTGCGTTTATTTTATTGTTCCATTCAATTTGTGTGTACTTGGTTATGTTGTGGTTGTTTCCGTCTTGTCTAATAAAGACACATCACATTCATGGTCATGGTACACTCGGCCACAAATCAAGCTATAAATTTCCAGTATAAGCTGCCCTCTCATTGTACCGAAATCCTATACAATGCGAGATCAACCTAAACTGGAAATTGTACAGTGGCCAGCCATAATCCAGCTACACGAAACTGTCAAATTTCTCTAACGATTTTAAACTTTAAAATCTTGATGATTAAGTTCAAAATCGAACGTGATAATTTGACAGTTTGTGGTAACTTGATGTGCTGGCCACCGCACGACAAATCAGCAGAGCTGAAATGAAACTGAACAGTGTTGCCAAAGTATAAAACTTACTATTAAGCCCTATAAAACTAATTCCTTGACTAGGGTTTAACTATTAAAATCAATAAATGCGATCTAAGTTAACCTACAGTTTTCTACTTAACCAAAAGATGTTCTAGGTATTTCCAGAAGAAAAAATTGAAACTCTGAATGTTGGCAATAACAAGTGTTTCATATCAGCACACAATACTTGTGTTCGGCGCTTCGGCGGGCTGGCTGGGTACTTCGTGCAACTGATCCCGTCCCGCGAGCTGCGCACCGAGCGAAGAGTTCTGGGAAAAGCAGGCCGCATACCACGCCGCGAGCCGCTATTGGACCGTCTTGCTTTGTGCCCGCCCGCACGCAAAGACAACATTTCAGAAGCGGCACATTCTGTCCCTAGCAACCAAGTTCGATAAAAATTATGAGATTTGAAAAACCGCCAAAAAGTTGCAGAATCATCGTCCTTTATTCTGAAATGTCATAATTCGTACTTTTCTAATAAATTATGCCAGACAACGTAAGAAATGAAAATAAGGTAAAAAAGAACCGTGTATAATTATGATGAGTTATCTCAGAGTTAATATAGGAAAGCTCGTATGTATAGTTGATTCCTTAATTCATAATCTGGCCATTATAGTGATTTACAGTCGGGTAAAATAGCCTTGTAATATCATATTTTTATTATATTTCCCCATCTCATTTTGGCTCCCACGCCTTCGGACCCTTTAACTGAGTCTAACTACAATATTTACATAGTATCTGTGAGCTTCTACTCTATGGTCATTGTTAAGTCACGAAGTGAACGCTGTAGGCACCACTCTCGTCGGGCCGGGTTCATTCATTAAAATATGCATTTATTATTACTAACATGCGTCTGTGGTGCATTGCCGCAGTCAGACAGACCTTTAGTGAGTTTTACCCTAACCTATTACGAATATAAATTTACTAGTGTTCCACGAAATTTTGTTAATGACTAGCTTTAAGTGGTCACTTAACCTAAACGCTAATAGACGCCACAGGGTTTGGGTTGTTATCTGGATATTTAACAAAATAACTAAATCTAACTGTTAAAAGTAAGAACTAAGGCTGGACTCACACATTCTGAATTCCTTTGAGTCAGAATTCATATTATTAATTAAGAAAGCCCAGAATTACATACAATTTAATTACGCTCCACACACATTCTGATTTTTTCAGATTACGATTTTCTCAGATCGATCTGTAAGAATGACACTGACGACTTAAATTGTATGTAATTCTGGGCTTTCTCAATGAATAATATGAATTCCGACTCTTAATTCAGAAAGGTATTCAGAATGTGTCTTATAAAGAGACGCCCCTTAATCCTACCATCCATACCAACAAAGGATGGAAAGTTGTGGAATAGCTAAGTAAATTGGGTCGATTTTTTTGGCTAATTTCAGGAATGAATTAAGGGGTGGAGAGGGAGGTGGGGTGCAAGGGATGAGGGCGACAGCTGCGGAGCACGTGGGACGGCAGCTGGCTGAGCTGATGCCGCCGCCCGCGCCTGCGCAAGCTGCGCGCGCACCTGCCAACGTCAAATATTACCAACTTTTTGTACTACCTACCTTCACAATGCAATATTATGGTGGATTGACATCTGCCCTGATTAACTAACAGCTGTTTACTATGGTATTTATCTAAAACTCAGCTTATATACCGCATGTCTTTGATGTTGTTGTGTTGACCTTCTTAAATTACACAATATTCTTCAGGAATTCCGACAATGCAAGGCCCACTCGTTCGCTACAAAATTGGGTAATGTAAGTATGAGGAGCACTGGAGCATCATAAGAATGTCTTATGGTTCAACAATAGAGAGGACTAATCTACTTATAGAAGAATTGCACTCTGCATCGAAGGAGCCAGGGTTTGATTGAATAATGCTATGCAATAAGTATGAGCTAATCATCTGACACGTTTTGTTACGTTTACGACGTAGGATATTTATCGCCGTATCTCGGCTTAGTTTACCCGTAGCATTATAGCGACAGCTGCAGTGCTCGCTAGTTCACAAGTGCTCTTTACAGGTAAAACAACCAAGGAATCAAATCGATCTTCTTCAAGGAGGTAGAGGTAACTACCTAGCTCCTTGGAAATCATCGATTTGTTTTGTTTTTTTATCTTTGATCAGGTTGTGATAAACGTCAATTTTGTTGATAAATTTTCGCTAAATTAATAATTTAATTATAGCAGAACGAATCTAAAATGGTTGATCAAATAGTGTGAAGTGAAACTCAAAAATATTTCTTTTGCATCTCAGGGCATGGAGGAAAACATACCGAGGAAATATGTGGAAAATAAGTCTCCAAGTGCTTCAGTGCCAGGTACAGGTTTATTTATTTTTTCCGTCCCTTCTTAAACAAACCTAGTTTTTGTGGTCCCCCGTATCCCGCAAAGGGAATTTTGTCCAAGTACGTAGGTTTATCAACGTAAGTCATTTTGACACACTTTGTTTATCTATCTAAATGCTGGATGCTCCAAATTATTTAAAAAATTGTAAGACTGTAGGCAAAACTGAAATAAAGCATACCTAATTAATAAGCACTTACCATAGCTGCATCGTCACCCTGTCCATATCCAGTTTCACTTCCTTCAAAGACTAAATAATTTAAAACTATTGAGAAGCTAAAGTAGTTAAAAATAATACCATTATTTATTATTTATAACAATAAAAAAGGGTGGGTGTACCGAAAATCGTCGCTTTGAGCTCCATTACCACCCTCCAAAGCGACGATTTTTGAAAAGTGTAGTTCTGTGGAACTACACTTCTGAATACAGACGTTTAAAAACATTATGATGCGCGTAAGACAATTATTTTAACATAAATCAGCGTCTTTAACGTTTAAAAAAATCCTCTATTGCCCTCCCAGGCGACGAAATATTGCTGCAAGAGAAGATATATACTACCAGGATACCGTCAACTGTGGCATATTTACTTTTCATGAGCAACTTTACCCATGAGTACTGTACTTAAATATTTCTCGATTACTAAAAATCTGTTGCCGCCGTTTAGCATCAAAGCGATAAAAAATTAGAAAAATCATTTATTTGTTACAGATTTTTAGTAATTGAGAAATATTTATATATTTATTTATACAATCATATTCTCTGATTGTACCTACGTACCTACATCGAACGTTGTATACAGGTATATAGTACCTACTTCAATCAAATAGAGATTGAAAGATAAGTCGATATAAAAAGTTCCATGTAAAAGCGGGTAGATAAAAATATTTATCCACTTGTTTGTTAGATTATGCGGTCCCTAGACGGTCAAAATTGCTTGTCAAGCATTTACGTGCTTGACAAGCACGCTTTCGAGACTTGAAGAAACTTCAAGCATGCTTGTCAAACATCCGTATTCATTTTTATTCGTTGCAAAAATATAATTTTTCATCAAGCATTACAAGCGCGTAGTTTGCTTGTCAAGTCACATCAAGTTTCGTTCTAGAATTCTAGACGGTCAAAATTGCTATGAAGTGATAAGCATGAAAAATTCACGTGCTTGTCAAGCAATTTTGATTGCCTCAGGACCGCATTAGAAAATATCGTCAGCTATCAGAGAAAACCACTTCACTTCAACTACTGAAAATGTCTGTGTGAAGTTGTTTCTTTTCAATAGGGCCACTAAATAATTGGGTGCCTCAAGCAATAAAAAATAACGAACTAACCGGCGAAAACAAAACACTTAGTTTTATTTTTTTAGTTTTTACACTATTAAAACATCACTATTAAACTGCTATACTTTTATTTAAATGAAATTTGAAAAAAGGAGAACAAGGACTGCAAAGCAAACTAAACTCTAAAGCAGTTGCAACGTAATGTTGCCATGTTTTTAAACCAATTCGTATAAATAAGAGGACAACGTTTTTCAAAATGGGTTTGGTGTTATATTTTGTTACTAGCTTTTGCCCGCGGCTCCGCCTGCGTGGATGTCGGTTATCGCGTAAAAAAAGTAGCCTATGTCTTTCTCCATATCCCAGGCTATATCTCTGCCAAATTTCATGACGATCGGTTCGGCGGTTTAGGCGTGAAAACGTAACATACAAACAGACAGATAGATCGACAGAGTTACTTTCACATTTATAATAAATAAATGGTTTTTTAGTGGTGGTTCAAGAGCAAAAATACCGACAATTTATTTTATTTTATTTTTTACAAATAATACCAGATGATTACCAATCATCTGGTATTATTTGTAAGCACTTACCCACCCACCCCCCCCGCTTCCGTATTTCAAATCAGAAATACCAATCATTGATTGGTGTTTATGATTTGAAATATTATATATTACTAGCTTTTGCCCGCGGCTCCGCCCGCGTGGAGGTCGGTTATCGCGTAAAAAAGTAGCCTATGTCCCATATCCCAGGCTATATCTCTGCCGAATTTCATGACGATCGGTTCAGCGGTTTAGGCGTGAAAACGCAACATACAGACAGACAGACAGAAAGATAGACAGACAGACAGAGTTACTTTCACATTTATAATTTTATAATATGTAATATTATTAATATAAATTTATTAAAGTATATTAAAGTATTAAAGTATGGATTTGTTATATATTATTATTATATTTGATATTACTACGACTTATTAGTGATTGAATAATTATGTTTATAAATTGAAACACGTAAGCTGATAACGTTCTGTTTATTTAGATTTATCCTCCTGTGCCAACCCTACCAAAATAGGTATACATTTTGCACGCTAATTAGAAGTTTTAAATCTGTGCGTACTCTGTGGCTTGAGCGCAGACTTTTAAATATCTTAGAATACCTAGTTCCTGACATAAATAAGAAAGGTCCGGATTAACGTACAGATACGATTATAATCTCTTATCTGGCAACACTGATTACTGAGGCTCGCTGGACTGGCGGCGAGCCGGAGCCGTACAGCGACGAGCGTTGTGCGTCAACGTCAAATAGAATAGTTTTAGTCCGAACACCGAACGTGGGACGCGCGTATGTTGAAGAGTTGTGTTGTTTGTTGTAATCCGTTTCACGTTTGACAAGTGAGAGTGAGAACTGCTTGTAGGAACCTAGTCAAAATCAATCAATTTGATGTGGTCGTGTTCCTTACCTTGTGTAAATACAAAAAAATCTGGATTACAAATGGATATAACCAAAGGTAAAAGCAATTTCCTTTACATAACCTTTTCATGACCATATGTTGTTAATTTGGAACGAGGGCGACGTCAGTTATCCTCGTCACTAGATTTGTAGTTTCTTTTCGGGTTTTTATATTTGATTGGTAAACGTTAACGGTACCTACTGTAATTTGTAGCAAAATAATTAAGTATATTTTTGTTAAATGTCAGACAATCTTTTCGTTTGATAAACTTAAACTGTGTTACTTTTTCAATATTTGAAAATACTAATCGAGGTTAAATTTTTTTTTGGTCAGATGTTTTTACCTGGAGATCCTTACGAAAATATTTTACTGTAAAAAAAAAAAAACCAATCACAGCTGACACAAAGTCCTTCGTTCCAAATCTTCATTGATTATTGCTATTACCTAATTAATCTTACCTTGAAAGGTAATTTTGAGACAACCAATAGCATATAAATGTTATTATTTCCTTTGTTGCAATAAAATGAATTAGTTTAAATAGAAGCAAGTATTTCAAAAAGGGTTCTTATTTCAATTCATAGAATACTTGCGTAGAAATGTAGAGAAACAATACTAATAAATGTTATTATTTCCTTTGTTGCAATAAAATGAATTAGTTTAAATAGAAGCAAGTATTTCAAAAAGGGTCTTGTTTCAATTCATAGAATACTTGTGTAGAAATGTAGAGAAACAATACTAACTCATTAACAACTAAAATAAATCCATAAAAAAGTGTTAGTCAATTGTTCAAGCTCTAAACCAATGCCATCTATCAGCGCAAGTGTAAGTTAAAATAAAATGGTGATGTCATAAAGAAAAAGAAAAGGGAATCATTATGTGGCCCTTAAGTGAACAGGAAAATTTAATATTTCCAAGAACCCATTCACATTTTATTAGATCATGACTAGATAAGATATTCACTATAAGTATTTCAGACTGAAGATAATACTTATTACTTCAATCTTTTCCTCCAACAAGGACATCTTGGGAATAACAGTAATAAGCCATTCATTTTATTTATCAACAAACAAGAGATCTATTTTTTACGCATCAAGAGTAGTGTTTGTGTGGCCTTGCCATTTGATTATACTCTACCCAATGGGGCCTCTTCGCTGTTACCAAATTTGTAAGTACTTAACTGTTGTCGAAATATGGAGAGAACATTGCCATAGAAATAAAATTCTAATATTTACCCTTTTATTAAGTGAGTAATAGTGCCATCATGTTTAAAATGGAAAATTAATGCCGTTTAGGTATACAATATGCTCTTAGGGATATCATTAATAGGAAAAACCATTATTATTCTCATATGTATCCTTCATATTAATTTAATATGAATAACTCTTTTCCTCTTCAATTGGTTTTATTATTGAGAACAGTATTATTTTAGCTGCACGTACTAGTAGCGCCATCTGTTATCAATGTTGGTGACAATTTTTTTTTTAAATTATTTAGTTGGCTCTATGTACCATCATCTGTCTAGCCCTTTTAACCAACTATGTTGGGGTCGGCTTCCAGTCTAACTGGATGCAGCTGAATACCAGTATTTTACATGGACCCTATCTGCCCACCACAACCCAGTTACTGTGTATACCTACCCCTTGGTAAGACTGGCTCTATGTATATACCATAGATAAAATGTAAACAAACAAAAAACTATTAAATAATGTGTGAGTAACCAATGGTCCACCTATTAATCTGATTATTCTAGGATTATATTTTTCATGTATTATGTAAAACAGTTTTTTTTTGTTCCTAATTCAATTTTTTTATCGATTTAATCTACAATACCTACTTATTCTACTGGAGATTAGATGCAGTCAGCAAAAATATTGGTACTAAACACTTTAATTTTGTTGATGACTGTACTTAACATGTTTGTTTCTGCTAATGATTATTTTATGTATAAAAATTTATAGCAATAACTTCACTTATTCCTAGTTAAAAGTCGTTGTTTAATCAACAACATAATTATGTTGATCATTCCAGTTTTATGGTTACGATTGCGAATTTCGGGAAAGTTTAATTTTGGAATGCAGTAGCAGACGCCTTGCGGAGTAGGTCGTTTATATACGCACACGTACACAAATATGTACCAACTGAACGTGGAAGTCGTGGAACTGTCCAATATCGGGTAACGGCGCGGACGCGGCGGGCGGTTAGGTCACAGTAGATAACATTAAATAGGCAGTTAGATAACAAAATGCCAAAGGATCAATATTGATCCTTTATCAAGCTACAAGTAATTTCGGCCTTTTTATCTTATCGTTGCAATATGTACTTTTTGTATTACTGAGTTGTTCCCAACAGGATATTTTTTCCTCGTACATTTTATATTCATTGCCGAGCTCTTTGATATGTATGTGCCCCATCTGGCGGATGTTCCCTTCCGCTGACACCAATTCCGGGCTATCCTTTAGTTTATTTTCCTACTTTTATGATGAGAGAAGCCATGGTTTGTTTAAACTACGTAAAGGCAACAAGCATGAAATTCATTCATACAATCCCATTTGAAGACTGATTCATTTTTGGGTTACTTCCATCTAAAAATGAGTACTACAACTCGTAAACAGTTTGAATTTAAAGAGAAATTGCTTAGATACAACTGTACTGAAATTACGTAGACGTATGTAGCTAAATAGATAGCAGTCTAGCGCGTAGGCGCTACAGGCGAGGCATTGGAATTCGAAAGCCGAGCGCCGACCACCCAATAGGCATGAGAACATGGCCCCGTCCCGTTCCCCACGCTTGCTCCCGCCCGGCGCCGCCTCTCGCCGCTCTCTTAAGGCACAATGCTGAATTTCATTTGCTTTTTGCGGCGAGTGACGTGAACTTTGCACATGATATCCCGCTGCCTGCCCGCTGGACTTAACAAACCAACATTTACTGATTTATTATTGAGGAGTATTTTTTGCAATAGGTACATTAGTACCTATCGTGTTTAAATTAAAGCATTTATCAAAGAACGTCTTTAATATTATAAACCTTTAATCAATATTAAAGTAAAGATTCAACCTTCGACAGTTTACATTTCAACTCTTTTTGTTATACTAAAGTACTGTCCGCATTCCAAGCAACCACTTTTGTCTACTTTTTATTTGGTGTTGTATTAGACCCGCCCATCAGTAAACTACTGCCACATTCCACAGGCCCTTTTTTACGCTGTGTGGTCGCGGTTTCCGCTGAAGACGGCAACGTCGCGTTTCAAATATGAATGAAATCCGGTCGGCTGTGAACGGCACGGCAACGTCGCACCAGACGCTTGCCTGATTGAGAACTTACTATCAGTGTTGCCAGATGGAATTTGAGGGATAAAGTAGAATGAGTTTTACCCACATTTTAGGGGAAAAATAAGTTTTGTAAAAGTATTCAAGTTTTATAGTAGTTAGTTGTTTTGATCATTAAAGATGTGTTGTTTTATCGAGTTGTATAGAGGAAAAATAATTTGGGGGGTAACCAAAAATATTGTAACGCAACCTTCCTATTAAAGTAAATGAGACCCTTAGTACTTAAAAAAGTTCTTTTTGCGGTTTTCTACTTCTTTATCTGCTCGCTATTTCTTGTTTTGGGGCGGTTATGAGAATCTGTCACTCGCTGTCCCTTAGCACTTCACATAAAGGCTTATCGTAAAACAATAATTATATTGACACCATCATAATTACATGTAATGACTTTAAAAAAAAAAGTAACTACAATCATGATTAGGTGTCGGTAAAAAACGTATTATTTAGTTATGGCTTCTCTGTATTTTTTTAAGATTTTCATTCCATCTTCATCAAATTAAATTCTAATAGCACGTAAAGTTGCCAAGTCTACGGAATGTCGTACCTAACAGCTGTGTTGTGTTCAGTTTACAATGGCGAATTGCCGAAATGCACCGCACCCCATGTGCACGACAATACTCCTGATCGCGGAGGGTTGCAGTCCATTTAAACCCTCTTTTGAAGTGCGTACGCTTGCGCAGTGGGGTGGTCGCTGTAGCACAATATTTCCACCAGGCGGCACAGTATACGTACAGCCAACGATGTCCGTACTCCACGTACGATATCGCGCTATCATTTTAATTCTACAACTATCATTTGCAAGTTCTAGTTTTTTTGCAATGTGTATTTGCAGTGTTACGTGAAAAGTTTTGTGTATACAATCCCCGCCAAAATGCCTCTTTTAGTCGACACTAAAAGTAGAAATGGTAAATATCGATCCGTGTACTGTCGGCCATTAGGTATTTTGGAGGCCTATTGTTTTGGTAACATTGGAACTTTCTTTATTTTCATGTCAAGCAAGGTTTGATACCTATGTACGAATAAAAATTTGATTTAAAATACACTTATTCTCATTAGAAATGATTAAAACAGAAGTTTTTTTTACAGTATTTTCTTTACTTGAAATCGTTCAGGTGTCGTCATGAAAATTTATCTGAGACAGGAGATAAGGTCATTGCGGTCAATGACAGTTGGAAAAGCTATTATTGTTTCTGAGTATTTTATCGACCAGTTTTCATAAAATTGCACTCCTAGGAGAAACTTGCAAATGTACGCTCCACGTCATGCTCTTAGTTAGGTATAATGGGAATTTATTAGGAATCTGCCACTATGTTACTTTTCCAATACTTACTAAGAACCTCAAAACCAATCATCTGTTTTGGGTCTTGGACTTCTTGGTATGCTAGGGTTAGAAAACTGATTGTGGCATTCGGTACATGCGCACTGAGTGCACTTAGGGAGGAGGGAGGGCGGGATGCGGGGCGGCGGCAGGCATTGGAATGTCGATGACGCAGCCAGCCGGGCCGGCCCCGGCGGCCGCGAACTTGTTGTTATGTGAAACTGTTTTTAAACGCACACGGCCTTCTTCTACATATGACTGCATCTTGTATGTTTAAGTGATATTAATTTAGCTCTGAACTCATTAGGAATCTTGCCTGTATATGTTTAGGGCATCATGATATTTTCTTTTGGGTTAATGGTATTACTGGTGTTATAAAACCAATGCACGTATAGGAACCTGCCAAATAAAATTGTCATGAAACTATACGGAACTGTAAACATGTACCTACAGAGTTGATACATAGAAATAAGCTTGGTCTTTATCTACTTTTTGGTTAACAAAAACTTTTCTTTCTTTCCAGTGGCATCTAATGGCGCTCACGCTTCACTATTCAAGAGCGCAAAGCGCGATGCTAAGCTCAAACCTCTGGCCGGTCTAGTGCTGCAGCCAGCGAGCTACGACTCAAACGCCAGCTCTCCGGCTTCATCACCCTCCACACCTTCGTCTTCCTCTTCGTTCTCTACCGACAAGACCGACAACCACGACTCCTTTAGCTTTGGAACGGACTCAGTTGATATGCGCAAAGAAGATGAACGAATAAAAACTTTTGAAAAATGGCCTGTCACCTTCCTTTCCGGAGATGAGCTCGCCCGTAATGGATTTTATTACCTCGGCCGTGGAGACGAAGTACGCTGTGCATTCTGTAAGGTAGAGATTATGAGATGGGTCGAAGGCGACGATCCTGCCAAAGACCATCAGCGATGGGCGCCACAGTGTTCATTCGTTCGAAAGTTGGGCGGCGGCACCAGCACCGATACGGGCGGCTCGGGGCGTGACGAGTGCGGCGCGCGCGCGGCCGCCAGCTGCAGTACGCCGCCGCGCATGGCCGGCCCGGTGCACCCGCGCTACTCCTCCGAGACTGCACGGCTGCGCAGCTTCAAAGACTGGCCAAGATGCATGAAACAGAAACCTGAGGAGCTCGCCGAGGCTGGCTTCTTTTACACTGGTCAAGGTGATAAAACGAAATGCTTTTACTGTGACGGAGGCCTGAAAGACTGGGAGAACGATGATGTCCCGTGGGAACAGCACGCGCGTTGGTTCGATCGCTGCGCCTACGTGCAGCTAGTAAAGGGTCGTGAGTACGTTCAGAAGGTGATGACGGAAGCGTGTGCAGTAGCCGCGGCGGAAGCGGAGCGCGACGTAGTACCCAAGCTGACCACTACCCCGCCCAGCACGCCGCTCGACACGCCAGAAAACTCCGAGGACGACTCTAAGTTGTGTAAAATCTGTTACGCGGAGGAGCGCAACGTGTGCTTCGTGCCGTGTGGACACGTGGTGGCGTGCGCCAAGTGCGCGCTCGCGGCTGACAAATGCCCGATGTGCCGCAGGACGTTTACGAATGCAGTGCGATTATATTTCTCGTGAGAAGTGTAGCCGAATCGAAGGCTCGATTCTAGTCTTAAGGGACGGCCCGACAGAGCTGTGTGCTGAAACCAATAGCTCCTATGTCACGTTTCCACAGGCGGAGAACCGCTAGTGTAACAAAAGACGAATACGCTTTGACAGTTGATTGAGATCGAGTCCGCAGGAGTACGAGAAATGTACCTAATAGTAAAATAGAATATAAAATACCCTAGTTAACGTTCTGACAAGAAGAGTAGATTGATACGCTTATTACTTAGTACACGATTCCGTTTTTGGCGTGATATTGCAATTATTTATTTTATACATAATATTTTAAACAGCTTTAAATAAAGTAGATTAATACTTCTCATTTGCGTTACAAATAACAGTTCAATTGTTTTTGCAAATGAGACACATTTTTTTTTTTTTAAATTATCTTACTATAGCTTCAAGTGATATTACTGTTATTGGCAATATAATGATAATTATGGGAATTTACTGTACTAGTTCTGACTGTGGAAGCGTGGCCTTACAAGGGCCGCCCTTGTGATGTAATAAATTAAAAGCGGTGGGGCAATTTTAAAACTCCGCATTAAATAATAATTTATAAGACAATATAATTTTTGATGTTAAAATTATTTTAAATTATTTGAAATAAATATACAGGATGTCAACATTTTGGAAAGATATGAATGTCAAATATGTAAGCGCAATAGTAAACGTAAATCAGGTATTTTTTTGAGATTTACTCAATGTTACACAAGACTTAATTTGGTTTTATTTAAAGGGCTAGTCTGATTAATTAAGTATTAGATACAAATGCAAAAAAGTATTGCAATTTGAACAGAAAGCTACTATTGGGTTTTGTCAATATTTCCAAAAATGTGTGTACGCCTGTTGTGACATATAATGTAAATAATTTAATGTAAATATTCTAGCTTATCTTCGTTTTGTCCCACCGACAAAAGTGTAAATAATTTAAAAACATTTAGTAGCACAACTAACAAGACAGTACCAAAAAAATACTGCATTTTGACATAAAAACTACCTATACAAAAGTTTCTGTTCTGTTTCTTGTGCTGACCAAATGTTAAACAGAGTAAATTTTCTTAATAATGTAAATTGAAGTTCAAAACAAAAAATCCTACTGACAGTTTCAGAATTAAATAAATAAATTAATTAATGAAAGCATTTTCTATAGGTCTTTTTTTTGTGAACTAGCAAGCAATGCAGATTCAAACAAGTCGCATCATTCGAATTATATTTTGAGACATGGAATCATAAAACAGGCATTAGGGCATTCATTTAATAACACATTAAATTGTTTTTCATAGCCGTATAATATTTAAATTAGTGGATTTTCACAGATGTCTATTTCATATTACTTAAACACACGCCACTGAATTATATCGTTTTTGACATTAAACATAATAATGCATAAGATAATTCATTTAAAAGTCGCATTAAAATTGTTTTTCATGTGATTACTATTTCATTATTAATAAAAAATTGTTAAATCATAACTACATTGTTTTACTGGAATTATTCTCGAGCTTACTTCGCTCACCACTACCTATCACCTAGCGTAATTTTGACATACTTTCCCACTTACCGCCTCTGAACCACCCTCCAGTTTCTGTAAGTTGAGAATTCAAAATCTACTTGATTCTGCTGTTGGCTGCTCTTACCCGTACAATCACGAGCGTAAATATGGACAGATCGGCAATGTCTGATTTCATGATTCGTGCTTTAAACCTCTCGTATGCCGCAATTACAGACACAATTAAAAAACCTTTTGTGTCTTGCGTGGATCCACGAAGGGATCTGTTCTCAAGAAAACAGCAAACAGCGAAAGAAACGCCATCTGACGAGACAAGCAACACCAAAGAATAGGTTAACGCAACGGCTTCAAAAATATGTGTCATCTCTCAGAATGCATGAATATCGGGCATATCTTGCGATAGAAATATTTCTCTACTCATATTAGTTCAGAAGAATGTGATATCTACCTCGTTGTAATAAATAATACCGCACTTTGGCAGCATAGAAATCTGACAGTATAATGTTCCGAGTTTTTGTATCGAATTGAGGAGTTCAATGTACCTTCCTTCAATAGGTATCCAAAATCATAACATAATTATAATATAGCGGGTGTACCTAGATTTTCATACAATTTCGTTCTGAAGGTACAATTTTTTAAAACCGATGTAGGTATGTACTTTATAGTACATTTTTTTTGGTAAATGGGATGATTAGATTACTTAAGGTACACCCGCAATTTTGACTCTCACGTTCCATTGGCTTGAGTGGAACGAGTTGATGTTTAACTTCTCGTTTCGTTTACATCTATGAAAATTCACGTTACGAGTTAAAATTAGTCCGGAGCCCGCTTGCAGCGAAATCCCTACAGTGAAGAAGGCCCCATTGACTAACAGCCCACCGCCAGTATTCATCTGTTATTTATATTTAAGCTTGAAGTGTACCTATATTCCACCCACATTTCGCCAGGGGCGAGCCTATTGCCATCAACCGGACACCAATCCAGACTCCGGTCTAGTACTGACAAATTTCAGTTGAAAAAAAAAAACCTAATAACACTGCTCGACCCGGAATTCCAACCCAGGACCTAGTATCGCTAGCAACCGACCAGGGATCACCAATTAGTTTCATTGGGGGCCGTTTTAAACAATAATATGACTGTCGCGTTCCGTTTGGTAGACGAAAACTAGAAATCTAAATTAAAAGAAACCTGGAAGTAATCAATAAATAGTATGTAATGGACAAAAAAAAAAAAAAAACAATGTGAATAATGTCATTTTTTACTTTGAACTTATCTGTCAGACTCAGAAGTCTGAGTAATGTTGGTGCAAGCTAAAATTTTTATTTTCATATTTTTAGATTAAGTTTTAGTTATAAATGTTACCGTTTACTTAAGGTCCGCAAAAAATAGGTCGGCGGTCCAGACCGCGGTCCACCATCTGGTGACGTCTGCACTAGGCCAACGAGGGAGTCGAAACACAAAACGGCGTACTTATTTTGAGACGGTCTGGGTAGGTAGATCAATAAAATGCAAATAAAAAATAAAAATAAACGTTTATTTGTCATGAAAGTAAGCAGTAAGTAAGAGCCCTCAGACCATAAGAGATTCCACATACTTATTATTAGATTGCAGCAATTCTTCTTTTAGTTTTGTTATTTCCTTTATCATGGTGTCATCTGATGCTGTACCCTCGTGTATTTGTTTGCACTTTCGCAAGAAATCTGCGATTAATTTGTGACCTTCTGTTGTTTCCTTCGTTTTAACAGCTGCCTCAACGTCGAACAAGTTGATTTCTAGCTGCGCTTGTTGAGATTCGGCGTACTGAAAATTATCACAAAAATAAAATTCAGCATTAAATAGATGATAGCACTGGTACTCTGCCGAAACAAGGAGGTTTGGAAGACTTTTATAAGATAACGTAATATCACGGGTGTATTTCCCGAAGGAGGAGGTGTACAGTAATTGACACTAAAATATTCAATTCAGTTTTATTTAGTGGCTTGATTCAGGATAGAGAAAAGGCGACTAACAATAGTACATTACTTACCAAGGGCTGTAAAAGAAAGAAAGCCCGAAATCGCTGGTATTTGTGACCCGAGCCGCAGGCGAGGGTTGTAAATATGCGATAGAGGGCTTCCTTTTTTATTGCCCGTGGTGAGTACACAATTTTACGTCTTCACCTGGCCACAATGCGAGTTTTACTGTACGCATAGCGTGCGGTAAAACTCACATTATGGCCAGTTGTGACGTAAAAGGTATTTACAAGGTAGATGTGAGTGGAATCGTCGGGAGGAGTATTTAGTAACTTAATTGGTGATGTTCTTCAGAAAGGTCAGGTGTGTAGCACTTGCAACCGGCATGCTTGTATGACCAGATGTATGAAGCAAAAGGAGTAGAGAGTTCTATAGTGTCTGCCTACCCCTATGGGAAGGCGTGAGTTTATTTTATGACTAGTTTTTTCCCGCGACTCCGCCCGCATAGATGTCGGTTATCGCGTAAAAAAGAAGCCTATGTCCTTCTCCATATCCCAGGCTATATCTCTGCCAAATTTCATGACGATCGGTTCAGCGGTTTAGGCGTGAAAACGTACCATACAGACTGACAGACAGACAGACAGACAGATAGACAGACAGACAGACAGAGTTACTTTCACATTTATAATATTAGTATGGATGTGAGAACAAATTTTTAAGTGGAGGCACAAAAACTTCAGATCAAAGACTAGGGAGGCGACTACAAGCTACAGGGTTAAGATCCGGTTTCGGTAAACAAACAAGCATTCAGGCACGCATGCAAGCAAAAAAACAAGAGATGAAACAAACAAGCAACAAAGGGAGCAAGCAACCCAATCTTATTCTGCAATTGTACGCTGCTTTCTAGCAAGGAAGCACGGCGGAGAACCGGTTGTTGTGGCGCTACTTGGGGGAGGTACATGTTCAGCTTTGGATTGCGATGTGCTGTGTTGAGACTTCTTTTAGCATTATAGGAAGTACCGGGAAGAGGCGGCCCTGGCCGCTCTCAGGCTCGACATGACGGGAACCCTGAGCAAAGACTCTAGAGTCAAGGACATACGTATTAAGGAGGATGCGATCAAACGACAGCCGATGATGGCAGCACCCTGCGAAAAAGCCCCGAAACTACACTATTTTCAAAAGCACTACAACATTGTACTCACTGAAGAACGAAGTGACTACTCAGGCCCGAAAGAAATGAGAGTGTAGCCCAATTCTTGAGGAAGGCTATAGGCTACTAACATCACGCTAGGAACTTTAGGAGCCGAGCAAAAAAATTTCTGAAAGGCTAAGCGAAAACGAAGTAAGAGCGCGAGCAGGCAATGCGAAGCGACGGGGTGGGTCGGGGGAGCAAGAAATTTCACGCAGACGAAGTCGCGGGCAGAAGCTAGTAATTTATATACATCAAATAAATTATTTCACTACAAATAAACTAATCGGTATTTGGGGCACCCCGACTCGGGTACGTTAGGTTCGAAGGGGATGGTGGAGCGAGCGAACTAAGACCCCGCCATTCCCTTTGAGGTTATTTTTTTGTAACCACCCAGAAATAGGGTCCCCGCGAAGCGGGGGCCCGTCAACTACTTATTATTATTGCTTAGAAACAGACCCGCTTCGATGTTTAGGTCTTTCGATGTCACTTTTGTAGATAATTAAAAAGATTAAGATAAATAGCGGTGCGCCACGAATATTAATTATTGCTTATTTAGTTATATTTTGAGTTGAGTATTTTGCTGTGCAATCAGTAATTTTGATTGGAATTCGGATTATATTTGGATACAAAAAGTTTTTGCGTTTAAATACTACCCTTGTAAAGAATAGCCCTTAAGGTCGCTGAAGTATAAAGGTTCGCCAAGATACCTGTCCGAGCTGGAAGAAATACTTGTCAAAGGATTAGGAGCTTCTGACGATACGACGCCATGCTTAATGGCAGTTCATATCAAGACAGATGCTGTTACCAAAGTAATTTTATTCTAATACTAGCTCATGCCCGCGCCTTCGCCCGCGTGACTTTTTTAAACAAAAGTCTAAATTTAACTATTAATATCAGCTATCTGGAAGTGAAAGTCCCGTCAAAAAACCGTCCAGCCAGACATATACAGAAATTTCAAAATAATATTTTTGTTATAAGTACCGTATTGTATACTTTCATATGTATTAAGTAAAAAGCTGCTATTTTGACATTACAAACAGACACTTCAACTGTATATAGTTGTATAGATGTAACTGTACAAGTTCCTCACCTCAATAATAGATTCAGGTAGATCTGCGAGCTTAGCAACGTGTAGTCCTAGAGAATGCAATGCGGGTCCTGGTGCAATGCGATGCAATAACAATAGTTGCCCGTTGACGACAGAAGCCTCCGCGTGCGAGTTGACGATGACGCCCGGGTGGGCACTCGCCAGACGAGTCAGTTCTTGGTAGTGAGTGGCGAACAGGCAGAAACATTTGCTCTTTGTTGCTAGTTCCCTGTAAATTGAATAAATAGCTGACCATTGTTTGTATACATAAGTGCCTACATATTTTATTTAATAGAATTAATTAATTTTATTTTGCTTTCACTTATTTTTATTCTTTAATTCTTATAATAAATAATATAATTCGATTAATACAGTAACAATAAATATTAATTATTCTATTCTTTGATTTGAACTGTGTATTTTAATTTTTGTAATATGACACATAATTATGACATTATTGTATTGTAATGTAATTTATTAATTTTGTTTTGTTTTGCAGTGCCCTTACAGGGTGGATGTTTGAAACTTATAATTATCTTCTTCCAACCTCTGTAAACACGGCCACAAATCAAGCTATACATTTCCAGAATAAGCTGACCTCTCATTAAACGGAAATCCTATACAATGCGAGATCAGCTTATACTGGATATGTATAGCTTGATTTGTGGCCGTGTGTACAACATGTTTGCAATAAACTGATTTGATTTGAATGTATAAATGGAGTGTTGTGAAAAGTGCAAGGCAGGCATTTGTACAGAGTGTAAACAGACAGAAGAAAAGAAAGAAATAAGATACTTTTATTTGCGGTAAACATGATGCAAAGAAAGAACATAAACACTAAAAGAACAACTTGAGGGAAAATATGCGTCACATCCACGCAAAATGGCCATCGCTCAGAATATTTATTTTTTTGACTTGACAACGTCTAATAAATCGATGAACGCCGGCTGCATGCACGAAAAAGGATGACTCATTGTCCTGTTACGCTTATTGTCTCGTTACGCTCATTGTACGCTTGCGCCGCATCAATGTTTTGTTATGACGATGTCACGTTAAACTATCGTCCGTAAACCAACTTTACAGACAAGCAATTTTTTTTTTAAACGTTACACTCGGAATTTTTTCTGTATTGTGGGTGCGTTTATAAACATTTAAACTCACGCACACAAGCAGCCAAACCCGGAACAACTACTTGTAGGTCATACGGATATTTGTTCCGTGCGGAAATCGAACCCGCGACCCGCAACGCAGCAGTCAATCGCTTAACCACTGCGCCAATCCTGCTGCGACCCTATGCGAGACAGAGCCCCAGCGCTGGTTTTCAGCGACAGCTGGCGTTGACGTAATTACATCAACCGGTGCAACATAATGTTATAAAAATAATAAAATCCATATTATAAATGTGAAAGTAACTCTGTCTGTTACGTTTTCACGCCTAAACCACTGAACCGATCGTATGTGGCAGAGATATAGCCTGGGATGTGCAAAAGGATAAAGGCTACTTTTTTAAGTGAAAAACAACAAATCGTAAAATATTTCTTGCTTTTACTACGTTATTTTTGTTTTCAAATATCACAGCGACTGTAATATTTTTGCAGTAAATACATAGCTCCTTAAGGAGCCACTACCTAAGAATGTCGCTGACTGGACAAGCAATGTAAAAATCACAAAACGATACTTTATTTATGCGGATGCATCGCGTAGTACGGCCGCTGTATCTTGCCGCGAACTAGTGATGTGCTTGTGCAGATCCATACTGACGTAGGCTATCGACAACAATGTCGATTGTCTAATGAAATATATTGCTATCATAGTTTATTCTTCAATTTGTCAACAGTTTTAACCCGGTTGGAAGATCCATGTGAAATAATGTTTATTACTCATCTTTATTTTCAAATATTGTTTAAAAAAAATTACTTAATAGTATTTTGTTTTTTGCAAAATATTTTTTATTTATATTGTATTATTATTTGTATATCGTTTATTATTTATTTTATTTTCAGGTTCCCACAAAAGTTTTAATACAATAATAAATTGAAGAATCGATAACTTTCCGTTAGCGTATATGTAAAATAAATGGCTTTTGCACAGCACAACGATAGAGCCCGACGTTTTCGCGTGAGTGAGTTGTACGGTGCATGGTAAATGTGCGTTCTGTTTGATGTGATAAGGTTTATAATTGATTGTGTAGTAAGTTTCGATTTATCAATTGCGAGTGTGTGCGCGACTTCGTATCTATTGCTTTTACTGAACTGCATGTGTAGTTGTGGCAAGTGGTAGGGACAGACTGGAGACACCGGGTTGCGATACATTTTCAGCTGCTGGGTATATCTCCGTCTTTCTTATATTTATGCACCAAAAACTAACAAAATTATGACGTTATTGTGAAATAAAGTTTGATTTAATATTAATTTAATTTGGCCTATAAGTTTATAAGCTCTACAATAGATATATGTACTTACTCTGCAATAGCCCATGCTATCCCGCAACCCTCGTAAGTTGAAGTGCCTCTTCCTAACTCGTCGATAAGTACCAGTGAGTCGGGTGTCGCCGTCTGGAATGAATAACAGTTTTTGGTACAGATTTACATCATAACATAACGCCTCTATTCCCCGGAGGGTTAGTCAGAGGTGTACACCAACATTTCTGTAGCTATGTTTATGGTTCATGTTATAAGGGGCGAGCCTACTGCCACCAAACGGCTACAGATTTATACTCCTGGCTGCTACTGAGATATTCCAAATGGAAAAACTCAATAACACCAAAATGTCAATTATTATTTTAATAAACCTTTGCAGGTTGAACGTTCGTTGCTGAACAATGCCACGCTGCCTCGCTGATCGCAATGTTTAGCGAACGTTACTGTAATATCGCTAAAGCCTCGTCGTCACGAGGAGAATGTCTCAACCTTCCATATGGGAAACTCGTAGGCCAATCGCAAATATGAGTTGTTTTTTACACGATGAGTGTAACTTACGATTGCGTTAAACAGCCTGGTTGCAGGTTTGCTAGGTTTCATGCATTTTCATCTCTATGAGGTAGTAGTAGACTACCTTTTGGTAGTACCATTTGGAAGGGGCAACTAGAATCAATAACTTACTTACGAATCAATACTTGACTTATTAATGTTGATGTTCAAAAGTGTCATTTAATCGGCTACTTGAAATAAATGACTTGACTTTGTCTTTGGTAAGTTTAGTCAGTTGCTATATACAGATTATTAATGTCTAATCATTTGAATATTGATTTTGTAATCAACATTCAAATTATTTCTAGACATTAGATTTCATTCAAGGAATCTATAGTTAGAAAAAAAAAAAAAGCTTATTCGTCATCATCAGCCTATAGCAGTCCACTGCTGGACATAAGCCTCTCCAATTCCACGCCATTCAGCTCGATTCAGCAATTCTCATCCAGCTGCTACTAGCCACCCTGCGAAGATCGTCGCTCCACCTAGCCTGAAGCCGTCCTACCTTACGTTTGACGATTCGCAGTGTCCACTCAAGAACACGTCTACCCCAATGGTCATCGGTTCTCTACGGCTAATATGCCCATTGCCACTTCAGTTTTTTTATTTTAGCTATGATGATCCCTCAGAGAAACTCCAAGCATAGCCCGTTCCATAGACCTTGAATTTATAGACCAGTCGTACTGTCAATGTCCACGTTTCGTAACCCTGGGATTGTTCGCCGTTACCGTAATCACATACATGTACTGTAGAACATGTACTACTGACCCGCAGTATGGCGGCGGTGTCGATCATCTCGCGCATGAAGGTGCTGTGCCCCGCGCGCTCGGCGTCGGCGGCGCCCACGCGCGCGGCCACGCTGCGCAGGCGCGGCATGCGGGCGGCGCGTGCGGGCACCATACAGCCCGCATGCGCCAGCACGCACGCCGCGCCGCACGAGCGCATCCATGTTGACTTGCCGCCCATGTTAGCGCCTGTCACTATGTGCAGCACGCTTGAACCTGGAGCGTGAAGGTAAAAGGGTGAGAGACCGGGTGTAGGCCTATAATCCGCGCCGTAGAAAAAACGTGTCTGTCAACAAGCTTCCTTAGTGATCCATAGAACACTGACGACCGTGCCGACACACGGCGAATAAACCATAGTTTTTCACGGCAAGGGTTCATTCAAGTATTACGTAAGCACCAAAGGAAGGTATTTGCTTTGATTATTTTTGATGACATGGGGGATGGGGGTCTGGATGATGATTACGTCAGCAATGTTTATTTATTTATTTATTTACTTATCAGATTTTTCTGCAAAATTTAGTTGATTTTGATTTGAACATAGATGGCAACCCTATGTTCAGAGATTCCCCAAAATACTCACGCGGTGTTTTTTGGTTAAAAGAACCGAAGTAGGGAAATTACTTAAACAGACATTCAAATAATTTATAGTGTATAAATTCGTTATTTCTAGACTCATGAATAACAATAAGAAACCTGAATAGATTAAAGAAAATACCAATGTTTACGTAAGCATAGGAGGGGTATGAGCTTTGCTTACTTTTGCTGACAAGGGGGACGTGGGAGCTCAAAATTACAAAAATTCTGCTTACGTATTAATTGAATGGCCCACAAGAAAAACGTGTGTGTAAAAGGCCTTAATACTTCCAAGATCTTTTGGCGCTTTAATGATATTGACAGGGGGGCGTTGTTGGTACACTGTTACAAGAATCTTGTGTCGCTTGAATGACAGTGACAGGCGTCCCTATCACCGTCATTCAAGCGACAAGCTTTTGGTAAACATTTGTGCAATTGTTTTGTGAAATGTATTGAAAAAACAAGATGGCGGCAATAGTTCCGATTCCAGATCTTTCACAAACTTTTTACAACTGTACTACAGTTGTGCGCGCCGTGAAAAGTTCGTGTATCATATCCCATACGCTTGGAGTCAATAACTTCAAGTACACAGCACGTGAGTGTAGGCTCGAGCGCAAACGGATGAGGGGAGCGTGTTATGACGTGTCGTTAGAAGCTACCTTAAAATATTTCTAAAGTAGCATCCACACTTGAACTGAAAATTCTCAGCTGTAAAAAGCAACGTTTTTAATCACACGTATTTGTTATGGTCACGTTGTTTGGTCTGTTGAAACTCAAACTTATAATAATAATCATTACTTTATTCAGACTATAAATCCAAAGGCTTGTAAATCCTGATAAAACAAAACAACAAACAAAACATACCTCTTTTAAAAACCACATCATTGGGTATATAAGACACGCCTTCAGCGACCTCTAGACAGGGGTGTCTTAACTCCTCAAACACCAGTTCGTCGAGTTCCTCCGTGAGTACAGGACGCACGTACGAAACCGGAGCACTTGCTGCGGCCACCGCGAACGATACTAGCACATCCAAACGGGACAGGATGTGGGATAAACAGAACAGGCATTCGGAATATCCAGCTGAAACATTAAAGAGAGAATTGATAATTATAATACCAGCTTTTTATAGTCCCACCGCAGGGCAAGCCTCTTCTCATAAGGAGAAAGCCCCAAGCATTGCGACTTCAGCCAGTTCTGGGCTTTTCTCATCCAGCGGAATCCCGCGGCCTTCGCAAGGTTATCGGTCTACCTTGTGGGAGGCCTTCCAACGCTACGTCTTCCGGTACGCGGTCACCACTCCAGAACCTTTCGGCCCTATAAGCCATCTGTTCTGCGAGCAAAGAACAGATGGCTTATAGGGCCGAAAGGATGGTTGATGTAATTCTTCAAGCTGTGTCGGTTATCTTGGTTCTTCTACGAATCTCTCCATTTCTGATTCGATCACGTAGGGAAACTCCAAGCATAGCTCTCTCATTTGCCCTTTGGACGAATTTTAGCCTTTTAATGAGGCCCATTGTGAGCGACCATGTTTCAGTACCATACGTCATCACTGGCAACACGTACTGGTCAATGACTTTCGTCTTAAGATACTGTGGTATGTGAGACGAGAAGATATTACGCAGTTTCCCGAACGTTGCTCAGCCGAGTCGGATTCGACGATTGACCTCTTTCTCGAAGATGGGCCTACCTAACTTGACAGTTTGTCCTAGGCAAACATAATCGTTCACAACTTCGAGTGTAGTCTCCGATCTTCATGAGGGTGGGTGTCACGAGGGCATTTGACATGACCTTCGTTTTGTTCATAATAATTTTATAAACTACTCTTTCGGCAGCTCTACTGAGGTCATCGAGCATTGTACCGAGGTCCTCGGCAAACCGAAGGTGAGTGATGTACTTGCCATTGCAACCTTGATGACATTTTCCAGTGCAGCGATGAACAGTTTCAGAGAGATACTGGTGCCGATTCCCTTGTTTACAAACTAAACTAAATTTAAGTTCAGTGCATCTTTTTATTTCAATTTCATTAAGAAAAGGACAGAAGATAAATTTTAGTTTAGTTCTGTCAAATTAAACAGCACCTGCCACTACTCCACACAAGTTTAGACGTGATTAAAAACATGCCTACTAAAATTATAAATTTACGTCAAGCGCTGATCACTCAATACACGATGACGGACAAAATGCTAGGTGAGATAGCGTGCTTTTTGGCCACGCCCACCAGTGAGTTCGAGCCCGCGACTTGTTGGCTCTTAAGTTTTCACGGTAAGTTTTACAGAATAAATCGAAAGGTATGGGCCAGTACAAAATAAATTAATACAAAATAAAAAAACATTTTTAAAAACAAGCTTTTGTTTAAATGCTCTTAAAAGAAGAAAATAAACTTTAAATTAAATCAAACCCATCAATTTTGAGATTTACTTGTGTAAATGTATTAACCTATTTTATAAAATACATAACTACTTTTTTTTCTTACTTATGTCAACATCAATTCACATAATTATTGTATTTTATTTTTTATTCTTGTTGATCTACACACACACACACTACATGATAGAAAAGCTTGTTGCGAGATTTACTTATGTATTTACCTATGTTTTTTATAAAACACATACTTTTGTTTCCTTAGATTTACTTGATGTCAAGATCAAGTTACATACCTAATATTATATTCTTGTTTATCTACAAGCAAATCTCGCGACACGCTTTTATATCATATAAATTGTGTAATATAATAAATAGTTTTTTTTTATCGACGGACAGACAGACAGACACACGAGTGATCCGATAAGGGTTCCGTTTTTCCTTTTGAGTTACACCTCAAACGACGGGCTTCATCTATAAAAATTGATGGTTAAATACTTCGCCGGCTCTAGTTTGGCAGCAGCTGCTTCATTTATTCAACGTGTTGACCTTTCCTTTTTGGAAGTGGGTTAAAAACAGAAGTACCATCGCGGACGACGACGGTTGACCACTTTTGACCCTTATTGCTACGCAATATAAGGGGAACTGACACCTGTCCGCGATGGTACATTGTAATATGCTATTAATAATAGTAATTCTTGACTACTATTATATTTTACTTTCAATATAAGCGTGGTTTGGAAATAAAACATTACCTGTAAGTAAGTTTAAGTTCAAGGTATTAAATTGATCTCACCTGCTATGCCGACTATTTCAGCGACCACTTTATCTTGCTCCTTCTCATACATCGACTTGATTGAAGTATATTCTTCGGTGATATTCTCCAATGGTTTAGTTTTAAATCTAACGCCTCCCTTCACCGCATCGATTATGGTATATTTTTTGTTTCCACGCAGTGTTTGCTCTTCTTTTAACGTAACTCTGCAAAATGATATAGTTTTATTTTTTATTTATTAGGCAATTACAATTAATACATTGCAAACTTAAGTCTAAGCGCCTCATTACTTATAGAAAAGCACAGCATGCACAATAAGCGCAGATAATAACACAATTAATTAATTCATTATTTATTTATTAAACGCTAAATTTATTACAATAAGTTACATGGATAAAATAAAATTAGATTATTAGATGAGATTTTAGTTTTGATAATTTTTTGTATAAGATAAGGTTATTAGAGACACCCATTAAATGGCAAACGCGGCTTTTTTTTAGAGCAGGTATTGATGAGTGAAAGAGATAAATGTCCACTTCGTTCTCTTTGTATGCAGCATACATTCTAGACAGTGGACAGTATTGCCTTAAGTTGGTATGACATCTTGGCATGCAAAAAAGCTCATATTAGAACTTCTTAACAGATTGCGTAGCACGTGGAATAACACCCTACTGAGCAAATCGGGACAGTTCAGAAAGCCTGTTACTAGCTTCTTAAGAAAAACCAAATCTAGCATATTCCTGCGTTTCTCCAGCGACGCCATCTTAAAATACTTCAGTCTTTCTTGATGCGAGTTGAGTTTTTTGCCCATATTACTATTGTAGGTGAGATGCCATAAGAACGGTTTTTGCAGCCGTTCCATACGCTTCTTATCGTAGACAGAGAAAACTATAGACCGCTGGTCATCTTCTATCTCACTTACACAAGAAAAAGAAAAATATATACAAGATGCTTGTAAAGAAAAGAGACAGAGCCTAACATTTTCTGTCCCTTATCGCGTGTCGCGTTTTTCAAGGACAGCACTTCAGTTGCTAAACAAAGTTTGACGTTTGATACGCGTTCGAAAATTGGTTGCGATGAAATTTTAAATTATTTAATTTGTTATTTCGAAAAATACTAACTATTTTGTGTTTTTTTGTTGAGGATTGACTTTAGCTATTGCTGCAAAATGGTAAGGTGCAGTGTTTTTGATTGCAAAAGCGATAGTGAGAAGAAAATTGCCGGATTGTCCTTTCATTCGTAAGTAGCTAAATATTTTAGTTTATTCGGTGAAAGACAGTGGGAGTTTTCAACTAATATGGTTTTTAAACTATTAAAATAAATATACAGCTGTTTCAAGATAAAATGAGAGCTGAATTATGTTTTTATTATTTATTATTCTTTACATAACCTCCAAGCTCAGTGCTGCCTACTTTTTACTCGGATACTTCCCCATTTCAGGGGAAAATTGTACGCCAATAAAATAAATTACCTTCATCAATCATTTCAATCAATCAGCGTCTGTCACTACTCCATAAAAGTTTAGACGTGATTAAAAACTTGCCGACTAAAACTACGTCAATTTACGTCAAGAGCTGATTAATTTGACAGGACTAAACTAAAACTTATCTTCTGTCCTTTTCTTAATAAAATAGAAAGAAAAAGATGCACTGAACTTAAATTTAGTTTAGTTTGTGAACAAGGGAATCGGCACCATAATCAGCCCTTTTAAGTCCACTGCTAGACGTAGGCCTCCCAAAATCGATTTCCACTCAAAACAGTTTTCATCCAAAATGTGGCAAGATATGCTATTTACGATATGAATCTATGAATGAGAGTTGTACTATTAGTGTTGTTGAAGATGTAAAAAATTTAAAAATGTTTGGATCTCCTGCATTGTTACCAGTACCATAAAATATTTTATACCAGAAAATCTCCTTTTTTTAATAACTTTGTTAAAAATTTATAAAAATAATTACGGTATGATTATTTAATAGTTATTATTTCTTAAAATCAGTACTCAAAAGAAAATTGCACCTTTTTCTTTTCGCCATTTTATATGAATAACCATTACGAAGATATTTTTTTTGATTGTTATCCCTTTTGTTTACATAAATGATCTGAATTTCAGACTTAGGGTATAGATGTTTTGTTTCTATTTATAAACCCTGTGCGTTTGTACAAATTAGATAATAGAGATTGAAAAACATCTGAACATTGAAGAACATTCGGGGTAAAATCACTTTAAAGTGGGTAACCCCAAAGTTTCAAGTACCTTGATTTTCTGTCCCTTACAGCTACACGCCAAGCAGTGGTCTATAGTTTTCTATGTCTATGCTTCTTATGGACCCTATACTCAGGTGACCAGACCACACTGCAATACTCGAGATGGCTTCTAACTAGCGAGTTGTACATATTTTTTTTATGTTTGGATTTTTGAAGTTTGTACACTCTCTCATAACGAAGCCAAGCATCTTTGATGTTTTTAATATAGTTTTGTCAATATGTTCGACAAAACTTAGCTATTTATCGAACTGAACGCTCGTATGGTTTCGACTTCCGCAAGCCGCTCACCATTCAATGTATAGACTGACTGCAATGATATTCCTTTTTTTTTGTGAATTTGATGTGCTGGCATTTTATTACATTCCAAGATATTTTGTTGAGGTCACATCACTTAGTCAGCCGGTCTAAGTCGCTTTGGAATAGTTCTTTATGGCTTTGAGGTCATCAGCGAATAAAAATATCGAAAGTTCGGGAAGCGTTTGTAAATATAATTAATAAAAAGAATGAATATGTATTCATTCTTTTTATTAATTATATTTACTATGAAGAGATTCCAGCACAAACCATAACAGATCCACCGACAAACTAACTTTTTTTAAACTTTCTCCTGGCCGTCGGTAGACTCTCCCCCTCATGTGCATACAGCATAAATCTGGATTCGTCAGAAAACAATACTCTTGCCCATTCTTCGTCTCCCCATTGTGGGTGTTCGTGGGCGTAACGCAATCTTGCTACCCGATATTCCCTTTCAAGTTTTGAACCATTCACGAGTCTTTATGGGGCAAATTACCTTCAAGGAACCGCCGCCTTAGTCCGCTCGCTTACGTTGTCTCTGCGGGTTTCCCGAAGTTTATTTGTTAGTTCAACTGCCGTGAGGTACCGATTTCGGAGCATGGTCGTAACAATAAATCGATCCCCTCGAGCCATAGTACACCTCGATCTGCCGGTTCCTGATCTTCTGCCCAGCTTCTCGGAAACGTTAGACGACTCGCTGCACTGTAGAAAGTGACACGCCTATTGTTCTTGCTGTACTTCGCCGACTTCTGCCTTCTTCTAACATAGTGGCGATACGCGTACATTCTTCCGGTGTTAGTGACATGATAATAATTCAATAATGATCGTGATGACGACAATGACCGCCTTTTATCATTTTGATTTGACAGATTGAAAATAAAAGTGAGATAACAAGCAAAAGTAAAACAACCGCGAATTGAATTTGGTTCCAAATCGAGGTTTTAAAAAAAATAACTTTTTTAATTATGTTGTAGATCATTTAAGGTTTTATTTCATACGATATTAAAATTCTCTGTAATATAGTTAGTTTCATGCATTATTAATTTGCAATATACAGGGATTTTCGTCATCGACCCGTATTATTTGACCGCGAGCGTAGTTGAACTCATTTTAAACTTATACTCTAACTACTACTACTTTAACTCTTTATATTTTGTCAAGCCGTAAAAACCGTGCAAAGCAGAGGCGGGTTGCTAGTTTTAGATAAAAAATAGGAATACACAAAACAAACAATAATGTTCCTACCTGAAAAAGAATCCATTTTGAGGATTACTGTCTAGCTTGATAGTCTTGCCGGCATCAAGTCCAAGATCCCTGGCCGCTTTGTTAAGTTCCTTTTCAGCTGACGATTGCATTTGTTCCAATTGGTCTCCTAAGCTCTGAAGTTGTTCATCGAAGGATGGCTTTACGAGGAAATCACCTGAAAACACACTTATTTTTAAATGTCGCAGTATCGTCGTATCGTGAACATCATTATGTTTTGTTATATTGGGAGGGTTTGACCAAAGCTATCACCCCCTACAGTATGTCGGTCGATTTCTGGGACAGCCTGTATATTAATTAGAATTTAAACATAAGGTACAATAGTTCATTAAAAAAAAAATGGGACATCTTTTCTTGTTAAAAACGTATACACATTACAAAACGTATACATATTTATGTGTATTTATTTGTGCTTATATTTATATATAATAAGATTTATATATTGAATTTATAGTTTGTAATAGGTTTATGTATATCTTTATATTTAAATGAATATTTATTCCTCAATTTTCGCTATTGCACCTACTACTGTATGTCTCTGCATCACCCAAGGGTTGACTGGTAGAAAATGCCTATGGCATTAAGTCCGCCTCTGTACATGTTTTGTGCTTAAAGTATTAAATAAATAAATAAATAAATAAAAACTAAAGAGGCGCATGTCGTGTGCGTGCCTCGTTTGCGCAGACTTCTGGAATCGCTTGCACTTGCACACATATCCGAGGCGTTAACAACACTTAAAATGAGTTGTAGAGTGTGGATGGGAGTGAGTAACTCGGTGTGAGTATGGGTGAGTACATGGAAAATACAATAAATGGCTCTAAAGTTTAAACTTAGATTAAATTTTGAACTCATTTTGTAATGAGATGAAATAGGTTTTTAGTTTTGGTAGATCCTATAACAAAATGTGATGATGTAGGTTAAAGTGAAAAAGTAATGTTACCTCTGTCAACGGCCTCCATATCGACGGTAGTTTCTATCATCTGCAGGAACTTGCCCAGGTCTTCATTCAGCTCCGATATTGGTTCAGTGATTGATGAATGAACTGTTGCGTTCTCTGCTTCAGCTAGACAACGTAGCAAAGATGGCAGCCTTTGGATAGCCTGGAATTAGTCATATTGTGTTAATTTTCAGAATAACAAAACCATCATACCCGACTTCCTAAAAGGAGTAGACGGAGGTGTACTGACTAACACAGTTTATAGATGGAAGAGGGGAAGTACTATTTATTGGGCATAATTTTAACTTATTTGGACTTTAAGTATACATAACGCGACATTACTCCGTGAAGAGGTCAGCTCCGAACTAGTCGGCTATACCTGAAATATACATGACGTCGCCTTAGAGTGAAAACCTCGTATATGCGAAAAAGGAAACTTTACAAGAGGAAGAAAAAACTGCGCCCTGTAAAATTCTTTGAGTGTGGAATATTCAAACTCGTCATAGATGGCGTTACAGGTTGCAAAACTTTTTTTGTGTGAAACTAGGACGTGCGTTGAGAGGTTTTGTTTCCAAAAATGTAATAAAATAAAAATGACCAAAATTGCATTCCCGAGATTTTCAATCTAAGGCGTCTATGAGAGGTTTTACTCACAAACATTATATACATGACGTAATTTTCAATTTATGCTGACTGACAGAAATAAACCACGGTGCCGCATTGATGTCTTTTCAAGCTCAAACGATTGCGTCTACGATTCACCTTTCTCCAAAAGTTAATTTGGAGTTAATTTCTGTGTTAATTTGTGTAAAGCGTAATTTTTTCTTTGGATTAAACGACAAGATATCCCCACTGGCCACTGGGCCAAGAGCTCAGGAAAAGGGAAATCTACCCAATTCACACACATTCTTATTGCCTTTCATGCACGAGGTTGTGGGTTAAAATTCGGGCAAGTAACAATGTGACTTTTTCAACTAATATGTACTTTCTGGCTAACGTTGCTCAACAAGCCGCTAAGCTGAAGTGGAACTGGGTTGGCCACGTCTGCCGTATGAGCTGTGGGCCAAAATTACCACTATGTGTGTGTGTGTGTGTGTGTGTAACCTTCCTCGATAAATGGACTATCCAACAGAATTTTTCAATTCCAACCAGTAGTTTCTGAGATTAGCGCGTTCAAACAAACAAACTCTTCAGCTTTATAATATTAGTATAAATAAGTCTGAAATCGCCAATCCATCTTAAGCAAGCGTGTAGATCAATGCTCGTGCCTTCTCTTTATGAGAAGAATTCTTTGCCCTGCAGAGGGACAGTAATAGGCCGTTATTATTTTACCTGATAAATCCGATAGCAGTCATGTAAGTTAGCCTTCTTCCTGGTCAGTCTCCTGGCCAATGCCTGCAGGTCAGGTATCCTCCTCAGGTGGTCTTCGTGCAACTGTAAACGAAGCTGGGAGTTGCTCATCAGCAACTGAACGATGTCCAGTCGTTCGTTGATCAGGTTTATATCGCGGAGCGGCTGTCGTAGCCATTGGGCTAAAAGACTTTAAAAATAATTCTAGTTATTATGGGTGAAATTTTTGAATAATTGACATTTAATTATTTATTTATTTATCTTTACACAAAAATCTTAAGGGGAAAGCGCTAAGGTAGCCCGCGAAATTATGTTTTTTGCTATTTGCAGTTCACTGTCTGGGTGTTTGTTGATAAGTATGATACGCGACCGTAACAATATGTATTTACAGAATTATAATCATTAGAATCAATAATACAACTAAGTTAAGTTCGTATAATCTGATTAAATGACTATTTCATGAAAGCATGACGTTTATTTAGGATTGTACTGGAGTTGCATTACTGATTCTTAGGAGTGGGCGTTGCGACGACGAACCGTTTTCAAAGACCGTTTTGTGTTCTGCGACGATGAAACCGTTTTACGTCCTGGGTTCAAACAGTCTTCGTTGCACAAACCAGTCTTTGAATTATTTAGTGCGATTTTTTATTTTACGTCTATGAAAATACAGTCTAGAACACAATGAGTCAACTATCTCGTCTGGCGCGTCATCGTCGGTTCGTTTACAAAACAGTCCTTGCAACAGAAAGTGAACTTTATGTCAATGAAATACAGTCGATAATGTATTACCAGTTTTCAATGCGTCTCGTTCCGTTCGTTTGCAAAACAGTCCTTACAATAGAAAGTGAACTTTATGTCAATGATATACAGTCGATAATGTATTACCTTACCTTACCTACCAGTTGTCAATGCTGTCGTTCGTGATGCGACGATCTAACCTCTTGATAGTTGTAAGAAACTGCAGCTATTTCACTCGACGAAAACGCAATTTTATTTCATGTTGGATAAGTTTCGACGTCCGTCTTCAAACCAGTTGCAACGACGACCGTTTTTTGCAACCGTATTCGTCGTCGGGAAAATGGTTGCGTTTCATCCGTCAAAAACCCGACAACGAACCACTACTACTGATTCTTATGATTATAACTCAGTAAATACATATTTTGTTACGGTCGCGAATCATACTTTTATCAACATATACCCAGATAAATGAGCTATAAATTGCAAAAATCGTAAGAAAAATTGAATTTCGCGGGCTAACTTAGCGCTTCCCCCTTAATAGAGAAAAATACATAATGTAGATAATATAAGAGAGGAAAGGTAAAATAAGGTACTTAAATATTTAACATTAGCTTCTGGAAAAAAATACAACACAATGACGTCACATTTTTAAAAACGCTGTTTTTGGTAACTCCTATTATAAAATTCATTAAGCGCAATAAATAACTTACCTCACGTGTTAACACGTCTAATCATGAAAAAAAAAAGAAGCCATAGTATATATTAATCACTAATGGAATATTATGAATAGGACCTAATTAAATAATATTGATGCAGTGATATATCAAGTGTCTCACGATGATGTCAGAATGACAAAACCAGATTCTTTTTAAAAATGAATCATTGTAACTTTGTTAAGATGAATCATTTTAAGAAACAGACAACTTTGTTTACTTCAATTTAACCCATCTTTATAAAGAAACAAAAAATGCTCAAATCTTTAAAAGATTTGATTATTTATTTATTTATTAAAACTTTATGCACAAGTAAAAAAATACTGGTACTACATTATGTTTCTCTCTTTCATAAAAGTCTGAATCGGAATGTTGAATGTCCAGAATTTGGTATTTTTTACCATAATGTTTAAGACTCCTCGAAGATGCGTTTTGCCATCATTTGCTGGACTTATTTGATGTGAGCGAATGCCCATACACCCGCTAACTGGCAAATATTTTAACCTCAAAATAGTGTCCGTGTGAAACAATATAAGATATGAAAGCATACCGTTTGCCCTGCTGCGTGCGACATCTATCAAGCAAGCCGTAAAGACTCCTCGAGGGAGCGTGCGACGTATCTCCAAGTTCAGGGAACACGTTGAGGGCAGATAGAGCTGCTGAGTCCAAGTGTAGGAAACAGTCCGCTTGAATGGTTGTCAGACGAAATCTGAAACAATATTGGAATGATTGACGGACCTTAAACGATTTTTTGCTATTTTTAACAGTATGCAATTTCACGTTCAAAGTTAGCTGTTCATTCACGTATGTTAAAGAAAATCTCAATACATCAGAAACAGTAAATTATTGGGTGGGTACTATTAAACTTATTAATGCGAACCCAAAGTTTGTTGTTATTGAATGACAAACAAACCCAACTGGCTATCTGGTAATTACCACCGCCAAATACATCAGCAATACTTGAGGCATCGCAGATACATCGTCATCCCCGTGGCGAAGCTGTAATGTCGCATGTCAGTTGCGACGTCGACAACGCCGCATGCGAACTGCGCATGTAGCGTTTCTCAAGAAATTTTCATTTTTTTAATCATTTTTTCAGTTACTATTCCTTTATTTCAATGTAAAATAACATTCTCTGTACGCAGCACTCCATGTATGTAAATAAAACAGCTAAACCAAAAATAAAACTGCATTGGATGTTGAAATACTCTAACGAACCACGCGTGAAATCAACTTTATGCCTAGCTTCAGAGTTTATTGAACTCACCGCGCCTCGTGGCGGGGAGGGCAGCCGAAGGCTAGCTGCGCTTCCGTTCGCTACGTGCGTTTTGCCACGGTAACGATACATTGCGTGTGAGGTAATAAAAAAAATCTGGTTAGCGGATTCCCATAACGTTCTGAAATAATTTTATGTACCAGTCATCTTAGTATGATATATTGAATTCACCCCATCAGTCTGCGGAGGGCTGTCCCTTACACCCTGTATAATTTTTAAATGATGAGCCACCAAAAAATCCATACGAAAACATCTGCATCCAACATCCCTGGTATACTACTACTTAACCAATTTGCACATACCTTCCAAAATTAGTACCATCATTCAACAACGCAGAGTATTTAATAGCTGCAGCCAAACTGGTCATGGCGACATCTTTCCTAGTCTCCGGGAAAGCATTCGCGTCTTGTTGTTGATTCTCCTTGAATTTGAGCAGTCGGTTCAGATCCTGTATGAGCCCTTCAGTTGAAAACTCAGCCTTCTTCATTTTAGTCACAGTGACGTTTGTCCGTTCCATCACTTTTCTTAATGCCTTATACTGTAAAATGTTAAAAATTAAATCTATTTTAAGCGCTCCTGCTGAGGATGTGGTGCTGGGTTCGTCTCCCGGGTCGGAGAGTGGCTCAGTAGCAGCCCAGAGTTTGATTTGTACCCGGTTGATGGCAATAGGCTCGCTCCCTATTACATGGGACTTAAACATATCTGGCTAAGAGCGGGTTGTTTCACGTCCACTTAACGCACGCGTATACGTCATATACGTCATAACCGTTGTTTCACAAAATTATGCCCTTGACGTTCGTTAAAAATAACGATTACAATAACAGGTGTGGTTAACGTCATTTTATTCTTTTACATTTGAACTTTGACGATCGGTTTTTATGTAGTGAAACAACGCTTTGTATTTAACGAACGTTAAACCTCATATGTAGTCGTTATTATTTGACATACGTATGATACGTTAACGAACCGTTTGAAACAAACGGCCCTTAAGGGTCCGTGCACGAAAAAAACTCTCTTTTGGCAATTTCTTATCTAATTGTGAGAAAACTTGAAATAATCGAAACATTAAGTCTGTGTAACTATAAAAGTACAGTTTTCATGGTGCTAAACCATTCGTGTCAGTCACAGCAGCTTTTACTAGTTTTATCATTTTTGTGCTCTTCAAAATTTAGTTTATTTCGCCATTGATTTCCTTAATGAAGATATTGTATAATCATTAAATAAAATTTTGATTATATTTAAAGGATAACTGAAGGCTAATTTGTGATTTTTAAATTTCTTGATATGATTTGCTAAATAATAGGAAAAATATATATTACTGACAAGATTTAAAACAAAAAAATGGTTTTTTCAATATTATTTTTCTGCTATATTTTGTATGGAAGTTGCAAAAAGTGGTTCCGCCACATGCAAGTAGACCATATAATGATGTTGGTGATATTTTTTAATGTTCAAAATCAAAAGTAGTTTCTTGTAGAATGATGATCAAATGCCAGTCTCGCGTCATTTTTCGGAAAACTTGTTGCAAATATTAGTGATTTACCGTGAATACTTAATTTATTTGAAAAATCCCTTTCAGCCACATGCAAAACAAAGAACACGACTTTTCAAATCTCAAATAATTATGAATAAATTATTTTGCCCTTTCTCACAAACAATGAACAAAATTGATCAAAATCAGTCGATTTCGTGCACGGCCTCTTAATGTGCGCACGCGACCGGCGACACGCTGCAGAATGAAAGGAGCCTAACTCTGTAACCTAATGCTGTGTGTACTGTGGGTCTAATAGTGTGCTTTGTTTAATTATCAGGATAAACATGTTTTTAAATTTAAAAAAAATAAAAAAAATATCGTGTAAATCGTCATTCTGTGACAACATATAGGGTGGATTTTTGAGGTGGGGCAGTAAGGGCAGGTACATTAACCGTTGTAGCTACAGGAAAACGGTTTGAGACTGTCCTTATTTTTTAGAGAAAGTTTTGACCCTGTATATTTTTTTCAAAATCTGTGAATGGCGATCAAAATTTCTTAAAAAATTATGGACAGTCTCCTGAAACCGTTTTTCTGTACTACAATGGATAAGTTACCCTTACTGCCCCGTCTAAAAAATCCAACCTGTTTATGAAATGGCAAAAAAAATAATTTATTCCCTGTATACCAAATTCTTTTACTATTTGTACTTACATCATCCTGTTCGCTAATCGGTACGAGACATTCGGAGGGCGCCATCTGTACCGTGATAGTTTCTAGCTCTGTAAGCAAGTCATCATCGGTGAACTCCGTAACAGACATCTGGTAGTCGCCGGCAGTCACGCAAGCTACGCCCAGAAGACGACCCTAAAATATAATGAAGATATTCATTATATGATAGCAATAAAGTAAGGCGGAGTCGCGACAAGCCACGAACGATACCGCGAGAAAAAATGAGTAAGGAGAAATGAGGAAGGAGGAGGAGAGGAAGGAGTAATTTAACAAAATGAATGGTTACAGAAGGTGGCTGGTACACAGCAGAGCACACATTATCTGCGAACTTTAGCAGTAACCGTCACTGAGCTTTAGTAACCACGTTCAGTTCTTACGGCCTTGCCACGACGAGCGGTAAAAACAAATATACATACAAAAATGTAGGAACCATGCCACGAGGCGCCGCTCACAGCGGAACGTGAGCAGTTTTTGCTGAGCGGCGAGCGGCAGCGGCGTACGACGCGGCGCGCGGCATTATCAAATGTACGGGCGAATGATTGAGATGATGACTCAGAGCGGCACGAACAGCGGCGGTGGAGCGGCGGCTTGACGATTATAATATTTTAAAATTGTGTACTCACCACGGGCAGTAAAAAAGAAAGCCCTCTATCGCATATTTACAACCCTCGCCTGCGGCTCGTGTCACAAATACCTGCGATTTCGGGCTTTCTTTCTTTTACAGCCCTTGGTAAGTAATGTACTATTACACGATTATGTAGCGGTAAATGAACTCCGAAACATTTATTACATAAATTTCAGAAATCGACAGCGTATATGGATGTCAAAATATCCTCAGCATAAATTTTAAAAGTGTTATTAAGAGGTAATTAAACTGATAATTTATAAAAGTACCTACCAGGAAACCTACTAATATGTTAATATAGGCCGATAGAGTTGTCAACAGAGTATTATGTGCTTAGTTTGGATTATTTACCAATTTCAACGCCCCGCCTGCCGTCACCGCGCCGCTTGCCGCGCCGCTCGCCGCGCCGCCAAAGTCGTAACCAGGCTCTTAGAAGTATTTGACATTATAAACTATGGTTGGAAGACCACGTTCAACTGCAAGTTGCTGTTGCCGAATCTTTTAAAGTCGATAAGGGCAGTCAGATTTCTGAAGTAAACATATTTTTATTTTTGACATTTTAACGACCTATTTGTAAAGAGAATGCCAATGACTTCAGGGACTCATAATAAAACCGCCTTTAAATAGGGATGTGTCCTGGGTAAAAAAAAAGAAAAACTGTTTAGTCCGTCAATCAGATAATAAAAAATATTAGACACGTATTTTTTGCTTTATCATATTAATAAAAAATTACTTAGATAAAACACATTAAACTTGGGGAGTGGGGGCTCGTTACGTCACAGCTACGTATAAAATCTACTGAGAAGTGACATGCCACATTTGAACTCAATGTATCGCCGTAAGGTTTTGATTACGTAAAAAAATTAAAAATACGTGTCCAATATTTTTTTATAATCTACATGAAGGACAAAAAAAAATTATTTAGTCATCATCCCTATTCAAAGTAAGGTTTTACAAATTGATCCGCAATTTCCGATACTCTGTATACCGCATTTAGATCGCCAGCAATGAACACGATATTAATTTTAGACCTTGCACCAAACAATAACATAAGAATGAAATTACTTTTGTAACTGCATCTGTCTTTATATGAACTGCCATCAAACATGGCGTCGTTTCGTCAGAAGCTCCCAATCCTTCGCCAAGTATTTCTTCCAGCTGGGACAGGTATCCAGGAGAACCTTTATACTTCAGCGACCAATCGCTCCCTTTAACAGAACCTTCAGCCATATATATTTCTACTCTGTAACGCCTTACCTGTGAAAATAAAAATAATAAGTATTGTGTATAGAACCATAAAGTTTAATAGTGTTTACTAGATTTATTTCTTAATCTAAAAGTCACGATAGTATTTTTTCTTGAACACTGTTCGGGCAACAAATTTTGACTAGGTGAAGTGCGTGAGTGATTATTAAATAAATAAAGATGTAGGTATTATATCGAAGACAAGTATGAAGTCTACAAAAAATATTAATATATTATATAATATATTAATATTTTTTAACTTTACATCTTTATTTATTTAATAATCACTCAGGTTTTCCCCACACCCTTTTCTAGCTGCTAGCTTATTGGCAATTACAATCTAACCAACATTATTAACACTAAGACAGTATGAAATATCGTCATCTTATGCGAAATCAGGCCAGTGAACAGAGGTGGAGATAAATGGCTCATTATAAACGTGCAGTCAATTTATCTATAACATAGTATACACATGATATTTATTCATTTTTGTTACTGTAGATGTAATTGCAATCATGTTATTTGTCCCGAAATAATGGATCTAACGTAACGGGTAAGTAGCTTACATCATTTCTAACAACTAATTTGCACAGTAAAAAAAACCGGTAAGGTAACCAAGATATTTTTTTTTAGATTTTTACCATTTTCTTGAAGTGTGCCATTATTTAAAAAACTTGTACAGTTACTAAGGTTTGCAAATTGATATAAAATTAAGTCTAGTCCTTGTGGTTACAAAGATATTGCTAAAATCATACCTAAAAATGTTATTATTTGCAGCGACAGCATTAAAAACACTGCATGCTGGTAGAGAAAATGGTAAAACTCGAAAAAAAAAAAAAAAAATTGTTATCTTACCAGTTTTTTTTTATCTGTTCAAATGAGTTGTTGGAAATAAGGTAAGCTACCTACCCATTACGTTTGATCCATTATTTACGGGACACCTTGTATATATCTATTTCTTTTTTTTTAATCTTCTATATAGGTTATTTTCTATTTTGTGAATGTAACAACGTTGTAGGCCTAGCAGAGTGTAGATTTGTTGGCACTTTTCTATTTTGTTAAGTACCTGGTAATTGTTGAAAGGCCTACACTGTCCTGCCATACCTATTAACACTGTTATTTGATAATATTGTAAAGCCAATTATTTTTAAAAGAGTAACCGTGGAGTTTCTTGCTGGCTCTTCTCCATAGGAAACGACTAATTGGAACCGTGCACCTAGCTTCTGACGTTTCATAAGTGCCCATGTAGGTTTATGTAAAATAAAATATTATGATTTTGATATATATATAGTTATACATTCCCAGTATAAGCTGATGTCGCATTGTCTATAATTTCCGTACAATAAGAGGCCAGTTTATGCTGGAAATGTATAGCTTGATGTGTAGCCGTGTGTACAACACAGAGGGGCTTGCGGCTAAGTAATAACAGCCGCACGGGTCGATCGATCTGAAGCTACGCTTGCCGCGGTTTATCCGTGGATGGGTGACCATCTTTACATACAAAAACCCCTCCGTACCTCGGAAAGCACGTTAAGCCGTCCCGGTTGTTATTTGTAGATCTTTGACAGTTGTTATTGATGGTCGTCAGAATCCCGAAATCCTGACAACCAGTCTTACCACGGGATATCGCGTTACCCATTAACTGGGTTGTGGAGGTCAGATAGACAGTCGCTCCGTATAAAATACTGGTATTCAGCTGCACCCGGTTAGACTGGAGGCTGACCCCAACATAGTTAGTAAGTAAGTAATCATTTATTTACCAAAAAACTTAGCCTAGGAAACATCAGTGCTGTTTCAATAAGGGATGGGTATGGCTATTATAGATGAGTAAGACCCTGCCCTTCAAACTAAGAAAATCCTGTATATTGAAGGACAGTGAACTTTAGTGAGATTGACACGATTTACAAAAAATATTTATAACGTATATTGGTGATAATTCTGATGTTAAGAGCCCATACAACGGTCCACTAGCGACTAAAAAATCAATCTGCCTAGCCTTTTCCCAACTATGTTGGGGTCGGCTTCCAGTCTAACCGGATGCAGCTGAATACCAGTATTTTACATGGAGCGACTGCCTATCTGACCTCGACAACCCAGTAACTGGGTAACACGATACCCCTTGGTAAGACTGGTTGTCAGACTTTTTGGGCTTCTGACGACCCTTAACGACTGTCAAAGATCCACGAATGACAGCCGGGACCAACGGCTTAACGTGCTTTCCGAGGTACGGAGGAGTCTCGGTATGTAAAGATGGTCACCCATCCACTGACCAACCCCGGCAAGTGTAGCTTAACCTGACGTATCGACCCGTGCGGCTGTTATTACTTAGCCACGAGCCCCTCTAGCCACAATACTTAAAACAAAAAAAAAAAAATATCTCGTGTCTGACAAGGAATTATGAAAAATGTCTCAACAGCGACCTCGGTAAGGGTGTCTAGAATGTTCTAATACCTTTTATAAAGTTTCATATTGAGATACGAAGCAACAAAATTCATTCTAAAGAAAAACGGCCACATTCCTCTAGATCGTATTTTGTTATTCTAGACACACTTACCGAGGTCGCTGTTGAGACATTTTTCATAACTCCTCAGTCACGAGATACTTTTTCAAAGGAGTGGCGCTAGTGGACTCTTGTACGCCCTCTTATTGTGATGTGATGTGTTGATGTTGATGTGATGTTGTTTTATTGAGTGGGTTTAGTGGTTATTTGTGAGGAGTGTTTGTGTGAGTGTTTCTGTGGGGTTTAGGTCTGTTGGTGTCTGTGTGAGTGTGGTTGCTGGGAAAAGGCTAGACAGATGATGATGATAGTGTAAAACAGTAGAGTAAAACAATTAATACAATTAAAACGTGTTTAAGATGATCCATGTTTACAAGAGGCCGATATACGTGAGATAGCCCTGATAAAGTTTAAGGTCACGTGTAATTACGCGTTGTACGTTGTAGTTTCCTCGTGCTTAGATCTTTCTGATTTATCGCTATTGGTCATATTATAATTATTAACAACAAATCGTTTCGACAAATCTATATCTTCTTACTATATAAAACAAAGTCGGGTTATTTACACCATTTATAACTCAAGAATGGCTGGACCGATGATCTTGGATTTGTTGGATTTGTCTCCGCCCCGAATAGTAGAATAACTATTAAAAAAAATGTGAAAAATTCATATACCCATATATATATATATATTTAATTCTCTTTCTGATACATTTTGTGCACAACGGCTTTTTAGATGATATCTCGAGAACGGATTGGGGAATGGGACAAGACAAGTCGCGGGCAGAAGGTAGTCTATATACATAAATGATACATTGAAGTCACTTTCCGTGTCTGCCTGTGTGATTGCGCTGTTCTTCTAAACTACACACCGGATTATGTTTTTTTTTTTTTTTTTCACCATTTTTAGACCTTAGAGAATGTGTATTATAATATGAATGTGTATTAAACTTAAATATAATGAAATCTCGATGTTTTTTGAAGTCGTGAAAACCGTGCGAAGCAGGGCCGGGTCGCTAGTATCCAAACTATTCACTATATTCCGTCCACTAAGAGAATGCTTTTTTGACACCTGTCTGATCTGGAACTAATAAAGTTTAAATTTGTAAAACACATATTCATTTGTATGAAACTGACAGGTGTCAAAAATTCATTCTCTCGGTGGACGGAATATAATAAAAAAAAAGAAAGAAAGTATAACGTTTATTTGGTCACAGTTCGTGAAACACAAAATACAAACAAATTAAAAAGTGAAAACATAAAAATATATGTTATAAAACAAACAGCTGTGTGCCTCACGGTTGCGCCAAAAAGGTTCATTTCAGCATTAATGCCAGACAGATGCTGTCTGACGCTGGTTTTCTAATGAACCTGTAGGGACAAGTGACGGGGAGTACAAACAGCTTCAAAATACCTAATACATATTTTTTTTACTAATAAATAAATACATAACTGAACATGTAATCAAATCTAATAACAAAAAAATTGCGAAAGCAACAAAGTCTCAGCAAAACATGTTAGGAGTGATAGCCTGGTGGTGTGACAAGTCATCGGTCTTGAGTTCGAACTCAAGGTACCTCTGACTTTTCGGATTCATGTGCGTATTATATAATTTTTCAATTCCAACCAGTAGTACCTGAGATTAGCGCGTTCAAACAAACATTAGTATAGATTATCCACTTGCTTAAAAAACAGTGAAGGGAAACATCGTGGGGAAACCGGCGTGCCTTAGAGGTATTTCTCGATGGCACGTGAAGCCAAGTCAGAGGCCCATGGGCGACATAAAAACTGTGCTTAAAAGGTTAGATAACCACACGAAAAGAAGAAGATCGACTAATAAAAAATGCGTAGAGTGTTAGCCAATTCAAAATAAGTGATAAGTGAGAATGGCAAACAAAATATAGTATTTTGGCCCAAAATTCAGCAACGCAAACTGTTGAGTAAATCATTATTAAATGCAAGTTTCAGTTTTGGACAATTTTTTTGTAAAGCTGAGGCCAAACGAACGTAACTTTGTGAGTCGTGAGTCGCAGAATTTCGGTCGCAGAAATCCTGCTGCATTCGGTTTCATACAAAAGTCCTATTTGATTCACACGGCTACACAAAATGAGTTGTCTGCCGACTCACACGCGTTATTCGGACCGAATTGAGTTTGCGGCGAGAGGGGGGCGACTAGTATCCATTGCACTACACAAACACCCAATACAAGCGTTGAAAAGAAACTGAATAAATTACGCTCGTCTGGCAGCCCAACAGAATTTCTGCCGAGCAGAAATTACGAGACTCACAACTCAAAAAATTAACCTCGTCTCGCTTCATCCTTACACAGACACACAGTGAGTTTTGTGTGTCGAGAACAGAATCGAGTTGCGAGTGACCGTGGTAGTGGTACTGAGCGCAAAAAACGAACAAGAAAGAGGGTAGACCGTTTTGTCTGCTCATAAACACCCACCCGCAATGACTTCAGTTTATCCGTGATTATGGTGCTTGCAATAGCGCCGAAATATCGGGAACTCAAATCTAGTAAACATGGTAAATATCCCGATTGTGTTAATAATAATTTTTATTGTATAAAAAATAAAAAAAATAAATAATAACTAGTAGCTATACATCGCTAGGTGTTAAAATATCAAAACAACATTGACCTTATCTCCAACATATCGTCATGTGCGACACATAGTTCAATGTTCTTTTATATCTATCAAGCATTTGACACTGAACACTGTTATGCATAACAAGACGTTTATTATTTTTAGGAATCAAGGATGTGGGACTTACCAACAAAATCTTTTTTATCAGAATTTCGAAATTGCCTTTCGACAATACGAGGTAGTCGAGGCGATTCGGTTCAAGGCCCATCTTCTTAATGTTCGCCACTGAGGAAAATACTTCCCTGGCAGCAGTAGTTGCGTCAACTCCATGGACACTGTAGTAATCATTGCGGTCAAAAATCCTCACCGTTGTAGCAGGTTTCTGAAAAATTTGCGGTCCTTTAAAACTACTACTTCGAATCGGATAAAACAGTTTTTTTTATCAATACAATTATTTTATTACGCATTGCTCATAATTATATATAAAAAATCTAACATAAGTACTGTTGCATGTCATGCGGTCTGTGAGATGGCTCATGTCCAGCAGTAGAAAATACTATGACGATATTTTTATGCTTTATACAATGTTTAACAAAAAAATGAAAACCTCAGCGTCTCCAGCAGATTGTGAGGTTAATTAATACGTGTTACTGTATGATAATAAAAGTTCTTTAGAATTTTATCGTAAATAAAAATAAAAAAACCAATTATAAATTACAAGGAAAAATTATACAAACAAGTCAATACCGTATAAAATATTGCTATCGATAATGTACTAAAAGTGTCAGTCCTTATTACTCCTCAGTTAATGTCCCATTTTTAAATAAGAGCAATGTCATTACTGAGTATTGTTATTTATGATGTAATACATAACCGGCAGAGAACCAAAGTTGTCGACATAGCTCACAGAATAAGCAAGCTGAAGTGGCAATGGGCCGGCCATATTAGCCGTAGAACCGATGACCGCTGGGGTAGACGTGTTCTTGAGTGGAGACCGCGAATCGGCAAACGTAAGGTAGGAAGTCCTCAGGCTAGGTGGAGCGACGATCTCCGCAGGGTGGCTGGTAGCAGCTGGATGAGAGTTGCCGAGAATCGAGCCGAATGGCGTGCAATTGGAGAGGCCTATGTTCAGCAGTGTACTGCTATAGGCTGATGATGATGACATAATTTCTCTCTGGAGCGAGAGATTGTCTACAACAGTCTAAAGGGCAAAGGCCTCGTTTCACCCATAGAAGTAAAAAGCATCAATCGCTAACTTTGCTTTGTGCCGATTGAAGGTTTCTGGCTATTAGGCTCTAAGAGCTCTATGGTCAAGGCCGCAAATGCTAATACCTGCATGGATTTTATAGAACGTGTACACATAATCATATTCGGTATCAGCCCGTATTGGGCCTTGATGATAACTTAGAAAGTACGTGCATAATGTGCATTTGAAAATCAGACTGGTATATACCAGGTCCGATCCAGCAACCTCATGATCGAGAAGCTTGTCGTTGCTCCATGAACAATTAGGTGTTTGGCACCATGCATAAAAACATTAAAATCCTAGAGTAAAGTAATGTTATTAACAACAACATACTGGTTGTAATATTATTATAACCAGTGTGTTATTATTATAACTATTTATATTCCACGAAATGGCGACAAATAATTGTCATATTATTAGTTGATTCGGAGAGTCGGGAGAGAAAGATAAGAATATGCAAAAGGTCATCAAACTAACCAGAAATCGCGTATTCAATTGGCTTATAGGAAATCTTATCGGTGTAATGCGTGTGTATTTGTATAGGTATTAGTGAACCATAGAAATAGTTACAAAATCACAACTGCAGACCTAGATGACACAAGCATAGATACATAGTTAGTAATAGCTAATGCTTTGACTTAGTTGAAACTTTATGAATGAAGTCACTTTACCGCTGAATCATTGAGCATACAAACACAAACCTATAAGTTGACAATCACCAATATAAATAACAGTGATCGTTGGGCCACTCAAGGTTTTGGACTCGAGATTTAGTTTATTTGCAAGCCCGCTTCTGAGAATAAAAGATCACTCATGTTCCGGTCATGAGGTTATCTGGCTGGAGATAGAATATTAAAGCTCAATAAATTGGCGCGTCCTGATCAACCAATGTCAGTATGCGACACGCACTAGTCGCGGTGTGAAATTGTAATATTTGTGCAAGTGCTCCATATTTTATTGATAAAATAGGTAAGTTATATTTTCCGCCGTAAGTATTTTCTGCAGCTGCCTATGTCAAAACATAGTTTTTTTTTTAATCGCATAGATGTTAAACATAACATCACGCCTTGTTTCCCCGAAGAATTAGGCAGAGATGTCCCACATTTCGCCAGTTATGATAAGTCCCATGTAATAAAGTGGCGAGACTATTGCTATCATCCGGGTACAAATTCAGACTATAAAGAATTAAAGATATAATTCTTTAAACGCATTTCAGTAATACGAAAACACATATTTTTATATTGAATGCAATTGTAAATGTTTGAGTAAAAGTGTTATATTTGATACGTACGTTAAAAATTGTGCATTAATTATGGGATTCGCTAGTGTCAAAGGGTGACTATTTCATAGATAATCTATTGAAGTGCCTACGGCCCGCGACATGTTTCTTCTGGGTTTCGAATTCTTTATAGTTTAAATACCCCAGGCTAGATTTTCGTCAGTTCCATTATGGTGAAATGTGTGTGTACACTTAAGTTTTACATACAAGCGTGAATTATGGTTATTAAACTAGTGATTTCTTTATCTTGGTTGTTATTTTAACTTCTTTTGTTTAATCTTGGCATTGTAACATTTCGATGATGATGGTGTTATGTAACATTTTAAATAGCGTGGATCAGGGGCAATTATAATAAATTATCGTCCTCAAATTGCTCTCAATACTTGTTCCTTACCTACTATTAAACGCTCATGATAGTTACGTCATACATGAATGACGTTAGCGTTTTCATAAAGAAAACTGGTGTTGAAACTAATAACTTGAGCTTTTAGCTTAAGTAAGGTGTTATAGCATTACGTACATAGTTTTATTTTATTTTACATTAAATTTATTTTATGACATGTTATTGATTAGGCAACCAGAACAAATTTGTTTAATTTTGGTATATTATTATATATATTATATTTTATTATGTTGAAATAATCGCCTGTTGACACTTAATGATACCAAAATACACTTATACATAAATTATCACCGCTTCGTCAATTGTCATTAATTTAGTTAGAGGTGAGGTTGACTATTTGTACTTGCTAGCTAACCCAGGGATTCTTGATTTAACTAATAAACGGTATCAAAACACAATTCAACAACTCTCCTCAAAGGCACTGTGCAATGTTGCATAAAATAGTGTTAACTCTGCTTGCCTTGCGGTCTTCACCCGTTTAATTAACGATGAAATGTCTCTGCTAGAAACAGAACGAGACGGTGTTTATTTATTAGTAATTCCCTTACAAACAAAAAAATAAATAAGTTTTGTTTTATCGTTTCAGACTGAACCAACACTTCAACATGAAGCGTCTTATGGTCTTGGGCGCAGTCTGGGCTCTAGCAGTGGCTAGGCCTGAGCTATACAAAGAAAAGGAAGATTTCCAATTTTCAAGGAGCTCCTCGGATGATGGAACTAAATCAGGGTTTTATGGCGCTCAGAGAGGTAACATGGGCGGCAATTTCGAACGCGCTCATAACATGGACTCGTTAGCTCAAAATCAAATGAGTGGTCTCGTGCGGCAAGTCGATGGAGAGTTAGGTGATGGCGCTAAGACGAGAGCTGGAAGTGTGTATAGCGCTGCCAACTCCAGAGGGACTTATGGCACAGGTCATTTTGACCTCAGCAATCTCGGTGGGCGTAACTTCGAGGAAGGCACTTCTTACGGCAACTCACAGTCACAATCAGCAGCTTCAGCGTACAATGCTGCAGGTTACGCCAACAGTCAATCACATAGTTCAAGACACAGTGGATATCAAGCGGCAGGACATTCAGGTCTTACTCTCCAATCTGATGATCTTCAGGCACTAGATCAAACACAAGGAGCTGGCCAGTACGACTACGGTAGGGAAACAAGCCATGCTGCAGGATATAACGCGCAGTCTGGTTTCCAACAGCATGCTGCCTATGATACCAGCAATACAAATTTACACTCTGGAGGCTATGGCTCAAATGTTCACACTAGATTAATAAGTGCGACGCCGGTGAGAATTATCGTCAGGCCAGGTACGAGAGTTGCCATACCAGTAGCTGCTCAAACGTATGATCTCACACACGGATCTAGTGTAATAGACCAAAATTCCCTTACCAGTGATGCCGAAGTCTTAAGTAATGATAACCAGCGTACTGTGTACAGACCTAATAACGCCAAACACTACGAGTCGTCGTACAACTATCATAAGGCATGGGAAAAACATGATACAATCCCCTCAACCATTATCTCGACTACTTCTACAGATAACCCTTTCCCAAGAAATAGTGAACTCTACGAGGATGGTCAAGCACGTACAGCTAGTAACCAATATGACACGCACAGAGTGGATTCTCAGAGGGCACACTCGGCTTATGGTGGATATAACGCTAATGTTAAATCATCATCTGGACAATCTCGTTTTAATTATGACTCACAACGCAACGGAGCATCACACACTAATGCCAACGCGTATTCTGTGGCGGGATATGGAAAAAACCACGAAGAAACTTCATCAGACTCTAGTCTCAATACTTACAACATTCAATCCCAATACAACGCTGGAAGACAACATGGAGTAGCGGCGGATGCCTTGACACAAGCAGCAGTACATAATGCAGGATATAACGCTGCCACCGATTTAAATAGTCAAGTTGAAAATTTAAATGCAAAACCCAAAAGTTATCAATCAGCCTATTCATACCATAAATCATGGGAACGTCAAGGAGATCCTTATGTTATCAAGCCAGCATCTGGTGCATATTACGATGGCCAATCCTCTCAAAGATTGACGACGGGTTCAACACAGAATCTAGGGTATTCAGCGACTGGGTCACATTACCAGCATTCACACGCTAGCGGAGCGGACTGTGACGAGAACGGTCATATACGAGTGGCTCGTTCTTATAGAACTGATCAGTTTCAAGACACGCAGCAACAAAGTCAAAATTTAGAAGATTTGGGTCAGCAGCAGCAAAACCAAAACCTAGAAGATTTTGGTCAACAGCAACAAAGCCAGAACCTTGAGAATTTCGGTCAACAGCAACAAAGCCAGAACCTTGAAGATTTTGGTCAACAGCAACAAAGCCAGAACCTTGAAGATTTTGGTCAACAGCAACAAAGCCAGAACCTTGAAGATTTCGGTCAACAGCAACAAAGCCAGAACCTTGAAGACTTTGGCCAACAGCAACAAAGTCAGAACCTTGAAGACTTTGGCCAACAGCAACAAAGTCGTAATTTAGATTATTTTGGTGAGCAACAACAAAGCCAAAAACTAGAAGATTTAGGTCAACAGCAACACAAACAAAATTTAGAAGATTTGGGTCAGCAAGTCGTAAATGTAGGGCAGCAAGCAGAAGTTGTTTGGGGCTCTCAACAAGAAGCTGGACAGCAAGCCCACAACACATGGGATAAATTCGAAGGTTGGGTACAAAAAACTGCAGACATAGATAAGCAATTTTCTAACGTTGAACAAAGCAATCAAAGTAAGTGGTGAAAATAAATGACAATCTTTTAACTAGAAACTACACAGTATCATGTATTCGTCGATACTGGTTCATCACTAATTTAACATACTATCAATCAATACCTATTTAAATATTATTTTAATAATAGTATTAATTCTAATAATATAAACATTTGTGTTTAGTCATACTAACAAAATATATTAATATAAAAGAAATATTGTTATTTAACCACATCTCGTTGTCTTCTCTCATTACTCTTATTTCAATTCTATTAAACATACAATACCTACTAATTTGGTGGCTGGCTTTACTTAGTAGACTAATCATTGTTTCATTTTAATCCTTCTGTTAATTGCGTAACACAGTCATGACAGTTCTCACTTCTAAGCATAGATTACTTTAAGATATTTAAAAATCCTTATTTACGTAAGACATCTGTTGTGAGTTGTGATTATGTTATGCAATTAAGCTGCTGGTCACTGGTCGCTACTATTGAATATTTTATGAATAGTAGGTACGTACATAAGTACCGAATTTTGAAGGAAAATTATAAATACTATCATAATTGAAACAATACTGGGGTTCTTTGCCTTCCAAGCAAGTAAAACTGGTAATTTGGAACTCAAGGAGTACTCGCTTATTTATGAAGCGAATCCAATTTTTCCGTTATAGTATGTTACAACATGATCTCTTCATTAGCTCGTAACTTGTTTAAGTACCCTAATTTAAAACACAATACTTATCAAAATAATTTCAAATAATAATAGGTTCAGGTCAATTTCTAATGAAAAGTCACAAAAGCAATGAGAGTGTTTCTATTTTCAGTCGGACTGTAATAAGTAGAGATCGGATATTCCGATGCATATTTACCTAAAGTTAATTTGTAGCTGTGAAAGTATGGAAGCGGCATATTTCTTTCTTTTTTTTTGTATAAAAATGCGAGATTTTTACGATCGATACAAAAGTGCATTCAATATAAGCCAACAGTTGAAAGTAAGTAAATACACATCCGTTTAATCTGAAACTAAATTTGTCGAACCCGGAACCGCGGGATTTTATCGATACAAAAATGCATTCCATATTAGCCAACATCTCCATCAATTAGGTGAATATGCATCCAAATAATCTCTAGTAATAAGTCAATTATAACAAAAACTAACTGTGTTTGGTTTAAAATAAATTATGTCGACAACTGCATGATACATTTTAACATAAGTTGGTGACGGATTTTTAGTTTGTCTTTGTAAAAATAACATTTAAAAAAATTACTTAACATTAAGTAACTCAATGTAACTACTTTAACTCATCAATCAACTAAAAAAAAAACATATTATGTGGCAATCCAAATTAATAAAACCTTCTTAATTTAGATGATCTCGGACAGCGCACACAAGATACCGAAACGGAACTAAAAAATAAACCTCAAGATCAACAAGACCGGGATGAATGGGGTTTCAATCACAAGAGCCAGGATGATAAAAAAAATGCTAATACCCAGGACAAAGATCATGAACAATCAAACAAATTCAATCAGCAAGAAACACAAACTCAACTGAGCGACGACGACATTTTCATTTATTCACAACGCTCGCGAAAACATAACAACGATCAAATACCATGGGATAAATTTGACTTTGGATCAGATAAAAATGTACAACAAAACGAATACAACAGTGAGCATACGAATTCTAATGGTAATCCAGTAATTTTAGTATCGCAACAGACAGGCCCAGATCAGCAGCCTCTTAACTCAGTGAGCAATCTAGACGAGTCCCAATCAGTTCATCATAATGAGAACAATGGCTCAACTGCTGAACAGATAACAAGTAATGCACAATCCCATAAAATCTCAGACACTAATGAACAAAGTAACACTGGATATATTAACTTACACGATGAGAATCAATTTTGGAACGACGAAAACGCTTTTCAAGAAACTCATAGTTTACACCAACTCAGCAATGGGCAATTCTCTAATAGCCACAGACAAGAACAGACTACGAATATCGACACCTACTCACATGTTAACGCTTTTGATACAATTTCACCAAACACAGCACCTCTTTCCGGTTTGTGGAATAAATTAGGTAATTTCGAACAAACATTGTCATCGGGTAATTTGGATAAAGGTGAAGGAAACGCATTTTCGCAAGTACAGACCAACACTCAGAACTCTTATGGAAACTCAATGCATGCATACCATAACATGGAAGGTACTTCGCAGGAGCATCTTAATAGCCAAATGAAACCTTACCATGATTTGATACACTTAATTGCAAAGGACATAAGTCAAGTCAATAAATCAAATGACACAAAGACGGAGAAAGAAAGCTCTCTAGACGTAGGTCGTGGAGATATTGGCCCTGAAGATTTATCAGATCTAAAACCAGAAAAAAACCCATCAGATACACCTGTAAGCTCAGAAACACCACACAATCTGGATGAAAATAATGTTGCTAAAAATAACACGAATGCACAACATTATAACCGAGATATTCATCATCACGACTTCCAAGAGCAGAAGGATTTGGAAAATACGGAGCAACAAAATCTGCATGTTATTTCACTGCATGAAAACATTAAACCACCAAATCCACAAGATTCCGAAAAGCAACATAACTTACAGCAACACAATGTACAAGATTACGAAGGAAGCTCGAAACAACAAAATCAACAAGATTTTGTCCAGCAAAAAAACGATGAACAAATAAATTTACAAGAATTAGGAAAGCAAGATAACTTGGAGCAACAAAACTTACAAAACTTTGGGCAACAAGTAAATGTAGACCAACAAAATTTACAAGACTTTGGACAGCAAGAAAATTTTGAGCAACAAAATCTACACGATTTTGGAAAGCAAGATAACTTCGAGCAACAAAACCTACAAGTCTTTGGCCAGCAAATAAATGGCGAGCAACAAAATTTACAAGATTTTGGAAAGCAAGATAATTTAGAGCAGCAAAGCTCACAAGATTTTGGACAGCAGGTAAATTTAGAGCAACATAATTTGCAAGATTTTGAAAAGCAAGACAATTTGCAGCAACAAAACATACAAGATTTTGGACAGCAGCAAAATTTAGAGCAACATAATTTGCAAGATTTTGAAAAGCAAGACAATTTGCAGCAACAAAACATACAAGATTTTGGACAGCAGCAAAATTTAGAGCCACATAATCTACACGATTTTGGACAGCAAGATAACATGGAGCAACAAAATTTACAAGACTTTGGTCAGCAAGTGAATCTAGAGCAACAAAATTTACAAGATTTTGGAAAACAAGATAACATGGAGCAACAAAACTTGCAAAATTTTGGACAGCAGGTTAATTTAGAGAAACACAATTTACAATATTTTGGATCACAAGATAACCTGCAGCAACAAAATAAACATCTAGAGCAATTAAGTCAAGACTCAGAACAACCTCTTAAATACTCAAAAGAAGAACGAACAGCACTTCCAAAAAATAATGTACAATCACAAAACAACCTTCCTCTGCCAGAAGAAATTGAACAGCCCATTGTTAAAAAACAAAATAACGATTTACAGTCAATTTCTGCACAAACTGCAAGTACTGAAGTATCTCCAATAGAGCCAGTAACTGAATCAACTGGGTTCTGGAAATCTGTTGGCAATAAATTCTCTAGTGCGAAAAGTAAAATTGCTTCATGGTTCTAAAGACATGCCAATGAAAGGATTTAAATATTCTTAAATAATCTATTTATTCAATTACCTAGTCATAATGATAATTAATGTGTCATAAAATAACTGTGAAGTTATTGTTACTTACTTTAAATATATTTGTGGATGTGATGCGGAATAGATGTGTATGTTTGTAAATGCCAGACAGAAATAGTATTTCATAAGTATATGTGATAATTATTTAAATGATTTAGAACTCACCTCCGGTAGAGAGTGGAAATATTTGACAAAAGCCTGCTGCTGAACCGAATCTGCAAAAAATATTATTATTATAATAATTTACATAATTATTGTGATGTATGTAAATGAAAATACTATGTTTGTTAATAAAGTTATTATGCAAAGATTTTCTGCTTCTTTTTCCTGCCTTTACTATGAAGTTAAATAACTGATTAACATTTTATGTAGTACATGTAGATTTGGTATGGTAGGTATTCATGAGCAAATTAAATCAAGAACAGAATTGATAATGCTCAATATTCTCATTCAAAAAGCCCTTGGCTGCCACATTTCTGTGATTATCACTAATTTGATAACATATAATATATTACACCTTTATTTCACCATGATTAAGAAAAGCCTAGTGATTAACATGGACTGTGGTCTTTGGGGATTGGACATAAACAAGACATTACTTATTTATTGGTTTACCTAACATACAAAACAATAACACAAGCCAAAATGATCCAGACCAAGTGCACAATATTAATACATTTGGTTGGTAACTAGATTTTAACTATTGGATGTGACTGAGTGCCATCTTGTCTATTATCTATACCTACATATAATATAACAGTAGAACCCGGTGTCTCTACATTGAAGAAAAGTAATAAAAATAGAAAGGGTACTAAAGAAGAGTAATAGAACATAAGCACTTTTTTTAATTCTTTTCTGTCTGTTTGTTTGTTCGCCCACATCTCTGGAACTACTGAATGGATTTTTATTTTACTTTTGTTTTTTAATTATTTTTACTAATGTTAGTATGAGTGTGTTTAGTTTAAAATGTGATCTTCTGTAAGAGTCCCAATAAATACTTTTTCTTTCTTTATGTTCATGTAGTTTCCACAGGCAGACAGAAATTAATATGGAGCAGAATATGGGCATTGTTTAATTAAAATCAGATGATGCAAAAAGAGTTATCGTTATTTTTGGAATTTACACTTTTATGCTGTTAGAAGTTACATAGCAAATGATAATTTCTAGTATTGAAGACCTAATCTTTAAATTCGTAAGTGGTGCAAGATAACACTAAATTCCATGCAGACGAAGTCGCAGGCAACAACTAGTAAATAATAAATAAATGAAATAAAATTATGATAAATGTCAGTAGATTAGATGCTTATTCATGTTTTTATTTTGTTAGCCCGCTCTTTCCCAGCCTTGGGCAAAGGCCTCCCTCCACTCCTTGCAGTATAGGTACATAAAATGCTTATTATACTAATATTTATAACCACTCAGTTAATAAGCATTTGATCTGATATAAACTTATATTCTCTTATGAAAGTTCTAAAGTACCTCTGCCTCTTTTCAATTTCACTTCTTAAGTTCTAAGGCAGTAGTAGTGGTTTTTCAGTTAATCTGCAATTGTGATTTCCTTTAGCAGACTAGTTAGTCTGCTCAAATACTTAATTATAGATAAGAAAAGAGAAAAACCAAGTGGAGATACTCAAAATTCACTGAGAACAAGCACCACCACTGTATATTTCAATTTGTGTGTCGTAATTACAATTGGGTGCTTCCGTGTGTCGAACTATCGTCAGCACATAAGAAGACGAAGTTCTTGGTCTTTCTCATTCGCTAATATGAGCCAAGAAGACAATCAAATGTTTGTCACCGGTAGACGATTTTCATTTCGAACAGGAGTTCGGCAGACACGCAAATATACACTTACCCAAACTCAATGCGTGGATAGGTTGCAACGAAGACATGGCTTGTTAATAATTAAACAGCTTTTAAACGTAATTTATTTATTAAAAGCAAATCAGCAAAACAAACTTCTATTTTTTGACAATTGGCTTAGTTTGACTGGCCATATCCCGCCATTCGTCTCATTTGATGTTGCCAAATAAAAGATTATAATATGGAAAAGTGTCGATTTGCATTTACAGCATGCTGCGCTGCGGTACAAAAGACAGATAGCAATGCCAACGGTAAATATTGTTGAAACCTTCACACAAATTGTATTGAAAAAAGATGGCGTTAGTTCGAATTTTGGGCACTTGCCAAAAGATCCTTGTAACGTTGTACGGTGGCCAGCACCATTAAGTTACCACAAACAGTCAAGTTTTCTCGTTCGATTATTAACAGAACCGCATCTTTACCTAAGAATTTTATTTGGCATGACTTGGCAGATCACTTAATATCCAAAGTATTCTTCCTTTCATCCCATCCTCTACTTCCAATTTTAGAGCAAATCGACCTTTCTTTGAATGATTCTCCATAATGGAACAATAAAACAGTTCCTCTACTGATAAATAGGTACAGAGAGCTTAAACACCTCTCTTCGCCCGTTTATCAATATCCAATTCTCCCCGTTTTTTCCGCCACATATGACTCATATGAGACCATTAATTTTGAACCAAAAGCCGTTTTGGGAATAGGTAGGTATATCAAAGAATTCCCAAATCGCAAGAGGCAACTTTGAGTTATACCCAAAGTCTCAAATTCAGATAATTTATTTAAACAAAGTAATGTCAAGAAATGTCACTGTCAAAATGACAGAACAGTGGTGCAAAACATTTTAACATATATTTTTTTTTTTTTTTGTAAATAGTCATCGCTAAAATTAAGGGAATTAATTATAAGTACTATGCAAACAAAATACCGATGCCGAACAACGTTTTGTGTAGTATGTCGGAGACACGGCATATGGTCGTCATAATCATAATTTTAAGTCTAGTGCTAGACGTAGGCCTCCCAAAATCGATTTCCACTCGAAACAGTTTACAGCCGTTTTCATCCAAAATGTGGCTAGATATGCTACTTACAATATGAATCTATGAATGAGAGTTGTAATATTAGTGTTGCTGAAGATGTAAAACATTTAAAAATGTTTGTATCTCCTGCATTGTTACCAGTATCGTAAATTATTTTATACCAGAAAATCTCCTTTTTTTAATAACTTTGTTTAAGGTTGAATGTCATTAGCACGTCTTTTAGCGACAAGGTGAATTACTTAGTTATAGTGTCAATTTAATAACATTGTTGTAAAATATTGACACTGACAACTCTTGAACGCAATTTAGATGTGCTGATCGCGTTCAGCTTCATTGGTGAAGTCCGCCCTTAGTCAATGTGACGGTAACAAAGTTTGAATTTCAACCTATTTCAACTTACTGGGAATTGTTGTCAAAAGTGGTTTATTAGACTATACTATAAATAGGTAAATAGATTTGTCAGTGACTGCCTCCGCTATCGTCTCAGTCTGGAATATGCATAAAAGTAAAGCAACAGGTCTCAAACCCAAAAGATTTGCATTTCAGTTCGTCATGGGTTTTGTTTTCGTAATATTTTTTTTTTTTAATGGGCTTAGTAACATTTCTTTGGATTAGAATTTATCCCATATATTTTATCCGTCTATAAAATTGCCATAATTTAGAAGAGAAAATCTAACTTTAAAAATTATGGGAATTGTGTTATTGTGGCATTAAATATGTTATCTATCTATCTATCTATCTTATCGTGCTTGATATAAAAAGCCTTGTTTCAATTCAATGAAAATTTAAAAGATTTACACTCCCTTCCAACTGTGATGTCAACGTCAAATTCGAAAGAAATGCCAGTGTCAGAAGAGCCTTTGTGTATATTTTAGAAACGAAGAGTTGGAGTAGTTGTTATATTTCTAATTTATTTTGTTAGCATAATATGTTGATATTTAAGTGTGGCCTGATCATTCTAACATCAACGTATATTGTATCGTAAGTATTATTTTATTTGATTCAAAATAATGTTGTTTATTGGGCATTTGTGTTTTTTGTTTTGTATAGTAATTAATCACAAATAAAAAAACCAAATCTAATGTCTTATTTGCTCAATAAATTGTGCCACCTAGGTAAAACGTTTATGCTACAAGTTTGTTAGTTACATTCTGTATTGTAGTAGTTCTCTTTGGGTAACTTACAATACATTCTTTGCCACTTTCACTTTCATTCGGAATGCGTTAGTTATTTATTTTTTATAGTAATAAATTGTTTTCTTTATGTTTCAGTCTGTGTTTCCAAGTTTCGCAAGACACAAACTCTTTGGATACTGGCCTTGCTTTTTTGTTCATAGCCAGCGGAGCAATTGGTGAGAGGGATTTTTGTCTATGTTATATAAAGTCAGTGTTGAAATGTAGTGCAATAATATAAATGCGCCATGACTACTACATCTTTATGAGCAGTTTATTGAAACTATAGCATTTTAATCATTAAAATCTAGCCAGTCAAAACAAATGATGAAAAATTTTGTTTATTTATTCTAACTTTGTAGTAACAGTTATAAACAAGTTTTTAACAAAAAAGGCTAAATTTTTGTTCTATGGTTATCATCATAGAAGTAAATAATAGAGCATGTTACTTTATCTAACAATATTTTGTATTTGTATGTGCTTGTAAAGAAAATAATATACCATTCTTATCATTATAAAGTCATCAAGATCCACTCACATGGTCTATTGTCATTGATATTTTTCTATGAAGGTAATAATGCACTTCTTTTTTATTAAAAAGATTTTTTTATTTATAATTCATTAATGTTTTCATAGTGAAAGATGTCAAGGGGCAAATAATTATTGGATAACAATTTAAAAGTATTATGGCACTATAACACACTGTTGGTCAAGGATAGTATGCAGTCAGATCACATACTGAACAGTTTGACAGACCCCCCTGAGGATCCTGAGAATAATTAAAAAAAAAAAAAATCAACATCGTTGTCAATAACTCTTATAGTCCCATAGTACCTCATGTTTTATTATCATCATGTTTTTGTAATTTTATATCATGACTAATAATTTTGTGCTAACAATGTGTCTTTTTACAGCTGGCAAAATATTATATGACAGATACCAGCAAATACATATACTCGGCTCATTAACACCAAATCCAAATGTTACTTCATTCGCAAATAGGATAGCTTCCTTTTCAGCCTCATTCCTCTCTCTGGGCTTCCTGGTATATTTCTTCCTTTTCCTGTTCAAGGTAAGATCATCGTTGATAAACAGACTAGAAAAAGAAAATCAGGTACAACATAAAAATAAATATATAGGAATTTTGTAATTTTAAAATGTTATAATATTATTAAAGTTCTTCTCAGAAGTTGATCTGATCCAGTATACTTAAAAGGTACTCATTACAATGCATTATATAAATTAAATCATAATTATTATGTGTATAATCATCTAACTAACTAAAACTAACATGAGATTAAACTCAATAAAAAATGTTAACAAAAAATATCTGTAACATTCATCTTTATTATTGCATTGTAACTCTTGGGCATTTCATAATAAATACCTTACTAATGTGAGTTCTAAATATTTACGAGCATGAAGTAAATCTCATACAGTTACACATAACTTATGTATTATTTGCAGGTGGATAATCATTGCCTCACGGCATTGAATATTTTTATATGTGGATTCGGCACTTTATACATTTGGATGCAGGTATGTTAACTAATTATAATAATTCTTTATCTTGAACTTTCAAGATTTTTTTTTCTAATATTGATCTTGATAATCAAATTATAATGAGGCTATTTTTTAAACTCATTTAACAAAATACTAATTATTTTAAGAAAATTGATTTTCCAATTGAAATATTGACAAATGAATCTTGCAAAATTCATTTTGCTGTGGTATAAGTACCCACTCCTTTCATATGAATTGGCGCGTACACCGTTGTGCGTGAGCTAATCAAAAAGTTGTATACATTTCTTATTGAAGCTTGAAAGGCAATATTGACCAAAGGACATTTTGGCAACTTTACACTAGAGCATTACAAAGTATTAAAAATAAAATAAAAAATATATAAGAAAACTTTAAAATGGAGTATTTTATATTTTTAAGTGTAGCATATCCTAGTATACACTGGAGCATATATATATTATTTTTTTTGAAAAATTGTCTTTACAATGATCTAGTGTAAAGTGTATGCGCGCTCTTTCCAATTTTTTATTTTAATAGTATTTAATAACTAATTCTTATACTAACACCTAGAACTAGGTGCAGCCTACCGTTTTTCAATCCGAAAAAAGGTGCGATCGTATCAATTTTTTTTGATTTTGTTTGATCACGAGTTTTTAGTGTCGTCACTTAATGCAAGCGGGTTCATTTTGATCTTCGAATGCATTCTAACAAAATATTTGTTTTTCAGTGCATCCTCACGACCTATACCTCAACTCTGTTTTATGACAAAAATTTAACAGTATTTCGGCAATGCCTTGCCAACTTGAGCTTCCTTATTTTGGTTCTAATGGCAATATTTGGAACAGTAACATCGTTTTTGCCTTTGAGTAAGTAAACACATATTTTCTAACATTTTATGGGCATACTTCGGATACATACAAAAGATCGTAAAACATCGTGATCGTCGGCATTGATCTATAACCCATATAACTGTAGCATCCTGTATGAAGTCAACGAATTCATACAGTAGAGAATTCGCTATATTTTTTTTCCAAAAAATAATAATAATATTGTTTTCGTCGAAATCAACAACGCAAACGTGGGACAACGTTTTTTATAAAAAAATTAAGAACAAAGAAATCTACTTAAGACTGAACAATGCTTTTCAATTTATTTTAAGGCGAAAGCATCAAAAAACGTAAGAAAATTCAAAATTCAAATTTTCTCTCGTTTTTTACAATTTGCAGGTCAGTATCAGAGGCCTAATTGCGTAACACACTATCAGTAGGAATCGGTTTCATTTTGACAGTTCAACAACATTCATTGCGTTATTTAAGTTGTTGATAAGACATATTTTTCGAACATAAGATGCAATGGAGTAGCAATTTGTTTAAAAATCATTCAGATTGCGTTTGTTTTGTGTTACGCAATTAGGGTACAGATTGCGATTGATTGTGTGTTACGCAATTAGACCCACAAGTTGTATGTTAATCTAAATATGATTCGCGGCGGTATCAAATATTTATAGAAACTATACACCTATACCTACATATAATAAAATCGTAGCCACGTAGTCAAAACTGTACACTGAATATTTTTGAAAAAAAAAAAAAAAAGTTATTTTCATGAGTTCTGGTAACGATTCTCGATTATTCGATTTCTCATGTAGTTTTAATGATGGTCTGGTATTTTGAGTACTTTATGCGGCCTACCCAAATGTCCTTTCTTTGGTATTGGTCGTCGAGTCGTTGAGCTCCTGAGTTGAGCTACATGTTTACTGACAAATGCTTGCACTGACTGGACAGGTCCACTCAAAATTGTGTGGTTCATTCCTCAAAAGACCATTTCAGACACGGATCTACATGGTCCTCACATGATCTGACCAAGACTATGTCTGGACTTTGACCCCTGAGTTTGTTTCGCCATTTCTTCTCAGGGGTAGTCAGATAGGAAATGTCGACTTCACCAAGCTTTTTTTTATATTTTTTATATGACGTGTAAAAGTGATTCGGATATCCTATTTACAGAATAAACGATTTCATTTCATTTCGTTCTGATGCTGAAAATATAGTTTTTAGAATTTTTGTCTGTTTGCCTGTTTGTCTGAATATATGCCCCAGCATCACGCAAAAACTACTGGATAGATTTTGTTCAAATTTTGCATTGATATTCCTTATGGTCTGGTCAAATTGTAAGGTATTAATTTATTTATCACGCTATTTGCTATGGGGATAAGCAGTATTGCATTATGTTTTGAGATGGGTCAATAAGGGCAGGTACCTTAACCGTGGTCGCTACAAGAAAACGGTTTTAAGAGAATATCTTTAACTTTTAGAAAAAAATTGATCTGCATTCACAGATTTTGAAAAAAATGTACAGTCAGCAAGAAAATGGGCAATTTTTACAAAGAGTTTTTTGATGCCAATCTTGTGCTTTTTCATGTTTATAGACATAATACATCAAAATAATGATAAGTCAGCGAAATTGGCCATCAATTGGATATCACCATTGTTCCATATTTTAATTCACGAATTCGAAAAAGAGAAGAAAATCGGAGTTTGGTCGCTGTTAATGCGACAAAAACCGACTTTTAATGATTTTATACTGAAGATCACAATCACTGAAGCAACAAAATACGATCTAGAGGAATGTGGCCGTTGTTCTTTAGAATGAATTTTGTTGCTTCGTATCTCAATATGAAACTTTATAAATGGTATTAGAACATTCTAGACACACTTACCGAGGTCGCTGTTGAGCCGTATTTCATAATTCCTTCTCAGTCACGAGAAAATATTTTTTGAAAGGAGTGGCGCGTAGTGGACCGTAGTATGTCCTCTTAAGTTCAGTATTTTTTTTTTCTATTTCAGATGGTTCCAGCACACTCTACTTCTGTTTCATCGTGACTTCCCTTTGTAGCAACATATTAGTAGCAATATTCTGTGTTTTTATACTCACTTTTGAAAAAGAGTATGAATATTTTTCTGAGGTAAGATCAATCAATAGGGATATTTCCTGGGTAAAAAAAAAATCTGTTTAGTCCGACAGTCAGGTAGTAAAAAAATATTAACATGTATTTTTTTCTTTATCATAATTATTAATAAAAAATTACTTAGAGACAAAGTGTTTTGCACCACTGTCCTGTCATTTTGACAGTGACATTTCTTGACATTACTTTGTTTACATAAATTATCTGAATTTGAGACTGGGTATAGATAAAACACATTAAAGTTGGGGAGTAGTGGCTCGTTACGTCGCAATTCTAACAAACTACGTATAAAATCTAGCACAGAGTGACGTCATGCCAAACACATGTATGTTGTACCTAAAACACGGCTCAAGAAAATAGGTGGTTCGTTCAGATGTCAATGTATACGCTTTTATAATAAACTTCCAAGCCACGTTCAAGATCTAAGCATTAATCAATTCAAATCATTCATTAAACGTAAGTTGTGCCAGAAAGCCTTTTATACCATTAAAGATTATATTGAGGACAAAAAGGCTTGGGATTGAGCTGCTCCAAATTTTATATATTGAAACTTTTTTTTATTGTGATTGCTTTATACACATTGACATGAATATTTACTTGTGAAGTATAATGTTATTATTTTAATTATTGTGAATGTGAAGACTATGTGGGTCTTTGTTTATTTTTTATTTTTTTCCTTCTCAGTATATACATTTTTTTTTTCCTGTTCATGGTATGGCAGTTTGAGTAATTTATGCGGCCTGCCCAAATGTCCTTTCTTTGGTATTGTTCGTCGAATCGTTGAGCTCCTTATGTTCTGAGTTGAGCTGCACGATTACTGACAAATGCGTGCACTGAATGGACAGGTCCACTCAATCTGTGTGGTTCTTTCTTCAAAAGACCATTTCAGACACCAGTCTACATGGTCTTCACATGATTTGACCAAGATTATGTCTGGACTTTAAAAGAGACTGTGACCTCTGAGTTTGTTTCGGTCTTTCTTCTCAGAGTAGTCAGATACGAAATGCCGACCTCATCTAGTTTTAAAATTTGATTGACGTGTAAAAGTGTTTGTAAAAACCTACTTACAGAAATAAAATCATTTATCATTTATCATTTATCATTTATCACATTTGAACTCAATATATCGCCTTAACTTTTGATAACGTAAAAAAAAAAAAAAATTTTTTTTAAATAATCTATCTATAAGAACAAAAAAAAATTTTTTTGTCAATCCATACTAATATTATAAATGTGAAATTAACTCTGTCCGTCTGTCTGTATGTTTGTTACGTTTTCGCGCCTAAACCGCTGAACCGATCGTCATGAAATTTGGCAGAGATGTAGCTTGGGATATGAAGTCGGACATAGGCTACCTTTTTACGCGATAACCGACATATACGCGGGCGGAGCCGCGGGCAAAAGCTAGTATACCTATAATTGTGGGTACCTCACTTTGGAATACCGTTATTGAAGGTGTCTCTTTCTATATTTTTCACATTATTTTTTGTTTATCGAATTTCAGGGTTTACGATCAGAGCTTCTGCTCGACGATGGCAGTTCCTTGGACAATGCATCATTGTCGGACATGGATAGCATATTTGGGCCCCAAGAATCAACTTCAAGTACAATTGTCATAAAGGGTAACATCAGCTGCGCCAAGATCTCCTGACCCGAGGCCGTGCCCAGCGCGGGCACGGTACTACAGCAATCGACTGCCGGCACCCCCATGTCACCTTCGTACGGCAGCTTCGGTAACACTAAGATAAACATCGATACTATTAAGCAAAATAATATTAACGAACATCGAGAAGATATAGACGCGCTCGAAGACAATGACAGTGGAATGTCATCCGAGGAAACTGACGACTCTCTCAAACTTAACATAAGTCCTAACAATAATGATATCGTAAGTAAAAACTTAAGTTCAATAGTAGAAGATAAACAAGAAGTAATAACGAAGTGCCTAACTATAGAACCTCATTGTGCTGAGCATAGGAATGAGATTCCAAGTTGTTCGACCGCTGTTAATCATGTAAGTGTTTTTATTAAAGACGCGGAGGCCGGGTCTCATCCGGCGGAGCCTAAAGATCTGAATGTTGATAAAAAAGTTTCGGATTATATTGTGATAGATCTGACATGTGATGTCGACAATGTTCGTGCATTGTCTAAAGGTAAAAATAAAAAGAAGGTTGTCGGTACAAAAAAACGTAACATTGATTGTGATTATTCAAGTATACCTAGTGTAGAATCGAGCCAAAGTTTAGTTCCTGTTGCGAACAACGAAATTGTGAATACCGAGAACCAGAAGTTGCTCAGCTTATCTCTATCAATACTTCTCGCTGCCCTGCTGCAAGCGATGCGCTGTTTCGCCCAGTTCTTGGAAGATATTGTGGTTCCTCAACGGTAATAAATAATTATATTGTGTTCCTTTGTATTTTTGGTGCAGTATTCACTAATATATTACTTATTTTTAAGATTACGAAATATCAATGACATTATATTTAATTACATTGTATGTTCTGTGGTTTTTTTTTATCACTTCCTCTCTCCTTAAACATCATCATTACTTAAAGTTCCTTGCTCTTGTATATGTTTATTATTGTATGTATATAATATTTATATGGATATGTATCTATATGGTTTATGTATTTCTTGTATATGTATGTAAATGTTACACCACTGACTACCTGCAGTATTCTCTCCTTCTACTTTTTGATCCATCCAAAGGTTGTCTGTAAAAGATCGCTTTTAGCGATAAGACCGCCCATTGTGACACCCTATGTAACAGTTCTACATTTATATCTGTAATTTTTATGGTGTACATAATAAAGAGTATTCTATCTATCTATGTATCTAATGTTCCTACTAACGGTGCAGAACCATGGCTAAAGGCAGTAATTAAACAAAAATAAAATTGTAATAATAATTTAATAAATTATTTTGAACAATACACAAACGCTACTATTCACACACATCAAATAAATTAATGAGGTTATAGGTCGTACACTAGCTGATTATTTCTATTTATTGTCTGATTATTATTTCACTAGCATTTCAGAGTGATTGCTCGTTGATCACTGTAATCAGTCTATTGTTTGTGTTATGGCACTTTTTCTTCCATTTGATAGAGTTTTTGGCTTGAATCTCTGGTGAATCGGGACGTTCAGGGATGGTGGATGCTTGTGGCGACGAGTTGGCCACGACGATGGACCAGCGTCGACCACGCCGCTCGTTAAGGGTTGGCAGCTCGGCTATTAGATTGTTTTCGTATTCACTTAACATTAAATAGTTTTCGACCTGGGAACAAAATTTTGAAATTAGCAATTGACTAATTTGTTGCTTTAGGAGTCGTTAGCATCATCCTCTGTGTACGACCAATAAGGTTCTGATTACTTAGCGATGATCAAGTTATCTACCAGATAGTAACGTCTGAACAATGGGATGCTGTTGCACTTTATGAAGCAGTAAGTCTTCAGCAAGTTTCTCGTTGTAATTGTGTAAAAAAAACGGGGCTAGGACATATAAAAAAAAAATCGTAGTCACTGAAAAACCGCCTCTGTGGTCTAGTGGTAAAACCACCTGTCTCAGATCCAGGTCCCGGGTTCGATTCCCAGCGGGGGCAAACATTTCTGCTCGGTTTGGTTGGTGGTAGGGCTTGTTCTAAGTCCGCCTAGCTAGCTACCATCATCTTATCTAAGTCTGTCGCCAAAACAACAATGTTAACAGCATTTGTTGTGTTTCGGAAGTTAGAGGTAAGGTAGCCAGTTCCTCTGTGGTTGAGGATTCCGGGTGAAGCTCGCTTCCATCTTCGGCCTTATCATCACTTACCATCAGGTGAGATGAAGGCAAAGAGCATCCCCGTTGTATGTAAAAAAAAAACCTGCAAGGTATTTGTGACGTTAAAATCTTAGCGGGCTGCTTGTTCGGTAGCCTGGGTGCGATGCCATAACAAATTCGAAACAATAACCGAAAAAGAACTCATTACCTTATTACAACTAGTGATACAATCACCCCCGCAGTCTAAGTCCTCGAGGAGATGCTCTGGTATGTCCAGATCAAGGTCGAGGTCTAGGCCACCTTCCTCGCTGATGCAGGTCAGCTCGGGCGGCACGTTCGGCGGTGGAGAGCCCAGGGTGCCGGGTCGAATGCTATCCAACAGAAGGTCGCGACCCGTTCGACCTGGTGCTACGAATTCTGCTCCTAGAACTGAAAGAGGTTTTGTTACACCTTGCTTAGAAGAAGAGAGATTTTTGGTATTTTTTGATAAAAAGGATTTTAACCTTTTGAAAGCTAGAGCGTACCTCAGAGCGTGCCAGAGAGTACCTAAGGGGAGCGTCACCTGAACAAGCTGAATGTGTGCCTACCTAGAGTTGTAATGCAATTCACCAGTGGCAACTCTACATATAAGGGTATCTTTCATCAAATCATCGCAATATCATTGCTGTCCACGGTCTAAGAGAAGATTCTCGATAATTACGCCACAATACGGGTTATAGTCAATCTAGTTTGGGGTTTTTTACGCCGCGTTTGTTCCCTTACCAGTCACCACTGAATTGCTCGTTGGCACCGACAATCACTTAATTCACGTTTCTGACGTAGGTATTCTTTTGGTTCTACATTTAATGTTTATCATTCATCATCATTTCAGCCGAAAGATGTCCACTGCTGGATATATCTAAGCCTCACCCAATTGGGGGGGGTTTGCCACAATCGCCACGCTTGGCAGGCGGGTTGGCGATCGCAGTATGGTGTTAAAAATGCATAGAGAACGCTAGGTAAGTCTTTTAGTCGCCTTTTACGACGCCCACGGGAGGAAATGGGATGTTATCTACAAATAATGATTTACCTAAGGCGGTGGCTGCGCCTGCGGCTGTGCGTGGTTCACGTTCGCGACTACGGCTGCGTCGCGACGGCTCGCACGTCGACTCGCAATTGGCAGTTCCACCGTTTTCTCTGCAACACAAGTTGAATAAAGGTAAGTATGTAGGTATACATAATTATGTAGAATCTAGGAGGGACACTAAAGTACAGTAAGGGTTTGTATCCTGAATGCAAGAAGACTTGCGGGAACACTACAAATGTCAGGGAGTTGGGACAAAAGTGTAAATCACGTCAACGCCGGCTGTCGCAGAAAATCAGCGCTGGGGCTCTGTCTCGCATAGGGTCGCAGCATTATGCTGAGCGATGGCCATTTCGCGTGGATGTGACGCATATTTTCCCCCAACTAGTTTTTTTTTGTGTTTGTGAACTTTTTTTTGGAGTCTTGTTTACTGCAAATAAACGTTTTTTCTTTCTTTTTCTTTTCTTTAAATCAAAGGAAGCAAGTCCTGTAGCCGAATCGACCTCGCAAGTGCTTTAACTTTTTGATAACAATTCGCAGTAAATTGAATCTTATCACTAAGGTTGAAGTTGACCATGCAGACATATAAGGCGAAAACGCCAGGATAGCCCACAAAATTCAAACTTTATTACGTTTTTTGCAAGTCAGTATCGGATGTAAGTTGATCTGAATATGATTCGCGACCGTAACTGATTCGTGTTACTGATTCTAATGATTATAATAAATACATATTACAATAACACAATACATATTATAATAATACATATTTTTTCAAAATTCATACTTTTTTCAACAAACATCCAGACAATGAGCTGCATATTGCAAAAATCGTAAGAAAATCTGAATTTCGCGGGCTATCTTGGCGCTTCCCCCTTAAATAGGTACACCGTTGAAACAGTAGACAGAGAATTCTCTGTCTATGGTTGAAACTATCTAATGCTGGTTTTAGAGTCTCGCTGACTGTCAGCGCTGACAGCCGAAACATATTATGAACTTCTAGGAAGTGTTTTATAACGCGTAGCTATCAGCGCTGACGGGTCAGCGGCCGTACGAGTCGCGCGTCGGCGCTGCGTAGCCGTCGGCGCTGATCGCCGCACGCGCGCCTCTGTCTTCAGTGGGCGTTCTAGTCTAGTGTCAAGCCGAGTGGACGTTGTCAGCGTGAACAGTCATGACGCATTTCGCATTTTTGTGCGGCTACTCCGCATAGATTAGCACGATACTGAAACGTCTCGAGCTGAACCTCAGCGCTGACAAGCTAAGCGCTGAGCTGTCAGCGCCGATGGTCAGCGTGACTCTAAAACCAGCCTAACTGTCACATAGACAATAGACCCTGTCGTTTTATGACGCGCAAGTGACATTCAACCTTAGGGTGGTTAAGAAATTACGAAGTCGACCGTACTTAACGGTAGGGTGACTACTAGTTTTAAATTAACCTGGCAACCTAAACTTCTGCTAAAGCAATACGTACTTGGTGTGTTTGTGCGCTACACTGCGCCTATGAAGATCAATACAGAAGAGAGACAGGGAGCCGATGAGGGAACACGTCGAGCTGAAGTAGTAGCCCGCTTTGCCGCCGCAACCCACGTTTATGTACCCTGAAAATTTGAAGATATTGAGATAGTTACTTACCTAAGCATAAAAAAATTATGATTATTTTCAAAATTAAGGGCCAAAGTAAATCAAAATCAGAAGTCATTTATTCAAATTAGTCTGAGAATCAGCACTATTCGAACGTCAAAATTACATAAGACAGTCCCCCAAAACGCCCGCCCTTCACCACTTCCTAGTGCTTTAGCTGGGAAGAAGAAGTGGCGCAAAAAACTCCCCAGCAGCATAGCAGTAGACCCGACACTTCGGCGATCGGCAATTTGGAGACTGCTTTAATGCTGCATAGCGTTTCGGCCTCTGCTTTCAGCATAGCATTCAGATATTTCCCAGGTAGCAAAATGACGTCTGCGGCAAAAAAAATACGTCATCCCAAGGTCATTTTAGGGTCCGTCGATTATGTACGTCACACTAACGTCATTTTAACGTCTGGTACCCGAAACGTCCTGGTGACGTCGATTTAGCGTCAATTCAGTGACGTCATGACAAATTGACGTCATCTGATGGGACCCCCCGACGTCAAGACATGACGTCTCTTACGTCGAGCAGTACCGCAAACGGACGACATAATGACGTAAAAATGCTACCTGGGTTATGAGTCATAAAGAATAACACGACATGGTGTAGGTAGCATCTCACCTGACAGCGGCACTCCTATGGCGATTGGCACGGCCTGTGAGCACTGCACGAAGCCCCACGTGCGCGCGAAGTTGCGTGAGCGCACGCGCTCGTATGTGTACATCTTCAGCGAGTAGTGGTAGCCCCCGCAGAATATACCTGCAAATATTAACATATTTTGTATTTACAATGCTGTTAAAGGGACACATATAGGAAAGGTAGCTAATTAGGTAGGAATATAACTACATAAGTTAGGCACCTGCAGTCCTTAAAAAATGATACAGAAGTAGTTTTTAAATCAAGGAATTTCTCGCGTACATTTAGAGACAATTGGGTAGGTATGTCACATGCACAAACATACACGTTTCGGAAAGATAAATTTTGTAGGCAATAGACAATAGAAATGATTATTCTGCGTGTGAATCGAACCTCCCTAACCGTTGACTTACCCAACCGAGCATTGTTTCAATTGAGTCCTCAGACTCTTTAAATAATCATCATTCTGAAACACTGGGTAGGTATTTAGGTTATAACTATCGTAATATTACCTATATTAATAACTAGATGCTACCAGTGGCTTCGCCCGTGTGGCTTTTTCTAAAATAAAAGCTATCTGTCAGTAAAAGTTCCGTCAAAATCGGTCCAGCCGTTTCGGAGATTAGCCGGAACAAACAGACAGACCGACACACTCATTATTTTTTAATGGATTTTTGTTAAAAGTATCGTATTTACTTTCTTATGCATTTAGTAATAAGCTGTTATTTTGATATAACAAACAGCCACCAATTTTATTTATTTTTATTTTATTCTATTCGGGAAACTTACAGCTAACATAAACAGTGTTCTTAAACAATATGCATTTGAAGGCCATTTACAAGTTTTCACTGATAAACACTTGAAACAAAAAAGACAACAAATAAGGTCCGTACAAAATACCTATAACATAAAGTAGGAAACAAAATACTGGTAACACGATCGATTAACACAAACTAAAAATCATTCAGACGCAAACAATTACTTTTCCGTAAATCGTCATTTACTTATTTGTATGTAGATACCTACATAATTAAGTATGATGTTGTATATATAAGACCACCTACTACTACTTCATAGCTGTTGTAAAAAAAAAAAGTAATCATACATTGCTTACCATAAACCCAAGCAAACAAAACATAGCCTCGATAGGATCCCTCCACAGCTGTAAGTGCCATGGTTGCCAGTCCACACACGAACACGGCTGCTTGAGTGAGGTACTGGCGGGCAATCCTGCATTCAGCAGAGTTCTGTCGGACTAGCAGACCGAAGGCCGCGCATCCTACCGCCCAGGCTAGGCCGAGGTATGCTTGCAGGAGCTCCACTGTATCACCTAGACCTGGCAGGCAATAGGGTGTTCTCAGTTTACTGAGGAGGTGATTTAGGAGGTCATATAGGACGAACGCCTTTTTTTTTTGGGTGGGGAATTATCAAATAATTTTTCCCGCTCTGGGCGGAGCGGGAAGGCGTGTCAGACTTTTGCTGACGAAAACCCACCCGCGTTCCTTCGGTTGCCTGTGTGCCAGGGCCACGGTATCTTTCGGACAAACCCGCAACCCTGGCAGGATAGGACGAACGCCTGATATAGTAATTTATCAAGATATTGGCGCGTGATTTGAATATGACTGAAATTAAATGGTCAAAGCGGAAGCAACATGGCGTCCTCTCTGATAGTTTGGGTTAACTTTAAACACCTCTTATCTTGAAATGCATAGGTCCTAATCTAATGTTTAAGACAAAAAGTCCCAAATAATTAAAGAAAATAAATAAAACCCTAAAAAGTACCTTCTTCTTCAGCGTGGTAAGCCAAATAGAATATCGGTGTGTTGATACCAAACGCCGATATCCCGGTCGACATGAGCAAGATCCTCACTGTCTTAGACTTCAACGTGGAGAAATCGAAGAATGGCTGGCGGTCATCGTTCTTGTTCCTGTCCTTCATCTTCCGTTTGATCTTGTTCTGGTTCTTAAGGTGCAATATCGCTCTTCTCTGTGGGTGGTATAGGGACGCTGATCGATAAAAAGTGCCCAGTATGAAGGTAGCGAATACTACTCCCGTCACAGCCTGCAGTCCTAAGCGCCAGCCGATCGCTCTGAAAGTTTATGCAAATAAAATTACCTAAGTAAAACTGCCATCATGTCAATCTGCTAGAAGACTTGATTTCCCTATGGTCCTAATGTCTTCTCTAATAGGGATGATGACCAAAAAATATTTTTTGTCCGTCATGTAGATTATAAAAAAATATTGGACACGTATTTTCTCTATTTTTACGTAATTAAAACATTACGACGATAAATTGAGTTCAAATGTGGCATGACGTCACTTCCCAGTAGATTTTATACGTAGCTGTGACGTAACGAGCCCCCACTCCCCAAGTTTAATATGTTTTAGCTAAGTCATTTTTTATTAATATGATAAAGCAAAATTTATGTGTCTAAAATTTTTTTATTATTTGATTGACGTGACGGACTAAACAGTTTTTCTTTTTTTTACCCAGGACACATCCCTAAAAAACGCGTTGTAGTAGGTAGATTAGTGAACAGAACTCAACTCTATAACATGCTATGTTGTTAAGTTCCGTTTCTATTCTACCATAGGTTCCTAAGATTGGTACCTAAGTATGTAGGTAGACTGTATCGTTTTTTTTTGTTTTTCAAATATTTTTATAGACGTCATAAATACTTCCCAAAATGTAGGTACTTTAACGACTCCAACCATCTAATAGATCATTCCGCCATTGATATACGTGACCCTTTTAGATGTTATTCCAAGAAGTGTAAATATTTACCTTATGACACCTTTGATGAAGGTGGACATGACGGCGATGCCGAGTCCGCTGCCGCTGACGATGAATATCTCGACGAGCTCGCGTCGCCGTTTGAAGTATTGGGCCACCATCAGCGTTGAGCAGTCCCGAGTCAGGCCCACGCCCACACCTACCACCGTCCCTGAGAAATGTTCAAAGATATTAAAAACTTCATGTGCCTAATAAAAGCAACGTAATTGATTGATCTTTTTCGAAGCAGGTAGATACCTAGGTACATGGCATGATTGACTATAATAATCCAGTCTCATCGAAATGATAATTAGGTGAGTACTTACTAAATAGTATTCATTGAAAGTTTATTCATGTTCTAAGTTCTAACTCTTCCCATTGTATCTTTAAAAAAACCTTTAAATTAATTATTTATTATAAATACACAAGGAAGTTTGGCAATAATTCCTTCTGCACATGTGGCTTCCCTGGTAGTTGCCTCATAAACGGCATATCGACGGTTAAAAGGAAATAGGGTATAAGCGTCATTTTGGAATGGTATTGTTTTGAAAGCCGACTGTTTCTTGTGTTCTATTATCTTTTATACAACCACTGTGAAAAATACCTTATCCTTCTTTTACTATAACACTTATTCAACTGTCTGGTCTCTTATACCCTTTTACCTTGCGATGTGAAAAATCGATATGTCGCTTAGACTTCTTATCCTTTAATATTTTATTTTGTCATATTTCCCGATTGGAAAATTAAAAACTGTTTTAGTTTTCACGATGTTTTAATAAAAATATACATCAGTTTTTCTAAAATTCTGACTTTGAACGGCTCTCCTGAACATTTTTTTTTCTGTCGTTTATACCCTATTTCCTTTTAACCGTCGATATGTAAATGTCTATTAACTGCTCCTAAATAACGATGTTTATTTCGTTTTTTTTTTACATACTTTTTTGACATAATATTTTCATTATTTGACATTATTTACCTACAAATCGAATTCCAATTTCCAATTCTTTAATAGTGGCTTTTGTGGACATGATATTTATTCAGATTTGTTACTGTAGTTGTAATGGCAATCATGTCATTTGGTTTAAATAGGTTTTCATTTCAATATATTACATATCTTTTTTTTTCTTTTTTAAAGATTATTTTCTATTTTGTGAATGTGAGAACGTTGTAGGCCTAGTAGAGTGTAGATTTGTTGGCACTTTTCTATTTTGTTAAGTACCTGGTAATTGTTGAAAAGCCTACACTGTCCTCCCGTACCTATAACACTGTTATTTGAAAATATTGTAAAAGCCAATTATTGTTAAAAGAGTAACCGTGGAGTTTCTTGCCGGCTCTTCTCCATAGGAAACGACTAATTGGAACCGTGCTCCTAGCTTTTGACGTTTCATAAGTGCTCATGTAGGTTTATGTGAAATAAAATATTTTGATTTCGATATTTTTTATCTTAACAATACGATACGATAAAATAATGTACAGACGCCAGCACATCAAGCTACTACAATCTGTCAAATTTCTTTATGAATGAATGAATGAAATGCACCGACCCCAGCGTGGTTAAACCAGACTCGATTACTCGAATGAACCCAAAGATTCGCACTAGCACCTGGAGCCTCATGTTTCATGGTGCTACAGTGACCATTACATATCCAAGAGTAGACCGGGGGGCACGATAATGGTAGGGAAGACGTGCCCATAGGATATGGAAGGATTATTAGAGCCGTACCGGATATGCATCCTTGAGTAGGCAAAGGAATAGTGGAGAGACGGGTGTATTTAATTATGGGAGGGCATCTTTTCACGTTGGCTCCGATCAGGTCGAGCTGCTTCCTCGGTCTCGTTCTTGTGCTGCTTTTATAATGTGTTACACGTTACTGTTTCCAATTTCCTCGTCTGAAGTCTCGCTACTATCCGTTTCAGGGTTCTTGTAAATATGGTTAGCAGCTTTCTTGATCTTGTCTCTATCTTCAGCCGTGTCCATCCAAAAGTTGAATTCCTTGCTGAAGTACGTCATGTCCTGTTTTAGGTTATCATTCCATGTAAAAATAGGACGGCCGACTTTCTTTGATTTGGCCTTGTACTGCATAGCTGCATGTAACAGATGTGGTTCATGGCGCCTGTGCACATGTGCGAGATAGCACATCCTGTGATTCTTGATGCGTTTGGTTACCGTTTTTCCATCTAATATTTCCTGCATTTTCCTTTGTCTTGGTTTATTCCTAGCATGGTTAATCAAGTCTCTCATGATTACTTTCTCATATCTTCTTAGTCTTGACCTGTTGGCTTTGGTAAGTGCCGATACTTTCAACCCATGTATCATACAAGGCACGATCACCATTCGGTACATGAGTCTGGCTAGTTTCCAGTCCATCTTAGAGTTTGTTATGAATGGTAGTAGAGACTTTGCATTTCTAGTGGCTTGTTCACAACGTTTTTTAATTGTGCTTTTCCTGCTTAACGTAGATGTTATATATGTGCCTAGGTATTTAATTTCGTTGACTGTAGGTAGTTTTATTCCATTAATGGTTACATCGGTCGTTTTCTGTGTAGCTATGGGGTCCCTAATAAGTATTTTTGTTTTTGTTTCGTTAATTTGGAGGCCGACGCTAGCTAGTAGAGGTTTAATATGGTATACGATTCCTTCTAGCCCTTCTAGGTCATCTGAAATGAAGATAAGGTCGTCCGCGAATGATAATACTAGAGGGAGTGAGATTTCACGATCTTGGTCTAATTTGATTAGTTGAGTTTCCTCTTCTAGGGTTCTTAGGACTTCGTCCATAACTAATGTGAAAAGGCGAGGGGACAGAGGACAGCCTTGTTTGAGTCCCTTTCCTTTAATAATCCAGCTGCTTTGCTGGCCGCACCATTTTATGTGTGTTCGTTCATTCATACAGACCTTGATTATCCTGTTTGTTAATGTTTTGTTAGCTCGGTCTATTAAAATATCTCGCAGTGCATTGAGGTCGACGTTGTCAAAGGCTTTTTCTATATCCAGGGCCAGTACATAAATTCTCTTACCTGCGCGCCAATCTTCGTCCAAGACCCTTTTAAGCGCAAAGATGTGGTCCTCTGTTGATCTATTGTTTAAGAAGGCAGCTTGGTAATTGCCTAATTTCTTTATTATTTCGTCTAGCTTTTTTAGCAAGTACGATGCATATATTCTGTAGCCCGTGTTGCAAACCGATATTCTCCTACAGTCGTTTGTATTTTTAGGGATATTTTTTTCGGAATTGGTACTTGCATTGTCTCTAACCACGTGTCCGGTGCTATGTTCTGTGTCCAGGCTTTGTTCATTTGTTTGGTAACGGCTTCCAGTAATATTTGGGGCATCGCTTTATACAGCTCGATTACCACTTGGTCTGTTCCTGGAACTGTCCCGTTTCGCATGTTGTTAATGATTCCCATAACGTCATCTGGAGTGGGTCCTAAATGTGCGTCGATTATCTGCTTTGTTATATTAACCGTATGTATGGGATCGCCCTCTGAGCTTTTTAGGACTTGTTCCCATTTAGACATTGGTATATAAGCGTTTCTTTTCAAGCGTTTTGTTTGTATTTTGTTGCTTCTGTAAAATGAGTAAAGTACCTGCATGCGTTTGGAAGGGTGTTTTTTCCCCAATCCATTAAAGAACGCCTTGCATGCTTTTTGTTCTTCTTGGTATTTGATCTTCTGAAGTGCTGATTGGCATTCTTTTACTCGATTATGTCTATTTGGATTATTTGGTTGCCTTCTTTGTAAGAATTTAGCCTTTTGGAGGTTCGCAAGGGCTAATCGTTGATCCCTGGAATGAGTTGGCTGAAAAATCAAGGTTTCCTGTGCGGCCGCTTTTAATACTCCAGTTATGGTATTCCATGGTATTTCGATGTTTTCACCCGTTAAATTGATTCCTATATTTCCTAGTTTTTTTAGTATGCAATCTTGGTATTTTGTTTTGATGGATTTGCTATTGAGTGCGGCATAATAGCATTGTTTATGGTTGAAATCCTCAGTTGTTGTCTCCTTAACAACTTCCCGTTGTTTTTGTGTTTTGTGTTTGGTTCTTTTATTTTTGTTTACAATACCACTTGTTCTTAACTGCCCCCAGATTATTTTATGGTCGGAGGTGCCTCTAACTGCCCATTCCCCTTTGACGAAGTGAAAGAGTTTTTCTGTTGCGTGTGGCGTAATAATATGGTCTAATTGGGATTTCTGATTTCCTTTTGACCATGTTATTCTGCAGGATGGTCTCGCCTTTGTCGTTTCTATTTGCAGTTTTTCCCTGTTGGCTATATCCATTAGCATTTCCCCGTTATTGTTGGAATAATTATGATGTAGATTCTGGTGAATCAACCCTTTCCGTTGAAAGCTTAATGTATCTTGTCGACCAATGTGGGCGTTAAAGTCGCCTAGGATTATTAGCGTGCATGTCTTTGGTTTTTGTCTAATCAAGTTTAACACACCTGTGAAAGATCTGGTTGCTTTAGAGGTACAGCTGTTGACGTGACAGTTGATTATATATAGAGCAACAGGCTTGTCGCTTCCCATACCGACTTTAAGAATAATTGACATCGCGTCGGTATCCTTTTTTCTACATTTTATTTCGATTTGGGCGTCCTTTCTGATCAAAATTGCTAGTTAATAGATTTTCAACTTTATCACTAAAGTATAAGGTTCAAGGTTGATTGCGAAAATTTGACAGTTTCGGGTAGGTTGACCTGCTGGCGTCTGTACAATTAAGCGAACGTTATTTGACTAATAAACGTTATTAGTTGAATTGTACATTATATTTTATCGTTTTTGTTGAAAAACAGTAAAGAAACTTAACCAATACCTATGTATGCTATGCTTACCAACGTGTAGGGTTTCTCTCACCAATAGCTTTTTGACGTTTTAATAACACACGTAGATGTAGCTTCTCGAGCATGCGTCTCCGCGTCTACGACTACCTATGAGAGTCTACGTTCTACGCTAAAATTCTAAATCTAAATCTAAGGATATTGGAAACTACAATAAAATAAATTCTTTATGTACCTAAATAAATAACGTTGCGTTTTGCACTGGGGGCGTTGATGTAGTCACCTCGTCCAGGATATCACCGCTTGTTAGGATTCACAAGGGGAGCAGTAATATGACGTGTGACAAATCATCTTTTGATTCTCATATTAGGTACGTGGTCGCCCGCAATGGGCCTTATTAGAAGGCTAAAAGTCACCCAAAGGGCAATGGAGAGGGCTATGCTTGGAGTTACCCTACGTGATCTAATCAGAAATGAAGATATCCGCAGGAGAACCAAGGTAACCGACATAGCTCGAAGAATTGCCAAACTTAAGTGGCAATGGGCAGGGCACATTGCGCGCAGAACAGATGGCCGTTGGGGCCGAAAGGTTCTGGAGTGGCGACCGCGTACCGGAAGACGTAGCGTTGGAAGGCCTTCCACAAGGTGGACCGATGACCTTATGAAAGCCGCAGAAATCCGCTGGATGCGGGAAGCACAGAACTGTTCGAGGTGGCGGTGCTTGGGGGAGGCCTATGTCCAGCAGTGGACGTCTTTCGGCTGAAATGATGATGATGATGATTAGGTGCGTGACTACCAATTTGCTTGGTGTCGAACAGAATGAATGGTGAGCCATTTAGGGAGTTACGAGTATATAATATCTCACTCAACATTTATGGCTAATTACAGATTCCTAATTGATTACGTTTGAATGCAAATTAATTATACACTAACGACCCATTACGTGTGCAGCTAAATTGATACCAGTTATAAATTACTAGGGGTAAGTAGGTACAGATACTAAATTATACCGTAGGTAAATTCAGCTTTGACATACAGCTACAGCTACAGTGGCGGATTTACACATTAGCCGCCAGTAGGCTTTTTAAAAATTTTCCGCCCATTTTGGCCTCTATAATTCGATACCCTAGTGCACAATCATTATAATAAAAATAAAAAAGTCAATATAAATTGCAACTTAAGGCGAGGTTTTTCAAGTTAACCTCTAGGAAATGTAATTTTAATGTCATTTTATTTAGAAACGGTAATGATTAAACACGTGAAAAAATTATATGTTGCTTTTGAGACTTTTCTGTAGGTACGTCGGGTACTCGTTACATAATTAGACAAAGTTCGCTCGATAGAAAAAAAAAACCAACATACCCTTATTTTGTAGATTAAAATCATTCTATGCCAATATTATACCACATTATGTATTGAAAATCACATCAAAATAAACGTCTATGATGATGTAATGTCCGTCGGGTTTAACATTGTTAATATCGTAAAACATATAATTTTCAACCCAAAATTAACGAAATTCACGGCATAATTTACTCGCGCCCAGCTGCCATCTCTAGAACATAAATGCACGCTCGAAGAACCTCGCTTTAATGATTTGTGCACTATCATTGCATCGCAACAGTTACAAAATCATACAATAAGTTCAGTTGCGGATCACCGAATTTTTAATTTATTCCTCTGAAAGCGAGGCCTCTTGAACACAATCGCTTCACTACGTCAAACAACTCTCTTCAGAACATTTCTCCAATAAGTAATTTCTTCTTCATTCTGGACCTGCAGTAAATTGTCTTTAGGTAATAACGTTTTTGTATTTTATTTCTGTAAGACGAAAAAAAAAAATTGGGCTTTTGCCGCCCCCTAAAATCTGCCGCTGTCTGGCTCCAGCCTGCTGGTAAATCCGCCACTGTAAGGTTTATAATTGATTGAGTAGTACGTTACGATTTATAAATTGCGAGTGTGTGCGCGACTTCGTATCTATTGCTTTTACTGAACTGCATGTGTAGTTGTGGCGAGTGGAAGGGATAGACTGGAGACATCGGGTTTCTATACATTTTTAGCTGCCGGGCATATCTCCTCCTTTCTTATATCTATGGTTACCCTTTCGTTATTTCGATGTAAACGTTTAATAAACTCCGTTATTTCACGATAAATACAAAGCACAGTAATCTATTTACCATTTACATAAAAAAATAACTCTAAAGTGCAGTAATTTCAAATATATTACACAATAACTGTCGTTATTTAGCCGTTATTTGTCTAATGCTATAGTAAATGGAGTATAGGTAGGTACAGATACCTAGTAAATTATACCGTAGGTAAATTCAGCTTTGACATACAGCTACAGCTATGAGACATATTAATTACCTATTTAAAATGTATTCAGATGGCAAAGCACTTGCAGATCTATCTTACTCGTATTTCATTCATGCGTAAGTCGACATACCAGACAAAAAAAAAAAACTATCTTTCGCAGCCTCGTCCCATTGCTGTAACTAATGAAGGGACTCAGTCACATACACAGATTAACGCTCTGCTATGTTCTAATAAGTTAAATTCTGTGGAAACACGAACAGAATTAAATCGGCTGAAATACGAGGGCAAAAGTCGTGAGAAATACATATAAATACACGACTTTTAGTGTTGTGTACAAGCTGTTCAATAGCATTAGACATTGCAATCATGTTTATTCAGCAAGCGGTCTTTGTTGAGATAAAGCTGCATCAGATTGCGGTATCGAGACGTTGTCGTCTATTTTCTTTTCATGAAACGCTTTTACTAGATCCTTCGTAGGTAGGTATTGAATGAATATAAACCGATAAATCTTATTTATTTGTGCCTGTGATAATCCTAATAATATTGATAGCCTTTTGAAATATCGTTTCTTTAATGTACTGATTTATGATCATGAGTTATGGTTAAAAACATAAAAAAATATCATCTCCACCTATTTTTTGTAAATTATTAGGCTTGCTATTCAGACTATAAATAGTGAGGTTTACAAGTTCAGGGCTATTCTGAGGTGAGCAATTGGGATATTATCAAACAGGTAGCTAAAGCCGTTAGTAAAAAAGCCTATTAGTTTTTTTTTTTCATATTAGAAACGTGATTATACCACTATGAAACTTAGGCTTATTCCCAAAGTACTCCAAAAAGAGTACCCAAACTTAGTGTCCGCAACAATGGTAGTACTCGTAATATAATGACAAGGGCGTCGCCAGCCGATGGCCCAGGGGCCCCCCCAAGTTGATATGGAGAACGAGAAAAGTATGAATTGTAGGTAAAGTCGAGAGCAACAGATGTACCGGACGGGCGTGATCGCTGTACGCGAAGATCAGGAAGGTTGTAAGGCTATCCCAGCCCAAGCGGCTCTGACGTCCTGCACCAATAGTTCAAGATATCTTCAATACTCACTGCGAGGCATTAATCTTGAAGGAACACGGGTTTTTGACGGGGTAATAACAAGACCATATTACTGATAAGTCTTCATAAGTATTCAGGAAGCGATTTCAGAACTCCTCAGGACTACTATGTTACTATTTAGGTGGAACTAGTTTCCTTGGAATTGGTGAATTCATTTGAGTTTCGACGTACGGGAATGATCGATCAAGCAAGTCAAGTCAAAGACTTAGGACTTTGGTTGCTTGCTTTACATTTGGAAACTTTTTTAGAATCTCTAGGAGGGGGGGGGGGGGCAGCTGCCGCCTTCCTGCCCCCCCTTGGCGACGCCCTTGTATAATGAAATACTTAAATGTAAATAATTCCATCCTAGGACGTAATAAAAGAGATACGAAAGGGCATTAAACCGGCAGTAAAACAAATAAGACCTTACGTGAATAAGAAAAACCGGCCAAGTGCGTGTCGGACCACGCACAATGAAGGGTTCCGTAGTTGGGATGAATTGACCCCAAGAACAAACTTAACATTGTAGTTGAAAGCATGTTCTCCCATACATTTTGTATGAGAGAACATGTTTACATGCAAATTTAAGTTGGTCGACTATTACTCGGTAACTTGTAAAGCCTACTTAGCTGTAATAGTATTCCTTTTAACTGCGTTACGTATACTACTGCTGTGAATTTTTTCACATATCCAAATACAACCATTTTGCTGGTACACTTAACAAACAAAAATTAGCACTTTAAAGCTTAAACGCAAACGGATCCCTGAGTCGAAAAATGGTTTTCACAAACCCGCAATATTTTTGAATGGCCTATCTAACGATACCCCACACTATGGGATACGAGGAAAAAAAAATATCATCCCCACTTTAGATGTAAGGGAGGTACCCTAAAAAAAATTTTCTAAGTTTTTATTTCACCACTTTGTCGGCGTGATTAATATGTATACCCATGCCAAATTACAGCTTGCTAGTATTAAGAGTCTCTGAGCTAAGCCGCGGACAGACAGACAGACAGACGGACATGGCGAAACTATAAGGGTTCCTTGTTGACTACGGAACCCTAAAAAGGAATAGTAAACACATAATCCGATTATTCAGCTAATTCTGTGATATTTCAGCATTAGATGTCTAACCTAGTTAACATAGACAGGGATTTTTATTTCGTCTTACAGACTCAATACCTAAAGCCCTTTAGCTATGTTACCTACAGATCCATTTAGTGGGTAGGCACCATACCTAGGTGATTTAGCTTCACACAGCCTTAGTGTTAGTTCTCTAACTAATAAGTACTTAGTACCTAGGCTGTACCGTGTGGTGCTGGACGTAAAGAATAGCACCATCCTATTAAATTTCCTCCCATGGGTGTCGTAAAAGGCGACTAAGGGACTTCTTAGAGAATGGGCAGCAGCGTTCTCTATGCATTTTTAACACCATATTGCGATCGCGAACCCGTCTGCCAAGCGTGGCGATTATGGCAAACCCCTCCAATTGGGGGAGGCTTATGTCCAGCAGTGGACGTCTTTCGGCTGAAATGATGAATGATGATGATGACCTAGGCTTCTCATACTATTTATACCCAGATATGTAAATATCTAATCTTTTTGATTCTTTGGCATGATTATTGCCATTCGAAACTATAACATCCGCTGTTTTTAATCAAAGATATCAAAACACTAATCTTAAAAACTGTGTCTCTATTCAAATACCTATCGAGTAAAAGAGCATTAGATACCTTTCCTCTCAACTGTGAGTGTTTTATATTTATGTATACCTATATAAATATATTAATATATTTTAGCTTAATGTGTTTATTTAATTATAAGTTATATTCAATATTTGAGTTTAAGACTTCGCATAATCATACATATATTTTTCTCTTGTTCTCACACACACATTGTCTACATTTCTTTTTCATTTCTCCTTTCGCAGGTCTGCTGGAATAATTTTTTTTAAGTGATAAGCAGTAGGTATTTTTTTGTACTCAAAATTATAATTATGACATATCTTTATGTATTTCACTGTATGTACACACGGCTACAAATCAAGCTATATATTTCCAGTTTAGGCTGATCTCGCATTGTATAGGATTCCCGTACAATGAGAGGTTAGCTTATACTGGTAATGTAAATCTTGATTTGTGGCCATGCGTTCATAAATAAATAATTATTTAAAGTGCTGTCCATTCCTTTTATTCGAATGTTTATCAAATATTTTATAACCGAATAATTCTATTTGTAAAGCAATTCGATTTTGCCGATTTCTATTCATGTCAGTTACCAGTATCATAACAGTTGTTGTGTAACATAACGGTATTGTCCGTGTTACAGTGGCTGCGAAGTGCTATAGTTATTCGAGCATCGTTACTCGCACATTCATTGCTCGTTGCATTTGCAGTGGTCGTCGCAATACCAATCGAAAGTCGGTTTATATTGTATTGCTATCGTGGTTTTAACCATGTAACAGTGTGATATCTAACCATAATACGATCTCCTTGCTATCGTTAACCGTGTATCTCCAGTTCCAGTTGTGAAAGTTTCCACGTATCTATGCGGTGAAGCTATTGCCAACAAGTAATCAGTATTTCCTATATAACTTGGAGAGCTGATTTCCCTGAAGATTGCAAGGATTCGAGGAACACAGGCTTCGAGTCTTAATCATAATAATCCTTCAAGCGAAAGCGTGGGTCAGCTTAAATCATGTAAGTAGGTAGGTATACAAGATATTATTCGATAGCTTTATGATTTCGAAAATTATTCGATTTTATGATCTGACTTATTCACTTCTATTTGTTGGACTTTTTGTATAAGACTCTGGTGAAAGATGGAAACCCGATAATGTTCACGTAAGTTGATTGATCTTATATCATGATTATTGCTGATGACTATGTTGTGCTGTATGTGTTATAATATGGCTAATATTGTATAAATGTGTTTAATCAAAGGAATATTCATGTTCTATTTCTTTCCACTGGTAAAGTTGCTAATTTTGAGAAATGTTCCAAGAGATTAATGTTGTAACAAAGCATATTATGATAATGTAAAAATGTGTAGATAAAATACTTTAAACCAAGCTTCCGTGGAGTTTCTTGTTCATTCTTCTTCACGAAGACCTAGTTTTGGAACGGACAACTAGCTTTCTCAGTAACGTTACTTTGACAAGCATAATTGAAATAAATGCCTTAGTCTTGTCTTTCTGTGCTTTTATTTATAAATCCTTTCCCTACACTCCATGTTTATAGGTACCTTCATACATAGTAAACTACTAGACACACAAAGCTTGCTAATAAGGTGGCTATCAATACCTATAAATGTAGTTTATATCCAGTTTCTCCAGTCAGTGTTTCAGTAGTTACTTGATAGTGACAAGTTTATTAAGGATCTTTGATGATATTGTTCACGCACACACTGTGCGCCGGATTACTGCGAACCCACTGTGCAACCCCCCGCGGGACGCGAGGGACGAGGGCCGCGCGGCCGCGTAGCTTCGCCGCCAACCGCCGACGCCAGTCTGCTCGGGTCACTCGTTTAGAGCGCATGCGTACACGCAGCGCGTCACAGGCGTCACAAGTATCGCATTGTTAATTGTTGAGTACATAATATAATATTTTAAGAGTAGACTCGCCTATTATTAAGCCTCTGGCTTGAGTGACCCCAATATTCTCAACAATATTGGCGACCGTCTAAGACAATATTTGTCGAACCTACAAACAACTTGACCGAAACTTCGAGAAAGCACGTGGAGGCCGGACACGGGAACCAAAGGACAAGATTGGCGCGTATGCTGTTCTTCAGTCACCCACGGGGCCTTCGGACTACGCAAACGGCACATGTTCAACGCCTGCACCAGAGGTCTAGCCCGAGGGAAGTAAGCCTGTTTCCTGTACTCCTACCTATTCCACGATACCTATCGACTTGTTTCTATTTGTGTGAATAGCCTAGTGGTTTTGCTCGAACGAGTTTGGTCAGCTTGCCTATTGAAAGTACTCGATAAAAGTACGATACTTTTATCTAATTTTCTTGCCACACGTGGTGGGCGAGTCCATTTTAGTGCTTGTGTGTGTGATCGGCGCGCCTGTTGCGCCTACCTATATTGTTGGTGGATGTCTAAATAGCCTATTTAAGAGACTAAACGCTTGCCTAAAGCTCCAATTTAAGCACTAAAAACTAAATATTGCACTTTGTACTTAAACTACTATTAATATTGTACACCCTATAGCACGTGTACGCCATTTGCCTAAGTCGCAGACGATTGTGTTCTGCATTATACCTACCTAATTAATATCTAACTGGGAGTTTATGCCTATTACCTATACCTAGGTACGTTACTTCACCAAAGCTTGCCGACTATTCCAGGTGCGGTGAGTGTGCATGGCCTGAGCTGAGCTTCGCTTTCGATTATCTGCTAGCTACCTGCCTGTCTACGCGTTGCAGTGCAGGCGCCTGGTGAGTGCTGCATACTTCGTGCTGTCACAGCTTCAGGGTACCGTGAGTTAGCGGTTTTGAGTTACATTTATTATTGACTTAGTGTACCTACCCAATTCATTGTTGCCTACTTATCTAGAGGTTAGATTAGGTATAGATAAATTAACAAGATGGTTGATGAGAAACAAGAAATGAGTGAAGTTGAAAAACAAGAATTTAAAGGTTTATTAAGGAAACGTAGTGCCATTAAAGGTCAACTTACTAAATTCAAAGATTATTTACATCAAATTTCAAAGTGTAGTCCGCTCAGTAGTTTGCAAGCCAAAGAAATTGTAATGAAAATAGAGAAATTTCAAGCACTACTGAATACGTTTGACATGTTACAAAATAATATTGAATTGAATTGTCTAGATTTGGATGAGCAATTAAGAGAAAGAGAGTTAATTGAGGATCAGTTCTTCTCGTGTATATCATTGGCTCAAGAGTTAAATGAATCTGCCAATGTGTCTAAAACTGATCAACAAAGGTCTGAAGGTTCAGACTGTAGTTTACATAATAATAGTCATTGTACTCATAATAAGTTTAATTCAGTAAAGCTGCCTACTATAAAATTGCCCACATTTGATGGCAACTATTTAAAATGGTTGGAGTATCGGGATACTTTTGATTCCTTGATCAATTCTAACGATGCAATCCCAAATATAAACAAGTTTCACTACTTAAGGTCTTCCTTAGAAGGAGGAGCTTTAGCAGTTATAAAGTCTATAGAGTTTACATCAAATAATTACAAGGTAGCTTGGGATTTAATTTGTCAACGATATAATAATAAAAATCTGCTTATAAATAATCATTTTAAAGCGCTTTTCAATATTGAATCACTATCAAAAGAATCTCACAAGGCTTTGAGATATGTTATTGATTTAGTTTCCAAAAATTTAAGAGCGTTGAATACTTTAGGGCAGCCTACAGATAAATGGGATGCGTTAATTATATATATGGTGTCAACAAAGCTTGATATCACCACTGGTAGAAAATGGGAAGAATATAAGAATGGATTAGCAGAATTACCTACATTAGATCAATTTAATGACTTCTTGCGTAATAGGGCAGATGTTCTAGAAACTACACAAAGTCAAAATACAAATAGGAATGATCATGGTAAGCTGCATGGTGGTTCACAGGACCCAAGGAATTTTACTAAGGTTTTTGTGAGTTCTACGAGTAACAATTCTTCCAAAAATTCATGTGATATTTGTAAGGACAATCACCCCTTGTATATGTGTACCAAGTTTAAGGATATGTCACCTGAAGTTAGGTTAGATACAGCCTTAAATCTGAAATTATGTCTTAACTGTTTGCGTAGTGGACATACTGCCAAGAAATGCTTTCTTAAAGGTTCTTGTAAGTTTTGCAATGGCAAACATAATAGTTTAGTGCATAAAGATACTACAGCAGGTTTTAGTAATATTAGTTCCAATTTAAATACAAATAATAATGACTTACCTACATCACCTGCTACACTGTCTGCTGTCTCTGCACGACAGGTCCTATTGTGTACAGCAGTTGTTCAAATTGTTAATCCTGTAAATAATTCTACATACCTTGCACGAGCTCTCTTGGATACTGGAAGTCAATCTTCTTTTATTACTGAAAAACTTAAAACAAAGATTGGAATGCCAACTAAATGTACTGAACCAATAAGAATTTCTGGCATCAATAATATACAGTGTGACATTAAGGAGCGTTGTAGTTTAAAATTGTCCTCACGTTTTGAGAATTCGTTTAATTTACAAGTTATGTGTTTAGTAGTACCTAAAATTACAGGTACATTACCGACACTAAATGTTAATGTTTTAGACCTAGGACTGCCTGCTGATTTGGATCTTGCAGACCCTGGGTTCCATTGTCCCTCCGACATAGATATCTTGTTGGGGGCAGACGTTTTTTGGGACATTGTAGGTACCCAACAAATAAGATTAGGTAAACACAAACCTGTATTGCAACATTCAAAACTAGGTTGGTTGGTGTCAGGCCCTATAGGCAATGGACACGTTAAGTTAATTTGTGCTAAAAATGCTCACTCTAGTATTAATGTATTATATTGTAATATTGAAGAATCATTACAAAGATTTTGGGAGGTTGATGAATTGCCTTCAGATAAAATATCTTACACGCTTGAAGAACAAGCGTGTGAGAACAGTTTTATAGAAAATACAAGTCGCTTGCCAAGTGGTAGATTTAATGTTAAAATGCCACTCAAGGATTCACCGGAAGAAGCACTAGGTGACTCTTATAATATTGCCAAAAGGCGTTTTCTTTGTTTAGAAAGAAAATTAGATAAGAATCCAAATATTAAAAAACAGTATTGTGATTTTATTAAAGAATATTCAGATCTTGGTCATTTGGAAGAAATAGAGCGTCCAAGGTTTGGTAATTACTTGCCACACCATGCAGTACTAAGAGAGAAAAGTGAAACCACAAAACTCAGGGTAGTTTTTGATGCTTCTATGAAAACATCCTCTGGGAAATCACTAAACGATATCCAGATGATAGGTCCAGTTGTACAAAATGATTTATTTAATATTATGTTACGTTTCCGCACTCATAAATTCGTACTAACAGGTGACATTGAGAAAATGTTTAGACAGATTTCTATTGTGGAGTCACAACGTCATTTACAATTAATTTTGTGGAGGGAAGATTCATCTCTGCCACTCAAGGTCTTGCAATTAAACACTGTGACCTACGGTACAGCAGCTGCACCGTTTCTAAGCACTAGATGTCTCCTTCAATTAGCTGAGGAATGTACAGATCAGCATATTGCTAATATAATTAAAAATGACTTTTATTATGATGATTTAAGCACTGGAGCATCTACTAAAGAAGAGCTGATGCATATTTACAAGACTGTGACACAAATATTAGGCTCAGCACATTTTCCTTTACGCAAAATACGCACAAATTGTCCTCAAATATTTGCAGACAAACCTATGTTAAATGATACATTAGACCTTACGAAGCAATCATGTGTTTTAGGTCTCAATTGGTCCCCTAAAATGGACACATTTCAATTTCCAATAAATATAGAACCTACTTTAAAGATAACTAAGAGAACAATAATCTCAATGACTTGCAAAATTTTTGATCCTTTAGGTATTCTATGTGCTTGCATTATTACTGCAAAAATAATTTTACAGCGTTTATGGAGCGCTAAGATAGACTGGGATGATCCAGTACCTAACGATATAAAAAATTCTTGGATGATGTTTGTGAAAAACCTATCATGCCTATCTAGTATACAACTAGAAAGAAATGTTATTTGTGATTTGCCTATATCAATAGAAATACACTGTTACGTTGATGCTTCACAAAATGCATACAGTGCTTGTGTATATTTGCGCACAACTGATGTTAATAATAAAATTACAGTTAAGCTACTATGTGCCAAGGCACGGGTAGCTCCCTTAAAACCAACTACTATACCACGTTTGGAGTTGTGTGGTGCTTTGCTCGGAGCCAGATTGTGTGCAAAAGTGCTACAGTCACTCCGTTGTAACATTACTAGTAAAACTATTTGGACCGATTCAACAGTGGTACTCGGTTGGCTTAATATTCAATATAAGCACCTAAAACCTTTTGTTCGTAACAGGGTAAATGAAATAAATGAAATTACATCTGATTATTCATGGCGACATGTGCCTACAGATTGTAATCCTGCTGACTTGGCCTCAAGAGGTGTGACTCCGCAGCAGTTACAGTCCTCATCCCTGTGGTGGGAGGGACCTTCGTTCCTCAGAAAGGAACCAAGCGAATGGCCACAACAAGGTGTTCCAAATATGGAACTACCAGAATTAAAAGTTCTACATATTAGCTTAGAAACTAATTTCTTAGACTTTTCTAGATATTCAAGTTTTACTAAACTCAAAAGAATTATAGCCTATGTCCATAGATTTATTAACAATTTTATTTGCAAGTACAGTAAGGATAAAACTAATAACAAGTAAACAGGTTGTCTTAGCACTGATGAGCTTAGTAATTCATTAAAAACCTTAATCAAAATTTGCCAAGTGCAATCATTTTCTAGTGAAATAGATACAATCAAAAGGAACAAAGAGCTCCATCATAAATCTAAAATTTTGCCTCTTAACCCATTTATAGATTCAGATGGTATACTCAGGGTGGGAGGTCGTATACAAAATCCTAATTATAATTTTGACAAAAGGCACCCAATATTACTTGATGCCAAACATAATTTTACTAAACTACTAATGAGATATGAGCATATACATTTATTCCATGCTGGACCACAATTACTTTTATCATTCATTAGGGAGGAATATTGGCCAATAGGTGGCAGGAACTTGGCTCGTAGTATAATAAGAAACTGTATTGTGTGTATACGTTTCAGAGGTAAAACAGTACAGCCTATAATGGGTAACCTTCCAAATGTTAGAACAAATTCCAGTTTTCCCTTCTATACATGTGGAACAGATTTTGCTGGTCCATTCATGATATCGAGTAGGAAAGGCAGAGGTAATCGTGTAACAAAATGTTACCTTTGTTTATTTGTTTGTCTTACAACTAAAGCTGTCCACTTAGAGCTTGTAAGTGATCTCACTACTGAAGCGTTCTTAATGTGCCTACGACGATTTGTAGCAAGAAGAGGTAAACCTTACGAAATTTATTCAGACAATGGCAAAACATTTGTAGGGGCAAACAATGAGTTGGGTCGAGTACTCAAATCTAGTCGCGAAGCTGTGATAGAGTATGGCAGCACTGAAGGCATTCGATTTAAGTTCAGCCCTGCATATTCACCTCATTTTGGGGGTATATGGGAAGCCGGGGTAAAGTCATCCAAACACCACCTAAAAAGAATAGCAGGCAACGCTGCCTTAACTTTTGAGGAACTTTCTACGTTGTTCACGCAAATAGAATCTATCCTTAATTCACGACCCCTATCTCCTCTCTCATCCGACCCATCAGATATCCTTCCCCTTACTCCAGGGCATTTCCTTATCGGGCGGCCACTCACATCAGTGCCGTCGCTAAACATCACTAAAACGAGAACCAACAGATACGAGAGGATAGAGCAACTGCGGCAGCAATTTTGGGAGAGGTGGCGTCGAGAATATCTGGCCGAACTGCAACAAAGAACCAAGTGGCGGAAACCACAACGTGAACCCAAAGTAGGTGATTTGATTATACTGAAGGAAGATCACCTACCTCCATTATGTTGGCGTCTAGGCCGCATAACAACCCTATATCCGGGACGAGATGGTGTCAGCAGAGTTGCTGATGTCTACACATCGAGAGGAATAATCAAGAGAGCAGTTCATAAGTTCTGTATGATACCTGATGACGAGGAAAAGGACTGCAACAAAATGAAGCTTGATAGCTGAGCTATCAAGGTGTGGGAGGCTGTTCACGCACACACTGTGCGCCGGATTACTGCGAACCCACTGTGCAACCCCCCGCGGGACGCGAGGGACGAGGGCCGCGCGGCCGCGTAGCTTCGCCGCCAACCGCCGACGCCAGTCTGCTCGGGTCACTCGTTTAGAGCGCATGCGTACACGCAGCGCGTCACAGGCGTCACAAGTATCGCATTGTTAATTGTTGAGTACATAATATAATATTTTAAGAGTAGACTCGCCTATTATTAAGCCTCTGGCTTGAGTGACCCCAATATTCTCAACAATATAGTTTGTCCTTGTGATCCTAGAAGCCATTTTATGAAACAAGTAACTGCTGTCAGAAACTTAGTTCGGATACAAACTTAAACCCCCTTAAGGCTCTTAGAGGATGTTGGTCCAAAACATTCTTATAAATATAAGGTGTATCTATTTATACACGAAATATTTTAAGAGGGTATCTATAGGTGGTAAAAAAGCCATAGCAGCGATTTTTTTTTTAAATCTAAGTTTTTTATATTTTTACGTAACTATTATAATTTTAAAATTGCTTGAGACATTTTGCAAAGGAGTTGCATTTTCCAAAATTTTACTTATTCTATGAATGACCCGCCCGGACGCGGCGACGCATGGTAGTTCCGCTAGAGGTCAAAATTCAAAAAAACGCATTATGATTTTCAAATCTTGAACACTGTCATGTCGTTGGCCGATACATATACTATAATTAAGTGTCAATAGATCCCCAATAACTAATCAGTTTCATTCTTTAGTGAAACCCGAAAGTGAACACAACTCCAGTTGCGCGTGCACGCTTATCAGAGAATCATTACGTGACCGGTAATTAGTGGCTGTTTTCTCAGAATCCTGTTAAATAAGTGATATTTTTTACAATGGGTCTTCAAGAATCAGGTATGTTCTTTTGCTATGTATACTCGTTTTAAATTTTTTCTGAATAATATTGAAATAACGATGTGTCTACGTGACGACCAAATTTTGTTCTAAAAATCTGTAGAATTATTCTTTACTTAGACTTTTAACTATGTTCTGAATCATACTTAACGCGAATTTTTTCTTGATTAAGAAGCCACATGTGTCTAAAATAACAGCCTGCGGAAATTTGCGGATTGGATAGTTATAAGCGTGCTACGCCTGCGTAGGCGAAAGCTACGAAAGTATTGCAAAAAAAATAGTACTTTGCTTTAAAATTCACCGCGCTCGTGCCACCACCGTAGCGCGCGGTGAATTTTGATAATTAATCATCATTTCAAGTAACTTTATATTTAGTTTTTTTAATAATATACTCAGATTAAAAAAAAAAAACCGTTTCTATAAAATATTTCGTGTTTGAATAGATATACCCTATATAGTGCAAACCTGGAGTTTTTTTGGAGGGACATTAGGTATGTTCTTAATAGCTTCTTTTCTTTGTTTAGCTGTTCGTTGTATGTCAGTCAGCCACACGTTGTTTCATGTAAACAATGCATTGTTTAAAACGTAATTGTGGTTTTAGAATGGGAAGGATGCATGGATTAGTGAAACTCAGTGCAAAGTACCTAATAGAGGCACTTCACTGTAACGGGCGGTAGTGTCCCAATTTAAATGCTAATGCCCCGTTTTGCTGGGCGCCAACGCGTTATCCTTAAAGATAGAACTAGCTCACAGTGTGCATGTGAGAACGCATGCAGTTTGCTTCATCATTCTCATATTTTCTATGAAACACGTAAGAGCTTTCATCCCGTGCGGGCTAGCTACGTCGCATTTCTAGAGGTTTTTCGTGATTATTTTATAAAAGAATCAAAGTACCTACAATTTTTTTTCAGTCATGAACTAGATCGTTGAGTTTTATAATTATTTTTATGTCACACCTGGCCATAATGTGAGTTTTACTGTACGCGTAGCGTGCGGTAAAACTCACATTATGGCTAGGTGGCCGCATTGTGGCCAGGTGAAGACGTAACATTGTGTACTCACCACGGGCAGTAAAAAGAAAGCCCTCTATCGCATATTTACAACCCTCGCTGCGGCTCGGGTCACTAATATCTGCGATTTCGGGCTTTCTTTCTTTTACAGCCCTTAGTAAGTAATGCACTATTAACATTTAATTTAAAGTCAATACAAATGTTTAGTCGTAATACTGCAAATATGCAATAAAATAATTAACAAGTTGTCAATATTTTTGAGTAAATACCAAAATAGCTGTAACAAAATAGCATATATACCTACTTATAAATACAAAAGACGCTTATTAATAAAAAAATAATACCAAAGATCTAGTGCCTGGCTGAATGAAAATAGTAGTTTGATTTAAATTTAACAAAATTATCACGAAAAACCTCTTGAAATGCGTCGTTGCCAGCCCGCGACGGATGAACGCTTTTAAGGTTGCGAAGATCCAACTTTATTCTTAAGATTTGTAGCAATAGGAACCATAGACCGTACCTTCTTGTAAATTACTTCGAGAATAAAATACGCCACGTTGATCCGATTCGATCTGTGGCTTATTCGGTAATAACCCGCCAGCCAATTCGTATAAGCGAAGTTCGTTTCGTTGAATTATTTCTAAGGATTATTTACTACACTGAAAATTCAACTTCAAATTCCAAGAATCGAGATATAAATAATTCAGTTCCATTCAACCGTTTGATAAAAATAAAGTTGTTATATTTTCAATTTCTATGACTGAGACATTATTTGATAAATCATGTAATAAATAACTAGTTTCAGTAAATATTCAGGATTCTATTTTGGTCTGTACGAGTATGTAGATATCCGTTTATTTACACACAGATCCAATTAGCGTATACCTTTGAAGTTCACTAAAACGTGTTTCGGATATGAATCTGATGAAATAAATTGAGTTGTCAGAAGCGCGCGCGGCGGTTTCAGGTGCATTAACGTTCCAATTATTTATTCTGTGTTAATGCAAGTGTACGCGCACGTCCTGAACCGGATTCCTTACGACATTTTAGTATTATTAGGCGCATCGTTAATTTAATTCGGTTTGAGTGCTGCTGGTAACCTAGATCCTGTAATGCAATACAGGAATAGTTTTACATATTACAAAACTGTTGGTAAGTAGTTATCTGCTGAAAACAGAAGAAAAACATCAGTCTTCCGATCTCGATCTGTTATGAATATGATGGACAAACGATGCAATTCGTCATTCCATCTTATGGAGTCCTCATCTCGCGCTCAGCTCTCCAATTTGTGGTCATCATACAAATTATTGGCTTCACGCTGTACAGTTTTGTGGACATCTGAATAACTTTAAATAAGGGTAAACTTACCATAGCTGAAGAAGAGCTGGTGAAATTGCGTGGCGAACGAGGTAAAGAGGCAGCCGAGGGCGGCGACCAGGCCTCCCACGACGGCCGTGACGCGCGTGGACTTGCGCACGCACAGTGCCACCGTCACAGGCGACAGTGCGAGCGCCACCCCCGCTGATAACGCACCCAGGCATCCTAGAACAGACGTACAGAGGAATAAGCCATTGTACAGTATCTGTCAATGCTATCTACCAGTCAATAGTAGCAGCGTATTGTCATCTTTTCAGAGTTGTAAGCAGTAGTTGATCAGGGATCCAAGTCTGCTATTTTTATAAATTCGTCACTCCAACACGATCCCATTGTCATTTTGCTAAAAGTTCGTAATCTGCTAAATTCATAATGGTCGATCATTGGTCGGTCAATGGTCTCGTAATAGAATTGTATTACAATGGCATTTTGAACATTTATTCATGCCAGATTTCATTTATTTTACATATTATTTATTAGTGTTATAAGCAATCTGAAGTAGTAGGACGTTGGAAGTTTAGTAGGAAGTTTCATTTGTCATTATGTACGAGATTACCAATCCTTTCAATGGAGTGCTGACCATTGGAAAGCCATAATGACGCCATTATATTAGTAGATTACCAAACTTGTCAAAATCAACAATTATGAAATGAATGATAGACCATTCTGACACTATTGTAATAGCAGACTTGAGGCCCTGACCTGTATGAGAATCCTGCGTAGGAATTATAAGTTCTTTGCATCGAATACGAATGAATGTGGACCTCAGAGCGTGTTCCAGAACCTTGTTTGGCAACTTCTCGAAACTGGCCATAAGGTTCGATAACGCTTAACGACTTAGCCCAATAAATTTCAAGACCACAAAATATTTCACAGTTTCGCAAACAATCCCCAAGAAAACATCTCAATACAAAGCCTTAAATCAAATTTGTATACGTATCCACGATTTTCTCTATAAACACAATAGTCCAACTTCAGTGCTTTAGCTGTCTACGCCACGTTTTTGCTTACCAAGTAGCGGACGGCTACAAAAAGCTCGTGATGTTTATTGTTATCCGACGTCGTAAAGATTCGCGTGCAGGCATTCCGTCTGCCTTGTACGGACGCGTGGCTCCTGCAGGGCTGGCTCCAAGAAAACGAGATTTATGTCAAAAATATTTATGAACACACCTTTATATGTGTTAAGCGACAGTTTAAATAATTTGACATAATGTTATAGCCGTTCTTCTGCTTTATGCATGAAGTACTCTCCAAACAAATGTTTGTGGCGCTCATGAATTTTCCATCTTGTGATTTATTTTCGAGCCGAAAAGTATCGCCTTGCCTTTTTCTTCGAAAAGGTAAGGTGATATGCTAATTCAGTGTCAGTCAACATAATTAATGTTTTTGAATTGGCACTCAAAGTGTTCACAATGTGTCAGTTATTAGTATCGTACGCATGTGACGAACCTGTATCTGCCTAGCAGACTTGGTTAATTTTATAACTCTATTATCTAACAGTTTTAATGACTTCGAATAGTAAAAATAAAACTAGTGCATCAGAAAGAAAAAACAGAGAAATCACAAAGCATTAATTGATCTCTAATATCAATTAGAGATCTATTAATGCTTTCTCTCAAGATTGCCATCATAATGGATTCGACATTTTAACTTAAAAATGTCTGAAATATGAAGAGACATCCCTGAGCTACGCTACAACTGACTACCTACACTTTATATGAAACTTGACACGTTAGTTAAATGGAAATTATTGACATAAAAGGCCTTTTATTATTTAAATAGTCCATTAAGCTAAATGATTATCGCTCTGAAGAGATATTCATTATCAGACATGTCTGCCATCTGTTATAATTATTTTCACGTTGCGTTGTGAATGAGAAATTGAGAAGAAACAAAAATGTTTTTAATACAATATCACAATTTGGCATGAAATCTTATGTATGACATCATTTTCCATGTCTTCATAGCAATGGTGTAATAAAATACAGCATACACTTACTTTCATGTCATTGTCAGCGCTTTCGTCCGAAAGAGTTAGGGCGTGAATTCAATGAATAAGTAAATTTTATGCAATTCAATTTCTGATGTAGAAGTCGACACAGCTGAACGGACAACTTATTTTGAACTTTCCACTCTAGGATCCACCATTAAGAAAGTATTTTCTATCAAGTTGCAACTGCATCGTTTTGCTCTGATGTTACTTCGTAATATTTTTCAATACTTTAGAGAGTTATCGGGTCCAAATGTATGTAACATTGCTTTTTGAGAGTATTTTTTTACTTTTGTTCTCGTGCGGTAGGTATGCAAAACTAGCAACTGCTGTCGTGTATTATACGTTACTCCAAAGCTTAGTACTATTTTATGCACTGAATTTCAGTTCATTTGTTTTGATTAACAGCGGGAAGCTACCTATACGAGCCAGTTGCTTCAGGTACAAGTTGCCGAGTGTCATTCTGAATTTCGACTTCTAATTATTTCGACACAGTCTTAATTTCGAAAAGCAATAGTTCGACTACTCATTGCATCGACAGAACATATATTCGACAAGAATTAGTCCGACAGAAAATACTTCGACAACTCACACCATCGAAGAACACTACTTCTACAGGAGCCTTCTTCGATATGCAGTTGTTCGGCGGATCTCTATTTCGACGGAACATACCTTCTACATAATACTGCTCTGAAATGTGGCAATAATAATTGAATTTCGCTTTATAGTTTTAGGTACAAAATAAAAACAAAAAATAATCAATATTATGTTTTTAATTATAACCAGTAACAAATCTTTGTACAGTTATATTTTTGAACGGCCTATAATACAACGATACCCCATACTCCAAGTTCAAGTTGCTAGACAATTAGTATGACATTATTGCACGCTACAATTTATATTAAATAATAGGTAGGCACAGGTAATTATTTATTGTTCTGCAAATATGGGGCTTTGGTTGAAGGGGGGGAGGGGGGGGGGGTGAAATATTTAAAACGTTCTAAACGCTTATCTCCATCATGTTTAAAATATATGAATACTGCTAGTTTCTTTGAAGACAGCCCCTAATGTATTTCAAGGGATTTAAACAATAAATGGAACCATCACAATACTGTCCAGTGAAGACAGATTGTCTCGTAACTTCAAAAGTACTAATCATACAACGCAATGCTATCAAGCGTTCCACCAAGCGTCGGGAGAAGCCTCTAAGAGTTATTTGTAAAATAATACGAATGTTGAGTGTACACTAGCGATTTGTGCGGGCTTCGTCTGATGTCTAACGAACATTTCTATTGAAAAACTTTACGGACGACGGGGCGTTCGTGAAGTTCGTCGACTTTGTAACTAGGAGCGTCACCCATCGGTCACACATCTGACGAATATACTACGAGACGTTGTTTAGGGCCCTATTACACTAGCGATTTGCAAGCGAGTCCAAAGCGAAGCGAGTGCGCAACTAGCTCGCAACGAATGCGCGCCGAACACGTCATGAAGACACGGCGGGCGCGCAGCGAGTTCGCGGTGTGCTGTCCGCATTTTTTCTTAATGGCGTCGACGCCGCTGTTCGCGGTGAGCCCGCTGCGCGCTCGCGGTGTTTTCGCGGCGACTTCGCCGTGCGCTCGTTGCGAACTCGTTGCGAGCTTGTTGCGCACTCGCGTCGCTTTGAACTCGCTCGCAAATCGCCAGTGTGATAAGGCCCTAAGTCTAGATCTAAGGATTGATGATAGATTCGTGATCCTTAGTTGTCACTTTGTTTTTAAGTTATTTTGGGTAGTGTTTTTGTTTTGCAACTCTGACAAATAAACAGCTTTCAATCATCTGTCTTGAAAAAACTGTGCCCATTGTAAAAAATAAAAGTAGCTTGATACTTTCTCCTCAAATGTATCCTAGATGTCCCTAGCTTTTTTACGAAATGTATCCCTAGTTTTGTTAAGAATGAAACTTTATATGAAAAGAGAGCAGTAAAGGCGAAATATTCATCTATAAATAAGAGCTGGGCTTATTCTTTAGACGGCAACAAATGCACTGGAACATATAAAGCGAACTTTTGGTCGCTCGTCTCAATCGAATCGAAATAAAGAAATTGCGCAGTCTCATCGTCTTGTACATGACTGGTAAATTGTCCGTTTTTAACTTATTTCCAGTCATATCGGACACTATCAGCTAATATGTGATAGGACATCCAATAAAATGAAATCGAAAAAGTAGCTCTTTTACTTCAATAACGTTTTCTTTACGACACTTTTTTTTTTCAAGATTGTTAAATTCACGGACTAATATAAGTATTTAATGGTAGAAGTAACGATATTTTATCGAAGATATCTATACTCCATTTACTGTAGCATTAGACAAATAACGGCTAAATAAGGACAGTTATTTTGTAATATTGTTGAAATTACTGCACTTTAGAGTTATTTTTTTAATGTAAATGGTAAATAGATTATAGTGCTTTCTATTTATCGTGAAATAACGGAGTTTATTAAACGTTTACATCGAAATAACGAAAGGATGAGAATAGTTATTTGTCTAATGTTATAATAAATGGAGTATATCTATCTTTTATTTCTATTGGTATATTACTAAAAATGTTGTCCTTGTTTTTTTTTTTTAACTTTTGGGTACAACCGTAGTTGGACGAGGAGCCTCTAACTTTATGATATGAAACATATGACGGTGCAGTACCATCTGCAGCATTTCACGGATAGTTTCATAATATCCGCTGTGTCTGTGCAACTTTACAGCTAAAATAAACGTTGTGTATTGTTGTGACATAGTTAACCTAAAAAAGACAATTATTTTGATTGGAATAAAATAAACTGAAATCTTTGTGTTAACAAATAGATTTCAAGTAGGTAGTATTGATAGTATAAATAAGGGGTCCATATTGGCTCACCTAAAGTTCTTTACCCGAAATTGTTCTTCCTAATGATTTGTAATCCGAATGATCACTCTTCCTAAAATTTTTCATCCTAAAGTTCTCATTCATACTATTTGTAGTGCTACCGGCGATGTTCATAACACTCATTTTTCCGAAAATTGTAATTAATAATATCATTAATGTAAATATATTTAAACTCCTACTGTTTTTTTATCATAACGCTTTTATCCCTAAACATAATATTCATTCAAGTCAGAGTGTCGTCTTGGGGGCACTATGAAAAAAATACTTAAAAAAATTTCGCGACCAAGTTCGAGGTAGTGCTCGCCGGCCGCTGCCGCGGCACCGCTCGCTTCTAACCTAACCTAACCTATGGATATCTTTGCAGGTACACACCACTATAAATAAAATTAAAGAAGACGCTTTAATTAATAAAAACAAAAAACCAATTCATATAATTAGTGAGTGCGAATCAAGCACTTGATTATTATGAATAAAAAGAAATCTAAACAAAAAAGATATGACTTTGAATAATAGTGTAAAAGATGGTTATGTTGAGAAAATATACAGAGTAGTTAGAAATTGTGATTGTTAGGATGAAAAATGTTAGGAAGAACATTTTCGGATTTCCAATTATCGGAATTGAAAATTTAGGTGAACTTTGGCGCACCCATAAATAAGGGATATAAGTATAATTGTGTGTCTGGTTAGTCTACACAATCGTATCTCATCCTCTTGGGCAAATTGTAAGAACAAAAAAAAAAAAACAATTATATAAAAAAAGCAGGCAAATAAAAGTTACATAATATTATAATATTTCAGGCTATTGGTTTGCCCCGCCTGCCATACCAAAATTCTATAGATTATAATGCTTGTATTTACAGTCGGTGTTTTGTTTTTTTTTATTAATTTGTTTTTTTTCAAGCTTTTTAGTTTTATTAATATATATAGGTATTATATAAATATATATATTAGTTGTCTCCTATCTAGCTTTTATTTGATACCAATATTAATGTATTTTTTTTTTAAACCTTCCCCTCCCTTTTTTTGTATTTGCAGATGCCATAATATATAAAAATTATATAGCCTAGGTCACTCTCACAGTAAATACGAATCTAACGGCACCTCTCAAGCTAAAATCAATCGAGCCGTTCAGGCCGCAGAGCGAGCTAAAAAATTATAAATACATACATACTCTCGAAAAACATAACCCTCCTTCTGGCGCAGTCGGGTAAAAAGGATGTTTTTCCTGCTGGCTTCTTTCACAACATTCCTTTTTCATTTAAGTTAAAGTTGTAGTTGTTAAGTAAAGTTCAAGCTGCGACAAATTTTTTATGATTTTTTTCATAGCTTATGTTTTATTTTTATTTTATTTATTTAGTACATGGAGGACTTATAGCTAATAAAAACAAACAAAAAAGGAAACCATAATCACCAGAGAGCTAATTACAAATCCTCACGTATAGACATAGAAATAGGTAATAATATAATTTATGGTGTGAGAACAAAAACAAAAAACAATCCGCCTAAATTAAAATAAGAATAAATACCTATAAATATTTGGTTTGCAATTTATGTGACTGCATTAACAGAGAAAATAATAAAAACAAAAACAAATAATACAACCGAGTTCACACTAATTGTGAATAGATCAAAATCGTATTCCTTGCATATATCATTGAAACTCCAGGGCCTCAAGTCTGCTATTACAATAGTGTCAGAGTGGTCTCTTCATTGTGAGTTTTTGACAGATTTGCCATACAAACACTGTCAAATACACTAGCAGACTTGGGGCCCTGCTTGCGCGCACAATATAACTATTCTGCCTATAATTCGAAGATGTATGAGGTACACGTATTGGATTAAAACGAAGTACTTTACTTGGCACATTAAAATAAAATTTTGACAATAACTCGGGGTTACCAATATTGTTATTGAGGATCTTCAACAAGAATAAACAGTCTGCAATTTTACGTCGATCTACCAAATTTTGTATAATAAGTTAAGCCAGACCATATTGATTGGTTGGAAATAGTTGGCATATATTTATTTTGTTTGGCCCTATTCCGTCGGTGTGAGGTAAATTCGGACACAGGTATTGTTTATATAAGTTCATTCACAAACACATAAACAGAAATGGAAAAACTTTCGCGACGCTACAAACAAGGTAGACGAATATGCAGCACACAAACAAATTGATCTTTGGGCCATATGGTTGCCTTATGTGACGAGAGAGGGAGAAATGTTCCATATTTGAATGTTGTCTACTTCAAATTATTAACCGCATTTTAAGGAGGTGCGCATGTCGGTAATGTTTTTCTAATTGATTTAACTTAGCATAGAGACAGTTTATTTTTACATTTTACTAAAGATGATTGTATCTATGTATTAGTATATATTTTATACAGGATAAGTTTTTTGGTCCACTTGAAATCAGCTAAATATGGATACAATCTATTCGTAATAATATCAATGGGCGAGCGCGCAGCTGATAGGTAGATATCTACTACTGCGTTCCGCTTCACTGACCGCGCCGCCAGCGCGTTGCGCGATGAGTATCCATTACACCAGGGCCTCAAGTCTGCTATTACAATAGTGTCAGAATGGTCTCGCCATTGTGAGTATTTGACATTGTTTGTATGGCAAATCTGTCAAAAACTCACAATGAAGAGACCATTCTGACACTATTGTAATAGCAGACTTGAGGCTCTGTTTCAAAAGAAACATCTTTCGTTAACGATAATTTAATTTTTTGTACTAAGACATATCAAAATTAAGAAATAGGTGTATAATAAAACACGTTTAAGTTTAATTTGTCAAAATTTGCCCACTGATTAAAAACTTTTCTTGTATATATATTCGTTTTCGAGTTATTTATCCCTCGTGTTGCACCTGCCATATTTTGTCTCTGCGTCACCCTAAGGTTGACTCGTAGAAAATGCTTCAGAAATTAAGTCCACCTTTGTACAGTATTTTTAAGTACGAACGCGGGAACTATTCGAGTACGTGAAGACCAAAGAAACGATGGATGGACAGTGAAAGATGATATGCCTAGAAAGGGAGTGACTACCAACATGTCGACTAATAGCGAAGTATGGAAGAAAAATACATGTTGCGCCGACCACAAATACTTAATAGATTGGGATAAGGTCAGAAAAATGATCGGCTCGATATACATACAACACTCATGCAAATAGGTTTGAATGTGTATTTACCACAGAAATTGTACTTATAGGCTGATTATACTGAATCAATCTTACTAAAACCTATACCTATCAACATTTCCGCTCGTCATTCTCATTAATTTCGATCTTGCAATATAAAAACATGACGCCGCCCGCGCCGACTCCTAAATATAATATAAGTATCTGGTTTTATATATATTACCTGGGTCGTTCTCAAAAAAGTGGCACCGTTCGAATATTTGAGAAAATTTATCAATTATTGTTTTTTTTAATAAAAATTTCCATTTTGGGTATTTTTCTTATGTTGAATTGTTCTAAGGGAATAAAATCTTCATTTAATAAAAAAAAAATATGTTTATTCAAAGTGTAACTCTTTGAGTTTGGACATGGCAGGCTAGTGAGAAACAGATGTTACAATTTTGTTTTGTTGTAAGAATGTCACTACGGTTTCCTTAATATTACTCAGCCTCTGCGTGAAAAGCCTCTTTAAGTACAATATTGTGTAGAATTTAATAAAAAGCATTTTAGAAATCACACATTTCCACTAAAAACTGCCTGACAGGTTACAGAGCCACTTTTTTGAGAACTACCCATCTATTTCTCAAATACCGCAAAACGTGCGATACTGAAAATGATTTCGCAGCGTGTCTATGATAGGGTGGATGCCCCAAATGTCAATCATCGCCAATCATTTATTAGGATCGAGGCGAGGCGAGAGACAGGTCGATGCGTACCGACCTCATGGCACATTTATCATGTCATAGAACGTTTAATATGTTTCAGTTCTGTGACAGCCGCCACGATAATGTGTTGACGGCGAAAGATTATAATTCGTCATGTTTTTTCAATCATGACATCATTTATTTTCATTTCTGGGTAGGTATTTATTATATGAAATGTTATGGAACTGGCGAAATGTGGTCGGGCCTAACCCTTCGAGATTTGCAGGCGTGATGTTATAGGAGATTTTGCAGTCCATTTCTTAAGTGTCTATGCACTACCTAATTGTTCATTAATTTATAACTAATATTTCGTGACACCGAGTTGCCGTGTTTGGCCATACAGCGGTATGGCCAAACACGGCAACTCGGTGTCACGACGTTAATCCCGCGATGGTTTGCGTGGTATGTTTAAAGGTTCAAACAAATGCTGGTAAACAGTTTTTGTTTTTCTGCATATCTGAGAGCGGAATGTTTTAATGAGATAGTATCCAATAAATTTTAATGAAGGCGAAAAATTACCTTGAATTTGAAACATTTTAATATAAATTGAATAGAAAATTATATTATTATTTCAACTTTTCTGCTTGACCTTTGTTTGTCAGCGTATCAGTAACAAAGCGACAAAATATATTTTCAAAAGTGTATTCTTTACAATCCAAACTTCCACTCTAAACCAAAAGTTAGTCAGTGTTCACAATTTATTAGGCCGATAACATCTATGAAAAAGTTAACCATCACAACGGTAATGTTTTCCCATTGTTTGTCTTATTTGTTTTAGTATATTTATTTGTGCTTATATTTATGTATAATAAGATGTAGTATATATTATATTTATAGGTCTATCACGTGTGTCTTCAACATGAATGTTGTAACCCATTTTTTGTAACAATATATTCTTTTAAAAGAGTGTCCGTGGAGCTTCTTGCCCGTTCTTCTCCATAGGAACCTACTACGCTTTGGAATGGGCAACTAGCTTCATCTTTCTGATTGACCGACCCTTTGACAATTCAAAAGTGTCTGTAATTGGTTTATTTGAAATAAATGCTTTGAGTTTTTTTTTTGTCGCTGTGTCCGCAAACAAGCATATTACAAATTAGCGGATTAGATATAAGTACAATTTAAGAATGCTTGGAAAAATGCTGGTCTTGCTCCATAGGACAATCTAGAGTCGAGATAAAATCGAACTGTTTGGTAATTTAATTGTGTATTTTATTATTTTTATGACATTAAGTTTACATTCTGTGATTACTTTTGCTCACACACTGACTTACTAATTGTTAATTTTTATTTGGAAAATAATCTGCTTTTACAATGTTTGTAAATATATGAGCACCATGTATCAATCGCATAATTAATTTATATTTTTTTTTTTTAATTTAATTAAAATAAAAAATTCGACGCCGTATTTTGTTAATAGTTTTGGTTAGGTTAGGTTATTTATCTGTCATTACTTCACTTTTCATTCTTTTTACCTATTGTGATATAGTTATTTTATTATAATATTATATTATTTATTATAATATTATAGTTATTTTATTATTATAGGTCTTCACATACAATTATATAATTATTGTAGGTATACAAAATATTGTTAACATTTAAAAGAGTAAGTGTGGAGTTTCTTTCCCATTCTTCTCCATATGTCTCCAACATTTGGACGGGGCAACTAGAATCATGTAAGTAATTTTTTTTTGTAATTTTTTTTACGTTCAAAAGTGCCTTTTAGGTGCCTATTTGAAATAAATGATTTGACTTTGACTTTGACTTTTGCAGATATAATGAACACTAGCGGCTCTATTTCAGCAAGAAATCGATTCTTGACGAACATTTACATTATCTCTCTGTATTTATCGACTATTATTTTTACAATAATCTTAAGGTACTAACAATAGAACCTTATATGGGAAATAGTAATGTAGCCTTTTCAGTTTTCGTGAAGGCTTGTTTATGGGACGTAAAACTATATTGCGATTAAATTTGTACAGCCCGACTTTACTTAGTAAGAAGCTCAAACAAATCGTATCGTTAATGGCTATCGGTAAAAGGGTTCCAAAATTCTTTGTATAGACATTTTTGTATAGGATGTTCTTGCAGAAATTGTAAGGTTTTTTTTAAAAGTAATATTAGCATTACCTATTTTGTATAGGCTTCTTCTATATTCAGATAGGTTTCAGGACAACAACCTTTCTGCATTCTTTCTCGAAATAAAAGTATTAAAAGTGTGTAAAAGTAGCTTTGTTCCGTTATGTATGAGTAGTGAAGCTCAATGTAGGTACTAGACTGTATATGATGCATTCATTCTGCGAGCATCGCAAATTTTCTGCTCGACTGAAAGTCTCCAAGAGACTATTACTCGTATTTGTGATTTTACTTTAAGATTGTATATAAATCCACTTCTACACTTTAAAGAAAAGTTAGTTAAGTGAATTCTCTCGTATATAGGTAAATGGAATTATCTTTTCCCGCGGTTTCGCCCGCGGTTTCGCCCGCATGGATGTCGAAAAATATCCTACAGGAACGTACTACCTGGATTAAAAGTACCCTATGTGTGCCAAATTTCATGCAAATCTATTTAGCCGTTTTTGCGCCAATCCGGAACATACATTCAGGCAAACGGAAAAAAAAATCTATAAACTATATTTTCGGCATAAGAGTCGTTCCCAGCAGTCGTTTCTTTTTTTACGAAAATATTCAATGTACCCACAGTTTTGACTTCGTTCGTCGTTATCAGATGTGTTCGCACCATTGACATTGAACCGTTTCATGCGGACATATAATGAAAACCACTCTCGCACCAATAAATATTGAAAATAAATATCGCATTGACATCTTCTCCAATTTAACAACCTGACTCAATTTCGTCATCATCTTTTCCAACAACTTGTAGACAACACAACACAACAACAATTACAACAACAACAATTGTCAATTTGTTATTGTTGAATTCCATCATTCATAGGTATTGTTCTTGTTACATTGTTACATCTTAAACTTTTTAATTACCTACTATAAATATTTAACTTAATTTGATTCATGATTGTATTTTATTGATTTATTTTATTTTATTGTTAATAATTTATTTGTTATTAGTATTATTACCTCATTCATTTTATTTTATTATTATTTTTATGACTTTAATCATGAATAGGCGAACTATTAAAGACTGCACACCTTTAAGTGACCAGTTCGTTGAAGTATGTAAGTTATAAATATACTCTATGTTTTTGTTTTTGTGTAGTGGTCGTTGGAGTGCCATATACCATAATAAATAAATATATAAATATATCCTATAGAGAATGGGTTACACGATTCAATTTCTTTGTGACATTAACTTCCCTTGTAGATAACAAATAGCTATAACAAAGCTGGTGCTTATGAAAAATGTACTCATTTTTCTCCCAAGTAAAATAATCTGCGTGTTGTCAAAGTTTGAGAGGGCCTGATTCACTCAAGTGTATTTACATGCGTACAGAAAAATATTTGAACATGGGAAATCGTGAAAGCGTCTACGGGCGGAGGAACGTTGAACTATAGAGGAGGAGGAGGAAAGTTGAACGTAGGGCGCATTACAACTGTGAGGTAAATGCGTAACACTCCGTAGGAATTGGTTTCATTTTGACAGTTCAACAACATTAATTGCGATAATTTCGTTGTTGAGCAGATTTTTTTTTCTAACATTTATGAAGCAATGGATTAGCAATATGCTTCAAAGTCATTCAGATTGCGATTAATAGTGTGTTACTCAATAACGGTGCGAAACTATACTGTCAGTAGATTACTTTGCAATAATAACTGCTTGTAAGTTGAAGCAGTGTTTATTTATTTATTAAATACTAGCTTTTGCTCGCGGCTCCACCCGTGTGGATGTCGTGTATATGTCGCGTAAAAAAGTAGCCTGTGTCCTTCTCCATATCCCAGGCTATATCTCTGCCAAATTTCATGATGATTGGTTCAGCGGTTTAGGCGTGAAAACGTAACAGACAGATAGACAGAGAGTTACTTTCACATTTATATATGACTAGCTTTTTCTCGCGGCTCCGCCCGCGTGGATGTCGGTTATCGCGTAAAAAAGTAGCATGTGTCCTTCTCCATATCCCAGGCTATATCTCTGCCAAATTTCATGATGATTGCTTCAACGGTTTAGGCGTGAAACCGTAACAGACAGATAGACAGAGAGTTTCACACTTATATATGATACTAGCTTTTGCCCGCGGCTCCGCCCTCGTGGATGTCGGTTATCGCATAAGTAGCCTATTTCCTTTCCATATCCCAGGCTATATCTCTGCCAAATTTCATGACAATCGGTTCAGCGGTTTAGGCGTGAAAACGTAACATACAGGCAGACAGACAGACAGACCGACAGACAGACAGAGTTACTTTCACATTTATAATATTAAAGTAAGTATGGATATTAGTATGGATTAAGCACAAGTAAAAGAAAAATACCGTACAAAAGCGGAATTAATGCCTGAGGCATTTTCTATCAGTCAACCTTAGGGTGATGTGGAGAGGAAACGTGGCAGGTGCAACATAAGGGATAAATACAACGAAAATAACTATAAAATACAAGAATAAATACATATTTAATGGGCATAGCCGGCCATTCTAACTTTTCCACCTCTGTTGCTAAAGTTTTTTTAATAGTGTATCACCCAGAGCTATGGAAATATCGGCTTTTGTATGCAAACTCGTCCACAGCGAGTAACGAGCTTACTGTTCTAACATGTAAACTAGGGAAAATTGGATATCACCCAAATCGATGAGTAAAAACAGAGTCTTTAATTAAAAATGTCTGCTCTAGTTTGTTAGGACAACATGGTGATATTAAGGAAATATTTTTAACAAAATCCCATTAAAAAAGACGGTTGTGTGGTTTATGAAAGTGATTGAAAAACGAAATAAAACTGATTGCTATCTGGGTGTCCATGTTAATAAATATGTGCGACCTACATGATTTGGCTCGGACAAACAAACATACAGATATGTAATAAGATACGTTTGCATCCGAGTGGACAATGTGTCTCGACGGGATATGTTCGCGGTGGACCTGACGCAACAGTTACTAGAAATAAATGATAATAATGAAAGAAATAAAAATATTATATTTGGGATACGCACAGTAAATACAAACCACGACAATGAAGGGTTCCGTAGTTTTTATGAATTTATACCAAGAACAAACTTAACATCGTAGTTGAAAAACATGTTCTTCGATACGGAATGTCTGGGAGAACATGTTTTTCAACTGTAAATGTAAGTTGGTTGACTATTACTCGGTAACTTGTGATGCCTACTTGGCTGTGATAGTTTTCCTTTTAACTTCGTTATATATACTACTGCTGTGATTTTTTTTACATATCCATTTAGGCAGGGGGGGGACACTTAACTCTAACAAAAATAAGCACTTTAAAGCCTAATATTTCAGAAACGGATACCAAATTAATCGAAAAATTGTTTTCACATATCCGCAATATTTTTGAAAGACCATCCAGCAATACCCCACACCATAATGTAGTCGAAAAAAAAAAACATCCTCACTTTACATGTACAGGGTACCCTAAATAACTATTTTAATTTCATTTTACTTTGTCGGCGTGATTAATATGTACATATATCCATGCCAAAGTATAGCTTTCTAGTACTAAGAGTCTCTGAGCTAAGCTGGGGTCGGACAGACGGACAAATGGACGGACATGGCGAGACTATAAGGTTTCTTTGTTGATAACGGAACCCTAAAAAATAAACATTTAAAACTAACAAAATTTACATTTTTTTTTTAAATATGAAAACATAATAAAAAAATTAAAAAAAAAGACCTGTGCGAGGCCAAAAAGGCTTCTTCAGCATAATAAAAAAAAAAAAAAAAAAAAAAAATACGCAGCGCTGGTATTTTGATAGGGTCCGTAATAATATGTAATAAGGGGGTAAAATTGATATCGGATCAATTTTGGCAACATTTGAGATATGAAAATAAAGTTTATAAAGTACCAGCCGCAAGTAAACAAAGCACTGAATGTCTAATCTATATATCTTCTTCTATCTATGTATATATATAAAATGGTAAACTGACTGACTGACTGGGTGATATATCAACACACAGCCCAAACCGCTGGTCCTAGAGACATGAAACTTGGAGGGTGTATTCTTTGTGAAGAGTAAGTATCCACTAAGAATGGATTTTTGGGGATTCCACCCCTAAAGGGGTAAACAGGGGATGGAAGTTTATATGAAAGTTCGTCAGTTTTGAAGTTAGGATCTTCAAGTTTTGTGTTTAGGCTGACGATTAAAAATTAATTTATACGTGTCTCAGCGTTTTTGATAATTCTACCCCCCAAGGGTTAAAAAGGGAGATGAAGTTGAAAAGTCCTTAATTTTCGAAGACGAATCACTAAATTTACTATCTAGGCTTATGGTTGGAAGCTAACGCAACGGTGTTGTTAGAATTTCAACCCTTAAGGGAGTGAAAAGGGGGATGAAATTAACCTGGATTAATCTATAGGTTATTTTTTTATCCCGGTAGTACGTTCCCGTCGGATATTTTTCGACATCCACGCAGGCGAAGCCGCGGGCAAAAGCTAGTTCATAATATATTATACTTAGGTAGGTACATCACATCAGTGAAAATATTTGCTTAGAGGCAACAATGTCCCGCTTCGCGTCAAGCACGACATTTTAATATGATTGATATCCTTAATATTGTTAAGCCCAACATTAAAGCTAATAAAACAGATTACAAACAAAATAACAAGGTAATTTAAAGCTGCTCTTCCAGAAAGATCCATATGAAAAAACTTTACTGACTGTAAGCACGTATTTGAACCATAATTTCAATTTCTTTAAATGTGGTTTTAATGTTGATCTCGAACGAAAGCCATACATAAATACGCGGCGCGCTAATCCAGAAAATTGTCGAACATAACAAATGTAGAGAGAAATGGAATCCGCCTATTATTTCCCACATGGACAGTATTGAACATCGTTAACATCTTGACCTTCCCGACATTTCATTGGTCCAGAAATATGTCACACAATGATTTATTTTATTTGTGATAGATACGAAGTTAAAGGTTGAAATGTAACGTCTTTCTTTGGTATCTTTTATGGGGTAGCACCTTTTCAAGGGTCAAGACTCTTGAGCTTTCAAGGATAAATCTTTTACGCGAGGGTTTTATGCATGGGTAGTGTGATTGTGTCTGTTCAGTAGTATAAAGTATCAGTTACCACTGCTTTTATACTTCAGCTTTGCTTTTGCTTTGCTTGTGCTTTGCTTTTGCTTTGTTTTTGCTTTGCCAGCAGAATATATCAGAATCTAACCTGCCTGTAGAAAAACTGATAATATAAAATTAATATTCTTGCATGTAAACACAGCAAAACTGCTGTATGTTACGAGGTCTGGCTAAAGTAATCTTTTGGAAATATCATCGCTGGGATGGGGTATTAGTGGGTATTGTACCTGCTTGCATGCGAGTCTCTGGACCAAACCGTTTGACGGTCTCGACGGCGAGCACAGCGGAGGCCTGATGCAGGCCGTGCGCGAGGATCTGCACGAGAGTGGCAGCGGCAGCCACCCCCCAGCCCCACCCCCCCTCGGGGTAGTAGTGGCGCGTGAGCGTCAGTAGCTGGCGCGGGTCGAGCCTGGCCTGTCGCGTGGGTGCGACGCCGCTGGCCGCCTCCAGCACCAGCGGCAACGACCGCGTGCGCAGCAGCGGCGCACCGCCCGACGACCATGACTCTTCCATCAATGCGCGCGTGCATCATGCGCCGCACGCATCACCGCCGCTCCGCACTTACACCGTCGCGCTCTCTCATGTCCGGGTACACAGTTTGATAAACACTTTTGTATACAGGATTGCAGTTTTTTTCTGTTTTAGGTGTAGGTAGTTAGTTTAGAAAATATGAATCTGGCGCCGATTATGTCTGGAGGATCACCATTCGTATTGATCATGCTGCGTATAAGAATAAGACGAACGCCTTTTTAATGACTCCTTTTTGAATATAACTCGTTTTAACAAAAATATGAGCTTAGTAGGTATGCCGAGGACGCAATGAAAATCATGTGGGGCAGTCTTTGGGGACTGCTGATAGAAGTGAAAACTAAGTAAAACAAAAGCGTTCGGTGACGATGACGCGAGTTCCATGATTTTTGTTCGCCCAAAAAAGTGCTCAACGCGCCTAAAGAAGTTTTCACTTCAAAATCTAGTCAATCGTATCAGGATTATCCATGATGCTGAAATATGCGTAGCAGTAACTATTCTGAATACCTAGGTTTAGATAAGATAGTTGAGAGAGCCGTCTGTCTAGACAAACATAAATCTTCTTAGATTGAGCGTCAGTGTTCAGTACTCACTAAATCTCCACAAACTATCTCCACATTAGATAGATTGGTTACAATAATTGTCTTTACCTACTGAAAGTTTTGAAACTACCTTGGAGTAATAAAAGCGCCATGTTGTTTTCAAAACAAAAAGTATCAAACATTTTTTGAATAAAAGAAATGTGGGCTTTTTTGTTTAAAATTTATTAGAGCTAGAGCTGTAAAAACTAAAATTCATTGTAAAAGTTGCAAAGTGAAGATTATGGAAGTTTAAAACCATGTACCAAGGGTTTATGTATGAATTGGAGAGTACCTACAATAACATCATAATTTTAAGGTATAGAAGAAGTAAAAAAATATAAAAGTCTGCTATCTTTGACTCAAAAAGTTTATGGGTGGTTTTAGTAAACAAAGACACCAATTTATCTCTCTTTATCGCAACTTACTAAGTACTTCCAATCTAACAGAACTTTCGTTTTGTTTATGCGAACCCTACTTTTAACGAAAATTACAAACGGAAAATAAATTCTCAATTATTCATTAATTGCGCATACATCATCCAATGACCTTTAAGTATACTCAGGCAATTAATACATTTATGAAGATGATCATTATTAAGTTGCCAAAAATTGTTTTGATTTATGTCTGTGCCACAAAGAAAGTATTTAAAGTGTTTTTTTTTAAATATTATAATTACTAGCCTGCGAAAGTACCGTTCACTTGATGAGCTTTATAATATTCATTATGGTTTCAGAAGTAGGTACATGTCTTCAAGAATATCAATTTGCCAGTACTTTGGCGGTGAGCTAAGGTAATAAAGCAGTTTAGCTCCATTAAAAACGTAACACACCAAAGCTTCTTTATTACATACTTAAAGTATCACGGAGATAATGTTCTGTGTAATGACATGACATGTTACAGTATTTGTCGATTAAATGGCGCGGAAACTGTGAAAAGATATTTGATAGGCTTCGACTGCGGCCAAGATTCCCACCGGTACGGATAAGATAAGACCTCTTGTTTGTTCATCTCAATTTATTGCCAAACATTAAGGAGACATGGCGAAACTAAGTATTTGCTCCCGCACCGTTGTTTTTGATCATTTGCTTGATGTTTTGGTACACTTATTGTGAGTTACGGATTCGGTTATATGCTTATTTTTCGCACGCCATCTTTAGCTAAAATCTCACACGATTTTGGCTACACCATGGTAGAAAAATGACCCAAAATTCTTTTCTGTATTCTTTGTTCTTAAGGTGGTCGGTGTGGCCCTGTCCTATTGATATATTATGTATAAACGACAAGCATATACTATATTTTATGTATATAGGAATTCGGATAAACAAGCTCGTAAAACATGATCTCGTTATATTTCCTGACGAGGGTACGACCGTTTTCACGAAGATGACCTTCAGACCCTTGATGTTTCCTACGATTTTGTACTTCACTATCTTATCGTGTATATCATTTTCATAAGTAGCTGTTTTTTTTTTTTCGAAAGTAGTTTCCGATTCCTTCGTCATAAAGAGTTATTTCCCACTAAATGTACCTAAGTTTATTTTCAAAAATTTGAACAAGTTGGACCCATTAGATACTAACTACTACTACTTTTATCAACCAAAATATTTGAACACTACCTTGTATTTATATACTGGAAATATGCAAGTTTACACAAAACGAGAAGACATACAAACAAGATACACACTCCGATACAAAACACGACTAAACCTACCAACATCCCGCTTAAAGATGCATTCAACAGGCCCTCTGGTTATGTCTATAAAAATATATAATAACTTACCCGAATCAATAAGAAAAGAAAAAAAAAATCCATCTTTTTGCAAATAAATTAAAAAACCTATTGATAAGTAAATGCTATTACAGTGTTAACGAATATTTAAATGATAAATCCCTTAAATGCAATTAAAATACAAATGTTTTATTTTAATTATTATTTTAAATTATGTTAGATTATTAGTCGTCTTCTCTACTTCCTGTTTTCTTTTGCTGTGCCCGACAGGGTCCACGAGTGTTTCTTAATTTATGTTTACCACCTAAGCTTATACATTGTGGAATGCAATAAAGATTTGAGTATTGAATATTGAGTACTTATTTAGCTTTTAGGTTAAAATAATTTTGTTATCTACATACGAATATCGCTAACAAATAATACATTTATAAGGAGAAATGTACCTATGTGCTATTGATATTGTGTCTCGTTTCGTTTGTATCTAATAGAGTAATGGTCCATCTGGGGCCTACATAATTGTATAGTTTTGCTTCTCCACACGACAGTGTAAGCAAGACAATACCATCCTCCAATAAACACTATATCACAGCTAACAACGTTCAAAATAAGGGCCGAACTTCCTCTTTTTGTTCTCATTAGGGAATCCTTTTAATTGCGTGATAATTTCTCCCAACTGTCACGAAATTGAACGTTTTAAAAATAAATTCTCAATAAAATTTCCATTATAAATCTTCAGGGACAACTGGCTTTATCGGGGGGATCTGACTGAGACGCATAATAAATTAGAAAGAATTTTAAATCTCGTTTATGTAGATCAATCTGGGTTTATCAGTCGACAAATAGATTCTTTAGAATGAAATAAGTTTCATATTAGTAAAAAAGTTTGTTTTAGATGAATATAATAAACGGATAAACGAACCGTGTGGTGCCGGACGTAAATAATAGCACCACTCCATTTCTTGACGTGGGTGTCGTAAAAGGCGACTAAGGGACTTGCTAGAGAATGGGCAGCAGCGTTCTCTTTGAATTTTTAACACCATACTGCGATCGCCAACCCGCCTGCCAAGCGTGGCGATTATGGCAAACCCCCCCAATTGGGGTAGGCTTATGTCCAGCAGTGGACGTATTTCGGCTGAAATGATGAATAAACGGATTCCTAGTACGTACCAATTTCAATCATATTTTGGAGAAACTGAGGATTTTAACAATTAACCTTAAATATATTTAACATTTGTAATAAAGCGAGTGTCACATATTTTTGTACATTCAGAGGACTCCTGCAATAATGTAAAATAATATTTTTGCTGTTTCGTAACGAATGAAATCTGAATAACTGCTTGAAATGGAAGCAATTGTGAAATTGTTGGCCTTTAAGCGGTTGTCAGTTATGAAGCCTGGGACAGTTTAAAAAGCTTTTTATGAGCACTAACAGCACTTCACTTGTTTTTGATTACTCCCTGTTTCGTTACGGGCCCTTATTAAGCGATCTGTCCAGACATTTTCATTGCCGCTTTTTTACTTCGGAATTTTAAATTTAATTTTTGTTAACGACTCGTTTTTAATTTAATAAAATTTAGTATGGTGTAGCTTCTTTATACAGTGTGATTCTTTATAATGTGCACATATTGAAAAGAGAGAAACTATGCTTAATTTAAACGGCGGCAAAAAAAAAAAAAAATTGTTATATTTATTTTTTATGGAATTTTTAAGAAAATTGTTCGCTTCTGTGACCCCAGTGTAAACAAAACGGTGTAACTTTTAGACTGAATGACCTATCACGATCAAACAAACTCAATAATGATTGAAAGTAATTAGGTGTCCTTATAAAATGAAAAAAGTAGAAAAAAAAAAACATGTTTTTTTAGCAACAATCGGATTTTTTTTTCATCCATTTTTAAAAAAAAACGTAAAATTTCTCAGTAAGACGCCGCTTTTACCTACCGTTTTATTACTTTAAATTAATCTTCATTGTATTAGCTACCCAATAGTAAAAATTGCATGTTTATAACTGAGTCCCAACATTTCTTATCAACTGTCAAAGAAAGGTCCGCATGGCTTCGCACTATTGTTTAGCTGGTAGCTAACTTTTTTTTTTGTAAAAAAAAAAATGAGATTTTTTTTAAATATTTTTGCCGTCGATAAAATTAAGCATAGATGGGATCATTTTGATATGTGCACATTATAAAGAATCACACTGTATAATAATAATCACATCGTTAAATTACACGTAAGAATGATAGCTGTACTGGAATAAATATCATGCCACTGACAAAACTTAAGACAGTAAATTCATAACGAAATTAATATTATGCAATATTGGGATTTTCGTTTTAATTTCGGGATACTTTATCTCCCCCTCTAATCTTCGAAGTGATGTAAATTAATGAAGATGTTGCGTTTATAAATAATTAATAGGCCATTAACTTGTCATGGTGTGATTGTTACAGATTTGTACCTCGTCGTAGCGACGTATAAATGAACTATTTAGTTAATTAACGCGACTATTCCAGCGGGCATTAATGTCACTTTTACATCCACATAACTCTTTCCAAGCCATTTCAGTCTGTAAAATATATTTGGAACAAAAGGAAAGGAAGTTTGGTTTTGATACAAAGTGTATGAATTATGTCGTGCTCGTTTGTATGATATTAACATGAAAATATCTAACTCTTCGATTAAAAGAACTGTGACCAAGCATTTCTTAAATGGGTTTAATTTATGTGTCTAGTTCTTTTCTAAAAATGATTTCTTGCTTTGATTTTTTATTTGTTTTCTGTGTTTATTATTTTACTGGATACCTATGTTATTTCATATTATTCAAGCGAATTGAAGAATTCATACATTTACCTGTAGATATGATGAGTCATTCAAGTATTAAGTAAGCACCAAGGGGGGGGTGTCTTTGCTTTGATTATTGTTGATGACATGGGGGATGGGTCTGGGTGGTGATTACGTCCGCAATATTTATTTATTTTTCAGATTTTTCTGCAAAATTTAGTTGATTTTGATTAGACCAGAGATGGCAACCCCATGTTCAGGAATTCCCCAAAATAATTGATATTGTTTACTCGCTCTCACGCAGTGTTTTATGGTTAGAAAGAGCCGACGTAGGGAAATTACTTAAATGGGCATTCCTGATTTATAGTCTATAAACTCCTTAAGGCTCGTACAGACACACGCGATATCGCAGGCGCGACAGGCACCGACAAAGAAATTCTACTACTAGTATCGCGTCGCACCCGCGATATCGCACTAGTCTGTACGAGCCTTTATTTCTATACTCATGAATAACAAAAAAGAAACCTGAACATATTAAAAAATACCAATGTTTACGTAAGCATAGGAAGAGGAGGAGGAGGTATTAGCTTTGCTTACTTTTGCTGACAAGGTGGGGATCCAAAATGACTAAAATTCTGTTAACGTAATACTTGAATGGTAATATCTCCCCTATGTGGTAATACCCCTATGTGGTAATATCTTAATTGCTCACTTTATTCAATTAAGTAACTGAAGTGATGTTTAAAGCTACGAATACATTATGGTACCGCTCGTCACGCGACACGCGGTGCCTCTGTGTCACGTCGCGTGTCGCGCCTGTTTGTAGGAGCCATTAAGCCCTATGCAGTATCGTACAGTACGTAATAGTAAAATCAAAGCAAAGACTTGAGCAGTAGGTAGATAAACTCATGTGGGCATATCTTTTCGTAGCGAGAAAGGACGATTTATGGTGTCTACCTACTCAAGTACAGTCGACATAGGAGTTAGATATGCAGGAAAAAAATTGGTTGTCTGTAAAATTGGTTTACGGACGATAGATTAACGTGACAACGTCATAACAAAACATTGATTTCGGCGCAAGCGTACAAAGAGCGTAACAGGACAATGAGCGTAACGAGACAGCGTAACGGGACATTTTCGTGCATGCAGCCGGCGTTCATCGATTTAATAAACGTTGTCACGTCAAAAAAAAACCTAAATCTTAATAATGAATATTGCTTATCAGTCGCGAGGTTACCATTTTGTCGGCGTGATTAATATGTATATCCATGCCAAATTATAGCTTTCTAGTACTAAGAGTCTATGAGCTAAGCTGGGGATGGACAGACGGACGGACGGACTCCGGACATGGCGAAACTATAAGGGTCCCTTGTTGACTACGGAACTCTAAAAAGGAGTTATTGTACGTTCCTACTTAGCTGCCTGCGTACTTATCTTTTTTGTCGACAGTACCTACATGCAAGTACAGCATCATTTGAAGCTATGATGAAACATTAAACGCTGTTTACAAGCAATTTCATTGAAGGCCGAGGAAACTATAAATACATGTTTTTAGGACCACTTAATGAATGTATGTGGGTAATTTTATGAAATTATCTTACATTCAAAGGCCTATAAGCACTTTGAGTTTATTGAAAACCGTCTTATTAAATGGGACTATTAATTACCACGGTGACTGTTTGTGTATTAGCAGATGCCCTTTTCAAATGCCTATTGGTACAGTCAACCTCAATACAGTATCCAGCTAATATTGTATCAATGTGTTGACACAAAACATAGTACACATTAGGTACTTAATTGTAGGTACACATTGATATTATATTATTACTAACTGACCCGACAGATTTCGTTCTGTCAAAAGCTATAGTATAAACTCCACTACTCTACCCTACCCTACCTTCCGTACCTACCTACCCTACCCTACCCTTCCCTACCCTACCTACCTACCTACCCTACCCTATTTACCTACCTACATACCTACCTTACCCTACTCTACCCTACCGTACCTACCTACATATAGGTATAGGGTAGGGTAGGGTAGCCAGGGTAGGGTAGCCAGGGTAGGGTAGGCCCTACCCTACCCTACCCTACCCTGGCTACCCTACCCTAACTACCTACCTAAAACTTAAAAAAAAAATGATTGTAGCCGATTCTCAGACCTACTGAATATGCATATAAAATTTCATAAAAATTGGTCAAGCCGTTTCAGAGGAGTATGGAAACTAACATTGTGACACGAGAATTTTATATATAAGATTGAACTCAGATTATAGACGATCAAATAAATTCTTGTCGATGTTTACATCTTTTTGAAGCTGTTTGCATCTACTTTGGCGGATAGGTAGATGGTTTTAAAAGGACCCGGTAAGGGCTGGGCATCTGTTCTGTTCTTTATGACTAACATAATATGGCATTTAAAAGAAACACGTGAAAAATTTTGTTCCCAGGTCCAATCTAACATGTAACAGAGTTTATTAGTCAAAGTCAAATAATTTATTTCAAATAGGCACATAAAAGGCACTTTTGAACGTCAAAATTTACAACGATAATTAATTTATGCTAGTTGCCCCTTCCAAAAGGTAGTTACGTATGGAGAAGTAACTCCATACTTACTCTTTTAAAATGTTAACAATATTTGTATACCTACATTAATTATTAATTATATATGTTACTAGCTGACCCGACAGACTTCGTTCTGTCAAAAGCTATAGTATAAACTCCACTACTCTACCCTACCCTACCCTACCCTACCTACCCTACCTACCTACCTACCTACCTACCCTACCCCAACTACCCTACCCTACTCTACCTTACCCTACCCTACCCTACCTACCTACTTACCTACCTACCTACCTACCTACCCTATCCTACCTTACCCTACCTACCTACCTAAAACTTAAAAAAAAAATTGATAGTAGCCGATTCTCAGACCTACTGAATATGCATATTAAATTTCATAAAAATCGGTCAAGCCGTTTCGGAGGAGTATGGGAACTAACATTGTGACACGAGAATTTTATATATAAGAAGATTATATTTTATTATAGTGTTGATGAGGATCCAGGCTGAGTATTCTGTTGTCAGTGGTTTATGGCTAATTTGAGATACCATCGAGTATGGTCGTATTGTGGCGAATAGTTGATAAACTTTACTGCCACTTATATGTGACATTATATCTATTGCAGTGTTGATGGCTTCCATTTTTAAGCTCCTAAAAGCTCTCATGATCGATTTTGTTTTCAAATTGTTATATTTTCTTACTACTTATGTGATATGTTTTCCTGACAATACATTTTGTGATGTTTCTCTGACAATACATTTTCAATCCACCTTTTTTTAAATTATGCTTTTACTTAGGTAACAATGGGATCTACAATTCACTAATAACGTTGAATTCATAATTCTTGATTGATTTTTGTACAATAGTAGGCACTATTAGCTGTCACTATCAATCCTAATGGATTTATTATACGAAATTATCGTCAGAAACAAAAAAATAACCGTGTGTTTGCTGTCGCGTAGTCGTACCTATTAAGTATTCGTCTATTCGAATTACAATTATATAACTACAAATCTAATTTAAACTCTTTATAAGTGCTTTTTGTGAACATGATAATTATTTATTCAGAATTATTACTGTAGTTGTAATGGCAATCATGTCATTTGGTTTAAATAGGTTTTTTTTTCTTCTTTTATATAGATGCTTTCCATTTTGTGAATGTGAGAACGGTGTAGGCCTAGTACTCGTAGTGTTTTGTTGACAATTTTGTATTTTGTTAAGTACCTGGTACAGACGCCAGCACATCAAGCTACTACAATCTGTCAAATTTCTTTAATAGATTTTCAACTTTATCACTACAGGATAAGGTTCAAAGTTGATTGCGAAAATTTTACAGTTTCGGGTAGCTTGACCTGCTGGCGTCTGTACTTGTTGAAAGCCCTACATTGTCATCATACCTATTAAAACTGTTATTTGAAAATATTATAAAAGCCAATTATTTTTAAAACAATATCCGTGGAGCTTTATGCTGGCTCTTCTCCACAGTAAACGACCAATTGGAACCGTTCACCTGTAGTGCTATTCTGTTAAAATCTCACGGTGAAAACTTAAGTGAAGTGAGTTTGAAGTGAGCTGTAATTCCACCTAAAGACACCTACAAACAGGCGCGACACGCGGCGCGACACGCGGCGCGACACAAACACACCACGTGTCGCATGACGAGCGGTGCCTTTGTGTCGCGTCGCGTGTCGCGCCTGTTTATAGGAGCCCTAATGCTTGGGATTGACACTATTGACAGCTCACTCCACGCTCACTTCATTTATGTTTTCACGGTGAGATGGTTACAGAATAGCACTGCTGGTTGCCCATGTAGGTTTAAGTGTTTTTTTATTGAAATATTTTTAAACTCTGGCTCAAATTCTGCAGTTTTTGTTCGCAGGTATATTAGGTAATCATTATGTTGTCTCTTAGCGACATTTATGTACCTACCTATGGACAATAGGATGATAGTTAACTTGTATTCAGTGTCAGTGACAAACTGACAACATGAATATGAATGACGATAGGGTTTGCAGCCATGTGTCATGGGCGGGGGGCGTTGATTGCCGCCGACAGGAACTGAGTGAGATGCTTGCGTATAACGCATGCAACTGGGTCAGCCATCCTAAGCCACGGTTGACATGACACTTATGTTATTTGATGGTGTGTACTCTTCTTATATGGTACATTATACTGTTTAGATAAGTAATTAGGTAAGTAATTAATTATTGATTAATAATTAATCACAAAATTCTTTCGCGATTTTAGGGTCCCGTGGTAAACAAGGAAATCTTAATGTTTCGCCATGTCCGTCTGTCTGTCTGTCATTTGGTATGAGTGTATACTCATACCAAAATATCATTGCCTATTTACGTATAGGGGAGGTACCCTAAAAAAAAAAAAAAGTAAATAGGCAATGATATTTTTTTTCTCGTCTGTCCCATGGTGTGGGGTATCGTTGGACGTTCAATAATATTACGGGTTTGTTATATATATATATATATATATATATATATATATACTTGCATAATCCATACTAATATCATAATTATGTTAATGTGAAAGTAACTCTGTCTCTCTGTTACGTTTTCACGCCTAAACCGCTGAACCAATCGTCAGGAGCGGAAATATAGCCTGGGATATGAAGAAGGACATAGGCTACTTTTTTACTCGATAACCGACATCCACGCGGGCGAGCCACGAGAAAAAGCTAGTAAGTACCTATATAACGAAGTTAAAAGGAAAACTATCACAGCTAAGTGGCTTTAGAAGTTACCAACTTAAATGTGCAGTTGAAAAACAAGTTCTCCCATAAATTATGTATGGAAGAACATGTTTTTCAACTACAATGTTATGTTTGTTCTATGGACAAATTCATCCCAACTACGGAACCCTTCATTGTGCGTGGTCCGACACGCACTTGGTAGTAGTAGTACTTTTTAGAGTCTCTTCGGTATGATTGTCATTAATTTATATTGAGAAACCAGAATGTTTTAATATAATTTGATCTAATAGAGAGAAATTCATGACGTTTTTAAATTACCTACACTGTACCTCAGATTGAACCTTGGGAATTCAAGTTATAATTCTGTAATCATTAAAAAATGCGGGTTGTCTTCGTACATACTAATGTAATGAAGATGGCAAATTAATATCTAATTGTATTAACACTCCTTCATTCACGTTCGTATGAGTAGCGAGTACTTGCGAGGCAAGTTTTAAAACAATTCGCGCGGCTCCATCAATCACAAAGCTCTTAAACGTCCAAACTCTGACGCTGCCACATTACTCACCTTCTAGACATACGATTAATGCCGTGTTATTACATCCAGCACCACGACACCAAATTCAGCAATACGTTATTTTCGAAACGTTACGCGTATATAATACGACTTTATAATCTGCCAGATAAAACTGCATATTCGGACAATTTATTTGGTGAACACTAGCCGTTAAAGGAAGGCCGAAACCCGCCCGGCGACGTCCCACGGTGCAGCCCAGCCAGGGATGATCAAATCATACATATTTTATTATCATGTTTTTGTGTCAATGAGACCATGAATATCGTAAATAATTTCGACATTGTCAATGATACTTAAATAAGATAAGAAGAGCCTTCGGAAATTGGACGTGTCTCTCAGGAAGAAATAATAATCGTATAAACTGCGAAGACATAAAACGCGGGAAATTGCATGAAATATTATGAAGTTGAAAATTATGACACGGTAGTAAAGTTTTACAAACAAGAGCGACCCAAAGTATTCTGTCAAGTGATTGGTTCAACGACTGTTACACTTATAACACCAATTGTTCTATATCAGGCGATCGATCGTTAAGACAGGTTACGGTACATCACAACGAGAGCAAAAAGTTATAGAATAAGCCGTAAATACAATGGAACATTTATTACATACCAATATGATCATCATTATTAGTGTTACTTTATCGCCGTACTGCTTCTATCGACAGTATATCACGTACTGTGTGACAGAATTGGATTGTAGACCATCGTACAATACTCTACACTAGCTGACCGTATTTTGTCCGTAACATTTCTATATGAATTCGATCTTAATAAAAAACAGTTACAAGTTGTCAAACATCAGTTACAAAGATTTATAGTATGTGTAGTTACTAGCATATGGACTATGGTAGGTTCGGCCAAGCGATCGTTTTTATAGCCACTTCCTTACGAGATGTCGTCTGCGAACTTTATTTGGGAACTTGTTTTTTTCTCACGCTCTAGGGTTCCGGCATATATATCTTAGGGATTTATATTCTTATATTCTTTTTTTTATTCAATCACATTTTAAATTAAATTAAATTATACTTATTTTCTTTAAGTACGCTGTGCTGGTACAGCGTCTTAATAATTGTTTGCTGCACCGGACGACGTCATTACGTCAACGCCGGCTGTCGCTGAAAACCAGCGCTGGGGCTCTGTCTTGCATAGGGTTGCAGCATAATGCTGAGCGATAGCCGTTTTGCGTGGATGTGACGCATTTTCCCCCCATAGTTCTCAAATTATTATTTTTTGTGTTTATGTTATTTATTGCGTCATGTTTACCGCAAATAAACGTTTTTTCTTTCTTTTTCTTTCTTATAAATTGCCTAGGCAACTATACTACTAGCAAATTTTGTAGATCAGGATATATAATATATATATGCTATTGGGGTTCTGAATTCAAAGAAATTAAGTTAAAATGATATCATCAACTTTAAATACCAGCGCTGCGACACTTGTTTTTTAACGTCGCAGTATCATGCTGAGATAGGAGCCTTTTGGCCCCGTACAGGATTTTGTTTTCATTTTACTTTTGTTTTTTATTTTTTATTAGTGTTAATATGAGTGTATTTAGTTTAAAATGTGAACTTCCTGTATGAGTCCCAATAAGTACTTTCTTTCTTTATTTTTTTTCTTCTGGGAGATCGCCTGAAACACAGGATTACCTAGTTCAGGCACAAATAATGGGTGAACTTGAGATAGGATTTAAGAAAAACTGTATTTAACTTTATACCTTATATTTTTGAATAAATTTTATTTATTTTTTTATCTTAATTCCACCAGCTAAATGTGGAACAGGGTTAATTCGGAGAACTTAAATGTTTGGTTCAGATAAATCCGAATGAGATAAGCTAACAGTAAAGCTCTCTGAAAGTTTGCACTGCTGCCTTCATAAGCTCCTCTACCTTTTAATTTTCAAGTTTACTGAAAGTTCACAGTTCGTGGCGTAGCTTAGTATCGGAACAAAATTATTGGCGACGTTTGGCCAGGACCCAATGTCGGGGCAGTACGTGATCGGAAATATTGCGAATTGCCTATTCATGACTACCCCGCAGGAAAGTTTTGCACTGGGTTGAACTGAACTTCGTGAAAAAATAATCGGGTTTACTGAGCCTCAATGTTTAGGTAGGAAAGGGACCGTGGAGCCGAACCCTAAGTTAATACAGCGATTCAACAAAAACTAAAGTTTCAAGTGAGGATTTGATAATATTATTTTAGGACTACTTATTCTAGAATTTTTGATTATTCCACCTCATTCTAAAATTGCCCCTTACCATCAAATACGCTTGGGTGATCATGTATTCATGTCTCAATCAATCTGCCTAGCCTTTTCCCAACTATGTTGGGGTCGGCTTCCAGTCTAACCGGATGCAGCTCAATACCAGTATTTTACATGGAGCGACTGCCTATCTGACCTCCACAACCAAGTAACTGGGTAACACGATACCCCTTGGTAAGACTGGCTGTCAGACTTTTGGGCTTTTGATGCCCCGTAACGACTGTCAAAGATCCACGAATGACAGCCGGGACCAACGGCTTAACGTGCTTTCCGAGGCACGAAGGAGTCTTGGTATGTAAAGATGGTCACCCATCCACGGACCAACCCCGGCAAGCGTAGCTTAACCCGACGGATCGACCCGTGCGACTGTTATTACTTAGCCACGAGCTCCTCTGCATGTATTCATGTCTATGATTTTAATATTACCTACTTACGTATTGAACTGACGAATTATAGGGACATAACGTTATTTAAATGCTGTAGTTTTTTTTTTTTTTGTAGTTACCGGAAGAAAAGAGGTAACTGTTTTATTTCTATTTCTAGCTCGGTAAGCAGTAATAAATAAAGCTGCGTAATAATTAACCATCTTTTGATTACAGATCATTCATCATCATCATTTCAGCCGAAAGACGTCCACTGCTGGACATAGGCCTCCCCCAAAAGGGGGGAATTTGCCATAATCGCCACGCCTGGCAGGCGGGTTGGCGATCGCAGTATGGTGTTAAAAATGCATAGAGAACGCTGCTGCCCATTCTCTAGTAAGTCCCTTAGTCGACTTTTACGACACCCATGGGAGGAAATAGGGTGGTGCTATTCTTTACGTCCAGCACCACACAGTACTTTACGTCCGGCACCACACAGTAGGTACCTTGTACCTTGTGTAGTAGTTGATTACAGATACGGATCTTCAATTGATACTTTCAAAATAACTTATGTTCATGCTGTTTAAGCTGATTGACAAATCCAAAACAATATTAAACTAGGCTGATAATTATTTATATTAGGCGTGACAACTTCGCTATTTAACCCAAGTTTATAATTAAACTGGCTGCAACTCGCGGTTTCGCCCGCGTAGCTTTTACTAAAATAAAAGTATCTTTAGTTACTCCATATAACATCAGCTATCTGTCAGTGAAAGTCCTGTCAAAATCGGTCCAGCCAAAACAAAGAAAAAAAAAAGGAGGATATTGTGGTCGTTCTTCGCCGCCCATGGGCCTCTGACTTGGCTACACATTGGTGCACAGGCAACAGTGAAGGAAAACATCGGAAGTGCCCTCACTATGTTTTCCTTCACCGTTTTTTAAGCAAGTTATAATTATATTAATATAATAATTGTATTTTAGTATAGGTAAGTACCGTATTTAATTTACTTTCATATATAGGGTGTATCTATTCAAACACGAAATATTTTAAGAGATACACCTTATAGGTGGTAAAGAAGCCATGGAAACGATTTTTTTTAAGTCTGAGTAGATATATTATTTAAAAAAAAAAAAAAAAAATACTTGATATGATGATTACTTATCAAAAGGCACCGCGCTGATGCCGCCACCGTCACCGCGTCCGGGCTGGTCATTCATAGAATGATAAAAAAAAGTAAGAAAATATTTTTTTGCAAAATGTCTCGAGCAATTTTAAAATTATAACAATTATGTAAAAATATAAAACACTTAGATTAAAACAATATTTTTCGTTGCTATGGCTTTTTTACCACCTATAGATGGTCCTCTTAAAATATTTTGTGTATGAATAGATACACCTTATATAAGTCAGACTAAATAACTCTCAATTATTAGTCCAGTCATAGTAATTATTATTAGGTGGTATTTGTTAAAATATCTATTAGTTTATTTTATTTGTATATGTGTATTAGTATTAATAAAAGTATATGAATTCTCGTAATGAAGAAGTTAGTATTTTAGCCATTATTATTGTACCCTATCACTATGTTTTTATATTTTACCTAAAGGTTGACTGGTAGAGAATGCCTTGTGGCTTTAAGTCCGCCTATGTAGGTACCACTATTGTACATGAAGATTAAATAAATAAATAAATAATTGCATTTTGGTATAAGTACAGTATTTACGTTCATATAGTAAAAAGCCGTTATTTTGACATTACAAACTGACACTTCAGTTTTATTTATTTGTATAGATTTAATTACTGCGGCCTTCCCTACAGCTTCGAGTGAAATAAATCTGTCTTTGTGGTCAGGCTCTAATTGTAAGTAATAAATGAAGTAAATAACATTAATAACATCATTCTAACATTGAGTTCCTACCATTAAGCTGATGGCCAAATATTTCCGTTTTAAGGAAGTTATTTAACGACTTTTTATAGGTAACTAATTACCTCAAATCCCTTTGTAGTGGGATGGCTGAAACTTCATCTACTAATTATGTCCCAGAGACTGTCTCTTAAGACTTTCGAGCTTTCATCTCCATTGTTTTTTTTTTTCTTTTTCTCCGTGTTTTATTTCCGTGAGCATGATCTATTTAGTAATTTCGTAAATTGATCATATTTGTAAATAAATAACGACGTAAATACACGTCATCTGATGAGAACGGAAATTAATTGACCTAGTAATATTTAATCAGTGTTAAGTAAGTAACTAGCTACATGTACACACGCTAAACGAGTTTTAGTTTCGCTTTTTGATTAATGTTTGCGGTAACATGTCATCCTAATATTAATGTAATTATTTATTGTTTGGTACAAAGAGTGATAATCGAAATTAATGTTACGAGTATAGCATAATCGGCCTATAATATTCCTACTGCTGGGCTCAGGACTCCTCTTGGTGAGAGGGAGTGTTCCATAATCTACCACGCGGGCCCAATGCGGATTGGCAGAAGACACAAGTCTCTCACGATGCTTTCCTTCACCCTTTTAAGAACAGTGGTGATGAAATCACACAAAGTAAAGCGCGGGCTTGGGTTCGAACCCACGACCTACAACTCGTAAGTCGGGGGCTGATACCACTGGGCCATCACTGCTCTTGGTTACGAGCATTGTGGTTAAATTTAATTCGGGAACGCCATTTTTATTTTCATACATTCTTGTCACGTCGAAGCAAGAAACAGAAATCCGTAATTCAGAATCGATAATAGAATAACATTAAAACTTGTATAATATTATGTAAAACTTATGGACGGAATAGACGGGCTCCATAATAAGTTAATGGAAGTGAGTTGTTTAGGAAGAAAACTTCCAACATTGCCTTCAGTACAATTGGCAATAAAGATTCTGGAAGAATGTTGGGCGAAAATAAAAACGGCTGGGAGGTCACTCTCTTAGCTAATAGGTGCCAAAGGTCTGAAAGCGGTTAATTTAATAAAGGAGAATTCGGCAAAATGCGAGCGAGATTCCGAAAAAGTTATTAAATGCGAGGCGGAACTTTTCAAAGAATGTTTTGTGTTCTTACAGGTAAAATAAATTTTATGAGAGCTCCAAGCAAGATGAATTCAATCGCTTTCATTAAAGGACCAGACAAGGAGGCAAACAAGAAAATACTCTCCAAATATTTACCCAGACTGTACTTTTGACGGACGTTTCCACAAAATTGCATGTGAGTTAAGAATCAATCAATTACAAAGAATTGAAGTAGATTAGTTTTTCACTCTGCAAAGAAAAAAAAAACTCGTATCTTTATTGAGAAATTCCTATTAAATAAAAGTTTCAATTAACAGATAAATGACTCACAAGGTAGGTACATAACAAAGTGAAATCATGTCTATGTGTGTTTGTATTTATTGCTGTTAGTTTACGCTCAATTCAAGTTTGTTAGATTCCTAATTAGGAACGGTACTAATGTAGTTTCTATCGGTACTTTCGAAAATAAAAACGGTTCAATGCAAGTGTGAGATGTCAAAATAGGTGAAGTGAATGGTGAGCCTCCAGACGCAATAGGCACACACGTGCTCGGTCGTGATTCTATCGGCGAGGCGGCACGACCGATCGCAGCCTAACGACCGGACCTCGGGCCACGGCCATATGTTGTTAACTTACACACCAACTAACAATATGACACTTTTCACTTTAGATTTCCACTGGAGTACTAAGTTGACTGAGGAAATAGTTGAGGATCGGGAGGTTGGACCGGCGAATTCGTTCGGAAGTTGCAAGTTTAGCCGGAGCGGTAAGTTCGTGCGCTAGGGGCACGCGGGTGAGTGCTGGCGGCGGGAGCGAGCGCGCGACCGGAGCGCCTTGGTGTACAGCTTACACTGATTTTTTGTCGGAGGCATCGCCGCTGGCTTGCCGCCTGCTCCACATTCGACGACCGGTGTGATACGCGGTACGGTGCACCAATAGGGTTGACACTACCATACATGTGCATCTAATTGCAAAATTTTAATAAATCAGGACCAATTTCGAAAAAAAAAAAAAAAAAAACTGAAAATTTGGAAGGAACCAGCAGCTAAAGTTATCAACGATGCACGATAAGAAGATGCTTCATTGAAGCCTACATTTGCTTAAATTGTTTAAACATGCACAACTGCTGCATTCCTAAAGGCAAATCGCTTCTCCACTACTTGCAATTATCAAACACTAGCTTCTGCCCGCGACTTCGTCCGCGTTAAATTTCTTGGTCCCCCGACCCACCCCGTCGCAACAGATTGCCTGCCCGTGCTTTTACTTCGTTTTCGCATAAACTTTCATTTTTTTTAAATGGTGTTCTAGTTAATAGTAATGTAATTCTTCCTCAAGAATTGGGCTGTAAAATGCAAAAAGATTTTTTCAAATCCAATTCGCAGTTCCAGAGATTAGCACGTTCAAAAAACAAAAAACCGGCCAAGTGCGAGTCGGACTCACGCACGAAGGGTTCCGTACCACCCATACAAATCCTTATCCTTACTAATATTATAAATGTGAAAGTAACTCTGTCAGTCTGTCTATTTGTCTGTCTGTCTGTCTGTATGTTACGTTTTCACGCCTAAACCGCTGAACCGATCGACCTGGGATATAGACAAGGATATAGGCTACTTTTTTACGCGATAACCGACATCCACGCGGGTGGAGCAAAAAAAACGGCAAAAAAGTCATGTCCGTTGTATGGGAGCCCCCCTTAAATATTATAATATTATTGTTTTCTGTTTTTTAGTATTTAATGTTATAGCGGCAACAGAAGTACATCATATGTGAAAATTTCAATTGTTTAACTACCACGGTTCATGAGATACAGCCTGGTGACAGACGGACAGACAGACAGACAGACAGACAGACGGACAGCGGAGTTTTAATAATAGGGTCCCATTTTACCCTTTGGTTACGGAAAAACTAACTCTTCAGCTTTAGAATAGACTACCTCGCAGAGTTGATCATTATTTTGCTGCGGAGTTATTATAAAACAGTTATATCTCCTAAGATATTCATTGAAATTAAATGATGTAAGGGCAACTTTGTTCAAAATTAAATACTTGAGATGAATAACGTATTTATTTGGATAAGGATTAATACCATGTTTATGAAAACTCCTTTGCAAATAATGCATTAATTTCGAACAAATTTGATTACCATAAAAAAGGTTATAGTGAGTAAATCTTAAAAAATAGAAATATGCTGTCGTGGAATTTTTTTTTGAAAATTTAAAGAGAAACAATTCCATCATACATGATATTTGCGTAACTTAAACCGTTTACGCAGCGCACGCAACGGAAGCTCTCAAAAAGGAATATTTTTTCCCGTTTTTGCAACATTTTTCATTTATGCTCCGCTCCTTTTGGTTGTAGCGTGATGTTATATAGCCTATAGCCTTCCTCAATAAATGGACTATCCAACACAAAAAGAATTTTTCAATTCCAACCCGTAGTTCCTGAGATTAGCGCGTTCAAACAAACAAACAAACAAACAAACAAACTCTTCAGCTTTATATATTAGTATAGATTTGCATGAGACCTCAGGTGGGAACCCTATTACAGATTCACAACTATTACCCGGCCAGGCGCGGCTCCCCACAGCGCCTGGCCACAACTTAGCTGTCAGTTAACTTCTGCGTCTGGTTGGATTACCTCACTTACCTGCTACGTGTCGATACAATTACGTACTATTACGGTTTCGCAACGTGGATACACTCTATATTCTCTCTTATTAGCTCCGATAATAAAGTAATTGGCACACTGTATATGGAGATTAGACTTCTAAGCGTTCTATACTCGAGCGTCCGAAGCAAAGTTGTGCGAATATCGAGTAGTATTTAGAATTAAAGTATGTAATGATATTTGTAGGTATGTAAACGATGAGCTTCCGATAAAGTTTGCTTTAATAAAAAAGCAATTTGTTAGTATCTTCTATCTAAGACTGTCGGTAGGTACTGTTGCTTATAAACGTGGGTACTAACGAATAAAATTATATTCATGTGAGAGATTTGGACTTTGATGTCTTAGGCAATTGGTACATAATCTCTACAAGTACTCGTACTTTTGATTCTTTTTTTAAGGGCATTTGTGTTTGGAATATCCACATTTCGCCATTGTGTTTAAGTCCCATACAATAGGGGGTAAGCCTTTTAACGTAAACCGGTCACAAATCCAACTCAAGCTTCTATTGATAAACTCCTAATGTAAAACCCCTAAAAAGTTTTGCCCGATCTAGGAAAACCCTAGGACCCCATTCGCAAAAGTCGCCATTAATATAATCAAACAAATTTCAAACAACCTCAAACAAAAAAAAATTGTTTGTTTGAGTTTGTTTTGTTTGAAGTTGGTTCTCAAACAAACAAAAAACGAAAAACAAACAAACGTCGTTTTTTTTTTGTTGTAATTGTTACATTTAAAATTTTGAATACGAGGCTTTTGGTTACTTTGTGTTAGTATATGTATTTTGTCTATTTTTCATGTCGTAAGTGGAAAGGTGAAAATGCTAAAGCACCAAAATGGTACTTTTGGGAAATGAGGTATAAAGTTTTTTTTTTGTTTGTTTTTAATTCATATCTTTTTTATTTTTATTCCGATTTTATTAATCTAAAAATATAAAATTATTAAAAAATCTGTTGTACCTACATGTAAAAAGTATTTATGATATTTATCTCTATTTCGCGAAATAGTAGTCGCTGTAGCAAATGTATATTGAATAATAAAAAAATATAAGTTTTTACATGGTAAATATCCCGGTTATGTTAATAATAATAATAAAAAATGTTAGTCAGGAAAAAAATGCTAATCTACCTCAAATGTATAAATCGAATTCTTCGCAAAATGCTTATAAATGGTAAAAACCACTTCTCTTGGAAACAAAAAATGCTTAAGTAACTCAAACCGTATAATCTTGTAAAGTAAAATTGCTATATAACGATTGCTTATGATGGTTTCACGCCGTGGAGAAGAAGTAGGTACTAAAGAAGCGATATACTACACAGGCTATGAAAACAAAATTGCTTAACTGCAAGGGCATATCTGAATAAATACAAGCAAATCTTATGCAAACAGTTTTGCAGAAGCGCCAAACGGTTAAAAACAACAGTAAAATTAAAAAAAATATTGCTAATGTAACAATGTCATCCAAATTATAAAAAATATAAAATGCTTATGTTGCTGTTTTGAAGAGAATGTTGAAAGTAAAAACGTTCTAAAGGGCCTCTGTCCTAAAAAATGTGTTGTTAAAGCGATGTTTGTTCAAAAAGCCTTGGAAAACCGTCGCTTTAGATCTTAGAATCTGGGACATACTAATACCTACATTTTTACAAATGCTAAAGTGCCAGAAGTTGATTCAGATTGTCTTGAAACTTAGACAGATCAACGCAGAAAAAAAATAACGAATCCAACGATATATATATATATATATTATATACTCATTTTGGCCTCAAGTCTGCTATTACAATAGTTTCAGAATCGTCTATCATTGATTTCATAATTGTTGATTTTGACAAGTTTGGTGATCTACTAATATAATGGCGTCATTATGACTTTCCAATGGTCAGCCACTGACACTCCATTTAAAGAATTGGTAATCTCGTACATAATGACAAATGAAACTTCCTACTAAACTTCCAACTTCCTACTACTTCAGATTGATAATAACACTGATACCTAAATAATATGTAAAAATATATATAAATGAAATCTGGCATGAATAAATGTTCTAAACGCCATTGTAATACAATTCTATTACGAGACCATTGACCGACCAATGATCGACCATTATGAATTTAGCAGATTACGAACTTTTAGCAAAATGACAATGGGATCGTGTTGGATTGACGAATTTATAAAAATAGCATACTTGGGCCCCAGAGACGATGTAATGTGCGTCTTGTTTGCGCAGAATAAACAAATTTTCTTTATTTTCTTTCTTCTTATAATCAGCCTATAATGTTCTCACTGCTGGGACACAGGCCTCCTGTCTGTGAGAGGGAGGGGGCCATAATCCATCACTCGGGCCAGTGCGGGTTGGTGGATGTCGCATGTCTTCGAATTTTTGGTTCCAGAACATGGCGGTTACGTCACGATGTTTTCCTTCACCGTTTTGAGAGCAGCGGTGATGAAATTAAATACACAAAGTAAAGTGTGGTGCCGGACGTAAATAATAGCACCACCCTATTTCCTCCCGTGGGTGTCGTAAAAGGCGACTAAGGGACTTACTACACCCAAAGTCTGAAATTCAGTTAATTTATGTAAACAAAGGCCCAGGCACATATCAAAAAAATATCTTCGTAATGGTAATTCACATAAAGTGGCGAAAAAAAAGGTGCCGTTTCCTTTTAAGTACTGAATTTAAGAAATAATAATTTCAAAATAATCATACCGTAATTATTTTTATAGATTTTCGATTTTAAACAGAGTTATTAAAAAAACGAGATTTTCTGGTATAAAATATTTTATGATACTGGTAACAATGCAGGAGGTCCAAACATTTTCATATTTTTTACATCTTCAACAATACTTAAATTACAACACTCATTCATAGATTCATATTTTATGTAGCATATCTAGCCATATTTTGGATGGAAACGGCTGTAAACTGTTTCGAGTGGAAATCGATTTTGGGAGGCCTACGTCTAGCAGTGGACTGAAAAGGGCTGATTATGACGATCATAGGCCGTGTCCCCGACACATTACATAGACATTGTTTGGCAACGGTATTTTGTTTGCATAGTTCTTATAATTAATTCACTTTAATTTCATAGATGACGATTAAAAAAAAAAAAATATATATATGATAAAATGTTTTGCATCACTGTCCTCTCATTTTGACAGTGACATTTCTTGACATTACTTTGTTTACATAAATTATCTGAATTAGAGACTTTGGGTATAGAGAATGGGCAGCAGCGTTCTCTATACATTTTTAACACCATATACTGCCAAGCGTGGCGATTATGCTCCTAGGCTATATCTCTGCCAAATTTTGACGATTGTTTCAGTGGTTTAGGCGTGAAAACGTAATATACAGACAGACAGACAGATAGACCGACAGAGTTACTTTCACATTTATAATATTAGTATGGATTCAATAATTTGATATGAAAAATTTGCAGTGCCCTTAGAGGGTGCATGTCTTAATACTGTGTCATGAAGTTTCAATGCATGCCTACTAACCAGTGTTTTACATGTTAGCAAATAAATAAATAAATGATGAAGTGCCTGCCTGTGTTCGAAACTTCGAACTCACGACCTTCAACTCCTAAGTCGGGGCCATACCCCTGGGCCGCCACTTCTCTCCATCAATGTTATAATGTTTGGAAAATTCGCCACAGTCGCCATTGCCCATTGCGAACACATTTTCCTTCGACGAGATTTTCCCTTTAGGTACAAGCTTTAAGGAAATTGGGTTTGCACAGAATGCACTTGATACAGGTTGGTGTTGGAGCCAATCACTATCCTTGCAACTGATCAACGATTAATACTTTTGCACCTTCTAGGGAGGTCGATGTAATGGACTATTCATAAAATAACAATTGCCAATCAACCGTATTGTGTTTATTATCTCATCAATTATCGGCCTAGTCTAGTTACCGGTGTCGAAATAATATAAATACGACAATAAATAACAAAAAGCGCGCTCACAAACAATTAATTGTGTTATGGTGTAATGTCTATAATAAGCAGGCGCCGAAATACATTCATTCTTGTTTGCCTACCATTTAATGTGATTCATATCGTGTCAAAATATAAATTAAAAAATCGATCGTCGTTAGTCAAAAGTCTGAGAGTTATAATTAAGTTGCGCGTTATAAACTAGGTATTTCCGTTACGGAATAAGATAAGAGACTATTTTATATTTTTAGCTTATGCTGATACCTACTTTTTAAGGTGAGTATACACTAGAGGGTTTTCTCGAGCATTTCCATGTAATGTAACATTCTAAGCATGGTACATAAAATACAAGCAAAAGCTCGACATAAAAAAGCATTTCTATGTAATTTAACGTTCCTGCGAATTCACGACACAGTGTTCGAAGTAATGCTCACGGCGAGTGAGCATTTACCGGTACCTAACATTATTTTCTATTTTGGGTTTACTCTTCGTTAAAATGTCGAATCAGAGGCCCTAGTGTGAGTTTCTTTTAACCATCTCGATTTTCTCTTAACCAATCGGAGTGCTGAACGCGCTCGATGCGTAAATTCGAGATGGTTAAAATAAACTCACACTAGGGCCTCTGAAGGCTCGATGCAATGTTACACAAATCCGCTCGTTTGTTTGCAAAATCAAGTTGTAACAAAGCATCGAGCGTCGTCCTCATTGTTCGGTTCCTGAAAGGGTTACACATTCGAGCGGCTCGATGTTCCGTTACAAGTAAACGTCTAATGCGTCTGTACTCACCTTCAGAAGCGCAGAGACGGGAGAAGAATTTGATCAAGTGTAAGAAAATGTTCTGAAAAGTTCTATTTATGGTGAAAAATGCAATGTTTCCTCTCATTTACAATAGATGAATAATAAAACAAAAAGTTGTCAGTAGCTCTGTACGATATTTAGTATTAAGATGGTTGGTAAGTTATAGGAGTCGAGTACACTTTTTATTCTCTTGGTGCAACGCAAGCTTAACTATTTCGATGTTCGTGTTGATATTCAGATCATCCAAAGGATTAATGAGATTGAAAAGCAGCCGTACAAGCTACAGTATGTGACTCAATGTCAAACAAACTGTCCCCTTACAAAAGAACTAATCGTAGCGTATTTTGTATCTGTCTCATAGCCCATTTTTTTGTGTCGTAAAGTAGAAGTCGAGTACACTTTTTATTCTCTTGGTGCAACGCAAGCTTAATATTTTCGATGTTCGGGTTGATATTCAGATCATCCAAGGGATTAATGAGATCGAAAAGCCGTACAAGCTGAAGTATGTGACACCATGTCAAACAAACTGTCCCCTTACAAAAGAACTAATCGTAGCGTATTTTGTATCTGTCTCATAGCCCATTTTTTTGTGTCGTAAAGTTTTAAATTCATGTGTCCAAGAGTTGGATTAACTAATCAAATATTCAATGGCTACTTGTGAATATTTATTATGTATAGTCACGTTCTTTTCTTGGAATTGTATACTATGTTTTTAGGTTCATTAGTCATAGTTTTACTCGAGGAGCTCGTGGCTAAGTAATAACAGCCGCACGGGTCGATCCGTCAGGTTAAGCTACGCTTGCCGGGGTTGGTCCGTGGATGGGTGACCATCTTTACATACCGAGACTCCTCCGTGCCTCGGAAAGCACGTTAAGCCGTTGGTCCCGGCTGTCATTCGTGGATCTTTGACAGTCGTTACGGGTCGTCAGAAGCCCAAAATTCTGACAGCCAGTCTTACCAAGGGGTATCGTGTTACCTAGTTACTGGGTTGTGGAGGTCAGATAGGCAGTCGCTCCATGTAAAATACTGGTATTCAGCTGCATCCGGTTAGACTGGAAGCCGACCCCAACATAGTTGGGAAAAGGCTAGGCAGATTGATTTTTAGTCATAGTTTTACTAAATTCTCGTCGATATTATGCTTAGACATTAAGTGCGATTATCTTTACCCGAACTCTTCAAGTTCGAGCTTTTAGCTGTATGATTGTTTTAGTTTCTTCATCAACGTAATTACATTTACACTTAGTTAAACCAATCAATCTGCCTAGCCTTTTCCCAACTATGTTGGGGTCGGCTTTCAGTCTAACCGGATGCAGCTGAATGCCAGTATTTTACATGGAGCGACTGCCTATCTGACCTCCACAACCCAGTAACTGGGTAACACGATACCCCTTGGTAAGAGTGGCTGTTAGACTTTTGGGCTTCTGACGACCCGTAACCACTATCAAAAATCTACCAATGACAGCAGGGACCAACGGCTTAACGTGCTTTCCGAGGCACGGAGTAGTCTCGGTATGTAAAGATGGTCACCCATCCACGGACCAACCCCGGCAAGCGTAGCTTAACCTGACGGATCGACCCGTGCGGCTGTTATTACTTAGCCACGAGCTCCTCAAACACACTTAGTTAAACCACCTTGTACTAATTCGCAGATTAAAATTCATTTACGAAAATCATCATGTTTTATCTTTTGAAGCATCCCCGCTGCTAATGTGACAGCAGACACCTGTCTTATTATTATATTTCAAACCAAAGACATTATAATATTACAGTCGCATCCGGCACGATCCGGACATTACGTGCTAAATAGAAAAATAATTTTCTTTTTCATTCTCTGGTGACTTTTTCTTAGTGTAATTTTGTTTGTGGTGAATTTTCTTTGTAAATGCATAGCAAGTAAAGTAAAAAGTAAAAGATCTAAGGAACAGTATCTTTTTAGGGTTCCGTAGTCAACAAGGAACCCTTATAGTTTCGCCATGTCCGTCCGTCCGTCTGTCCGTCTGACCGTTCCCAGCTTAGCTCAGAGACTCTTAGTACTAGAAAGCTATAATTTGGCATGGATATACATATTAATCACGCCGACAAAGTGGTAAAATAAAATCATGAAAAAAATAGTTATTTAGGGTAGTGTTGCACCGAATGTGGGTCCTGCCGAATGTCGAATTCGGCCGAATGTTCGGTTTAAATTATGTACCGAAGCCGAAGTTCGGCCGAACTTCGGCCGAAATTCGGTTAAATTTCGTCAATTATTTATTAAGCGTAACTGCAAATTTAATTATAAATGTTTCAATAGCTAGACCTGTTTTGAAAGTAAAAGTTTAAAAATAATAATAAAAAAAATTGTTTTGTTGCATAAATAAAAATTAAAAGACAAAGTCAAAGTAAAAATGTTATATCTAAAATAAGTTACAGTGAAGAAAGAATGTTACGTTACCTTGCTGATAGATAATATTACAATTGATAATTTTAATATATATATTTTCTACGGAAATAAAAACAAACACGAACATCCACGTAACCTATTTACTTACAAATCATCATTTGATCTAGATTTCATTTTAAAATAAATTTCTTTTCACTTTTCAATTTCTTATTTAAATTAATTTAAGCTACCGAATTTCGGCCGAAATTCGGCAGATCTAACCGAAATTCGGCCGGAGACGAAGTTCGGTAAAAGCTGCCGAACTTCGGTAATACCGAATGTGAAACGAATTTCTGTGCATCTCTAATTTAGGGTACCTACATCCTGAACATGTAAAGTCAGGATTTTTTTGTCCGCCTATTTTGTTGAATGTTGGATATTGTTCGATGGGTCTTTCAAAAATATTGCGGATTAGTCAAAACAATTTTTCGATTAAGGGATCCGTTTCTGATATATTAGGCTTTAAAATGCTAATTTTTGTTAGAGTCAAGTGTCCCCTCCCTGTCAGCTAAACGGTTAGTTTTGCATAGGTGAAAAAATTCACGATAGTAGCATATATAACGAAGTTAAAAGGAAAACTATCACAGCTAAGTAGGCTTTTCAAGTTTACGGGTAATAGTCGACTAACTTAAATTTGCAGTTGAAAAACATGTTCCCCCATACAACCTGTATAGGAGAGCATGTTTCTCAACTACAATGTTAAGTTTGTTCTTGGGATAAATTCATTCCAACTACGGAACCCTTCATTGTGCGTGGTCCGACACGCACTTGGCCGGTTTTTGTAATTTACATCATCACAATACTTATGTCGTTAAGTAGGTAGGATACCGTATGGTAACTGTAACTGCTTTATTTCCATACCTAATATTTGACTAAGCAATTTGAATTTTATCATATTTTATTTTATTCAATGTTATATCTAATAATCTAACCAAAATTCTGAAAATGTATTTGTACAGTCAGCTGCAGAGCAATCTCACCCCCTAGCAATGAATAAATACATTGCTAGGGGATGAGATTTCTCTGCAGCTGACCGTACGACGGAAACGGCAGAATATGAACTTTTGTTTGAAAAATATGTAACAACCCTGTAACAATATTCTGACAAATAAATGGACTATTACTATTATTATTGTTCTCTTTCGGTTTTCATCATCATCATCATCATTTAAGCCGAAAGACGTACTGCGCCACTGCTGGACATAGGCCTCCAAGCACCGCCACTTCGACCGGTTCTGTGCTTCCCGCATCCATCGGATTCCTGCGGCTTTCACAAGGTCATCGGTCCACCTTGTGGGAGGCCTTCCCACGCTACGACTTCCGGTACGGTCCAACCCCCTCCCCCCCCTCAAAAATGACAAGCTTTCGGTTTTAAATTAACATTATTGTAACATTCCTATCGCCGGTTTATCAGCGTGCTCCAAAAGCATTTACTAGATGATAAACAATAAAGTTCCTGTAATCTGAAGATATTTTTTCTTAGAAACTTAAAAGATGAAGGGGGAGTAAAATTCTATGAAACTAAGTATATAAATAGACATTGTAATCTTAATCCTGTCACCGACTGTCGTAAACCGAGTGAATTTACTTGCAAAAGTTTGAAGGATGTCGAGTGGTTTTTACTATAAATAGTACGAGTATGAGTTGAATTTAAACATTTCTTCATTTTTGAAATAACTTATGCAATGTTGTGAATTGATATATATAGGTATGTGTCCGTGGAGACTTGTTTTAATTTTAGTAGATGTCTCTAAACCCAAAGTCTCTAATTCAGATAATTTATGTAAACAAAGTAATGTCAATAAATGTCACTGTCAAAATGACAGGACAGTGGTGCAAAATATTTTATCATTATTTTTTGTTGTAAATAATGATGTATACAATTAAAGTGAATAAATTATAAGAACTATGCAAGCAAAATACCGTTGCTAAACAATGTTTTGTGTAGTGTCGTGTGTAGTGTAGCCGGAGACAAGGCCTATGATCGTCATAATCATCCCTCCGAGTGCACAGTGGTGCCCTCATCGTTATTTCGGTAATTTCTTTCATTTTAGAATTAAAATGCAGAAAATAACCGTTATTATAACCTATACGTTATTATTACTACAAACAGTAGTTTTAAATTGTTATGTTTTATTGTAATAATTAAAACGGAGCTTAGTGGCCACTATTTTCCGTTTTAATGATTACAATAAAACATAACAATTTAAAACTACTGTTTGTAGTAATAATAACGTATAGTCTTGTGAAGCACAACTTGACGAGCTTATTTTCTGCATTTTCATTCTAAAATAAAAGAAATCACCGAAATAATGAGGGCGCCACTGTGCGCTCGGCGCAGTCTTAAGTCCACTGCTAGACGTAGGCCTCCCAAAATCGATTTTCACTCGAAACAGTTTACAGCCGTTTTCATCCAAAATGTGGCTAGATAGTGTTGTAGAATGAGAGTTGTAATATTAGTATTGTTGAAGATGTAAAAAATTTGAAAATGTTTGGATCTCCTGCATTGTTACCAGTATCATAAAATATTTTATACCAGAAAATCTCCTTTTTTTAATAAATTTATTTAAAACCGAAAATTCATAATAATAATTACGGTATGATATTTTTTTTATTATTATTTCTTCAAATCAGTACTTAAAAGAAAATGGAACCTTTTTTTCGCCATTTTATGTGAGTCCCCTTTGTTTACATAAAAAATATCGTGCGGAAACCGGTATGTCCTAGAACAAAAAAATCGAAGGCATGTGACATCAACCAAACCGCACTCGACCCGCGTGGAAGTTTACAGCCCACTCCATCTCGAAGAGAGGGGGGCCTTTGTTCAAGCAGTGGGAACATTTTTAAGCTGATTAAATATATACATAGCTGAATTTGAGACATCAAGAATTAAATCTGGAAAAAAGAAAATTTTAACAAAGCACTCAAACATTTGCGTTGTTCACACAATTTATTTGTTGACTTTCGAGAAAAAAAGGATGCTGCAAAGCAAATTGCATTGTTAAGCTGAACATCAGACATCAGCAAGAGACAAAGACATTTGTTGAAACAAATAACAACAGTTTCATTAGCAAAGAAATGCGCGGTTACGAAAATTGGACGCCATTTTAGGAGTAATGCTAGGACTGATATCTATTTAATTTGTAGTCTTCAAGCAATTGTCCTGACGCCCATCTTTCAGTTTAATAAAATAAGTTTGGTTTTTAAAATTCCTAAAATAAGAGAAGTAATATTGAAATTCAGCTGACAACAATCAAAATCAAAATCAAAATATTTTATTTCACATAAACCTACATGGGCACTTATGAAACGTCAGAAGCTAGGTGCACGGTTCGAGTTAGTCGTTTCCTATGGAGAAGAGCCGGCAAGAAACTCCACGGTTACTCTTTTAAAAATAATTGGCTTTACAATATTATTAAATAACAGTGATAATAGGTATGGGAGGACAGTGTAGGCCTTTCAACAATTACCAGGTACTTAACAAAATAGAAAACCGCCGCAATAATTTTGAAACAAATGTGTTAAAGCAACCAGTTTTAGTCGATGGAAATGAGTTATTGGTGCCGATTCCCTTGTTCACAAACTAAACTAAATTTAAGTTCAGTGCATCTTTTTCTTTCTATTTCATTAAGAAAAGGATGAAAGATAAATTTTAGTTTAGTCCTGTCAAATTAATTAGCGCTTGACGTAAATTGACGTAATTTTAGTCGGCTAGTTTTTAATCACGTCTAAACTTGCATGGAGTAGTGACAGGCGCTGATTAATTTGACAGGACTAAACTAAAATTTATGTTCTGTCCTTTTCATAATGAAATAGAAAGAAAAAGATGCACCGAACTTAAATTTAGTTTAGTTTGTGAACAAGGGAATCGGCACCATTATTTTAATTTCTGCTCAAATCCAGCAATATCCTCGAGCACTTTTTCACTTAAAAATGTTTTCACTTAGTATTTTAGTAAGTACTTATACGACTAATCGATTTTTCGGGGTGGTCTAAAATTAAAAAATGAATATGCGCGGTTGGAAGTTATAAATATACGAATTTTATTACAAACAACCGTAATTGCTTTGGAAAATTGATGACGAATTGTGAGATTCTCGCTAACTAATTGGTATGTTAAAATGATTTTAAATGGCCACCACCGGCAATTTTTGCGTTATTTACGAGACAAAAATTGTACTTTGCGAATTTATCGGCAATTACAAATCGTGGTCGGAGCCAGTCGGAGGCGTACGGAGGGCGTGACGTCATGAGTGCCGGAGGGCCAGCGGACGAGCATAGTATTGTGTGCCGTGCCTATATTACACATTTATATTAGGTACTTGTGGGCTAAAAATAGAGTTAATATTGGAATTCCAGTATTTGGGTGAAGACAACAAAAGACTATGTTGTTCGACAATGCTTCGTCTACGTAGTCAATAACAGAGATAGGTACCTTTAATATTATTGGCACTACAGGAAAATATTTGATACAGGACACAGGGAAAGTAATCAATTAATTATTGACCATTATCCCATTGAATGCCGAAATTGGCTATACGGCCAAAGTTGGTTGCCACCATACATTTGCCTATTTACAGATATATACGTATATGGCATCAGCGAAAAATCAATAAAGTTACTCTTTTATTAAAGCTTGTTTTATTTGAGATGCCATCCTATATAAAAATACCTTATTGGTGAGGCCAGCTACTGTAGATTCTATTGAAACTCGTATAGAAGTCCTACGTATCTATCCGTAGTCGGCGTCCTGCATAGAAACCATATACGGATATATCCGTAGTCGGCATTCAATGTGATATGGTCCTTCGAAAAATATGCCTAGTTTGCCTAGGATTCTTTTTCAACGTAGTCAACAGTAAAGCTATATTTTGCGCCCTCCAGGAAAATATTTGATAAGGGGCAGGAAAGGACCATGTTGGTCTAGGATGCTCTTTCAACATGGTCAGCCCTAGAGCTTCCTTGGGCCCTTCGGGACATATGGCTTGACAGAGATATGGCTGAATGTATTTAGGAGTTGGACTCAAAATAAAAGGTGGAATTGAACTACAAGCAATACAACCATTCCATACTAATTTAAGAGAATAGAGAGAACGAACGAAGTCAAAGACAATACCTGACTCGAAAAGTGAACTAACTAGTGCAATTTTAACTCATAGACTACATTACTTTTCAGACGTCTTGTTCAAAAGAATTGGCGAAGTCGCACTTGCTTAGTAATTTTATTTAACGGACTGTAACGCCCCGTGTCGGGATCAAAGCATTTCAATAACATTTAAGTATAGTAATAACGTTGTAAGGGGTGATCCACGAAATCGCATCTCCGACTATAATAATAAAGTTAAATTTGTCGCACACGCGTGCGGAATTTAAGAAAGAGATTTTACGTGAGCAGTGCCGCTTTTACAAATTTTGAAGCCCGGAATGGTGTGGAACCTGACAAGAACTTTAAGGCCCAGATATATGCCAGTAATCTTGAGTGGTTAGCTTGCGTGTTCTGTACTGAGCTCACGCAGCGCGTCGTACGTCCAGCCAGTAATAGGACTCGCCCATCCAGGAGCGCTGTCCCAAATAAGACGCGTTATTCATTTATTATAATTAAAATAATACATACTTTTTTAAAGGAACAAAACCAAATAATTTTTATTTTTATTGGAAAGCAGTAGATTTCTTTTTTAATACTATTTTGATAAAAAATGAAGGAGTAAAATGGTTTCATTTCAACGATTTGGAGGTGATTTGGTGTTTTTTTTTTTGCTTATTATGTGATACCGATAGAAAAATTATGGCTAAACCAAATTACGTATCATATCATGTAGATTACTAACCATTTTTGCAGATGTAATTTCTCTGTAAATGCCGATGCTTCATCTGCATAATTTTTTCAAGCTTTTTCGAGAGCAGCCTTAAGGTACCGCTCCAAGACAGCCCATGGCTAAGCTACGCACGTGTACTTAGCTTCGCTTTGTCAGAAAATTGCATGCTTGTCCAATACGACCCACGAGGGCCACGCTACGCACGAATGCGTGGCTGGCAAATAAATGAACCGCCCATGCAGATATCATGGCAAATCTCTTCGTGCACATCCTTCGTAGATGTGTACGGGCAACTTTATATAAAAAAAACTGAAATATTTATTGCAACTTAAACATTGTGTCATACATAAGTTACTTGTTACTTGTACTTGTGTCGGAGCTGTCTCACTCTTCCCTTAAGTGGTAGCTTTACAATGATGAGGCTAATAGTAAATAGAGAATTTATAGATTTAATAAAAAAAAAAAAACATTCATTTCGCAGCTATCGGTGTATTACTAATCCCCCACCATATATCCTATACCCTAATCTATCCTATCGTGCGTGTATGTACGTGTATAGTATTGAATACCACATAAACAAGCCTGTTCGAGTTATTTGTAATGGAAAAGACAGATTGTTGATAATAGGAACACGTGAGCTTTGAATAAAAGTGTATATTTTCCTCGTGCGTTGTATCACGTACGTTTTGTTATCAGGAGCTTTGGAAAGATGACTTGTTATCTCCTTTTGACGCTCATTTTGTTGTCAAAGCTGAACAGTTATTTTTCTTGGCTGCTTTTCTGGGATATTTAAATTCGTCGTATGCTAAATTTCTATACAATGAACAAGTAATAGCGTCAATTCTAACACAATGAAACTTACTAAATACTTACTTACTTGAACTTATTAAATGTTTAAAACAAGAGTAGAGTAGGACCTAAAATGTTTCCCACGAGAACCCCAAAAAGTATCTACTTGCTGAAATCTTTTGTTGTAACTTGCTAGTAAACGGTCAACGATTCACAAGAGACAAAAGTGTAGACACCATTAGTATCCCTAACACAAATATACCGCGTACAAATATTTTGATTACATAAGTGAAAAAAAAATTTTTTTTCGGGGGCCATATTCCTTCCATAGTTTTAGGTAACCAGTCCATTTTAACCACTCAAACCCATAGTCCAATATCTTTGTTTTCATATCCTGCAATAGTCCTACACCAACCGGGGGTTGCCCTTGGGTGCACTTAGGCCTGTGTTCACCAACATTCACACCACCGGTTAGGTATTTAAACAGTTGGTTTATGTCAAATTTCCTATGAAATGTTGAGTAAACAACTGATTAAATATCTAAACAGTTTATTTAAATGTTGGTGAACACAGGCCTTACATAGTGCGTACAGGGATAATCGTCGGTTGGTGCCTCATTTAATTAAAAAGCGTCTAACGGGCCTCTGCGAGTTGGCTTGGGCCCCTCGTACGCCTTCCAAAGGCCCGGGACCCGAGGGTCCCGAGATATGTAAAATATATAAAAATAATAATTCTTTATTAGCAGACCTTGAAGTCCATAGTATTAGTAATGACATGAAATATACCTATTTAACTATTATTAGTAACACAATCAAACAACAAACAATAACAAAGTGAGAGTGAACAGGCTTCTTCTGGGTAAGCTCACTCCATCGTAGACTTTGTCTCTGTCACCCGGACCTAGACCAAAGTCAAGAGCAAACCCATAGTAAAATAAAAAAAAAATAAAAAAAAACATACAACAACAACATAATAAAAATAAAATAAACAAAACAAGATAGCCCGTATAAGCTATTTAGAACCGACCTGTGTGTGCAGTCTCACCCATCGGCCAAGCATCAGGCAGTCCCACCGGTCACTCAATGCCCTAAACATGCTGTGGGAGCTAAAAAATGTTCTTTGCTGGAGAGAAGCCCATCGCTTCCGAATAATGGCGTAGAAATCATCTACCCTCGCATATATGACCCTGTCATAAAATAATCTAGCCACATCTATAACAAGACTAATATTCTACTAAATAACGACCAGTATTTGGTATATCACCATGTGCTGCAGTAACAGTGAACTGCGAGCAATATCTCGACGGGACAGTTGCGCCGCGCCACCGCGACAGTTTACGAGGTGCGAAGTACAAACGATTCACCTCCCAGATTTATGTCCCACTTGATTTGTGTCGGTGCACCGCTCAATACAATCACTAAGTCAATCCGGCTATAAATCAGACAGTTCAGGGGGATACGAGGTTTTAAGTTTTCAAACTATACTTACAGGGTTATTGGTAAAACAGAGGGCCTAGACAAAGTGACATTCTATGAGAGATAAAGATTATGGAAAAGTAAAAAATTCATAGTACTGACATAAGCTATCGAAAAGCTAATGTCAATCCCGTTGAAATACGTTGTAGAAATACGAAACGCTTTGAAATCCTTCAAGATTTCTTCCCCCCTTTTTTTGTATATATAAGATAGAGATATAATATTTTAGTGTTAGTTTTTATATTGTATTTAAATATTATAGATTTCGTTGTGGCATTTAGAGCGTTGAATTTAAATATTTTTATTTTTGTATGTAAGTTTGATGAATGAGGGCTACCGTTTTTGTGCTCACCAGTTTTGCGCGCCACTGTCGAGTAAGGTCTTGAAGTATAGGTGCTAAATTTTGTTACTACGGGCGTGAAAACAAAATTTACATTTAAATCATATTTAATACCTTTAAACCGTACCGTAAAAATATTGAGCATGCCACAGTGTTGTGCAGTCCCGTTTTGTTCAGAAAAAATGGAGGACATAAGTTTCCGAAGGACAAAACTGTCTCAAAGCACTGAAACTCATTGACCAGTAACTCATATTTGCCATAGTTAATCTCAGGTATTGCAAAATATTCACAACATTAATCTAATTTGCACTAAACCCGCGTAGTCCACCCATAAACCGTGACATTTGACATTTCAGAGACCTCACACTACATTAGCACCTCTAGCGGGGAAGTTATACGCGATAGTCATTAAAATCTGATGAATTATTAAAATTAATAGAACAAAAGTTGTTTTTTATGATGTTAGTAATAGAGTCCATGTACTGCCAAAGTAATGGACATTTTGTAGGTTTGCTTCCCATTACGGGGTACTTCATATTAATAGTTTCCAATATTGATTAGATGCCCAGAAACGTATATTAGGGTTTAAGACAAAATGTTCCAATGGTCTTTGCGCTCAGCAATTTGTTCCATTTACCAGTTTTAAACGTTTTCGTCTCCTTAATAAGAAGTTTGATTATAATTTAAGATAGAGTAGATGGAGTATACTTTTAAAGAGTTTTCGTGATGTGCAAACAGACTGTACATTAAGTTAAGATAAAGAAACTAATTTGGGGACAGTCCACAAGTATCTTCGTCACCGACTTTTATTAATGAGTCAGTTTTAAAATTCTGTGCAGTAGCGGTAGGCGGAAGAGTGCGATTAATATCAGAGAGTGCCTCAACAATTTGTATGGGCACTGTGCAACACTGTTTGCAGAAATGCAGCCGTTGTGAATTGGGTAATTTAGAGTTGCTCAAGGGACACTCCATAGCTAGTTACATAAACAATTTTTGGTTTAAATTTCATACCAGAGCGTACAAACTATCTTATAAAATCAGCTATTAGGGTTCCATTACTCAAAAGGAAAAACAGAACCCTTATAGGATCAATCGTATGTCTGTCTGTTTGTCAGTCTGTCACTACTGGACCGATTAAGTTGAAATTTAGTACACATATGAAGTTTTGTGACTCGAACACGGAAGTGTAACGAAATTAAATTAATTTTGAATATGGGGGTCACTTTTGGGGGAAATATTAGAATTAAAAAATAAATAAAAAGTTTTGCATACTTTACCGTGTGAGGTGTGACATATTAAATGAAAGGGCTTATTGTAAGGACTTCAATTATTTTTATATAAAATTAAAATATATACTTTTAACGTTATTTAAGAAAATTGATGAAAATTGACAATTCTCCCCTTATCTCGGAAACGAAAAGTCCAAAATTTTGAAAAAAATGTGCGTATAAACTTACATTTTCAGTTGGAATGTATGGAAGAAAATATATTCCAACTACAATGTTAAGTTTGTTCTTGGGATAAATACGTCCTAACTACGGAACTCTTCATTATGCGTGGTACGACATGCACTTGTTTTGTTTCTAAAATGGAAATATTTTTTCTTTTAATGCCTTGTTTTTCAGGAAACCTAGGCTTAGGCTTAAAAGGGAATATCGAACGTAAGATTTATGGCCGCAGAGCCGTCGGTGTGTCTCTATTTATTAAGCTTCTCGCATCACGGCTTACTCTATTCTATTCATTTATGGGTCCGGACCCGTGCTTCACCTAGGTGCTCCACCTGGGTGAAGCACGGGGACCGTTAGGTCCCGTGCTCCAACTTATGACATTATTGTACAGTGATGCAGCAAATTGTTTTCCCTATATGATTCAAAAGACCAAAAAAAAAAAAAAAAGACGAATAGGAGTGAATGTACAATTGTAGAATTAGTTTAATTAAAATTATTATTTCTTATATTCAATTTATATTATTGAATTACTAACAAGCCTTTGTGGTGCACAGAATGGAGTTTGAGTATTATTTACAAACGTTTGCAAATGCAATTAATTAATCATGAAACTCTGGACATTTTTTAGGAAAAAATGCATTAAAATAAATCCTTTTGATTATATATTAAATTAAGTATTTTTCTTAATTAATTGACTGTGTAGATAATCAGTTGGAGCACGGGACCTTATGGTCCCCGTGCTTCACCCAGGTGGAGAACCTAGGTGAAGCACGGGTCCGGATCCTCATTTATTTATTTAGGGCAACGTCAGGTATTTAGTAGGTGCATTCCTTTAATTATAGGAGACCACAGCATGCGCAATAAAGTTAACAACTAAGCTAACAAAGTTAAAATATTAATAATAGGTAGAATTTGGAAAAGTTTTAATACATTTTTAAAGGACATAAAAAAGAAGAAATAAATATACCATTAGAGGTACTTAAATTAATTTAAATATATTAAAACACTTCTTATATTTAGACATGATTTTTCTATGATTTTACATTCCAATAATAATAAATAATAAATTCCAATAATTGTTGTTGTTTCGATGTTATTTTTCAGTCAGCTTGTTTACTATCATGTAGTTTATTTTTGTATTTTGCTTGGTTTTTCTTATTTAATATTTTGTAGGTATGAACATTCTTACTTCTCCGTATTACGTTCCTCATACCTGGAAGTGAACATGATTTATTTGCAGTGTTTTTCATATACCGGAACATGAACAGAAAAACAACTTCTCAATAAGTCTTCCGGGGGAAAATGATTCCGTTTCTCCTCACGAAACGTCATAACTTTGATCATTTCACCAATAACTATTGCGTAGCTTGTAAATAAATGGTATTTTTGTAGGTATTATGAATTACTTTACGCATGGTGCACACTGCTATTTTCTTTCACTCGGTGGTTTGGATAAACTAGAAGACCAAAGCGTCTTCTAGGTTTCAATGCGGTTCTGTTTCGACTTTCGGTCGTAAATTTCGAATGGTCTGACTGCCAGAGACACGTATTTTTTTTTTTGTGTATTTATTGAACATGGCTCCATATATTAGGGGAAAAGTAGGTACGTCCTGGGTTTAAGATATTGCCGCAGCAGCCTTATCATAATTCACTGAAGGGGCATCTTACAATGTATTCAGGCAAAAACCATTAATCTTATTGCCAAACACACTGTTCGATACACAATACAATCAACACATTCTGTGTACATTTCCGAATTTATTACTATCTTGTGTTTTACATCGGCTTAAAATTCGACAGTACTTGTTTATACGTCTTCACTTTGAGAAACGTAATAAATTGTTGGAAAATAAAATATGAATGACAAGTGCGTGCATTTATCTGACTTAGTGCAGATTTCAACAATAAAACTGAATGCGATCAGCACTTCTAAACCGCGTTCAAACGCTGTCAGTGTCAATATTCCACAACAATTTTGACATTGACAGCTCTTAACGCGGATTAGTTGAGCTGAACGCGTTTAGTTACTTTGGAGAAATTCGCCTTATGAGCGAACGGAGCTGTCAGTGTCAATATTCCACAACAATTTTGACACTGACAGTGATGGACGACCGACCCTACTTCAACACTTTAGTCTTTCTCTTTCTTACTCATAAATATTATTTTTTACTACCCCAGCCCGCCCTTACCACTTGACTGAAATTCTTACATTCTCATAGTGACTGTACTATTCTTTTATCCTTGTGTGGGGTCACACGTCTCACTTAATATTAGTAAAACACACCTTCCAATATACAAAGAAAATTCCTTTGGTGTCCCCCTTTTACCCTAACAGACAGCGTTCAGCTACATTGGTGAAATCCACACTAAAGTAACTTAGTAGTACACTTACTCCCGTATTACAGAACGTCACTCAATTTTCAAGCATTACATAAAACTAGATTCGAGCAATTTGATTGGTGGAATATAGTTTTAAGTAATGCTGAGTATTGAGTGACGTTCTGTAATATACGGGCCTTATTTCATAAGTATGGTGAGAAGTATCTTTAGCAGTAGATTACACTGAAAAAAATATTTAGCCTAACTACTTCGGCTATTTCAGGAATAATCAAAGATTGACAAGACTTTATAAAAGTTAACTTGATTTAATAAAAGTGATACACAACAGCCAGCACAGGTTTTGGTTACATGTTGCATAAAGTTATGTGGTCACTTTTTTGTGTTACATGTTGACGAAAGTTTGGTTATGTATAAGTAAACATTTTTTTCAGTGTACGACTTAGATACCTAGAGGCGGACCTGTTAAAATTTCATAAAGCCCCGGCCTAAGTTCGCCCATAGTTTATTAATATTTTCGCTGACTTTTTTATCGAGCTCGCCGTATGTTGTGTGAACGTTGATTATAGGTAACACAAATAGCTATCGCGGTGTCGCATCACGATGTGCGACGTGTTCGCTCGGAAAGATTGATGGCACGTAATGAAGCGAAACGCGGCGGTGTCAAAAGTTCAAAACCGTGTAAAGTGGCGTCAACATCGTTGGACCACAGTCTAAGTTTATACAGTCCGACAACGTGATATTTTGGAGAAGAAATGGCTTGCTTAATGCGCCAAGCTTCCTTTGAAATTGCAACCCGGGGACACGATGTTCAGGTTTATGTACACTGAAAAAAATGCACTCCAATCAAGTGACTTTTTAGCTTGATTGACGATAATCTTGTTTAGATTAATCAAAATCTTAGTTAAGTTGATCATCACGACATGATTGCAGCAATACTAGTTCAAATGATTGAACGCTCAAACAAGTTTCTCGATTACCCTTAACATGACAACATTGTAGAAGAGTTAAAAGAGACAAGTTAAAAAAAAAAAATACTGTAACAAAGTATGTGAGTTGTGTCAATCAAGCATTTTGATTACTTCAATAAAGATCATTAAAACTTTAATCTAACAATCTTGGTTGAAGCAACTATGTTTTGACTTGATTGCTGCAAATAGGTTTTGTGATAACTCCAATCAAGATCCCGTTTCAAATCTCAATCAAATAAAAGTAGTAGCTGTGATCATTGTGCTTGACAGGCTCAGATGCAAACAAGTTACTTAGTCAATCTAAACAAAATCTTGATTGTGGCAACTATATTTTTTTTTTCAGTGTACCTATATTCTGTTTCAGTTATGACTGTGTTCTTCTAAGTTATTATTTATAGAAGACTAGTTTTAGGCCATTGTTGGACATAGGCTATTCTTAAGTCTTCTTTCAGCATAATCAGCCAATAGTGTTCCTACTGCTGGGACACCGGCCTCCTCGAACTCTTCGAGAGGACCCGGGCTATAATCTACCACTCGGGCCCAGTGCAGTTTGGTGGACATGTTTTTGAACTTTTGGTTCTAGGACATGGCGGTTTCCTCACGGTGTGTTCTTTCATCGTTTTGAGAGCAGTGATCATGAAATTTATTTACGCTGCTAGCGAGATTTACAAGAAACCTGAAACGGATAGTAGCGAGACCTCAGACGACTTTGAAGACTGGACACAGCAACGTGTAAACATGAAACACAGCACAGCAATGACATAGAAAAGAGTCGAGAAAGCAGCTGGACCTGAGCCAACCTGGCTGTGACGTCGTTATAAGATGCCCTCCTGATAAATATTACCCGTCTCTCCAATATTCCATTGCTTACTTAAGGATGCATATCCGGTACGGCTCTAATTATCCTTCCATATCCTATGAGCATGTCTTCCCTACCATTATCGTGCCCCCCGGTCTACTCCTTGATATGTAATGGTCACTGTAGCCCCATGAAACATGAAGCTCCGGGGGCTAGTGCGAATCTTTGGGTTCATTCGAGTAATCGAGTCTGGTTTAACCACGCTGGGGTCAGTGCATTTCATTCATTCATTCATTCAAAGTACTCGTAAAGCCCTTGCCTGGGTTTGTGACCAACAAACTTCTCTTCTTTCAGAATTTTGATACTTGTTTAGTATGAGTAATGTTTCAAAGTTAGGCTCAGAAGCCTTCCTGGAGTTGTTTTCCATGTCAAAATGACTATCATATATTAAAGCTGAAAAATCACTGTATCAAGTACTAATTACACTGTGGTTGTGCTAAACTAAATGTAGCTCTATATGCCGATGGAAGACCTTTGACTTTAAAATAAACGTTTTTAGGCCTAACCATTAAGGCTCCTACATACAGGTGCGACACGCGACGCGACACAAAGAGACCGCTCGTCGCGCAGCACGCGGTCTCTGTGTTGCGTCGCGTGTCGCGCCTTTTTGTAGGAGCCTTTATAGGGTTGGTTAACCAATGACTCACACATTTAAATTTAGAATGGACGATATCCCAGTATAGATTGAGATACTAACTTCATGAATGTTTACACTTACAGGTAAGAAGTTGATGGAATCTTTGCAGATTTATGGCTGAAATTAATGTGTTATTTGTTATTATTGCAGCTAGTGAAAAGTTAAGTAGTTTATGATGTTGTTCGATGCTTTACTGCTTAAATCCAATTGTATGCCGATTTATCCTTATTTTATTTCTATTACAGGGGGAGATGTCTTGTTTATTTGAGAAAGAAAGCTCTAAATTATATTTAATGTGTCTCGGGTGCCATCCAGTGCATGTTTCGATCCATCTTCACGCCACAGCATTCATGTCAAGGATCGTTTATGATTTATAAATCGCAATTCTCTTGTGAAATTTATTGTTTATATTTCTGATTATCCTCGGCGCCCATATTTGTATAAGATTACTGCTGATGCGGATGATTAATCGATTTGTCATCACTGAGGTTTCTCGAGGATATACCTTAATTGATTTTAATATCAGTTTATGTCATAACACGTCTTAATTGTTTTCCTTATCGATATCTCAACTTAAAAATAAACATTTTTATTTATCTTTAGAAGATACAAGTTGCCAAAAATGGATAAGCCCGATGTTTTTATAATTTTTAAGCTAAGTAATAACAGCCGCACGGGTCGATCCGTCAGGTTAAGCTAAGCTTGCCGGGGTTGGTCCGTGGATGGGTGTTGTCAGACTTTCGGGCTTCTGACGTAACAGCTGTCAAAGATCCACAAATTACAGACCAAAAGGCACGGAGAAGTCTCGGCATGTAAAGATGGTCACTAATCCGCGGATCAACCCCTACAAGCGTAGCTTAACCTGGTGGATCGTCCTGTGCGGATCTGCCATCTGGCCATCTGTTCTGCGCGCAATGTGCCCTGCCCATTGCCACTTAAGTTTGGCAATTCTTCGAGCTATGTCAGTTACCTTGGTTCTCCTGCGGATCTGTTCATTTCTGATTCGATCACGTAGGGAAACTCCAAGCATAGCCTCTCCATTGCCCTTTGGGTGACTTTCAGCCTTCTAATAAGGCCCATTGTGAGCGACCACGTTTCAGTGCCAAAGGTCATCACTGGCAACACGCACTGGTCAAAGACTTTCGTCTTGAGACACTGCGGTATATGGGACGAGAAGATATTGCGTAGCCACCTGTGTGGCTGTTGTAACTTAGCTACGACCTCCTCCGAGACAAAATAAGATAAGTAAGGTACTCAAGAACTAAATTGCCTAAACACGTGTCAAATTGGCCAGTTCAGCCAGATCTAACGACACGGTTTAATTGTATCTTTAACTACTATCTGATGGGTCATCCATCCTATTTTATTTGCTCGTCATAAAACTGACAGCGACCCAGCGATAATTTGTGGTGCTCAGGCGAACCCTATATCTATTATAAGCAGTTAGGAGGGCAAAGGGAGCCGTAAATGAGATGTCGGGTTGAGAGGCCATAAATTAATTTTAGTACGAAGTAATTAACTTTATCCTATCTTAAAATCTGTGATGTTAAAGGTTCCGCGAAAATCGTCGAAGTTTGCATTAGCGGTTAGAAGCGTCACTGCTTCTTCTTCTTGTTTTCGTGTCGATGGTACCCAGTTATTATATTGTTTGAGCCCAATAGGTGGCCAAGTTAATTGCGGCATCAGTGGTGTTCATTAGGTCTTCTTTAGTGCAAGTGAACGGACACATAGGACACTCCAGCAGGTGGGACATGGTCTGACCAGAAACACCGCACTCGCACTGGGTGTTGGGTGGGACAGTAATCCCCCACTTCGATAGATTGTGTTTGCAGCGGCCTACCTGGGTACGCAATCGATTGAGGGCTTATATAGGCCACTGCAAATCACGCCCGGGCGGCAAATGTTCCTGGGGTTTAACGAAGTCGGGAGGTGGTGGATGCTTGTCTTCCCACAGTTTGCATCTTTTATTGGATGCTTTGTCCTGGATTGCCTGCGCAGACCGTAAAAAGCTCTGGCGACTTTTAAGCCTACCCGTAGTCGACTAAATGTTATGTGTGTTTAATTTCTGGGTCCAACTTAGTAAATGTGCATTTGAATTTTTTTGGAGTTAAGTATTTTAACCTTAAGGGCAGATTTTTCAATCGTCAGATTAATTTTAACGGAGGAATAAATATGGCAGTTTGACAGCTTTTACATAGAAAATATGTCAAAACGCCATTTTTATTCTTCAGATAAAAGTTATCAGACGATTGAATAATCGGCCCTAATTATACTTAGTAATGTTAATGTATCGTTAAAATAACTTCATAACATATTTTGACATGATTTTGACGCACCTACCTGCATGGTAGGTACGTCAAAATCATGTCAAAATATTCGCTTGCCACATATTAAAGTTGAAATCTTCATTAATATCTCCGTCTGATACAAATTTGGCATGTTGCTTATAATTAAACCAAAATGTTGTAGAGCTGATGTAATTTCGATTCACCGACATTTACGATACCTATGTACGTCAAAACGTTCGTACTAGGCCTTCAAAGAGCTGAAAGATATGTACATGTATAGATACAAAACTTCGAAATTTTAAGCAAGGTGTACTGAGTCTCACACTCACTCAGTAGACCTTATTTTAACACTTTTTCCATTACTTTAGCAAACGTACGAGCACGTTCCTAATGGGGGAAGCGTTAGGGTAGCCTGCCAAATTCAATTTTTTTACGTTTTTTGCAATTTGCAGGTCAGTATAATAACCGGCACGAGTCGTGAGCACAGATGGGCAGTAGTGGGAGCAAGCTCGCGCATGTACGCTTTCGGCTAAATAAAAATGACACGCGAGAGTCCAATAGACGACGAATGTCGACTGACGAACCAATCGCATGCAGTTCGGCGCCCCCCGGCTTCTTCATTCCGCCAAAGAGACCTAAAAATTTACTACTGCGCAGGTGTCAGTTTGTGCTCACGGTTCATGCCAGTTACTATATCAGGTTGTATGTTAATCTAAATATGATTCGCGACCGTAACAAATATGTATTTACAGAATTATAATCATTAGACACCCAGACAATGAGCTGAAAATTGCAAAAATAGTAAGAAACATTCAAGTGGAAATGGGTAGGATTATTAATCTGTTCCCAGGGAATGATGGCGTCTCGAGAGTTGCCGAAATCCGAACATCAACAGGTGCAATCAAGCGTGCTTCCTCGAAAATCTGCCTGCTGCCGGTTTCCACAAACGAAGCCAGCGTGACTTCTGTTTAGTTGGAAGAAAGTAAATTCAAATTATACGTATTGCCATAGTTAAAATCATCAACACGAGAGTTGTATTGATGATTTTAATGATCGCAAAAACGTAAGTTCTTTGCATGACATTTGAGGCCAACTCTAAGAGACTTGTATTGACTTGTAGACTTATATTATAACTTATATATATATATAAATACCTACATATTATTTGTTACGGATCGCGGATCATATTTCGATCCACATTCAACCTGACACTGACCTGCATACCTATTGCAAAAAAATAAAGATAATTTGAATATCGCTGGTTACTTTACCGGCCGACTCTTGTCTTCGTCAGCGGCACGTGTCACGTCAATAATGACATGCAAAGGTTAACACTAAAGGGAGTAGCCGGTTCCTATAAACATGCACCTGTTTCATACGTTCACTTTTGGAAACCTTTCTTATTTGTGGAGCAACAGTATCATGTGAATTAAGTGTGTCTGTCAGGTTCGTTACGGATTTTATTTTATTTTACTTTGCACCCGACGTATCTTGATCCACGAGCTGTAAGACATCTGTCCCATCGCCGACGAGGGAGCGACTAGCTTAGCTTTCAATGATTTTCTCGCTCAAGAAACGTACAGAAATTTTGTAGGTCTCGTGTAAGTAAAATAGATACAAATATTAATAGTTGCTCGCTGACTATTCACACTGCTGGCGGAGTATTCGTTTGACGCAGCGCGAGCGACAAGAGCTATCAAAGGGAGTAGGTAACTTACTCAGCGACGCTCGCTTGGCGGGTAGAACATTCGCTGAGAGATTCACATGCTTGTAAGAGTAGACTTAAATGACGTTCCGTGTAGACAGTAGAAAGTTTTCTACTGTTTTTAGCATGGCGATTACAAAATCAAATTGTCTTCACTACCCTTTTTTTTTTCTGGTGGGAAATTATCAAATAACTTCTCCCGCTTCACTACCTAAGACAACTATCAGTTGTCAGTGTGATTTGGATAGAAACAGAGACAGTTTGGGATAGAAAACTTTCTTCTGAAATAGTCTACTTATTATAAGGACCTAGAAACGAAAGACAAAATGACAGATTGTAGAAGGCATTTTACGGTGCGATGTCAAAAATGGAGAAACGAAATGTCAATTTGTATAGAAAGAGCTGTGTCTATTCTTTGTAGAAATAGAAATTGTCATGCTAAGCTTGCTGCTCGTTGCTCGCCACATCGTTTTGAGTTGCTATACCCAAAGTCTCAAATTCAGATATTTTATGTAAACAAAGTAATGTCAAGAAATGTCACTGTCCAAATGACAGGACAGTGGTTCAAAACATTTTCTCATTTTTTTTTGTTGTAAATATTCATCTATAAAATTAAAGTGAATTAATTATAAGAACTATGCAAACAAAATACCGTTGCCAAACATTTTGTGTAGTGTGTCGGAAACACGGCCTATGATCGTCATAATCAGCCATTTTAAGTCCACTGCTAGACGTAAACCTCCCAAAATCGATTTCCTCTCGAAACAGTTTACAGCTATTTTCAACCAAAATGTGGCTAGATAAGCTACTTACAAAATGAATCAATGAAGGAGAGTTGTAATATTAGTGTTGTGGAAGATGTCAAAAAAATTAAAATGTTTGGATCTCCTGCATTGTTACCAGTATCATAAAATATTTTATACCAGAAAATCTCCTTTTTTTAATAACTTTGTTTAAAACCGAAAATGTATAAAAATAATTACGGTATGATTATTTTTTAATTATTATTTCTTAAAATCAGTACTTAAAAGAAAACGGAACCTTTTTTTCGCCATTTTATGTGAATTACGATTACGAAGATATTTTTTTGATATGTTATCCCCTTTGTTTACATAAATTATCTGAATTTGAGACTTTGGGTATAGTTCTACTCGCTTTTCGTTAATCGCCCGCAGTGGGACAGATGCCTTCACGTTCTGTATTTGATGGCAACTTTTTGGCTTTAAAACCAGCGCTATTATGAAGTGTCTAGTTATACTGGTCCTTGCACTTGCTGTTGCCCTCTCGTTGCGTGTTTAATCTGTCTGTCAAGTAGTCAAAGTCCATTAAGACGTTATCGTTTTGTTATCTGTAATATTCGAGCACACCTCAATGCTTTTAATATTACAGTTCATTCTTATAAATTCGGTGTTAATTCGGACAGCTGTTAGATATATTTTTTACAGTGCTCGTTTAATAGACTGATTGATTGACCACTTGATTGCTGATAAGGAGGTACTAAACTGTAAACAAGAGATTTTATTAAGTGCGACAAGGGCTCTTTGCTCGGTATAATTTCTCCTTTGTTCTACATAGTGGGCGATAATTCTGCCCGCTAAAATGCTAGTTCAGTTCAGTGGTTTCAGAATGCTAAATTACTTAGATCTTCTTATGGTATGAAACCTATTCTTACTATCTTTAATTTGCTTTCTCATCTGTAAGTGTAAGTACCCTTTTCTAATTCTTTGTTCCGTCTTGGAAATTCTTTTCTCCAATATGATTTCCTTTTGTTACGGCTCTACGAAGCGAGGTAAATAATGAGAAGCGGGGCGTCAGGAAATATACTCATAATCTTATTTCAGTGCAACTTTTCTTATTAGAAGTTTGTTTGGAAATCGAGAGTTGGAGATGCAATCCTCCGATTTCACCGTCGGATGCTCTCCTGCATTGCTTTTTAGGGTTCCGTACCAAAATGGTAAAAAGGAACCCTTATGGTGCGACTCAGTCTGTCCTGTCTGTCACAGCTGGATATCTCAAGAACTACTAATACTATCAACTTGAAATTTGGAATAGTTTTAGATGACGTTTGCCTATTTTGCAAATAAGAAAGATTTTTTTTCAACAGGGATTGAACGGGTTTCTTAAAAATCGAAGTGTTCTTGGTTGATGTGGTGTATCATTATGAAAGAGCGCTATTTGTGCATTCTCAAACGTTTATTTTAATTTGTAGGCCGTGTAGTTTTCGAACTTTGACGAAAAATGAAAAAAAAAAAATGATCTTTCGCCCCTTATCTCCGAAGTCTGCATAGAGAAAATCTGAAATTGTTCTGTGTAATAGAACTTTATGTAAAGATTAAAGGAAAAATAAAACGATGTCTCTAAATAGCACACTTTTTCCAATATTGCAGTTTTAGGTCAGCGCCATCTCTTGACCGATAGTGGAACTAATGTAATTTTTTTGATGGTACGGACCCCTCGGTGCGCGAGTCCGACTCGCTCATGACCGGTTTTTTTATTTGTAGCGAGTTGTTCCGGCGACCTGCGAGTGCCTGCGACCGTTTGAAGTTTCAAAGCGTTGCTGCAGATCGTACAAAGGTACCTACTCTATTAACACGGACATAGATACATTTTGCATTTGACCCCATTCGACTTGGAAGCTGAAAACATTTTGGTGTCTTTTTACTTGGTTGGTACCTACACAATTTTCAAGTTCTACACTATTCATTGCCGGGATGTAATGAACTCAGATGAAATTTGATAAAATAATAATAATAATAGAAAAGGTATCATGAAAAGGATGTTTCAAGCTTGCAGTAGACTTTTTTTTTTTTTTCATAAAAAATGTGCCATGGCCGTGAATATAACCCGTATCAACTGATTGGAAGGTAACTATAAAAGCTCCTACACACTGGCGCGATATCGCGGGCGCGACGCGACACTAGTAGCACAATTTCTTTGTCGCTGCCTGTCGCGTCCGAGATATCGCACGAGTCTGTACGAGCCTTAAGGCCGAAGACTATTAGTTATATTTAAATCTGTAACAGTTTAATGATTTCACATGTTTTTGTTTTCACAGTTATTTCCATACGTTTACAATGTAAACGCTTACATAATGTTCGATTTTATTGGTAGTAAATTATAAATAGACATCTCAATACAAGTGTCTGAATACAAACATTTTATACAGGGGAAAGTACCTATGGAATATTGGACCGGAAACTAAATTGGACCACATTAACAAAATTTTGAAAACAAAACAAACATTTCATGTTAAAACGAAAACAATATGGCAGATATGCAATGAAATTAGACGCTTATCGCTTGGTGTTGCTACGAAGATATCGCCTTACAAAAAAATCAATCTGCCTAGCCTTTTCCCAACTATGTTGGGGTCGGCTTCCAGTCTAACCGGATGCAGCTGAATACCAGTTGTTGCAACCTTTTTATATATATTTATGGTTTTTTACTCTTTTAGATGTTTTTAAAAATAAAGTCAGTGTTGTGTCAGCGCTTCGTATTTTTATTACCTACTATTGATACAGTCCACATTTTTCCTACATTTTTTGGTCCTATCTCGCCGTAAAATGAACACGAGATCTAAAACCAAGCAGCTGGCACAGCTCCGGGATACTGGCGAAATGTTTTCGGAGTCGGATGCGCCCGTCGTGGGTGGGCTCGGTCGGTCCCCTGAATTGGACCCCTTTTCGACCGAAGCCACGAATACACCCGCGGCCGTCGCTCCGGTCTCCGTGGCATCTCATCAGTTCCCCACTATTAGCACTGAACCTGCTAAATCGAGTTCTCGATCGGGGGTGTCAGGTTCCTCACGGTCATCGGCCACAAAGGTACGTAAGTTGACCGCAGAGGCACTTTTAGCCAGAAAATCGCTAGAAAGGGAACAACAACTGCTGCTACGCGAGCAGCAGCTCGCCGAACAGCAGCTGGCTCGCGAACGTCAGCTCCTCCAACAAGTTACACGAGTGGAAGAGCTCGAGTTGTTAGCAAACCTGGCATCGCAAGAGGCTGATGAAAGGTCAATTCGTTCGGTGAGTAAATCCCGTACGCAATCTTGGGTTCACGATAGTCGTCAATTCCCACAGAATGATCCACAGCAAAAAGACATGTTAACATCCCATGATCATCCTATTTTGACTGGAGAAATCCATTTAATGGAACCGAATCATGATCTTCATACAACAATTGGGCCCGTTGCAACGTCACAAAAATTTACAAGACCTGAGGTTGTAATGAATCCCACACACATTTATTCGCACAGGTTTTCTCATAAGTATATAGAATTAATACCATTTAGCGGAAAGGCTACTGAGTGGTTAATGTTTAAACGCACTTATCACGACACTCAACATTTGTTTACGCCTACAGAAAATCTCGCTCGTTTACGTTGCGCGCTACGCGGGCGCGCCCTGGAGAGCGTGTCTGCGTTGCTATACACTGCCGAGCGTCCTGAAGTAGTGGTGGACATGCTGGAGCAGACGTTTGCGCTGCCCGAGACTATTGTGCTACATGAGATTTCCCTCGTCCGGAATTTGCCTAAGATAAGCCATGACCAAAGAGAGCTCAATTCTTTTGCATGTAGATTGCGTAACTGCATAGCTGTCATTAATACCAGTATTTTACATGGAGCGACTGCCTATCTGACCTCCACAACCCAGTAACTGGGTAACACGATATCCCTTGGTAAGACTGGCTGTCAAACTTTTGGGCTTCTGACGACCCGTAACGACTGTCAAAGATCCACGAATGACAGCCGGGGCCAACGGCTTAACGTGTTTTGCGAGGCACGGAGGAGTCTCGGTATGTAAAGATGGTCACCCATCCACGGACTAACCCCGGCAAGCGTAGCTTAACCTGACGGATCGACCCGTGCGGCTGTTATTACTTAGCCACCTTACAACGAAAACCAATTAAATCGAAATTTTGACGAAAGTTACTTATGAATGCCAAAGTACTTAAAATTTTGTGTTCTTTCGTCTGCGAAAACCCATTAATCGCTGTCTTATAGTTTCGCTGCTAGCTAATAAGAAAACCAATTATTTCAAGCATTTCCAAGGTTTGTTTTCAAATACAAAACATTAAGCAGATTTTGTGACAATTATTGAAAATTTCATTACAAAGCAATAACTTTTTTAAATAACAATAGACATGTTTAAATAGAACATTTATCAATGTACTGATGCTATGAACTAATAATAACAATATAATACTATAAAGGGTATTTTCAACCCCATAAACTTTGTAATCGCGATATCTCCGTTTGCACTTTTAATGATTTAATTGGTTTTCGTTGTAGGGCGGCGATATAAGGGTGGTCCAATTTAGTTGCCGGTCCTATACACGTATTTCATATATACTTTCCCCTAAAAGCAGTGACTACGCAGGGTCTGGAAAGGCTTATGATACTGGGCCGGGTGGAAGGAAAGCGCGCTCAAGGCAGAGCACCGGCAAGATGGTCGGACGCGATCAGTGCCGGATTAACTACGTAGCAAGAGTAGCAAATGCTACGGGCCCCTCGCAAAAGGGTGCCCCGCGTATCCAAACCCGGAGACCGTTTTGTTTTATCTAAACAATAATAATTATGCCGCGATGGAAGAAAAACTGTCAATTTAGGTATGTCCAACTTTAACCTCGAATAACTTTTGAAAAAATATAAGAGACATTTTTTATAGAACGTTCAGTTTGCTATAAAAACATGTATTACGCTAGGTGGTAAAGTGCTTGTCAGACCAGATATAAAATTCCAAAGTTTAAAATAAATTGTCGGGGCAATTTCATCTCTGGCTTTTTGTACTTGTCAGAGCCCAACAGAGCCTATAGTAATCTACTGTACTATTAAAAACCAACTAAACTGTAACCTATAGATGGCAAATAAACGTGGCTTGATTTTTTTTTTACCACTTTATACTTGAGAACCCATGGCAGATCAAGGGCCCTTCGATAGAATTTGCTACGGGCCCCGCGCTTGCTTAATCCGACACTGGGCGCGATCAAGAAGGCGGTTGGAGGTAGCATTTACCGAGTGGTTCACACTGCAGAAGACCGCATAACTTGAAGAAGCGTCGTATGTGGTCGCGATCCTCAGCATAGAGGGCAAGACGAAGAAGAAGAAAGCATAGATTAGGAATGAAATGGAATTTATAAAGGTACCTACCAACAGCTACGTTAGCTAAACGGTAACCTGTAAACAATGTATCTACACCACTGCATATATTGACAAGAGTTTGATTGTAATAAAATGTTACTTTTATATGTAAACTAGCTTTTGCCTGTGACTCCGCCCGCGTGGATTTCGGTAATCGCGTAAAAAAGTAGCCTATGTCCTTCTACATATCCCAGGCTATATCTCTGCCAAATTTCATGACGATCGGTTGAGCGGTTTAGGCGTGAAAACGTAACATACAGACAGACTGACAGACAGACAGACCGACAGACAGACAGAGTTACTTTCACATTTATAATATTAGTATGGAATATGGATAATAAAATGTTACTAATGAGTTTGGGCTTCTTCTTTTCGTTTTGAAGGTACATTTACAGTGTTATAGCATAATAGCTTAACCACTGAAAGTCACTGGCATTTATCGTCGTATCCTACGAATAGTGCCCTAACGAACATGCTTTCTTTTTTTATTGCATAATTTATTTCTGCTCATCATACCACATATAACCAGTTCAACAAAACAATTAATAACGGGATTTAAAGGACAAAATGCGTATAAAATATAAAGATAATTTATTGAAAATAATCCTAGTCGAACCTTAAAATACCAATACACATTATAAGAAATCATCAATACATATTTTTTCATATTTGATTTAATTAAAACACAAAAAAAGTGTCTCCTGAAAAGTAGCAATTATGCAGTTACGCCCCTATTCGTAGGATATGACGATATTTGCGTCTTAATAAGGTACAAACAGTAAACGACATGCATTAATATTAGCCTGACTAATTGTATAATTAGTTAAGTAAATGCAAGACATATTTATATTCTGACATGTAATATTTATGACTGTAACGAATACTGACATTGATGCGCGAAGAAATCGTTATCATTGACAGTTCAACTTTTAAAGCATTCATGGGTTGTACAAAATATGTCCATATATTTACGTTCATAGCTTATTCAAAAGCACGTATCACAAATAAAAATATTTTTACTTTACTTTGAGAATTTTATTAAATTGATTCCATAAGACCGATACAAATTGAAAACACTTCGATATCAAAGGTTTTTGTGGAGGTAACATTTTGTTTTCATAGTTTAAAAACTATTTAAAAAAAAAAAAACATACACCATCCAAAAAAGAACTATAAACCGAAAAATTTAAGTTATTTTTCACTTAATAGTGCTTTTTTGGAAGTCGTATGTTATTTTTTTGTATAAATGTTTTAAATTTTTCCCTTTATAGTTTTTTTTTTTACATACAACGGGGAAGCTCTTGTCCTTCATCTCACCTGATGGTAAGTGATGATAAGGCTGAAGATGGAAGCGAGCTTCACCCGGAATATAGTTATAAATTGATTAAAAAGTAAGTTAAAAAAATATTATTTGGATATGTAAGTGTGATTAAGTATTACGAGTATTGCCTAGAGACTCACTGACCCCACAGTCAAACTGTGTGGCTAAGTTTATAAGTTAGGTATTTACAATGTTAAATAAATAAATAATAATATAATTTATTTTAATACACTGATACTAATCTTATTACCATAAATATTTTGACCACATAAACATTAGATATATTATGATAACATTGTTGAAAATGTGGCGTGTAATTATTTTTGCTTGACATTCCTCTTATCTCGTAAACAAGTTATTAAAACTGGACCTAAATTGGCACAGCCTGTATATCTCGTTATTCGGAAACAGGTCTCGAGAAGCCAAAACTGAAATTCGAGTCTTTACTTATTACAGTTTTTATGATATTTATGTAAGTATGAAATATACTTTTTTTAAATTATGGAGTCAGTAATAAGTATGTAATTAAGACAAGTTTTTATTGAACCATAAATATGAATCTTGTTGATACTTGTTTAGTAAGTGTACGGTTATCGAATTGATCGAGAGGGACACAAGTGGGTTTAATGTTTTATCGATTTCCTCTTCGTTCAGGGAAATTCGGCAATTCTGCCATTAGGCTGAACTAAACGCATAACAAATATCTTTTACGGTGTTCTGTAACGGAGGGAGTGGAAGGATACCGTGATAGGGAAGTTCATCGAACTTATGATTACTCCTTCGGGACGCATTTTATTATCACGAGCAATAAACTTTCAATGATAACGGCGATGAATGGTGCTAGGAATCAATTATACAATGATCTATTATAGTCGGCTGATGTAAACTTGTAAAACTTTTTTATTACCAGTTGGTTTGTTTTGATAAAATTAGTGCGAATTCTGTGGTGAGAATCGATTGACATTTTCTATTGGAGTTCAATGACTGTGACTATTTTTAACGTGATAAGATAAACACTATGCAATGTGACCACACCGAATTTGTTATTTGTATATTTTTGATGCAGTATTTGAATACAGTCATAATTCGTAGAAATGTAAAAAAAAAAAAAAAAAGAATTCAGTGAACTTTCATATGAAATTGAAAACCTATGTTCGATTCCCAACAATTGATATTTTTTGTGCTTTATTTACATTTTGTTATACGTAGAGATCGGATATTCGGACGCATATTTACCTAAAGTTAATTTTTGGGTATGAAAGTATGGAAGCGGCTCATTAAAATATATTTTTTGTACAAAAAACTTCGGGATACCAGGAACACCGGGAATGCATAATTAGTCGGGCGAATATAATGAAAACGACATAAAAAAAACCCGCGATTTTTGGATTGCATAACTATTAAGATGCATATTTATTTTAAATTAATGTTTAAGCCCTGATGCAAATATGTGTATATAGGATGTAAGAGGAGGGGTTGTGTGTGTTACTTAAAACAAAATTATCAAAACATAAATTAAAAGTATTATATCTATTAAATTAAGTACTATATCCTGATTGGGCGTAAATATTACCTCGGTTACTTAAGTAGATATGCATGCGATTCTATAGTCAGATTTTTTTTTTATCGTTTCCAGAATCGCGGGATTTTTACGATCGATATAAAAGTGCATTCCATTTATGCCAACATTTGAAAGTAAGTTTAGTAAGAAGAATATCCGATCTCTAATATTATAAGATAGTTCGTAGAACGTACACTGAAAAACATAAAGTTTAGGCCTCTTCTGTCATCTTTGGTTATCATGAAAAAAGCGAAGTCCCGTGTGTTTACAATCTACACATAAATTATTTTAGTGGTAGCTGTTCGTCAGGAATAATCTGTAAGAATGCATCAGTCAGTGTATCAGTGTTGTGCCATGAGGTATATATGGAACGCAGGCATTCATCTATATATCTATACCAAGTCTGTTTGAAATGTCAAAATAAAAACTTTTTACTAAATGCATAATATGAAAGAATGTTATACGGTTCTTAGAACATTTTTTTTTTAATTGTTGTTTGGCTGGCTGTCTTTTTGTCAGTCTTTTGTCTGTCTGTCTGTCTGTTTGTTCCGGCTAATCTCCGAAACGGCTGGACCGATTTTGACAGGACTTTCACAGGCAGATAGCTGATGTTAGAAGGAGTAACTTAGGCTTCATTTATACTTTTATTTTTAGAAAAAGCCACGCGGGTGAAGCCGCTAATTATTAACTTACTAAATACGAAAAACTTCGCAAGCAATGGGAAATTGCTACTGAAGGCTACGGGCGTCGACCTCGGGACGAGCTGCTTCTCACACGAACAACGTAGCATGCTCCCGCGTCATCAGTCCTGACTCTCCATATTTTGGCTACTGAGACCAAAACTACAAATGTAGTATTCAGAGAAGTTTTATAAAAATGTGGCTGTTATTTTAGTATATTGTGGTGTCTTATAACTTCGACGCGAACGAAGTCGCGGGCAGAAGCTAGTATGAAATAAGTGTGTTATATTAATGTGATAATAAATTCAGTGAAAAGTAGGTATACTAGCTACATAAATACCAGACATAATTATTCCGAACTCACTTATTTTGCCTTCTTTGTTTTGAACATAAAAAAAAAATAGCACGATGAACATATTGTGTAAATTGGGTTATTTTTACGACTAATAATATCCATGTTTACGATCGTAAGATTGGCACATTACATAATATAGCCCTTTTCTGTAACAAGTTGGCAATGTTAGTACCGACGAGTATGCGAACATCTCGTAAATAAAGACAAATAAAAATGTGCCAAATTACCTAGAATTGTAACGGTGATGTTATTTATTTAGATTTGTTATTGTAATCATGTCATTTGGTTTAAATTGTTTTTTTTTTAAATCTTTATATACAGGTGAGTAAAAAATCGTGGATCAAACGAAATAGGGTAATAGTTGGGGTCATTTGCAGTAAAAATATCATAAAAAAAAAAAAAAAAAACTCAAAAAAATACTGCAAATAACCCCAACTATCGCCCTGTTTCGTTTGATCCACGATTTTTTACCCACCCTGTATATTCTTTTCTATTTTGTGAATGTGAGAACGTTGTAGGCCTAGTAGACTGTAGATTTGTTGGCACTTTTCTATTTTGTTAAGTACCTGGTATTTGGGGAAAGGCCTACACTGTCCTCCTATATCTATTAACACTGTTATCTGAAAATATTGTAAAAGCCAATTATTTTTGAAAGAGTAACCATGGAGTTTCTTGCCGGCTCTTCTCCATAGGAAACGACCAATTGGAACCGTGGGCTTAGCTTCTGACGTTTCATAAGTGCCCATGTACATTGTACGTATATGTGAAATAAAATATTTTGATTGATTTGATTTGATTTCATCATTTCAGCCGAAAGACGTCCACTGCTGGACATAAGCCTCCCCCAAATTAGGGGGGTTTGTCAGAATCGCCACGCTTGGAGGTGGGTTGGCGATCGCAGTATGGTGTTAAAAATGCATAAAGAACGCTGCTGCCCATTCTCTAGTAAGTCCCTTAGTCGCTTTTTACGACACCCACGGGAGGAAATGGGATGGTGCTATTCTCTACGTCCGGCACTATACGATACGATGATTTGATTTAGAAAGAAAGAAACAAAAAACGTTTATTTGCGGTAAACATGACGCAAAAATAAAAAACAAAAACTCAAAAAAAAAAAAACTAGTTTGGGGAAAATGTGCTTGCAAGATTGTAGGTATGATTCGTCATTTTGAACTGGGTGAAATAGGTTAGGTTAGGTTAGAACTGTGACCAACCGCGCGTGGGCCGAGCGAGCGTAGCGAGCGGTGCCACTGCAGCGGCTGGCGAACGCTAAGCTGGTGGAAACATATTACGTCAGCAAATGTTGTATTAATTTTTCGGAATTTTCAGTAATTATTCGGTCGTTTCTTTATTTGTATTCGCTTATAAGTTGTCGGAAAGTTAGTATTTAAAGCAGTAAATTTCATATTTTGAGTATGCTCATATTTTAATATTTTTTTCGGAGCTTTTATTACTACCCTTTACCTAAAGTTAATTTTTAGCTAGGAAAGTATGGAAGCAGCAACTTTAAATATATTTTTTGATTAAAAAAAGTCCCTTGATTCTTGGATTGCATAACTATCAGATGCATATTTATTTAAAATTAATGTTTAACCCCCGATGCCAATATGTGTATGCAGGGTGTGAGAGGAGGAGTGGTTAGTTAAAACAAAAAACAAAATTAAAATAATTATTTTTATTAATTTAAGTACTATATTCTGATTGGGCGTAAATATTACCTCGGCTACTTAGGTAGGTAGATATGCATCCGATTCTATAATAAAAAATAAAAAAAAAACACTAAATTTGTCGATTCCGGAATCGCGGGATTTTTACAATCGATACAATAGTGCATTCCGTATAAGAAAAAAATTGACATTAAGTAAATATATGTACATCCGATTCTACAATCAGAAACCAAAATTTGTCGATACCGGAACCGCGGAACTTTCCGATACAAAAGCGCATTCCTTGTTAGCTAACATCTCAACTTTAGGTGAATATGCATCCGAATATCCGATCTCTGGTTATCAGCCATGTCCGTACCTATTTAAAACAACTTACATTTTTTATTGAAAAACTGTTTGAGCTTGAGATAGGATGCGCATATGAATAAAAGTGTTTGAGCTTGAGATAGGATGCGCATATGGATAAAAGTGTTTGAGTTTGAGGTAGGATGTACATATGGATAAAAGTGTTTAAGTTTGAGATAGGATACGCATATGGATAGGATAGGATTTAAGTTTGAGATAGGATACGCATATGGATAGGATAGGATAGGATACGCATATGAATGTACATATGGATAAAAGTGTTTAAGTTTGAGATAGGATACGCATATGGATAAAAGTGTTTGAGCTTGAGATAGGATGAGCATATGGTTAAAAGTGTTAGAGTGAGAAAGGTTGCGCATATGGATAAAAGTGTTTGAGTTTGAGGTAGGATGTACATATGGATAAAAGTGTTTAAGTTTGAGATAGGATACGCATATGGATAGGATAGGATTTAAGTTTGAGATAGGATACGCATATGGATAGGATAGGATAGGATACGCATATGAATGTACATATGGATAAAAGTGTTTAAGTTTGAGATAGGATACGCATATGGATAAAAGTGTTTGAGCTTGAGATAGGATGAGCATATGGTTAAAAGTGTTAGAGTGAGAAAGGTTGCGCATATGGATAAAAGTGTTTGAGTTTGAGATAGGATGTGCATATGGATAAAAGCCATTTTCGCAAAGCAATTTCCCACGCACTTTATTTAAATAACATCAACAAAATTACAGAAAAACAGGTATCCATTGCATCCAATGCCCATACAATTAATACCATCGTTTACCTTCATTCAATGAGCACCTGCATTATCTTACTGATAATATTTTTATTAAAAATAGCCACCAATTAATTCTGCAGCCGATCTCCGATCTTACTGTAGTAATGAGTTTATCAGTTCATTTGTATGCACATGGAACCTCTCTACATGATAATTATTTAATTTTAATTATGACTCTTGAAAACAGGCAGATGTTATTTATATTATAAGATGTTTTTTTAATCGTACTGTAAAATAAATTATTCATCATCATCATTTCAGCCGAAAGACGTCCACTGCTGGACATAAGCCTCCCTCAAAAGGGGAGAATTTGAACTCGGGGTGCGACGGGAATTTGCACTGGTGTCGTACATGGTGAAACTGCTCCGAGGCATAGAACACAACCCGAGAGTGCTGCAGCGGTTGCACTTGTACGTACCCGACCGTTATGTGTGGAGGCGACGACCCCCGCCGCTGCTGGCCGTACCATCAGCCAGGACCAACTTGCTGGCCAAAACCCCTCTGACTCGAGCGATTCACGCCATTAATATTTACATGTCACTGGGGTGAATTCGCAAAAGTACTATTGTTTACACTATGTTACAAGCAATGATCATTATGATCTTCAGATGTATTTTGTGCTTTAATTTTAATTTTGTGTTTGACTTGACTATCGCATTAGGTTAAGACCTTTAATGATAGTTTTAAGCTACTTGCTAGAGAATGGGCAGCAGCTTTCTCTTTGCATTTTTAACACCATACTGCGATCGCCAACCCGCCTGCCATGCGTGGCGATTATGGCAAATTCCCCTTTTTGGGGAGGCTTATGTCCAGCAGAGGACGTCTTTCGGCTGAAAGGATGATATGATGTATCGATCAGTGTCCAGTTAATTTGCTTAAATAGTATGGGTGCTTTGTTAAACCGACGCCTCCCTCTGCCGAAAGGCCTCGTCGGCTACTTCAGACTCCGAACCAGATGCTGATTGACCTTTTGTAGCTGCATAAATTGGCTTATTTGTCAGATATTTTCACAAAATTGAATGATTGAATTTGGGACTTCAAGGCCAAATACAATCATATATTTACTATGCAGGAGAAAGTTGAGTCAAGTATCAAAAAAATTACCCTTTGAACATCTTTGATCGACATTTGTAAATATGACCAGTTTCCGAATCTAAAACTTTGTGTGGAAACTACTTCTTCATCAGTGAATGAAGATGTAAATTAAGTCATAAAATGCCACTTGCAGTTATTTACAGAAATATTGCTGCAATGGAACTGGGAAAACAACCCTTTTGCACCATTTTTGAACTGCAGTGCTATTTGTAACTATCTCACCGTGAAAACATAAGTGAAATGAGCGTGAAGTGAGGTGTAATTCCACCTGATGCTTGGGATTGACACTATTGACAGCTCACTTCACGCTCACTTCACTTATGTTTTCACGGTGAGATAGTTACAGAATAGCACTGCTGTTCCACCGACCACCTACCCATCTCTGATCAAGAGGAATTAATGGACATCTCATGCAGCAGCGGACTGAGTTGTTTTGCAATGAAATCACTGAGTAACTTTTGGGCTCATTTAAAAGACATTTAAGTATCGTGTCAATAAAATGTTTATTGCCATTTTGAACGACGTACCTTTGCGGGAGCGGATTTTCTGCAAAGACAAACTTAAAAACTAAACATCGTCACAGACTTCAACTCGATGACGACTTGAGTCTGAAGTAGACCAAAGAGCAACCAGATTTTTCAGAGTACACATTTGTCACATTAAACTGATGTTCGCCCTTATATACCGTTATCGGTAATACCGACCTATGTTAAAAATACGGATTTTTTTAACCGACTTCGAAAAAGGAGGAGGTTCTCAATTTGGTTGTTATATTTCATCGATAGTTTCATCAATTGTGGACCGATATTGAATTTTTTTTTTTAAGAAGAAGCTTGCGCGGTGGTCCCATATAAATTGTATTAACTTTGCTTGGACAGTTTTTGAGTTAGCTTTGATAATACGTATTTAATCCACTTTCTGATAAATGATAAATGATTTTATTTCTGTAAGTAGGTTTTTACAAACACTTTTACACGTCAATCATATTTTAAAACTAGATGAGGTCGGCATTTCGTATCTGACTACTCTGAGAAGAAAGACCGAAACAAACTCAGAGGTCACAGTCTCTTTTAAAGTCCAGACATAATCTTGGTCAAATCATGTGAAGACCATGTAGACTGGTGTCTGAAATGGTCTTTTGAACAAAGAACCACACAGATTGAGTGGACCTGTCCATTCAGTGCACGCATTTGTCAGTAATCGTGCAGCTCAACTCAGAACATAAGTATCTGTATCTTGGAGATGTTATATATAGTTATAATACTTCCTGTGACTGTTGTTTACATAGCAAGTAGAGAGTAGTAGAGTAGCTGTTGTTTATATAAATACCATAACTAAAAAACGAAAAATAAAAAACTTTTTTACAAAAAAAAAAAAAAGAAACGATCTGCCTTAGAATCTGTAAAAAATCTGTGAAGTCAGTTGTTTTTTTTTAATAGTTTGATGTCTTTCTTGAAGTGGTCCGTAGAAAAAACTTATTGGGGACCACTGTGGTAGACCAACAACATACTCGTATATTATTTTGTTATTATAACACTAATTAAACGTACTCAAGAGAAAATTAATTTTCTGTAATGAAAACGAGACTAATTAGCCCTTAGCAAGAAACTGTAAAGTTCGCAGCCACTACCCACGCGTGAATTCCGGGCTTCCGTATAAAGCGCAGGCCACACCGCCAGCTAGCGAGCGAGCCGGGCGAGCGTCGTTTAACCTCTTTTCATACTTCGGTTCACACTCCGTACTACTCGTACAACGAGTAGTTACGTCAGAGATACAAACGATGCGAACGAAATATCCGACGATGCCAGCGATACTATTCGTTCACCTCGTTAGCGTAGCTTAGCTCTGTAGTTCGCGGTGTGAACCCACATAGTTTAGCTCGCCATTTTTTTTTTTTTTTTACTATGTTATCTCGGAGTTGACCTTGAGAGGTCATGACTCCTTAACCGGACTTTCCTGTGGCTGCCTTAAGATAAAACTTAAAGCCTCCAGCCAGGGCATAAAACTTACATATAAACTAAACGTCTGCACGCTAAGGGCACCCCCTGTGGGGTACGAACCTCGGCTTAGGGCAGAGTCGTAGGGAGGACGGCAAGGGACCGACGGACGCCACGGTGGCTGGATAAAAGGGTTATGATTATTATCAGGGGAATTTAAAGCTACAGGCTCAGCTACGGCGTGGGCTGGCGCTTCGTCGAGCAATTAGCTTGCCAAAGCTTCGTTTAGTTTATATAGTTTCCCTCGCCTCGCTTCGCACGCCAGCTCGCTCGCTCGCTCGCTAGCTGGCGGTGTGGCCTGCGCTCAAGGGTGGTAACAGACGGACGGCACTTGAACGTTGCGATCACATTATCATAGGTACGGTGGCCAGCACATAAAGTTACCACAAACTGTAAAATTTTCTCGTTCGATTTTGCTCTTAATTGGGAACATTTTAAAGTTTAAAATCGTTTGGAGAAATTTGACAGTTTCGTGTAGCTTGATGTGCTAGCCACTGTACAAACGAATAGTAATGGTAGCGAGTAATAAAGTTTCAGTTTTTTAAGGAATCCGCAACCGCAGTTGCATTAGGCAACATTTTAATTCAGTAAGTGTTTAACTTATTGATCATTGCTTTCCTTTTGGTTCATCATCATCATCATCATTTCAGCCGAAAGACGTACACTACTGGACATAACAAGCTAAAACTACGAATCTAGACATCTGCGAGTCTCTGTCTAAATATAAGAAGTGTATAATAGATTGAATTTAAGTATCTCTCAATGTTATATTACCTTTTTTTATGTCCTTTAAAATTTTATTAATTTTTCAATAATTATGTTACCTATTATTAATAAGTTAATTTTATTAGCTTAGTTGTTAACTATATTGTGCATGCTGTGGTCGCCTATAAGTGACACACCTGCTTAGTACCTGATGTTGCCCTTTATTTATGTGTCATGTATTGTGTACATCTTTTGTTGGAGATCCTAAATAAATAAATAAGCCTCCCCAATTGGGGGGGTTTGCCATAATCGCCACGCTTGGCAGGCAGTTTGGCGATCGCAGTATGGTGTAAAAAAATGCATAGAGAACGCTGCTGCCCATTCTCTAGTAAGTCCCTTAGTCTCCTTATACGACACCCACGGGAAAAAATGGGGTGGTGCTATTCATTACGTCCGGCACTACACGGTACAACTTCGGTTCCTTTTGGTTAATACTTGGTAATTGTAATTTCAATGCAAATCTGTTGTTCTTGAACACAATAACTGTCGTGCACTCTTTCAAATTAAAGTAGGGGTGCAAAATAACATCGAATAACATTTATCACTATTATTTACTAACAAGGGGTCCGATAACGGCCGCAGTAAATAGTCAAATGTGGGAGTATATTGAAATAAGATACGAAACTGCAGACAGACTCATTCATATATGTAAGAAATGTTTTCTATAAATAAATCGAGACTGGGGGAGACAACAGTGGGCGTCCTTAATATGACTTTATGAAATTTGGAAATAACTTACTTAAAAGTAAATAAACACTTTATTTGACTACAATGCTTAAGGTATTTTAAGAATCATTCTTCAAAAGGCACGTTGTTTTTCCACTGTGGAGAACCTATTCATATTTTTTGTAATTTTTCAGCCTGAATAAGAATATTTCTGACATTTAAAGAAAAAAAAAGTAGGTAAAATTAATTGTATAATAGCTGCATGGTGGTGACAGTGATTAAATAATAAAACACAGCATAATTAAATTTTAAAGTCATGAGTCTAAATCTACTATCAAAATATTACAATATTACCAAACTAGAAATCAAAACAACAGCAAAACCGATCTCAATCAAAATACGCCTACGCCCGTTTTGTTACGCTTCACTGAAAAAGGGCTTTTTTAAATTATTTTATTCACACCTTGTCCGAAAAACAATGAAATGTATTTATCCTCCGTCCGACTAACTATTATTCGTTTGTTTTGTTACTATTTTCAGTTTCAGGTCAAAAGCTTTGTCATTCGAGACTATTGTTGCCATGTATTGCGTTGCAGGTGTTTTGAATTTTCTCGGTGATTAGATTTTCTCGTATTTCGTTGTTAAATACACGGTGTTTTCTCGGGTGGCCTTATTTTAAATGGGAAATATTTAATTGATCCTCTAAAATCTTATAGACTTTGGTCTGTGGATGTACGCTTTTTTAAACAGGATCGACTGACATAAGAAAAAGTAATAAAAATAAAATATGTTTTTTTTTGTGATTTGTAAAGTCGTATTCATTGTTTTGCATGTGGCTGAAAGGGATATTTCAAATAAATTAAGTATTCACGGAAAATCACTAATATTCGCAAAAAGTTTTCCGTAAAGAAAATACTTTTGATTTTGAACATTAAAAAGGTCATCAACATCATTATTACTTGCATGTGGCTGAACAACTTTTTCTACTTCCATACAAAATACAGCAGAAAATTGAAAAAACCTTTTTTTTAAACCCATTCAGTAACATATTTTTTCCTATTATTTAGCAAATCATATCAAGAAATTTAAAAATCACACGTTACTAGTTCAGCTATCCTTGAAATATAATGAAAACATTTTTTTTAAAAATATTTATACAATATCTTCATTAAGTAAATCAACGGCGAAATAAACTATATTTTCGAGAGCCCAAAAATGATGAATGACGAATGGTTTAGCACCAAGAAAACTATATACTTTTAAAGTCACACAGACTTAATATTTCGATTATTTCAAGCTTTCTCACAATTAGATAAGAAATTGACAAAGAGAGTTTTTATCGTGCACGGAGCCTTAAGAGACGTTTAGAAACGTTAAAAATTTATGGTTAATCAGTTGCTTGCTTACTTAACTTTAAAGCAACCTTTATGAATGATACCCCATTAAATGTCCTTATATGGAAAAATACATACACACAACATAACTTAGGTACCTTCAAGCCGTTTCCATCTAACAATGGCTAACATTATTGTGTTACATTGCTTACAAAGGTCTGTATATTACATGTGCTAATATGCCATCTTATTTCACGCCCTTTATGTCTTCACGAGTAGAATAGAATAGAATGTTTATTTTGCAAATATGGGTAGTACATAATAGTTCTTAAGATTACATTTAGCTCAGCCACATTTTACCAATCGGCATGCAAAAATTATTTATTTGAAATTATTTATATCACTATTATTACACTTATTTAGATCAATTTATAAATCACTAGTATAAAATTTTATATCATCAACTTAATTAAAAAATATGTTTGTATTAAAAGGAAAATACAAATCAGTATCATTAGATTATATATTATGTCATTTTACTATTACAAATATCATACCATTATCATTACATCATTTAAAAATGTCAGAAATCAAAATGTCAAAGATCAAAATGTCAAAACGTAGGTAAAATGTTTTGAATTAATCAAACAGTTGTTTGTTATTCGAGCAGTGGTAGCCCTGGAATATTCCGTTGGCTCTTCAAACTGGAAAGCCTGATATGAATAGAGAAAATGGGCGCAAATTTTCATCCCATGAATGCAAGAACATAGAAAAAAAAAAACAACCTTTTTGACTGCCCTGCTTCTGCGCAAAGGTTTTGCCATAGCTGTCCACTCTTCCCAGTGTGTTACTGAACGAAGCGAACTATTAATAGGGGTTGTTTGAATGTTATGGTGAATTGAATACCCGTAGTGTAACTATATTTCTTGGCACACTATTGACTGTGCCGTATTGTCTCCCGTGGGTGTCGCAAAAGGCAACTAAAGGATTTACTAGAGAATGGGCAGCAACGTTCTCTATGCATTGTTAACACCATACTGCGATCGCCAACCCGCTTGCCAGGTGTAGCGATTATGGAAAAAATGACAAGCACCAACAAAAAACGGAACCAGTCGAAGTGGTGGTGTTTGGGGGAGGCCTATGTCCAGCAGTGGACGTCTTTAGGCTGAAATTATGATTGACTGTGCCATTTTTCAATAGAGGTTGAGATACTGATGCGAACCTCCCCGAAGGAAAGACGGTAGGAATCGTGTTGTATGGTGTTCTCGCCACTACACTGGTGTGTTGCCTTCTCCGGCTTATAGGTAGTAAAAAATACTAATATCTATGTGTAGAATTATCAGTACAATTTATTTTATGGTAGGTACCTATTTTAAATTAGGTTGGTGTTTGCTGCTTCCAATTGTTTAGAATCTAGTCTAGTTGCTAGATACATTTCAGTAGGTACCTATCCAGTTAAAGAATATTCTATCTAAGCAAAATTTTAACAAATTCCTAGGAATATTCTGCTCATTTCTATACAAATACTCTACATTATCAGCTGTCCTATAACAATAAAGTGTGTAACAATAAACTGTGCGATACACTATCTTCAGAATGTTCCTCCGTCTTAAAGAAACACTGAATTCAGCTCGATATCTCGATGAGAACTGTGTCACACGCAAATGTAAAGACTAAAAGAACAATTTTGCGAGTGTACGGTAAAGTGCGAACACAACAAATTATGTTATACGGTTTTAGATATTTATTTTACAAAAATGATACAATAAACTTAACATGAGAAATACAAGTTAATTTTAATACTAAATACGAACTTATGAAGAACGGTAGGCACTCGTAAATTTATCATCTATTAAGTAGTTTATTAATAATCTATTAACGAAACTACTAGTTGAAAAATTTTATTAAGCTGTCAGTGAATTTTTAAATGATAACACCCTATGACATTGCTCAAAAATATTTCAATTTATTAACACGTTAAACGCCATGGGGGACAACATACGGGCCACATTTGTATAGTAAAAGGAGCCAGGTTAAAAATGCCCGATTGTTAAGTTTTTATTGCTTTAGAGGCTAGAAACCAAATACAATCTATTTGTCTGCAGGGCCGTGGGGGTCACATCAAATACATATTAGCTTTATATCTGTGCCCGATGACTCAATAGAGATGCTGAAAATCGCCACTGACTCGCGGTCATATGTTGTCCCCCGCGGCCCCAACGGAACTATTGTATGTCGGCCACACGGTGTTCCCCACGGCCCAAACAGAAAGACTGAAAAATTGAAGCGGCGTTCAACGTGTTATATTTGCTATATTATTATTTTGTATTCATGCATGACTATTATTTTTCCGGTGTGAACTTGACTTATAAGAATACTCGTATGACATTAAAAACTGATTACCTGACAATTATTGATTATGATAGATTTGTAATACTTATGATTTTTATAGTGCTTAAATGTTGCATGTCTTACGGTAGAATATGTTTGTTACCTACATTCTTTGCAAATAAATGATTTCTGATTCTGATTCTGAGTAGATGCTCAATTTTTTACAGTTCTGTGGGTAACAAGAAAAAAGTGAGTGTGCCATTACACATCGTTTCTTGATGGCAAGTCAATAGCAATTACACATTGTTAATAGTAGCAAGTTATCAATATTTTTTATTGAAGTGTAATGACTGTAAGAGAAGGGAAATGAGGTTGAAGCGAAAGGTTATAAAGTGGCTTTGATAAAACTTTGCTACACTTGGAATTTCTCCTGTGTTGTGTTCTCGATTGCAAATATGAAGTATGTGAAGTATCACATAAGGTAGGGTTAGTAATTTTTTACATTCTTCCTTGACATAATCAAATAATCATCTCATTTTGACTTTATATCATAATCATAATCATTTATTTGTCAGAACATGGTCGGTATGTATATTACATGGTCTTTAGTTCACATAGATTGTCTCATCACATTCTACCACATGGGCGTACAAAAGTTACACAGATTATATATTTTTTAATTTTATTATAAATTTGCGGGGCTCTGCAGAATATGCTTTTCCGCATGAGAGCTGTCTTGGCTCTGCGTCCACACAATTCTAATTTTAACTCTTTATTTGTTGCTTTTGTGGACATGCTATTTATTTAGATTTGTAACTGTAGTTGTGGTAACAATGTTATTTGGTTTAAATAGATTTAAACAAAATATATTTTTATAAATTATATAATATATTGTGAATGTGAGAATGCTGAAGGCCTAGTAGACTAGATTTGCCGACCATTTTCTATTTTGTTAAGTACCTGGTACTTGTTGAAAGGCCTAAACCTTCCTCCCATACCTATTAACACTGTTATTTGAAAATATTGTAAAAAAATAATAATTATTAAAAGAGTAATCGATTGGAACCATGCATCTAGCTTCTGACGTTTCATAAGTGCCCATGTAGGTTTATGTGGAATAAAATATTTTGATTTTTGAGAGTAATTATTGAGTGAAAGTAGCCAAATATTTGTTCCAAAAGTTAATCTTAGCTTTCCTGAAAGCACTTGTACCGCAGTGGTTGAGCGAATTCTCCTAATAATCTACTGCTCTTCTCTATTTATTACTAAATTTGAATAGGCTCTGTACTTTTCGCTACTCTTCCCTGCTTTGCACCAATCTTATCCAGGTTTTACTGAGGAGTTATTTAATTGACTCATTTTGATGAAGATTTTGCCAAATTGGCCATTTGTGTTGCAAAAGTTTATATAAGTCTAGCCGAAACTCCCAAGAGGTAACACCGATATTCTACCCTCTGAAAATCAGACACGAGGCACCGTCATATCCTAAAGAAGCGCATATAATGTATCCAAACGGCTCGTTATCTCGCTGGGGATACAAAAACTCGGAAAAAATGTATTAAAAACGCGGAGGGCGCGGTCGTCGCCCCACGTCTGTGTCGCCCGCCTCGCTTATTTGATAAATAACCGCCTAAACAATAAATCACCATGTGAGAGGGGATTTGGACCAAGATATAACGCGAATGGAGTGCTAATAGGGATATCTGTCTTTGTTTTGTGGTAAACATCATACTGTATTGAACATATTTTTGTGCTTCGAAAGGGATAGACGAAAGAGACAATGCATTGCGTTTTAAGTTGATAACGTTAAGAACTGAAGTCACCGGAATGTTGCGGTCGCTCGAGCGGTTAAAATACCTTCTCCAATCACACATAAAGGCTTAAAGGCAATGCTTGTACAGTCCCTAATCTTTCCCATAATTGGCTATGGTGATGTGTGTTACTATGACCTGAATGCAGAACTCCTCAATAAACGTGACCGTCTACTAAATATCTGCATGCGATTCGTTTTCAATCTTCGTAAGTATGATCATGTTTGTGTCCGCACACCGATTGGTTTTAAAATGGTTGCCCATTCGTCAGCGCAGAGAGTTAAGAACCCTGTTTATGTTGTTTTTCATATTTGACAAGCCCACTTCTCCTTCTTACCTGACTTCTCATGTTCAATATTTATGCTCTGCTCATAATAAAAATCTTTGTTCCACCAACAATCGTCTTCTACGATGTCCTTCTCACCGCTCTGGTTTCATTCACTCTACTTTCTTTAGAATGCGCTTCCTCTGAATATCAATATGTCAACCAGTCGGTTATCATTTAAAGTGAAGGTACGTGAACATATTCGTATGAAGTTGGCAGAATCATCCCAGCGCTCTGATTCGTTTTCTTCTCTACCAATCGTTATTTCTCCTGGCACTGTTTATTTTGTTTATATGTGTCTATGTGTTAGTATATATTTTCTTTTTTGACTTGTCTATCCCTTAATCTGCGCCGGCCTGTTCTCTTTCCCTATGTTCTGAAGTTGTTTAGCAATTTTTATGGATACAAAAGGTGATGAAAGACAATAGCCTCGGATTTTGATGAATTGACTATTCCGAATATTTCGCACAATAGCACTCCATTTCTTCATACTCCATGATTTTGACCGATATTACAATTTATTCCAGTTCGAGTGACCAAGTGAGAGCGTCGCGACAGGAAACCTAAACGCTAGTTGTTGTCGTTTTTATTGCTATTTGTTTCCTTGTTTGCGTTTTTCAGTCGGTTATATATGCGAAACTTGTTGGAAAAACAACTGAAATAAACATTGGGTTGTTCTATAATTGTTTTTTCTGTAGCGAGTCAAATATTTAGTACATTTAGTGTTGTTTGAGTTACTTGCTAAACAATGGATTACAAACACAGCAACCAGAAACACATGAACGAAGCAAGTTAATAAAAAGCTTGTAAAAATACAATATGATTTTGTTAGATGATAGTTTAGGGACCAGCGTGTTTTGAACCGGTTTTTTCCCTGAACTACAAAAATGCCTGAGTGTGTATGTTTTGCGGTTAGGAAAAACATTAATAGTTGGAATGGGTACAGTCTCGAACATGAATATATTACTATGAACACCTCGGCAATAATATCTGACTTCATGATTACCCAATTTTTGCTATGCTTGTTTGCTAGTGAAAAATTGGTTGTCTGTAAAGTTGGTTTACGGACGATAGTTTGACGTGACAACGTTATAACAAAACATTGATGCGGCGCAAGCGTACAATGAGCGTAACGGGACAGTGAGCGTAACGGGACAATGAGCGTAACGGGACAATGAGTCATCCTTTTTTGTGCATGCAGCCGGCGTTCATCGATTTATTAGACGTCACGTCAAAAAAAGACAATGCAAAAGTCAAAGCGTAAACGATCAAAGTGAATAAAGGATGGTTGTTGAATAGGAAAAATCATTCACATACATATCAACTCAAGGATTTAAGAGATTTTCTACAGTAATTTCTGAACAAGGTTATTTCCAGAGTGCAGGTAGAAATTTGTATAGATTTATTAATTCAGACATGAACTCGCGAATGTGCGTACGCCATAATCGCCACGCTTGGCAGACGGGTTGGCGATCGCAGTTTAGAGGTATGAGGAACAGGGTGTAAAGTTCATTCATACTCTATAGTAAAGGGAGGATCCTCCGACCAGACGGGTATTATGTCTGGTGGGCAACTGCCCAACGGTTGATGTCGGGATGTTGTATATATGCTAGTCGCGTGGTAAACTCTGATAACGCGATGCAGGATTTGTGACGTCAGGTCTTTGATGCGTAGTTCGCATGTGGCGTTGTTGATACCGCCACATTACTCCCCTCCGGAGACCGGAGGTCGATAGTGAGCTGAGTCAGTGCATATGATGCTTGCCAGGGCCAGTTGGGTTTCCAGTGAGTCGGAACCGGGTGCCGCATAGTTCACGGTGAGTCGGAACTGTCTGCGGTGATTCCCCAGTGAGTCGGGGTGGCGCTGCGTTTGTTGATCCAGTGAGTCGGACGTCGTACAGCGCCGGGTTGAGGCTGACTGCTGGCGTCGACCAGGAGAGCATTGAAGGGCTCTGCTTGTGGACCGGCCGAAAGTGCAGTGTGCTGTGCCAAGGTTGCTGATGAGGCTGAGGGTGATGACCAGGTATGCGCGTTCGCTGCATGCTGGTGGTCAGGATACCCGTTGAAGCCGTGGGTGCTGGCTGGCTGTGTGACTCGCCGCTCGTAAGCGTGCGGAAATGATGGATGACGTCACGCTGAAGTAGTTGCACGAAGGCTGCGCTAATGTCCATGTTCGGGGTCACCAATTTAGAGGTATGAGGACCAGGGTGTAAAGTTCACTCATACTCTATAGTAAAGGGAGGTTCCCCCGACCAGACGGGTATTATGTCTGGTGGGCAACTGCCCAACGGTTGATGTCGGGATGTTGTATATATGCTAGTTGCGCGGTAAACTCTGATAGCGCGATGCAGGATTTGTGACGTCAGGTCTTTGATGCGTAGTTCGCATGTGGCGTTGTTGATACCGCCACAGATAATAATATAAAATTGAGAAAAAAAAAAAAAAAAAAAACTTTAACTAAATATGGTGGCAATGCATTATGCCTTCTCCGTATATGGAAATAGGCTTTTCTTATATCGAGACCATGGTGACCTATAACGTTACTCCTAAAACTAAAACTGACATGGTTTTATTTATGTGTTGTTTATTTAGTCTAGTAAGTTTGGTGGAGTGGCTATCTAATGAAAATGAATGATGGTGGCAGTTGTTAATACTTGTGATGAACGCCACCACTGATAAGTTACGATAGTGTAGCTATGTGTAAGAATAAAGGTTATATGGTATTTTAAAGAAAAAGAAAAAAAGAAAGAGTATTTTTGTTGTGCCTCGCATAGGAAGATCACAAAGTAAACTATATTATTATATTTATGTTTACATATCTCGGGACCCTGGGGTCCCGGACCTTTGGAAGGCGTACGAGGGGCCGAAGCCAACTCGCAGAGGCCCGTTAGACGCTTTTGAATTAAATGAGGCACCAACCGCCAATTATCCCTGTACGCACTATGCAAATGCACCCAAGGTGTAAGACAATTGCAAGATATGGAAACGAAGATATTGGACTATGGGTTTAGTTACCTAAAACTATGGAAGGACAATGGCCCCCGCCTGATCAATGTTTTATTATACACGGATAAAATGGCATGGGGTGACTTGCACACTCAATAATGGGCCCCCGAAAACGGTCGCTAACACATAGTGACGTACCGACAAGGGGGCAGCATATCCTGAGGTGCTCGAGGAGTGGAGAGGTGTTCCACGCTCTCAGAACAATCCCAGAGCCCGGAAGATGGTCAATATTATTAATTTAAATTTGTTTTCTTATTTTTACTTAAGCTGTACCTATCATGACGAAATTGTAATTTATAATGCATAATAAATTAAATAGTTACTATTACTGGTGTGTCGGAGCTGTTATTTACGAGCAGCTCTTGTATTTGAGATGGTCGGGTTCTTCTTCAATAAATACTGCTTCCGTACAATATAATATTACTTTAATTTAAGTTTCTGCATAGGTTATACATATTAATAGATTTAGTTAGTAAACTGTCGTGGTCTCACTTCGGAGCTCGTTCGTAGCGATGTGTCGCGGGCAGCGCGAGCCGCGCGCCGCGTGCGCCTCTCCCGCACGCCCCTCTCTGACCCCTATGGTCGGTTCGTTGCGCGAACATCTTCCCCCCCTTGAAAGCTGCTGCTTTCAAGCTCTTCCGTACAGGGTAGAAGACAGGCCCTGTTTATCGCACGTCGAACAGTGCCTCTCGCCGTGTAGAAGTCAGCCACTCTGCAGACTCCATCCGTCCCAGGAAAAAGTTGTAGGACTCGCCCAAGTCTCCACTTCAGGGGTGGCACGTTCTCCTCCTTTAGGATCACCAAATCTCCCACCTTCAAACCTCTATTCTTCAAGCGCCATTTTGTCCGCTGCTGCAGTTCAGCTAGGTACTCTTGGTGCCAGCGCTGCCAAAAATGCTGCCTCAGCTGTTCAATTCTTTTGTACCGGTCTGGAGCCTTTAACGTGACCGGTGGAGACGGCAGCGATGTTAGGGATCGCCCCACAAGGAAGTGGCCGGGAGTCAACGGGGAACAGTCAGTAGGGTCGGATGATAGAGGGGAAAGGGGACGGGAATTGAGGATGGCTTCGATTTGTGTGAACAATGTGCTCAATTCCTCGTACGTGAGGCTAGCGTTGCCCATAATCCGCTTGAGATGGAATTTGGCAGACTTAACGCCCGCCTCCCAAATTCCACCAAAAGTCGGGGAATACGGAGGATTAAAAACAAATTTGATGCCTTCAGCATTGGTGTAGTTATAAATTGAATGTACGCTAGCCAATAGCAACCTACCCAACTCCTTATTTGCCCCAACGAAATTTGTGCCGTTGTCGCAATAAATCGTATGAGGTCTACCTCTCCTAGCAATAAAACGACGTAAGCTAAGTATAAATGCGTTAGTGCTAAGGTCACTAACGGTTTCTAAATGAATACTTTTAGTAGAAAAACAAACTATAACGTTAAGATAACATTTAGTTATTCGGTTACCCCTTCCTTTCTTACTAGAAATAAGGAAAGGCCCAGCGAAATCAACTCCACATACTTGAAACGGATAGCAAGGTGTGACCCTATCTTTAGGTAAATTACCCATCAGCGGCTCCATAGTTTTTCCTCGTAGTCGTGTGCAAATAACGCACTTTCTCACAATGCTGCGAGCCAAAGTTCTGCCACCTACAGGCCAGAATTGTTCACGAAAGGAACTATGGAGCAGTTGAGGGCCAGCATGCAGCAAACGTAGGTGTTCGTTTTCCATCAGGAGCTGAGTGAAATAGTGCTTACCGTCCAGGAGGATCGGGTGCTTTTTATCAAATTTACAAGCAGCATTCTGTATACGACCACCTACTCTGAGCACTCCATTGTCGTCCAGGAAAGGCGACAACTGTAACAGGTAAGATTTAGGATTAAGATTTTTATTTTGTTTAAGTAAGGATATTTCTGAAAGGTAAGTTTGACTTTGAGCAAGTTTTATCAGGTAAGTAAATGAATTTTCTATTTCTTCTAGTTTTAAATTACCCATTATTTTATTTTTAGGATTTTTACAATTATTTACAAAACGTAAGACACAAGCAATAATTCTTTTTAATCTATTTACTTTAGAATAATTATCAAACTTAATTAATGGTGACTGTGCAACATTAGTCATAGTTATACAATCACTGGTAGGCGTTTTTGTTTCAGGTAAATTGGAAGAATCTATGGAATTTATATTAAGAGGCCAGTTTGTTTCATTTTGCAACAGGAAATCTGGGCCATTCCACCATACAGTTGAACCCTGAAGTTGACCTGGATCGACTCCTCGAGAAGCGAGATCAGCGGGATTTAAAGAGGTAGGTACATGTCTCCAAGATTCCCTAGTTGTCAATTCATGAATCTCGTTGACTCTGTTGCAAACAAATGCCTTTAGTAACTTAGGTTGTGTTCGAATCCAACCCAAAACGACGGTTGAGTCGGCCCAAAAGATCTTACGGTCAATAGTGCGACGAAGAGAATGACTCACCTTAGCGGCTAGTCGCGCGCCCAGCAACGCTCCGCATAATTCAAGACGCGGGATCGTAGTTGGTTTCAGCGGCGCGACACGTGTCTTTGCACACAACAAGATAACTTGTACATTATTATGACGGTCTACAGTACGTACATAAATACAAGCCCCGTAAGCCTCTTGGGATGCATCTACAAAACAATGAAGTTCTATTAACACTGGAGAAGTACATAAAACATGTCTAGGTACCCTAATGTTAGCTAGTATATGGGCGTTGGAAACAAACCTTTCCCAAATTTTCTTAATATTCTGTGGAACTAACTCATCCCAACTTAACTTTAAAACCCAAAGCCTTTGCAATAAGATTTTAAGTTGTATAGTACACGCACTTAGCATGCCTAAAGGATCAAAGATTTTACATGTGTTAGACAAAATAGAACGTTTTGTGACGTCTTTAACTGTTTTGTCTATATTAACTGAGAACTGTAAATGGTCATTATCAGGAAACCACCACAATCCTAATATACTTGATTGTTTATTCAAGTCCAACGACTGTGACAAGGTACAGTCAGCATCAAATATTTGTGGACAGTTTGTTCGAAATTTATGAATAGGAAAACAAGCAGATGCCAGTACCTTTTTAACTGAATGATATATGTGAGCAAGTTCATTTTCCGTATCAGCACCGCTCAAAAAATCATCGTAATAAAAATCATGTTGTATAATTTCAGATATGATTTTATCATTGCATTCTTTTGCTAGCTGTAGTAAGCATCGCGTACTCAAGAATGGGGCAGACGCTGTCCCATACGTAACGGTATTTAACTGTAATATTTCTAGTGGCTTGTCTACATCATCACGCCAAACTATTAATTGCAGATGGCGCTGCGAAGGATCGATTATAATTTGTCGGTACATTTTTGTTATGTCCCCAGACAAAACAAATTTGTGTTGACGGAATCTAATTAAAATATTTATTAATTCATCCTGAATTACGGGACCTACAAACTGGATGTCGTTCAGCGATTTTCCTGACCTAGATTTTGCACTACAATCAAAAACTACTCTGACTTTGGTTGTTTCGCTATTTTCGCGAAATATAGCGTGATGTGGCATAAAATACCCAAATAATGGTTTATCAACCTTACTTAAGTGTCCTAGTTTTTCGTATTCGTCAATAAACTCACAATATTGTTTTTTAAGTGTAGGATTTTTCATGAACTTTCTTTCAAGACTCTGAAAGCGTTTTAAGGCCATGTTATAGGAATCGCCCAGTGATGTTTCTGGGGATTCACAAAATGGCATTTTAACATTAAATCTCCCGTTTTCTAAACGTGAAGTGTTTTCTATGAAATGTTTTTCACAAATGTGATCACTTTCAGTGTAAGAAGCACTTGAAGAAGGAAGTTCTTCTAGTTCCCAGAACTTGGTAAGGTTTTTATTTATTTCCTTAGTAAAACTACAATGCAAGTTCTTTTGTTCCTTATAATCTAAACTACCTATTGGCCCAGCTACTAACCAACCTAGCTTAGAACTCTGGAGTATAGGTTTATTATTTCCTAATCTTATTTTCTTTGCAGTAATGATATCAAAGAAAATATCAGCACCAAGCAGCAGATCAACTTGAGAAGAACAATGAAATGAAATGAAATGAAATGAAATGAAATGAAATGAAATGAAATGAAATGAAATGAAATGAAATGAAATGAAATGAAATCGTTTATTCTGTAAATAGGATATCGGAATCACTTTTACACGTCATATAAAAAATATAAAAACAAGCTTGAGGAAGTCGACATTTCCTATCTGACTATCCCTGAGAAGAAATGGCGAAACAAACTCAGGGGTCAAAGTCTCTTTTAAAGTCCAGACATAATCTTGGTCAGATCATGTGAGGACCATGTAGATCCGTGTCTGAAATGGTCTTTTGAGGAAAGAACCACACAATTTTGAGTGGACCTGTCCAGTCAGTGCAAGCATTTGTCAGTAAACGTGTAGCTCAACTCAGGATTTAAGGAGCTCAACGACTCGACGAACAATACCAAAGAAAGGACATTTGGGTAGGCCGCATAAAGTACTCAAAAAACCAGACCATCATTAAAACTACTTGAGAAAGAGGAAAAAAGAGATAATCTTAAAGAAAACAAATGACCCACATAGTGCTCACATTCACAATAATTAAAGTAATATATGTAATACTTTTCAAAGTAAATATTCATGTCATTTTGTATATAATATTTAATAATGTCAATAATTAGGTATGTATATAAAACGTTGTATAATTATTAAAATGTCAAGTTTGAATGAAAATCAGGATCAGCTAGCTGAATATTCCCAGGTATGTTTAATTCTAAAGGATTTATGTCACTATTAGGTAAGTTACCTATAATTTCAGGTATAACTAAACACTTAATATTCGTGCTGTAAGAACTTATTAAAGAATTTAAGGTAAGTTCACAACAATCTGTTATATTAAATTGCATGTTATTAACCCCACTAATACACATAGGTTGTGAATTAATAGAAGTTAACCCTAATTTATTTTTAATGCTTTCAGATATGAAGCAGGATTGACTTCCGGCATCCAGGAGAGCCCGGGCAAGGTAAGTCTTATTATTTTTCCTATTAGTTAGTTTTACTAAAGCAGTACAGAGAAGAACTTGTTTACTCATAAAGACAGAGCAAGAGGATACAGCACTAGCAATTGAAGGCACACTAGAGGTATTGTTATTCTCAGACTGTGTAACTAACGCATTATTTGTTTCTGAGTTTTTATGTAATAGTGTATTATGTTTTTGTTTACAAATTTGACAGGTGCCGAGGCGACACTTCTCAGCATTATGACCCCTACGTAAACAATTTGAGCAAAGGTGTAACTTTAAGGCTTCACTCAATCTACTATCAAGACTCATTTCTTGGAATTTAATGCACTCTGTTATCCGATGAACTTCATGACATAGCGGACAATCAGGCTCTTTAAAAGGTTTGCGGCCAGCTGAAGTAGCGCAGGCCTTTGTTGTTTTAGGATTATCGGATTTATGATTAGAATCAGATCTATCATTCTTAGTGACTTGCATCGTTTCAAGTATGTCTGCGCGGTCACGTAAAAATTGAATAAATTCCGCTAAAGAAGGTAAATGCGATAACTTGTTTCTATGTTCTTCCCACTTTCTTAATGTAGTGGAATCTAATTTAATGGTAACCATATAAATGATTAAAATATCCCAATAATTAGTTGGCAAGCCTAATAAATTAAGGGATCTTAAGTTTTTACTAATGTGATCAATAATAAAGCGAAGGGCTCGATGAGATTCCTGCGTTAAATTATCTATCTTAAATAACTCTTTTAAGTGGTTATTAATCAAGATCTTTTTGTTATCATAACGTTCACATAGTAAGTCCCAAGCGACCTTGTAATTCTGAGAGGTAAACTCTATAGACTTTATTACGACAACAGCAGTCCCCTCTAAAGAGGAGCGTAAATAGTGATACTTATTGATATCAGGTATTGACTCATTCGAATGGATAATAGAATCAAAGGTGTCTCTAAACTCCAACCATTTGAGGTAGTTACCGTCAAATGATGGAAGTTTTATTGTTGGTAATTTAATGTTATTTAAATTATTACAACTGTCATGATTCGAACAAATAGTTTTTGCACCTGTGCATGTAAACTCTTCACCACTAGAATGAGAATCAATAATTTCTTGGGCTGCTGAGATGAGAGAATAAAATTGAGATTCTACGGTATCTCTTTCTTCAATTTGTTCGTCTATCTTCGTTGACAGCATTTCAATTTGCGTTTGAATTGCATCAAACTCTGTTAAAAGAGCTTGAATTCGAGATAAACGTAATCCCAATTCTTTAATTTGTTGTTTAGTAATCTCACTTGAACTAATTTGATTTAAAATGACAATATGATCTTTAAATTTTGTTAAACGCATTTTAAATGTACCTCTCTGTTTTACTAGGTCTTTCATATCTACGCGTTTCTCTTCTCTCCTCTCAGAGCCCTGCTCTGCCTTAGTTTCAGGCATTTTAAAACAAAAGTAACGATGTTAGGACAGATAAAGAAGTCAGATAAAGTAACTTGTGCAATCAAACCCGTATAAAGAGGCTTGATGGTCCGTCCAACACGCAGACTTAAAGATGACACACGCTACACCAAGTCCGAATAGTCACCGGACACGCCAACCGCGCTGAGCTCGCCAACACACAGCACAGCTCCGGGCAGAACGCGTGCGGCGCGCACCACGCGGCCTCGCGGCAACCGATCACTGGAAACGTTATACTAAGAATATGTAAGAAACTTGGAAGTTACAAGTTGGTATTTTTTGCGGATTGCGGTTATGAGAATTATTTTTAAGCTTTAATTTGCGAAAGTTTATAATAAATTTACCCTTTACTTTATGATGGTACTTATTTTATGAAGAACTGCAATTAGCTTAAAACGCAATTTACGCAAATGTATAATATGAGAAATACCTTTTACGTTGTAAGAAAAAGAGAACCACTGACCAACACTTGTGAAACAAAGGAAAAAAATGCACGTGAGCGCGTGTTAAGCAAGCATGGACGCTAGCCGGCGCAAGACGAAAATCACACACTATTCACACAATTGATACCTAGGAAAGGAAATAGGTGGATAGAAAAAGAATAATAAGCCACACTCCCCTGGATACGTCCTTCTTCTAGCGTGTTGTGCATGCCATGCAGCGCGGCACCAGCGAAATAGCTCACCCAAGCTTCTACAAAATGGCGCCACCGTGTCCGTGCACTTTGTAAATCCAAGATTCTTCTTCGAAGTCCTGTCCGGTCGCCAATTGTCGGAGCTGTTATTTACGAGCAGCTCTTGTATTGAAGAAGAACCCGACCATCTCAAATACAAGAGCTGCTCGTAAATAACAGCTCCGACAGGTGTATAACCGTTGTAATTAATAATAATAAGTAAATAAGTAAACACAAAATGATAAAAGTAAAAAAAAAAATATATATATATACATATATATACCGGATGACATTTTTTACCGTCTCGTAAAAATTTGGGTATACTAGGTGAACGGAGTAGAAGCCTATGGCATAGTTTTTATTATTTTTTCTTTAACCTGGAAAGAAATTGATCTATGGATAAATACCACACATTTGAAGTAAACTTATCATACTATAACAATAAACACAGAAATTTAACAAAAAACATAATGCAATAAATAAATACGATAAATAATATTTAAATTTAAATCATACGCACCCAAATTTCAATATTTTTATCTTTTATTTAAGTTTTATTTCTGAAAAAAAAAAAAAAGAATTGCTATGCCATAGGCTTCTACTCCGTTCACCTAGTATACCCAATTTTTTTCGAGACGGTAAAAAAAGTCATCCGGTATATATATTAAAAAATATAAAAAAAACAGAAGCATGTATTTATTTATTCATAGGTATTAATTTGGTACCTACTCATCGGTACGCCAATTCCACCGTTGAATTGATGAAAGCGAAGATGAGGAATGCTCTAACCGCTAACGTGATACTTTAAGTGCGTGCTACGCGTATCGTAGAAGTTCTACGTGAAATTAATATTACTTAATTTTTATACGGTTTTGGCCATATTTTTTTTATTAAAATGGTGAGCGGTATGACTGAATTGTATAATTTATAAATTTTATTATATTAATTTTATTTTCTGTGATTAATATACTTTAACTCACACGCTGGCTTATTATTTGTTAAATTTTTTAGGAAAATCATTTATTTATTTATTGATGTACACACAAAATAGTTGACAGGACAATATATTAATATAAAAGAGCACAAAGGTACTGCTTATTTCAAAAGAAATTCAAATCAAATCAATCAAAAAATCAATCAATCAATCAAACAATCAATCAATCAATTTGAATCATCTACTTTTACAACGTTTGTAAATATGTGAGACCACCATGTCTATTACATAATTAATTTGTCTGTCATTACTACACTTTTTATTATTTTTACCTATTGTGGTATAGTAATTTTATTCTAGTTACATTGTTTTCACATATTATTATTATTAAATATAACCATTTAGCTGGCAGGGGGGAGACACACTTGACTCTATCAAAAAATATCATTTTAAAGTTTAATATTACGCAAACGGATCACAATATTTTTAAACTGCCTATCCAACGATACCCCACAACATGGGAGACACGAGAAAAAAAAAATATCATCCGCACTTTACGTGTACCTACCGGAGGTAACCTAAATTTTTACCTAATTTGATTTTATTTTACCACTTTGTTGGCGTGATTAATACGTATACCCATACCAAATTACAGCTTGTTAGTACTAAGAGTCTCTGAGCTAAGCCGCGAACAGACAGACAGACAGACAGACGGACATGGCGAGTCTAAACTTACATGAAACAACAGTGAAAGTTGGTAAAATGTCTTACGCTGACATCTATGTTCCAGTTCTAACAACTCGTGAGACATTTTTAGAAGAAACAGCGTTAAGCTTTCGAAGGTTTCATTGGATTCAGTTCAACTATTTGAGGATAGATGGCGCTGCACATAACAAAATACGGGTTTTAATAGTAAAGTTTTAGTACCTAAATAAATCTATGAAGTAAACACACTGAAGAGCAATGAAGACCAGGCGCTATTCACTTTTACGATGTATGGAATATTTTGTTTGCAAAGATTGATTAAATTAAAAAGTTGGTTGGTATCACACGAATACAGGATAATTTTAAAAACTAGCCGATAGTGACGAAAAACGTACTAAGAAACCATTATGGTCAGAAAAAATAAAAATGAATGGTCTAATTGCTTTACATTTTTTAAAGCGTACTGCCAGCTACAAACGAATAAGGTTGCGTTGCGTAGTAACCTATTTACTTACCATACTCAGATGCTTGAATAAATTAAGCGGGTTGTTTTTCCTTTAGGTAGGTACCTACACTTTTTGAGATCTTGAACGAATGTTGATTAACACTGGTGCCGATTCCCTTGTTCACAACCTAAACTAAATTTAAGTTCAGTGCTAAATTAATCAGCGCCTGTCACTACTCCATACAAGTTTAGACGTGATTAAAAACTTGCCGACTATAATTACGTCAATTTACGTCAAGCGCTGATTAATTTGACAGGACTAAACTAAAATTTATCTTCTGTCCTTTTCTTAATGAAATAGAAAAAAAAAGATGCGCTGAACTTAAATTTAGTTTAGTTTGTGAACAAGGGAATCGGCACCATTGTTACATTTTCACTTCATCTAAATTATTATACTTATAGGTACCTACTTGTTCCGATATCTTAATTTTTTGTTTAAATCACGATTAGTGATTTAAAACTGAAGTGAAGAAGTAGTAATCGACTTTCGTTCACGTTTATCGACAGTTTTCATTGTTTGGGTTTTTTATTTTCCCTACATAATTCTGCTTAGGTACCTATGATTATAAAGTATACAGGATGGATTTTTGAGATGGGGCAGGTACCTAATTCATTGTAGTTACAGAAAAACGGTTTAAGGAGACTGTCCTTAATTTTTCTGAGAAATTTTGTACCTCATTCATAGATTTTGGAACAAAAAATTACACTTAGCAAGAAAATGGGTCATTTTAACAAAAACTTTTTTTGATGCCAATCAATCCTGTTTCTTATAAGGATCAAAATACTCTATGAGACCAACTGAGGTTTGAGTACTAGAAAAGTCAGAAATAGCAAAAATACTTTTCCCATACATTTCGAGGAAATGAGACTCCAACTTACTTTTTTATGATAGATAGACTGGCCACTATACAAAAGCCAGAAATCGCAAAAAAACTTTTCCCATAACAGTCTAAACGTTCTAAACTTTTTAATTATTTTTTTTCAGAATTCCCGAAATCACAAGGAACAAACTATCGAAATTCTGTTCTCACACTAAATAAAATAATAACACGTTTTCGTTCGAAATCCGAAATTTATAATATTTCTTTTTTTTTTGTTAATTTTCTGCCAGTTTTTATTGTAGCGGCGGTTATTATACGTTAACTCACACGCTTATTTTAAAGTTTTAGGAAAATCATCTACTTTTACAATATACATAATTATATAAATATGTGAGCAGCATGTACATATCTATGGCACGATTAATTTGTCTGTCATTACCTACTTCACTTTTCATTATTTTTACCTATTGTGGTATAGTAATCCCATTCTTCTTCACATAACTACCTTTTAGACTTTTTGAATCAATTATACATTTTTGTAATTGTTGACGTTCAAAAGTGCCTTTTATGTGCTTATTTTTTATTTTATTTTATTAAAAAATACAAATAAAAATGTTTTTTTCTTTTTAAATAAATGATTTGCTTTGACTTTGACTTTTCTAGTAGGTAGGTACTCAAACCTCAGTTAGTCCGATAGATTTTTTTGATCCTTTTAAGAAACAGGATCGATTGGTTTCAAAAAAGGTTTTCGTGAAAATGGCCCATTTTCTTGCAGACTGTATATTTTTTTTCAAAATCAGTGAAAGCGTAACAAAATTTCTCAAAAAAATAAGGACAGTCTCCTAAGACTGTGTTCCTGTAGCTACAACGGTTAATGTACCTGCCCTAGTAAGGGCCCCATCTCAAAAAAATCTATTCTGCATAAGTGGTCTTATTAAAAAGCGTTGAAGGAGGAAAGCTTACACGCGTATAAAATGTATGAGAAATGCTAAGACATGGCAATATCATAGATCTACTTAATTCGTTTAGCACTTGCGTGTGTTGCTGCCAGAATAAAATACTAAAAGTCTACAAAAATATCTCATATTTAGGCTAATAGCTAGTCTAGAACCAGATTTTTAGATGAACACTTAGTTTTTTGACATATTTACAGCAAAACTAAAGAATAAATTATATGAGTAGGCTGGTAAGTGTAGCGTTGAACAAGAGCTAAGTGCTGTCGTATGTTATATTTTTTAAACACAATATGATATTTCTTTCTCTTCCTTTACTTTTTTAGTTTCCCATGGTAGAATTTTAATAAGGGTAGAAAAGGGACATCAACGCGAAGCCGGTTACCATGGATTCAGTAAGTGATTCTGGACCACAGAACACTATACTCCTTAGCGGAGTTCTGGACCCTGCGTCGATAATGTAAAAAAAAAACCTGTTCCATACATTTTGACCGAGTAGGTATTGCACTTTTGTAGAAAAAAGCTGTTTTTAGGGTTCCGTACCTCAAAAGGAAAAAACGGAACCCTTATAGGATCACTCGTGTGTCTGTCTGTCTGTCTCTCTGTCCATCTGTCACAGCCAATTTGCTCCGAATGTAATGGACCGATTACGTTGAAATTTGCTATACGTATCAATTTGAGTGACCCAAATACGGACGTGAACCGTAAATAAATGAATTTAGAATATTGGGGTTAGTTTTGGGAGGCCAACAAGAAAATGACAAAAAAGGTTTTGCAAACTGTACCGTGTGACATATCAAATGAAAGGGCTTACTGTCCACCATCGTAACCGGCTTCGCGTCGATTTCTCTTCCACCCTGTATATTATTTTAGTTATTCTACAAAGTGAACCCTTTGTGCCACGGCAGTTGGGGCCCATAATATACGTAATTTTTACTTACAATATGAGCTTTCAGTTTTTTGAAGTGATTCGATAACTGGACGAGAATTGAGAAATTTCAAAGACGCGTCACGTTTAGACACATTTTGTTACACGAGAGAGAAGAAAGATATAACTCTCTCTCTGTCTCTCACACTAAAACTCTTTTATTCTTAATTTTTTAAGAAGTTTCTCTTCTATCGGTGCTGCAAGCGCAATAATAAAAAAAACACGTATTAGTTACTTCACTAAATGATTTAATAACCCAATGCAGTTTCAGAGTGAAAAATACTCTCTCACATCCGTTTTTAGTTTACTGGGTGAGCAAGTCCATATTATTCAAAGTTTTTACTAAAACTCAAGAAAATGCCAACGAAAACTACAGAATTTCAAACTGAGAACTAGAAACCGGAACGTTATCGCCACGAAATCGTAGCGGTTATCGGCGTCACTTGAAATGTACTGGAATATCCGTCCAGAAATCCGGAGGTCAAGTCTCTCTGCTAGAGCACTGGCACGAATAGTGCAATCATCTGCACTACCCAGCATCCTAGACTGAATTTCACAAAATGTCCTTTCTTAAACACTGCTCTACTTGATTTTTCTTTTAAATGTTCTCTATTTGCAAAAATTCTAAGAAAACGTTATTTTGTACGTACTTTACGACATACCTAATTCGATTAATCTTCACCTCGTCACGTTTTCACTTTGTTTTTCCATCGAATTCGGGTTTGTTGGATGTTCGGATTAAAGTTGTATCAATTGATTCGCTTCGAGAAAAGTAGAAGGAAAACAAATATTGCTTAACCTTTCTCAGATCTATTAAGAAAGTATAGGTACTTTTCTTTTCGTGATGAAATCCTCGTGGATGACCAGCGTCCGGGACAGACGGAGGGGTAATTTCAGAATGGTACGGACGATATTACTGGCTACTTTCGGCACTTCAGTGCCTGTTATGGAAGGTACCGGAACTCATTATTGTAGGTACCTACCTACCTCACCGTTCAGCACCATTATCTGAAAAACTCTAATTTTTATTAGCATGAGATAATTTAAGTAGGTACCTATAATTTGTACTCAATCAGTAACAGTACAATTTTTGTTTTATTTTTGACCCTGAATTTTTTCTCGGTCAAAGTATTTATTTAAATAGGATACCTAATGTTTCTGGCTGTAATAAATCATTGAACACGCCGAATAAACTTAACGTAAATTTTTTGAAAATACTCATTTCGCACATAGATAATTATGATAATTATGATCTATACTCCATTTGCTATAGCATTAGACAAATAACGGCTAAATAACGACAGTTATTGTGTAAGATTGTTGAAATTACTGCACTTTAGAGTTATTTTTTTAACGTAAATGGTTAATATATTACAGTGCTTTGTATTTATCGTGATAAAACGGAGTTTATAACGAAAGGGTGAGAACAGTTATTTGTCTAATGTTATAATAAATGGAGTATAGGTATTTGTGATACTTATTTTGTTGTACTTGACGCAAAAATTCAAACCAACAAATGCTATAGGATAGTTGTATTTTCGATTAAAAAATCCTTCGTATTTACGTGACGTCAACGTCGCGTCGCTAGGGCCTCTGAATGTTCAAAGATTATCTACCCACTTTTTTACTTACTTTTAGGACAAAAAGTTTTTCATGTTCAATGAAACGTAATGGACAAGATGTCAAGTGTTTCCGTGATGATAAAATATAGACATAGTCTTATAAATACGCAAGCTATACAAAATGTTCTTTATACCTCTTTTAAATGTGAAATGGACGAATATATCATGAATACGTGATGTCAGAAGCTTTTGATGTATGACTGATCAATAGTTTCTGCTACTTCGAGTAACTATTGAAACTTAGACACTGCACACTTCTCGAAAACTTTCTAGTTTCTATAATGAATTTGATTTCGAGGAAATGCGTTTTGCTTCAGACTAGTGTTCGTTTCAGAAGCCATTTCACATAACGAAACGGACTTAATGGAATTTTTTATTCTGTGTGTTCACTGATTTAATTAAACCTATTGAAGTAGATAGTGGTGCCGATTCTCTTGTCACAAAATTCTCTAAACTAGACTAAAAATCACCAAAATTTTGTTTATTCCTGTCAAACGACCATTTCCTATTCTGAAATTGACTAAAGTGACACAACTTAACTATATTTTAGTTTGACAGCTCTAAGATAGTACTGAGTTTTTAAATTTAGTGAAAATGGCAATTTTGCTATTCTGAATTTGACGTTTTTAAACTAAAATTTAGATTTTCTAACTAAATCTGACTATTTTTAATCGCGATTAAAAAGGTGTGGAATAAAATTAGTTTTCATGAACTAAAATTCACAGCAATCACCTCGACTTCTGGTGCAAAACCAGTACTGTATATAAGGTGTATCTATTCATACACGAAATATTTTAAGAGAAACATCTTTATGTCGTAAAAAAGCGAAAAAATCCTTTATTTACATATTCTATGAATGACCCGCCTCGACGCGGTGACGCCGAACGGTGCGGTGGGGTGGCGACACGAGCGCGGTGAATTTTGATAATTAATCATCATATCAAGTAATTTTAAATTATTTAATTTTTTAAATAATATACTCGGAATAAAAAAGAAAACTCACTTATAGGTGTATCACTTAAAATATTTCGTGTTTATCCCTATATATTTTTTTCTTTTCTTTTGCTTATATCTCCAAAATGGTGCGTCCTATCGCAAAAATAATGAAAATTTCGACCCCCTTTTAGAAACGCTTAAACCACTATTACGCTACATGTAGGTAATCTTTTTTTTATTTTCCACGCAAAAAGTGAAAAATTCCATAAAAAAACACGTCGCGGCTGCCCCCCATGTGCGCCTCCGGCTCTAAAATAAATCATAGGCAAACAAGTACAACGTTGCGAAGCCAAAAAAAAATACCACGTGGAGTCACGATTGTCAAATTCTATTTAGTTGTGTCAAACTTATTTTTTAATTTAGAGAATTTTGTTTGCAGAATAGCTTTAAGATTCTCATAGCCAAAAGTAAGGAATTTTAGTGATAGTTTAGTTAGTTTAGTTCGGTGTACAAGAGAATCGGCACCAATGTGTGTAATGATTGTGAAGAAAATCCTATTATCTGGAAAATGCTGCTTGGAGTGTACATGAGTAAAACATTCAACTGTTCTAAGATTTCAGCCGAAATTAGGTGGACATTACGCGACGTGACACAAAAAGAGAATTGTTCATTCTCTTTTTGTGTCACGTCGCGTAATGTCTTTGAACTATGAAGAAAAACCGGAAAAATAATGATGATTATGCCTCTGTATAAAACTCTCGTTCTGAAGATGACGATGTGAAATGTTGAAGCAAAATGTGTGACAATAAAACCAGAGTTAATTTATACCTTCTTGATACAATATTATATTGTTTTATGTCTAGGAAGTAAGTTCTTGGGTTTAGTATTGAAGTTGAATTTAATTAAAATTAGTTGCGTTGAAAGTTCTCGTGTTTGCCATGCACATAAAATACTTTGTACCTTCCCTACAATATTAAAATTTTATAAACTTTGTGACGCGATCATACAGGATGGATTTTTGAGACGGGGCAGTAAGGGTGTGGCGGTATCAACAACGCCACATGCGGACTACGCATCAAAGACCTGACGTCACAAATCCTGCATCGCGCAATCAGAGTTTACCGTGCGAATAGCATATATACAACATCCCGACTTCAACCGTTGGGCAGTTGCCCACCAGACACAACACCCGTCTGGTTGGAGGATCCTCCCTTTACCATAGAGTATGAGTGAACTTTACACCCTGTTCCTCATACCTCTAAAAGGGTAGGTACCGTAACCGTTGTAGTTACTAGAAAACGGTATTGAGAGACTGTTTTTATTTTTTTGAAATATTTTGATCAACAGATTTTGGACAGTCAGCAAGAAAATTGCCATTTTCACAAAAACTTTATTTGATGCCAATCTATCCTGTTTCTTATAAGGATCAAAAAGATATCCGACCAACTGAGTTTTGAGTATTAGAAAAGTCAGAAATTGCAAAAAACTTTTCTCATACACGTCTAAACGTTCTAAACTATTGAAGGATATTTTTGTTGTTAATAATAATATTAGTGACCATGACATTTAAAAAACTTATATACATATTAAGTAAGTTAGGTGCAGTCGGAAAATGAAAAGTATCCAACATTGTTACAATAAAAAGTACAGTGCTACAAATGGCTTCTGGCTGTTTAAAGAAGCTTGCATTAAATATGAAACAAAGACATAGCTACGTCTATAATACCCAGGTAATTGGTAAAGAGAGTACTTCTGCAGTTAGATAACGTTGTTATGGTGATACTCTGTTTTTTAGGGTTCTGTAGAACCTTTATAGTTTCGCCATGTCCGTCTGTCAGTCTATCCGTCCGCGGCTTATATAATAATAATAATATATAATATTTATTCAGACAACTATATGATCCATTATATTTATACTTAGCTCAAAGACTCTTAGTACTAGAAAGCGTTAATTTGGCATGGGTGCCACGCCGACAAAGTAGTTTTTTTAGGGTACCTGCCTTATACTTAAAGCGGGGATGATTTTTTTTTTCTCTTCTGTCTCATGTTGTGGTGTATCGTTGGATAGGCCATTCAAAAATATTGCGGGTGTGTCAAACTATTTTCGATTCAGGGATCCGTTTGCGAAATATTAAGCTTAAAAGTGCTAATTTTTGTTAGAGTCAAGTGTCAGCTAGTGGGCCACCTATATTCCGTCCACTGAGAGAATGCTTTTTTGACACCTGTCAGTTTCATACAAACGAATAAAGGCTGGTACAGACTCGCGCGATATCGCGGGCGCGACAAGCACCGACACAAAAATTCTGCTACTAGTGTCGCGATGCACCCGCGATATCGCACTAGTCTGTACGAGCCTTAAGTGTTTTATGAATTTAAACTTTATTAGTTCCTAATCTTGTACAACTGACAGGTGTCAAAAAAGCATTCTCTCAGTGGACGGAATATAAATGTTTGTTTTTGGATATGTGATAAACATCACGGCAGTATTATACAGGGAGAAATTGAACTCATGGGCATCCTCTTAAGAGGTTATTATAGACATTTTTTTTTAGACTTTTTTGGGTTAGTCCCATAGTGAAAGTTGTTCATAATGATGAGTACAATGGCCCCTTATGAGGATGCTCATGAATTCAATTTCACCCTGTATACGTATAACGTAGTTAACACTTTGAATGCCAAGCAATTTTGTAACACGCATTTCCCTGTACCATTGCAATTTACGGAATTGTTGTAATTTTTTTATGGAAAGAAAAAAAAATGTAATGCATGTATTTGTTGCTTTTGTATATGCTTGAATAACTAATTAATTTTTATAATAAAAAAAAGAAAAGTGTTTTCATAAAAATAAAAAAATATATGTAAAGTTTCATTTTTTCAAGGATCAAGGAATTCCGATGACGAGCTGGGGAAATTCATCAGCGCACGGAGGAAAACTGAGCGTCACGAGCCAGGGTCATGATTGGCTGTCAAAGTGTTAAAAGGAAAACTATCTCAGAAAAGTAGGCTTTACAAGAATAAGAGTAATAGTTAACCAACTTACATTTGTGGTTGGAATGTATGGGAGAACATGTATTTCAACTACAATGTTAAGTTTGTTCTTGGGATAAAATCGTTTCAACTACGGAACCCTTCATTGTGCGTGGCCTGGCTTGCACTTTGACGGTTTTTTTTACACTTTACCTCAGTTTTCGCTATCTAACAATCATACCTACTTGTCTGCACTTTTAAAAAGAGAACTAAGTATGAGTGAACTGAAGAACTTATTCAACATAAAACTTGTACGTTTTCGTTAACGTTCAGTTTTTGCAGCAACAGTTTCATTCAATGTGAGTTTTCGAAGGCGACGCGATGTTGACGGAACGCCAAACAGTTTCTTGTTTCTTGCGTTAATTTTTAATTTGATTACGAACGAATTAAGCCTAGGAAAACTTGACGGTCCTAAGGACAATGTGTCGTCATTTCAATTGTATTAAAATGGCTTAAAGAGGCTTTTGGGAGAGTTGCGAAAGGTTAGCCTCTGTAAACTGTTGTGTCATAAATTCATAATCATAAAAGCATGTGTGAAAATTAAGAATTTCTAAATATTTTTTGGTGACACAAATACTTAATCAGTGTTCTCGTCACGACTTGCGATATGTCAAAACTCAAACTCAAAACATTTATTTTAAATAAACCAATTACAGGCACTTTTGAATTGTCAAGGGGTCGGTTAGTCAGAAAGATGAAGCTAGTTGCTTGTAATGTAATAATGTATGTAGTTTTCTTGCTTCAGAGATACTGAATTTGTAGCAAAGAATGGCACTAAGCACAAGCTTTAAGATAATCACGTTCGCAATTCAATACTTAATATCATCAGATCAAAGCATAGTCTGAAGGTATACGGCCCCTTGGGAAACACTAGGTTGAAATCTACGATCAATATTTACGAATCGTAAATTCTTGGCGGCCCTAGAGACATCGCGTGGCTTTTATTCCCTGAGGCTGCGGTCTAAGACATTCCACCTCGCACGAGAGTGTATATTACAGGTACTTATGTACTACGTGGTACACGTATTCACAAGAAATGTATTACACGTGTTTACAAGAAAGGTAATGGAATATATAAATAGCTCGAGTAGCTATAAGTAAACCAATCAGTGTAGGGATTATGCCGGGATTATGCTATATCATTGAGTCTGAAAATTATTTGAGACCGAAAACCTCAAATGGTACATACTGATTTGGGACGAGCCAATTAATAGATATATAGAATACTCTTTATTATGTACACCATAAACACCAACCACCACAAACAACAATTAATTACCACACACTCCTACTTTTCAACTATTAACGTCGCTTTCCATTACCATACATAATCATCAACTCAGCCTAGCGAAGTCTACTGCTGAACATAGGCCTCTCCCATGCTGCACCACAACACTCTGTCCCCCGCCTTCCGCATCCAGTCTGTCCCAGCCACCTTTTTGAGGTCGTCGGTCCATCTAGCTGGGGGCGTCCCACACTACGCTTGCCGATACGCGGTCTCCCCTCCAGGACTCGTCTGCTCCACTGGCCATCGGTCCTTCGACAAACATGGCCAGCCCAGTGCCACTTCATCTTGCTTACTCTGCAAGCTATATAGCATATGCTGGGAAGTTAATCTACAGCCACAAGAACTCACACATACATAATCTGGTTATGCGTGGCTCGAATAGCCACCTCCAGCCAGATAATGTATGCATGTCATCAGTTTCAAGACTTCATTGCTTGATGGTAGGAGAGTTCGCATTAAGGTTTGTATATCGGGGATTACACACTCCAGGGGCCCAAGTCTGCTATTTTTATAAATTCGTCACTTCAACACGATCCCATTGTCATTTTACTAAAAGTTCGTAATCTGCTAAATTCATAATGGTCGATCATTGGTCGGTCAATGGTCTCGTAATAGAATTGTATTACAATGGCATTTTGAACATTTATTCATGCCAGATTTAATTTATATATATTTTTACATATTATTTATTAGTGTTATATGCAATCTGAAGTAGAAGGAAGTAGGAAGTTTCATTTGTCATTATGTACGAGATTACCAATTCTTTCAATGGAGTGTCAGTGGTTGACCATTGGAAAGTCATAATGACGCCATTATATTGGTAGATTACCAAATTGTCAAAATCAACAATTATGAAACCAATGATAGACCATTCTGACACTATTGTAATAGCAGACTTGAGGCCCTGGGGCCTAAAGTCTACTAATTTACAAACGACGTACTACGTACGTGACGAATAGTGTTTATGACCAGGGGGCCAAGTCTTACAAAGTACAAACGTTGCAATAGTCTCGCCATTGTGAGTATTTGACAGTGTTTGTATGGAAAATATGTCAAAAACTCACAATGAAGAGACCATTGCAACGTTTGTACATAAGTAGACTTGGCCCCCTGGTCATAAACACTATTCGTCACGTACGTAGTATGTCATAATCCGCAATTGGACACTTTCGTTGGTTGTCATAGACGCCGTACGTCATTAACTCTGTTCGTCACAAACGCGTTACGCCCCTAACTCAATCCGCCACAAACGCGCTGTGTCACTAATTCAGTTCGTCACAAACGTAGTTCGTTGCCACCCCTAAAAGCTGTTGTCAAAGATGTTATATCATAGAAACGCGTAGTATTTTATACGTACAGTTTGCTGTAAGCCTTTAAAACATACAATGTCAACATGTATACTCGTATAGTTATACCAAGTCCGTACAGAGGTCAGAAATAAATTGACGTAGGTTAGGTTAGGTCCGTAATTTATAGAGGACTTAGTCTTCATGGTCACAAGACACATGGTTGCCCACAACGCAATATTTTAGGGTCACCCCGAAATTATTCTTACATTAAATTTAATGGATTCGATACGAGGGTGTTTCTGATATTTTCAATTTGCGTAGGCCTAGTCAGAAAAAAAAATATACACACGTAGGTAGAATGTTTTTTTTTTTTAATTCATCATGGCGAATACCTTCATCTCACCTGATCTCACCTGATGGGTAAGTGATGATAAGGCCGAAGGTAGAAGCGAGCTTTACCCGGAATCCTCAGATTGAAGACCAATGGGCAGAGCTAATAAAATTACATAGTTTTAAAATTGTAAACTTCGTTTTTAGATTTTTAGGTTTCAGTCATCGGGCAACGATGAACATCTACATTAAGGTATCGACATAAAATACAACAGCTACTTAATATCTGTACCCTGTGGTACAGATATTAAGTAGCTTCATTCAGTGTTGAAAGCACTTTAAAAATAAATTGAATTAAATAGCGTATCGGGCGGTTACTCGCTTGAGCGACCATGTTTTACGTACGCTGTCAGTTAAAATATATCGTTTTCACATGGACTACGTTCCGGCCATTTAAGCTCAAAACAAATGTTTTCATAGGCAGTTTCAGTTTACTCCATTATTTAAATTGGCAGATTGTTTAATTATCTGTACGATAACGTGATATTTTTGTCTGTAAGAGGAAAAGTTATCGATTATATACTATGCGAACAATTTCATGAAAATTAACATAGAGTAGAGCGGCAATTCATTTCCTAAACATTAAACGTCTTATTCATAATGAAGCCATTCGTTTAATTTATTGACTGTTTTGTCCCTTTTTGTCAAGTTAAAATGAAGTTTGACAGAAAGGGACAAAATAGTTTGATAGCTAAATTAGGTTTATCAAGCGTGGGTACGCCACAGTTGTGGCGATAAGTCCCCTCTTTGAGGAGTGGCTAGAGAGGCGCCACGTCGTCCTCACCTTCCACCTGATACAGGTCCTCACCGGACACGATTGTTTCGGGAGGTTCTTGTTTCAAATTAGGCGGAAGGAAACGCCCGGGTGTTACCACTGTGTGGATCGCCCGGAGAACACGGTGGAGCATACGGTGGAGGTCTGCCCGGCTTGGGCAGAGCACTGCGGTTTCCTCACGGAGGCGATCGGCGGCGACGATCTCTCGCGTACGGCCCTAGTCCAGGCCATGGTCCGGAGCGAGAGTGCATGAGAGGCAGTCACCTCCTTCTGCGAAGCACTAATGCTCACGAAGGAGGAGGCGGAACGCGTAAGGGAGCGGCAGGAGACGCCTTGGGCGGCGGGAATCGGTAGCCGATTCCCGGCCACTGTAGGCGCGGACTTGCGGACGGCGAGCTATGGGCAGCTCGCCGTCCGGTAAGGACCAGGCCCAGGTCGACGGCGCGTTGTGTTCCATGCGCGCCTTAAAGAGATGTCAGCACGCACTGACGGGGTCCGCTAGGCCCGCTGCCTGCCAGGGTTGCGGGTTTGTCCGAAAGGGATAGCGTGGCCCTGGCACACAGGAAACTGAAGTAACACGGGTGGGTTTTAGTCAGTAAAAGTCTGACACGCCCTCCCGCTCTGCATAGAGCTGGAGAAGTTATTGGAATTTCCCTCCCAAAAAAAAAAAGGTTTATCAAGCAAATGGCTTAATTATGAATAAGACGATAAGATTATAGATAAGTATCCAGTATCCACAATCCATTAAGATGATGATAAATCTATTTATTTTACAACCCGAAATCTTAAAAACAAACTTCAACGTCAAAACTGACTTCAAATTGTAAACACGAAACCGAGGCTTGCAATGATGGACAGATTAGTAAATAGATATTCATATCTGCTGAATCATCCTGCTATTATCCACATTAGAAGGAGCGAGTTAATCGGGAGTGTTCGGGAGAATTCGGTGGTAATCGGAAAATGAACCATCCATCACTGTAGACCAGTCATCGGGGCGATTACACAACTCCTATCTCTTGATAGCGAACCGAATTATTTAATGGCATAGGTTTTTTCGGCGATAATTTGATTAATTTATTAGACAAGAATGGATGAGGTTAAAAATCTTATACGTTGTATTTTTCTGAAATAAAAAATGGGTTAAACTATTTTTAAACTTTCGCCACTATTTTGCACCAAATTTGTTGGTGCTGAATTTCAGTCTAAAAGCAACATTTTCTTTCAAATATGTATTTTAAAGAGTTTTTCTATATTCATGTGTTGTTTAAAAAAACGCCATTAGGTTAAATATCAGGGCCTTAAGTCTGCTATTACAATAGTGTCAGAATGGTCTCTTCATTGTGAGTTTTTGACAGATTTGCTATACAAAAACTGTCAAATACTCACAATGGCGAGACCATTCTGACACTATTGCAATAGCAGACTTGAGGCCCTGGTTAAATTATTTCGCGCCAGTATAAAGGCTTGTACACAAAACTGCGATGCGACATCGCGTCGTATAAAATCTACGAGCTCGGACGACGCATCGCAAAAACTTGCGAATTGATTCGCATCACGCATTCCTGCGATGGTGCGTCGTCATCGTCGACGTCTCTATCCTCCTATATGGAAATGTACTCTGTGGGAATGATCACCCGAATCGTGGAAGGGAGACGCCTTGTCGCACGAAATCGCATCGCAGCAATTCGTGTCGCAGTTGTCTGCGTTGCGAATTCGCATCGCGCCCATTCGCAATTTTGTGTACGAGCCCTAATTCAATAACACTTTTCTCACAGTCAGCCTGATGTGCGCTGAAGAAATGTTTTCGCTCGTGAAATTCTTTTTATTTTCGTAAATATCATTTTGTAAACTCCGTTAAAACAGGAAATTGTAGTACGTGCGTACTTTAATTTCCTGTTTGAAAGGAGTTTGCGCGAACGAAACCACAAAAAATAAAAAAATAACAAAAAACAATCTGTTCAGCCTTTTCCCAATTATACCCAAAGTCTCTAATTCTGATAATATATGTAAACAAAGCGGATAATCACATAAAAAGGCGAAAAAAAAGGCTTCATTTTCTTTTAAGTACTGATTATAGAATTAATCATTAAAAAAATATACCGTGATTAATTTGATTAATTCTCGGTTTTAAACAATGTTATTAAAAAAAGGAGATTTTCTGGTATTTTATGATACTGGTGACAATGCAGGAGATCCAAACATATGTTTTCAAATTTTTTACATCTTCAATAACACTAATATTACACACCCACATGTTGGATGAAAACGGCTGTAAACTGTTCCGAGTCTAGCAGTGGACTTAAAAGGGCTGATTATGACGATCATTTATTATTAATGCCGTGTCTCCGACACACTACACAAAACAGTGTATGGCAACGGTATTTTTGTTTGCATAGTTCATAAAATTAATTCACTTTAAATTTATAGGTGACTAGCTTTTGCCCGCGGCGCCGCCCGCGTGGATGTCGGTTATCGCGTAAAAAGTAGCCTATGTCCTTCTCCATATACCAGGCTATATCTCTGCCAAATTTCATGACGATCGGTTCAGCGGTTTAGGCGTGAAAACGTAACATACAGACAGACAGACAGACAGACAGAGTTACTTTCACATTTATAATATTAGTATGGATTATTTATAAAAAAATGTAATGATAAAATGTTTTGTACCATGTACCACTGTCCTGTCATTTTGACAGTGACATTTCTTGACATTACTTTGTTTACTTACATACATTTTATATGTTGAGGTCGGCTTTCAGTCTAACCGGATGTGGCTGAATACCAGTATTTTACATGGAGCAACTGCCTATCTGACCTCCACAATCCAGTTACTGTGTAACATGATACCCCTTGGTGAGACTGCTTGTCAGACTTTCGGGATTCTGTCTACACGTAACAACTGTCAAAGATCTATAAATGACAGCCGGGACCAACGGCTTATCGTGATTCCCGAGGCACGGAGGAATCTCAATATGCTTTGGATGGTCACCCATCCACGGCCAGTTGCCGCGGCAAGCGTAGCTTAACCGCTTCGATAGACCCGTGCGGCTGTTATTATTGTTTATTTACACGAGCTTCTGTCGCTTTAACGGAGTTTGTGGGTACGTACCCCAGGTAGCAAAATGACGTCTGCGGCAAAAAATGACGTCTTCCCAAGGTCATTTTAGGGTCCGTAATTTATTCGTCGATTATGTACGTCACACTAACGTCATTTTAACGTCTGGTACTCAACGGAACGTTCTGGTGACGTCGATTTAGCGTCGTGTCTTGAGGCTGTGACAAATTGACGTCATCTGATGGGACCCCCCGATGTCAAGACATGACGTCTCTTACGTCGAGGAGTACCGTAAACGGACGACATAATAACGTAAAAATGCTACCTGGGACCCACAAACAGACTAAGTCTGTAAAGAGGTCGTGTAACAACAACTTCGAAATAAACGTTGGCAAAGACCTATAGACGGTCGCTACAACCGACCGAACGTTATAAAACAACACAACTTCTAATTTCGTCAGTTGAATAAAAATACAAAAGGAACACATTGAATTAATTCAAGTTTCAAGTTATCTTCGAAACACAGGACACGGAATAAATCCGAATTCATGGAAGTCATATAGGGACTTGTTTGTAGGTGGATTTGCAGAGAAAAAAAAAAAAACATGGAATCCAGCAGTAGCTACAAGTATCACTATCACTATCACTTCACTATCACTATCACTACATATTATAAAGCAAAGTCCTCCGCCGCGTCTGTCTGTCTGTCTGTCTGTCTGTCTGTCTGTTCGCGATAAACTCAAATACTACTGCGCCGATTCTCATGCTGTTTTCACCAATGGATAGCTTGGTTCTCGAGGAAGGTTTTAGTATATAATTTGTTATGTTTTTGTATGCATTTTTGTATGAATTAACGATATTTGTTGGAGGTGTTGGAAAAAAATAAGCCGTCTGGGAGCTTGCAACGAAAACGCTGCCTAAACCCTTTGAGATATAACAAAATAATGTATGGTGGAATTATGTATCTTATAAAGGTCTTCAAAAAAGTCCGCAATGGCATATGTCTATCTCTTAAGGTTAACATACTATATCCATTTTATTGACTTTTTGTAGGTATTTCTTTGCCGAATTTTACTCTTGGAAATACGATTACGATAACAATACGCTATAATATCAGTAGCTATTAGCCAAATTTTGTTCGTAGATAAATAAGCTAGCTACTTATGTAAAAAATGTTATTTCAAACAGTGTACAAGAATATTTATCATAAAAACATTACTAAACACGGCGGCCTTATGATCAAAATTTGTGCATTCCAAAACTTTCGTTACTTTTTCACTGACATATTTATCACTTTTCGATAAACTAACACTCAATGCGAAATCTACACTTATTTCTCAGTAATTCTGTATAAGATTCTTCAAAGATTAAACCGTTTTCTCATTGAATCTTTACGCACGTATAACCTTGATGAATGTTTACATTAAGCACCGCACCACACCGCCACATGACCACAGCGTACAGACGTATTTTTTTTTCTTTTTTTTTTTCGTTCGTTTAGTGGTGTTCCCGCTAAAATGTCAACCGGTCAAATAATAGTCGATTAATCGAATTCTACAGCCAGATCGTGTTGCAAGTACAAAATAAATGTCAAATATTTCGTCCAATTGCGAACGTGACCCTGAGAAAAGTTATGCACCAATGGTGTTCATTATATATTTCGAGCGTTTTATCAGCACAAATGGTGTATCATGCGACATTTTGGAAGATTTCGTTTTGTTTTCACATTGTTGGTACTTACGTGAATTATTTTAAAATTATCATTTGTGTCGCACTTTTATTTCGTGTTGTAATTTGGTACAATTGATTGCTTTAAGAATTTGTGTGAAATTTCGTATTTTGATTTTGTGTTTGTCTTTAGGTAAAGACCCATTCACGTTCAGAACATAAGTACTTTTATTATATTAAATCATTTGTTTCGGTTTCTATTCACATAGTGAGTCTCATTAAAATTTATATTAAGTTAGAATTTTGAGATATAGCCTGGGATATGGAGGACATAGGGTACTTTTTTATGCGATAACCGACATCCACGTGGGCAAAGCCGCGGGCAAAAGCTAGTATCATATATATGAATGTAGGGCGTGGCCAGAATCAAACTAACACCGCCATCTTGTTCATGAAACGGTCTCTGAAGATAATGTTTTGAATTATATGTAAAATAACATAGTTGCCTACATCTTAGCACAGTTACGTCTTTTTTTATAAAAACTTTGTACCTAATTTTTAGTTATTACACAATAATGAGGGGTATTAAGAAAGGAAAACGAGAGAAAAGGTGTCACTAACATAAAACATTAAGTAAATTTACTTCGTGAGGCTGAATTGTAGCGTATCAGCCATTTAGGCTTCGTGAGCTGTTTGTTTTTATAAAGCTCCATTAACGTTAAAGTAAATACAGTTGACGCTTGAACTAATTTACAGACTTCCTGATTTATTTAAGGAAAATGGTTTTAAGATTTGTATTTCTTGGAGCTCAGTAGCCTACCATCTTCTGCGAAACCAGGGTATAGAGCAAATTCTTGTGATTGTTGTGACAATCGCACGAAAAAATACCTGCTTGTGGTAGTTGTTTTGAAGCAATTAGAGTAAAGGAAAGAATCGGTTAAAATAATGCATGGGCCAGACACAAAATACTTCCAATAAGAGTACATAAACAACTTTTTTTTGTTTTATTACCTCACATGCAATGTATCGTTACCGTGGAAAAACGCACGTAGCGAACGGCAACGCGGCGAGACTTCGGACACCCTCCCCGCCACGAGGCACAGTGAGTTTGATGAACTCTGTAGCTAGGTAGAAAGTGAACAGTTGAATTCACGCGTCGTTCGTTAGAGTATTTCAACATCCAAAGCAGATTTTTTATTTTAGCTGTTTTATTTACATAAATGGACTGCTGCGTACAGAGAATGTCATTTTATATTGAAATAAAGGGATAGTAACTGAAAAAACGATTAAAAAAATGGAAACTTTTCCTGAACTTTCTGATGGAGTATGATTCAAAATAAGGAGCTGAATGCATCCTGTTAGTTGCGGAGGGCTGTCCCTTACACCCTGTATAATATTGTGAACTATAAAAAATATCATGAAACTAATATTGCAGCAAGAAGTTACAATAATGATCGAAATTCTCTTGAAACTTTGTTTGATCATATTTGTATTATCGTAAACTATAAGTAGGTATGATCACTGCTTCCAATAGATTGTTAAAGACCATTATTGTTATTCAAAACACATTGACATCGTAAATACACTGTTAATCGATCGTCAACTACAGTTATCGCTGTGATTTGAAAACGAGTTTGAAAATATAAAGCGAACAGCATGTATATCTATACCTACTACATAATGTACGTATAAGATTTTTTTTTTTTTTGTTTCTTTGTTTGAACGCGCTAATTTCTACAACTGCCAGTCGAATTGAAAAAATCTCTTTGTAGTTGACAGCCTAATTCTTGAGGAAGGCTATACGCTAATCAAAAAACAACAAAAAAAGTCAGAAATAACGCTAAGCGAAAACGAATAACGCGGGCAGGCGATGCGATGCGATGGGGTAGGTCGGGAGAACAAGAAATTTCACGCGGGCAGAAGCTAGTTTGATATAAATGTAGATAAAATCATAGGAAATTGAGACTGAATTTGGGCATATTTAAGCATAAATTACGTGTAAATGTTTAGCACGATATGTTGATCTCTGTAGCTGCATGAACCATCAATCAATCTTGTGGGATAATGCCGTAACTACTATTTTGGACAGGCGGAAAAGCGATCGCAGTTATGTGTAATATAAGCATACAGAAGTCTCAGTAAAAAGCAGAAGACATTCGCAAGAAAAATAACATAATAGATGCTTTTCAATATACGAAACGCCTGAATTGGAACTGTGCACATAGCTTCTGACGTTTCATAGGTGCCCATGTGAAATAAAATAAAATAAAAATTGAATATGCCAATGTTAGCGCGGGGAGCAAATGAAAGAGTGGACTGTATTATAAATAGGCAATGGTTTAATGCCGTGATGATAAAAAATTATAACTATCCCGGACAAACAGTAATTATTAGTTTGAGAGAGAGGTCTCGTCCGTCGCGGTAGGGTCCGTGGAAGCGAGTGTCGTTATAAGAGGGAGAAATTTATTTAAAATAAATTGTGCCGTTTTTAATGTTGCTATAACTCCCTTGGCAATATCAATAGTTTTATTTATAGAATAAGAACCACCAAGATAATCGTCTACATAAAAATCTCTTTGAATTGATTGTTTGACGTCATCATCTGGAGCACTTGTAGCTAGACTAACCAAACATTTTGTGGCTAAATAAGGAGCACTTGCCGTGCCATAAGTCACCGTGTTAAGTGTGTACGTCTTTATAGTCAGAAACAACATTGAAAACTAGTTCAGTATAAGTTTCCTTTTTGTAGACGCAGAATTTCCACCAAAAAGTAAAAAAAAAAATGACAACTATCGCGCTTGAATTTGCCGCTAGAGGGCGCAAGTGTAGAGTGAGGTCTCTAGAAATGTAAAATGTGAACTGAACGTTCACTGTTTGCGGGATTTTCTATCGCAAGTTGTTACTAATTATTTATAATTGTAAAAATTGTGCCATTCCTGATTAATTATAGCTTAAGATTTTAAGTAGCAGTCAGGATCTAATTTGGAAACTCTTGGAGGAAAAATTATATTTGTCTGCTTCATACTTGCCAATTTTAGAAACATTATAATGAAAATATCAGGGTTCGCCGATATATATCAGCGGATATACATATATCACGATATATATCAATTGATTTTTTCCTGTCTTCTGAACTAAAAATTTTGGAGATTAATGTTTACCTTACTACTGTGTTTACCTGTAGCTTTAAATTCCCTCGATAATAATCATAACCGTGATTTTATCCAGCCACCGACGGTCCCTTGCCATCCTCCCTCCGACTCTGCCTTAAGCCGAGGTTCGTACCCCACAGGGGGTGCCCTTAGCGCGCAGATGTTTAGTTTATAAGTTTTTATTCCCTGGCTGGAGGCATTAAGTTTCTTTAGGAGCTTAAGGCAACCACAGGATAGTCCGGTTAAAGAGTCTCAACCTCTCATGGTTAACTCTGAGATGCCACAGATAAAAGAAAAAAAAAAAAAGATGCGAGTAGGCTGCGACCACGGAAAGTGTCATGGACAAAAACATAATAAATTAATAAGAAGGAAAAGGTCGCAAAAAATAACAAATAATGCGGTACGAATTTATTAGAATAAAGCGAGAGAGATGCTGCTGCACGTTCTTGGGGGGTGTCTCTGAACTCAATGTTGCTGACGGGCCCTGACCTCTTGCAAAACCAACTAAGTATTTTGATGCGTTTTAGGGAAGGAAGGATCGCCCTGACAGCCGATATTAAGGAAATGTTTCCACAGATTAAGATAATTCCACAAGACAGGGACGCCCAACGATTTCTGTGGCGTGACGATCCTTCAGGTCCTATAAAAATATATCGCATGAGTTCTATGATTTTTGGTGCTTGTTCAAGTCCGTCAACGGCAATTTATATAATAAACTTAAACGCGTCAGAGTTCCGAGACGAGTTTCCCGAGACCGTGGACGTTATCAAGAGCAATATTTACATGGATGACTTTATCAGCAGCGTTGATAGCGTAGAGTCCGCAGTGCGTCTGGCTGCTGAAGTGGTGACCATCCATAAACGCGGCGGTTTCGAAATGCGCGGCTGGACGTCTAATGAACCAGCTGCCTTTGCCATGTTTCCAAAAGAGTTGCTGTCCGATGTGATGAACAGCAAGATTGACGGCGTAGATTTGTGTAAGGACTCGATTTCAGAATTACGATTACCTCGGTGGTATAATTTGTGTGATATGGACGTTGCAGAACGAGAGTTACACGTTTTTTGCGACTCGAGTGAGCAAGCGTACGCGGCAGTCGCTTATTGGCGTTTCGTAGATGCTTTGGGCCAGGCACGTCTTTCTCTTATTGCAAGCAAGACACGTGTATCTCCATTAAAACCTACTTCTATACCACGCCTCGAACTACAGGCTGCCTTGATAGCCACTCGTCTCGCCACATTTATTTGCGAAGCGCATCATTTCAAACCAAACCGGCGCTACTTCTGGTCCGACTCAATGACTGTATTAGGTTGGTTGCGCAGTGATGGTCGGAAGTTTAAGCCTTTCGTAGCCAACCGAGTAGGTGAAATTTTGGAAAATAGTGATATCTCTACATGGCGTTGGGTCCCCACGGATCTTAACGTCGCCGATGACGCTACTCGCACTAATTGCTGCACGTTAAATGTTGAGTCGCGCTGGATTTCAGGTCCCGAATTTTTACTTCGTGCTTCCAGTGATTGGCCATCTAATCCAGTAGGTAGTGTTATCATTGATCCATTAGTGGAAGTAGAAATGAAATCATCTGCACGTACTATAGAGTCACCATCGGTATGCTTAAAATCAACCTCAACCTCATCACCTAGAAATGATTTTTGTAATTACAATGATGTAAGCACGTTGCCCATGCCAGTAGTTGCTGATCCAACTCATTTTACTTCTTGGCTAAGGATGGTAAGGGCAACTGCTAGAGCTCAAGTTTCAAAATTGTAAACGAAAATTGTTTAGAAAAATATTGGGACATTAAAGTCGCTGTTGTAGGCACTTGGTTTTCCTTAGTAGTCTACATTACTTTTCTGTCTCTAGAGTAGAATGTAGGTACGTGTAAAATTCACATGTGAGCATTTTACAGCTGTTATTTTCTTTGTAAAAATATCTTTTATGCCATTCCCCTTCTAAAAAGCTTATTTTATTCACTGACAACAGTGAATAAAAAGCACTTTTAATCACTATTTTGGTGTTTAAATTTAGAACACACCAATATATAATTCGAATTCCATCTCAATGCTATACAACCTCCTTGCGAAAAATAGTTACTCGATACAAACAATACTCGACGGCACGGTTGAAGCGATTGACTGCCGCGTTGCGTGTCGCGGGTTCGATTCCCGTACGGAACCAATATTTGTATGATCTACAAGTAGTTGTTCCGGGTCTGGCTGTTTGTGTATGTGACTTTAAATGTTTTTAAACGCACCCACAATACAGGAGAAATTCCTAGTGTGGGGCAACGTTTAAAAATAATAAAAAAAACTTCTTGTGCACTCTACGCCCTTCAACGTCCAAAGATGCCCCAGGGTTTCCTCCAGCAGAAAGTTCTGACCATCGACAGGAAATAAATATCGCTTTACAGGTTGACCATCCTTATAATAATAATAATAATAACCCCACCGCCGTATCTCTACGTTGACGTCGTGGTGGGGCTTGCGCGCTCCGAACTCTAGGTCTGTGACGGTAGAGTTTACTTTGCCGGAACATGTCTAGGGTGAGGAGCCAGACCAAGAGAGATACAGAAACCCGCAGGGCAGCATGTGGCGAGCTGTTGGGCAGTTGCGACCCCACGGACCCTATCTCCCGGGAGAAGTCATGTTCCTCATCTCTGGCTTGCCTTTATTGGCCGGCTGGAGTGAACACTGACGAGGAACTGAGCTCCCACCTCATTCTTGCCTTTATTGGCCGGCTTGAGTGGAGATTCGCAAGAGCAAACGTGCTCGGAGGAAGGAAGTATTCCAGTAAGTGCTTGTAGGGATTTTGACCATCTTCCGGGCTCTGGGATTGTTCTGAGAGCCTTGGAATACCTCTCCACTCCTCGAGCACCTCAGGACATGTTGCTCCCTTGTCGCTACGTCACTATGTGCTAGCGACCGTTTTCGGGGGCCCATTATTGAGTGTGCAAGTCACCCCCTGCCATTTTATCCGTGTATAATTAACACATTGATCAGGCAGGGGCCATAGTCCTTCCATAGTTTTTGGTAACCAGTCCATTTTAACCACCCAAACCCATAGTCCAATATCTTTGTTTTCCATATCCTGCAATAGTCCTACACCAACCGGGGGTTGTCCTTGGGTGCACTTGCATAGTGCGTACAGGGATAATCGTCGGTTGGTGCCTCATTTAATTAAAAAGCGTCAAACGGGCCTCTGCGAGTTGGCTTCGGCCCCTCGTACGCCTTCCAAAGGTCCGGGATCCTAGGGTCCCGAGATATGTAGACGTAAATAAAATAATAATAATAATAATAAGAAAATTACTCCAAAAATTTTCCAATTTTAATGTTCATTTTAATTAATTTAAAATTCCTTTTTTCTTCATTAAATGTCTATTTTCGCTTAAATCTTTCTTTTTCTCGTAGTCATGGTATAAAGTATAGTATGCAACTCTTGAATAAAACAGATTTATATCGAGGGCCATGAAGCACTCGCGTCGCTCAGGATTCTAACACTTTAATCACTCGCTGCGCTCGTGATTCAATAATCATGAATCACTCCCTACGGTCGTGATTCAGTCGTTACAATACTTCACTTGCTCGTGATTCATCTATGGCCCTCGCTTTAAATCCGTCCTTTATTCACTAATTGCATAATATACTATTAATTCAATACAGAAAATGATTATAAACGTTAACATTTTTTGTTTTAATTTTACTTTCCTAGTTGCGTGTAATTAAAATAATTTCTCAAATAAATTATCTGATACTGGCTCTCAGACTCATTAAAATTAATTTAATTAATTATACCAAAAACAGCTGTAGGAGGCGTAGGTTACTGATACGGAAAGATACTCTATAATTAATAAAATTAATCGCAAGGTATCTCTGATGAAAGTCGTTCAAATAATTTAATTAATAAATATAAATAACCACTTATTTCCCAGATAGACTGTAAAATATTATTTTGTTGCTCTAAGTATTTCGAGAAAATTTATATTTGGCTAAACTTCTAAAATATTATTTTAGTTATGTAATGCTTTCGCCTGTTTCAGTTGCCCGCTTTGACCTAATTTTCAGCAGTAATTGATTGATGGTGTAGATATTTTAACTTTCTTGTCTAACATTAAGCTATAGTTTACATAACACTGCCGAGTTTATATTCGAGGTTAGGGTAACTAATTAACTTTATATTTTTAAATATACTGTGAAAATTGAAAGAAGATTGCATTACAATTTTAATTTAAATACTGGCTGTTTTAACTGAAAAACAGTTTGGTAATCATAATGTTTACAGAAAAAAGTAAAGAGAGAAAACTTTAATGGCATTATTTTTTATTTTTTGACGGAAAGAGGCCAGTTTATGCTGTACTAGCCTTTGCCGGCGGCTAGGTAGCCTATGTTTTTCTCCATATCCCAGGCTACCTAGCCTATATCTCTGCCAATTTTCATGACGATCGGTTCAGCGGTTTAGGCGTGAAAGCATAACAGACAGCAACAAAATACGATCTAGAGGAATGTGGCCGTTTTTATTTCGATCGAATTTTGTTGCTTCGTGTCTCAATATGAAACTTTAAAAAATGTATTAGAAAATTCTAGACACACTTACCGATATAGTTGATTGAGCCGTTTTTCATAATTCCTTCTCAGTCACGAGATAATATGATGGTTTGCTAGTGGACAGGTAACAACCCTCTTAAATTGCAGAGGCCACGCTGCAATTTGTAAGTACTACCTATTAGTAATTGAACTGTTTCGTAGAAGTACTAGCGTACTGAGCATAAACCAGATTTTAAGTATTACGTATTAGACATTCAGCACCTAGTTAAACTATTTATTCTCAAACATATAACATTTATATTAGTGAGTTTACACACGAAGAAGTTTTCTATAAATACCGCTTTATTTTACCGCACTTACCTAAAAATAATGAGCATTGCTCTTACGCATGTTTAACGTATATTTTATAACGTGAAATTAGTACTTAGGTATTCGAAGTTTTGTTTGTTCAGTTCATAAAACATTAAACCAGACAGCGTTATTTTTAATAGTTGGACTATAAAATTCGTTTCCTATCAGCCTTGTTTTAAACTTTTAAGTTTATTGGATGAAAATGTTTAGCTCTTGTGACTCAAATATTTGTACGTAACTCGGAACCAGATAAAATTATATTATTACCAACCTATATGAATTTTTTCAGTTATCAGGTAAATCTTTTAGCTTTGTCCGATCGCGTGGACAATGACAGAGAGAAAACTATTAAAAAAAAGTCTGCCGTCACGGGATTCGCTAAACCTTTATTGTGAAACATCTAAATTTATGGTTGGCGCAGTGGTTAAGTGATTGACTGCTGCGCTACATGTCGCGGGTTCGATTTCCGCACGGAACAAATATTTGTATGACCTACAAGTAATTGTTCCGGGTCTGGCTGTTTGTGTATGTGAGTTTAAATGTTTGTAACCGCACCCACAATACCTAAAAAAGAAAAAAAAAATAGAAAAAATTAATTTAATTGAGAAATTCCTAGGTGGGGCAACGTTTAAAAAAAAAAACAAAATTAAAAAAAAAAAAACTATTAATAAATATGGAGAAAAATTTATATATTATATATGTTTCTTATTATTCTTATTGGAATGATTTAAAGGAAAAATTTTAACCAGTGCGCAAACTTTGACAAATTAAACTTAAACGAGTCTTATTTACCACTAATTTCCTATTTTGATATGTCTTATAACAAAAAAATTAAGTTATCGTTAACGAAAGATGTTTATTTTGAAACTGGTATAATGGATACTCGTCGCACAACGCGCCGGCGCGCGGCGCGGTCAGTGAAGCGGAATGCAGTAGTGGGTACCTTACCTAACTATCAGCTGTGCGCTCGTCCATTGATATTATTACGAATAGATTGTATCCATATTTTGCTGATTTCAAGTAGGACCAAAAAAAAAGTATTGAAGCAATAATGGAAATATGTTCTATTACTGATACTGAACCACAAAAAAAAAAATTGCGCACTGGTTAAAAACCTTTATACAGAATATTAATACGTAATAAAATAATAATCACGGAGTCATAAGTCAGGCATCATAAGAGAGCGTCACGCCGTTTACCGTCACGGCATACGAGTCGGTTTTACTCCCAAGGCGATGCACATATATATATATATTTTTTTTAATTTTTAAACAATAAACTTACATACACAAACAGCCAGACCCGGAACAATTACTTGTAGGTCATACAAATATTTGTTCCGTGCGGGAATCGAACCCGCGACACGCAGCGCAGCAGTCAATCGCTTAACCACTGCGCCAACCGTGCTGTGCCGTCACATATAGACGTTTCAAAACAAAAACACGTATTTATGGGACTAATTATTCTCAAGTTATTAACGCACGGACAGACAGAAAGACTTAGTAAAGAAAATAAGAATAAGGATGTAATAAAAATCGACCTTGACCTACAGGCTACAATGTTTATTACATACCATACTCTCATATTACAGGAAGGAACAAAATTGTGGCATTCCGACATAACAGGAGTCCCACAAGCCATAGATCTCATCAAATTCCGGAACCTCTCACAAGGAAAATCCGGTCTTCTTCCACACCGGAGGCTACAACCTTCGGCTTTATTAAACGACTCGAAAATGAAGAAAAAAAGCCCTATAAGACACTGGGTCAAGAATGTTTGTTAACCTAAGAGGTAAAGGTTCATTTTAGGAGTATTATATATACAGGAAAAGTTTTTAATCAGTGCGCATATTTTGACAAATTAAACTTAAACGTATTTTATTATACACTTATTTCTTATTTTTATATGTCTTAGTACAAAAAAAATGAAGCTATCGTTAACGAAAGATGTTTATTTTGAAACTGGTATAATGGATACTCGTCGCGCAAAGCGCCGCGGCGGCAAGGTCAGTGAAGCGAAACGCAGTAGTAGTACTTATCAGCTGTACGCTCGCCCATTGATATTATTACGAATAGATTGTATCCATATTTTGCTGAATTCAAGTGGACAAAAAAAAAATCCTGTTGAAATCACTATATTTCTAATCATTGTAATTTAAATCTGTTATTTTATAGTGTATATAATAAAGAGTTTTCTATCTATCTCTTCAGTCTCCACTCTGGAATTCTTAGGTACCCCGAGCTCCAAGATACAGACTGTCTAGTTTGGGGCTCACTGGAAAATAATATATATTGTAACCTAACTCTGTAATTTAAATGATTCTTATAATTGTAATTCACGTTTTCTTCTAAATTGTAATAATTCAAATAGTTCTAATAATTGTAATTTTATTCAAATAATTGTTGAAAATTTTAACTATAATTTTGTAATGATGGTGAAATATGTATGTCCTGTGCTATAATTTAATTTAACATCTTGTGTAACCATATTTCATACAAATAAATGATTTATTTATGATTTATTATTATAGTAGTATACACTCTGTAAAAATTTCAAGTGTCTACGTATTAGGCTGCATGAGGCATCCCGGAACATAAAGGGCCAAGGAAGGAACACGGTTGTCAGTAACAGTCTGACACTCCCTTTCGCTCCACCCAGAGCGGGAGGGGTCATTAGATGATTTCCCAAACTCAAAAAAAAAAAAAGCTTTGGCATACAATGCGTCGTCGCAACGGAACGACAACCGTTCCGTTTTTCATGATGTTTTTTACAAGTTTGTACACAAAACTGAAATGCGATGTCGCGTTGTAAAAATCTACGAGCTCAGACGAAGTATCGCAAGAATTTGCGAATTGATCGTATCGTGCATTTCTGCGATGTTGCGTCGTCATCGTCGACGTCGCTATCCTCCTACATGCATATATACTCTGTGGGAATGGTCACCTGAATCGTGGAAGGGAGACGCCATGTCGCACAAAATCGCATCGCAGCAATTCGTGTCGCTGTTGTCTGCGTATCGAATTCGCATCGGGCCGATTCGCAGTTTTGTGTACAAGCCCTTAGGTTACAAAAGAAACCCTGCGACAGACGGACGGACGGACGGACAGCGGAGCCTTAATAATAGGGTCCCGTTGGTACCCTTTGTGTACGGAACCCTAAAAAACAGAAATACCTATGTTTATTCCAGTAACCACGCGGATTTAGGTACTTCAAAAGTTCAAAGGTCGGTGACATTGCTCACTGATCAAGATAACAGCTTATCATAACTCAACAAAGATATTAGATAAAAACATCCAAGAGTCAAAAGTTCTATTGGAAACTCATCGATCATCGTAATGTTGCAAAATCATTGTTTTAAACTTCCCCATTCAGCCATTATTGAAGGAAAGTTTTGATACGTCTGTTATAAATTAACAGAAATTCAGCTGTGGATAGATTGTAAGTATTGTAACCATATTTTGTAGCGAGAGTAATAATGGCTTGCAATATTCGTAGATATAAAGCTTTTGTCTTTGAAAAAGCCGAGGCTTGTACTTATTATGTTTCTAAATACGTGCTCGCTCAAGTTTTTATTCACAGGATTCAGAATTCAGACTTACCTACTTTATGTTCAGCGTATTCAAGAAAAATGAATGCTTATCTTGTTTATAGAGAAGTAGGTAAAGTTTGGTTTTCGAAATAAACATCTTTTATTTGAATAAAATCTAAGAATTACTGTATGACATTATCTTTCGAAACATTTTCCCGGCGACGAAAACGGTTGCAAAAAACGATCGTCGTTGCAACTGGGGCCTAAGTCTACTAATTTACAAACGTTGCAATGGTCTCGCCATTGTGAGTATTTGACAGTGTTTGTATGGCAAATCTGTCAAAAACTCACAATGAAGAGACCATTGCAACGTTTGTACATTAGTAGACTTGGCCCCCTGGTCGAGAAAAAAAGGTTCTAACTGAACTTTTAATGTTTGGAAATATAGAGGTAATACTCTACAGTAGCAATGGGTTTAATTTTGACAATTCAATAATATTCATTGCGTTATTTATGAGACAGATAAATTTTTCGGACATATGAAGCAATGGATTAACAATATCCATCAAAATCATTCAGATTGAGATTGAAAGTATGTTACGCAATTTGGGTGCGGCTTTTGCTCAATGCTCATGTTTTACTATAATTGTACCTAGATATCTATTATACCAAATTTAATATTATTCGTCCGATCCTGGGTTATCTATTCAGGTCTAGGCTATTGTTTCCCTGTCACTACAAGTTACACAATAAAACACTATCTGTTGGGACATTGTCGTACAATAAACCAATTCAGGACAATATTAATATGATATTGGATCAATTTGAGGATAACGACATCATCTAAAAATAACGAGCTTTGACACCGGAGCTTACCGACTTGCGGGGTGAAACAGTAATGTCAATGGAGCTTTAAATAACTTAAGCAGATTTTTTTTTTTTTTTTTTGTTTAGTTTGGTTTAAATAAAATTTGTGTCGCGTCGCATGTCACGCCTGTTTGTAGGAGCCTTTAAGGTATTGCGTGTGTGAATAAATAGACCTTATAACGTTAAATGTAACGATCAGTAGGTATAATCAGTTTACGATTACCCGAAATATTTTAATGCAATGAGTATTGTTGTTGTTTATTTGTGCTTGTATATAAATATAAATTGGAAATTTGGTATATATATTATATTTATAGTTTGTAAGTATCTTTATAGTTATTCCAAGATTTTTCGTAATTGCACCTACCACTGTTGGTCTCTGCATCACCCAAAGGTTGACTGGTAGAAAATGCCTATGGCATTAAGTCCGCCTCTGTAAATTTCTGTGCTTGAAGTATTAAATAAATAAATAAATAAATATTAGATAAGTATTTCTGATGTTTATTATTTAGGTTTAACATCTGTTTTCATTGGATTTCTTTCAGTCTAAAGTGGAACAACGCTCGATGATCGGAAATTCATGCTGTCACAAGATTGTTCTGCTTCGTCTGCCGGATATAGTTTAATAGCTAATAGCTATAGATTACTTAAACTTATATAGTCAGCTTAATAGTCTCCATATAATATGCCCTTTTTAGTGTCAGTCCTTGACGAAGGGTCGAATCAATAAAATAAAGAAAAAGTTTATTTATTTATTTTATTATTTATTTACACACAGTTAAATACATAGAGATACGACATAATTATACTTTCAGTACAAAGGTACTGCTTATTTCTTAAGAAATTTCTTCCAGCAGACCTGCGAAAGGAGAAATGAAAAAGAAATGTAGACAATAGTGTGTGAGAACATGAAGAGAATGATATGAATATGCGAAGTTTACTGTTAGTTTGTTAATAAATAATTAAAGAGATTTTACAAATGAAGTGCAATAGAATTGAGTTGGTATATATATTTAGTGCTGTGGTGGATTTAAGACTACAGTCTTGCAAAATTCACTCACTGCAAATTATTTGCGTAACTTAGTTTTTTTATTGTTAAAACGGAAAATAGTGGCCACTAAGCTCCGTTTTAATGATTACAATAAAACATAACAATTTAAAACTACTGTTTGTAGTAATAATAACGTATAGTTTTGTGAAGCACAACTTGACGAGCTTATTTTCTGCATTTTCATTCTAAAATAAAAGATATCACCGAACAAACGATGAGGGCGCCACTGTGCGCTCGGTAGCCTCTTAAAAATGCGCTGATGTTTTTTCTAATTATCTTTCATTTGCTTAAATCGGAGGTCACAATGTCATTTAAATTCTCTGTTTTAATCTCTTAATAGACGGCGTAATAACTAGCTTTTCCCCGTGACTCCGCCCGAGTGGATGTCGGTTATCGCGTTAAATAGTAGCCTATGTACTTCTACATATCCCAGGCTATATCTCTGCCAAAGGAGATTGTTCTGCATCCATACATCGTTCGCCCCAGAACCAGCAGCAAAGGAAAATTACTTTGCATGTTCTAAATTACATGTATATGCCCATAAATACAAATTTTAATGACGGACAACTTGCAGAAAGGATTTATTTCAAAAGAAAACAAAGATTTTGAGGTTATATTTAGTAAGAAACAATCCTTTCAATACTTCGAAATACATGCTAATAAATGTATGTCACTGTTATTTCTATTGCCTGTATGTGGTTAGTTAAGCTAAGAGAATCAGAAAAACATTTAAGTACTTACCTATTAGGTATTTGGTAAATATTCTAGTTTTTGTATTAAAATAGGTAGATAAGTAAATAAGTACTTATATAATTAACTTCAATGCAAACGACTTTCTCCTAATATTTTTTTAATTTATTTATACTTAGGTAGGAAGTCATATTACCTCATGTATGTTAGTCATATTATTGAAAGATTGGACATCACTAATTGTCATGTCTAATCTAATTGTCAAAGATGGCGGCGTATTTTATGTGATATCATAGTCGCTCTTTTAATTGTTCATTACGGGACGCAGAATGTCCGTTTCATACAGATATTCGCAGTTAGTCTAATAAAATATATTTATAATTATTATGTAGGTCAAATGTTTGTTGGTCCTGAGGCCATTTCCGACGATGTCCTTTCACGACGATCGGTTCAGCGGTTTAGGCGTGAAAACGTAACAGTCAGAGTTACTTTCACATTTATGATTAGTATGGATTAGATTATTTTAATACAAAGAGTTCAATAAATCATATACTAAAAATAGCACCTAAATTACCTAACTTTAACAATAAAATTAATCTCAAAAGACCTAAACTCGACGCACGCGATTCTTATATTGTGCACTCAAGACTAGGCCGTTAAGAATAGGTATTTAAGTATAGCATAATATAAATTAAAACTATAACAGTATAATAGATAGTGAATAAGTCCCAAGAGTTACGTAAATTACCTAGGTACTTAATTCTCTTAAATTTTCAATTTATGATCAGAATTTTCAATTTTATTATTAAGCTTCGACCTACTTACCAATCTACACTATTTAGAATTGTCGTCAATATTGTATGAGCACTATTACTAAATATTGCTGTTCTAAATCCAACTTCCAATACTAATGACGTGATAATGAAGCCATTTGTATGCAAGCTGGGAGATTCAGATCGTCGTCTCCATGTAACACCACAATTAAGACGGTTCTCTTCGGAATTAAAGCAATAATCTTCTACTTAATAAAAATCTTAAATTTGTTCATTCACTGACAGACAATGCACAGCCTATACCGCTGAGTATAGAAGCATGAAATTTTGCACAAGAGTTCTATTATAACGAAAGTGTTTAAACATCTTGACGGAGTTTTTGGAAAATTCCGTCAAATCTTTTCGTCGCTTATCCCGCAATGTTTGAAGACTAAGGTGTTCAAACAGTGCGTCCAGCCCATTATGAAATACGGTACCAAAACATGGACACTGACAGTAAGGCTGGTCCACAAATTTAAGGTCGCTCAGCGCGCTATGGAACGGGCTATGCTCAGAGTTTTTTAAAGGATAAAATCAGGAATGAAATTATCCGGAAGAAAACCGGAGTTACCGACACCGCTTGCAGAGTAAGAAAGCTGAAGTGGCAGTGGGCTGGCCATGTTTGTCGAAGGACCGATTGCCGGTGGAGCAGACGAGTCCTGGAGTGGGGACCGCGTATCAGCAAGCGTAGTGTGGGACGCCCCTCAGCTAGATGGACCGACGACCTCAAAAAGGTGGCTGGGACAGACTGGATGCGGAAGGAGCGCCATAAAGTCGCCATCTCGTTGCTGGTCGTCTCCGTTGGGCCTCCCCCGGGTAACTGGGGGTCTCATCTGGCGGGAACTGACCGCCGAGATGTCGTGAAGAGGAGACACTGTACTACAGTGTCGCGGCGCGACTACAGAAACAATCACAGAAAACCTATCACAGAGCACGCGATTGTCCGCGGGCTCAACAGCCGCAAGCCCATCGAGGCTGACCAGAGGAGGGGCCCATAGTAATGGGTCACCGAGACCCCTCCGCGAATGGGGAGCAATGCTCCGGTTCCGCTGGCCAGACATCCAGATCTGGATGCGGAAGGCGGAGGACAGAGTGTTGTGGCGCAGCCTGGGAGAGGTCTAGGTCCAGCAGTGGACTGCGATAGGCTGAGTTGATTGATTGAGAAACAAGTAACTATTTTTGTTTTTTTTTTTTAAGTTTGTATGGTAATTCGTCATTTTTGTTGATAGCAAACCCCATCGGGCACCATCCAGCGTGTAACGATGTAAACACTACATCAAACGTCTCCATTATTTTGGTAAATTAATAGTTTCTTGTCACTTTTCTCGTCAAAATAATTCATACAGAGTATGTAGAACTAGACGTGGACAAAAAACCCGCTCGTAGCGCAGACATTTTCCCATTTTACACCCCTTTCATACAAAATCCTGTCATATTACATCTTTTGCTCAATTTACACGGAAAAGACGGTATGCGAAATGTGAGAAGACATAAATTATAAGATATTGGCCGTCAAATTGTGTGCCGTAGACACCTTATTATAAAACTAACTTCTGCCCGCGGCTTCGTCCGCGTACAATTTCGGCCCCCGATCCACCCCGTCGCATCGCGTTGCCTAATCACGCTATTAGGTACTTCTTTTTTGCTTAGCGTTCTTTCCGACTGTTTTTTTCTTATTGCTCGGCCCCTAAGTGACCTAGCATGATATTATCTAGCCTATAGCATTCCTAGGCTATCCAACTTCAATTCGAACCAGTAGTTCCTAAGATTAGCGCGTTCAAACAAACAAACAAAGTCTTTAGCTATGTCAAGGACAATTTTGTTTATATTTAAATACTTGTGATTAATAACATATTGATTTGGATAAGGATTAATATTATTATGTTAATAAAACTCCTTCACAAATAATGCATTAATTTCGAACAAATTTGATTACCATAAAAAAATGTTATAGTGAGTCAATCTTAAAAGATAGACATAATTATGCCGTCGCGGACTTTTTTTTAAACAACTTTTAAACACAAACATTCTATCATACACGATATTTGCGTAACTTAAACCGTTTACGCAGCGCACGCAACGGAAACTCTCAAAAAGGAATAATTTTTCCCGTTTATGCAACATTTGTCATTTATACTCCGCTACTATTGGTCGTAGCGTGATGTTATATAACCTATAATATTTCTCGATAAATGGACTATCCAACACAAAAAGATTTTTTTAATCCCAACCAGTAGTTCCTGAGATTAGCGCGTTCAAACAAACAAATAAACAAACTCTTCAGCTTTATAATATTAGTATAGATTTGTAACACGGAGACATACAATCATCTCCCGTGTTTCAAGTTACAACTGCGTTATGTCCACTTCACCTGTCTGGATAATCCTTTCATGAATTCGCTTGCTAGTTCGGAGAAAATTTTTGGTTTATTTGTTACTTTTGCCCGCGGTTTCGGTTTTTGGATCAGACTAGGCTAAGCCAACAGATAGAAACATAATTACTCCGAATCCATTTGGGCTTAGAAAGACTTCAATCTTTGCAGTAATCGTATTTGTTCAGGAATCTATGTGTGGTTTGGTAAGGGTACTTAACTAACAATGGTCTTAAGGCCCATTGTTATAACCTAACCATAGTTCAATTCTACCACTAGATTTTGCTATAGTAGTAGATTTAAGGACCAAACGTAGCTCTATCAAGCAACCGAAAGGTTAATCTGTAAACAAGACCTTTTAGATACTAGCTTTTGCCCGCGGCTTCGCCAGCGTGGATGGCGGAAATTATCCCCCGGAAACGTACTACCGGGTAGAAAGTACCTATCGTATGTGTTAATCCAGGTTATAAACTATGTGTGCCAAATTTCATCCAAATCCATTCAGCCGATTTTCCGCCAATCAAAACAAACCGAAAAAAAAAATCTAAAAACTATAATATTTCCGGCATCAGACCTTGTAGCAATCACATTGTTTTTCAAAAATATTGAAAATACAGTTTTGACTTCGTTACTACTTTATTATATCTACTATGTAAGTATTTATAGATGAGCTCCACCCATAGTAATTCCAACTCAATTTAACAATCAGTTATGACATAAACACGAAAATCACCATACTAAAATGAATAAATTTGAAAACTAGCCTATCGGAATCAATTTCTTTAGATCCCCAAACATATCTTGGAAATTTCAAATCCTGATCGGTAATTCAAAGAGCCGGTCAACACCATTACAACTTTACAAAATGACCCGAACTGCCTCGAATAGACGTGTGTGGCCAGCTTCGACCACTGTGTACATGAGTCATTATCTCAGCATCGTTAGTGCTAGATATAGGGATTTACTCTATTACTTACGTAGTTGGTCGGGTTCTCGTGACTTTGAGTAATGCTGGCGCTCTTTGTGTCGATTCTGTCGAGCTGCGAGCTCTATAATAGGTAATGGACGTTTATAGTGCGACATAAAATAGTAGAAATTAAATAAAATGGAACTAAAAAATGTCCATACTAAATTGTTGCCATGTTTAAGCATTTTACGTTAAAAATGTGACAGTTACGTAGAAAGAGGCGCCCTCATTTAATTTCTACTATTTTATGTCGCACTGTAAAGCACTGTATAATAAGATCCGCAATATTTCTAAAAACATAAACTGACCTGATATCACTCACGCTTATAACCCGTTACTATTTTAGAGGTATGAGGAACAGGGTGTAAAGTTCACTCATACTCTATAGTAAAGGGAGGATCCTCTGACCAGACGGGTATTGTGTCTGGTGAGCAATTGCCCAATGGTTGATGTCGGGATGTTGTATATATTATGCTAGTCGCGCAGTAAAGTCTGATAGCTCGATGCAGGATTTGTGACATCAGGTCTTTGATGCGTAGTTCGCATGTGGCGTTGTTGATACCGCCACACAATTATAAATATTATAATAATTAAATGATTTTAATTTTTCCGGGGACATAATAAAGCCCATTGAGATTTAATCTTCATTTATTATCTATCTTAAAATTGACTGAACTCCTCCTAAACGGCTGGACCTGAATGAAATTTTAAATATTATAATAATTCATAAATTGTTTTACTTTTTTCCGGGGACATAATAAAGCCCATTGAGATTTTGTCCTCATTTATTATCTATCTTAAAATTGACTAAACTCCTTCTAAACGGCTGGACTTGGATTACATTTTTTGTATGTGTTCATGGGGATTTGAGAATGGTTTAGATTCACAATTGGACCCAGTACGTGGCGCTGCGATCGAGTTATAGGAAACAGGACAACGTCTTTCCGGTCAGCTAGTATACATATTATTATATAAAGGGTTATTGGTAAAACACTAGCAATTGCAGGACTGTATTACTAACATTATAAACAGCAACATTTGTTCATGACTTTTTACAAAACACTGGTGCCGATTCCCTTTTCACAAACCAAACAAAATTTAAGTTCAGTGCATCTTTTTCTTTCTATATGAATAAGAAAAGGACAGAAGATAAATTTTAATTTAGTTCTGTCAAATTAATCAGCGCTTGACGTAAATTGAGGTAATTTTAGTCGGCAAGTTTTTTTTCACGTCTAAACTTGTATGGAGTAGTAACAGGCGCTGATTAATTTGACAGGACTAAACTAAAATTTATCTTGTGCCCTTTTCTTAATGAAATAGAAAGAAAAAGATGCAATGAACTTAAATTTACCTAAAGTTGTTAGTGTTTTACCAATGACCCTGTATACATACTAGCCACCTTACTTATAAACGCGGAATAAAGTTATACTAGGAATAAACGTCAAAAATGTATGGTTATACCGAAGTTATTCATCATATAACTTAATTCCGCGTTTATAAGTAAGGTGGTAGATGTATATATATAAATCAATTGCCGTGCGTTACTCTCTCTCACTGACATGAAAATGGCTCGACCGATTGTGATGAAACTTTGGTAAGTTGTTGTGTGCGCGCCGGAGAAGCATCCTAGCAAAAAAAAATGGGTCCATAGAACAAACATGTAAATATAAGACTCAGAAGAGTTTTTTGATCAAATGTATAAATGTGTAAGTATTTGATACTTAACAACTTTGATCAAAAAACAAAAAATCGTCTTATATTTACATAAGTGTTTGTTCTACGTACCCGTAGATATGTTCTTTTTTTTTGTTAGGATGCTTCTCCGGCGCGCATATAACAACTTAACAAAGTTTCATCATAATCGGTCGAGCCATTCATCAATATTTTCATAAGCTAGTTAATATTATCCTACTATAGGTATATAATATTATGAATGTAAAAATTTGTATGTTTGGATGTATGGATGTTTGTTACTCAATCACGCAAAAACGACTAAACGGATTTGGATGAAATTTCGCACACAGTTTATAACCTGGATTAACACATAAAGATATCTCTATCCCGGTAGTACGTTCTCGTGGGATATCCGACATCTGGGCCTCAAGTCTGCTATTACAATAGTGTCAGAATGGTCTATCATTGATTTCATAATTGTTGATTTTGACAAGTTTGGTAATCTACTAATATAATGGCGTCATTATGTCTTTCCAATGGTCAGCCACTGACACTCCATTGAAAGAATTTGTAATCTCGTACATAATGACAAATGAAACTTCCTACTAAACTTCCAACTTCCTACTACTTCAGATTGCTTATAACACTAATAAATAATATGTAAAAATATACATAAATTAAATCTGGCATGAATAAATGTTCAAAATGCCATTGTAATACCCTTAGATTTCAACAACATATAGACTCACTCATTACTAGGCTACGTAAATTGATATATGTTTTCAAAACCCTGAGACACGTGGCGGATGACAAACTAAAGAGATCAGTCTACTTCGCCCTCGTTCAGTCATTGATAAGTTACTGTATAACAATTTGGGATGGTGCACCTAAAACCACTATCCTTGAACTTGAGAGAGCCCAGAGAGTTATCTTAAAAGTCTCTTATTATCTTCCATACCGTTATCCTACATATCTTCTATACAAGCAATCAAAAACCCTAACAGTACGCCAACTTTTTATCCTGAACACTCTACTAAAACAACATTCATTACTCACCTATCACCCCTCAATGATACATTGTAAGAGACGATATAATCCCGTAACTCGCACTCATTCTCCCCTTTCGACTGTCTTTTCTATCCGCTTCTTTTGCTATCTGGGACGATTTTTGTACAACAAAGTCAACAAAATTCAACCCATATTTAATCTCAATAAGGGACAATGCAAAAAGAAGCTTACCACTTGGCTCCTAGGACTCAACTACGATGACACCGAAAAACTACTTACCACCGTGACTTAATGTATACCAAATGCAATCTAATAACTCCTCACCCACACCCTCCCACACACGCACGTCCACATATACACACTCTCAGCCATACACACACGAAACACATCTACTTACTCATGATCTCACTACGAATGTCTACTAACAATATTAACACTACACCTAATCATATTATTTAATTTTTAAACTTTTTCAATTTTTTTATTCTTTATTTTTAAACACCTTATGTTGAGCTACAGACTCCAAAAGCAATACAACTTCCAACTCAAAATTGTTAAATCACTTTTAGTTTTTATTATTATTAATGTATCGAACTACTAGAGGGTGGAGACCTGGTGACCTGAAACACAGGCCCTTAAAGCCTAGCTTGGGCACCAGTCTTCCACAGTAAACCAATCAAATCATGAACCATAATTGTAACCAATGTCTGTAATGTTTTATTGTGGTGAGAAAATAAAATACTTATTATTATTACGTATTGTAATACAATTCTATTACGAAACCATTGACCGACCAATGATCGATTTTCATTTCCCTTATGAATTTAGCAGATTACGAACTTTTAGCAAAATGACAATGGGATCGTGTTGGAGTGACGAATTTATAAAAATAGCAGACTTGGGCCCCTGCACTGGTGAAGCCGCGGGCAAAAGCTGGTATCAAAATAAAAGGCCTTGTTTTCGGATTAACCTTTCGTTTGCTTGATCCAGCTACGTTTGATCCTTAAATCTATTATTATAGCAAAATCTATTGGTAGAACTGAACTAAGATTATGTTATAACAATGGGCCCATTGTTAGTTTAGTACCTAACCCTTACTAAACCGCACATAGGTTCCTGAACAAATATGATTACAGGATAGATTGAAGTTGTTCTCAGGCCAAACGGATTAGGAGTAATTGTGTTTCCATCTGTTAGCTTAGCCTAGTCTGATCAAGTTTATCGTGTTATTTATAAAAATACATGTTCCGTGGAACAGAAAGCAGACATTTCCTTGACAGTTATTGCACGTAAAATAAATTAATCAAACTAATTATGAATAACGTCCAGTGTAGACGTGATATCATCAGCAATTAGAGACTGGTTTTCGAAAGCAGGATGCAGTGACTATGTAGTCACGTATTCCTACATATTGCATTGCAAATCTATACCAAACTTAGTTGTGGTGATCTAGAAACACTTGGGCACCTGCTAGTCTGCATCAAGAAACACTTGGGTACCTGCTAGTCTGCATCAAGAAACACTTGGGCACTTGCCAGGGATGTGACTTAAGGCGAGGTTCTTCAAGTTAACCTCTAGGAAATGTAATTTTCGTGCCATTTTATTTAGAAACGGTAATGATTAAACACGTGAAAAAATTATATGTTGCTTTTGAGACCTTCTTGTAGGTACGTCAGGTACTCGTTATATAATTGGACAAAGTTCGCTCGATAGAAAACAAATCCAAACATACCCTTATTTTGTAGATTAAAACTCATTTTATTTCAATATACCATACTACTTTATGTATTGAAAATGTCATCAATATAAACGTCTATGATGATGTAATGTCCGTCGGGTTTAAGATTGTTAATGTCGTAAAACATATAATTTTCAACCCAAAATTAACGAAGTTCACAGCACAATTTACTCTCGCCCCGCTGCCACCTCAAGAACAAGAATGCACGCTTGAGGAACCTCGCCCTAACGGTAAAACAATCAATGAATTAACAATAGATTTTTTTGATCCTATAAAATCGATTATAGAAAAATCGATTTTCAACAAAATCCTTCGTTCCTTGCTTTTCTGAGGACACTTCCCGCTTTAAAGTCCGAACGAACAGGGTAGCGGTGTTGCCTGTTATTTTTTATATCAATAAAAAAGAAAATCGGAAACAGTCGAAGTTTAAAAAAAAAAGGATAAATAATCGTATATTTAAAAAATATTTGTCGTTCATAAAAAATCGGTTTAAATGAAATAATAATCGATTTATTTTAATATTCCTAGCACCTGCTACTCTGCATCTTGAAACAGTTGGGTACCTGCTAGTCTGCATCTAGCTGGATCACCTGATTGAAAGTTAATATCAATCATGGACTTCTGGCAAGTCCCATGTCATCATCATCATCATTTCAGCCGAAAGACGTCCACTGCTGGACATGGCCTCACCCAATTGGAGGGGTTTGCCATAATCGCCACGCTTGGCAGGCGGGTTGGCGATCGCAGTATGATGTTAAAAAACCGGCCAAGTGCGTGTCGGACCACGCACAATGAAGGGTTCCGTACTTGGAAAGAAGGAAAGATTTTATCCTAAGAACAAACTTAACATTGTAGTTGGTAAACATAATCTCCCATACATTTCAACTGCAAATGTAAGTTTGTACGCACAATATCGAGAGATTTACCATGTTTTTTTAACACCATAGACTTCTTATAGATTTTCCTGTAATCTATAAGTATAGAACTATGTTCTGTATGTTTTTCAAAATTTTAGGTTCAGTAGTTTCGGAGATAAGGGGGGGAATGGTCAATTTTTGTCTATTTTCACTTATAAATTTAAAATAATTTATTTAAAAAAAAAATATATTTGAGACCCTCACAGACCCCTTTCATTTATATCACACGGTACTGTCTGCAAAACTTTTTTTTTTTAATTTTCTTTTTTGCACCCCAAAACTGACCCCAATATTCTAAATTCATTTATTTACGGTTCACGTCCGTGTTTGGGTCACTCAAATTGATATGTGTACTAAATTTCAACTTAATCGGTCGATTACATAGATAAGGGGGGGGAATGGTAAATTTTCGTCTATTTTCACTTATAACTTTAAAACAATTTATTTAAAAAATATTAAAAAAAAATATTTGAGACCCTCATAGTAATCCCTTTTATATGATATGTCACACGGTACATCATTTTTCAAAACTTTTTTTTTAAATTTTCTTGTTTGCCCCCCAAAACTGACCCCAATATTCTAAATTCATTTATTTACGGTTCCCATCCGTATTTGGGTCAGTCAAATTGATATGTACACCAAATTTCAACTAAATCGGGTCATTACATTCGGAGCAAATTGGCTTTGAATGAGGGACAGACAGACAGACAGACAGACACACGAGTGATCCTATAAGGGTTCCGTTTTTTCCTTTTGAGGTACGGAACCCTAAAAATGCATAGATAACGCTGCTACCCATTCTCTATAACCGTAGTCCCATGTACCTATGTGTAATTTTACCAGCAACTAATGGTACTGGTAGTTGCTGGTTCAAAAAGCTAATGGTGTCGTGAATGGTGAACAAGGTCGGTCCTTATGGTGTTTAGTGCGGTTGTTGCAGTAAGGCTACATTAGGCCGCGACACGACCTGTGACACGTGAGCGATTAAAACAAATAAATGAATGCTCACGTATATGGCTACACCGTACATCAAATATTACTAGCGATTTTTGATTTCTTTATGCGATGGGAACAACATTACTGTAATCACGGCATCGGCTACATCAATATATCAGCGAAATTTAAGCGAATGTATTAGAAAATTTCTCACTTGCACGACTAGTTCAATAGTGCTACTAAATATGCGTGTAGCTACGTTATGCGTAGCGATTTATGCGGCTACACTATCCTTTTTATAGTGTAGCCACATGAATCGCTCTTGCTGATTCGTTGTGTAACATGTGTACTGTAGCCATGTCATCGCCGAATATACGACGGATTTTCGCTTATAATGTAGCCATACCATGTTTATCTCGTTTCGCTCTTTCAGTCGCATCGCAAATCGCTGCCTACTGTAGCCTCAGCCTAATTCACGATGTAGTTGCGACGAGACGCTAAATTGCTTTGCAGTCGCTAAGTAAGATGCCAATTGCCAAAACTGTGTGTAGGGCATTAAGTACGCAATAAAATATCGGTTAATCGTACAGTTCCAGCTACAAAGCGATTATTGCCAAGTAGTTTTTTGGCACGTCTGGTTCGAGGTAAATGGCCTAATGTACGTGATAGAATCCTAACATAAGTATTTATAGATGTTGCCTTCGTCTTTTGGCAACTGTTCGTTTGTAGTCTATGAGCGAATGGTAATGCTTGAGCCGAACTTATCAAGTAGTTTGTATGTTTTGAATATGAATTAAGAGCCTTCTGTTATGTTGAGCCAAGACTGCTCTGGCTGTTAGTATTCCATTATAGAAACTGAACTTTGTGATATTTTGGTAACTGAAACAGCAAAATGTGGGTGGAACCTCAAAGTCAAAATCAAATCATTTATTTCAAATAGGCACAATATAGGCACGATTGAACGTCGAAATTTACATAAAAAAATAATTTATTGATTCTAGTTGTCCCTTCCTACACCTTCGGGGATTGCGTACCTTATATATATATATTATGGATTACTGCAAATCTTTTTGACTTTTTGATAAAATCTTAAAGTTCTTTAAGTTTCCAAGAATTCAGGAATTTTCTCGTACCTAAACATAATCTCTATGAAGATACTATAAAGGTCTGAGAGCCACTCCGGGCAAAATATGACGAGCCATAAACAGCATTATCACAGAAAAGGTACTGAATAGCTGAGCAGTGCATTTTGTTCATATTTCGGGGAAAAACATATTTTGAGCTTTACTTAAATAGAGATGGAAAAGCAAGACAGCATCTTAACAATAACTATTAAAGGAAATTTAACGAGAGTGTAAATGAGTGCTTACATTGTATCTAATTGTTTTCTAGTTCGCTACAGTCATAGTTGATTGTTATTTATTATTCGATAGTTGGTGGTCTTCCTAAATCTAAATTAACTGAACAGCCTAAACCAAAAACAGAGGAAACCACTTGCTTTATTTGGTGACATTATTTATTTATTCGTAGAAAATAGTAGGAATTCGAACATTGCAGGGTTTTTTCCGCATCAAAGGAAAAAAGAAAATTGAATGCTGTAACCGTTAGTGGATTAAACCAGTACGTTATAAAAGAAAAGCCTAGCCTTTTGTACATAGCAGTATTGTGGAATATTTACAGAGAAACGCAGAATTTAGTGTAACATAGATCTACCATTTCTTGCGAAAACGTAAAAAACTCGAATCACGTTCTTAATATCGTGAAACAAACAGGGTAATGCGCCGATATTGGGCACTTTGATTTATTTGTTCAGACACATAGGCAATATATTTGAATACGTTAACAGTGTAAATAGTCCTAATGCATTAGGTACGTTAGTGGTACTGACATATTACAGTCTGATTCAATATACAGTCAATATAAATAATTGCCTGTCACAATGTTATCGTATTTAAACAGGTAGGGACACAATGAACTGCCTACCTGCCTATTGTAGAAGGGAGATAGTCTAGAATCTAGGTAGTTCATACTAGATTTACGCGTCATGTTCGTGAACGGGTGCTGTGCGTCGGTTGAGACTGGTCATTATTTCATGTGGCTTATTTTAAATCTTATATTTTGTATTGTTTCTTTTATTTACATTGTTCTCACATAAGAAAACAGAAGAAGAAGATGAAGCAACAAGAATAATGTAACCAGGATTTTATAATACTTTGATTTAAAAGAGTGTCCTTGGAGTTTCTTGCCCGTTCTTCTCCATAGAGATCTACATTGTAGAATGGGAAACTAGCTTCAGCATTTTGTGTAACTGACCGACTTTTTGACAATTCAAAAGTGCCTGTAAATGGTTTAATTGAAATAAATGCTCTGAGTTTGAGTTTAAGTTTGATATATATCTTACTAGAGAATGGGCAGCAGCGTTCTCTATGCATTTTTAACACCATACTGCGATCGCCAACCCGCCTGCCAAGCGTGGCGATTACGGCAAACCCTCCCAATTGGGGGAGGCCTATGTCCAGCAGTGGACGTCTTTCGGCTGGAATGATGATGATGATGATATATCTCCCAGATTTTAATTTAAGTATATCGTATTAATAGAGGTTCTTTGTTGTTATTTGGACACTAGAAAAAGCTAGAACAATATGAAAGGGTTTCCAGTTTTATTACAAGCTAGTTTTGTAACTTTGCTATTGTTTCTAAATGGAATTATGACAGTATAGTATCTGTTTATTACAGATATGGATAATATATCACTCTATTTGTTAGGAATAAGTAGACTTGACAACAGAAGCAATAAAACCTGAATTAATTCACACACACACACACATCACGTACAAATTAGTACAGAAATAGATGTAGGCACATACCTGCTCAAAAATTAACGGCTGCATAGCCTATGAATATTTACATGAAAATCCTTTTGACAGTTACAAAGTCGCAATTATGACATAATTCGATTACCTATATCGGGCGTGTCTAAGGTGTCTTACCGTGTTAAAACACAAGGCGAGTACAAATTACATCTTATAATAATATATGGTAAAGATATTATAGCTAACATCTATACATCATCGTTAGCAGCTGGCATTGGTTGGCGTTCGTGTGGAATTGTGGATATAACCGTGTAAACATTTTTCTATCGAGCTTATCTTTCGTTAACCATATAGGTATTTTAAGGCTGTACTTACTTGAAATATGTGTCTATTGTTACGTTACAATTTAATCGTAAAATATACAGGGTTTGGTAAATTACTAACAACCTCTCAGGTCTATACAGGGTGTAAGGGACAGCCCTCCGCAAACTAACAGGGTGCATTCAGCTCCTTATTTTGAATCATATTCCACTGGAAGCTCAGAATTTTTTTCATTTTCTTTATTGTTTTTTCAGTTACGATTCCTTTATTTTAATGTAAAATTACATTTTCTGTACCTAGCACACCATTTATGTAAATAAAACAGCTAAAATCCTTAAAATATTGCTCAGAGGGACCCGCTGTATTGCGGATAAAAACATTATGCAAAGTTTGAACTGTTACTGACTACGACAGCACATAAAAACACTTTAATATCAAGAACTTCTGTCATAAAAATTCTGAATACTTAGTTCCTGATCTATCTATAAAGATAACTTTCATAACAGAAAGAAGATAGCTGTTACATTGAAAGAAACAAGGAACGTTACCACCGAATTTGGACTATCATGAATTCATGATTAATGATGTTGAAAAATTAATACTTTAGTACCTAATCAAAAGTTAAAGCTACGAATAAACAAAGAAAATTATACTCTAGTAATAATTTTATGAGCGAATAAATAAAAGGAATGAAAGAGTAAGGCTGGGCGCAAACGAGCCACCGGCCACAACCCCGGGTGGCTATCGCTTCTTGCTGCGGTGTTGAGTACTTAATGCTGTAGCCGGTGGCCGCCACCGGCCACACGTGTGCGACGAATCCATACAAAGCATATGAAAACCGGCCAAGTGCGTGTTGCACCACGCACAATCAAGAATCCGTAGTTGGGATGAGTTTATTCCAAGAACAAAGTTAACATTGTAGTTGAAAAACATGTTCCCCGTACGTTCCAACTGCAAATATAAGTTTGTATGCACAATATTGAGTGATGTATCTTGTTATTTTAAGAGCATAGTCTTCTTAGAGTTTCCTGTAATCTATAAGAATGGAGGTACGCTATAGCGAATGTGAGTACCAATACAAACATGATGATGACTGGTTCCTGTCTTTATCTTCACGTAAAATAATGTTGCATAATTATACAGTTCCCTCCAAATGTTAGCTGACATCGTTCCACTTCAGCTCTAAAATAATATAATGATTTAAAATTCTATTCTAGTTTGTAATGATTAACGTTTTATTGACAATCCAACTGTATGTGATAAGGGATTACCTGATTATTTTGTTATATTCGGCTTTTAGCTGTCAAATATTTGAATTCCAGTCGCCAAAAGTCAGTTGAAGTTTGTAATTTCTGTGGATTCAAAATATCTATAGTGCTGTAATATTATTTTAATATATAACACTTTAGTCAATTATCAATATTTTTTCGATTTAGATTTGGTAATTGCCAAGCTTTTGACTTTATTTTGAAAAACCGGCCAAGTGTGTGTCGGACCACGCACAATGAAAGGTTCCGTAGTTGGGATGAATTTATCCCCAGAACAAAATTAACATTGTAGTTGAAAAACATTATCCTCCATATATTCTAACTGCAAATGTAAGTTTGTACGCACGATATTGAGTGATTTACCGTGTTATTTTAAGCCCATAGACTTCCCTGCAATCTAAAAGTATAGAACTATTAACAATAATTATTTTTAAATTATAGGCTCAGCAGTTTCGGAGATAAGTTTAAACGCCAAACAGACGAGGCTTATCCACTTAGCAATAATGAATGTATGCTATTGTAGAAAGGATAGCTGCTGTTAACTTCCTATTTTCATTATCCGTCCCCCGACGCGACGACGCTTGGATCAAAATATTACTTATAACTTATATTAAACTTAAAGGTCCAATACATATATTTTTTAACTTAGTGGAGGTTTTTGATTTTTTAAATTTTTAATTTAACTTTTGTTTCCTTCTTTTTTAGCTTTATATTTCCGTAGGAGGGGCAGATTTGATTTTGCTTTAAAGTACATAGATAAACCACAATATACGTTTGAATTATTTGAGAGTAGACGTTGGCCAACGGTATGGCACCGTACCAGCTGTAACTCTTACAATGAGTAAACCTTATTAGTAACATCAAATCTGCGCCTCCTCCGGACTGATGATTACAAATGTTTTTTTCTGGTGACGTGACCTCGTAAATTAATATCGTGGAATCGTTGTCTGATGGTTCTTTAATAAATTGAAGTTCCCGCTTCCTGGGAGAATTCTCTAATTCCTCTAACAATGATCATGGAATTGATTTTGCGCTGGCGCACTATTCGTCGAAAATTAAGAAAAGTTTTATCTATTAATGACGCCCAGACCGAGGTTCTATCTGCGTAAAATCATAACAAAGAGTGAGTGCAATAGTTCTAAAATTATTATTTTAGAACTATTGCACTCACTCTTTGTTATTATATTAAAGAGTGAGTGCAAGAGTTCTAACTCTTTTTTACTATTGTCGAACCCCTTCAAGCCTAATTTTAAATAATTTTCCTACAGCAATAATATTTTTAAAGTTATTCATACACAAACAATATTTTCTTCTTTCTTCTATGATAAATTTTTGCCTAGAAACCATTATTTTTTCAGAATGAAGTTAAAAGCCCATTGTCAATATCTAATTTGAAAAACATTGATACTTACTATTGCTAATTTTTTTATTTTAATGGTACAAAACAAACGAACTTGTATTAAGACTGTACGCATAAACAATAAAAAAAAAGCTATTTTCTGTATTTTTTTTTTTCAAAAATTTTGGATAAACAATTTCGGAGATAAGGTGGGCAATGGTCGTCAATTTTATTTATTTATGTACACACAAAATACTTGACAGGGCAATATATTAACATAGAAGAGCACAAAGTTACTGCTTATTTCAATAGAAACTTCCAGCAGTCCTGCGAGAGGAAAGTTGTATAAGAAAGGTAGACACAGTGTGAAGAAAAGTTATCAAGAAAATTTTCTGTAATACCTTTAATCTTTTTATTTAAAAATTATTAAAAAAATATATTTGAGATCCTCATAACACGCCCTTTCATTTGATTTTTCATTTTTCATTTTCGTTTTCTTATTTGCCCCCTAAAAGTAACCCCCATAGTGTTACACGTTCGTGTTTGGGTCACAGATATTCATATGTCGATTTGTTCCGAATCTACTGGAGATTCGGGCAAATCGGCTGTGGCAAATAGACCGACAGGCAGAAACGAGTGATCCTATAAGGGTACCGCTTTTTTCATTCGGACGTACGGAACCCTAAAAAGCATGTGAAGTGCTTGTCGGTAGGCTATCGGTGGCTGTGGCTGGTGGCTCGTTTGCGCCTAACCTAACCCGTATACTTATCACATTTCGTTCAAGTCAGAGTGGAAAGATTGATACGGAAGCCTCGGTTAGATGAGAAAAGCCAGGCTTAATTCTTCAGGGAAGAGAAAATTGCACTTTTTACAGGTTTTTATTTATTTAACAATTTATGTACACACATATAAACAGACAAGAAGAAAGGAACAGAAAAATACGTACAAAGGTGATGCTTATTTCTAATGAAATCTCTTCCAGCATACCTGCGATAGGAAAGTAGATATAGAGATGTAGACAACGTGTGTAAGTGTAGAAGAGAAAAAATAAAATACATATAATCAAAATAGCTATACCCTAATATAAATACTAATAAACATACAATAAGAGAATATACTTACATACATACTTCCAAAATAAATATCACTCAAATATATACTTAGAACTACAATGTAGTGGAAAATAATAAATACATAATAATATACAACTATGACGAACCGGAAAGGTAGTGATCCTTTACTCTTCTTTTAAAGGCTGCAACAGTTTGGCCGTCCCAGTTGTGGCAAAGTCAAGGAAATAAATTGTTTAGCAAATTGATTACCGATTTAAATTGTCCTTATGATGAAATCACAACTGTCATTCTTTCACAATTGAAAGAAATGGCTATAACACGGCGATTTGGCGTAGTGTGTCAAGTTGATAATCAACTAATTTCCCTGAATGTACGTTGTTTTAAGGTTTTTGTTCGAAATTAGGTCAGTGGTTAAGCGAGAAAGATGGATAGGGCGATCTATTGTCATTTAAAAACTTAATTCCAACAAATCTTCGTTTAAACTTGGGTGAGGGCAATCTTTTTTGTGCCAATGGAAAGTAAAAAGTACGTAGTAAGTATTTTCTTTATGTGTTTATTTTTATTTATTTATCTTCTCTATCTTATCTTCCTACATCTACCATTACAGGATAAGCCAATGCGATAAATGCGCCTAAGTGCCCATGTAGGTTTATGTGAAATCAACTATTTTGATTTTGATTATTTGATTTTGAACTGTGGTTACAACCAAGATGTTGGTCAACATGAATTTAGGTCTTGAACCTTTTGAGATGAAACGCTTTTTTATTTCAGCAGCATTTTAGCGCCCATCTTGCTGATTGATGACCGTTTCACTTAAAGGCTCGCGCAGACTGGCGCGATATCGCGGGCGCAACAGGCAGCGCGACCCATGTCGCGCCCGCGATATCGCGAAGGTCTGCGCGAGCCTTAAGGCTCCGTGCACAAAAAATCTATCAGTGTCAGTCACAACACCTATAGTTTATTTCGCCGTTGATTTACTTAATGAAAATATTGTATAATCATTAAATAAAATTTTGTTTATATTTGAAGGATGGCGAAGACTAATATATTTTAAAATTTCTTGATATGATTTGCTAAATAATAGGAAAAATATATTACTGACTATATAAAAAAAAAAAGGTTTTTCAATATTATTTCTCTGCTATATTTTGTATGGCAGTTGAAAAAAGTGGTTCAGCCATATGCAAGTAGACCTTAAAATAATGTTGATGATATTTTTTAATGTTCAAAATTAAAAGTAGTTTCTTGTAGAAAGATTATCAAACGCCAGGCTGCTTGTACACGCTATGAAAAGTCACCGGGCCTACTACGCAAGAATTCGTGTCGTTTCGACATATAAACTGTGTATACAGAGAACGCAACAACACTTCTTCCTCGGGGAACATTTTAACGCAGACTGGCGTGTGTAACCCATATTGATTTAAACAACATTTCCAGCAGCATTCTCGCCGTTCATCAACAACGTTGATCAACTGTTGCTAAACAATGTTTACCATGAATACGAGGCTTTAATAATAAATATAATAATACCAGCCTATAACTGTCCCACTGCTGGGCAAAGGCCTCTTCTCATACAGAGAAGGCACGAGCATTGATCACCACGCTTGCTCAAGACGGGTTGGCGATTTCAGACTTATATTAACTATAAGTCCAGGTTCCCTCACGATGTTTTTCCTTCACCGATGTCAGTAATGTCCAAGATAAACTCAGAAAGTACATATGAATTGAAAAAGTCACATTGGTACTTGCCCAGATTTGAACCCACAACCTCATGCATGAGAGGCGAGGCCTTAACCAACGGGCCATCATGACAATACGAGGCTTTACTCTTTTAAAAATAATTCACTTTTACAATGTTTTCAGCTGATGACAGCCGTTTTATATGGATAACCAAGTTAATTTTATAACATTTAACTCTAGGAAGCTGGAGTTTCAAATGTAAGTTACGAATATGACGTTGGTGGTGGGGATATAATGTATTCCTGGCTTTTACCACTTTCATTTAAGCACCCATTATTCAAATGTGAATCGTATAAAAATGGTTCAATTTTCTAAGGTGATACTTTCCCAGGCTAACAGAAGTTCCTGCATAGCTGAATATGATAATATTTTACGAGTTTCATTTTCATACAGTCAACGTAGATTCTTTTAGATGGGGCCTATGACCAACTGTGGACTGTGTGATAAAGCCACATTGAAGATGATAATGAAGGCTAGAAACGGGAATGCATCTGCATAGAGAATTAAAAAATAACACCTACTATTACGATATAAAGAAGTATTCCCGTTTGAGCACTTATGCATTGAGCACCAAAGGTATTCTCATTTGAGAAAACCTTTGGTGCTTAATACATAGGTGCTCACACGGGAATACTCCTATATAAAGAATAAGATACAGCTGTGTTATAATATAATATAATGAAAACTTTCTAATAAGACAGGTAATTGAAACAGGCGAGCTTTCGCCAAGATTTTCAATATTTTTATCACTTAGAAAAATGCCTGTTAACAAACAATAACCAATTTCCGTAGATCTTTTGTCGACAGTAAACAAGGTACAAATAATTCCTTATTTTGTTCCAACTCTATGCCCTTTAACAGTCAAGTAATACTACGAAATAAGAAAAGATTAAAATAGAATATTGAAAGGAAACGAACCTAACAACTTTATGAAAATAGACTTTGAATAAAATTCTCGACGATGATTCGAAATATTTGAACTTAAGAGACTTTTGAGTTTGTTTCAGGTTTGCTTAAAGAAGTAGGATAGGTATTGTAGAGGCTTTAACCTGAAATCGTATTTGCATGTAACCTACGCGAGTCTTTTATAATCTATCTTTTCGCGTGTCTTACTGCCAAACACTTTACACGTGCAGCCTGTGGATTAACTACACACTTGGGTCATACAATGCCCTACGTGTTCAACACAACAACGCGTTTAGGGTGCTGCTGGGGCTACCACGATTCTGCAGTGCTTCGATTATGTTCGCAGGAGCGTACACTGATGGGTTTCATGCTCTAATAAGGAAGCAGTGTGCGTCGCTGCTGAGTCGTGTTAGGTCCAGTAGCAACAGCATAATAAGCGTGTTCGTGGACAGGTGGGACTCTCCACTGCTGCGCCACTGGATACGTTTACATACTGTTTTGTGATTTGTTTAATTTTTATTAGTTATATTAGTTAAGATAATGTGTGTGTAATATGGAAATTTACTTTCTGAAATAAATGTTTATTATTATTATTATAAATTCGAAACAAATAAATATTTGTTTCGTATTTATAAAAGATTCGCAATCGAATCGTATTCGATCGACTCGATTTCGAATTTAGGACCGATTTCTCAATCGCCTGATAACTTTTATCTCAAGAATAAAAATGACGTTTTGACATATTTTCTATGCAAAAGCTGTCAAACTGCCATATTTATTCCTCCAATAAAAATTATCTGACCATTGAAAAATCAGCCCTTATATTTAGAAGAGAAGAAAAGATGAGGGTCGGCTGACAGGGCAGACACGCCCATGTCGCCCATGTCATGAGATAAAAATATTAGAATGTAAAAATATTTAATGATAATCCCAAATTTTTCGAGATAAATCATCAAGTATTTTATTTATTCCGGTACAAAAATAATATAAAAATTGACGAGTGTAATGTAAGTTCCTGAATAAAGATCATTTTATAAACGAAGAGTAGTGTAGCTTCGGAAACTGCAAAAGTCTTCATCTCGGGTATGCATGCATATTGCATGTGTTTACCTGAACAACACACAGACTCCTGTGGACCTAGCTAGCACGACTGCGCAAAGAAAACGTAATGTAAATTCGAATGATTTTAAGATTGAAAATACTCTTTTCACACATAATATTTCGTATCATATCGTCTTCTACGATGTCTTTCTCACCGTTCTGGCTTCATTCATTCCTCATTCTTTGTCCAGACGGTCTTTCTTTGGATTGCGCTCCTTCTGAACATCAGGACGGTAACCACCCGGTTATCTTTTAAGGTGAAGGCACGTGAACATATTCGTGACAAGTTGGCAGAATCATCACAACCCTGATTTTCGAGATTCGTTTTCTCCTCTAACTATCGTTATTTCTCCTGAAAAAGTTTATTCTGTATATTATGTACGTATTAATATACGTATTTATTCTTTTTCGACTTATCTATCCCATTTTTTTTTTTGTTCGCGAAATTATCAAATAACTTCTCCCGCTCTGGGCGGAGCGAGAGGGCGTGTCAGACTTGCTGACTAAAACCCACCCGTGTTCCTTCAGTTGCCTTTGTGTGCCATGGCCACGGTATCCCTTTTGGACAAACCCGCAACCCAGGCAGTTACCGGTTCTGGCGGACCCCGTCAGTGCGCGCTGACATCTTTTTGAAGCGCGCATGGAACACAACGCGCCGTCGCGTCGACCCGGGCCTGGTCCTTATCGGACGACGAGCTGCTCATAGCTCGCCGTCCGCAAGCCCGCGCCTACGTTTGCCGGGAATCGGCTACGGATTCCCGCCGCCCAGGAGTTATCTATCCCCTATGTTGCACCTGCCATGTTTTATCTCTGCATCACCGTAAGGTTGACTGGTAGAAAATGCCTCAGGCATTAAGACCGTACAGTAGAAGATTGTACAGTATTTTTTTTTTTACTTGTGCATAAAGTTTGAATAAATAATTAAATCAATGTGATACTGTGTTAAAATTTTAAATCAAAATGCTACAGGATAGTCGTATTTTCGATTCAAAAATCGTTCGAATTTACGTAAGGGCGCACCCTCACCGGAGCATTCGCCTGTAATGTAACAATCCAAGATTCGATTTAGAGCATTATGTTACAATACTGCCTCACTGACTGACGAGCATGAGCTTGAAACAATCCAAGATTCGATAAGATTCGCATTCATGTTACAAGTTGTATCTTAGCTGCCACGGATTTTTTTTTAATTATTTTATTTTGTTTCTATTTGTTGTACTTACTCTGGACGCTTTTAACGTGTAAGATTTTTTATTTTTTATTTTTACATCGTTCTCACGTTTAGTTATAAATTCAACATTATAGATGTAACTAATATTTGTATAACAATTTAATTTAAAAGAGTGTCCATGGAGTTTCTTGCCCGTTCTTCTCCATAGGTACCTACGCTTTGGAATGGGCTGGAATGTAGCTTAATTTTTCTTACTGACCGACTCCTTGACAATTCAAAAGTACCTGTAAATGGTTTAATTGAAATAAATGATTTGAGTTTGAGTTTATCACGGTTGCTCCCACTCGCTACTGTTATATTACAGGAGAATGGTCGCGGTGAATGTGATTTTACAAATTATATCATTACAGGTTGCGCACTATAATGCTCGGTTTTCCTCACTCATTGATGTAATGCTCGAATCTGAACTGTTTATATTATAGGCGAATGCTCCCGGAAGGAGCGCCTTTACGTTTACGTCGTGCGTTTGTGCTAGTCTCAGCTAGATGTAAACTCTGAAGTACACGTTCTCGTAAGACAATATGAAACTTTTGAACTCCACGTTGTTGACTTACATTAATTTGCTTGAAAGAAAAACTTTCTATGTATGGAGATTGACCAAAAATTATGTTTGAAAAATCTGTTTGACATTTTCATCGTGACAAGTGTCAAAACCGTTAAAAACATGTTTTTCAGTTCACAAGGTTTTCGAATGGAGGCTTGGTTATCTCGTGATCTGCGATGTCAGGAGGATCAAGCAGGCTGTCACGATCCTGAACTTTTGTGAGGCCCAACAAGAAACGGTACATGATAAATTAGCTGTTACTGTTACTTCATTAATCTTTCAACACGGTTCTACGAAGCGATTCGGTTCATACGTAACAGCGATTTTATATTCGTTTCAAGAGGCGATTTGGAAGGCGTAGTAGGGACCTATTCTTGTATCGTATCTCGAGTCCTTTGGTTCCCGTAAAAACAAATTGTTTTAGTCCTCATGAAGTCCTATAGGCTATAACACATGGCATGCGATGGGCATTTTAGGTATTGTTTGTGTTCATGAATTGGAGCAATTAGCCTATCCTGCTCTGTAAATTAAAGAACATTATGTCTTTGGTATAAAAAAAAAGATAATACAGAGAATTTTCCATTTTCAGATGTATTTTCTGCATAGTACCGTATCATGTGAGAATCGTTTTTTAATCTTTGAATTTATGTGTGGTAAACTCATATCCCGAATAAATAAAAATAATTAAGTGAGCAGAATCCTGTTGAATGACAAATTATTACCGTCCACTAATCAGAAATCAGAAATCAGAACTACTTACTGAACATGAGTATTTCAATATTCATACATGTGGAAGCTTGTAATTAGCAAATGTCAAAACTTATTCAGGATATTCAAGATTGTTATTAGTCTGTAAATATCTTTAAAATTAAATAAATAATTATATAACTTCATTACAATAGAATTAGTTTCAGAATGCATCATTTAGTATCGCAATTGATTCTATGTAGCAATTGAATAAACCACCGCATTTGTTGAGAAAAAATAAGTATCTGAATAGGCAATTGCCAGCATTGAAAAAGTCACTAAAGGTATTATAAAAAGGGTAAGGTCGTAAATAGGGTAGCCCTTGAGAGGATTACCTGTTTGACACAGAATACCATTAAAATCTTTTTGTGTCGAGTTGACGGAGAGCTACTTAAAAGGATTACATTTTTAGGCATAACATTGCGTAGTTACCGAATAAATTTTCACGTAAAAACTTCGTTTCTAGTAAAACTTTGGGATGGCTTAGCTTAGTACCAACTTGCTGCGCTTAACTCGGTGGAACGCAGAGCTAAGTGGCTCATTGGCGACGTAAAACTGGTGGATGCCAAGCTTCACAGCTTGGCTCATCGCCGCAAGGTTGCCTGCTTGTCGGTCTTCTACATATTGTACTTCGGCGAGTGTGCCCATGAACTCCACGACCTCATTCCACCACCGGCCCCCTTCTACCATCGGACATCTAGACGCACTGCAAGTTACCACCCCTACCTAGTTGATATTCCACCAACTCGCACTAAGCGTTTTCAAACGTCTTTTATAATGCGCACAGCAAAGGAGTGGAACTCTCTGCCTGCGTCTGTGTTTCCGAACGCATACAACCCTAATCTATTCAAAGTGAGAGTGAACAGGCTTCTTCTGGGTAAGCTCACTCCATCGTCGACTTTGTCTCTGTCACCCAGACCTAGACTAAAGTCAAGAGCAAACCTATAGTAAAAAAAAAAACTACTTAAAACAATAATTGCAAGATAGTCCACCAAGTACAGTAAAAAATGTACATACTCGTTATTTCTCGTAAAATATATTTGTGGTAATCAACAAACAACTAAAAACAACCTACAACTCAAAAGTTGTTTGGTTAACATTTTCTGACGGGCCAAGATTGGATAGGCCTACGTAGACAAGAAACATGTACACAGTCGCTCTTAATTTATATTTAAAATGTAAAATATAAGCATAATACTGTAAAATATGTACCTAATAGCCAGGAGGGATGGGCAAAGAATAGCTGTGTGTTGGTAGTATCAGTCATCGTGTGCCCGACATTCGTTGCTATAACTGACAGACATCAATCTCTTTATTTTATAATATACATACCTTGTTCAGTTTTATTAGATTTCTCTAAAGTTTTCATCCAAGAATTCAGAAGCGTTTTGGAGTGGATACTAATAATAGGGAGATAGGTACTTACCATGTGTATACAAAGGCGACACATGGAACTTGACGGCAGCTGAGCAAGCTATGGGGCCAGCGCCGCCTCCTAGCTGCAGACCGTGGGACAGCACTTGCACGATAGTGCCAACCACGGTAATGGTCCATCCCCACCCGCCTTCGGGGTAGTACCGGCGAGCGAGCGTGAGAGCCGCGCGCGCCCGCATCGCAGCCGCCGTCTCAGCACCCACTGTCGCGCCAGCACTCGCACACCTACCGCACCAAAACACTTTAGACACCATAAACAAAACCCATCTACCAGCACATAACCAGTAGACATTCCCTTAAAAACTTCATCTCATACACATTACACACTGCACTAACCGTCGAAACTGAGCCACTTCACGCGCCGCTTCATATCCTACACTTTTAGAACGACCCCGGTTTTGTTTGCACTTTTTCGGAAGTTTAATTCTATTGCCACTAACGCCACACGTGCACAACAAGTCCTCAGGACGTAATCTAGGAGCTGGCTGGTACTTTGGTGTAAATCTTTCACGGCAATCACATTCTGGAGTCCTCCATGACAATAGACGCTGCAGTAAGGATCGCCGTCGATGCGCCGAGTACTTTCCGCACTCGATTGTATCTGTTTGGCCTGTATCCAGAAGGAATGTCGTGCAACGATTGCTTTCACGGGGTCTAACTTCGACTTGTCGGTTTTCATAAGAAATTCTCTTTTGTCCATCTCTACCATGGCATGCCACAGAAGGGCCAACACTTTGTGATGCGCATTCGTTATCTTCACAATTAATTTGTTGGCCGTTTGTGGGTGCGAATCCATTTTTTATTTTCTTGACATCCGTGTGAAGGGATTTCCAAGTGGCGATAACTTCCTCACGCGCCGGCGTGTCACTGAAATTAGGGACGGTGTAAGAATCGTGTATCTTTTCCCCCGGTCGGCCGTTGTCGGGATCTGACGAGACCGGCGCCACCCGGAGTCGCGTGGGCAAGCTGTCAGACCGGCGAAGCGTCATTGTCATTTAGATTTGGAGGTCTCATTTTTAAAGCACAGCTATTCATGTATTGTTCACTTTCACAGATTACACATTTGCAAAATCCACGAAACGTTATCTGAAACAAGGAAGAAAATACATAGTTAGCAAAATAGGATAATGTGTCAAGAATATTAGTTACGAGAGAAAACTTTTTTGGGATATCTCAAATTTTGCGACGTGACATGCGCTAAGATAACGACTTTGTAGTCTTATTTTGGGAGTAAATCATATTATAAATAGGAAAAATAACCCTGTCTAAATCTCATATAAAAGGCTGCTTTAGTAGTACCTAAGGTAAGATAATGCTCCGCTATTAATATTCTCATGAAATATTCATAAATTCACTAAATGTTATGTAAATAAGGAGATTTAGGAAATTGAAGGCAATAGTCCGATAGCTGAAAGAGATTCGGTAATGTTAAACATTTGTGTATCCGAATAATCCCGGGATGATTAATGATGGTTGTTATGGATTTGAAAAAGACAATTTTGAAGAGAACCAAACCGAGAGAGAACGAGGTGATTCGGCAGAGAACCAAAGTTGTCGATATAGCTCACAGAATAAGCAAGCTGAAGTGGCAATGGGCCAGCCATATTAGCTGTAGAACCGATGACCGTTGGGGTAGACGTGTTCTTGAGTGGAGACTGCGAATCGGCAAACGTAAGGTAGGACGTCTGGGACGTAAGGTAGAACGTAAGGTGGGGTGGCTGGTAGCAGCTGGATGAGAGTTGCCGAGAATCGAGCTGAATGGCGTGCAATTGGTGAGGCCTATGTCCAGCAGTGGACTGCTATAGGCTGATGATGATGATGATGAATTTTGGAGCAATTATTCCAAACGATGCAGTTCTTAAAAGTGCCAAATAAAACTCTTGAGGACTATAAATTCTGTCTAGTATTTAATGTAATGTGAACGGTCAATGATGGCTTAGAACAAGATATCAATTCGGGACGTTTGCCAAACAATTAAAAGCAATAGTTTGTTAGTGATACTGATCTGATGAATAGTCTTCAAGTCTCTTTAAATCTTGAACTTTAATTGCTGATTCGTCCTGATGTACAGTCGTGGATTTATGGGATAATGAATGTCTCTTTGTGATACTAAGCACTTCGATTAGTAAGCGAAATGCTCTAAAATAAAACAGAGGCAATTTATCGAACATTCGTACAAGTTTTGTTTAAAAGTTACAATGTTGTCCATGTTGAAAAGTGATCCTGAAAATACAGCTTTTGCAGTGGTTTTTAAGTCTCCACATTTTTAAAGTTTGGCGAATTTCCAATAAATCAACGATGGTTGGTGGTGAAAACTTTTGAAAACAAAGAGAAAATTGAAGTCTTTCCAGAGACAATAAAAAATCAATCTGCCTAGCCTTTTCCCAAGTATGTTGGGGTCGCCTTCCAGTCTAAGCGGATACAGCTGAAAACCAGTATTTTACATGGAGCGACTGCCTATCTGACCTCCACAACCCAATAACTGGGTAACACGATACCCCTTGGTAAGACTGGCTGTCAGACTTTTGGGCTTCTGACGACCCGTAACGACTGTCAAAGATCCAGGAATGACAGCCGGGACCAACGGCTTAACGTGCTTTCCGAGGCACGGAGGAGTCTCGGTATGTAAAGATGGTCACCCATCCACGGACCAACCCCGGCAAGCGTAGCTTAACCTGACGGATCGACCCGTGCGGCTGTTATAACTTAGCCACGAGCTCCTCGTCTTTCCAGAGATAATAATAAGAAGTAATTTTGAAAAAAAAAAAAAGGGGTATGTACGGTGGCCAGCACATAAGGTTATACGAAACTGACAAATTCTCCAAACGATTTCAAACCTTAAAATGTTGATGGTTAAGTTCAAAATCGAATGAGAAAATTTGACAGTTTGTGGTAACTTATGTGTTGTACAAGTCGGACCACACATAATGAAGGGTTCCCGTAATTGAAATTTATCTCAAAAACAAACGAAACATTGTAGTTGAAAAATATGTTTTCCCGAATATATAATTCCTTCTAGTTCTTCCTATTCTAACTGCAAATTATGTAAGCACAATATTGAGAGATTTACCATGTTATTTTAAGACCATAGAGTTCTTATAGGTTTTCCTGTAATCTGTAAGTAAAGAACATTTTCTGTATTATTTCTTTCAACATTTTTGCTCAGTAGTTTCGGAGATAAGAGTGGTAAATTGTCATCAATTTCCTTAACAACTTTAAAAGTATAAAATTATTTCCAAATTAAAAAGAAAATATATCTGAAATCCTTACAATAAGCCCTTTCATTTGATATGTCACACGGTAGGTACACTTAACAAACCTTTTTTTTTTTTGAGTATGCACCCCAATAGTGACCCACGTATACAAAATTCATTTATTTACGTTAAGTCCGTATTTGGGTCACAGAAGTTCATATTTGTACCAAATTTCAATATAATCGGCCCAGTATATTTGGAACAAATTGGCTGTGACAGAAAGACAGACAGACTGACAGACACACGAGTGATCCTATAAAGGTTTTGAATTTTTGAGGTACGGAACCCTAAAAAGGATCTGTTACAAATAATAATAATAATTATTATTATTTATTCACGAAACATAAACATTCACAATAAATATTACAACAGAAAGGTGAGCAAACTTAAGTATATACCGGATGACTTTTTTTACCGTCTCGAAAAAAATTGGGTATACTAGGTGAACGGAGTAGAAGCCTATGGCATAGCAATTTTTTTTTTTTTTTTTTTCAGAAATAAAACTAAAATAAAAGATAAAAATATTGAAATTTGGGTGCGTATGATTTAAATTTAAATATTATTTATCGTATTTATTTATTGAATTATATTTTTTGTTAAATTTCTGTGTTTATTGTTATAGTATGATAAGTTTAATTCAAATGTGTGGTATTTATCCATAGATCAATTTCTTTCTAGGTTAAAGAAAAAATAATAAAAACTATGCCATACGCTTCTACTCCGTTCACCTAGTATACCCAAATTTTTACGAGACGGTAAAAAAAGTCATCCGGTATATACAAAATTGAATGCAAAAGGTAGGTAGTGGGGTCGAAGGTCCAAATAGATTAGGTACCATGCCCCCCAAGCTAGGAAAGTCCTGTATCTTGGGAGGCAGAAACAATACAACCCTGCTCGTTATTTCTGATTAATTACTTATAACCTATGCAAACTCAAACAAAATATTCAGAACGTTGACGAGACAGTTTAAAACAAACGTAAAAAAACGTCTGTAAATTGAATGGGAACTAACACTATAATGAGGGGTTGAATGTTAGAACTTTTCAGACGTCATTTCATTCTGTTGGCCATTCATTCAGTCGGTAATTACATGCGCGGATTCTTTTGTTTTCCTCGCTTTGGCAGACAATTGAATTTCAAATCTTTTTGGTATCCTCGGATGATCCCTAGACAGTCTTCTATCGGTGGCTTTTATAGTAAATGCTCAACTAGTGCTTGGTGTATGGTAATGTGTCTGGGCTATGAATTTTAGGAGTGATATGCATCGATCTAGTAATAGCTTTACGTTTTGAGGTAGACGGATTTTCACGGGCAGCTTAGTTTGATGTGTTAGGTATTTGTTTTTCATAAATTTTTATGACAAATATGATACATACGTGACAAAATGTGATGAGACTACTTAATGAACTAAACTTAAGACCAATAAATGATTGTGAAAGATACTTTTTGGACTTGCCTTTCTGGATCAGAAACATAGACCGACCGACCGACTGTAGAGAGTGAAACTGTGTGATAGGCTTATGTATGATACATTGAGATTTTAATAAGTTTCGTTAGTATATTGCAAGACATCTTGCGCAAAACTTTTTCAAAATACTTTACTGAAAAAAATGCACTCCAATCAAGTTACTTTTTAGCTTGATCGACGATATCTTGTTTAGATTAATCAAAATCTTAGTTAAGTTGATCATCACGACATGATTGCAGCAATACTAATTCAAATGAATGAACGCTCAAACAAGTTTCTCCATTACCCTTAACATGACATCATTGTAGAAGAGCTAAAAAAGAGACGAGTTATTTTTTTTTTTACTGTAACACAGTAAGTTAGTTAAGCATTTTGATTACTTCAATAAAGATCATTGAAACTTTAATCTAATAATCTTGGTTGGAGCATTGTTTTGACTTGATTGCTGCAAATAGGTTTCGTGATAACTCCAATCAAGATCTTGTTTCAAATCTCAATCAAATAAAAGTAGGTAGTAGCTGTGATCATTGTGCTTGATAGGCTCAGATGCAAACAAGTTACTTAGTCAATCTAAACAAAATCTTGATTGTGGCAACTACTTTTTTTTCAGTGTAATGAGACTACCTATTGAACTAAACTTAAGACCAATAAATGATTGTGAAAGATACTTTTTGGACTTGCCTTTCTGGATTAGAAACATAGAGTGACTGTAGAGAGTGAGACAGTTTAATTGGTATACTTATGATACATTGAGGTTGTAATAAGTTTCGTTAGTATACTGCAAGACATCTTGCGCAAAACTTTTTCGAAATACTTGTGAAGTTTGTTAAGATTTAAATAATTTTGTTAAAAAAAGCTCTGAGTTAAAATACTTTATGAACATAGTTTCATAAGCGCTTAGACGTATTTAAGTCAGATTTTATCCAGTGAAAATTTTATTAAATGAATGTTTTTATGCATGCTCTCATATCGAACTGATTCCCGAAATAAAATCAAATTACATGGCAAAGTTTCGTCGTCAGCAAATAGATGTGGGAAGTAAATCAACCTTAAATGTTGGTACTTAGTAACAGTTCGTAAGTCCCTATTATTTTGAAGCTTAATTAATCCTTCGTTAATCTGTGTCATTGACACCACGTTTCACGACAGTTAGGTCCATAAAAGTTAACTGCTTCGAACCAACGGGAGAAAGAGCCAGTAACTATATTTTTATCAGCATTCCTTATTCAAAAAGTGTTCTAAATAAAATCATTAATCGTGTGTTCAGTAAAGTGAAAAGAGTGATAATAGTGAAATCGCTGCTAATTTCGTTTGGGAAAGATAAATATTTATTATTTCAACAAAACGCGCTGTTATCCACAATGGTGTTCTGACTTTGATTAATTCAGATATTCAAATCTCAATTTGGGACAACCGCCGACCTCATCAAGCATTCTTCCTTATGTTACTAGAGTAATGACTCCGTAATATTCCAACTTTAATTCGTTGTAGAAGTTAAATTATTTATTTCCCGAATGTAATTTTGGTTGGGTTTTGATGTCCATATAAGCTTGCACATCACACATCGATACGTTTTTTGTTCCACCGTGAATATTATTTAATGAATCTACATAGTGCTTTGATTTTCAGTTCAAGCGTTTTTCATCAAATACTGTCAATCAACAGCCGTGTGTATTTTTAGACATTTTCCATTTTCAGTTATCAATCGTTTTACAATCACTAGGTAGGTATACTATTTTAGGCTCAACGGTTGGCTGAAGTCGAATTAAAATTAAATCTTTTCAAAAACTATAGGTCCTAGAAAAAAAAAAAAAAAACTATTAAAACCCTCGGAAAGCTGTGGTTAATACATATATATTAAATTTGTTCGACTTGCTGCAACGTGACTTCGGCCTGAAGGAACGGATAAAGCAATTTCGCAAGTTGATTGACTGAATTCTGTATGCAAACAAAAATGATGGAATTCCGCGTTTATTTAATGATAAAGTATTTATCGGACGGACTTTTAAATAAAATGATGACAAAGCTTCTAAAGGCTATGTATATAAATTAATTGATTTTATGAAGTTAGTGGTAAAGTTGTGGGCTATTCATCGATGAAGTCTGGAAAACATCTGCGTGGGTAAAGACAAGCATCTCCTCCTGGTAATAATTTTGTAGACAGCTCGCCACCCACGCTTCCTTTAGATTCCTTAATTAGGAACTTTTGGCAAGAAAGATTTAGATAACGTCAGCAAATTATTGGATCTAAACATGTTGGAAGATGTTTATGTGTTAAATATAAAAAGAAAGCAATTTATAGGACATGAACTGTCCAGCGAAGTGGACTATTAGTTAAAGTCACGGTGGAGAAAACTCGTTAATGAAATGGTTAGTTCGTGGATTAACGCTAGATTTAAACCAGAAATAGATTTGGAATTTTATCGGATACTGTATCTTTTTTTACATCCAACACCGATGATATACTTAGAACTATTATTGTAATCGTTATTTTTAGTTCGTTCTTGCAAACTGACATCAATCTTTTTTTCGTAAGTTAATATATTGTCAACAAGATCCTCATTACTGCGGCTGGAGTTCAAGGCTGGTTTGGGAGCTATTTATCTCGGCTCTCGACTTGTATTATGTCTATAAATTACTTATGGCAACTTAGCCAAAACCGAAACAAGTAATTTTATACTGATCGTTTGTAAAGGTTACACAAGTTCGTTCTTCCGAACTTCTGAATTTATTCCTTTGGGACATTGCGATATTTGTTATTTATTTCTTTATTAATATTACACCTAAAGTAGAGAATTATGATGTTGAAACTATGACTGGAATATCAATATAACTTTCCTAGGTAGAAAACCTACCCTGCGGTATTCTAGAAAAACCTCCGAATGTTATGAAAGAACCGTTTATTTTAATTAGTAGTTATTAATATATTTTGATACCGCAGTGCGGTTTCTATAGTGATCACTAATAATTACGATTCCTTATTACGACAAATGAAAAATTGAACACTTAATATTATTTTTATAAAAATAAGAAAAAATATGAATTATTTAATCGCAGACAATATGGGTGTTACCAGTTGTAAACGTTCGTGATTTAATGTACAGTCTATATTTTGTCTGTTTAGGGCATTCAAATTAATTTTACATTAATCCTAACTATATCTATACTAATATTATAAAGCTGAAGAGTTTGTTTGTTTGAACGCGCTAATCGCAGGAACTACTGGTTGGAATTGAAAAAATTCTTTTTGTGTTGGGTAGTGCATTTATCGAGGAATATTAGAGGCTATATAACATCACGCTACAACCAATAGGAGCGGAGCATAAATGAAAAATGTTTCAAAAACGGGAAAAATTATTCCTTTTTGAGAGCTTCCGTTGCGTGAGCTGCGTAAACGGTTTAAGTTACGCAAATATCATGTATGATGAAATTGTTCCTCACTAAATGTTCTAAAAAAAAAGTCCGCGACAGCATATGTCTATCTTTTAAGATCGACTCACTAAAACCCTTTTTTATGGTAACCAAATTTGTTCGAAATTAATGCATTATTTGCGAAGGAGTTTTATCAACAAAATATTAATCCTTGTCCAAATCAATATGTTATTAATCACAAGTATTTAAATGTAAAAAAAATTGCCCTTGACATCACTTTATTTCAATCAACATCTTAGGAGATATCATAATTTTAAAATAACTCCGTAACAAAATAAGTAGAAAAATTATTACTTATACCACCTCTCTCTCTTAGGTGACGCAGACGTAGTTGCGCGGGTCAGCTATATTATAAAGCTGAAGAGTTTGTTTGTTTGGTTAAACGCGCTAATCTCAGGATGCGACGCGATGGGTGGGCCGAAATTTCACGCGGACGAAGTCGCGGGCAGAAGCTAGTATTTTATAATTTTATAATAATATATAATATTAATATTATAAATGCGAAAGTAAGTTTGTTTTTTTGTTACCTTTTCACACCTAAACCACTAAACCGATCATAAACGGATCAGAAACGGACATAGAAAACAACAAAAATTGTTCTTATATTAATAGATGGCGCCACGTGTCTTCGAATTATGATTGAATTTTAATATTATAGAAACTTTAGTAGTGAGTTAGGAGTTTTTTTTTAAATCATAATTAACGCGAGCGAAGCCGCGGGCAAAAGCTAATACCTAATAAGTACCTACTTATTTAAATAAGATATACCTACAGAAAAATACCTATGTTTTAATAGAACATTTTATGTTATAATACATATACACACATGCCATAACAAAAGTTTAAATTTATAACAAACGATTTGCAATTGCGTAGTGTTAAGTTCCTGGTATAACCACAATGCAAGAACCGGGTTTCCGCACTAGTACTCACATTTCAGCTCTGTTCCTCTAGTCTAAATTGTAGAATCTTGTTAAATCTCCCCTTCATAGAAGGAGCAGATCTTATTAACGTCAAGGCACCGTGAATACGTACAATTTGCCTCAGAATAATAGACTGGATTATATTTTGATCCTAATACAATCTAAGAGATTTCTATTGGATTTATATGAAGTAGATGCTTGTAGGAACTTAACGCTACTTTCCAGACTATGTCAAGTTTTTAGAAAAGTGATAGGCCGCGTCCTAACTGAAAGTGATCGTTGCGCTCTTTTATATGAATACTAGATGCTGTTCGCGGCTTCACCCACGTGGCTTTTTCGAAAATAAAAGTAGCCTAAGTTACTCGTTATAACATATATCTCTAGTTGGTATATCAGTCCAGCCGTTTCGGAGATTAGCCGGAACAAACAGATAGACAGACAGACAGAAAGACAGACAAAACGTTTAAATATTGTGTTTTTTGGTATTAATACCGTATATACTTTATATACCGTATTTAGTATAAAGCTGTTAGTTTGTTACAAACAGACACTTCAATTTTATTTATTTGTATAGATGACCTACTCGTGCGTCAATCAAGTCGGGTTTGTACGTCTTATTTCATACAAACGATTGCGTCGTTCGCGTAATTGCGCGTCGCTTTCGGTCAGTACACGGGGTAATTGTTTTTAATTAAAAGTAAATTCAACATTTTACAAAATAAATTATATAGCATAGGGATCCGTGGTAAATGTCATGAATGGTTCGCATCATACATACAACATAGAGAGCAATTCTAGTGGAATTATAATTTTTTAACCAAAAAACTAACGAAATTGAATTGTTCCGATCCGAAAACATGCCAATTTGGTACCGCTTCAATCCCACAGGGCAGTGTAATAGGCTGCTTCTTATACCTTGTGTTTTGTTTGCGGATGATATTTAGCATTATTATTTTTTGGCATTAAGTCCGCTTATGTACCACTATTGTTGTACATGAAGTTTAAAAAAAAAAAAATACCATTCTCGCCTCATGGGAAACTAACATCAACATATACGATAAACTAAATTCAATACTTGACGCTACAACTCACTGGATGACGGAACATAGCCTAGAAATTAACATAACCGACAATTTTTTTTTTTGGAATATCCAAAAGTGCACGCCTCATAACGCTCGTTTAATAAAAAATAAAAAAAACTTAGTGAGTACAGTTTTGTCAGTTACATATTCGACCAAATACGCCCATTTGTCGTCGTTATAATCAAACTACATTCAATTAGACTGTGATTTCCAATAGGCCTTAATTTATGAGGATACTGAAGAGAATGAAAAAAAATAATGGACTAGATACGTTATGTTTTTCAGCCGTTATCGTGACCACATACATGGATTCATACATAACACACATCAAAAAAAGTTTGTGATCACTAGCATAAGATGATATAATTTTATAAATTGAACTTTATCAAGAAAAATTCTTTGTTGTGTGTTTTCTTTAAATAGAAATACCCTGTTTGAAATTAAAAAAATAAAACAATTTTTTTTTTATAAAAAAAAAAAATAGTAATTAATCATAACGTAATTGTAACAGAAATTTGATAGGAAGAAAAAGACTGTTTAACCAAACTTAAACAACAATTCATTAATAAAAGGTTTATATTCAATATAATATAACTCCTCCACTGGCTCGAACACATTCGGTGATCCTCCTGGGCATGCTGAGAATAAAGTTATCCAGTATTTCTTGGGATAACCTGTCCCATTCTTGAATAGCGGCTTCTCTGATTTCTGGCACTGTCTGGGGACGTGGCTGACGGTTCCAAACAGCTCGCTTAAGAGCATCCCACGCGTGCTCTATTGGGTTTAAGTCAGGCGAGCCGAATCATAATATAATCTACCGTACCTAACAAAAAAGATTTCGATTTTTCAAAGTTATCGCTAACTTTTTTTGATGTGTGTACAGATAAACCGACGTACAAGGATTTTTTTTTTATTTAGCTTTTTCTTTATATTATGTCAAATTTATGTTTTTTAGGAGTATCTAATATTACAACAAAAGTGTTCCTCTTGATATGCGTGAACTCATATTACCCTGAAAGTGCAATATATATTTATATGATAAAAGCAATTTAAGTCACTACGTTGGGAGTAAAGCACTACTTCAAACGCTCTGCGTTATGAGGCGTACAATAATGACAAACATGACAAAAAAAAAAAACTATAACAGTTTTGAAAAATTTAAGTTAGAAGTAGTAAAAAATTCACCCTTTTAGGCCTAGATATAGACACACACATAAATTTGGAAGTCACATATTATACAAAAATGTAAAGCAAAATTATCAAAATTTTCGGGGAAAAAAAAAAAAGAAAAAACTACAGACATTATACTGCGTTGGTAAATATTATGCTTATGCCTATGATGCATGGCTTTAATACGGTGTCACATTATGAGGTAATAGTACAGACGCACCTACACTATTCACCCTACAAAAAAAAACTTTTTAGAATCCTATTAAATAATTAACAAAGGGATAGCTGTAAACCCCACTTCCAGGAATTGGTAATTTAAGCCCTTCCGTGCCTCTACATTTTTGAACTCTGTAAATTTGTACCTATATACCCGGAATTCTATACAAAAGGAGAAGAACTACAAACCAAATTTACTTTAAGTCATAAAAATAGATTAAACATACCTAGATCGCAATTAAAAATGCACTCCTGAAGTACCTATGTCATGTCAATAAAAATATATAATAAGTTATCAGAAAAAATAAGAATGCATTTCAAGAAGATTATTTAAATAAGCATTACATGACTACTAAGTATACAAGAAGTAAATTATAAAATGTTATCTACTGAATCTGTACTAACAATTAATTTATTATCTTAAAAAACAAAAATATAAAATATGATCTCCTATTAAATAAGTGTTTGTAATATTAACCTAAACATTAACTTTATATAATATAAATGTTAAAATAATTTATATTATTAATATTTTTTATTATATTATTATTTATGTTATTGTTATTAAAATTTCATCTGAATTGCAAATCATAAAGGCAAAATTTTAATTTTTAAATTTTGGTTACTACGATTTAGATTTTTAACTTTAAGAAATATGTTATGTATAAAACAATATCTTTTGCTGTGCCCTAAGGTCTACATCGGCTTTTAGCTCTAAGATTTTGTTAACATCTTGTTCTTCCTTGTGGAACGCAAATAAATGAACATGAATATAACCAAATTATAAACAAAAGAAATCTACTGATACCTTTTGCATTTTTACGTTCAAATATTGATTCGGACTAAGAACTACATAATTGTCTTCGTGTTCCCGGCTAGGCTAATCTAATATTCCTAATAATATTTGCAGAAGTTCTTTAAAAGAAAATAATCAAGAAATTCTCGAAGTCTTGTAGGAAGATTCTAAATAAAATTGATAAAACGGCTCTCTAATTAGCAGACGTCGGGTTTAACGCTAATACCCAGCTAGACGAGGCATTTTCTACGATATTATGTACTTTATAATCGCTTTAAAAGATTTCATTTCAAAAGGGACTATGACAGTTACCGCCTCCAAACGTTTTATTGAATTCCAACAAACTAATTGTGAAAGTTTTATACGAATTTAATCCTCATAATACCCATCTTCTCGAAGTGCTGTTGTTATTGAGAATATGATGCAGAAATCCCTATTGTTTTCGTTAGAAAGCATTCCGAACCATTTAATGGAATCGTTCAATAGCTATTGCTGTAAACAAGCTTTACAAAGATAATATGTTGCCGCACGAACTTTAAACGACACAAATAAATGGCAAAACATTGAAACGACTAAAATGGGAAAGGCTTTCCTTTTCTATTTTAGTCTTGTATAAAAACTTAACTTGAATAAAGACATAATAAAACAATGTCTTTACATTGTTCTATTATGTTGTGGCGGTATCGATAACGCCACATGCAAACTACGCATCAAAGACCTGACGTCACAAATCCTACATCGCGCAATCAGAGTTTACCGCGTGACCACAAATTGTCAAATTTTTACTAATACTCGGTGTGCCATAATTATGGTCTGTTACAGTGGTATTATAATTATATCCTTAGCCAATTTCGTATCAGATAATTTAATCCTCCTCATAAGCGATTTATACTCCACCTCACTCACCGATATTACTTTTTTATGGTCATGTGTAACTTTGACAGCTGCAAAAACAATAAAAACTTCGCCTATACTCTCAAGCGGTTATATTAATTCATCCACTCTGCCTAGCCTTTTGCCAACTATGTTGGGGTTGGCTTCCAGTCCAACCGGATGAAGCTGTATTTTACATGAAGCAACCGCCTATAATCCGCGCCGCCGCGTGCTTTGTGGTGTCGGACTAAAAAAATAGCCCACCCCATATGCTCCCGTGGGTGTCGTAAAAGGCGACTAAGGGACTTACTAGAGAATGGGCAGCAGCGTTCTCTATGCATTTTTATCACCATACTGCGATCGCCAACCCGCCTGCAACGCGTGGCGATTTTGGAAAATTTCCCCCCTTTTTGGGGGAGGCCTATGTCCAGCAGTGATAAATGATAAATGATATTATTTCTGTAAGTAGGTTTTTACAAACACTTTTACACGTCAATCATATTTTAAAACTAGATGAGGTCGGCATTTCGTATCTGACTACTCTGAGAAGAAAGACCGAAACAAACTCAGAGGTCACAGTCTCTTTTAAAGTCCAGACATAATCTTGGTCAAATCATGTGGACGTCTTTCGACTGAAATGATGATGATGAACCGCCTATCTGACCTACATAATTACCAACATTTTATAAAGTTATTATCATTTAACATAATAATATAATACCAGCCTATAACTGTCCCACTGCTGGGCAAAGGCCTCTTCTCATACAGAGAAGGCCCGAGCATTGATCACCACGCTTGCTCAAGACGGGTTGGCGATTTCAGACTTATATTAACTATAAGTCCAGGTTTCCTCACGATGTTTTTCCTTCACCGATGTCAGTAATGTCCAAGATAAACTCAGAAAGTACATATGAATTGAAAAAAGTCACATTGGTACTTGCCCAGATTTGAACCCATAACCTCATGCATGAGAGGCGAGGCCTTAACCAACGGGCCATCATGACACCTTTGAACCCATAACCTCATGCATGAGAGGCGAGGCCTTAACCAACGGGCCATCATGACACCAATGACCACCACCACCACCATATCATTTAACATAATCACCCATATTATATTTTATTGATAATTATTTATGTGTTTCTGTATCTTCCCGTGATATCACAGCGGGCCCTCAGAATACCAGCGCGGCGACACTTATTTTTAAATGTCGCAGCATTATACTGAGATAGGAGCCTTTTTGCCTCGTACAGTACCTTCTGTTTTTTTGTTATTTTCTTATTATATAATTTAAATAATTTTTTCGCGTACCGGAAGACGTTGCGTTGGAAAGCCTCCCACAAGGTGGACCGATGACCTTGTGAAAGCCGCAGGAATCCGCTGGATGCGGGAAGCACAAAACCGGTCGAAGGGGCGGTGCTTGGGGGAGGCCTACGTCCAGCACTGGACGTCTTTTGGCTGAAATGATGATGATTATTATTATATAATTTTATACTTTTATAATTGTGTGTTTAGTTTAGTTTGTGATCTACCTGCACGAGTCACAATAAATACTATTTCTTTCTTTCTTTCAATTACTGGGTAACAGGATACCTCTTCATAAGACTGGTTGTCAGATTTTTGGGCCTCTGATTACCAGTAATGGCTGTCGAATATGTACTAATGACAGCCGGACAGACGGAGGGGTCTCGATATCTAATGGATTGTCACCCATCCACGAACAGACCGCAGCAAGCGTAGCTTACCCTTCGATCAACTCGTGCGGCTGTCATAATTTAGCCACGAGCCCCTACATTTGAAATTGGAATACATATTGATATTAAAATACTTCGTCATATGAAGTTGTTTGAAACTGGGGCAAATAGAGTTTTGTGGACACTATGAGGGCAGAAAGCCACTTAATTGCGTACAGTGGACTAGATATGGAGATTTTTACAATATTATGCTCACAGTGAGTCACTATCAATTGCCACATTATTAAAGATATCGTTTTTAAAATGCATATTATTTTGTTTGGTATCCTAACCTAGATACTTAGTATTTTTTGTTATCAGGGTAATATATTTTATGATTTTATTGTATTAATAAAAAGTACTGTTATTAAGTTCTTACTTAGAAGAGTTTATAAATTGTGCAAACAAGTTTAGGTAAGTATTTGATCCATCCTTATACGGGGTGTTAAAGAAATTGCGTGCCATAGCTTCAGGGTGAGTTCATTATCGATAATTATCATGTAGGTAAGTAATTAAAGCATTTAAACAAATAAAATAATTTTAATTCTACACAATTGCTATCTAAAGTTAGTAGGTACTAAATTAGGTTGCTCTTGCTATATTTTTTTCCTGGGTTTCTTTATCGATACTGAACCTTCCCCTAAGCTATGGCATGCAATTTCTTTAACACTCTGTATAATACCAGCCTGTAACTATCTCACTGCTGGGCAAAGGCCTCTTCTCATATAGAGAAGGCACGAGCATTGATCACCACGCTTGCTCAAGACGGGTTGGCGATTTCAGACTTATATTAACGATAAGTCCAGGTTTCCTCACGATGTTTTTCCTTCACCGATGTCAGTAATGTCCAAGATAAACACAAAAAGTACATATGAATTGAAAAAGTCACATTAGTACTTGCCCGGATTTGACCCCACAACGTGCATGAGAGGCGAGACCTTAACCAACGGGCCATCACGAGAACATCCATATGCAACAATCCTAAACTTCTGTTATTCGTAACATTCGATTTGATGCATAGTCCTCACTGATATATAAAAAAGGAAGATTAGGTAGTCGCTCCTCGACGTGGGTCGCATAAGTTACCCCTACCAACCTACCTACCAAAAACCTACTCAAATTTACCCCTATGTCACGAGCCGCACGTATTGTTAATATTATTACGGTATCGGAGGATATATTTGGGCAGAACCTGCCGAAATTCATTCAAATGGCACAAATAATAATTGAAAGAGGTATTGTGTTATAAACATTTGTCAGGTTTATAATTTTGTTTATTATCTAGTATTTATGTATATTTCTTTGTAATTTTACTTACAAGACATTTTATTTATTGTAAATTTGTGTAGACATGTGACTTATAACATCGCCTTGGATGACTCTGTAAAGATGTTATAATTGTGATTTAAATAAATAAATAAATAATAAATAAAGTTATGCCAACCAGCACAATTGACCTTAGTCACAGCACGTTGTAGCACGTTAAGTAAAATTACCGTAATCGTCTAAATAAGCAGCAACAATGCCTTCCTGTGTTTTCAAAATGTGCACAAATAATTCACAAACCAAAAACAAATTCCACGGGATTACTTTCCACTCGTAAGTACATCAAAACTTATATTCTTTAAAATTCTCCTGAATAATATTGCTTTCTAGGTCGCCATTTGTTTCTGAGTTGTTATGGGTACCTACTTAGCAGCGACAATTATTGCTATCTTGTTCCCGCTACAGCCCGCGTCATATTTCGGTGGTTGATGCATGACACACGACATCGGGAAATGTAGTTGTGTGGGTGTGTTTACACGTAATTATTTCTAGTCCAATAATGTATACGTGATATTAGAGCGATGCCTTATCTTCCTTTTTATAAATCAATAGTAGTCTTAGATAGATAGTCTTCCAACTATTGGAGATATTTGATAGAGCTCGCATTCATATCCCATAGGCTACCTAATTCAAGCTTTATTACATTTTCCGACCTATATTTGCTCTCATACTGTATCAGCTATAGGTTTCTAGGAAAAATGGCTCTCAATTTCAGTTGTTGAATGGCTTCTGAGGTTTTATGTACGCGTAAAGCTGAAAGCTAGTCATTCCAGGAAAAACTTCTAGTATTTTATCGACTAATTCAAATACCGAGTTTCTGTTGTTTATTCTGGAAATAAATATGAAACACTAATTCAAGTAATCACATCAAATCAAACCAAATCATTTTTATTTCAGGAATACACCCATATAAAATTTACATCAGATTACAAAATTATTATTATTATTATTCACTAATTACAAAAAAAATAGACAAAACGCACATCCTCTAAAAAACTGCCTGTAATGCCTGTTCCAAAAGTATCAGATGAATGTGTAAACAAATCCTGTTCAGGTCAAATTCTTACCCAATCACTCACTATACTCCATTTATTATAACATTAGACAAATAACTGTTCTTACCCTTTCGTTGTTTCGATGTAAACGTTAATAAACTCCATTATTTCACGATAAATACAAAGCACTGTAATCTATTTACCATTTACATTAAAAAAAATATCTCTAAAGTGCAGTCATTTCAACAATATTACACAATAACTGTCGATAATTAGCCGTTATTTGTCTAATGCAAATGGAAGTAACACATTCATCTGTAGGTATTTAGGTTTCAACTTTATACCACACCACTTTTTCCAACAATTATTGTTACAGTAACATTATTAAGTTTTCATTGAAAAATCATTGACAAAAATCACTACATATTATAAAACAAAGTCCTCCGCCGCGTCTGTCTGTCTGTCTGTCTGTTCGCGATAAACTGAAAAACTACTGCACCGATTCTCATGCTGTTTTCACCAATGAATAGCTTGGTTCTCTAGGAAAGTTTTAGTATATAATTTGTTAAGTTTTTGTATGCATTTTTGTATGAATTAACGATATTTGTTGGAGGTGTCGGAAAAAAATAAGCCGTCTGGGAGCTTTCAACGAAAACGCTGTCTAAACCCTTTGAGATATAACAAAATAATGTATGGTGGGATTATGTATCTTATAAAGGTCTTCAAAAAAGTCCGCGATGGCATATGTCTATTTCTTAAGGATAACATACTATAACCATTTTATTGTCTTTTTGTAGGTATTTGTTTGCCGAATTTTACTCTTGGAAATACGATTACGATAACAATACGCTATAATATCAGTAGCTATTAGCCAAATTATGTTCGTAGATAAATAAGCTAGCTACTTATGTAGTATTTCAAACAGTATACAAGTATATTTATCATAAAAACATTACTAAACACGGCGGCCTTATGATCAAAATTTGTGCATTCCAAAACTTTCGTTACTTTTTCACTGACATATTTATCACTTTTCGATAAACTAACACTCAATACGAAATCTACACGTATTTCTCAGTAATTCTGTATAAGATTCTTAAGATTAAACCTTGATTAAACCGTTTTCTCATTGAATCCATTACTTTACGCACGTATAACCTTGATGAATGTTTACATTAAGCACCGCGCCACACCGCCACACGACCACAGAGTACAGACGTATTTTGTTTTCTTTTTTTATTTCGTTCGTTTAGTGGTGTTCCCGCTAAAATGTCAACCGGTCAAGCATAAGTAGATTAATCGAATTCTACAGCCATATCGTGTTGCAAGTATAAAATAAATGTCAAATATTTCGTCCAATTGCGAACGTGACCCTGAGAAAAGTTATGCACCAATGGTGTTCATTAGACATTTCGAACGTTTTCAGCACAAACGGTGTATCATGCGACATTTCGAAGAATTTCGTTTTGTTTTCACATTGTTGGTACTTACGTGAATTATTTTAAAATTATTATTTGTGTCGCATTTTTATTTCGTGTTGTAATTTGATACAATTGATTGCTTAAGAATTTGAGTGTAATTTCGTGTTTTGATTTTGTGTTTGTTATCTTTAGGTAAAGACTCATTCACGTTCAGAACATAAGTACTTTTATTATATTAAATCATTTGTTTCGGTTTCTATTCACATAGTGAATCACATTAAAATTAATATTAAGTTAGAAATTTGAGATGTAACCTGGGATATGGAAAGGACTTAGGGTACTTTTTTATGCGTAAACCGACATCCACGCGGGCGAAGCCGCGGGCAAAAGCTAGTCTATAATATAAAAATGAATCGCAAAATGTGTTGGTAAGCGCATAACTCAATTTTTTTTTTTTTTTTACGAAAAATTAGGGTAGGGTAGAGTAGGGTAGGGTAGGTAGGTAGGTAGATAGGGTAGGGTAGGGTAGGGTAGGTAGATAGGGTAGGGTAGGGTAGGGTAGGGTAGGTAGGTAGGTAGGTAGGGTAGGGTAGGGTAGGGTAGGGTAGGTAGGTAGGTAGGTAGGTAAGTAGGTAGGTAGGTAGGGTAGGTAGGTAGGTAGGTAGGTAGGTAGGTAGGTAGGGTAGGTAGGGTAGGGTAGGGTAGAGTAGTGGAGTTTATACTATAGCTTTTGACAAAACGAAGTCTGTCGGGTCAGCTAGTTAAGGTTATAAAAATAACCTCAATTGTCCAATGAAAATCATGTTGGAAGCTTAATACGCGAAATACTTATGTTTTTAATTTCAAATAATCAAATTAAAAATACTCAATTTCCAAGTGGCATTATAAATTGGTATCCACCGGTACGTATTCTGTTAAATTTTTTACGTTATTTTTGTTTACATTTTAATTACCTTTGAAACAGAAAATTGCAATATTTTTTGGAGCTCTTTTATCTACGTAGTGATTGTTATCATGAATGTAGTCGCCAGTATTCACACTGCATTGCTATTGTGGGAAGAGTGAGCCACAAATTACATGCCTGGTCACTCGCCTCGGGCGCGTATGGAACTCGGCGCGGTGGCAGCGGCACGCCACTGAAAATTCCTCATATTAGTTCTATTGTTATAGAATGAATCGTTTCGACTTTACGGAAGCCAATGTTGAAATTATGCTTCTCTGCTCTGACCAGCACCCTAATTGCGTAATACACTAGTAATCACAATCTGAATGAATTTGAAGGATATTGCTAATCCATTGGTAATGATAAATGATTTTATTTCTGTAAGTTTGTACTAACACTTTTACACGTCAATCATATTCTAAAACCGACCAAGTTCGTGTCGGTCCACGCACAATGAAGGGTTCCGTAGTTGGAACTTACCCCAAGAAGAAACTTAATATTGTAGTTGAAAAACATGTTCTCCCATACAGAATGTTTTGTCATGTTTTTCAACTGCAAATGTACGAGTAAGTTGGTCAACTATTACTCGGTAACTTGTAAAGCCTACTTAGCTGTGATAGTTTTCTCTTTTGACTTCGTTATGTGTATACAAACCGCCAGAAAAAAATCTATTATTTTTTTCGCATATCCATTTAGCTGGCGGGGGGGGGGAGGGGGGGGGGGAAAGAAAAGCGGCCACATTTCTCTAGATCTTATTTTGTTGCTTCGTGTCTCAATATGAAACTTTATAAAAGGCATTAGAATATTCTAATCACACCGAGGTTCCTGATTGAGCCATTTTTCATAATTCCTTCTCAGTCACGTGATAATATTTTTTTTAAGGAGTGGCTATAGTGGACCGATGAGCGCCCTCTTAAGTGAAAACTAGTGTTTTTTTACTGGAAATAAAAGTTGGTTTTCATTTAGGTGGTCATTAAAATGATAACTTTAGAGCAGCTAACTAATTAACCTCGATGGTGTCACGAAATTCTTTTGTAACACGTCACAACACGGCAGCGTTCGGGAAGCTACGCAATATCTTCTCGTCCCACATACTACAATGTCTCAAGACGAAAGTCTTTGACCAGGGCATGTTGCCAGTGATGACATATGGCACTGAAACGTGGTCGCTCACAATGGGCCTTATTAGAAGGCTAAAAGTCACCCAAAGGGCAATGGAGAGGGCTACGCTTGGAGTTTCCCTACGTGATCGAAACAGAAATGAAGAGATACGCAGGAGAACCAAGGTAACCGACATAGGTCGAAGAATTGCCAAACTTAAGTGGCAATGGGCAGGGCACATTGCGCGCAGAACAGATGGGGTCGAAAGGTTCTGGAGTGGCGACCGCGTACCGGAAGACGTAGCGTTGGAAGGCCTCCCACAAGGTGGACCGATGACCTTATGAAAGCCGCAGGAATCCGCTGGATGCAGGAAGCACAAAACCGGTCGAGGTGGCGGTGCTTGGGGGAGGCCTATGTCCAGCAGTGGACGTCTTTCGGCTGAAATGATGACGTCACAACAAAAGAATCAAGATGTTAGAAGATAAATTGCTTTTTATTTTGGAATCTTTTTTTATATTAACGCTTGGAACGTTTAAGTGTTCTAAGATATTACTTTTTCGCTTAGACTGTAATCTAATTAAGTATAATTAATTTGATAGTTCAACCATTTCTGAAAATTATCGTTAGGACCCATAATTTTATTAAAAACGCTTATTTCATAACGTTTGTTATTAAAGTTTTAAGTATTTAGACAGCCGCGGACAAAGTTTTCAAACGGAGTTAAATTTGTGTTATTATTAAGGCCGGTTTGGGTGTTTAATTGTAATTTATGGATTTATCTTGGTGTTACCGACGGCGACCGGTAAAAAAATATATATTCAGGGATGTCAAAAACAAGAAAGTGAGACATGTCACGATGATTGAATTGATTAATATTCTTACAGTAATTCTCCTTTGTCTAGCAAAACCGGAGAAATAGGAACAAATAATACAATCCATATCCATACTAATATTATAAATGTGAAAGTAACTCTGTCTGTCTTTCTGTCTGTCTGTCTGTTGTCTGTCTGTATGTTACGTTTTCACGCCTAAGCCGCAGAACCAATCGTCATGAAATTTGGCAGGAATATAGCCTGGGATATGTAGAAGGACATAGGCTACTTTTTTACGCGATAACCGACATCCACGCGGGCGGAGCCGCGGGCAAAAGCTAGTCTTACATAAATCTGCTAATGGATTTAACGACAACATAAAAGAACAGTCAATAGTTAGTAAAGTCAATATACCTCCGACAAGTACCACAAGTAATTATGTAGAAGTAGGAAATATCAGGGTAACATACTAAGATACTATAAAAGTTTTAATTACAATCCTTTGTTGTATAGACAGATACAACGAACTTAATTGGTGGCTATGGGACCCTAGGGAGTAAACAACAACAAAGCCTTCTCATATCCTTAAACTTGTACATAGTTATATCTTGTGCATAATCTATGTCGATACATATCTATATAAATAAATAAAATTGAAGTGTTTGTTTCTTATGTCAAAATAACAGTTTTTTTTACTAAATGTGAAAGTATAAACGGTGCTTATGACAATATTTTTTTTAAATTTTGTCTGTTTTTCGGTCTGTGTGTCTGTTTGTTCCGGCTAATCTCTGAAATGGCTGGACCGTTTGTTGTTCACACTCGATTCGATTACAAGGTCGGGGAAAGTGTGACAGCTGTGCTGGTGGGGGGTTCGTTGGTTTGGTGAAGGGGGGTTCGTTGGTTTGGTGAAGGGCGGTCGTATTGGGGGACTGTCTTATGTCATTTTGACGATTGAAAAGTACTGATTCTCAGCCTAATTTGAATAAATGACTTTTGATTTTGATTTTGTTATTGGGAAATTACGAATATCTGAGCCCGGAGTCTGAATCTGTGCCCGGTTGATGGAAATAGCCCCCCATTACATGGGACTTCAACGTAATGGGGTGTACTATGTAGGTAGACCTCTACCTATCCCTTCACGGATTACAGGTATTATGTTATACAGGGTGTAAAAAGACCCATCACAAAGCCGTCATCGACGCATTCTGTACATCAAACTAAGTAACTTTGTGCAAAAATAATTGCTGGGAAACGACTTTTATTTTTGGTATGAAAATTCCGCTGTTTACGTTAGTGTGCAATGTAACGCACGCAAAACTTTGTGCTTATGGGGGCAAGCAACTGTACAGGAGCCGTGGGTGTATTTAAAGTTTAGTTATAACAATTAAAACTTATTTTTTGTTTAAAAAAGTTGCAATTTGACCTTCAATATCACCATAACCAGATGGTTCCCAGGCACAGTCCAGTACAAAAAAAAAAATCTCAATGACTGGAAGAATAAGTGATTCTCGGCTTCGTTAAGTGTCTTTTTACACCCGTCATATGTATCGGAAGGTTATGAGTACGGGATATCAATTGACAACGAAACGCAAGTGTGAAGTTGGCTCGCATCGACAGAGTCTGCCCTGAAGTTCGTGCGAGTCAACGAGAGCGCTACAGCGCCGTGGAGCACCTCCCTTGAGGATCGGACATCGTACGGACAACAAGTGCCTAGAAATTACTGTCGCGCATTCTGTAGGTATAGTTCTGTCCTGTACCTACATTAATTACTTTGTATACCCACTACTTTAAGAATCACGTTTTTCTAGCTGAAGCAACAGTTGTGATGCTGGGGAGTTTGTTGCACCACTTCTTCTTCCCAGCTAAAGCACTAGGAAGTGCTGAAGGGCTAGCGTTTTGGGGGACTGTCTTATTAATGTAATTTTGACGTTCAAAAAGTGCTGATTTTCAGCCTAAGTTGAGTAAATGGTTTTGATGTTTGGTTTTTCTATTGCGCAATAACCAACACTACTCACAGTAATTAAAATAATATGGCTGATAATATCGAGAGATACCTACCGTTCTCCGACATATGTATATTAAATACAGGCAAGTAATGTAATATCTCTCTGAGAGGTGATTTTATTTTGTAGTCTGCATATAAAAAAGCTGTTATACCCGAAAACCCTTTTATCATTTTACAAATAGGTAACTTTTTCGCAATAACCTAAACAAGTAGTTATGAAAATATTTTATGCTAACGAGGTCTGGGCATGACGCCTATATTACATTATATTTATGATCGCCATTATACCTACTTACCCGGATATTTCGAAATATATCATGAAAGAAAACAAAAAGGTTTAAAAATATTGTTTCGTATTTTCCCATACATATTAACACTGTTATTTGAAAATAAAGTAAACACCAATTGTTTTTAAAACAGTAACCGCCGTGCAGCTTATTAGCGTCTCTTAACGACCAATTGGAACCGTGCACCTAGCTTCTGGTGTTTCATAAGTGCCCAATGATTTTTGTGATTGTGACAGTTTTAAACACAAGTGTTTTTTGTCCCTCAATTTATCTTGCCAAAACATTTCGTATAACAATAGAAACTGTTCAAAAAGTTTACGCCGAACTACTCCATACTATTTTGAATTGTATTTAAATAACTTGGCGAAATATGACAGATGGCGCCACCGGGAGTAGCCGCAAACTAACTTGTTTTATTTATTCCCTAATTACATATTTATGACACTTAAATATTTTAGCTGGTAGCCAAACTAATTGTTGTTCTACCTGTGAAGCGCTAATGAATTCACAAACTCTCTTTTGGTCGTAATTTATTAATTAGTTTTTGTTCTATGGCTGATTGATTACAGTCAGTTTGAACTTTTCTAGTGCGTAGCATATCGACATGGTAAGTTTTTGATAAATAAAAGAACAACGATCTGTTAGAAAAACAGCAGTTTCGTCAACAAAACACACAGTGTGTGGGACACACTGTCTCTTCCCACGGATGACAATCCCACGCAAGTACAAAGCGGTCCTATCAGAAGGATTATTGGGGGATATAAGTCCCACATGTAGAGATAATATGTAATTTGTAATATTGTGGGCAGATGGAAACCTCAAATATGAATATTTTAATACCTATTCAAATGTACAGTGGAATCTTAAACTGATTACTGATGTAACGTAGGTACGTTGTTCTTATACGAGTACCTAATAAGCTGACCCGACAGTAATGTCCAAATTTCAATAATACCCATAGAAAATGCATATTTAGTTTTCAAATTTCCTTCCCGTTAAAACCTGATTCGGCCTATTACGAACATGTTAAAACAAAAATTAGCCAAATCGGTCCACCCATCCTCAAGTGATGCGCTTACCAATTTTTAGGGTTCCGTAGTCATTAAGAAACCCTTATAGTTTCTCCATGTCCGTCTGTCTGTCCGCGGCTTAGCTCAGAGAATCTTAGTAGGTACTAGAAAGCTGTAATTTGGCATACATATTAATCACGCCCATGCACGTAAAGTGGGGAAGATATATTTTTTTCTCATCTATTCCATAGAGTGGAGTATCGTTGGATAGGCCGTCCAAAATATTGCGGGTCTGTGAAAACAATTTTTCGATTCAGGGATAATTTTGCGTAATATTAAGCTTTAAAGTGCTAATTTTTGTTGGAGTCAAATGTCCCCCTGCCAGCTTAATGGTTGTTTTTGGTTATGTGAAAAAATTTACGGCATTAGTATATAATTATAATGAAGTTAAAAGAAAAACTATGACAGAAAAGTAGGATTCCTAAGTTAACGAGTAATAGTCAACCAACTTACATTTGCAGTTGGAATGTATTCGGAGAACCCCAAATCACAATCAAAAGTTATTTAATCAAATTAGGTTGAGAATCAGCACTTTTCGAACGTCAAAATTACATAAGACAGTCCCCCAAAGCGGCCGTCCTTCACCACTTCCTAGTGCTTTAGCTGGGAAGAAGTGGAGCAACAAACTCCCCAGTAGCACATCTGTCTGTTCAATTAGATAAACTTAATTATATACAATTAGGTATGCAAAGTTATTAACATTACAAGACAAAGAACAGTAAATTAAATAATTTGCCTTAAGTCAGCTAGCACACACCATTATACCAGCAAATACAGTGAAAACTATACTCAAGTAAAAAACTAAAAAGGCAAACAAAACTAATTACCTAAATAAAAGTCTCCTGGCATAAAGGGCGGGCCCGCTTGAATATGCAATGCTGGATTATGTAACACAAAATGATAAACTGGGACCATCGAAGTAAAATAAATAGGTAAACAGTTAATTATCTACTAATAACAATAATGAAAACATAGTCAGCAAGACGACCAGGCACCACAAGCAGCACTCGTTCACGAGCATAACGCAAAGATCAGCCATATTTGAAGGAAGGAGGCAACCCGACCCCCGACGATACCGCAAGCAGTGACATCTAAAGGAGAATGACGAACTTGCTGCCGGTTGCTCAGAAGAATAATATGATCAATTGTCAAGGTCGTTAGCTAACCACATATTTCAATACAACTCATTAAAAAAAAACATTGTAATGAGTAGATCATGTCAATAATAAACAAAATAATTAAAATTAATTGACTTATACAGTCAAATAAGATAAACAATTATATGAACTCATATAACCTGTCAGTAGGTAAGCTAATTCTGTAGAAAGAACATAAACATTGTCTTGGGTTAATCACAGCGACCAACTATTCTTATCATTTAAGTAGTCGTTGATGGAATAGTTTGCCTTTGAACAAAGGTTGGATCTTACTTTAGCTTTAAACGCATTAAAAGGCATATCTAGCAAAGAAGAGGGTGTTATAAAAGGTTATACCAAGCCCAGCAAATGAGTTATGAACCTTATGAATCCGGCATGCATTTCAATTACAATGTAAATTTTGTTTTTGGGATAAATTCATCCCAATTACGGAACCCTACATTGTGCGGGGTCTCGCACTTGGTCGGTTTTTATTATTATATAGATTATTACAAAACTACCCACATATCTACTCAGTAACGAGAGAGAGTGTTGAAAACAGTTTTGTAATGTAATTGAACACAGTTAGGCTAGGAAATGTCCTGGGCCTCAAGTCTGCTAATACAATAGTGCCAGAATGGTCTATCATTGATTTCATAATTGTTGATTTTGACAAGCTTGGTAATCTACTAATGTAATGGCGTAATTATGACTTTCCAATGGTCAGCCACTGACACTCCATTGAATGAATTGGTAATCTCGTACATAATGACAAATGAAACTTCCTACCAAACTTCCAACTTCCTACTACTTCAGATTGCTTATAACACTAATAAATAATATGTAAAAATATATATAAATGAAATGTGGCATGAATAAATGTTCAAAATGTGTAATACAATTCTATTACGAGACCATTGACCGACCAATGATCGACCATTATGAATTTAGCAGATTACGAACTTTTAGCAAAATTACAATGGGATCGTGTTGGAGTGACGAATTTATAAAAATAGCAAACTTGAGCCCCTGGTTATGGGCACTAAAGTTCCGTGTGGACTCTGGTAGCCGAAGTTACTGCTAAGTGTTAAGACTGACCGTTGTCAGTCTTAACACTTAGCAGTAACTTCGGCTCCAGTAATAACATTTTATTGTGACAATAACTTTTTTGTAGCGCAACAGTATGTATTAGAAGTGAAGCGAAAGCGGGCCGAACTTTATACCGATACCTAGATACCGGCTGCATCCGCGAATTTTGTAAAACTTTTTTAACCACTAAAGTTTTATTTACCAACGAATCCAAAATGTTACTTTGTTATTGTTCTATTTTGTACAGCAGTGGTCGGGATTCGCATAACTTGCGGAGTTTACAAAAAAAATCGCGCGTTTTATCGTAGGCACGGCTATATATTTAACACTGGGACAGTGACTACCTAATGTCAACATACAACGTCGACATTCGTTCAAGTTAATGGTGCTAACATCCAAACTCGCTTCTGAATGTTTGCACATAAAAAGTATATTTTATTGTCAGTTGTAAAATAATCATTCATATTACATCCTTCGCATAACCCTTCATTCAAACGGACTGTAAAATAAAAATGTGTTGCAACTGCGCAACTTTTTATGAACCCTTTAATTAACGTATTCCGTACCTAAGTAAACCAATAAAAATAACCTGACAAGGTAGCGAGCAGAGAGCGGAGCAAGGTAACCAGTGCTGCGGCTGCCATTTTAGCGCATTCGGGGCTAGATCTAGCGCAATTTTGGGGCAATCAACTCTCATAATTTTTTGTCAATTCCTAACGGAAAATCTAGCGCTATAACAAAAATTGGTGTCTTGATAGGTAATTAATTTAAACTTACATAGGTATTTATTTATTACCATTTTTAAACAATAAAGGCTTTTACAAACAGGTGCGACACGTGACGCGACACAAAGACACCACTCGTCGCGCTACACGCGGTGCGTTTGTGTCGCGTCGCGTGTCGTGCCTGTTTTTAGGAGTCTTTATATTTTGTTAGTAATAGTAATTTTAGACGGAAAAATAATATAAATATTTTTTGATAGTAACAAAAAATATAAATTGGGGTTAGCCCAGCGCAATATAAGTATGTAGATACCACAAAACCACAGCCCGGGGCCATCTGTTTCTGGGAGTCTTTAAAATCCATCAACAAATGCAACGATGACGATTTGTCGGTTGACTATTGATCTTGACTTTTGTATTGCATTTCTATGCATCTAACATAAATTTGTTCAATAATTCTTATTATGTGTAATATATTATCAATAAATATTTCTTTATGTATTTATAACTCCTTATTTAAAAAATAGCATAATAGCTTGCGCTTTTTAAAATCACACTTGTCTAGTGGAATCTAGCGCTTTTTTTTGGATAGAGTTAGCGCCCAACACTCGAATGGAGGACCACTGAGCAGCACTGGTAGCGACCATTTAACAAAAAAAAAAAAAAAAACAAGTTACATTACTCCCAGTAAAGAAACAATGCCTTCAGTGTTATAAATAGAAAAGTTTGCTTGTGCATACTAAGTAGGTGTTAATATATTATTCATACCAAAAGATCCGGAAATTATACATCAAAAGTGACGTGTAGGAAAATGGATGACATGAATCGGAAATATAGCAGTTGGTGACGAAGGACCTTCTCTCACTCGCGGTTTGAACTTCGCCGGAGAGAGCACAGAGTAGTCAATAAATGGAGTGTACAAGTCTGTTGAATGGCGTGAAATTCAGGCATAAGTAACTCATCCACGTTATTCCAAAATACAATTACTTGAAAACAACCAATTGATACACATGTCGAATCTAATCAAACAGTGATTAGATTTGAGGCAGTGAGTAGTATGAATGAATGTGGTTTTATTGAAGTATGAATATACCTAATGCGAGGGGCTTGTGGCTAAGTAATAACAGCCGCACGGGTCGATCGATAAAGTAAAGCTACGCATGCCGCGGTTGGTCCGTGGATTGGTGACTATCTTTACACACCGAGACCCCTTCCTGCCTCGGAAAGCACGTTAAGCCGTTGTTCCCGGCTATCTTTCGTGGATCTTTGACAGTTGTTACGGGTGTTCAGATACCCGAAAGTCTGATAATCAGTCTTACCACGTGGTATTGTACTATCCAGTAACTGGGTTGTGGAGGTCAGATAGGCAGCCGCTCCATGTGAAGGTATTCAGCTGCAGCCGGTTAGACTGGAAGCTGACTCCAACATAGTTGGGAAAAGGCTAGACAGATGATGAATATAGGTACTCCATTTCTTGCTACTCCATGGCAGAATTGCTTGGACCTTCCGGAATGCGGCCAGGAATTCTTCTCATTCCTCAACCCCGACTAACATCATGAAAAAAATACGCTGAAAATGCGGCTTCTATTACGACCTTTCTCATATAAGAAAAGTTGGTTTCATACTTTATGACTAAAACATATGAAGGGTTTATTTTCGCACCTATTGTTATACGGAAAATCTAAATGAATACAGCAGTTTTTATGACAGTCAATGTACTGTAAATTGTTGAAGCTACAAGAGATAGAATATTAGGAGTTTCAGATATAATTAAATAAAACCGTCCAAGTGCGTGTCGGACCACGCACAATGAAGGGTTCCGTAGTTGGTATGAATTTATCTTAAAAACTTAACATTGTAGTTGAAAAACATGTTCTTTTCTTCTTTCCATACAGAATGTACATGAAAGAACATATTTCTCAGCAAATGCAAATGTAAGTTGGGTCAACTATTACTCGGTAACTTGTATAGCTTACTTTGCTGTGATAGTTTTTCTTTTAACTTCGTTATATTATATATTATATACTAACCGTTGTAAATTTTTACACATATCCAACCATTTAACTGGCAGGGGAGGAACTTGACTCTAACAAAAATTAGCACTTTAAAGCTAAATATTACGCAAACGGATTCCTGAATCAAAAAATGGCTTTCACCAACCCGCAATATTTTTGAACGGCTTATTCAACGATACCCCACGCTATGGGATAGACGAGAAAAAAATATCATCCCCACTTTGCGAGTAGGGGTACCTCTAAAAAAAAAAATACTACTTTGTCGGCGTAACTTATATGTATACCCATACCAAATTACAGCTTTCTAGTACTAAGAGTCTCTGAGCTAAGCCGAGGACAGACAGACAGATGGAAATGGCGACCACATAAGGGTTCCTTGTTGACTACGGAACCCTAAAAAATTATCACAATTTTTAATTAAAGCAATCCTTGAATTTCAACTTTCATCAAGCCACGAAACATAATTTGAAAAGTGTTCTGCGCAAATAACCGAGCTAAAAAGATTTCAGAAAATTATTCTTCTTAATTCTGCTTAAGCTCTATATAATGTAAGCATATAATATTGGCGTCTGCAGGCAAAAATACAGATCCAAAGTTTAATTAAAACCTCCTTGTAGCCTATTACAAACTTTGTATGAACTTAAGAGGCTACCAAACGCACAGTGGCGCCCTCATCGTTTGTTCGGTGATATCTTTTATTTTAGAATGAAAATGCAGAAATTAAACACGTTAAGTTGTGCTCCACAACACTATACGTTATTATTACTACAAACAGTCGTTTTAAATTGTTTTGTTTTATTTTAATCATTAAAACGGAGCTTAGCGGCCACTATTTTCCATTTTAATGTTTACAATAAAACATAACAATTTAAAACTACTGTTTGTAATAATAATAGCGTATAGTCTTGTGAAGCACAACTTAACGTGCTTATTTTCTGCATTTTCATTATAAAATAAAATAAATCACCAAACAAACGATGAGGGCGCCACTGCGCGCTCGGCGCAGTCTTAAGAAGTTTTATGGACAATTTTGCATTGCATTAGGGTTACTAAATTAATTTAGCATAGCACTTTGTGCTTTTTTTTTTTTGGTAAATCTTATAGGACGAGATTTATCTACCAAAATATTAAAGGTAGAAAATGAATATATGCAAGAGTCTGTTTGCTGCTGCTGCTAATTGGCTTATTTTTATTTATTTTGTCTTTCCCATCTTCATTCATCACTCTCCTGCCCTACATAACAGAAGCCAATCCAAAAAAAAAAAAAATATATATTTCACGGCTAACCACATTGTCCACAGGGTCACCAAAGGCGAAGTCGGATCTACTCGTCGTGTGTCGTTGCATGTCCATTTGGGGAGAGTTGCCATCAGGGACACACATGGTTTTTGTAAGGGATCAAGAAGCGCCTGCGGACTGTTCAGATTGCCAAGGGTGCTATGTCCGCAGCCGCCCCACGATTCGACGCGTATAACGTTCCGTTGGAAGAGCCATGGGAAGGTTGGAGGGAGTCCATCCATCGTTTATATGGTCTTCCCCTACGCCTATAACCATCCACATTCATACTCAAAACTTTCCTGCCGACATTTCCCTCATTCATCATCATCATTCATCATTTCAGCCGAAAGACGTCCACTGCTGGACATAGGCCTCCCCCAAAAGGGGGGGATTTGCCATAATCGCTACGCTTGGCAGGTGGGTTCGCGATCGCAGTATGGTGTTAAAAATACATAGAGAACGCTGCTGCCCATTCTCTAGTAAGTCCATTAGTCGCCTTTTACGACACCCACGGGAGGAAATGGGGTAGTGCTATTCTTTACGTCCGGCACCACACGGATTCCTCATTCATGACAACCTATTTCTACACACCTTTTTAGTCACCGGTGTCACTTTCGAACTTCTCATAGATACTCATTTCTTATTCTATCCATTCGCGTAACACCCACACAGCCCTCTTAGCATTCTTATCTCAGCTGCATGCAATTGCCTTTCATTCATTCCAGCTTCATTATCAAGATGATAAAGGAAAAATAATAGCTCGTGAACTTTCACCCGAAAATAAAAGTTAAAAGCTACACCGTAGGCAGATAGATCCGTGAGCACAGCTAGTTATTTACACATAATGGAAAAAAAAACATTAAATCGTCACCAATTTCGTGCTTCGTGTGCTTAGAAACAAAAGCCCTTTGCCGAGGTGCCGATATTATTGTTTGGTTAACAGAATCTGTGCTTGATTGTTCTCGTAATGAAAAATTTATAAAGCGGAAAATTTTGTAAATTGTTTTCATGATGAGGTTATAAAACGCTTCTGCTTTTCGCGGGTTTGTAAATTAATTTTGTTAAGATAATTTACTGAAATTTTCGTTAATTTATCCAAAAACAAAATGTAGTTTACAAAATGTATTTTTTAAATAGGTAGCGAGGCTGGACACCGCAAATTAATTTAGGAGGATATTTTGGGTTGATAATTATTCATGGATGTGTTTTTGCTAGGCTGATATGAATTTAATTAGTCGATCGAAAGTGCAGGTGTGCAGTGACCCAAACAAATCAATTGTTAGTAGGACGTTCGGTGGAATGTGAACCGAAGAATGTTCAACTGAAATATAATTATTGTAATGTTAAATTAATGCATACGGAAATGAACGCGTTTCAGTATTTCATTCATAACATGAATGGGTGAATTTCCAAATAGGTTAATGCAACGAATTCATTCATTCAATAGTGTTTAGTTTTACAATTAACAGTAAATACTTCGCCACATAACGTAAGGACGCGCGACGTTGACTTACGTCACACGTAAAACCAGAAAACTTGATTGGAAGTGGGCTGGTCATACCCTCAGAGGCTCAGACAAATGGAGCAAAAGAATAACAGTCTGGTATCCGAGAAATAGCAAAAGAAATAGATGAAGGCAGAGAAAACGCTGGAGCGACGAGCTGGCAACTATAAAAGGAAAATTATGGACAAATACGGGAGGCCTTCGCCAATGAGCACATAGACTAAGACAGCCGGTGTCAAAATATAATTATTTTATATTTATTTTTAACTTTTTTATTTACAACTTGTGAATAATTTTATTTTTGTAGCATGAGTTCTACATGGTCTAAAGGCTTTTAATTTTTTAATGGCTTTATTATTATTATACTCCGCCACATTCTTATTGTCAACAAAAACAAAAATACTTACCAGATTATAAAAAAAACTTTCAACTCGCGATCGCATTTACGTGAATCGCGTCACCGGTGAATCGCGGCGCGCCGTCCGCGCGTGTGTCCCATGCCGTAGTCGGCCTCGCACTGCCTGCTTCTGATAAAGACCACTGATAGCATCCAACTATGCACACCTACCTTTATCTCTGTGCATATTATCATGAGAATAAACCTGAGGTTTTGCTCTTTGTTATCTTCATTCTGCGTTTTCATTTCAGGAAATTGGACTGCATTCAGTTGTTGGATTTAACATTTTCAGAAATAGCATGTTGGTGTATCATGTTATTCCGATACTCGTTATAGTTTTTATAATGAGTCAGTGAAAACGTTTAGGAAAATATTCCCTTTGTAGACCAACATAGCACTCGAAAACCGATATTCAGTTGGTTGAGTAAAATAAATAAATAAGTCAACGCTTGATGTGGAGAAGATAAAAGTAAGTTCGTTAATGAGCGTCGAGATATATAGCGTGTCATCTGATGATGAGATTTTGCAGCTGGGCGCCATTACAGCACGTTGTTTCCCTTTCATTTGTAACCTACGGTAATGTTTTAAAAAACCACACATTTAACCCTTGTTCTATTTTTATGCTAGTTTAATTGGTGAGTACGCTCGACTGGTTATTCATTGCATAATTTACACTGTGGGTAATTTATCATGCATGTCACGCACAAATACAGGTGTAGAATTTTACTGGTTAAACGTTTTTACATAGGTGCCTACGAATAAATAACCGGCCAAGTGCGTGTCGGACCACACACAATAAAGGGTTCCGTAGTTGGATGAATTTATCCCAAGAACAAACTTAATATTGTAGTTGAAAACATGTTCACCCATACATTCCAACCGCAAATGTAAGTTTGTATGCAAAATATTGAGAGATGTTATGTTAGGACCATAAACTTCCATATGTTTTCCTGTAATCTATAAGTAAAGAACTATCTATAATTTTTCCATTATTCTAGGATCAGTAGTTTCGGAGATAAGGGGAATGGTAAATTTTCATCTATTTTCTTAAATAACTATACAGGTATTTGTTAAAAAAATATGGTAGTCAAAATGGTAATTTTCGGCGTCCATATTTAAACATGATAATCTCATCGGAGTACGGCCTGTAAAGGTATCCCTTGGGATACTTCAACGAATACATTTGGCTGACGTAATCACCGCGTTTGGTAGGTGAAAAGTTTCAGGTGGATGTTCGACGAGTAAAATACTTATCGATGTAATTGCAGTTGTGTTACTTTTTTTATCGTTTACAATCACAACAAAGAGGCACTACTCGTAGATTACTGTAAAGGCAACAAACAAATCAATCTGCCTAGCCTTTTCCCAACTATGTTGGGGCGGCTTCCAGTCTAACCGGATGCAGCTGAATACCAGTATTTTACATGGAGCGACTGCCTATCTGACCTCCACAACCCAGTAACTGGCTAATACCCCTTGGTAAGACTGTAAGGCTGTCAGACTTTTGGGCTTCTGACGACCCGTAACGACTGTCAAAGATCCACGAATGACAGCCGGGACCAGCGGCTTAACGTGCTTTCCGAGGCACGGAGGAGTCTCGGTATGTAAAGATGGTCACCCATCCACGGACCAACCCCGGCAAGCGTAGTGTAACCTGACGGATCGACCCGTGCGGCTGTTATTACTTAGTCACGAGCTCCTTCTAAAGGCTCCTACAAATGACAAACGAAAAAGATGTAGGTATGATCCTTTGCTAGACCATACATTACTTTTAGATGAGGGATGAATGGAATGAAAGAAGGTAAGTACTACACTACTGTATTGTTCCAAAGTAAAATGAGCTTAATGGACTGATGGTGTGGAAATGAAGTGAGTGACGCGGCCCTTGTTGGCTGTAACGAGAACGCCTGGCTGACTTGATAGCTCATAGCGACACAAAGGCATCGCTTGTCGAGCGACACACGGTGCCTTTGTGTCGCATCGCGTGTCGCGCCTGTTTTTAGGAGCCTTAAAGCTAATGATGATGATGATGATGGGGCTCCCTTTTCCGCACTTAGACTCCCATTTGGTCCGTTGTGCGTGGGGATTCTGGCTAACAGAGCCAGCCTAGCTCCGCCCAAAAGCATAGAAGCTTCCTGTGAGCTTCACAGGCTTCACGAAGCGACCTCACTGTTCCGAGGATTCCTTCACGTTGTGGAGCCACGGCCTCGCATTCCAGGATGACGTGGGCGGCTGATTCCTCGGCTTCAAGGCAGCCCCTGCAAAGGGGCTGTCTGTGGCGCCTATGTTAAAAAGATTTTTGTTAACGAGATTATGGCCCGTAGTTGTACCTATTATTATTCTAATGTTATTTCTACTTAAGCTGAGGCGTTTTTTGGTTAAAGCTAATAAAAATACGCAAAAACTTTGAACATTTATTACGCAGTGTGTTCCAAGACCCAGTTTTAAAACGTAAGTACCGCACTGTATTTTATAGGTGGATCTGTTTGGTAAGTTTTAAAAGCTAAACTATTGAACTTTAACTGGAGCAGTGGTATAGGTCATAGGTTCGAACCCAGACAGGCGCTTTCTTTGTGTGAACTATTAAAATTTCATCACAATTGCTCTCAAAATGGTAAAGGAAGAAACCGGCATGTCCTAGAACCAAGAATTCGAAGGCATGTGACATTTACCAACCCGCACTGAGCCCGCGTGATGAGTTATGGCCCACTCCCTCTCACCGAGAGGAGGCCTGAGTCCCATCAGTGGGAACATTATAGGCTGATTGTGCTTATGCTTATGCATAGAAAGTACAAAATATAATATTATCCGGTAAACTTAAAACTAGTCACGCCGGTGAAGTTACAGGCATTGCCAGTACAACGATAAATCTATAGAAATATAGCCGTAGTTCGCTAAATAAACTTCTTACTTTTTATTGCAGCAAAAAACTTAAGGTGACGATAACCGACGTTTAATGATTTTATACTAAGGCCTGTGTTCACCAACATTCAAACCACCGGTTAGGTATTTAAACAGTTGGTTTATGTCAAATTTCCTAAGAAATGTTGAGTAAACAACTGATTAAATAACTAAACAGTTGATTTAAATGTTGGTGAACACAGGCCTAAGGCCTGTGTTCACCAACATTTAAATCAACTGTTTAGATATTTAATCAGTTCTTTACTTAGGAAATTTGACATAAATCAACTGTTTAAATACCTAACCGGTGGTTTGACTGTTGGTGAACACAGGCCTAAAGATCACGTCTAAACGAGTAAAACGAATAACGAGTAACGAGTGAGAGAAAAAAATAATAAAATTATTTGGAAAAAATATATTTTAAATTAGAACATTTTCTTAATAGTTTTTGACCAGTGCGCAATTTTTGTGGTGGTTCAGAATCAGTAATAGAACCCATTTCCATTATTTGTTCAATACTTTTTTTTTGTCCACTTCTGCCTGCGTCTGTGTTTCCGAACGCATACAACCCTAATCTATTCAAAGTGAGAGTGAACAGGCTTCATCTGGGTAAGCTCACTCCATCGTAGACTTTGTCTCTGTCATCCAGACCTAGACTAATGTCAATAGCAAACTCATAGTAGAATAAAAAAATCTGCAAAATATGGATATAATAATATCAATGGGCGAGCGCTCAGCTGATAGGTACCTATAACTGCGTTCCGCTTCACTAACCGCGCCGCCGCTCCTGCGTTTTGCGCGACGAGTATCCATTATATATACCAGTTTCAAAATAAACTTCAATCGGTCCCTCATTACTGAGGATCGTGGTCAGTGGACCCCTTTAAGTGGACAATCTGCCTCCATCGATTCCGGGCCAACGTTGCCTTCACCGCCTGCTGAAGTTTGCTTGAGGACGTAGCTTCTTTGACTTGGTCGGACCATCGTATTGGCGACCGGCCTCGTGCTCTCTTTCCCTCGGTATTGCCAACAATGACCGGCTTTTCAAGGTTGCTATCTCCCTTTCGCATTATGTGGCCGAAATAGGTCAAAATAAGCTGTAAGCAAATTGTAGACAATCGGGTCTTTATGTCGAGTTGGGAAAGGACAGACACATTTGTGCGTTTGGCTGTCCATGGTATTCGGAGCATCCGCCTCCAGCACCACATTTCGAATGCATCTATCCTCTGTCTTTCTCTTGCTCGGATTGTCCACGTCTCAACTCCATACAAGAAAATCGGGAAAACTAGTGCTCTGACCTCTGACTTTTTTGTACTAAGACATATCAAAATAAGAAATAGTTGTATAATTAAATATGTTTATGTTTAGTTTGTCAAAATTCGCGCACTGATTAAAAACTTTTCCTGTATATGAATACGATTATTTAAGAATAAGTTTATATTACATAGTGAAATTAATTTGTAAAGTTATGTCTAACGCGGATAAAAAACTGAAAATCACGCAAAATCTATCAAGCGTATTTTTCTGAAACTTTCACCTTTTTAAAGATAATTCAACTATTGATCTTTTAGTATACGTGTTTTATTAAAATACCTTTTGTTTTATGTATAATAAATTAATAATGCATCTTATTTGGGACAGCGCTCCTGGATGGGCGCGTCCTATTACTGTCTGGACGTCCGATGCGTTGCGTGAGCTCAGTACGGAACACGCTAGCTAAACACTCAAGGTCACTGGCATATATCTGTATCTTAAGTAAAAGAAATAAGTTATACAGCTTGACGCTCTATGGCCGCCGTAAAAGGGCTTAATTAGTGAGAGCCAGGTTAGGCGACCATTTCCAACAATTATGGCCACCCAGTATGGTAAGTATTTAGACGCCCAAGGTCTCACCCGAATCAGCATAGAAATGGATGAAGGTGTTCCAGATGTAGCTGTAATGTCACACTTTATTTAACTGTGTCGTTGGTTGGATTTAGTCCAGAGTTTGCCGTGATTGATGTAGAAGCGTCGTTAAATTGTTACCGTATGTTCTGTGTTTATAGATATTTTGGTATAATCTTCTACTTCTACTCGTATGTAAGTACGTACCAACATAAGAACTAGGAAAAATTATCGTTTTAATTACCAATGTCATGCACGAGATGTTTTTAAATTTTTGCGTAAAAAGAAAATCCCAGTAGAAGTGCTTCAAAATTCAAATTAACAAAAGAGGTTTACGTCACATTTTACCTTCATGAGTTATAACTTCAGAACTAATAACGGTCAATAAATTACAGGAATTTATTGAGGGATTCGAATGAACATACATTATGTATGGTTAAACGTAGGTAGGTAATAATTATGCAATCACCATCGACCAATTAATTAGCAAATGGACAGACACTGTCCAACTTGTATGTGTTCTGTTAATGTGTGTACCCACCTACTACATAATGTATTTAGTGAAGCAATGGTAATTTAAAATGGTGATTGGTAGTTAAATTGAATATACTTTTAAATAGCTTGGAGAGTTTTGCCCTCGGGAACTTGCGGTGTGAACATCAACTTCGCGCTTATTTTCTGTTGCAGTGCAATTATTGATTTCATTTCTGTAAGTAGGTTTGTACAAACACTTTTAAACGTCAATCATATTTAAAAAACTAGATGAAGTCGGCGTTTCCTATCTGACTACTCTGAGAAGAAAGGCCGAAACAAACTCTGAGGACCCAGTCTAGTCCAGTTATGTCCCAGTCTAGTTATGTCTAAGTCCAGACATAATCTTGGTCAGATCATGTGAAGATCACGTACCTACACAGATTGGTGTCTGAAATGGTCTTTTGATGAAAGAACCACACAGATTGAGTAAACCTGTCCGGTCAGTGCTAGTGATGGACTTAAAAAAAATACCATCGATGTTTTTTTCGATGTAATGCATCGGATAGTGGTATCGATTTAATATCGATATATAAAAAAATACATCGATGCTATCCAAACATCGATTGTTTTTACACGACTGCGCAAAAGAGGAGAGTAATATGTTCAGAGGATACACAATTGCCCAAAATCCGAGCTCATCCGAGTGTCTTTGACACCATCTTCTAAATGGCTGAACAGATTTCTTTGAAAAAACTAGTTTAGATATATAGTATAGTATAGTACGGCCGCCGTAAGAAGTCCTTTTTGACAGTTGTCTTATGTAAGAAAGCACTGTTAAAAGTAAATAAATACTTAAAGAATTAATTAAAAATAATAATTAAAAAAAAAATCGATGCATCGAGTAAAAAAACATCGATGTATATTCGATGTTGAAAAATTTACAATTCATCGGTTCGATTCGATGCATCGTTACTATACATCGGGTGTTTTTAATACATCGATGTATATCGTCCACCACTAGTCAGTGCACGCATAATGTCAGTAATCGTGCAACGCAACTCAGAACTTAAGGAGCTCAACGATTCGGCGAACAATACCAAAGAAAGGACATTTGGGTAGGCCGCATAAATTACTCAATGTGATAAAAATTAACAGAGAAAAAAAACTAAATGGTAATCATTAGTAATGGTCTTTATTTTTTGCTGATATTATGCAGTTATATATTTTTCTAAATTGTATACATCACTTTGCTAACTGCAATAGCAATGCATTTGTCAATCGGGGCGATTAAGGCTTTATTTTATGGAGAAGCAGAGATCGGAATAGGTAGAGTTTATTTACATAAACTTCGAGGAAAATACATACACACATCAAAAAAAGTTTGTGTTCACTAGCGTATTTAGGCTCCTACAAAAAGGCGCGACACGCGACGCGACACAAAAACACCGCGTGCCGCGTGACGAGCGGTCTCTTTGTGTCGCGTCGCGTGTCGCGTCTGTTTGCAGGCGGCTTTAAGCTGATGTAATTCATAAATTGAACTTTATCAAGAAAAAATCTTTGTTGTGTGTTTTCTTTAAATAGAAATACCCTGTTTGATTTTATTTTTATTTATTTTTATTTAAAAAACTTGAATAATTAATCATAATGTAACAGAAATTTGATAGAAAGATAAAGACCGTTTAACCAAACATAAACAACAATTGATTAAATAAAAGGTTTATATTCAACAAAATATAACTCCTCCCCTGACTCGAACACATGCGGTGATCCTCCTGGGCATGCTGAGAATCAAGTTATAATAATAATAAATAATAAATTGTTTTATTCGGAACAACATAGGAAGCAATTTTGTTAGTACACACCTTAGATACTACAACATATACACTAGTTTTAGTAACAAGTTTTATGTGAAAAGTTAGTGAGTCATGTACTTGCGAGGCATTTCGTGCGGAGAATGATTCCGCATGAGATGCCTCAGTACAGGAGCTCTCGGGTCTTCAGCCACGACTCTCAGGATGCTATTGCTACCCCCCCGAATCCTACTCACAAGCGATGCCACCTTTTTTCTGACGACAGCATCAGCATTTCTTGACAGCATCAGCATTTCTTGGAGTAACCTGTCCCATTCTCTGGCACTGTCTGGGGACGTGGCTGAGGGTTCCAAACAGCTCGCTTAAGAGTATCCCACGCGTCCTCTATTGGGTTTAAGTCAGGTGAGCCGGCAGGCCAGTCTAGTCTTCAAGTCTAAGAAGAAGAAATCATGATATAATCTACCGTAACAAAAAAGATTTAGATTTTTCAAAGTGATCGCAAACTTTTTTTGTTGTGTGTAGAGTGGATACCTCCTCTAAAATCTCGGAATAATTGTAATGAAGTTTAAATCCCGGGATTTAAAAACCACGAATAATTTATTGGACTTTATTTATAATTACAATTTTTTTTAAGAATCATATACTTGTACATTTTTTCAGGGTTCCGTACTAAAATTATTAAATTAAAGAGCTTTGTTTTACATATCATAGGAAAATAAATTCTTGCAAAGTTGGCTGGTTATTGTGTGTATGTTATATTGCAATAAAAAGGGTATTATCCACTCTATCTTACTTCCTACCTCGAAGTTTAGGTAAATTCATTCCTAAAACACAAAAAAAAATGAGGTTGGTTAAAAATTATTATCCAATCAATTAATAACAGATTATACATTAACATTTTGAACAGAAAAGCTTTCCTAATTGAGTGAAAGTGATTGAATCAGTTGCTAGCGCAAGAGGGTAGGTAATACCCCGTGAACAAGAACAAACGATGCGATCTAATCGAATTTTTCATGAACCATTTACAATTTCGATCCTAATTCGGACGGTGTTAACCCCATGAAAAAAATATATATTTATGAATATGAAATGTGAACCGATATTTATTCCAGATCACGTTTATTTCCATTTCATTCGAAGTGATAAAACAAGGCCTAAAAACATCCCCGTTTTATGACGTGGGTGTATGAATAAATAACGTCGGTTTTATTTCTATCTTAGGCTTAGTAACAACAGCCGCCCGCTTCGATCGATCAGGTTCGGCAGCTACGCTTGCCACGGTGGGTCCGTGGATCATCATCATCATCATTTCAGCCGAAAGACGTCCACTGCTGGACATAGGCCTCCCCCAAGCACCGCCACCTCGACGAGTTCCGTGCTTCCCGCATCCAGCGGATTCCTGCGGCTTTCACAAGGTCATCAGTCCATCTTGTGGGAGGCCTTCCCACGCTACGTCTTCCGGTACGCGGTCGCCACTCCAGAACCTTTCGGCCCCAACGGCCATCTGTTCTGCGCGTATGTGCCCTGCCCATTGCCACTTAAGTTTGGCAATTCTTCGAGCTATATCGGTTACCTTGGTTCTCCTGCGGATCTCTTCATTTCTGATTCGACCACGTAGGGAAACTCCAAGCATAGCCCTCTCCATTGCCCTTTGTGTGACTTTTAGCATTCTAATAAGGCCCATTGTGAGTGACCACGTTTCAGTGCCATAGGTCATCACTGGCAACATGCACTAGTCAGACTTTCGTCTTGAGACACTGCGGTATGTGGGACGAGAAGATATTGCGTCAGATATTGGTCCGTGGATGGCTGACCATATTTACATACAAAGATCCTTCCCCGCCTCGGAAAGCACGTTTAGCCGTTGGTCCCGGCTGTCATTTGTAGATCATTGACAGTCGTTATGGGTCGTCAAAAGCCCGAAAGTCTGATAATCAGTCTTACCAAGGGGTATCCATATTGCCCAGTTACTGGTGGTCAGATAGGCAGTCGCTCCATGTAAAATTATAGATGATAGAAAAGGCTAGTCAGATGATTAGTGGCTTTTGTGGACATGATATTTATTCAGATATGTTACTGTAGTTGTAATTGCAATCATGTCATTAATATTTTATATACTTAGATTATTTTATATTTTGTGAATGTGAGAACGTTGTAGGCCTAGTAGAGTGTAGATTTGTTGGCACTTTTCTATTTTGTTAAGTACCTGGTAATTGTTGAAAGGCCTACACTGTCCTCCCATACCTATTATCACTGTTATTTAATAATATTGTAAAGCCAATTATTTTTAAAAGAGTAACCGTGGAGTTTCTTGCCGGCTCTTCTCCTTAGGAGACGACTAATTGGAACCGTGCACCTAGCTTCTGACGTTTTATAAGTGCCCATGTAGGTTTATGTGAAATAAAATATTTTGATTTGAATTGATTTGATATGAGTCAAATTTAATACATAAATAAATATAATTATGATATAAAGGTAGGCCTGTATTGATAACAGTATACAAATAGAACTGCTCGATCACTGCCCACATACCGGGTTCCAGAAAAATCTACAATAGGTAACTAAATTAAGAAAATTGGGGAACATAATCTGTCTACTAATGATATCATACTCCGATCACCCAGTTGCCACTCAACTGTGGTAATTATGAGCAATGTTAGTATCTAAGAGCGCTCGTTAGGATTTCGAGAATGATTAAGAATATCTTTCTTTAATGATTTCACATTAAGAGAAATAAAAATAATAATAGAAAAAATATAAAGAAAAAGAGGGAAAAGAGAGTTCACAATTGGAAGGAGCAAAACGCATAATAAATGCATCATTTTAATTCGGAGTTTTGACAGAATTTGTGTTTACTTATGGCCTAGTCGTTGTAGCTTTACCATACCTAGGATTAAATTACGTCGACTCATTAGCCTATCTACTGCATTAAACATGCTCTCCGTACCTTACTAGAAATATCTACTACCACGAAAGGTCAAAGAAGAAATTGCCATAATCGAACGACGCAGATTGATCACTGTTGTTCACTTACCATTTAACAATATCGACAAGTAACTAAATTGTTTATTTATCAAACAATTGCTTTTTCAATATTTATATGAGACACTGAAGTGTCATAATCTCTAGTTTATTATCAATCATACAGTCTAAGAAGGTCGAACACATTAATAAAACCGTATATTATGGTCTTTTGTCCCAGTATCAAAGAAGGGAGTTTCCGTAAAAGCTAATAAACAAACAAAGAGATACTTAATGCTAATAATAACTAAGACCTTAAGGTCTTAGTTATTATTAGCATTAAGTTTAAGATTAAGGTCTAGATGACGAGAATCCAGATCTTTTTCAATATATTATTGAATTAGAATCAGAATCTAATATAACAACGCTAGCATTAGGTTATAAGGGTCAAGTAAAGCATAATGGATATTGCTCACAAAAACATTGTGATTAGGTTGTGTGGAATCCGTGGAAGTTACAATACTAACAATGTTCTTTGTAAGGAAGGGGAATAATTATAGAACGTACTTGATTGACCTGAACACAAATGAGGGACTGAGGGAAGGCAAAACAAAGGGAAAGGGGAAAATGCATTTAAGAAGCAATTAGCCCAATATATAATAAATAAAAAATAACGAATAACATTTAATTAGTAGGCAATTACAAATAAGGGAATGCATTGGATCAGTGAAACACCCAGAAAGTTAGTTGTTGACGAACTCGATACTGTATCTATTTAGCGTAAGGTAAACATTGTTGAAAGGTTCTGGAGTAGCAATCGCGTACCGGAAGACGTAGCATAGGAAGGCCTCCCACAAGGTGGACTGATGATCTTGTGAAAGCCGCAGGAATCCGCTGGATGCGGGAAGCACGGAACCGGTCGAGGTGGCGATGCTTGGGGGAGGCCTTTGTCCAGCAGTGAACGTCTTTCGGCTAAAATGATGATGATGATGAAACATTGTTCTCATGTAAGTGACTGTGTCTTTATTGAGAATAAATATCTTTAAACCTAAAAGGCTAGCACTAGACAGCAAGGCCTACATAAAATTGCATGGTGAAAAGGAGAAGTTATTGGTGATAAACATGGACTGACCAATAAACCTAAAGTTGTTGCTAGCGATAAACCAAATGTGATGGATGCGTTTGTAATACGCATACATATACTCACGCCGAGTTTATGTATGCGTATTATCAAGTCTACAAATTCCTAACAAATAAAAAGATAAAAAAGTAGACTGAACAATTTAATGAAAAGGTAAAAAAATACAATTTCCAGAATTAAGATTATAAAAACCTACCTAATACGCACTCTCAAGGCAAGAAGGAGGTAAATTTATATTACTTGAAAGGTAAGTGCGACATGACACTAGCACAGAAATATTGCTGGTCAAAGCCTATCACTGATAAAAAAACACGTTGCACTATCGAGCATTGCATATGCTGAGCGTGGGGTCCTGGGTTCGATTCTTCGATTGGGTCGAAGTGTTATTTGGTTTTGACCCGACTGCGCCAGAAGCGCCCTCCTTCTGGCGCAGTCGGGTAATAACACTATTAATTTTAGCAGTACAAATACGAGATAAATCTCCAGGAATCAGGCAGTATACCTTCTGCAGTGGAGATGGTTCACTCAGAACCCAGACGTAAACGTAAACTGAACTAAATTGCTTCTCAGGCTCCTTTTATAGGAAAATCTGGACGTTCTTGAATATTCTGTTCTCTTGGAAAAATCCATATTCGATTTCAAGTTTTTGCTGTCCTCTGTCCTGCCAGTTATCTAACCAGCCAGGTGTAGTCGGCCAAGATGTATAAAACCTCCTGAACAAATTCTGAGAGTGCGTTTAAGAAACTTATAATTATAATAATTTAGAATTTAGTTATTTAGTAGACAACGTATTTAAGTATAAAAGAGATTTAGAATATCCAAAATTATATAAGTAAATGATTTTTAGAAAATACAAACCTAATGCGACCTTCATTGAATAGGCTGGTAAGAAAATCTATGAAATAAGTAGACTTCAGTTTGACACTTTTGACGTAAATGTCTTTTCAAGAATAAAATTATGTAAAATGATGATAAACTAATAAAAAGTATGATGAATGGAAAGAAAAACGTAAGTAGAGTGATTTATTAACCATATCTGTAATAAACAGATACTATAGTATCACAAATTCTTCCCATGGGGGAAGGCATTAACTACCGAATGCCACCTGCTTGCTAATCCTTACATCTAAAAGATTAATTATGGAGTCCGCCTTTCTCCATCATTACTCGTATCATCATTTCAGCCGGAAGACGTCCACTGCTGGACATAAACCTCCCCCAATTGGGGGGGTTTGCCATAATAGCCACGCTTGGCAGGCGAGTTGGCGATCGCAGTATGGTGTTAAAAACGCATAGGGACGCTGCCGCCCATTCTCTAGTAAGTCCCTTAGTCGCCTTTTACGACACCCACGGGAGGAAATAGGATGGTGCTATTACGTCCGGCACCACACGGTACCATTATCCATAGTAAACGACAATTTGGAAGTGGATTGGTAAGTTTATGTGAAATAAAATAATTTTAATTTGAAAAAAATATTTCTTTACGTTCAAAGTCTATATTATGTCGACCAATGTGTTGATTATACACATTTTCCAAGTAATAGAGCTATAATCTTCCTCTCAGACTGTACAATAAAAACGATCGTTAATGTTAGCGTAAGCGGATGGCGTAGCGAGATTAATATTTATTGAATCACTGTATGTTAACAAGGTTGTGTGTGTCCTTCGCATGTAATTTCCTTCATTTACGGTAGAATATGTTGAGGTTTCCATAATATAAAAGATCTATTAGAAGTTTTTTCATGTAGGTCTAAGGTTCTGCAAGCAATGGTATTTATTAAATAAGGTTGGGTTGAAAAGTGTTGTTGAAAAGTGAACGGAAGTGTATGTTTTCTTAAAAAAATATTTATATAAAATTAATGTTTTTCTATATGCCAGAATACTCAAGTACCAGCCATTGTTCCACTGCATACAATAATTTCAGTTAGCTCGCTCGAAAATATGTTAAGAGGCCGTGCACGAAATCGACTGATTTTGATCAATTTTGTTCATTGGTTGTGAGAAAGGGAAAAATAATTTAAACAAAATTATTTGAGATTTGAAAAGTCGTGTTCTTTGTTTTGCATGTGGCTGAAAGGGATTTTTCGAATAAATTAAGTATTCACGGTAAATCACTAATATTCGCAACCAGTTTTCCGAAAAATGACGCGAGACTGACATTTGATCATCATTCTACAAGAAACTACTTTTGATTTTGAACATTAAAAAATATCATTTACATCATTATATGCTCTTCTTGCATGTGGCGGAACCACTTTTTTCAACTTCAATACAAAATATAGCAGAAAAATAATATTGACAAAACCTTTTTTTGTTTTAAACCTCGTCAGTAATATATATTTTTCCTATTATTTAGCAAATCATATCATGAAATTTAAAAATCACAAATTAGTCTTCAGCTATCCTTGAAATATAATCAAAATTTTATTTAATAATTATACAATATCTTCATTAAGTAAATCCATGGCGAAATAAACTATATTTTGGAGAGCACAAAAAAGATGAAACTATTAAAAGCTGCTGTGACTGACACGAATGGTTTAGCACCATGAAAACTGTATTTTTCTAGCTACACAGACTTAATGTTTCGATTATTTCAAGTTTTCTCACAATTAGATAAGAAATTGCCAAAAGAGAGTTTTTTTCGTGCACGGACCCTTAATTTGTGATCCGTTTCGTGGTTCGCCTTGTGCAATGCTAAATGATGTAACACCATGTAATAAAATTCGTAGCTCCGCGAACGCTTCACTACTGTTTTTATAAGGATGCTAGTCGTGTTGAAAGTGCTTTTTTATATTCCACACCATTATCGTACCTCACTCACAATTTATTGTAATCGGGTCACACACATAATTTTCATTGTTATTTTACATTCGTTCCAAAATTAACAGCCGGAGGCCAATCGATATATTAATATTCCAAGGATTATGATTTATGTTCTAGATAGCATCCAAAACAAATAATATTATTATGTGCTTTTATTATTGTTATTGGTATCGAGATTTATTGTAAATATATAACAAAAAAGTGGTGTGATTAATGGAACATAAAATTACTAGGCACTAATGTTTTTTTCACTCCTCTTCCTCAAAAAGTCCATCATTGTAGCGTACCCGAGCGGGGATAAAATAGCAAAACTTTCCTAATTTTTTTTTTTTTTTTTAATTTTTGTCTGTTACCAACAAGCCTACAAAAAAGAAAAAGTCTTTATTCATAAGTAGGATAATCATGAAAAAAGACTCTTACTCATACATTTTATTTTTGAAAATGGAACTAAAAGCGGCGATCTCTTTGGTAAAATGCGTGCATTACGTTACGGCTACAGAAGAAATTTAAGAAAAGGCATTGGCGCGAAATCTTTTGTATTTGTCTCTAATTACAAATTGAATTGGTAACCGTAATTTATTTTACAAAAATGAAAATGTCATCGTCTAGTGAGAATGGAGACCCTGATTTACAGATGGAAGAGAAAGGAAAAGACATAATTTTAAATCTGTTGCCATCAAAGTGTATTGAATTATTTTATGTTCTCACAATCGTAGTAACTAAAGTGTTAATACACGGCGCTAAAAACCCATTATAAATCGGTTTCTATGTACTCGTATACCTCGTAATATCTCGTATGTAATGGTTCATTTTAGCCCCTTGTATAACAATCTACTAAGTATTGTATGTAACCTACTTAAAAAGTTATGATTTATTTGAGTGCTCTAGTTTATATTTACTGTTTATCGAAGTACCCACTTACTTTCATTTGTTTTCAAAAGTTTTTAAAGCCAACTTCCTTTTCCAGTAGTTACCTTTCCATCGTAAAATTGTTATTGAGTTTAATAAAGCTTTAACTGAATTATTGGGACTAAAATATTATGGGATTTCAAATTGACATAAAACCATTTTATAATGACTTTTAAGCTTCGGTTATCTTAAGATTGTTTGTAGCCATTCTTGAATTCAGGGCCTCAAGTCTGCTATTACAATAGTGTCAGAATGGTCTCTTCATTGTGAGTTTTTGACAGATTTGCCATACAAACACTGTCAAATACTCACAAGGGCGAGACCATTCTGACACTATTGTAATAGCAGACTTGAGGCCCAGATTACTTGTAAATTTATAAACATACGATAAGTACGAAAAAGTAAAATGCATAAACATAAATTTCAAACTACTTATATAAACTTTTTGAAACACCGCCAGCTTAGTGAACATCTGTTTGTTGCACAGATAGCGGAAGATCGTCCTAAGCACAGTTAACTTAGCCAATGTGTACGTTAAATCGTACCGTGAGTTAGGCAGGTATACGTATGCTAGAAGCTTGGAAGAGTGCCACTGAGTAGTTATCAAATGGAGTTATAGTGGTATGAGGAACAGAGTGTAAAGTTCACTCATTCTTCATAGAAAAGGGAGGATCCTCCGATCAGACGGGTGTTGTGTCTGGTGGGAAACTGCCGAACGGTTGATGTCGGGATGTTGTATATATGCCATTCGCGTGGTAAACTTTGCTTGCGCGATGCAGGATTTGTGTGACGTCAGGTCTTTGATGCGTAGTTCGCATGTGGCGTTGTAGATGCTGCTACAGAGTGACTGTCGGAAAATGTCTATCTTTTCTTCCCGCAAGTTTTGTTAACGAGTGACGATTGAAGATTCTTAAGCTTCATCAAAGTGTGCACAACCACATTTTGATGGATTAACTGGAAATGGATTAATTGCTCCTCGAATGCTGAAATACTCATCAGAAATATTCCATTATGCGATGACTTGCAATTTAAAGTTATAGACGTTTCTCCCCCCTGCGCCACATCTTATTTTTCTGATCCACAAAGGAGATCTGGCAGATAAAATGTTAGATTGAGTACTCCATTCACTTACTACTCTTTTTGTAAGCATAAACCGGAGCTGCGTACTGCAACCTACACAAACGCTCGTTCATGCATATTACATTCAGTTACTCTATCCCGGATCAATAGTTTACTATGAAAACGATTTTGACTCAAGTTCCATACTTCGTAAGACTGTTGTTCTTGGAGTACCCAATAATAAATGAGTTAATTTTTCAAAGGAATTGTACGGAAATTGACTTTACAGAATGAATGGTTACGTGCGAATTTTCGTCGAAACTCAAGTGCATTGTATTGCCCGGACAATCTGTGTTGTGGGTAAAGTTGGATTGATTTATGATAGCAGAGGGTTGACAACGCCTGCACAGTGCGACACTTTACACTGTACGGTACAAATACATTACCTAATGGCAGCGATTTATAACTCCATGTTATGAATGAGACCGCTGTGCATAAATTTTGGCTTTTAATAAGCTCTTGTTGGCAGGTACGAAGCATATTGAAAGTTATGTCATCATCATCATCATCATTTCAGCCGAAAGACGTCCACTGCTGGACATAGGCCTCCGCCAATTGGGGGGGTTTGCCATAATCGCCACGCTTTGCAGGTGGGTTTGGCGATCGCAGTATGGTGTTAAAAATGCATGGAGAACGCTGCTGCCCATTCTCTAGTAAGTCCCTTAGTCGCGTTAGTAAAAAGTTATGTACACAGAGTATATTACTGAAGTATGAAATACAGTAGATGTATTATTACCAAAGTGAACTGTATACAAAGTGTGCCGTAGTTTGCACACCACCTTTGACGAACAAGAATTACAAAAATATGTCAAGCATAAACGAAAACTTCATATCAAGTTTGTTGCGGCAGCAATCGGGGTAACTGAAATTAAACAACGTGTTTTGTTTCCGAGCAGTGAATTTGCTCTTGTTCTTTTTGGCGTGTAGAAAACATGAGGACGTGCGTTATCAAAGGGTCAAGCGCCATCATGCTTTTTATTTGAAATTAACTTTATTAGTTACTAGATGGAAATTCCTTCTGTGTACAAAGTGTACAATGTTTTGACATACCTACATAGCTTGCACAAAAGAATTTTCTTTTGAGGGAAACTTCAAAAGGATCTAAGCGCCACCTACGCTGCAAGCGTTAGCGACAGCCATTGAAAATCGAATAAGTGCAAACGAAGGAATAAAGAGAAGGAATTCGCCCACTTGATTCATAGTGTTACTTTCCTTTGCATAGCTACTTTAAGGACAAAATGTGATATAAGTAAATCGTTTAAAAAAAAAAAATAACAGACAACCAGGGCCAATAATGTTAGTTACAACTTAAACATATTTTAGTAGGTACAAAATAAAAGTGGAAAAAATATTAATAATATCACTTCATCAACCCGCACCTCTCACATGCAGATTGATGAAACGTTTGAACACGGCCGTGTTCAACCTATCTGCTACCATTTTCAGGATGCCGTTGCTACTCCCCCGCACAGTTTTCAAGACTGACGCGCTTTTCTTCCGCATGATTGCATAGAAGTCATCTATATGCGCGTCCGCAAACATACCTGATGCACTACAAGCACGCGGGAGCCGCAACAGTGCCCTGAAAATGTTATTGTACTGGACTCTGAGGGCATTGTAGACTTTTTGTGTGTACTTAACCCATAGACTACTCGTGTAGAAACTTTGACTTTGTTTTGAGGCACTTTAAAATAATACCAAACTACGCTTAAGTGCCCCCGTAGCCGCCAGTGCAAGTTTGCGAGGGAAATTTGACAGATCCCTCTGTCCGCCTCAGTGCGGAAAACATCCATGAGAATTTCCACTCCGTTACCAAAAAAATATGGTTAGGTTAGCTCTCTAAGGTATGGGCGTGGTGCTCATGTTAACCATGGTCATTCATCAAACTTCTATGTTTGGTATCTATTTAGCAACGATCCGCTCAAATCAGTCCTGCTAATCCCAACACGTGTGCATGTATTGAGTGGATTACCTATAATCGGGGCACAGGGTTGTATTTGAACCAACTGCCAATAGCCAATCAACGGCTTAGATTTTGTACTACCTCCAGCAGCTGAATTTAAAATTTTAAGATTGCTCCGATTCCTATTATTGTGTTTTACATTTTACAGTAGCTACAGCCACGTTTGCCGAATACAATCAAATTTTCCGGGATGAAAGTATGGTATTTTTCCTAGAAAACTATATTCGTGTAGAGTTTCATCAAAATCGAGTCTGTACTTTAGCCTTGTAAGTGTGCCAAATCGACAGAAATTTTCATATTTGCATTTGTATTGATAAGAATTTAAGATCGATACTTTATTCTTCTTCATTGATGGCGCGTGGCCAAAATCCGAACTAAAGTCGCCATCTTGTTTTTTCAATGCATTCACGAAACAATTGCACTAAATGTCTACCAGCAGCGTCCCCCTGTCAACATCATTCGAACGCCAAAAGATTCTTGTAGCAGTGTACACGAATGCTTTGAAACAAATCGAACGATGGATATTGTATAGGTGACGTCATCTATACAAATAAATCAAATTGAATTGTCAATTTATGATGTCAAAACTACCTATACCTACTATAAATAAATAAAATGGAAATGCCTGTTTTTAATGTCAAAATAACAGTTTTTAAGCTATTGCATAGCTTCTATCGCGGGCCTTGAGCGCGGGGACCGAATCCAGAAATTCCGTAACGAAAAAACCTCACGCTCCCCACTCCGACGGTTATTTTACTACACCAGTACCCTCTAGTGATCTAATAATTTCTGGCAGTTCCTTTTTCTGTGTACTGCGTATTTTATTCTTATAAATATTAGTTTATAAAATTATGATCTTCACAAAAAGTGATTGTTGATAGTGGGGTTTGAACTCACGACCAGTCGATTATGAGTACATTCAGTTCCCCTGTTGCACCGCAAGGCTACAATGACTTAATTAAAAGTTGCCAAATAGTTAATACCATTCCAGTTGAACAATTTTTAAACTGGACTAGACGGTTGGAAATGACTCATGTACATGGAATTTTTTCGCTGTCAAAACAGTTTGTCACTCTTTTTTTATTTAAAATTACTTTAGGTTCAACACTTTCGTCTATTTTAAAGTTGTTATTATGCTTATATTTGAATAGTATTTGACTTTGTTTACGTAGTTATACACTTTTACGACGTTCAGCACTTATTTATTTTGTTTTTAAGCTATTGCATAGCTTCTATCGCGGGCCTTGAGCGCGGGGACCGAATCCAGAAATTCCGTATATCAAAGAAAGTATATAGAAAGTATATCAAAGAAAAAGAAATACTGCATAAATAAAATAAATAAATAATTATAATTGCATAAGTTGATACAAAATGGTATGCAATAGCTTTACCGCGGCAGTCCCCGAGTGCCACACGTCTTTTTTTTTTACTAAATACATAGAATAAATAAATAAGAAGAAGAATGAATATATAATAAGTGTAAAAACGACATTATGACTACTGTATTTCGCACCATTTACGTGACTACTAAGTATTTTATCTTATTATGACTGTTTGAATTTAAACCTACCTGACATTTATAAGAAAACTAATGAATTAATTAATGTATAATACAATAATAATAATTTAGTTTAATTTAATTCAATATAATATAATTTAATTTAATTTAATATAATTTAATTTAATTTAATATAATTAAATTTAATATCTATTTCATTTTTAATTCAATTAATTTTTCTAATACTATGGGTGTATGTGTAAAAAACTTGCCTGAAATAAATGAATTTTATTTTATTTATTACTAGCTGACCCGACAGACTTCGCTCTGTCAAAAGCTATTTGACTGTGGCAGTTTGTCTACGCGCAAAGGAAACTACCTACCTACCCTACCCTACCTTACCCTATCCTACCCTACCCTACCTAGCTATCTACCCTACCCTACCCTACCTACCTACCCTACCCTATTCTACCCTACCCTACCCTACCCTACCCTACCCTACCCACCTACCAACCCTACCCTACCTAACTAAAACCTTCAATTGTTTTTTTTTTTTTTGATAAAATCTATTCTCAGACCTACCAAATGATGACTGACACGTTATGTCAAACGCCATAAAGTTACATTAGAAGATAGAGTTACCTACTTATTATTACAATAAAAATGTAAATATGGTCGTTTTCTTACAAATTTTTTTTTTTTACTTTCTTAAATTTTTCTTACATAAGAACCTTCTCCTGACAATAACAAACACAACAAAAAAATAATTAGCGTAATCGGTCCAGCCGTTCACGCGTGATGCCGTGACCAAGGGAAATAGGGATTCATTTTTATATATATAGATTTATTTTATTTATAAAGTATTTACGGTAAAAACAATTATTAAAATTATTGTATATCTGTCTCTCTGTTTGTTCCGGCTAAACTCCGACATGGCTGGAACGATTTTGCGGGGACTTTCACTGGTATATAGCTGATGCTATTATGCAGTAACTTAGGCTACTTTTACTTTAGAAAAAAAGCAACGCGGGCGAAGCCGCAGGCAGCAGCTTCATATAATGACGTCACGAGCATCGATAACTGGAATTGACGTTTACTTTCATGCCCAGTCATACAAGGAAATCGATTTTGTAGATAATGCCTTTACTAAATGCTTTCCCGATTCTACATGAATACTTACAGTTATCGTAAAAGTTAATGTTTCGATGATATTCCGGCTATTTTAGTCATGTTGAGAGTATTGGGTTTTGGATGAGTAGTAGGTATCTTAAGAATTCATTTAGTGTCATGATAAATAATCTTGAGTATTTCGTGCTCTATTTCAACATTTCGACACCTGCAAGGAATAACATTGTAACTGGTATGTTATTAAATGTAATTTACAATGTTATTCCTTGCAGGTGTCGATTTAATAATTGTGCGCACTTCAAAATACAGAGGCAAGTACGGACCAAAAACCCCTTTTTACTTGTGTACCCTTGGCTGTAGCCCCTTGATGGTACTGTGGATGATCAATTTTAACCGCTGTACCGTTGTCCGTGAAATCCGATTAAATTAAACGAACAGCTGTTTTCATTCATTAAAATCATATTTTCAAAATGTTTTATGGCACAGTAAGTACACACCTACCTATATATAGAAACAAAATAAAGTTAATAAAAAGGATATAACAATCAATCGAAATACAGTACGTTATTGTAAGGGTCAGACACAAAAAGGATTTTGATTTTCCCTTTTGTCTAGCTAGATCGACGACAGATTCGTTCTCATGCAAAAACATCAATATTTTATTATAATTCGTGCATTGTCCCGACACATTGGGACTTGTTTCAGTGTCTTCTCATTGGATTTTTATTGAATAATTCAAAAAAAGTGAGACATTTCTTTTTATTGTGAAAGTGACGTCTCGTTAGTGTAGTGTATGACACTCAGGACACTTATGTCGCTAGACAGCCGCTGAACTTACGGACAATGAAATGTACGAGTTGAAGTTCAGTGCTGTCTTTATTTGTTAGAAAACAAAAACATGCATGTGTCTATGTGGATATCGTTAGTGCATAATCTTGCATTTTAGACACCTAGGGGCGAGGCAGTTACCCGGTCTAAAGTTATAGGTTTTTTACACTTTAGCATAAGGTAGGTAAGGACATCTGCCTTGCATTTCTAAAATACTAGCTTTTATCTGCGGCTCCGCCCGCGTGGATGTTGGTTATAGCGTAAAAAAGTAGCCTATGTCCTTCTCCATATTCCAGGCTATGTCTCTGCCAAATTTCATGACGATCGGTTCAGCGGTTTAGGCGTCAAAAACGTAACATATAGACAGACAGACAGACAGAAAGACAGACAGACAGAGTTACTTTAATATTTATAATATTAGTAAGGACTAGCTTCTGCCCGGGAAGTCGTCCGCGTGAAATTTCTTGTTTCCCGACCCACGATATTATTTTGTTTTCACAAAGCGATTTTTCCAATTCGAATTATTGTGTTAACTTAATTCAATTGATCCAATAATCAATTGAATTAAGTTTTTTGTTAAGATTGAATTAAATAAATCAGTCAATCCGTTCTTTAGATATCATCAAAAAAGCCGTTCCATACAAAATGTATGAGAAAGTAGATTTTCCTCATATATATTTTTGTATTTTTTTTGTTGTTTTAATAGTTATTCTGCTATTCGGGGTGGAGACAAATGCAACAAATCAAAGATTATAAAAATTGGTCCAGCCGTACTTGAGTTATGAATGGTGTAACCAACCCGACTTAATTCAATTAGTTAATTTGTCTGTCATTGCTTCACTTTTTAATCTTTTTACCTATTGTGGTGTAGTAATTTTATTCAAGGTAAGTGTATAAAATATTGTTAACATTTTAAAAGAGTAAAAGAGTTTCTTGCCCATTCTTCTCCATTACACGTAACTACCTTTTGGAAGGGGCAACTAGAATCAATTAACTATTTTTTTAATTTTTGACGTTCAAAAGTTCCTTTTACGTGCCTATTTGAAATAAATGATTTTACTTTGACTTTGTTTTATATATTTAGATATTTAGACTAAGAGGAATTCAAAATGTACTCCGCACTCAAATTCAACATAATGTGAACATAATAGGTAGGTAAGCCAAGACAAAATAATATTTTAATATGACAAAAACACTCACACATCCTACACTGAAGGCTCCTACAAACAGGCGCGACTAGCGACGCGACACAAAGAGACCGCTAGTCGCGCGGCACGCGTTGTCTTTGTGTAGCGTCGCGTGTCGCTCCTGTTTGTAGGAGCCTATAATCGGGTCATCCCGTGGGAATATGTTCGGATTGCAGAGACAAAGATGTAGGTTCAAGGAATTCAGGCCGAGAGGCTCATACAGACGTTGACTAACTCTGCAATGAGAATTTTAATAATGGCTCCACAACATGGAGAAAGAAAATCTATAAAACGACACAGTGTTTATTATTTCCAATTTTTTAAGACGCTTTTAATAACAATTTCAATACTACAACTTATACTAGTGCTAGCGGTACGCCAAAAAAAGCTGCAAATGGTGTTAAGAGCATGAAAATCGGAACGATTGATCGATTGAAAAAACATTTTTTTGTATTAATAATTGCTTTCTTGTGGTTGGATATGAGGCTATTACATATCATTTTAGGTATATTTTACAAATAATGATTCAACCGTATCATATCTGAAGGAGCCCAAACTTGGTATGTTTTGAAAATGATTTTAATTTTAATTTAAAACAAGTGACTGAAATATAATGATGTGATATATTTTTAGAATCGGTTTAGTAAGCCCTTTCATTGAATAACCACACACGATATGTTTCAGAACAATTTTTTTCCATACAAAAAAAAGAGGACGTCATAACTCCTCTTCTTTTTTTTTTCGTATGAACGATTGATCTTTAGGCCATACGAATCAATATGACCCATATTGATTCGTATGGCCTAAAGATCAATCGTTCCGATTTTCATGCTCTTAACACCACTTGCAGCTTTTTACTGAATTTCGGGGTGTACTGCTAGCACTATACCTACTGCTAAACAGAGGTATGACGATTCCGACTTGCTAATTAAACACTTATGATTTTATTTATTACCTGTAGTACCAGTACATATCTGACATATTTTTAATTGAATGATTTTTTGGTTTTTGTTATCTATTGACATGTCACCTTAATTGTAATTGTTTGTTTATGTTAATTTTGTACGCCATATATTGGCAAAACATAGTGCACATACTAATGATATTGACGTAAAATGAATTACTTATTAATAATCATACCTATTCATATTTGCACGCCATAGTATGTGGCAAACATGTCTGAGCCTCTATTGTTGTCTTTAATTATCTTGCATGCACGTTTTTATTTTAAAACTCTTGTATGTGTACACATGTTTATGCTTATAAATATATCTTATCTTATCACATATTTTAGACAATATCTGTAACCATACCTATTTTTAACAAAATAAATGATTGATTGATTGATTGCTTTTATGCTGTAAGAGTATTGAAGTTCCTATGTGGAGTTCGTCTGATTTGACTCGATAAAGTAATATACTGCAGAATAAGGGACTTGCTTTGTTTTCACGATGCTCGTAAATTTAATAGCGTTCGAAGAGGATTGATCTAACAAACTGAAATCATAAACCAAGCTATAGATTTTAGGGGATCTTGAGAAAGATAAGAATGGAAAGCTGAACCGTTACATCAAAATCTTAAAGCATGCATTACTGTCTTTGGAGTTTGAAAACAAAATCGAGCGGTTGCACATTCTGTGTCCTTAGGTACGCATTCTTTCTTCTCAAACTGTTTACTCAGAAAAACCGGCTAAGTACGTTTCGGACCAAACACAATAAAGGATTCCATAGTTGGGATGAATTTATCCCAAGAACAAACTTATCATTGTAGTTGAATAACAAGTTATACATGCATTTCAACTGCAAATGTAAATTTGTACGCACAATATTGAGAGATTTACCATGCTACTTTAAGACATAGACTTTTTATAGGTTTTCCTGTTATCTTTAAGTAAAGAAGTATTTTCTATTTAAAAACATATATATATATTATTATTTTTTCAAAATTTTGGGCCCAGTAGTTTTGGAGATAGTAGTGGGGAATGGTAAATTTTCATCTCATCATTTCAGCCGAAAGACGTCCACTGCTGGACATAGGCCTCCCCCAAAAGGAACGAATTTGCCGTAATCGCCACGCTTGGCAGGCGGGTTGGCGATCGCAGTATGGTGTTAAAAATGCATAGAGAACGCTGCTGCCCATTCTCTAGTAAGTCCCTTAGTCGTCTTTTACGACACCCACGGGAGGAAATGGGGTTTAAATTTTCATCTATTTTCATAAATAACTTCAAAAGTATATATTTTAAAATTATAAAGAAGATATATATAAAATCTAAAAAAAATATATGTAAAATCCTTATAATAAGGCCTTTAATGTGATATGTCACACGGTACAGTTTGCAAAATTTAATTTTTTTTAGACCACAAAAGTGACCCCCAATATTCAAAATTCATTATTTACGTTACACGTCCGCGTTTGGGTCACAGAAGTTCACATGTGTACCAAATTTAAACTTAATCGGCCTAGTAGATTCGGAGCAAATCGGCTGTGACAGACACACGAGTGATCCTATAAGGGTTCCGTTTGTTTCTTATTAAGGCATGGAACCCTAAAAAGTAATTCAAACAAACTAAAGTTCACTTGGGTCGAGTATTAGACAATATTTGTTCTAGATTGATAGCGTCGCATCAAGTTATCTAAAGTTTGGCGAACTACAGCGCGAAAGGATCAAACCTTGCAATTACGTCACTGAACGAATTTCGTTTTACAGCTGTAGAATTAAGCGTATATATTTGTGATAGAAAGACAAAAGTCTGTTTTGAAGATTCGCAGCATTGTCTAGACAAAAACATCAAGAGCATCCAGGAGAACGTATCACGTTTATGACGTCATACATGTATACATATCCGTTTTTAGTACACATTCTACTCCACCTGACGTCCTATGTAAAAATAGTAAGTAAAATCTAAAAGTTTACAACAAAACTTTTGAACTATATTCATACTATATTATCGAAATAGGACAGTTACAATCCTCGGTCAAATTGTGAACTTTTCTTGGCACTATGAAGCTAAACGATAAAATACAGAAACAAATGCTCTTCGAGTTTGCAACAAATGAATAAACAATTCTATTGAATAAGTGAGGACTTAATTCCAAGGTGAGACCGCAAAACCTTAATTACTTTGAGTACAACCTCGTTTTCTAAAGAAAGCTCGTAATTTCTAGGTAACCCATTAATTTGTTAAACGCTTTTGCAAATGCACCGTTCTCATTCCCACTAAGCATTGTATTTCTGTGCAATAGTTCATCTTCATTCAGGGCCGTTTATTCCCTGGTCCATTCTTATGAACAAAAGCAATGCATTTAATTAGTTCTGCTCTTGCATTTCATCTCTCTTTTTTTGTGATGAGATGCAACAAGTTTCTGCATCTTTTCTATTTACAGAATTACGAAAATTCAGTTTTACATTTACACAAAAACCGTATAAATCACATTCAAACTCAAACTCAAAGCATTTATTTCAAATAAACCAATTACAGGCACTTTTGAATTGTCAAGGGGTCGGTCAGTCAGAAAGATGAAGCTAGTTGCCCATTCCAAAGCGTAGTAGGTTCCTATGGAGAAGAACGGACAAGAAACTCCATGGACACTCTTTTAAAACAAAATATATATACATTCATGTTGCAGTTATACATGTGAGAACAATGTAGAAAGACGTGCACGTTAGAAGCGTCCGTAATAGAAACAATTCAAAAATTAAAATAAGCCGTGGCAGCTAAGAGATGACCAGTCCCAACTGACGGCGCCCGTTCACGAACATGACGCATGGTAAAATCCAGCCACATCAAATACCATAATTCGTTGAAAAACATCCATTAATAAATTAACATAAACAGCTTAGGTGATTTATTTGTTGATGGGTAGAAAGAAAGAAAGAAGGAAAAAGTATTTACGTCACACCTGGCCATAATGTGAATATTACCGCACGCTACGCGTACAGTTAAACTCGCATTGTGGCCAAGTGAAGACGTAAAATTATGTACTCACCACGGGAGTAAAAAAAATTGGTTGTCTGTAAAGTTGGTTTACGGACAATAGTTTAACGTGACAACGTCATAACAAAACATTGATGCAGCGCAAGCGTACAATGAGCGTAACGGGACAATGAGCGTAACAGGAAAATTAGCGTAACGAGACATTGAGCGTAACGGGACAATGAGTCATTCTTTTTCGTGCACGCAGTCGGGGTTCATCGATTATTAGACGTTGACAACGTCAAAAGAAAGCCCTCTATCGCATATTTACAACCCTCGTCTGCGTCTCGGGTTACAAATACCTGCGATTTCGGGCTTTCTTTATTTTACAGCCCTCGGTAAGTAATGTACTATTATTGTGACTGTCTGATTGTGAAAAAAAAAAACCAGAAGGGTCTGTACTAGGCCATAATGCTCCTACCTCAGCATGATGCTGCGATATTTAAAAATAAGTGTCACCGGGCTGGTATTCTGATATAAGATATAATTATGTAAATTGTTAACAAATAAAATATTCATTTAATCCGCGTGCCAGTACCCCCCACCCCGAGGTAGGACCTCAGTGGAAGGTCAAACACTTTATTTATGACCAATTTATTTCTATCTATCGTAGACTAGGATTTGCATGATCGTATAATAAAGTGGATTATCCCTCATGGTGCACTATTGATATTTGCAAGCTCCTCGTAAACTTTATGCCTTCATCGAAAATCACGTCTCGGAACGCATCTTCATATTCATGACGTGTCTACCAACTGCAGGAGAACAATATAATAGCAATAAAACAACAGCTGCGATATTAAAAATGATTTTATTTTTATATGTACGTTCTGGCCGAAGAGGCTGTGAAAGTCTGGTGTAATAAAATTAAACTGTGAGTGATAAACTATTTTGTCTGAAGATGACGACTTTGATAGTTTATGTATTTAGTGTTTGGCCCCAAGCGCCCATCTTTTGGCTCATTGTCATGTCACTTCACACTTGCTTTGGGAATCCTAAAGCTATTTTAAAGTATTACTTTATTCGCATGATAGTAGCATTAGTTCGTAGCTAAGCAATAACAGCTGCACGGATCGATCCGTCAGGTTAAGCTAGGCTTGCCGGGGTTGGTCCGTGGATGGGTGACCATCTTTACATACCGAGACTACTCCGTGCCTCGGAAAGCACGTTAAGCCGTTGGTCCCGGCTGTCATTCGTGGATCTTTAACAGTCTTTACGGGTCGTCAGAAGCCAAAAAAAAAGTCTGACAACCAGTCTTTCCAAGGGGTATCGTGTTACCCAGTTACTGGGTTGTGGAGGTTAGATAGGCAGTCGCTCCATGTAAAATACTGGTATTCAGCTGCATCCGGTTAAGACTGGAAGCCGACCCCAACATAGTTGGGAAAAGGCTAGACAGATTGAGTAGCATTAGTTCATACACTATCGCATTAAAAAAAAATTGTTGTCATGTATACGCTGGCCAGCTGGTCGCTACCATGTGGTGCCGGACGTAAAGAATAGCACCACCCCATTTCCTCCCTTGGGTGTCGTAAAAGGCGACGGACTTATTAGAGAATGGGCACCAGCCGGCGTTCTCTATGCATTTTTAACACCAAACTGCGATCGCTAACCCGCCTGCCAAGCGTGGCGATTATGGCAAACCCCCCCAATTGGGGGAGGCTTATATCCAGCAGTGGACGTCTTTCGGCTGAAATGATGATGATGAATGATGACGCTGGCAAGCATATCAAGTTACCACAAACTGTCAAATTTTCTCGTTCGATTTTTAACTTAATCGTCAACTTTTTAAAGTTTAAAATCGTTTGGAAAAATTTGACAGTTTCGTGTTGCTTGCTGTGTGCTGGCCACTGTACACTGGATGGTAGAATTATTACGAAAACTTTAATTAATACTACCGCAGTTTGAAATAAAGTGTTGTAGAGTGGTCCGTAGTGGGTAGTGAGCGACTCGAGCACGCGAGCCCTGTTCGCCATATTAAATCCACTTACTGTCAGAATTGCAAGCGTCACACTGTCCACGAGAATGGAGAACATAGGTTATGTCACTTAGCGTCTTCACCTCGTCTATATTTGGATGGTCGTAAAGGTGTGCTACACACACGTTCGGGTAGTAAAACGAAGCCGACCCGAAGCAATAAAACTCAAAGCATTTATATCATTTAAATCGTTTACAGGCATTTTTGAACAGTTAAAGAGTCGGTCAGTTAAAGTTTAAGCTAGTTGCCCATTCCAAAACGTAGATCTCTATGGAAAAGAACAGGCAAGAATAGCTTCTTGCCCGTTCTTCAAGGACACTCTTTTAAATCAAGATTTTACAACATCCTGGGTACATTATTCTTGTTGCTTCTGTAAGTGAGAAAAATGTAAAAAAAAAATTATTCAAAATATAAGATTTCAAAAAATAGGTCCGGGTGCCCGTTTACGAACATGACGCGTGGGCCAGCACCATCCATCTCAACCATTTTTAGGGGTTTATTTTTATTCAGCTTTCGTTCTGCTCGTGCCGATCAGCAAACTTCATTCGGCATCTACACTCACTGAATCTTGTTCGGGTCCAGTTCTGCATAATTTGAGCTAAGCCAAGCTACATAGCATGTAGCTTAATACAGTGTTTCCCAGACATTCTTCTGTCAAGGCCCGGTAATTTTCATACTGCCCCTTCGTGACCCACTTAATAGTTTTAACAGCTCCCCCCGCCCCGCTGGTTTCTGTGCACATGTTTCAGTAGCTGTTTCTGATTAATTTAATTTTATACATTCTGTTTGAGGTTATAGTGTTATTAATATTATAGTATACCTATCTAAGTAACTATTTATGCAAACAATTTAAAATAACGTAAAACCGAGACTAAGCTTCACTAAACTAAATATTTCTTTGGGTTTACCCATCTGTATAAATAAAAATGAGTCGCCGAAATATAAATGTACGCGCATAACTTCCGAACGACTAAGTACACCAAATTGGATAATTCTTTTTTTTTTTTGTGTTCGTTAGCGTCACGACAAGGTTTGTATTTTCTTATACGTTCAGTTGTTCATCAAGGAGTTGTTAAATTCAAACAAACCATACGTAATAATGGTGACGATTCTCTTGTCACAAAATTCTCTAAACTAGACTAAAAATCACCAAAATTTAGTTTATTCCTGTCAAACGATGGTTTTCTATTCTGGAATTGACTAAAGTGACACAACTTAACTATATTTTAGTTTGACAGCACTAAGATGGTAGTGAGTTTTTAATTTAGTAAAATGGCAATTTTGCTATTCTGAATTTGACGTTTTTAAACTAAAATTTAGATTTTCTAACTAAATCTGACTATTTTTAATCGCAATTAAAAAGGTGTCGAATAAAATTAGTTGTCATGAACTTAAATTCACACCAACACCTCGACTTCTGGTGTAAAAACAGTACTGTATATTTTTTTTTTTTCTTTTGCTTATATCTCGAAAATGGTGTGTCCTATCGCAAAAATAATAAAAATTTCGACCCCCTTTGCAACCAGCAAAACCCTATACCTCAACATGAAGGCAATTTTTTTTTCCATACAAAATCTTAAAAATTCCATATAAAACACGTAGAGGCTGCCCTGCTCATGCGCGCCTCAGGCGATGGGGCAAACAAGTACAACGTTGCGAAGCCAAAAGAAAAAAAAAAATTACCACGTGGAATCGCGTTTGTCAAATTCGATTTAGTTGTGTCAAAGTTGTATTTAAATTTAGAGAATTTTGTTTGCAGAATAGCTTTAAGATTCTCATAGCCAAAAGTAAGGAATTTTAGTGATAGTTTAATTAGTTTAGTTCGGTGTACAAGAGAATCGACACCAATTGTCAATGTCGTATGCGCCCGGGAAGGTTTTAGGTAGGGTAGGGTGGGGTAGGTAGGTAGTTAGCGTAGGGTAGGGTAGGGTAGGGTAGGGTAGGTAGGTAGGTAGAGTAGGTACCTTCCTATCTGCATACCTAACTTACCCTATCGGGTAGGTAAGTTAGGTAGGTAGATAGGAAGGTTTTTTTTTAATATATTGTTTGTTTCGCTGGTTTTTTGTTTTTATTTTGGATAGGTAGATAGGGTAGGGTAGGTAGGGTAAGGTTAGTAGGTAGATACGAAGGGTTGGGTAAGTAGGTAGATAGGAAGGGTAGGGTAGGTAGGTAGGTAGAGTAGGGTAGGGTAGGGTAGGTAGGTAGGTAGGTTTTTTTTATTTATTTTTATTTAGGTAGGCACGGTAAGGTAGGTAGGGTAAGTAGGGTAGTAGGTAGATAGTTAGTGCTACCCGTGCGAAACCGGGCCGGAAAAAGCTAGTTGTCGGAGCTGTTATTTACGAGCAGCTCTTGTATTTGAGATGGTCGGGTTCTTCTTCAATAAATACTGCTTCCGTACAATATAATAGTACTTTAATTTAAGTTTCTGCATAGGTTATACATATTATTAGATTTAGTTAGTAAACTGTCGTGGTCTCACTTCGGAGCTCGTTCGTAGCGGTGTGTCGCGGGTGGGCGCGAGCCGCGCGCCGCGTGCGCCTCTCCCGCGCGCCCCTCTCTGACCCCTATGGTCGGTTCGTTGCGCGAACACTAGTTGATTTATAAAAAAAGGAAGATAAGGTACCGCTCTTATGTCACGTAAAAATTATTGGACTAGAAACAATTACATGTAAGCACACCCACACAACTACATTTCCCGATGTCATGTTGAGTCGTTAGAGAGATATGACGCGGGCTGTAGCGGGAAAAAGATAGCAATAATTGTCACTGTTTCGTACCCATATCAACTCGGAAACAAATGGCGACCTAGAAAGCAACATTATTCAGGAGAATTTTAAAGGAAATACGTTTTTATGTAGGTACTTACGAGTGGAAAGTAATCCTGTGGAACATGTTTTTGGTTTGTGAATTATTTGTGCAAATTTTGAAAACACAGGAAGGCATTGTTGCTGCTTATTTATACTATTACGGTAATTTTACTTAAAGTGCTACACATGTTCTACACAAACGCCAATTCGATTGTGACTAAGGTGTGTTGTGCCGGGCGGCATAGTTTATGCGGTCCACGCCGAGGAGCACGTACCTAATCTTCTTTTTTTATACATCTGTGGTTTTACCTTACGGCCATTAACCAAATTCTTAGCATCATGATCTCTCCAGAAGTATAGGGGACCTATAAATTTTATTATGAACCTTCTCTTCATCCTACTTTTAATTACAGTGAAAGAAGAATTAATTGCGACATCAGTTTTATGGTAGGTAGATCAATGTGAGAAGCTGCGCTGCAGGCATAAATTCAGACCAGATCTGCTTTTCACGGGTAAGTAATTGATGATATAATAACAAAATCTCTAATATTAACAACATATAACAACGGAACCTATAATTTTAATTAATATAGCGATTAGTTAATATAATGAACGATTGATATAATTTTAAAATTACTAATTTTTATAAGCATAACATACATTAAAAATAATATCGTTTGACATTACATACATTAAATATAAAATCGTTTGACATACCACTCAAAAGATATAAAACTTATTTGGTCTAATATGAGCAAAAGCAACTGAGAATTAACAATATACTGCAGCGGCAAAACGAATATTCAGAGTGTGATTTTTTACGAGCTATGGCTTCTAATTTAAGCTTAAAAAACAATAACTTTGTTTAATAAATATTTAAAAGTATTTTTTCTTTGTTTTATTCTTTGTAAGTTCTATCGTAGTTATAGGTAATAGTAACTTAAGTAGATATTAAACATAAGTAGTAACTGATTACCACCTGTGCTAAGATAGGTCGACGGAGCCCCGCTTGGCGGGGCTCCTATTTCTGGGAGGTTTAAAAAAAATGACCACGAAGGCTAAGGCGGGAGCGAAGCGGAGCGGAGCTCCCGTCTTAGCCTTCTAACCTAACCTATCCGAGTTGGGGTGCTCTGAGTAGGGGTGTTCACCATAATGACGTTTTTATATATATTAAACGTTAGACCTAATGATTTTCGATTAAATAAACAATATACATATTAAACGTTAGACCAAATGATTTCCGATTACATAAACGTTATATCAAACAACGTTATACTAATTAAGTTTTAGAATAAATAAATGTGTATATGTAAAGAAATTATATCAACAGTTGGTATATCTCACGTTGATGATATCTTATGAACAATAATAAAATGAAATTAGACCAAATGAGTTTATACGTTATGAGACGCACCCGCTTTTCACCATTACTGCTGTGGCTTTCCGTAGTATAACGAACGGTCCAAAGCATAATGACCACGCTTGGCAAACTGAATAAACCGCAGTTTGATGTTAACAGCAGACAAAAGCACGCTTCAAGTCTTCATCATCAGCATTTCAACGTCACAAAAAACGTCAGCTGCTGAACATAGGCCGTCCGGCCAATAGTTCTCACATCGACTGGTCCTGCACTGCCTTGAGATCTTATTATGATTGTCCTCATTTCTGCAGAAAAAGGGGAGCCTTTCTTGCTTGCTAGACTAAAAATCCGTAAGTCACATTTTGCTGTCTGTTGCAGAAATGGCTTAATTACGAAGGTACCAATAGATGACCCGCTTGCTGGTAACATGCTGTCGTGGGGCCCAGTGTTGCCATAATGACGTCATTCAGACTTCTTGCCATCTTATATTTTAATTATTTTATCTATGTTGAAGATACTAACTTTACAGAGCAAGTTTATGTGCAATTATGTAGAATTTGGGGCAGTGGCATACTGAATAAACGCATTTGGAAGGTACCACCTGATTTAATAAGAAAAAACCTACATCGTCTAAATTATTCTAAAAATGGTTGATCTATTAAAATGTTTGATCTATTAAAATGTTTGATATTAAAATGATATTATGATATGATATGATTATGATATTTGATATTAAATCTCTATAGTCTAAATTATTTCTAAAAATGGTTGATCTATTAAAATGTTTGATCTATTAAAATGTTTGATATTAAAATGGTTGATCTATATAGTCTAAATTATTTCTAAAAATGGTTGATTTATTTTATCTTTATGTCTTCATAAATATAAAATAGATCAACCATTTTTCAGATTATCTATAATACATAAATCTTTTATGGGGTACTGTGTTAAATGTTACAACAAAATACCTTGCGATATAATATTGCAATAGGGATGTTACATGGGAAAAAAAAAATATTAGACACGTATTTTTTGCTTTATCATATTAATATAAAATTACTTGGATAAAACACATTAAACTTGGGGATTTGGGGCTCGTTACGTCACAACTACGTATAAAATCTAGCGAGCAGTCACGTCATGCCACATTTGAACTCATTGTATCGCCGTAATGTTTTGATTACGTAAAAAAAAGATAAAATACGTGTCGAATATTTTTTTATAATTTACATGACCGACAAAACATTTTTTTTTTGTCATCATCCCTATTAAAAAAATCTGCCTGCCTAGCCTTTTCCCAACTATGTTAGGGTCGGCTTCCAGTCTAACCGGACCGCAGTTGAATATCAGTATCTTACATGGAGCGAAAATATTACATATATATTTTAGTATTATATTTTTCATCATCCCTATTAAATGAAAGAAAATCTAAAACTCATTAAAAGTACACTTTGTAAACAAGCATATTACAAATTAGTGGATTATATCCAAGATAAAAATGTTTGGAAACAATCGTGCGCTACGAGTATAGGACAATATAGAGTCTAGACAAAATCAAACAGGTTGCTAATTTAATTGTATGATATAATATATTATTTTTATGACATTAATTTTACATACCTTGATAAGTTTAACTCGCACACACACTTATTATTTGTTAAAATTGTAGTCAAATCGTCTACTTTAACAATATTTGTAAGTATGTGAACAACACATAAGAATATTTTTCCGTCATTTCTTTTATTTTAATTGGTTTTACCTGTTGTGGTATAGTAATTATATTCTAGGTACATCGTTTTCACCAAAAATGACATATAACTGATGTATACACAGTATTGTAAAACAGATAAAAAAAGTAAGTATGGAGTTTCTTGCCCATTCTTCTCCATATGACACTATCTTTTGTAAGGGGCAACTAGAATCAATTTTATTTCCGTGTAAAATTTGACGTTCAAAAGTGCCATTTATGTGCCTATTTGAAATAAATGCTTTAACTTTGACTTTAATGAGATGCAAGTTTGGGTTTACCGCTTGTAGTGGACGGTACTTGGGACTAGGGATGTTACTAATGTTTGTATTCGCATTCGCTTATGCGAATGATTCGCATAATTTTAAACATTCGCATTCGCATCAAGCGATGCGAATATTTTGCGAATGCGAATGTTTAGTCAAAGTTTAAAAGAGGCATACTTGGTCGTATCGTGGCCGCCTGGCGAGACACGACACGATCAAGTATGCTTCTTTTGAACTTTGACTATTAGATATAATTACTGTTTATGTATAACACTTATAATAGGAATATGAAAAAATATTAAAACAGTAGTCCTAATATTTTTTCATGTTCCTATTATATAACTAATAAAAATGATGACTTAAGTTGATAAAAGTTTTTTTTTTCTTATGTTATTCCCAAAAATTCGCATCCCGAAAATTCGCTTTCCGATATTTCGCATTCACATTCGCATTCGCGACAAATGTGAAAAATATGACATTTGTAACATCCCTGCTTGTAACTATGTGAAATTAGACCGAACAAAAGACCCTTGCACATAAGCGGTTTTAAGAAGGCCAAATGAAAAAATAGATGATCCGCATTGCATAGGTAAAAACAAGCAGTGACTGAAATTGCAACTTTTTCAACTTTACTGGTCTTTGGAAACATTAATTACCTAATTTGACTAATAAGGAACCGCAGAAACATCTATAACCTCAATAGGGTTGATGACTAAAAAAATATTTTTGTCCGTCGCGTCATGTAAACTATAAAAAAATATTGGACACGTATTTTTTCTTTTTTTACGTAATCAAAACATTACGGCGATACATTGAGTTCAAATGTGGCATGACGTCATTTCTCAGTAGATTTTATACGTAGCTGTGACGTAACGAGCCCCCACTCCCCAAGCTTAATGTGTTTTATCAAGTCATTTTTATTAATATGATAAAGCAAAAAATACGTGTCAATTTTTTTTTTATTATCTGATTGACGGACTCAACAGTTTTTCTTTTTTTTTACCCAGGAATCATCCCTATTAGCCAATCCGACGGCCCTAAAAGATGCGAAAGGTAAATACCGTAGTATTGAATCCCATAACCCCGCTGTCTAGCGTTATCGCACTAAGGGTAGTACGAGTATAAATAGTGGAGTCGGGTATTGAATTATTGCGCTACTCAGCCACGTAGGTACTTGTACCGATTAGCGGTAAGTGGCCGTTTGTTACTATTGGGTTATCTATATTTTCATAAAGTCAAAGTCTCATCACAACGTTAATGTTTTCCCATTGTTTGTCTTATTTGTTTTAGTATATTCGTGTATTTATGTATGTTTATTTGTGCTTGTATATATATAGAAATTGGAAATTTGGTATATATATATTATATTTATAGTTTGTAAGTATCTATAAAGATCACATGATATTCTTGGAATAACTATAAAGTTATTCCAAGATTTTTCGTAATTGCACCTACCACTGTTTGTCTCTGCACCATCCAAAGGTTGACTGGTAGAAAATGCCTATGGCATTAAGTCCGCCTCTGTACATTTATGTGCTTGGAGTATTAAATAAATAAATAATAAATAAGTCAAAGTCAAATCATTTATTTCAAATAGGCACATAAAAGACACTACTGTACGTAAACCGTTACAGAAAAATAAAATTGATTCTATTTGCCCCTTTATAGTTTACAGGATTCAGCGATCAAAGAAATGATTTTGATTCATTGTGAAGTTAAAAGTAAAAGTAATAAATTATGTTAAAAACTTAAGCCACCTGGGCCTGGTGGCTGGTAACAGGAATGATTTTGTCTCCATTAAAGCTATTCAATTATCTTTTCTGCCGGCTAAATGGCTCCATTATAATTTTTCGGGATAGGCATGCCGATGAATAATAATTCTAATTTTACTGCCCTGCTCTACAGACTATTCGTTTTGTTAATATCTAAATTCTTGCCTTTTACAAAGAATTTATAAGCGGAAATAGACATTTTATTATTCTTATGAAAATATTTCATAAAGGAACTACTTAACCTTATTTTATTTCATAACTAGCCGGTCCAACAGACGTTGTCCTAATCAAATTTTATTAATTAATTTTTTTAAATAATAAAACGAATTTCGTTTTCTCGAATTTTCCAATTTCCCGTCAACTTTTCTAATTTTTCTATAAACAATTTTTTTTCCAAATCAGTCCAGCCGTTCTGAAGTGATGCGCTTACTAACGAACAGCATTTCATTTTGGACTATTCAGTCTAAACGGCCGCGGCTGGTCCGAAACGTTCTGGAGTGGCGACCGCGTACCGGAAAAAGTAGCGTTGGAATGCCTCCCACAAGGTGGGCCGATGACCTTGTGAAAGCAGTAGGAATCCGCTGGATGCGGGAAGCACAGAACGGGTCGAAGTGGCGGTGCTTGGGGGAGGCTTATGTCCAGCAGTGGACGTCTTTCAGCTGAAATGATGATGATGATGATGAGTCTGAACGGCCCAAACAAAAATTGTCTACGTTCCAAAGGACCGGTGATAAAATGATATCTCATTCCAATTCATAAACTATGCGACTATCAAAATGTATGCGATGTCCCATTAAATTAAATTTGAAATAATTTTGGGCCATTCAGACTAAATACGGGTCTGGGGACTAAGTATGTGTTATGCTTGGATAGGCCGTTTAAATATTGTGGGTCTGTTAAAAACATTTTTTGATTCAGGGATCCGCTTGCGTAATAGTAAGCTTGAAAATTAATATATTTTTCTCAAACATGCATGAAAATATTGTCATTATTTTCGAAAAAAGAACACGAGCGTTTTTTGGATTTGGAACATTACAACGCTCCAGCAATGTTTTATTTCGCTGCATTCTTTTGAGAAAAGCACCATTTACATGCCTCGGCGGAAATGACAATTGCCTGTCTCGTATCAGTGAAGTCCTCGCCCACGGCTCGGCCTTCATTCTCATACTCGCCCTACAATTGCCTATGTCTCGGCCTTTGCAATAATGTACTATTGTTAGTCAAGTGTCCCTGCCAGCTAAGTGGTTGTTTTAGGTTATGTAAAAAAAATCACGGCAGTAATATATATAATATAGCAAAGTTAATAGGAAAACTATCACAACTAAGTAGGCTTTACAAGTTAACATGTTATAGTCGACCAACTTATATTTGCAGTTGAAATGTATGGGAGAACAAAATTTTCAACTAGTGTTTTGTTTTTTCCTGGGATAAATTAATCCCAACTACGAAAACCATTCATTGTGCGTGGTCTGACACGCACTTGGGCGGTTTTTATTATAACAGATTCCAAGAAAATAAGTACCATTTATTGTTACAGCAATGATAAATAAAAAAGTTCGCAGTACTATTTCATAAGAATACTTATTATAACCAGGGCAGGAATTTGTTAGTAGGTACATAATTAAATGTAAAAACTTAACTTAAAATAATATTACGAAACTTAATTCTTGGCCGTTAAGGCTCCTATAAACAGGCGCGACACGCGACGCAACACAAAGACCGCTCGTCGCGCGTCACCTGGAGCCTTTGTGTCTCGTCGTGTGTTGCGCCTGTTTGTAGGAGCCTTAACGGCCAAGAATTAAGTTTCGTAATATTATTTTAAGTTAAGTTTTTACATTTAATTATGTACCTACTAACAAATTCCTGCCCTAATTCCAAGCCAGGATACAAAGGAATGTACACACAACGTATGTATGTATTACACAGATAGATATTAACGATATGAAAAGATATTAAAACCTCCACGCTTTTAAGTGGGAGCGCTTCTCGAGAAATTAAATTGAATGGTTCCACGCAAGATACTCACTCATTGGTCCTACGTGTCTTGACCTTAATACACTAATGTGCCAACCGAACGGAATTCTTGCCATTTCATGTTTTCATAGATGAAAATCTAAAAGTATTCTATGTGATAGAAGTTTATGTAAGGATTACAGAAAAAATAAAAACGATGTCTCAAAATAGCACACTTTTCTAACATTGAGGTCAACGCCATCTCTTGAGCGATAGTTTAACTAATGTAATTTTTTTGATGATTTTTGATGGTACGGAATCCTTGTTGCGCGAGTCCGACTCACTCTTGACCGGTTTATATTCTCGTGTCTTGTTCATTTTGGGCTAACTCTAGCGATCTGCCTCTGCACGCCCCAGTGTCATTGTTTAATTTTCCTCGTTCAGTTTTTGCCTAATAATCGTCGATTGTATGAGCATTTTGGTCCCTGGTGTCCATTTTTTCTGATGTCATACCTTGCCACATGCCATTGGATTCCCATTGTCCAAAAGATTTGTGTGACTTTAGTTGCTATAAATTGCTTTTCTGCCAAATTACCCGTTCCATTCTACGTTTATCGACTGTTGCCTTACACACAAACGCAATTTACCTGAAAATAAACAATTTCTTACATGGTTCTGTACCAACAAATTGATTTTACGCAAAAAATACAAGACAGCGCTTGAAAAATAATAACAAAACGTCCAAATACTTTCGGTCTGTCTATCTTGTTTACATATCAAATTGAGCGTCTGTACCCAAGGTATCGCTTTCTGATTCCTTTATAACATTTTGGGGCAAAGTGGCGAATCTATACTTAAATTATAAAGCTGAAGAGTTTGTTTGTATGTTTGTTTGTTTGAACGTGCTAATATTAGGTTCGAATTGAAAAATTATGTTTGTGTTGGATAGTTCATTTATCGAGGAAGATTGTGGGCTATATATCATCACGCTACAACCAACAGGAGCGGAGCATAAATGAAAAATGTTGCAAAATCAGGAAAAATGATTCCTTTTTGAGAGCTTCCGTCGCGTGCGCTGCGTAACCGGTTTAAGTTACGCAAATATCATGTATGATGGAATTGTTCCTCATTAAAAGTTCTAAAAAATGTCCGCGACAGCATATATCTATCTTTTAAGATTGACTCACTATAACCTTTTTTTTATGGTAACCAAATTTGTTCGAAATTAATGCATTATTTGCGAAGGAGTTTTATCAACATAGTATTAATCCTTATTCAAATAAATATGTTATTAATCACAAGTATTTAAATGTAAACAAAATCGTGCTTAACATCACTTGATTTCAATCAACATCTTAGGAGATATCATAATTTTAAAATAACTCTGCAACAAAATAAGTAGGAAATTCATTAGAAAGAAAGAAAGAAAGAAAATTAGGTTTATTTGTCACAGAAACACGTGCATACATAAAGATAATTAACTTGAGTAGGTGGTATACAGAAAAAAAAAAACTAAATAGATCTACATTCCAATCACGAGCACAAAACAAAATAGTCGGCAGCTGCACGTCATGACTGTGACAAGAAGGCTTCTACTCAGCATGATGCTGTGCGGGAGCAACAGCACAGCGCTGATTTTCAGTGGTTACCCGGAAAAGACATACGGAAACCAAGTCAGGTTTAAATAAATTAACTTAGATAGGCAACTAGATAAAATAAAACAAACAGTACTCAGAATATATGTACAGCTACATAATGAAGCTGAAGAGTTTGTTTGTTTGGTTGAACGCGCTAATTTCAGGAACTACTGGTTCGAATTGAAAATTATTTTAGTGTTGGATAGCCCATTTATCGAGGAAGGCTATAGGCTATATAACATCACGCTATAATCCTTAGGAGCTAAGCGAAAAGAACAAAAGTCAGAAAGAACGCTAAGTGATAACGAAGTTATAGCGCGGGCGACGGGATGCGACGCGATGGGTGGGCCGAAATTTCACGCGGTCGAAGTCGCGGGCAGAAGCTAGTTTAATATAAAATAAACAAGTCTAAAAGGTGTGCTGTAGTCATAATTAAAGTTCATACTATGTTTTAATTCACTGACGAATGAGCGAGAGTTTAAATGTCTTAATTTCGGAATAATATGATATTAAACGAACAATTTTGTAGTTTAAACAGCTTCAATCGTTTTCACTTTCAGTCCTTGTCCAAAATTAGTTTGATTTTACAGTTGTTTATTGCAATAGCCAGATTGTATTTAGCAATAGCTTCACTCATAAACAGAAGTTTGGAAATCATGCTCGTAAACATTTTATTGGTTTTCATCGATCGCTCCATTGTAAATTTCCATTTGGTGTTTGTTTAGGATCAATACACGAGAACGACTTTTCATAGCGTGCGACGGAATTAGCTAGAAAAGCGAATAAACCAGTGTTTATTTAGGTTTTTACAGTCGTGATAATGCATATCTATGGCTGGATTTAATTGGATTTGCTTTACATATCTTTATGCCTTTTTCAACAGTTACAATCAATGCAATTTAGAATGATTTGTTTAGGTACTTTTGACGTGATAACGTCTTATAAATCGACTAGCTTTTGGCCGCGGCTCCGCCCGAGTGGATGTCGGTTATCGCGTAAAAAGTAGCCTATTTCTTTCTCCATATCTCAGGCTATATCTCTGCCAAATTTCATGACGATCGGTTAGCGGTTTAGGTGTGAAAACGTAACATACAGATAGTCAGAGTTACTTTCACATTTATAATATTAGTATGGATAAACGCCGGCTGCACGCACGAAAAAACATAACTCATTGTCACGTTCCGCCTGAGCCGAGTGTGCAAGCGAGAGCGCGGAACAAGCGATAGAGAGGCACGATCGGCCTAAGCGTTCGGCTTGTGACGCAATGTTTTCTTATGACGTTATTACTAGGGATGCCTCGATACGCCTTTTTGCCGATACGATACCGATACCGATGCTCTTATAAAAATATCGGATATACCGATACCGATATGCTTATTGAATAAAAAAATGAAGGTTTTACCTTAAACAAAACTTAAATAAAACACAAATCAGGTAATTTTTTTAAATTAATATAAAAAGAACAAATAACAGGACATACTAAATAAAACCGTTTAAAACTATAAACAGGTTGAGATTAGTTAATAGTTTTAGTAATTAAAATTAACATTGATGAGAAAAGTATCGTTGAATCGGCCATAAAAATATCGCCGATATATCGGCATCGGTATCGGTATCGGATGCATCCCTAGTTATTACGTAAAATTACCGTCCGTAAACCGACTTTAAAGACAGCCAATTTTTATTTTTTTTATTTCTGACTACGCGGTGAAGGTAATCATCGTGAAGAAACAGAATCTACCAACCCGCATTAGGCCCCCGTGTGGTAGTCGCATTGAGCCCACTCCCTCTCAAAAAGAGGATATAATATAAGTATAACAAAATATCATTGCATAGCACAGGTACAGGCTAGTATTAACCGGGTAGTATGTTTTCATTGACTTGAATGTGCCCTGGCGGCTGAGAGTATGTCATGCTCACTCAAATGTCTCGCTGGTGGTGGCGTGTGTTAGACCATTAAGTTCCCTTCAAAATGGTTGAACTAAATGGTGCTGATCCATGCGTCATGTTCGTGAACGGGCGCCGTCAGTTGGGACTGGTCATCTCTTAGCTGCCACGCTTATTTTAATTTTTGAATTGTTTTTTGTTTTTATTACGGATGCTTCTAACGTGGACTACTTTCTACATTTTTCTCAGGTGTATAATTTCAACATGAATGATGTAACCAATATTTTGTTTTAAAAGAGTGTCCGTGGAGTTTCTTATCTTCTTCTCCATAGGAACTTACTACGCTTTGGAATGGGCAACTAGCTTCATCTTTCTGACTGACCGACCCCTTGACAATTCAAAAGTGCCTATAATTGGTTTATTTGAAATAAATGCTTTGAGTTTGAGTTTGAGGAGGCTTGTATCTCAGAAGTGAGAATATTATAAACTGATTATACTGTTACTACAATTTACTTTGCAAAATAAAACCATGGCTTCTCATGCTCTCCCTGTATCTCAAACATAAGTAAATCACATTTTCTGAACCTGCGACTTTTCTTCCATATCAAAGCAAGTTTGTCTTCTTCCTAAACTACATACGGCACGTCTGTGATTCAATGGTCGGCACTCTCGTGCATACCAACTAATCTGCACGAAATGTGGAACAATTGGATTCGGGGTACTGTTGTCTGGGACCACGACGCATTTTTCCTTATAGACGTTTTATGGCGACCTAGTTTCTACTAAGTGCAAACCTTTTACACGTAGAGTTTACCTGTCAGAAGTTCGATGAAACGTTTATAGTGGCTAAAGATAACTTTGCTGTTTGACGATACAATTTTCACTGAAGTATTTTTATTAATCTTTTCCTTCTTTTGAACATTTCATTCTTAGTTACTGCTTCAACACAAACATTATTACGTCACTAACAAACCTATAACCCAAAGTCTCAAATTCAGATAATTTATGTACACAAAGGGAATTTACTTAACAAAAAAAATATCTTCGTAATCATAATTCGCATGAAATGTCGAAAAAAGAGGTTGCATTTTCTTTCAAGTACTGATTTTAAGAAATAATTATTAAAAAATAATTATACGCTAATTATTTTTATAAATTTTCGGTTTTAAACAAAGTTATTAAAAAAAGGAGATTTTTTGGTATAAAATATTTTATGATACTGGTAACAATGCAGGAGATCCAAACATTTTCAATTTTTTTACATCTTCAACAACACTAATATTACAACTCTCATTCATAGATTCATATTGTACGTAGCATATCTAGCCACATTTTCGATGAAAACAGCTGTAAACTGTTTCGAGTGGAAATCAATTTTGGGAGGAGTGGAAATCGATTCTAGCACTAGACTTAAAAGGGCTGATTATGACGTTCATATGGTTCATACGGTATTTTGTTTGCATAGTTCCTATAATTAATTGACTTGAATTTTAGCGATCACTACGTGCAAAAAAAAATGCCACCGTCAAAATGACAGGACAGTGGTTGTCCTGTCATTTTGACAGTGACATTTCTTGACATTACTTTGTTTACATAAATTATCTGAATTAGAGACTTTGGTTATAGATATCACAACCAAGAAGACTTGCTTGCTTTTATGATCTTTAATCAACAACACAGAGTCTAATGACTCCCATATTGAGGTTTCCTTAACAAAAAATTAAGAAGAAAAATAAAATGCCAAGTCAATTTTGGCATAAAGTGGATGCCCTATTAATATTTCTAAGAATAGTCCGAATAATACACAATACTAAGCCGATATTGGTTTATAAATTCCCTTTGTCCGCTTTACTGAACGCTCTCAATCTGAACTGTATGAACGAACATTGTTCAAACTATGAGAGCTATCAAGCTGATTGGTCATTTTCATTATGGCTGCTGTCGTTTTACGATTATACAATCGGGCTATTTCCAGATGAAATCACGATGCATTGTGCTAAATACTTTAATTATTAATTTTGAATGTCACAGGGATTTAAATATGAGACTACTCAACTAAATTGAGTTGTCACAATATCTTATCCTAATAAAAAAACAATGAGATATCTGGATAATGAGAAGTCTTTATATATTGATGTATCTACAGAGAAAGACCGGAAAAATCTCACAAGTCACTATTCAATCACATTTAGGCTAGGGACACCTGTTATTATATTTGTATTGTTCCCAATGTTTCTTATTGTTTACTTCTGAAAAAATAAAATAAAACAGATTGGTAACTTCGTAATGTTCGCAAAAAGTTAAAAGAAGCTGAAAAAAGCTATATGTTTTGTTCGTAAATCGGTTTTCGCGACATCGCTCCAGACCGAGACAGACGGCATCGAGATAAAGTATGTCGTTTTGTGGAAAACCCATCCTAAATATAGGCGCGGGATTATTTCTGAAACGGCGTGTCGCGCGCCGCCGCCGTGCGCCCGTCCAATACCAATCTAAACACATTACCGACACACCGCCCAAACTTTGAACGTTTATTACGACAATGTTTTAAAACACAGATTAACTGTAAAGTTTAACGCAATTACAGTGTTAAGACGTAAACTGTTAATTCATTTACTTTAAGACTGCAAAGTTTGTGCAAACGCGGAAATGTGGAACGATGTCAGTGTTGTGTTGTGATATTCCGTGATAGTGTTTATTTTAAAATGATGTGGTGGTGACATATTTTTTTAGAAATATGTATCTGTTAGGACCGTTTTTCTTTGTTGTGTTATCACAATGTGTTTTGGGACAGGACGAGAAAGAAGGACCTGTTATCGGTTAGTTCCAAACTTATTGTTCTATTAATTAGTTGTGGACATAACCTATTGAATTAGCTGTGCTAAAATTGTGTCAATTTTGACACTCTTGTAATTTCTTTGCGTTTCCATTCTTTTAACATAGCTCATTGCACATAGCTAACAACATACTCAGAAATAATATAAACATTAACGGTTACACGCAGTACCTACCTAATTATTTGAGAAACTCCTCTGAATACAAAAGTGAAATATTGAAATGTGGGTAATTTCTATGTTTCAGGGGGAATATTTTACAAAGACTCCGATGACATGAAAGTGGCTCTGGATGTGAGCGCGAAAAGTTTTAATTTCAGGACCTCCATAAAGGAAGTATCCGTAAGAGGAGAAGTTCTGGAAATAAGCAAATATGTATGCGAATTGGCGGAGGTATGTACAGACTAAGTACAATGTATTTGTTATTGACGAAAAAACATACAGTAATACAGCTTTTTGTTGATAAACTTATAATATCGAACTCAATAGAAGTGGACCATAACAAAACTAAAGAGGTTTTAATAGTTGCTTTACGTATACAACTATACTCCGTTTGAAATAATATTAGACATTTACCTTTTTTACAATCCGTTCAACTGATTTTGACTTCTATTGCGATGGCAGCTGCAGCAAGCAGTTGGTATTGTAACCATTTTTTTTGCTTTTAACGCCATCCCTAAACCTACGTAATAGAAGTTAAAATCGGTTGAACAGACTGTAAAAAAGGTTTATTTTAATGTCTAATCATATTTCAAATGGAATATAGACACACACAAATGAAAGTAGATACCGAAATGAAACGCAAACTGATTCGAAAAGAAAAGTAGAATTAATTGTTATTAAAATAATTGAATTATCTTCATCTGCTCATTCAATTTGAATTTACTCGCGTGAAAGAATAATGTGATCGTGCGATTGATATGGATTCCTTTTTTAAAATTTCTTTGCTTCTATCTTTCCAGTTTTGTTCATTGATCTGACTGTAAAACGCAACTTTTTTACGACTTTTCCAATTGTTCTTTTCTTTTTCATTGCCCACCTATTTTACATGGCTTGAGATAATTCGGGTTCAGAACGCCAAACTTTCTTTGTGTTCATCTTAGATTCAAATTGAATTTCGTCTTTTAGTGGAAAAATGAATGTTACAATTTTACGATGTCTTGAAAACTTTCGTTTGACTGGATTTTGTGTTATTTAAAACAATTGAGTTAAAGATATACATATAGATTTCCATCAACATAAACATTTTGGTTAACAGTATCAAAAAGTGTAACAAACTTATAGGTCAGACATTTTGTCATCGAAATCAATAATCTAGATCATAATTATGTCACACGCTCTCACCTTCTTTTTCCCTGAACATTGAAAGCAAAATCGAAAAGAACTAGATTTATGCCCAAATACTCAAACGTTACTTAACTTTAAGACGTTCTTATAAGTGTTTCTGTCGCTACAAAACAGCTTAAAGTGACAGAGACAGCATTAGACTTAACGGCGACTTAAAATTGAATTGCGTTTGAGTATTCGGCAGTTATGATATTAACCTTAGGCCGGTTGTCCACCGCACCGTCAACGGGACGTCAACTAGACACCAGATGACGGCACCGAAGTAGCGTTACACACATTTACTATGGCGTGTCCACCGCACACCACCACCCACTGTACCGGGACGTCACGTTCGGTTTGAATAATCTCGTTTCTCGTTGACGTCCCGTTGACGTCGTGCAGTGGACAAACAGTATTAGGCTATGATTGAAGCATACGCAACGATTAGTCTGTTTTGTTTGATTAAACAAGCCGTCATGATTGGTTACATGGTTCAACAGTATTTTATACTAAAGTCAGTTTTGGTTCTATGATTTTTGTTCACCCAAAAAGTACACATATATACTTACACAGTATACATATAGCTCATGGAAAGCGTTCGGTGACGATGACGCGAATTCCATGATTTTTGTTCATCCAAAAAGTGCTCAACGCGCCTAAAGAAGTTTTCACTGAAAAAAGATATTTTTCTTTACATAATTGCTTTGTAACCGAAATAATAAATGATAAAATGGGCGCCAAAAATAACGTTCTACGAATTTAAAAACGTATGACAGCAACTAATATAGCTAAATCTGCTTGTTTAATTATTAGTGTTTTCATAGACAACAAATAATTATCTTTTCTAAAATTCTCTATGATTAACACATTCTTCCTAAAATTGACTCAAATTCTCTGTCTAAATTCCAGGAAGGTGTAATTGGCATCATAGATGGGACAGGCGGACGAGCCAGCGAGAACATTCAGGCTCTATGTGACATGCTAGAACTGCCCCATGTCAGTATACAGCACAATGACCTCTATAATGACGAATGGTCCGTCGTGAACATGTATCCCAGCCCTTCTGCTTATAATATGGTAAGGTTTATTTCTTTTTTCGTATTTCCAAGACGTCCTCGCAACACAAGGTCCAATTTAAAACCAGCCTCAGGCACTAGTTGGCTGGCATTTATGCTGAACTGGGCCTATTTGGCGTAGCGGCGCCGGCGAGGCACACATAGCAATTTTAAGCTTTTTCTGTCTTTTTTGTGTTCTGTGCTGACACAGAACACAAATTTATTTGACGCAGTTTAAGGCACACAATATCAGTATTGTGTGCCTTAAACTGCGTCAAATAAATTTATTTTCTTTCTTTCTTTCTTTTAGGTTATGTTTAGGTATTTATGTGAAACATCTTAATTTGAAACAAAAACAAAAATACATCTTCCATGCCAAGGTTACCTGGAAGAGATCGCAGTATGCGATAAGGCCGCCCATTGTATATTTTGTAGTGTATAAGTTTTTCTTTTTGTAATGTATAATTTGGTATACAATAAAGAATATACAGGAAACATTTTTAACCAGTGCGCAATTTTTTTTATGGTGGTTCAGTTTCAGTTATAGAACACATTTCCATTATTAGTTCATTACTTTTTTTTGTCCACTTGGAATCAGCAAAATATGGATACAAACTATTCGTAATAATATCAATGGGCAAGCGCAGAGCTGATAGGTACCTACTCCTATGTTCCGCTTCACTGTCCGCGCCGCCGCGGCTGGCGCGTTGCGCGGTGAGTATCCATTATACCAGTTTCAAAATAAACATCTTTCGTTAATGATAACTTCATTTTTTTGTACTAAGACATATCAAAATAAGAAATAGGTGTATAATAAAATACGTTTAAGTTTAATTTGTAAAAATTTGAGCACTGATTAAAAACTTTTCCTGTATAAATATAAATAAATAATAGGATAATCAGCCTATAATGTTGCCACTGCTGGGACACAGGCCTCTTCTCTTTGAGAGGGAACGGGCCGTAATTTACCACGCGGGCCTAGTGCGGGTTGGTAGATGTCACATGTCTTCGACTTTTTTTGGTTCTAGGACAGGCCTGTTTCCTCACGATGTTTTCCTGCTCCGTTTTGAGAGCAGTGGTGATGTAATTATTTACACAAAGTAAAGCGCTTGCCTGGGTTCGAACCCACGACCTACAAATCGTAAGTCGGGACCATCACCACTGAGCCACCACTGCTCCCAAACATCTTAATAATATTTCCAAATCTCTAATACATGTTCTGAAGTTCTACAAAAAGTTTCGTCTTATTTATGAAATGTCCGTCCAGTAAATTTACAACACCTTTACAAAACTGAAACCATTTTCAAGATTGGATTACAAAAGTTGGTAATAATTTATTTTTATTTTGAATTCAACCTTTTTCCTGAACGCTACTGTGCTCACTGGCCATTCAAATGTAAAAATTACGAGATACCATATTTTTTTTTTTTAATATTTTTCTGTAAAACAAGTGGGGTTTTTTTTAGTTTTAGTGTCAAAGACGCCTGTATTTTAAATAATATTGTAATGGACCCTTTACTTTAAAACCTTTTACTTCGACAAGCATTGTTTGAAGAATCACGTATGAGAATTGGCCATATGTTTTAAAATTATTACGTAAAGCCATTTGATACTTTCTTTCTAATGTAGGTAATTAATCTCGAAAAAAACAAAGCATGTAGGTGTTGTATCCTAGATCTACCTATGTATACATATTATAAATTAAAGTCACTTTTCGTGTTTGTCTAAGTGACCGCGCTGTTTTTCTAAACTACTCACCGGATTTTGATACATTTTTCAACATCATTTAGAGATTTTTTTCCGGAAAGCTCGTGTTTAATATATTAATATTAAAATTACATAATATAATGAAGAAATCCCGATGTTTTGTCAAGTCATAAAAACCGAGCGAAGCAGGAGCGGGTCGCTAGTAACATAATATATTATATTAAAACAGCTTTTGTTAAAAAACCTGTTATCATATCGTATTATTCGCTAAACAGAAATGTTATGCCATTAAAATAAAATATTTTTGAGCTTCAAAGTAAAATAGAAGCACAATCAAAGTAAAATACGGGACAAAACTGAGATATTTCACGAGTTTCAGTACGTGGAATGTTCGATTTATCTCCATTTTTTATGTAACTTATACCCAAAGTCTCTAATTCAGATAATTTATTTAAACAAAGTAATGTCAAGAAATGTCACTGTCAAAATGACAGGACAGTGGTGCAAAACATTTTATCATAAATTTTTTTGTACATAATAATCTATAAAATTAAAGTGAATTAATTATAAGAACTATGCAAACAAAATACTGTTGTCAAACAATGTTTTGTGTAGTGTGTCGGAGACACGGCCTATGATCGTCATAATCAGCCCTTTTAAGTCCATTGCTAGACGTAGGCCTCCCAAAATCGATTTCCACTCAAAACAGTTTTCATCCAAAATGTGGCTAGATATAAGCTACTTACAATATGAATCTATGAATGAGAATTGTAATATTAGTGTTGTTGAAGATGTAAAAATTTGAAAATGTTTCGATCTCCTGCATTGTTACCAGTATCATAAAATATTTTATACCAGAAAATCTCCTTTTTTAATAACTTTGTTTAAAACCGAAAATTTATAAAAATAATTACGGTATGATTATTTTTTAATTATTATTTCTTAAAACCAGTACTTAAAAGAAAATTAAACCTCTTTTTTCGCCATTTTATGTGAATTGTCATTACGAAGATATTTTTTTGGATATGTTATCCCCTTTGTTTACATAAATTATCTAAATTTCAGACTTTGGGTATATTTTGGAAGGCGCTGGTGTCTGTGATACAATGTTTTTTTTCATTAGTACCAAGGATACACTTTTTTCTGTAATGTTCATTTTTATTATATAGCTGAAAATTTGTTTTCTGAAATTAATATATGTGTTTTTCCGAAATATTTTTTTAAATTATTTTTAGGAGTTTTATTCTGTAGGCGCGTTTTCAGCGACGAAATAAGAGGCAGCTACCGTGGTGCACCATAAGTGGTGTTTATGTGTCTTTTACCGGGTAAATAGCAGCTGTTTTATGTTGATATTCTCTTCACTATTCTTTTGAAATCACGACCTTGCGGAAGTTTTGCCCCTCAAATTAATTTCAATGTGATTCACTACGTGAATAGAAACCGAAACAAATGATTTAATATAATAAAAGTACTTATGTTCTGAACGTCTGTCTAATGAGTCTTTACCTAAAGATAACAAACACAAAATCAAAATACGAAATTTCACTCAAATTCTTAAAGCCATCAATTGTACCAAATTACAACACAAATTAAAACATAATACAAATAATAATTTTAAAATAATTCACGTAAGTACCAACAATGTGAAAACAAAACGAAATCCTCCGAAATGTCGCATAATACACCGTTTGTTCTGAGAAAACGCTCGAAATGTCTAATGAACACCATTGGTGCATAACTTTTCTCAGGGTCACGTTCGCAATTGGACGAAATATTTGACATTTATTTTGTACTTGCAACACGATCTGGCTGATCGACTAATACTTGACCGGTTGACATTTTAGCGGGAACACCACTAAACGAACGAAAAAAAAAAGAAAACAAAATACGTCTGTACTCTGTGGTCGTGTGGCGGTGTGGCGCAATGCTAATTGTAAACATTCATCAAGGTTATACGTGCGTAAAGTAATGGATTTAATGAGAAAACGGTTTAATCTTAGAAGAATCTTATACAGAATTACTGAGAAATAAGTGTAGATTTCGTATTGAGTGTTAGTTTATCGAAAAGTGTTAAATATGTCAGTGAAAAAGTAACGAAAGTTTTGTAATGCACAAATTTTAGTCATATGGCCGCCGTGTTTAGTAATGTTTTTATGATAAATATTCTTGTATACTGTTTGAAATTCATTAGTAGCTAGCTTATTAATCTGCGAACATAATTTGGCTAATAGCTACTGATATTATAGCGTATTGTTATCGTAATCGTATTCCCAAGAGTAAAATTCGGCAAACAAATACCTACAAAAGACAATAAAATGGATATAGTATGTTATCCTTAAGAGATAGACATATGCCATCGCGAACTTTTTTGAAGACCTTTATAAGATACATAATTCCACCATACATTATTTTGTTATATATCTCAAAGGGTTTAGACAGCGTTTTCTTATATACTAAAACCTTCCTCGAGAACCACGCTATCCATTGGTGGCAACAGCATGAAAATCGGTGCAGGAGTTTTTGAGTTTATCGCGAACAGACAGACTGACAGACAGACGCGGCGGAAGACTTTGTTTTATAATATGTAGTGATAACGGCATCATCATTTCAGCCGAAAGACGTCCACTGCTGGATATAAGCCTCCCCCAATGGGGGGGGGGGGTTTCCATAACGGCATAATGAGCCTATAATGTTCCCCACAGCTGGGACATTATGCAAAGGGTGGTCAGCCAATTGCTATAACTAACTGTACCTAACGCATATACTAATGATATACATACACGGCCTTACAAATAAACACGTAATACAGTTATCATAGGAATAACTTCGGTATAACCATACATTTTTTGACGTTTATACCTAGCATAACTTTATTCCGTGTTTATTTGTATAAGGCATTTGATTGTTTGAAACTAGTTTTATGTAAGGCTTGAGTGTTGAGTGACGTTCTGTAATACGGGCCTAAGGGCCTTACAAATAAATACGGAATAAAGTTATCCTTGGAATAACTTCGGTATAACCGTAAATTTTTTGTTGAAATTAAATATATCATTTTATGTTATGTCACATAAATAAATAATAAATGTATTTTTTATTTCTGTATCTATCCGTGACATCACAGCGGGCCCTATCAAAATACCAGCACTGCCATACTTATTTTTAAATTTCGCAGCATCATGCTGAGATAGGAGCCCCGTGCAAGAGTTTCTGTTTTCATTTTACTTTTGTTTTTTATTATTTTTATTATTGTTACTATTATGAATGTGTTTAGTTTCAAATGTGATCTTCCTGTACGAGTCCCAATAAATACTTTTTCTTTCTTTCTTTCTTTATACGCCACAGCTAGAGCGGTTTGTATAAAGCTATAGAGCTCTGATGGCATTACGTAGATTTGGAGATGAACATCTACCTAGACTACCTGGAACCTATTGTTCTATAAAAGTTTCAAACTATATAAAAACGAATTGTACAGTACCTTGACTAGTTTTCAGCAAAGACAGGAATAATATTGGGTTGGGAAAGAATGTTACGTAAGAATAAACTTACATAAAGGAACAAAATACGCTCATTTACGTATATATTTATTAAAACTTTATGCACAAGTAAAAAGTACTGTACAAAGGCGGACTTAATGGCTGAGGCATTTTCTTCCAGTCAACCTTAGGGCGATGCAGATACAAAACAGGGTAGGTCCAACATAAGGGATAGAAAACTCGAAAAAGAAAATAAATATACATATATAGCTACAGGGTTATTGGTAAGACATTAACACCCTTGCAGGACTGTGTTACTAATATCATAAACAACAACTGTTATGGGCTACATTGTCTTTCTCTGCGAAGCAGTAATGCGTGCGAATGAGGAGGTGGAACGCGTGAGGGAGCGGCAGTCTGTGCGCCCTCAAGCCCCTAGTCGCCGCAGGAGACGCCCTGGGCGGCGGGAATTGGTAGCCGATTCCCGGCCACCGTAGGCGCGGGCTTGCGGACGGCGAGCTATGGGCAGCTCGCCGTCCGGTAAGGACCAGGCCCGGATCGACGGCGCGTTGTGTTCCACGCGCGCCTCAAAGTGTCAGCACGCACTGACGGGGTCCACTAGGACCGGTGCCTGCCAGGGTTGCGGGTTTATCCGAAAGGGAAACCGGGGCCCTGGCACAGAGGCAACTGGAGGAACACGGGTGGGTTTTAGTCAGTAAAAGTCTGACACGTTCTTCCGCTCCGCCCAGGGCGGGAGAAGTTATTTGATAATTTCCCACCCAAAAAAAACTACTGTATTACTAAAAGCATAAACAACAACTGTTATGGGCTACATTGTCTTTCTTCTATGATTTTTTACAAAACATAATACATTTACCAAAAATAAACCTCCAAAATTTCGTTGTTCTATACATTTAAAGCGTTGAATTTAAATATTTTTGTATGAAAGTTTGACGAATTAAAATCTGATGAATTATTAAAAGTCATAGATCAAAAGTTGATAGTATTTTAACCAATAACCCTGTATACATACTAATATATAGCTACATACATACATATAAACAAAATAAACAGTGTCAGGAGAAATAACGATTGGTAGAGGAGAAAACGAATCAGCGCTGGGATGATTCTGCCAACTCCTTACGAATATGTTCACATTGTTCACGTGCCTTCACTTTAAATGATAACTGACTGGACTCGATTGTTGATATCATATTTTTCCAGGTTTTAGAAAAGTTGATACTGCACAAGGAATGGCGAAACTTCACGTTACTGTACGTGAAGGGACACAGTCTCCTGCGCGTGAGTGAGTTGTTGCAGCTGGGCAACTACACTTACCCGTACGTTGTCACTTTGAGAGAGCTCAGCGGCGATGACTACAGGTAACCTTTACTTTTTAATAACTAGACATCGGATTACATGCACTATCAAAATGCCAACTTATGCATGCAAATAAGCACTAAAACAGGGCGAAATATGCACACTAAAAATGCTACTTATATATACGTTTACGTTCGCCATATTATTTTATTATCAGTTGTAATATGTGTATGTCGTAATATGTGTTGTATTTTTTTTTTTTTTTTTTTTTTACCTTTGTCCCACGCTAGGAATTTTTCCTGTATTGTGGGTGCGTTTACAAACATTTAACCTCACATACACAAACAGCCAAACCCGGAACAACTACTTGTAGGTCATACAAATATTTGTTCCGTGCGGGAATCCAACCTGCGACACGCAGCGCAGCAGTCAATCTCTTAAGGCGAGGTTCTTCAAGTTAACCTCTAGGAAATGTAATTTTAATGTCATTTTATTTAGAAACGGTAATGATTAAACATGTGAAATTATATATATGTTTCTTTTGAGACCTTTCTGTAGGTACATCGGGTACTCGTTACATGATTGGACAAAGTTCGCTCGATAGAAAAATATCCAAACATACCCTTATTTTGTAGATTAAAACTCATTTTATTTCAATATTATACTATTTTATGCATGAAAATCACATCAATATAAACGTCTATGATGATGTAATGTCCGTCGGGCTTAACATTGTTAATATCGTAAAACATGTAATTTTCAACCCAAAATTAACGAAGTTCATGGCACAATTTACTCACGTCCCGCTGCCACCTCAAGAATAAAAATGCACGTTTGAAGAACCTCGCCTTAACCACTGCGCCAACCGTGCCGTCAAGAAAAAACAGCGAATCAACAATTCAATATTTTTCTAGATTTTCTAGAGCAAACTTGTGACGTTTTGTCGAGTTTGTGTAATAGTGGCTCTTGTGGTAAAGGAAAACAGCCAAGTTCTTCTAAATAATGAGATATATTCTTACCAAACACCATCAATCAAGTTGGTAGGCAGGAGCACGTTGTTGCAACCTGTCACGGACCGATCGTGAGGAAAAGTGAACGAGATATTCAAATAAAAATGGCTGCCAAGCGCGTGCGCTAGTGATGTTCACATCATTTAGTAACGTTTAGTGTTGGGATTCCAACAAGTTTGTCACTCAAGGCCCTTCCCCTAGCGTGAGCGTTCGGTCCTTCTCTATCCCTCCGTGCGTACGCCGAATTCACATAATTTTTGGAATTATTTTTAACCAACTTTCCGAAAAGGAGGAGGTTCTCAATTCAGTTGTATTTTTTTTTAACATGTTTGTTACCTCAGTTCTCCGTCGTTTATGAACCGATTTGAAAAATTCTTTTTTTATTTGAAAGGATATACTTTCAGATTGGTCCCATTTTTTTCAAAATCCAGTTCTGATGATGGGATCCATGAGGAATTAAGGGAGTTCCTCAAATTTTATAGGCAAATATATAGCGATTGTTGTATTTTCATCAACAACTTAAGCATTTGCATTTAGAAAGTATCATTTAATGAAGTGGAACTGATCAAGAAGACCACAAATGGCCACCAGAACTCCTCAATGATAAGTATTTCACGGGTGGCGATTGTTAAGCGACTATGAAGCAAGTTTAAATAAATAATTCTGATGAAAATGGTACCATAGAACTGATCTGAAGATGAAGCCGGAAGGTATGCACCGGAACTCCGTAATAATTCAATGTATCCTAGTCGTGTTTGGGCTTATTGGAATTGTCATGAGATGCACTCGGGCTATAAATGGTTATTAACCGATTTTTATTAACTTTGCTTGGGTAGTTTTTGAGTGGTTTAGTTTGTATTTAATCTACTTCGTATAGGTTTCTTGTGTCACTCTTGTTTGTGCGGTATAGCAAGTAGTGGTAATCTAATTGTTCTGGGATAGGTATCATAACAAAAAAGTGAAAAAAAAAAACTTTTTAACAAGAAAACAACCGACTTTCAAAAAAAAAACACTAAATAGTAAAAAATCACTTTAATTTCGGAAGTCGGTGGCAAAAAACGAAAATACAGAACCAAGGACACCGACTTCCGAAATTAAAGTTATTTTTCACTTTTAAGTGTTTTTTTTTTTAAAGTCGGTTATTTTAAAAAGTTTTTTAATAAAACAAGAAGAGTGATCTTTTGAAATTAAATAAAACGTGAGTTATTAAGATTTTTAAATAATCTATACATTAGTGTAACTCTCAAATTAATGGAACGTCAACTTTAGCAAAAGATGCATGCAATCAATAATTTTTGTACATTTTTTACACGGTGATTTAAAAAAAAAAAAATACTTAAAACATAAAAATAAATAAGAACGTGCAATGTGATGATAGGATGACGTACATTAATAATGTGATGTTTTTAGATGTATTTTATTTCTCTTAATTAATGAGTTAATAGCCTCTGAAAAACGCGTTTTGCTCGGGGTATCGCCTTAATATTACTTTGTAGGCTGAAAATGACCTCTCTACGTAAACTGACGTTATTGGACAGAACTTGATATTTAGCGCCATTTCTGCAGAAACCTCTTCAGGAATAGTTTGGCCGGTACCGTTGATAACTGCATTAGCTTTGTTTATTCCTTCAGGAGCCCGGGTATAGAACAGCATAAACTGAAATAAGCACTATCAATGAAAAAGTACTAAAATATGCAATAATGCTATAACAATAGCGTTTTATGCATTTGCATAAGCAAACATGCAAGTGCATGTAATCCGATGTCTCTTAATAACCCATACTTGGGATTAGTGCCCGTGACATCACAGGTATATGAGACTTGTCTCAATTTTAACAAAAAGCACGCAATTTTTTCTGATGTCTGAAGTCATCCCTGGGCAGTGGTGACCCAGGTGACCGTCAGCCTGTTCCCCAACAAAACGGTGTAGGACTTTCTCAAGAAACAAAAAAAATAAAAAACCATTAAACTTTCTATACGACATTCACGACTACATTATACACTTCAATGATATAGCGATATAATTATATAGGTTCATGATACTCTTACACGTACGTTCATATAAGTTTATGCGGGAATTCAGACTTGGCTAGACGGTTTGCGTTTGATTTGAAAAACATAAAATAATCTCTCTCTCTTTGTATTCGTCAAGTGTGGGCGTCATTCTGCAAGCTGCGCCGTGTAACAGCGTTTATTTTTCTTAAATCTGCGTCGTTTTATACTCCTACTTGTAAAACTATAAACAGAGAACCGCAAAAAAGAGTCTGATCTCTTTAATTCTGGTATACCAAAGGAGGGTATGGTTTCCATCGTGCAAGTACGTGAAATAGACCAGAAATATCTTTCGGGTATGAAGCATTTATAATTATTAATTTTTTAGTTTTGAATATCTATGAAGATTCATTACTACGTATTTGAACTATACTGTATGGCCGCCCCATTGCAGTGTTCCATTTGGTGAAAAAAAAAAAAAATATCTCTGTTGTTTATGGTATTTATCGATCAAGGTATGCATTTATAATGCACGAGTAAAACACCCACGTGTCCATTTCAAATGCTTTTTTTTTTAATCATGAAGTTTAGGTGATCTTTTCATTTAAAAAAATTAAAATAAATTCTGAACACGTAACTGTCCAAGATATTATTTTTATATAAATATAACCTGATAGAGCATCTTTGGGCGCATATTTTCCAGTTTTTATTTTTGGAAAATGACCTCCAGATATCGAGTAACATTTATTTTTTCATATTTTCGTTTTTATTTTTTTCCTCCCTATAAACTCATAAGAACAAAAAACACGAAAAAAACACGTTGCACTATCGTACATTGCATATGTTGAGCGTGGGGTCCTGGGTTCGATTCTTCGATTGGGGCGAAGTGTTATTTGGTTTTTACCCGACTGCGCCAGAAGGAGGGTTATGTTTTTCGAGAGTATGTATATATATGTATAATTGTTTGGCACGCTCTGCGGCCTGAACGGCACTATGGATTTTAGCTTGAGAGGTGTCGTTAGATTCGTATTTACAGTGAGAGTGGCACTGGGTATATAAAAAAAAAAACAAAATGGCGGATTTTTGGCGCCAAATTAAAATGTTTGGCATTCTCTGCAGCCTGAACAGCTCGATGGATTTTAGCTTCAAAGATGTCGTTAGATTCGTATTAATTGTGGGAGTGACATAGGCTATATAATTTTTATGTAGTATTGAATCTGCAAATACAAATTTTTTTAAACCTTCCCCTCCCGGGAAGGTTTAAAAAAAATTACATCAATATTGGTATAAAATAAAAGCTAGTAATGAGACAATTAATACATATTTATGTAAATATTAATAAAACAAAAACGCTTGAAAAAAAAAAACAAAAACCCCGACTGCAAAAACATAACTGAAAAGAGAAAAACAAGCATTATAATCTATAGAATTTTGGTATGGCAAGCGGGACAAACAAAAGTTACATCATATTTCAGGCTATTGGTTTTTTTCCATTAGGAATTTCTTAGTATCAGCCCGAAGTTTGGAAGTTGGCGGTGTGATAACCGCGTGCCTCGGTCCGCACGTGTCGGATTACCGTCCCATCGGACTATGGGAGTTAGGAAAGAGAGAGTGCATCTGTGTCTGCGCACAAACTTGTGCACTATAAGGCTTCTGCCTCGAATCTTGCGGGCAGTGAGGCGGCAGCGGTGGCGGCGGTGGCGGCGCAGGAGCGTCGCGGGCAACGCAGACCCGTTCTCGAAACCAGCGGGCAGATCGCGCGGCACTATAGCGGCGTAGTGTTGTGTTCGTGGTTGTGTCGTCGAGATATTTGTTTTTATTCGCGAACGAAAAGTCTGAACAACGGAGACAACATCTTTTTGATTCAAATTTATTCCTAACGTCACAAAATAAATTGCACAACACTGTAATACAGACGCGCGGCCGGTCTTCGCTTGACTGGAGTGCACCGCTCGTTGCCCGCCCCCGCGCCGCTGCCGCGCCGCTGTTTTCTAGTGCCGGTCCATTTGATTTTACGCATTAGATCCTGCCGCTCCCGCGCCGCCGCCGCCGCTCCGATGCCCGCAAGATTCGAGGCAGAGGCCTAATACCTCCCGCGCCGAAGGTTGATCTCCGCTGAGATTGGTCGCCATGGCCGGAATACGGTCTGGAGGACTAATAATATTATTTGAACTATACGGTTTAAGCTGAAACATTTAGAATGCCTTGTCAATATAATATAAATGTAGGAATGTATCAAGGCTCACCGTCCATCTTCTGTCTAACGGTGTCTGTTTATGTAATTTTTAGCTTCAGCAGTAATAAAATATAGTAACTAAATTAATTTCACGTTTCAGGGAAGTCTTAATAGATGCTAAACACAATGGCTACACGAACTTCGTGGTGGATTGTCCGTCTAGGAACTTGGAACAGATTTTGCTCCACGCACAACAGGTGGGCATGATGGCCGAAGAGCATTCGTACATCTTCGTGTCGCCCGATCTCTTCACCCTGGACATGAGTCGGTATCAATACGGTGGGGTTAATATGACCGGTGAGTTCTTGTGTGAGTATAACAATTTAATTCAGATAGGTCAAAAAATGTGGGGCCAAAGTCCTTGGGGGTCACATTCCCAAGGACTTTTGCTCCACATTTTTTTCACAAATCCTCTGTTAAGATATTTACTTATAACATTATTGCATCTTGGGGCTCGCAAAAGTCGCGCAGTTGAATGTCGTCCTCCATCTTAAAAGGAGTCCCTAAGAAATATTTCTACGATGACTACTCAAATGGTACTTTTAGTGGCAATGCAACAGGCTTGCTCCCAAGAGACTACGACACAGTCAGTACCTAGAGCTGTTAAATTCTGTTAAACGATGCTCTGAGACGGTTGTTTGTGTTCTTAGAACATAATGTGAAAAAATATGTAAAAAAATGTGGGGCCCACATTATTTTACATATTTTTTCACATTTCGATTTTATGTCAGAAATATCGAATAATGATTTTGGTTGATAAAAACAATTTTACGTAGGACAGATTATTATTAAAAGTCTAAAGCGAAACCTGCTGAAAATTTAGGAAGCTTTTTTCAAACCCGGAAAAGACGTCTTAATAGCCATCTTTTTCAGGATTTCGTATTGTAGAACTAGAGAACAAAGACAATGAGAAGCTGTGGAACTTTACGACAACGTTCAACCAAGAAACCGGGAAGACCCTAGAGCCGGAAGAATTTAAAACACAACTACTACTCATACACGATGCGGTGGAAGTATTTTCCGCAGCTATGAAGAAAGTAAACGTGGAAGCTGAACCACTGAGCTGCGAAAATTATAAAGCCTGGGATTACGGATCTACTCTTCTAAATTTTATGAAGACAGTAAGTTTATTATCTGTACTTAGGGCCTGCTTGCACCACTAAACATTAAATGTGTTTAGTGTGTTTCTAAACATATTTATCACATCATTCTGTATCTGTCACGTTTAGTTTAGCGATAAAAGTAATTAGCGATTTGTGGTGCAAGCGGGGGTCTCACTACCTATGTTCCCTTCTGTTTACGAAATTATTTGCACATCATAATCCTTTTTATTTATTTTTATTATAAATTGCATCTCGGATGTCAACCTAGGAGGTTGTCTACTGCTTAACCGGACATTCCTGTGGGAGCTTCAATAAATGAAGGCCTCCAGCCAGGGCATAAAACTTAAAAACTAAGCGACTACGCTAAGGGCACCTTCCTGCGGGGGTACGGACCTCGTCTTAGGCGTTTGTTGCCCGTCGTACTACCAGTAGTACTACCAAGCGATCATGTAGTACCACGGAAAGGTTTTTTTTACCCGTGGTACTACTGGTAGTCCGCGAAAACCCTAGGGATATTGCGAAAACACGGATAATTAGACAATGGTAAAAACAGTTCTGCGAGCAACTTGGAAGTAGCGCTCACCGGCCGCTGCCGCGGCACCGCTCGCTACGCTCGCTCGGCTCGCGCGCGGTTGGTCACAGTTTTAACCTAACCTATTTCACTCAGTTCAAAATGACGAATCATACAATCTGCCGCAGAAATGTTTTTACCATTGTCTAATTATCCACTCGCAGGCAAATTGTATGATTCGTCATTTTGAACTTTTGTGTTAACTATGAAATGTAAAAAAAATACTTCCCGTGGTACTACTGGTAGTAATACTGGTAATACTGGGAACCACACTGGCTTAGGGCGTCGCTGGAGGAGGGCAGCAAAAGAGGGGTTGGATCGGATTATGATTATTTAGTGACGAATTTAAACTAACTGTAAGATTAACTTATAACATTATTGAATCTTGGGGCTCGCAAAAGATACGCAGTTGAATGTCGTCCTTCGTCATAAAAGGAGTCCCTAAGAAATATTTCTACGATGACTACTCAAATGGTACTTTTAGTGGCAATGCAATAGGCTTGCTCCCAAGAGACTACGACACAGTCAGTATCTACAGCTGTTTAATTCTGTCAAATGATGCTCTGAGACGGTTGTTTGTGTTCTTAGAATGTAGTTTTTAAATTTTTACAGAACAAGGTATATGGAATTACAAGATCATTGATATTCGACGGGTTGGGACAGCGTACGGATGTCACTTTCGATATACTAGAATTAACTTCTGCCGGCAATCAAACAGTAAGTACATTGACTGGCATCCCGTTTTTATAGAATAAAGACAGTAAGTACCCAAGTAGCATTTTTGTTGGCGTTTGGTTCAGCCACATATGTACCTCTGAAGGTGGCCCAACTAAATGCCAACGGAAAATGCTACGGGCAGGTATGTAGCGCAGTGATTATATAATCAACATTATATCTATCGAAGAAAAGATTAATTTAATTTTGTAAACAAAATACGAGCTAAAAATAAAATTTGTAACTGATAAACTGCATTACCACAAATGTCATAAATTAATTATTTCCATTCAGATAGGATCATGGAAAAACAACAAATTAAAAATAGAAAGGCCGTTTGTTGCTGATGCAGAAATTACACAAGAATCAGCAATGAGGAACAAATCATTAAAAGTACTCATAGCAACGGTAAGTCATAAATCATAATAGTAATTTTAGTTTGGGGTGTATACTTTTATTTAATATTATATTATATAGGTCCTTACAGCATCTTAGCGCCCATTTTCTTTCTTCGTTCTTAAATTCATTGCATATAATTTTAACTTAAAACTTTTTCCCAGTTAAAGCACTAGGAAGTGCTGAAGCGCGGGCGATTTTGAAGAGCTTATGCTGTCTTATGTAATTTTGACGTTCTTAAAGTGCTGATTATAAGCCGATTTTTTATTTTTATTTTTCAACAGTCTCCACCATACGGTTACCTAAGAGAATCTCACATAAAACTTGAAGGCAACGATCGATATGAAGGGTTCACGATTGATATAATTGATAGACTGAGTGAAATCTTAGGATTCAATTACGAATTCGAAGTTGAAAATGATTATGGTTCTCTAAATGAAAGTGGCTGGAGTGGAATGACCTTACAACTGATGGAAGAGGTATGTAATAAACTTTATTATAATATTACTAGCCTTCGCTCGCGCTTAATTAAAAATAAAATAAAAATCTTAACACACCACTAAAGTTTCTATAATAATATAATTCAATCATGATTAGAAAGACACGTGGCGCCATCTATTGTCATAAGAACGTTATTGTTGTTTGCCTCGAGAACAGTACTTTTTATCGGAAAAAAAGTACTTTACACCTGACAACGTATACAAAGTTTCAGTATGATCGGTTCAGTGGTTCAGGCGCGAAAATATTAAAAAAAAAAAAAAAAATACTCACATTTATAATATTAGTTAGGATTATGGTTCAAAACAGTTCACAGCGTAACAAGTAGGTATGTCATAGTGTTGTATTGATATTAATAAATTACATTTTCATTTATAATGTAGATAGCAAAACATTTTCCGTTTGTCTTTGGGTTAACACGGTTTTTACTAAACCTTGCCAGACACTAGTAATGTCTCCTGTATTATGTACATATTATGGGAAACATAAATCTTACAAAGCCTAACAGCCAGAACTATGTATATGCCGAATATTTGTTCTGCACGGAAATAAAGTCCGTTAACAACGTGTGCACAAAACTGATCAATCTAGGTTGTAAATTGGCCGTAGTTTAGCAGAAAAGACTCTACATTATAGTCAAAAATTAGTTTTATATACCAAAGAGATCTTAACGATTAGCAGAAGGTACCCACCTTCATGTGGGATGCTACCCATTATTAAAAAATCAACCATATCTTTGTAGTGCCACGGATCTTTTTTGTTGAGCGAATGAACCAACCGTTAGGACCTTTTGGACCGTAATGTGGGTTGAGTCCATTGATATATTAAAAGAAGGAAGATAATTATGTTACATCGCAATCAGTAAACCTGGGCTCGGCGCATGACTACATGCACCAAAACTCACACATCTGTGATCAGTGTGATCACAGTCGCAAACCTATGTATAGTTACCGATAGACAAGAACAGAGATAGGAGACGGCGCTGTCGTGTGAGCGAAATCGCGTTAACTGCCGAATGTTGGCCGAATGTTTACGATTATGAATTGCATGTGGTAGCACAAACATGGCGAAGCAAACAGTAAATATTATTATAACTTTCAATAAATTATATTTTTGGCTGTATTTACGAGTGATAAGTAATCCCGTGTGTCTTATTTTTCGTCCTTGTATTATTAAAACACTGTTTAGCTGCACAAGAAGTCATTTTGAAGCCAAATTACCACAAAAAAAAAAAAAAAATTGTAAATAAGGAGCTGGTTGATCAACAATATCCCGTGCGTGACTGAGTGGTAACTACGGGCCTGGTTTGATTGGACCAGGCGCTGTTACTAAGTCCCGTATCTACCACTTTTATTACTAATGGTGGAGTCCTTTCTGTTAAAATACGTCCAATTATGCATTAAAAATCAATTCTCGTATTTTAAAAACGTTCGCATTCTAATCTCAGTCTGAATCTGTCATTCATAACCAGCCTAATGCTGGGACTCAGGCCTCCTCTCTGTGAGAGGAAGTGGGCCATAGTCCACTACGCGGGCCCAGTGCGGGATGTCACATGTCTTGAATGGATGGTTTTCTTCACCGTTTTGAGAGCAGTGGTGATCAAATAAATTACACAAAGTAATGTGCCTGCCACACGTAAGTCGGGGCCATCACTACTGGGCCACCACCGCCCTCTATCGGCCCTCTACCGAATCTGTCATAAATACCTCTTATTTTCATGCATTTTTGATACAGTTTTGACATTGATTGCCGCTGAGAAGAGATTGGACGAGATTTTGAACGTTTTTAGATACGGAAATTGAATTAGCCTTTTCTGGTATCAGTTACCACAATTAGCTGACCCTCCCTTGCATAAACAGTTGAGATTTTTTAGAATACGGATCGGTAGAATTTTATAATTCTTAATTTAATTTAAATACCTATACGAAATCTACCCTACACTAGAAAAAAAAAAAATCGAACGATTTTTTTGTAAAAAAACCTCAACCATTTGAGCAAAGGTCAGCTTATTGTGGTAACTATCATCTCGTATTCAGAAACACTGTGTGTGGTTGTAGTTAAACAGTAAAAAAAATACCTTACAATATAATAACAAAATTAAATACGTAAAAAAAAATTATTACTAAAAATATTATACTTTTTAGGAACAACCTGTACCAATCTAAGTCACATTAGAACATATTTTTTTGTATTAAGGACGGTCAGTTCGGTCACCGATGTTCGCTCGTTTGATTAAAGTCGAATACTCGTAATTAATTCACTGAAGTAATCTGACATGTGCTAGCTGTCACTTTGTGTAATAAAATGATCATATTTATTGTTATGGTGATCGTTTAGTTTAATTGTTTTTTAAAGTGTAAAATAAATGTATAATAAATATGTATTGTATAAGTGTAAAAATCTAGAACACAATACATATTTCCTTATTATTTAAAAATGTGACAGCTAGCACCTGTCAGTTTCCTCCAGTGAATGAATAATTAGATTTTAGATAAGGATTAATATTTCGCTGAATACCCTCGTTGTTATTTTTGTTGTTGTTAAATTGTAATTAAGAACTAAAGTTTGTTTTTAATTCTCTAAATTATGTGGTCGATGATTTTGGTGCACGGTAAAGGCTCCTACAAACAGGCGCGACACGCGACGCGGCACGAAGACACCGTTCGTCGCGCGCCGAGCGGTACCTTTGTGTCGTGTCACGTGTCGCGCCTGCTTGTAGGAGCCTTAAAATTCTATTGAGTTTACGTTTGCACCAACTTGTATGTATAGAAATGTAAGTGTAAGACTGAATAAATAAATACATAAATTAATAATAACACTTATTTCACTCTAATGTTGTAGAAAGCCGACCTAGCCATATGCGACTTCACGATGACGGCGGCGCGACAGACCGTTATCGAATTCTCCACGCCATTCATGACTCTCGGTATCGGTATCCTTTACAAGCAGCCCAGTAAGCAGCCACCTGAGATGTTTTCCTTCATGGCTGTCTTCTCTAAGGAGGTATTTTATATGAACTATTTGTGTCTACATATTTTTATCACCATAGGTACCTACCTACTTATAAAGTCTGACAACCAGTCTTGAAATCATATCGTTTATTCTATAAATAGGATATCGGAATCACTTTAACACGTCATACTTTATAGGTACTTATAATTTACTTTTTATCACATCTATTCAAAAAGAGCCAAAAACTCCCTCACAGCCTTAAAATCCCTCGCTGCGCTCTGGATTCAAAGAAACACTCTCGCCTTCAAAATAGTTGTTTGCTCCCTTGGCAAATAATCTACAATTTCACTAAATTATTATTTAATTTACATAGATTTGAACTAAATATTTATCAATGATAAAAAAAAAAACACTGGCTGGTAAAATGCCACAGAAAAGAAACATAAAAAAGGCGGGAAAGCAGCAATTCGATCTTCAGTTATTTTATCGAGTGCTAATTCTTTACGTATTATTATTTGTTTAACTAATCAGGTTTTTATTTACTTTCCTCATACTAGAACTATTGGCCATAGATACCAATAATATTATAAACCATCAAGGTCAATTAAACCATCTCGTGCCTAAATAGGTCCCTTTCATCCCTTGTATAACAATCTACTATAAATACCGATTAAGCTTAATATGCTTGTGCTAGTGAGTACACATCAGCAAAACAACTCTCGAGGACTGAACTCACGATCTCACTTACGCCAGCTCGTCATTAATTTCCTTGCGCCGTTTTTTTTTTTGGATCCTAGTCTACCTATACATATTTTCCTATCAATGTAATCAGGTGTGGTACTACATGATGCTGATCCAGTTGGCTCTGGGCGTAACAATGATCTTCGTTGGCCGTATATCTAACAAGGAATGGCAAAATCCAGTGCCCTGTATTGAGTCCCCCGAGGAACTTAACAACCAGTTCAGTTTCGCCAACTCAGTGTGGCTGATTATTGGTTCTGTTATGCAGCAAGGTTCTGAAATTGCGCCAATGTAAGTAAATAATTTAGTATTATGAAAGATTTGTTAATTTTCAATTGCTTTTGAGTAAAAAAATATATACCTAGATAAAGAGAAGGTAGCTTTGCGTCACATTTAGCTGTGTACATTCGATTTGATAACCTATTAAATTGTTCACATAATTTTTTGTTGTACAATACGAAGTTTTAGGTGCAGTAGGCATTTCTTGGTTAGTATATAATTATTCTCTTTGGGGGCGTACTACAGGTAGTACACACAGCTCCATTAAGTGGTTACCCCCCAAAACCCATGTGTTTAAATCCGTGATAGGCCCAAGATGGTTTTTGTATTGTTTTAATGAATAGAATTCAACGTCTAAATAGACCGGAGGTTGCAAGACCACTTGCCGCGCATAAGATCGGAGATTCAAATCCTAGGCGCGGAATGTGCTGTTGTCATGACAACAATACATTCCGCGCCTAGGATTTGTAGCTTCGTATAGTAAGACAAAAAATTATGTGAACAATTTAACATGTTAGCAAAAAATATAATTATAATGCATGCATTATAATTATATTTCTTAATATAAAGTATTTTTCTATTTTGTTTTAGTAATATTTATAAAGAATTTAATCATCAAGAAAAAATATATACTTCAATAATCATTATTTATTATTGCTATTATTTAACAATACTTCGATCTTATTTTATTACTGTGATTTATACTTCACAATTTGATTTGATAATTTACAGTTATCATAATATACATATTTTGCCAACTGACACAAACAGGTCCCTAGATAAGTGACATCCTATTATTGCAAACCATAAAATAGGAAGTGCTAGTTATATTTTAGATTGAATTAAGTTAACGAAATGCTTTTTACTCCTTGTCGTTTTAAGTAAAAAGAACGAATCAAACTTTTCAGTTATAAATTGAAGGTATGGATTAATTTTATAAATAAAAAACGTAAGTAGGTAAGTAAAATTAATGGATACGCTCAAATTATAACATCTATCGATTAGACAGAGACCTAAAGATAAAGTGACTCGGACGATAGTAGATAACAATTCCATCGTTATTCATATGGGCTCGCTGGCTAGTTCGTCAAACTGAGTATGGCGACTTTCGGTGATGCGATGGTTTGAATCCAAGTCGAAATAATAAACTGTTTGAAGTATTCTTTAGATTTCGTAACGAATTCAATGCTGTAGCAGTGTAACATTTTAAAACTTTAGGGGTTAGCACATACTGACGCTGTGTGTACCTCTGCCGAACTCTTCGTGTAATACAGGTACTTAAGCAATAAAGAAAACGTAAAGCGCAAAATAATTGTTTACAGTGCCTTAGCTCCGCGTATGATCACCAGTGTGTGGTGGTTCTTCACCATGGTGATGGTAGCATCATATGTCGGTACATTGGTCGCCTTCCTTACTGTCGAGAAAAATGTCTTGCCTTTTAATACGGTTGAAGAACTCTACAAGCATAAGGCAATTTCATATGGAGCCAAGAAGCTGGGATCCACCAAACAGTTTTTTGAGGTTTTTATTTTTTCAATAATAGGGAATATGCATGTAATTGTTTTTATTAATTTAATGAATAAAGGACATAAATATAAACATTAAGTCATTATTTTCTCTGACGAAATTTTATGATCATTTGAAAAAAAAAAAAAACATTTATATATATATATATCGGTATTATTGATAGACCTTTATGATAACTAAATTACAATAAAAATAATGATATACATTATTTTTATGTCTTGCCTTACAAATAAATGCACAATTTCAACATTTTGAATCGAACCATTTCAATTCTGCTACGCATTCACACTGACTGTCGAGTAAGGGTGCTTACTCACGTCATACTTTCTGTGTGGAGCCGATTCAAATTCTATACATTATACGCGCGACTTTTTGTTGATTTTGTGTATTTATCGTATGAAATTTTGTGTTTTGTTTTCACCCACGAAATAATCGGTTACCGATTAACTGCTGTGGACTGACTTAGTCGGAAAGGGTGTTACGTTTCATGTTTTTGTGACATCAAGTAAATTCAATATCCACTTCAAAAAACGCTCAGGTGGAGGTGGATGGATGTCAATACGCGGGGCCCCCTTTTGCGCGGGGCCCGTAGCAATAGGGATGTTTCCTGGGTAACAAAAAAAAAAGAAAATCTGTTTAGTCCGTCAATCAGATCATAAAAAAATATTAGACATATATTTTTTGCTTTATCATATTAATAAAAAATTACTTAGATAAAAAAACACTTTAAACTTGGGGAGTGCGGGCTCGTTACGTCACAGCTACGTATAAAATCCAGCGAGCAGTGACGTCATGCCACATTTGAACTCAATGTATCGCCGTAATGTTTTTATTACGTAAAAAAATAAAAATACGTGTCCAATATTTTTTAATAATCTACATGAGGTACAAAATAGTACATTACTTACCAAGGGCTGTAAAAGAAAGAAAGCCCGAAATCGCAGGTATTTGTGACCCGAGCCGCAGACGAGGGTTGTAAATATGCGATAGAGGGCTTTCTTTTTTACTGCCCGTGGTGAGTACACAATTTTACGTCTTCACCTGGCCATAATGCGAGTTTTACTGTACGCGTAGCGTGCGATAAAACTCACATTATGGCCAGGTGTGACGTAAAATTTTTTTTAAGTCATCATCCCTATTGCTACCCTTGCTACGTGGTTTTGAAAATTATTGGTTTATTTGAAAAAAATAATCTAAATTACTTAACATTTCTTACAGCATTCCACAAATCCAACATACCAGGCAATGTACAAGAAAATGTTGCAACACGGTTGGCTTGTCGACGAGAACTACATAGGAGTCGCAATGTTAGTTCCTATAACCTCAATCAAAATCAAAATATTTTATTTCACATAAACCTACATGGGCACTTATGAAACTTCAGAAGCTAGTTGCACGGTTCCAATTGGTCGTTTCCTATAGAGAAGAGCCGGCAAGAAAATCCACGGTTACTCTTTTTTTAAATAATTGGCTTTTACAATATTTTCAAATAACAGTGTTAATAGGTATGAGAGGACAGTGTAAGCCTTTCAACAAGTACCAGGTACTTAACAAAATAAAAAATAAAACCTATTTAAACGAAATGACATCGTTGTCATTGCGAGTACAATTACAACAACTTGTATTAATATCATGTCCACAAAAGCCACTAATAAAGAATTGGAATTAGATTTGTAGCTACCTACAAATCTAATTCCAATTCTTTATTAGTGGCTTTTCATTATTTGACATTATATACCTACATATATAATGTCAAATAATGAAAAGATGACCTAATGAACTACCTTTATTTTTATTTATTTTTTGGGAATGGTTTCTCGCAGTTCAACCTAGGAGGTTGTCGTCTGCTTAACCGGACATTCCTGTGGGTCCTTCAAAGTTTAACTAGCACACTGACTTATTAATTGTAAATTTTTATTGTAAAATCGTCTACTTTAACAATATCTTTTAAACAAATAAATAAAATTGAAAAGTCTATTTGTAATGTCAAAGTAACCGCTTTTTACTAAATGCATGTGAAAGTATAAACGGTACTTGTAAAAATTTTTTTAATAATAAAAAATTCTGTCTCTCTATTTGTTCCGGCTAATCTCCGAAACGGCTGGACCGATTTTGACGAGACTTTTACTGGCAGATAGCTGATGTTATAAGGAGTAATTTAGACTACTTGATTTTATTTATTATATAAAAAAAATAAAAAAAAAACAACAAAAAAAAACATAATGGCAAAAGATGCACTACATACTACATACCTGTTATTTTAAGACCTCGCACATATTATTTGATGTATACTCATGTTTTTACAACAAAAATATATTCTATTCTATTCTATTAAAGTAATTAATGTCATTAGGAGTACCTTGCTTTTATTTTAGAAAAAGGCATGCGAGCGTAGCCGCGGGCAGCAAGCAGCTAGTTTGTAAATATGTAAGCACCATGTATCTAACACATAATTAATTTATCCGTCATTGCTTCATTTTTAATTGTTTTTACCTGTTGTGTTATATTAATTTTATAAAGCCCCTCGCCCACGGCGACTTTTGTAGCGATGCTGTCGCGCGCTTCGTAAACGCGCAACAGCATCGCTACTAACACATGTTAGTCGCATTTGCAACGCGCTACAGAAGCGATGCTAACGCGCTACTAACGCGCTACAGCATCGCGACTGTATCGATGCAAACGCGCTACCGTGTCGGACCACATCGGGGAGAGAACGGAGGGAGGGTGAGCGCGTGAGTGGAGAACCGAGCATCAGTGCAACTGTAGCATTTTTGTGCCGTTACTGAATCGCGTTTGCATCGCGACAGAAGCGCGACAGCATCGCGTTTGCATCGCGACTGAATCTGGGCCCGTGGGTGAGGGCACACAGCTAGCGACCGCTTCGCGACTGTATCGATGCGGACGCGCGACAGCATCGCTACAAAAAGTCGCCGTGGGCGAGGAGCCTAATAGGTACATCGTCTTCACATAAAATGATATAATTAATGTATACTAAGTATTGTTAATCAGTTATATTGTAAGTATTGTTGTTGTATTGTCAGTCAGAGTAACGGTGGAGTTTCTTGCACTTCTTCTCCATACAAAACTACCTTTTGCAACGTTATTTCCGTGTAAATTTTGACGTTCAAAAGTGCCATTTATGTGCCTATTTGAAATAAATGCTTTGACTTCGACTTAGACTCAATTTATAAAATGTTCACTATTTCCAGGGCTGAAAACCAGCAGTATGCCTTTTTCATGGAATCAACGTCCCTAGAATATTATATAGAAAGACATTGTGACTTACTGCAAGTCGGCGGGTTGCTCGACTCCAAGAGTTATGGCATCGGAATGAAAAAGAGTATGAATGCTTTACCTTTTTTTTTATGTACTCAGTTTTTCATCATCATCAGTCTCTCGCCCTTATCTCAATTTATTTAGGGTTGGCGCAACATGTCTGTTTCTTTCTCTTTCTTCTTTTTCTTTTTCTACTAGCCGTAATCTTGGTAATCCCCCCATTCTAGCCATATTACCTTTCACACAGGCCATCCATCGATTATTTGATAAATTTTTAATCATTTGACATGGCAGGAAATACCCAGTAAATGTGCCACCAATAAAAATGTACGTTGTCCCGATTTTTCGGGTACATCAGTTTAAATACTTGGGATATTTGAGGGCCTGCGGGCGGTGAGTAATGGGTATCTCACCGTCCGATCAGGACCAGGCCCGTGCCGGACGGCGCGTACGTGTTCCACACGCGCCTCAAAGAGATGTCAATGCCTAAGCCTGCCGGGTCAGCGGGATTGTCCGAAAGGGGTACTGCTGCCCCGGAACATAAAGGGCCAAGGAAGGAACACGGGTGGGTTTTAGTCAGTAAGAGTCTGACACTCCCTTCCGCTCCACCCCGAGCGGGAGGGGATAAATTTGATGATTTCCCATCCTCAAAAAAAAAAAGGGCTTTGATAGTACCAGCGAATATGTTGGCACGTAGGTTCACTCGATATACAGAAGCGGTCAAAAACACGCAATTTAAAGCATACTGCCCGTCTCTATACTCGAGCGCCAAACGCAGCTGAACCAAACGTGCCATCAATGCGCTGCGCGTCCAATACAATAACGCCTTCAGGGCGCTGATGCGGCTGCCACGTTACTGCAGTGCGTCAGAGATGTTCGCAAAAGCCCGAGTCGACAGCTTCTCAGCTATCGTACGGAAGAAAAGTGCGTCTCTGCTTGCCAGATTGCGTGGCAGTGGCAACAGCCTCCTGAAGGTGATAGCTGACAGGCTTGATGGGAGCTCCATAATGGGACATCTGATCAAAACAACACTGTCTGTCGTAGTGTATAAGTATTAACATAGATCATAAGCCACATTGTTACTAACATCCTAGTATATGAGTATTAACAGTCCGTATCAGTGGACCTTTGTTGTCTAATAAATAAATAAATTATTATTATTGTTATTAATATTTCCATGTTTGTATTTGTAGAATCACCATACAAGAAATATATAGATGACGCATTGCTACACATGAAGGAAAATGGGGAAATAGAAAAAATGAGAAATTTATGGTGGAAGGAGAAAAGAGGAGGTGGAAAGTGCGGGGTAACATAAGTCTTAATTATTATTTTCGAACTTGATGACATGAAACAGAGTCACACACAAAAAGACAGATAGGCAGACATAGTTCATATTTCTATTGCTTAAAAGGACATAACAAAAACAAAAAAAAGCTGGTATTTTTGCGTCAAGCCCTAATAAAGTAGTAGTACTGAAAAGAACGAAGAGTGTAAACTTACAAAATAAAGTGGACATTATACCAAAGAATATGAAAATTTAATAAACAACCTGTATTTTATTAGGAGAAACGTGACGAGGAACCGAAACAGTTAAGTATGAAGAACATGCTGGGTGCGTTTGTGGTGCTCGGCGTCGGCTGCCTCGTAGGAATATTCGTGTCCATCATAGATATGATGTGGGGGGTGTTCAAGAGGTCCGTCAAATACAGCGTAAGTACACTACCTACTTAATGACAATACAAGGTCATTTCTAATTCATTAACATTTGGACTTGCGTAGCTTCCCGAACGCTGCCCAGCCGAGTCGGATTCGACGATTGACCTTTTTTCGAAGTTGGACCTACCTAACTAAACAGTTTTTCCTAGGTAAACATACTCGTCCACAACTTCGAGTGTAGCGACTCTGATCTCCATGACAGTGGGCGTTATCTTCTCGTCCCACATACCGTAGTGTCATAAGATGAAAGTTTGACCAGTGCGTGTTGCTAGTGATAACCTATGGCACTGAAACGTAGTCGCTCACAATGGGCCTTATTAGAAGGCTAAAAGTCACCCAGAGGGCATTGGAGAGGGCTATGCTTGGAGTTCACCACGTGATTGAATCAGAAATGAAACAGAACCAAGGTAACCGACAAAGCCCGAAGAATTGCCAAACTTAAGCGGCAGTGGGCAGGGCTCATTGCTCGCCGAACAGATGGCCGATGGGGCCAAAAGGTGACTGAGTACTGGAAGACGTAGCATTGGAAGGGCTCCCACAAAGTGGACCGATGACCTTGTGAAGGCCGTAGGAATACGCTGGTTGCGGGGAGCACAGAACCGGTTGAAGTGGTGATGCTTACGGGAGGCCTATGTCCAGCAGTGGACGTCTTGCGACTGAAATGCCACCTGTAGATATATACTTCGTGATAGCCACTACTTTTTGTCATCGTTCTCATGCCCTTCAAAATAAATGGGGATAACCATTTATTTTGGGTCGGCGCAGCAATTCTTCTTCATCCATACTTTACTTCTCTATTAGTAATTCTTCTCTATACAATGTGTAACTGAATTAATGCTCATTATGAAAATAGTTTGTTCAGAATCGTTTACTGAATCGATTTCTGTCATTTTTAATAAAGGTTATTTTTGTGATCCCAAAAATAATTAAAACTACCTTAATTACATCACACTTCCGCAGTACGGTCAAAACAAACCAAACTGGATGAAGTACCTACTTACTACGCTAGACCCTCATACGTCGACTGTGTGCGTGCGTAGATTTGTAATGTGACCACAATTTTCATCTACAATCATAATTAAATAAATAAACAGTGTTTAATACATAATAGTAAAAAAATTGTGTATTTATTATGATTATACCTTAAATACTTGTCGGAGAACGGTAGGTTTCTCTCGTTATCATCAGCCATATTTTAACTACGGTGGGCGTACTGTGGGTAGTGTTGGTTATTGCGCAATAAAAAAAACCGTTATTAGAATCAAAAATCATTTATTCAACCTAGGCTGATACTCAGCACTAACTTAAAAATTACATAGACAGTTCCCCAAAACGCCCGGCCCTTCACCACTTCCTAGTGCTTTAGCTGGGAAGAAGAAGTAGCGGAAAAAACTCCCCAGCAGCACATCCGTCTGTTCAGTTAGAAGAACTTGATTCTATACAGTAATGGGTATGCAAAGTAACTAATGTTGGTACACGACACAACTATACCGAACGCGCAACAGTTTCTAGACGTCTTCACTGCTTGACCGCCACCGATGAACTTCACTTGACGAATGTGCGGCAATCACTTGTCGTCGGTCGAACGTTATGTAGGAGAGTCCGTCATGCGCCGCTAGGCAGCACTTGCGTCCCGATTAGTCAAAAATTGATGGCGCGAACTCCACCAACTCCATCGAACGCCAATAGATGGCGCTGGCGTACCGGATACAATCCGTCTCTGACATACTAATTGGGGTGTTTGGTGGAGTGTGTTGCGATTGCCAGTACTTTTTGTAAGGCTAATTTAGGGATCATAATACTATAAGTATCCGTTCTATAGGCTCGAAATATTTGAAGGCTGGTAAGTATTATATTTTTCACAATAAGTAATAGTATCTATTTATGTCCAGATGTCTACTTTTTTTTTTAATTTTGCTCCACACTAGGAATTTCTCCTGTATTGTGGGTGCGTTTACAAACATTTAAACTTACATACACAAACAGCCGGACCCGGAACAACTACTTGTAGGTCATACAAATATTTGTTCCGTGCGGGAATACAACCCGCGACACGCAGCGCAGCAGTCTATCGCTTAACCACTGCGCCAACCGTGCCGTCAAACGTCAAATGACACTCTGGTGCCTGAATAATGTGAGAACATAGTCATGAGATCAAAATGTCAGCTAACATTTTACTCCAAAATTTAGAAAAATTATTTAGTTACCACCATCGTTATCTGAACAGTGTCGACAATATTAAGTTCACAAGTGTTTGTAACAGCACTTGATTAAACTAGAGTGTCTCTGACAAAGCAGTAGTACCTACTCTTGACACACTTTGTTAATAATTGTTGTAGATATTCTCGCAAATTGCTGCAAAACGGTTTGATATTGTCAGAACAATATGACTATAGCTGTAATTGCATGAGCATGATAAAGGTACTAGTAACTATATAAATCTTCATCAAAATGTTCAAAACAAGCAAAAAAGAACGCAGTCTTAAATTTTCTACGGTGAAAATGGTGTAATATTATATGTATTATGTAACTGACAGTAGATGTGCCTATACTTAGGGTAAACAGGTATTTCACCACTTATTCTTGCAAAAAATGATCTATCAGTCGTTCAGTAATACATTAACTACTTTTTAAAGTTGAAGTAACTGTGAATCCCGATGACGGAAAGTGGTCTGCCACCGCTGACATCGATCATACTAATATCTTACTTCCATTTTTTACAGACAACCTTCAAATACGAATTAGTAGAAGAGCTCAAATTCGTCGTAAAATTCAGTGGCAACATTAAACCAGTTAAGAGACCGCAGAAGAACGCCGTGGAAGGTAGCTTTGAAGAGCTGGCCATGGCTGAAGGGAAAGATGACATACGTTCTCTTCACTCGATCCGTTCTACTGAAACGCATCGGACACATCATTCGCATAGCTCCAGACATTCTTCGCGCAGTCTCAGTGTGGCGTTTGCTAAACGACGATCTTATAGCTAAATGGATACTTAATGTCAAGGACTCTGCACTTCTTTAGATTTTCTAGATCCATATAGGATAGATGCATTGCCTTTTCAGAACTAACTTTGCTATGAAATGTATATCGTCTCTCAGTAAACTCTTGAATAGAACTAATGTCAGTCAGATTCTTAATCGGGACTGAAGAGCTCGTGGTGGGTGAATCATGTAAACAGTAGTAGAATTTTTAACACAAAATAATTTTTGTTGATACATGAAATCATTTTATTATTTTATTACTAGCTGACCCGACAGACTTCGTTCTGTCAAATGCTATTTGACTGTGGCAGTTTGTCGACGCGCAAAGGAAATATAGTATAACTTCACTACTCTATCCTACCCTACTTACCTACCTACCCTACCCTACCCTACCTACCTACCCTACCCTACCCTACCCTACCTACCTGACCTACCTACCTACCCTACCCTAACCTACCTACCTACCCTACCGTACCTACCTACCTACCTACCCTACCCTACCTACCCTACCCTACCTACCCTACCTACCTACCCTACCCTACCTACCCTACCTACCTACCCTACCCTACCCTACCTACCCTACCTATCTACCTACCCTACCCTACCCTACCTACCTACCCTACCTACCTACCCTACCCTACCCTACCCTACCCTACCTACCTACCCTACCCTACCTACCCTACCCTACCCTACCTACCTAACCTACCCTACCCTACCTACCCTACCTACCTACCTACCTACCCTACCCTACCCTACCTACCTACCCTACCCTACCCTACCCTACCCTACCTACCTACCTACCCTACCTACCTACCCTACCCTACCCTATCCTACCCTACCCTACCCTACCCTACCCTAACCCTACCTACCCTACCTACCGTCCAACCTTCTCCTGATAATAACAAACACAACAAAAAAAAATTTGCGAAGTCGATCCAGCCGTTCAATAATAGTATTTTTTTTTTTTCATATTTTCTCACCGTTTGAACCTTCCCTGGACTACGACAAATATTTCAAAACCAAAATCAGCTAAATCGGCCCAGCCGTTCTCGAGTTTTAGCGAGACTAACGAACAGCAATTGATTTTTATATACATATATAGATTAACAAATTATGTACTTGTTGTTAAACTACAATAAATGTTGATTAAAAATGTTGGTGTTCGTTTTATTCTTGGCATTTATAAAACTGGTTCCTGAAACAGAATCTTTTCCGGCAGCTACATAACGACTTGTTTTCCCCACATATGTCATCGCCTTATGGATTTATGATTATTGTCAAGTAGGATAAAAAATAGGTCTCGCGTAATGCGTCCATTATATCTGAGAGCGACATTCAGTGACCTCGACCTAATGACAACTATATAAATGAGCTTTATGTCCAAGTTAATACGAATCTCATTGTTACCCTCATAGTGGGCGTATTTTCATAGTCGAGTAAGTTGTGAGAATAACTTAACCTGAGGGTGACTTACTACAACAAAAGAAAAAGCAGGTATAGCAACCGTTGCTTTTTCAATAACGAATTGATTATAATCTAAATTTTTCAGGCATTTATTCTCCAAAGCTGTTTTTAGGAAACACGGAAAAAAAAACAATTGCGTGGGCTATTTTAAGAAAATGAAGAGCAAGGTACCAATAGAGACATGATGTTCATCAAATGACACTAACGATAATATGTTCCCGAAATAATCATACAATGAGAGTCGCCTCACAACTTCAAGTGTTTTCCTTAAAATATAAAACAAAATGTTATTGCTTTTAGATCCGGTAATAGACTTTTATAATGAGTGAATGAATGAATTGCACCGATCACAGCATGGTTTGACCAAACTCGATTACTTGAATGAACCCAAAGATTCACACTAGCCCCTGGAGCCTCATGTTTCATGGTGCTACAGAGACCATTGCATATAAGGAGTAGACCGGGGGGCGCGGTAATAGACTTTTTTATCCGTACTATTTAAACCGCTTCCTACCCGTCGGTACGACGTCCCGTCCTCATAAATCTCTAAAGGCTCACAGACTAGTGCGATATCGCGGGCGCGACGCGACACTAGTAGCACAATTTCTTTGTCGCTGCCTGTCGCGCCCGCGATATCGCGCGAGTCTGTACGAGCCTTAATGAGAAGTCGCGAGGCATGACTCTGCCACACACATTGCACTATGCACATTAAACTATCATTTATATCAGTAAACTATCATTTACTGCAAGGAAAAAAGATAAGTCGCCTTTATGACACAAGCTAAGAAGTGTTCCATCCGACTCATAGCCAATGACGTCCCAGGCGCGTCATAAGCGTCACATCGCACTTACTTAAAAACAGATTTAAAAAAAAATTGATAAAGAGAACTACCACTTTTTATCCTAAATTAAACATTAAAGTTGACAATACCCTTGGCCATTAATTAAGAATACATATTTTATAAGTCAGGGATAGCAAACCTTTGGTAACAGTTTACAAACTTATACGGGGTGAAAGGGACACCGACGCAAAAACGGTTACCAGTCCGTATATTGGCGTAATATTATTTAAGGTGGAAGCCTGCGAAATTAAAATTTTCTTACGTTTTTGCAATTTGCAGGTCAGTATCAGGTTGTATGTTGATTAAAATATGATTCAAAATTCGATTATTCAATTTTGATTTCAAAATTAACTATTTTCTTTCTTAATTAACTTTATTTTTTATTTTTTATTATCACAAACAAATAACCTTAATACAAGTAAATTTACAAAAATTTGGGCAACGACCGTAACATTTTACTAAAATAAATAAATTCTACCTTGTGAGGCCATATTTCCTTTGAATACCAACGAATACGAATCGAAGCACACAAAGAACATTTTCTCTTAGCAGATCGACGCAAGATAACGGCGAAATACGCATAAACCATCACAGGGGGCCAATGACGCTCTAGATGAGTCATCCTTGATGTAGGCCCATGACGCGCCTGGCGTGTCATCGTCCAATATTCGGGGCCTGGCAAAAGTAAGTATGAAAATGATGGTGGCAATGAGTCGGTTAAACAGCCTTACGACCCAATATACACTTAGCTGATCTTTGTTAAAAGTTACTCTCAAGTATTGCCATGGGAGAAGTGCAGGGCAATTTAAAAAATATTTTCTTCGTAGCAACAAGGCAACAACTCGTCCTTTAAGTATCAGGTGGCGCATAAGTAATCACCTGATTTCCTAAGGCTGTAACGTTTTTAGGGTTCTGTAGTCAACAAGGAACCCTTATAGTTTCGCCATGTCCGTCTGTCTGTCTGTCCGCGGTTTAGCTCAAAAACTATTGGTACTAGAAAGTTGTAATTTGTCATGAGTATACACGTTAATGACGCCAAAAAAGCTTTTTTTATAAAATAAATTATTTAGTGTACCTCCCCTACATGTAAAGTGAGGATGATAATTTTTTTTTTTTCGTCCTTCCCATATTGTGGGATATCGTTGGATAGGTCTTTCAAAAATACCTATCCAACTGTTAAAATTATAAATATTAGGGGTTTGGGAAGACCGTTTTTTGATTAAGTAAACCGTTCGTGACATATCAAGCTTTAAAGTACCAATTTTCGTTAGTCAAGTCTCCCCCCCCCCTTCTACCAACTAAACGGTTATAGTTAGAAATTCAAATGTCGGCAGTAGTACCTATATATAATCACGGTAAAAGGAAAACTATCACAGCTAAGTAGGCTTTACAATTTACCGAGTAATTGGCGACCAACTTACATTTACAGTTGAAAAAAATGTTCTCCCATACATTCTGTATAGGAAAACATGTTTTTCAACTACATGATAAGTTTGTTCTTGGGATAAATTCATCTCAACTACGGAACACTTTATTGTGCGTGGTCCGACACGCACTTGGCTGGTTTTTTTTTTGTTTTGGTAATAAGAAAATTCTTTCTGCTTGTTCTTATATTGTTTATTCGGACTTATAGCTTTTTCGCGGAATATCTTCTAATCTTTCACCAATATCCGTCTACTGATGCCTAATGCGTAGCACGTCGTCTGTTTGATGTTTTAGGGTCAACTTGGACACTTGCATTCACACAGCAGCGATATTCACGGCAGAACGATTGCTCCGGGGGCGGCCATGACTATACCATGTTGAGCCAGTCTCCACAAGAGGATTGGCCAAACGCCGCAATGTTTGCGCAGTTGGTGTTGCAAGGCCACGACGGGAATTGACGACGGATTATTGGTTAAAAACAATGAGACAATAATTATTCCGTGTTCTTGTAGAGTATAGTACACCATGATTTTACGATGTATATTTTACATTTGTGTACTTCACGAATGTCAAAGTCGGACTTAACATTCCATTTTGAAAAATGAGAGCGTCTTCCAAAGTGGTGATAACTTATGCGCCACCTTACTAGGTGACTATACCCGAAATCTCAAATTCAGATCATTTATGTAAACAAAGGGGAACATATCAAAAAAATATCTTCGTAATGGTAATTCACATAAAATGGCAAAAAAAAAGTTCCATTTTCTTTTAAGAACTGAATTTAAGAAATAATAATTAAAAAATAATCATACCGTAATTATTTTTATAAATTTTCGGTTTTAAACAAAGTTATTAAAAAAAGGAGATAAAGGAGGAGAAAGGAGAAGGTGTCTCGTAAGACATATTGAATAAATAAATAAAACAAAAGTTGTAGTTTATGATGTAAGTAACACAGTTATGCGAGGTTTGACCTCTAGTGACCTAGTAAGGTGGCACATAATACCAATAATCCTGTATAGTTTTGATACATAAGGCTATTATTTCAGTGTCCAGCGCGAAATGGAGACCGACCTCGATGACCACCATCGCTCACCGCGGTTCCATTAGCCTAACAAATTGCCCGACACCAACTTATACTCGTAAGTTTACCAGTAGTTATTGCGGTCTATGCAAATAAATTATTATGAGGGAAACATGATCTTGGGCTTAATTTACAATTTGTGAGCGAATGGATCCTTATAAATGACTTGAGACTATAGTTTTACAGTCGAGTATCGTTCCGAGACCCCAAATAAATTAGGTTATGGGCAGGAGAATTCAGAGTCGAGTATCGTACAGTCATAAGGATTGCCTTGGGTTTAAGCTTAGTAGGATTTTGGTATATTTGTATAAACTGTTCCCATCTTATAACATACTACCTAGCTTCTGCCCGCGACTTCGTCCGCGTTAAATTTCTTGTTCCCCCGACCCACCCCGTCACAACACTGCCTGCCCGTGCTTTTACTTCGTTTTCGCTAAAACATTCATTAAAAAAAAAATGTCCTAGTTAATAGGAATGTAATTCTTTCTCAAGAATTGGGCTGCAAAATGCGAAAAGATTTTTTCAAATCCAACTCGCAGTTCCAGAGATTAACGCGTTCAAAAAACAAAAAACCGGCTAAATGCGAGTCGGACTCGCGCACGAAGGGTTCCGTACCATCCATACTAATACTAATCCATATCCATACTAATATTATAAATGTGTCTGTCTGTCTGTCTATCTGTCTGTCTGTATGTTACGTTTTTACGCCTAAACCGCTGAACCGATCGTCATGAAATTTGACAGAGATATAGCCTGGGATATGGAGAAGGACATAGGCTACTTTTTTACGCGATAATCGACATCCTCGCGGGCGGAGCCGCGGGCAAAAGCTAGTTATCTATAAAAACGACAAATAAATCATGTCCGTTGTATGGGAGCCCCCCTTAAATATTAATTTTTTCTGTTTTTTTTTTGTGTTTGTTGTTATAACGGCAACAGAAATACATCATCTGTAAAAATTTCAACTGTCTAACTACCACGGTTCATGAGATACAGCCTGGTGACAGACGGACAGACAGGCAGACAGACGAACAGCGGAGTCTTAGTAATTGGGTCCCGTTTTACCCTTTGGGTATGGAACCCTAAAAACTAACTCTTCAGCTTTAGAATAGACTACCTCGCAGAGTTGAACATTATTTTGCTGCGGAGTTATTATAAAACAGTTATATCTCCTAAGATATTCATTGAAATTAAATGATGTAGGGCAACTTTGTTCAAAATTAAATACTTGTGATGAATAATGTATTTATTTGGATAAGGATTAATACCATGTTTATGAAAACTCCTTCGCAAATAATGCATTAATTTCGAACAGATTTGATTACCATAAAAAAGGTTATAGTAAGTCAATCTTAAAAGATAGATTTATATGCTATCGCGGATTTTTTTTTTAGAACATTTAATGAGGAACAATTCCATCACCCATGATATTTGCGTAACTTAAACCGTTTCCGCAGCGCACGCAACGGAAGCTCTCAAAAAGGAATCATTATTCCCGTTTTTGAAACATTTTTCATTTATGCTCCGCTCCTTTTGGTTGTAGCGTAATGTTATATAGCCTACAAGTTTCCTCGATAAATGGACTATCCAACACAAAAATATATTTTTTTATTCCAATCAGTAGTTCCTGAGATTAGCGCGTTCAAACAAACAAACTCTTCAGCTTTATAATATTAGTATAGATGTACATAATATTTGCGCAACTTAAACCGTTTACGCAGCGCACGCTACGAAAGCTCTCAAAAAGGAATAATTTTTCCCGTTTTTTGAAACATTTTTCATTTATGCTCCGCTCCGTTTAGTAGTAGCGTAATGTTATATAGCCTATAAGTTTCTTCGATAAATGGACTATCCAACACAAAAATATTTTTTCTATTACAACCAAGCAGTTCCTGAGATTAGCGCGTTCAAACAAACAAACAAACGAACTCTTCAGCTTTATAATATTAGTATTGATTTTCGTTCGTTTCCACTAGTACCATTAACAGTTCCATGACGGAACTACTGAAGTTTTTTTTTAAATCACTAGTTCCATTTTAAAAGAATTTTAAAATCATTATTTTAAAATTCCACATTCCAGTTCCATTGAACTAATGTTGATTTTGTTATCACTAGTTCCACATAATTATTTTAGGCACATGTGAAATTTTTGAGAAGGGTGTAAATACACTTAGTTTTTATAATAATTTTACTCAATAAAATCAACAAATAATTTTTCACTTCTCATGCTCTAAAAGTTCGTCTTTATGTCACGCGTAGTAAAAAAAATAATTTAAAAAAATATATATAATTAAAATATATTATATTTGTTGTTGCTAGTGGCAACGAACGCATAATTTGATCCATCATATAATATTACAAGATGGTAGTCATATTTTATTATATTGCCTATTAACACTGTTAAAAAAATAAAAAATAAAAGCCTATTATTTTTAAAAGAGTAACCGTGAAGTTTCTTGCCGGCTCTTCTCCACAGGAAACGACCAATTGGAACCGTGCACCTAGCTTTTGACGTTTCGTAAAGTGCCCATGTGGGTTTATGTGAAATAAAATACATATTTTTATTTTTATTGTCAATATTCCTCGCACTTTCAGAGTTTGTAGTTTCATCAAAAAAGAGAAAGACTGAAGTCACAGTCAAATCTATACAAATAAATAAAATTGAACTGTCTACTTGTAATGTCAAAATAACAGCTTTTATCTAAATGCATATGAAAGTAGACATATAAGGTACTAACATAAAAAAAAAACTTTTTTTTTTGTGAGTGTCTGTCTGTCTGTCTCTCTGTTTGCCATCTATACAAATAAATAAAATTGAACTGTCTGTTTGTAATGTCAAAATAACAGCTTTTTACTAAATGCATGTGAAAGTAGGCATATACGATACTTAATACAAAAAAACTTTTTATTTTTTTAAATTTGTGTCTGTCGGTCTGTCTCTCTGTTTGTCATCTATACAAATAAATAAAATTGAACTGTCTGTTTGTAATGTCAAAATAACAGCTTTTTACTAAATGCATATGAAAGTAGGCATATACGATACTTATATTATAACAAAAAAAAAAAAAATTGGTTGTCTGTCGGTCTGTCTGTCTCTCTGTTTGTCATCTATACAAATAAATAAAATTTTACTGTCCGTTTGTAATGTCAAAATAACAGCTTTTTACTAAATGCATATGAAAGTAGGCATATACGATACTTATATTATAACAAAAAAAAAAAAAAAAATTGGTTGTCTGTCGGTCTGTCTGTCTCTCTGTTTGTCATCTATACAAATAAATAAAATTGATCTGTCTGTTTGCAATGTCAAAATAACAGCTTTTTACTAAATGCACATGAAAGTAAGTATATACGATACCTATACTGACATATAACAAAAAAAAAACATTTTTTTTTGCCTGTTATCTGTCTGTCTGTCTGCATGTCTATCTGTTTGTTCCGGCTAATCTCCGAAACAGCTGGACCGATTATGACAGGACTTTCCACTGACTGATAGCTGATGTTATAAGGAGTAACTTAGGCTACTTTCATTTTAGAAAAAACAACGCGGGCGAAGCCGCAGGCAGCAGCTAGTTAGGACATATAATAATAATATTCTTTATTGTTCTCTCATAATCACAAACACTGTACAAAGTCAAGATAACACTTAATAGAGACTGGTGTCTGTTGTAGGGCTATTGTATACAAAACTGAAATGCGACGTCGTGTTGTAAAAATCTACGAGCTCGGACGACGCATCGCAAGAACTCGCGAATTGATTCGCATCGCGCATTCCTGCGATGTTGCGTCGTCATCGTCGACGTTTCTATCCTCCTATATTCAAATGTACTCTGTGGGAATGGTCACCCGAATCGTGGAAGGGAGACGCTTTGTCACACGAAATCGTATCGCAGCAATTCGTGTCACAGTTGTCTGCGTTGCGAAATCGCATCGCACCGATTCGCAGTTTTCTGTACAAGCCCTAAAACCTGTATTACAGATCATCAGGCTTACCCTCCATCGGACAACTAACATATTATGACATAAAAAGTCCGAAATAAACCAAAAAGTAGGTATTTAATCTCCGCCTTCTTTCTCTAACGCTCGTTGGGAACAGTCCTGAAATATAAGGAATGACCCCCAAGGAGTGGCGGGTCCTCAATCAAGGCCTTTCATTACCGTACCCTCCTCACGCTCGACATATTACAAGGACGGACAGCACCGCATTTCTCAAACGATGTACTAATTAACAACTCGACGTACTATCAACTTGTTTGAGGACAAGGAATTTGAAACACTAATCAGGAAAGGGAGAATATTAATGCTCCAGTATTAATAGACTACTCTCATGATACATCTTCTTGAGTATAACTGGTTTTGGTACCTAGCTCCTTTTTTTTTTTTGGGTGGGAAATTATCAAATAACTTCTCCCGCTCTGGGCGGAGCGGGAGGACGTGTCAGACTTTAACTGGCTAAAACACACCCGTGTTCTTTCAGTTTCCTGTGTGCTAGGGCCACGGTATCCCTTTCGGACAAACCCGCAACCCTGGCAGGCACCGGTCCTAGTGGACCCCGTCAGTGCGTGCTGACGTCTCTTTGAGGCGCGCGTGGAACACAACGCGCCGGCGACCCGGGCCTGGTCGTTTTTTCGAGAATTATGTTACGCAAGTAATACTGAATTAATAAATCCATAGTAATATAGATCTAAATTTTTAAATCTTACTGTAAAATCTTAAATCATGAACATTTATCGATACCAGAATTACCAGAGGGCCGAAACTGGACATGTCCTTTGAATAGTTTTTGCATAATGTGAAATGTAAATGTTTAAAATATAAAATTAATACATAGCTATATACTCGTATGTAGCAAAGTGCGTTTTTTTGTAAGTACGTACCTAGTAGTTAGTAAATTTTTACAGTAGGTAGGTAATATGGCACAAATGTGCCATTTTGTTTGCTTACTTGTCTTCAATTTAGAATGTTCGTCGTTGAGCTTCTGCTCTTCTGCACCTAAAGTGCATTTATCTAGACTACGTCGCCTAAAACTTCCTTCCAGTTGTCGGTCATTATTTTCAAGATTATGATCATGAACGTTTGCTACAATGGCACTTAATATTTACAGAAAGAAAAATCATGAAGAGGGCTGGCGAATAACGATGTAGATGATGTCGATACAGCGAAGACAAAATATGTAAAAAATAAAAAATCTGCTGGTGATAAATCATATAATGGTTTTTTTTTGCGTGCCACGGACAGAACCACTGCCAAATGCAAAGAATGCAGCAGCAGGCAGTTCTATATCAAGCTTATGAAACACACATTTTTAAATACACATTTTTTCACAAAATTACATTCTGTCGAATCAAAGATGGCCGCTTTGGATGGCCTGCCCTTCAAAACAATTTCGCTCACCTAGCAGTATAATGACACATCTACTTTTTTCTTATTTTACAGAAATGAGGGTCAAAGATTTTATAAATGTTTGAAACGAAGTTATGAGTTCATTTTACATTTTATCATGGATTCTATGGTTTTAGCAACTAGTATAAACCTTAATAGATTATTAGGGATAAAAAATTCCACTTCAGGTTTCCAGGAGTTACTTCGTAACTGTCAAAGAAGAAGAAGAGCCATGCAATTGTGCCGTTATACTTTTAACAACTTCCAAAAATGTCATATATGCCCCCAAAGCCATAATTATATAGGATGTGAAAACCATGAAATAAAGACAATTGGTTAATAGAAAACAAAAGTTTTTATTTGAAACCAACATACATTAAAAAGTTTTACTAAAATATTATAATAACCTATATTTGGCTCGTGAATCGTTGAGAAATAGTCATCATCAAACTATAACAAATAAAATAAAGTATAATCACGTATCTTCTCTTAATTGTTAAGGTAGGTAATCTTCATACATTTTTTAAATTATGTTGAGATAATTATATGATATACTCTCCGTTCTAAAAACAAAAGCACTTAAAAGCTTGGCAGTTTAAGTTTAGATAAAGGTACGATGATAATGAAATCCAGATTCAAATCAAGTTTTACCTTATCACTCCGAAATTTTACGGAAGTTTACTTTACCTTTAAGTATTTTTATTAATTGACTACGCAGTAAACAAAACTATAAGCATATTAGGCAATATTAGGAACTTGCACAGTAGGTTCATGATTTTGACCTTTACTATTCGACACGGACCTTTTTCTCTCTGCAGTTAACAGTTGGATGAATTCGAATAGTCCCAGTCGCCCCCACATGGATTGCCACCCGGTGGCAACTGGGATCTTATTGCCCCCACATCACATCCGAATAGTCCCAGTCACCCCCACATGGCTTGCTACCCGGTGGCAACTGGGATCTTATTGCCCCCACATCAAATCGCTATACATTGCGGCGTGGATCGCTTAACCCCCTCTTCGCAGTCTTACGGCGGCGATGACGGGGTTGGCAGTCACATTTCCAATGTGGTTTTATTAGTACCTAGATAAGTGATATGTAACTTAAAAAAAAAAATACGATAAAATAATAGTGAAATTTGAATCATACGCACCCAAATTTCAATATTTTTTATTGTTATACTTCCGAAAAAGAAAGCCATAGGCTTCTACTCCGTTCACCTAGTATAGCAATTTTTTGTCGAGATGGTAAAATATTTGCTCTGACATGATTATAGATAGAATAATATGCGTTACAACGTCATAGATGCAAAAGCCGGTAAAGGGAAGGGGGAAGGGAATGACACATCTGTTGTGTAATATTTTTTTTTAATAAATGTACAGTGGCCAGCACATCAAGCTACACGAAACTGTCAAATTTCTCCAAACTTTAAATTTTTGACGATTAAGTTCAAAAACGAACGACAAAATTTGACAGTCTGTGGTAACTTGATGTGCTGGCCACCGTACACTACCGTCCAAAATTTTGGAAGCACACCTGTCTTCAAACAAAAAAAATGAATACCGACTATAGGCGGCAAAAATTAGCAATAAACTAACGTTTTACAAGCTTTTACTATTGTTTACACAAAAATAAAAGGATTGTTATTCCACATTCATGAAGTTTTAACTAACTCCTTAATTTTGACGAAACACGTGTTTTATGACTTAATCCGTCGGGTAGTTTATGTGTGCAATGGTGTGGTTTTATTGATAATATTTGGTGGTTTTCTTTAAATCTTGTTTGTATGTCCTTAAAAATATCACTAATCTACTAATAAAACCACATTGGAAATGTGACTGCCAACCCCGTCATCGCGGCCGTAAGACAGGTAGCGATGAGGGGGTTTAGCGATCCACGCCGCAATGTACAGCGATTTGATGTGGGGGCAATAAGATCCCAGTTGCCACCGGGTGGCAATCCATGTGGGGGCGACTGGGACTATTCGGATGTGGGGGCAATAAGATCCTAGTTGCCACCGGGTGGCAATCCATGTGGGGGCGACTGGGACTATTCGGATGAATTTGTGCATGAAAAACTCACGATTGTAACGCTTGTGATGCATAACTTCGCCTTTTAGATCTCTTTAAATACCTACGTAAAGCTTTTAATCGCGAGTATTCCATGCGCAAATCTAACCCACAGCTAACTACAGAGAGACAAAGATCCTAGGGGAATAGTTACGTAGGTTTACTTAGTTACGAAGATTTAAACCACGTATCTTCTTTCATTACCTACTTAATAAGAATGAATATAATAAGAGTATGAATATAATTCATAAGAAAAGGTAGGTATTTCTTATACTTATTTAAAGATTATTATAAAATCCTTCATAATAGCTGGGCACTATGTTAGAACGAAGTAATTGTAACCAATCCTTTTTCTTTGAATCAGAAATATTCATTTTTGAATCATAAGCTGCTTTTAAATTAATTTGTGATGGTTCCTTTCTTTTTTGTCGTACCAATTTAAGCTTAGCCTGGACCCATTCTCCTTCAAAAGATGTTTTAAATTCATAGAAGTCACTATTTTTAGTAAATTTAATCATTGTTAACTCAGTCAGTTTTATTATATCCCCATAAGTGTCTTTCTGGTAATTAATGGCTTGCTCTTCAGTCAGTGCTTTCAAGTCATAAAAGTTACTGAAATGCATCTCATGAACAATGAAAGGGTTTCCTCTTTTTTTAGCATCTCGTATCAAATTAACATATTGATCTGGTTTTTGTCACATTTGCCACTTATGCCAACACAGATTTAGAAGCGATTGCCCCTCGCGGAGCGCTCCGCACAACTGACAAATAAGCCGTTGTTATGCGCGGAAGCGGGGGGAACGTACCAAGTGCTACAATGACACTGAACGCCCTCTCTCAACATATAGGAAAACTAACAACGTGCCGTTTTACCGCTTTATAAATTATCTACTTTTAAACACTTAGGCCGTAAAAACTCAATTTCGCTTTTTTTGTAGATGTGTCATTATACTGCTAGGTGAGCGATTTGTTCTTCCGAAGAGCTACAAAATGGTGACGTTGTCAGAACAAATTTGGCAACGTTGTTAGACATTTAGTTATGCCGTCAGATAGTTAGTGACGTCGCAGAAGATAATTGATGACATTGTCAGAAGATAGTTGGTGACTATCTTCTGACGTTGTCAGAAGGTTATTGCTTACGTTGGCTACTATCTTCTGACGTTGTCAGAAGGTTATTGCTTACGTTGGCTACTATCTTCTGACGTTGTCAGAAGATTGGTTCTTACGATGGCTATTATCTTCTGACATTGTCAGAAGGTTATTGCTTACGTTGGCTACTATCTTCTGACGTTGTCAGAAGGTTATTGCTTACGTTGGCTACTATCTTCTGACTTTGTCTGAAGGTTATTGCTTACGCTGGCTACTATCTTCTGACGCTGTCAGAAGATTGGTTCTTACGCTGGCTACTATCTTCTGACGTTGTCAGAAGGTTATTGCTTACGTTGGCTACTATCTTTTGACGTTGTCAGAAGATTATTAATTACGTTGGCTACTATGTTTTGAAATTGTCAGATGATAGTTGCTTACGTTGGCTGCTATCTTCTGACGTTGTCAGAAGGTTATTCCTTACGTTGGCTACTATCTTTTGACGTTGTCAGAAGATTATTAATTACGTTGGCTACTATGTTTTGACGTTGTCAGAAGATTGGTTCTTACGATGGATACTATCTTCTGACGTTGTCAGAAGATTGGTTCTTACGCTGGCTATCTTCTGACGTTGTCAGAAGGTTATTGCTTACGTGGGCTACTAACTTCTGACGTTGTCAGAAGATTGGTTCTTACGCTGGCTACTATCTTCTGACGTTGTCAGAAGGTTATTTCTTACGTTGGCTACTATCTTCTGACGTTGTCAGAAGGTTATTGCTTACGTTGGCTATTATCTTCTGACGTTGTAAGAAGATTGGTTCTTACGCTGGCTACTATCTTCTGACGTTGTCAGAAGGTTATTGCTTACGTTGGCTTCTATCTTTTGACGTTGTCAGAAGATTATTAATTACGTTGGCTACTATGTTTTGAAATTGTTAGAAGATAGTTGCTTACGTTGGCTACTATCTTCTGACGTTGTCAGAAGAAATTGTCAGAAGATAGTTGCTTACGTTGGCTACTATCTTTTGACGTTGTCAGAAGATTATTAATTACGTTGGCTACTATGTTTTGACGTTGTCAGAAGATTGGTTCTTACGATGGCTACTATCTTCTGACGTTGTCTGAAGATTGGTTCTTATGCTGGCTACTATCTTCTGACGTTGTCAGAAGGTTATTGCTTACGTTGGCTAGTAGCCAACCAATCTTCTGGCAACGTCAGAAGATAATTCTTCTGACGTTGCCAGAAGATTGGTTCTTACGCTGGCTACTATCTTCTGACTTTGTCAGAAGGTTATTGCTTACGTTGGCTACTATGTTTTGAAATTGTTAGAAGATAGTTGCTTACGTTGGCTACTATCTTCTGACGTTGTCAGAAGAAATTGTCAGAAGATAGTTGCTTACGTTGGCTACTATCTTCTGACGTTGTCAGAAGGTTATTGCTTACGTTGGCTACTATCTTTTGACATTGTCAGAAGATTATTAATTACGTTGGCTACTATCTTCTGACGTTGTCAGAAGGTTATTGCTTACGTTGGCTACTATCTTCTGACGTTGTCAGAAGATTGGTTCTTACGATGGCTACTATCTTCTGACGTTGTCAGAAGATTGGTTCTTACGATGGCTACTATCTTCTGACGATGTCAGAAGATTGGTTCTTACGCTGGCTACTATCTTCTGACGTTGTCAGAAGGTTATTACTTCGTTGGCTACTATCTTCTGACGTTGTCAGAAGGTTATTGCTTACGTTGGCTACTATCTTCTGACGTTGTCAGAAGGTTATTGCTTACGTTGGCTACTATCTTCTGACTTTGTCAGAAGGTTATTGCTTTCGATGGCTACTATCTTCTGACGTTGTCAGAAGATTATTGCTTACGTTGGCTACTATCTTCTGACGTTGTCAGAAGATTGGTTCTTACGATGGCTATTATCTTCTGACGTTGTCAGAAGATTGGTTCTTACGCTGGCTACTATCTTCTGACGTTGTAAGAAGATTGGTTCTTACGATGGCTATTATCTTCTGACGTTGTCAGAAGGTTATTGCTTACGTTGGCTACTATCTTCTGACGTTGTCAGAAGATTGGTTCTTACGCTGGCTACTATCTTCTGACGTTGTCAGAAGGTTATTGCTTACGTTAGCTACTATCTTCTGACGTTGTCAGAAGGTTATTGCTTACGTTGGCTACTATCTTCTGACTTTGTCAGAAGGTTATTGCTTTCGTTGGCTACTATCTTCTGACGTTGTCAGAAGATTATTGCTTACGTTGGCTACTATCTTCTGACGTTGTCAGAAGATTGGTTCTTACGATGGCTATTATCTTCTGACGTTGTCAGAAGATTGGTTCTTACGCTGGCTACTATCTTCTGACGTTGTCAGAAGGTTATTGCTTACGTTGGCTACTAACTTCTGACGTTGTCAGAAGATTGGTTCTTTCGCTGGCTACTATCTTCTGACGTTGTCAGAAGGTTATTGCCTACGTTGGCTACTATCTTCTGACGTTGTCAGAAGATTGGTTCTTACGCTGGCTACTATCTTCTGACGTTGTAAGAAGGTTATTGCTTACGTTGGCTACTATCTTCTGACGTTGTCAGAAGGTTATTGCTTACGTTGGCTACTATCTTCTGACGTTGTCAGAAGGTTATTGCTTATGTTAGCTACTATCTTCTGACGTTGTCAGAAGATTGGTTCTTACGCTGGCTACTATCTTCTGACGTTATCAGAAGGTTATTGCTTACGTTGGCTACTATCTTCTGACGTTGTCAGAAGATTGGTTCTTACGCTGGCTACTATCTTCTGACGTTGTCAGAAGGTTATTGCTTACGTTGGCTACTATCTTCTGACGTTGTCAGAAGATTGGTTCTTACGCTGGCTACTATCTTCTGACGTTGTCAGAAGGTTATTGGTTACGTTGGCTACTATCTTCTGACGTTGTCAGAAGATTATTTCTTACGTTGGCTACTTTCTTCTGACGTTGTCAGAAGGTTGGCTGACGTTGACTACTATCTCCTGACGTTGTCAGAAGATTATTTCTTACGTTGGCTACTATCTTCTGACGTTGTCAAAAGGTTGGCTGACGTTGACTACTATCTCCTGACGTTATCAGAAGATTATTTCTTACGTTGGCTACTATCTTCTGACGTTGTCAGAAGGTTGGCTGACGTTGACTACTATCTCCTGACGTTGTCAGAAGGTTATTGCTTACGTTGGCTACTATCTTCTGACGTTGTCAGAAGAAATTGTCAGAAGATAGTTGCTTACGTTGGCTACTATCTTCTGACGTTGTCAGAAGGTTATTGCTTACGTCGGCTACTATCTTTTGACGTTGTCAGAAGATTATTTATTACGTTGGCTACTATGTTTTGACGTTGTCAGAAGATTGGTTCTTACGATGGCTACTATCTTCTGACGTTGGCAGAAGATTGGTTCTTACGATGGCTACTATCTTCTGACGTTGTCAGAAGATTGGTTCTTACGATGGCTACTATCTTCTGACGATGTCAGAAGATTGGTTCTTACGCTGGCTACTATCTTCTGACGTTGTCAGAAGGTTATTGCTTACGATGGCTACTATCTTCTGACGTTGTCAGAAGGTTATTGCTTACCTTGGCTACTATCTTCTGACGTTGTCAGAAGGTTATTGCTTACGTTGGCTACTATCTTCTGACTTTGACAGAAGGTTATTGCTTTCGTTGGCTACTATCTTCTGACGTTGTCAGAAGGTTATTGCTTACGTTGGCTACTATCTTTTGACGTTGTCAGAAGATGATTAATTACGTTGGCTACTATGTTTTGACGTTGTCAGAAGATTGGTTCTTACGATGGCTACTATCTTCTGACGTTGTCAGAAGATTGGTTCTTACGCTGGCTACTTTCTTCTGACGTTGTCAGAAGGTTAGCTGACGTTGACTACTATCTCCTGACGTTGTCAGAAGATTATTTCATACGTTGGCTACTATCTTCTGACGTTGTCAAAAGGTTGGCTGACGTTGGCGACTATCTTCTGACGTTGTCAGAAGGTTGGCTGACGTTGACTACTATCTCCTGACGTTGTCAGAAGGTTATTGCTTACGTTGGCTACTATCTTCTGACGTTGTCAGAAGAAATTGTCAGAAGATAGTTGCTTACGTTGGCTACTATCTTCTGACGTTGTCAGAAGGTTATTGCTTACGTCGGCTACTATCTTTTGACGTTGTCAGAAGATTATTTATTACGTTGGCTACTATGTTTTGACGTTGTCAGAAGATTGGTTCTTACGATGGCTACTATCTTCTGACGTTGTCAGAAGATTGGTTCTTACGATGGCTACTATCTTCTGACGATGTCAGAAGATTGGTTCTTACGCTGGCTACTATCTTCTGACGTTGTCAGAAGGTTATTGCTTACGATGGCTACTATCTTCTGACGTTGTCAGAAGGTTATTGCTTACGTTGGCTACTATCTTCTGACGTTGTCAGAAGGTTATTGCTTACGTTGGCTACTATCTTCTGACTTTGACAGAAGGTTATTGCTTTCGTTGGCTACTATCTTCTGACGTTGTCAGAAGGTTATTGCTTACGTTGGCTACTATCTTTTGACGTTGTCAGAAGATTATTAATTACGTTGGCTACTATGTTTTGACGTTGTCAGAAGATTGGTTCTTACGATGGCTACTATCTTCTGACGTTGTCAGAAGATTGGTTCTTACGCTGGCTACTATCTTCTGACGTTGTCAGAAGGTTATTGCTTACGTGGGGTACTATCTTCTGACGTTGTCAGAAGATTGGTTCTTACGCTGGCTGCTATCTTCTGACGTTGTCAGAAGGTTATTTCTTACGTTGGCTACTATCTTCTGACGTTGTCAGAAGGTTATTGCTTACGTTGGCTACTATCTTCTGACGTTGTCAGAAGGTTATTGCTTACGTTGGCTACTATCTTCTGACGTTGTCAGAAGGTTATTGCTTACGTTGACTACTATCTTCTGACGTTGTCAGATGATTGGTTCTTACGCTGGCTACTATCTTCTGACGTTGTCAGAAGGTTATTGCTTACGTTGGCTACTATCTTCTGACGTTGTCAGAAGATTGGTTCTTACGCTGGCTACTATCTTCTGACGTTGTCAGAAGGTTATTGGTTACGTTGGCTACTATCTTCTGACGTTGTCAGAAGATTATTTCTTACGTTGGCTACTTTCTTCTGACGTTGTCAGAAGGTTATTGCTTACGTTGGCTACTATCTTCTGACGTTGTCAGAAGATTGGTTCTTACGCTGGCTACTATCTTCTGACGATGTCAGAAGATTGGTTCTTACGCTGGCTACTATCTTCTGACGTTGTCAGAAGATTATTTCTTACGTTGGCTACTTTCTTCTGACGTTGTCAGAAGGTTGGCTGACGTTGACTACTATCTCCTGACGTTGTCAGAAGATTATTTCTTACGTTGGCTACTCTCTTCTGACGTTGTCAGAAGGTTGGCTGACGTTGACTACTATCTCCTGACGTTGTCAGAAGATTATTTCTTACGTTGGCTACTATCTTCTGACGTTGTCAGAAGGTTGGCTGACGTTGACTACTATCTCCTGACGTTGTCTGAAGATCATTGCTTACGTTGGCTACCATCTTCTGACGTTGTCAGAAGATTATTGCTTCAAACTCTCAAACTCAAACTCAAAGCATTTATTTCAAATAAACCTATTACAGGCACTTTTGACTTGTCAAGGGGTCGGTCAGTCAGAAAGATGAAGCTAGTTGCCCATTACAAGGCGTAGTAGGTTCCTATGGAGAAGAACGGACAAGAAACCCCACGGACACTCTTACAAAACAAAATATTTTTACTAAATATGGGTCACATCATTCATGTTGAAGTTATACATGTGAGAACAATGTAGACAGACGTGTACGTTAGAAGCGTCCGTAATAGAAACAATTCAAAAATTTAAAAAAGCCGTGGCAGCTAAGAGATGACCAGTCCCAACTGACGGCGCCCGTTCACGAACATGACGCATGGATCAGCACCATTTAGCTTAACCATTTTGATGGGAACTTAATGATGCAACACACACGCCACCACCAGCGAGACTTTTGAGTGAGCATGACATACTCCCAGCCGCCAGGGCACATTCAAGTCAATAAAGTACGTAAGCAATAACCTTCTGATAAAGTCAGAAGATAGTAGCCAGCGTAAGAACTTATCTTCTGACATCGTCAGAAGATAGTAGCCATCGTAAGAACCAATCTTCTGACAACGTCAGAAGATAGTAGCCATCGTAAGAACCAATCTTCTGACAACGTCAGAAGATAGTAGCCAGCGTAAGCAATAACCTTCTGACAACGTCAGAAGATAGTAGCCATCGTCAGCCAATCATCTGACAACGTCAGAAGATGGTAGGCAACGTAAACAATAATCTTCTGACGACGTTAGAAGATAGTAGTCAACGTAAGCAATAATCTTCTGACAACGTCACCAACTATCTGACAACGTCGCCAACTATCTTCTGACATCGTTATCAACTATCTGACAACGTCAGAAGATAGTAGTCAACGTCAGCCAATCATCTGACAACGTCAGAAGATGGTAGGCAACGTAAACAATAATCTTCTGACGACGTTAGAAGATAGTAGTCAACGTAAGCAATAATCTTCTGACAACGTCACCAACTATCTGACAACGTCGCCAACTATCTTCTGACATCGTTATCAACTATCTGACAACATTGCCAATTATCTACAAACTACGTCAGCAACAATCATCTGACAACGTCAGAAGATAGTAGCTTACGTCGGCCAATCTTCTGACAACATCAGAAGATAGTAGCCAACGTAAGAAATTATATTCTGACAACGTCAGAAGATAGTAGTCAACGTCAGCCAATCTTCTGACAACGTCAGCCAATCTTCTGACAACGTCAGAAGATAGTAGTCAACGTCAGCCAATCTTCTGACAACGTCAGCCAATCTTCTGACAACGTCAGAAGATAGTAGCCAACGTAAGCAATAATCATCTGACAACGCCAGAAGATAGTAGTCAACGTCAGAAGATAGTAGTCAACGTCAGCCAATCATCTGACAACGTCAGAAAATGGTAGCTAACGTAAGAAATAATCTTCTGACAACGTCAGGAGATAGTAGTCAACGTCAGCCAAACTTCTGACAACGTCAGAAGATAGTAGCCAACGTAAGCAATAATCTTCTGACAACGTCAGAAGATAGTAGTCAACGTCAGCCAATCATCCGATAACGTCCCAATCATCTGACAACGTCAGAAGAGAGTAGGCAACGTAAACAATAATCTTCTGACAACGTTAGAAGATAGTAGCCAACGTAAGAAATCAACGTCAGTAGATAGTATTCAACGTCAGCCAATCTTCTGACAACGTCAGAAGATAGTAGCCAACGTCAGCAATAATCTTCTGACAACGTCAGAAGATAGTAGTCAACGTCAGCCAATCTTCTGACAACGTTAGAAGATAGTAGCCAACGTAAGCAATAATTTTCTGACAACGCCAGAAGATAGTAGTCAACGTCAGAAGATAGTAGCTAACGTAAGCAATAATCTTCTGACGTTGTCAGAAGATGATGAGATGTATTTTATATATATATATATTATATATATATAATTGATGTATTTTTAGGTAGTTCTGTGGTTTTGATTGAGATGCAAGTGAAACTAAAAAAAAAATAGTATGTTATGCAATTAGTAAATAAAGAACGGATTTAAAGCGAGGGCCACAGATGAATCGCGAGTAAGTGAAGGATTCTAACGACTGAATCACGACCGTAGGGAGTGATTCATGATGATTGAATCAAGAGCGCAGCGAGTGATTCAAGTGTTAGAATCCTGATCGACGCGAGTGATTCATGGCCCTCGATATAAATCCGTTTTATTCAAGAGTTGCATACTATACTTTATACCATGACTACGAGAAAAAGAAAGATTTAAGCGAAAATAGACATTTAGCGAAGAAAAAATGAAGATTTTAAATAAATTAAAATGCATATTAAAATTTAAACAATTACTAAAATTAAAAGTAATTAGGAAAATATATCGGCCACCCTCTCTTTCATAAACTCAAGTGTTAACACATCTTCTTCATCACTTGAATGCATTTTCAATCGATTTATTATTTAAAATAGCGCCAATTTACTCATGACAGCAAAGAATACAAAACAGTTTTTATTCTAATGCTAAACTCCTTGTCCAAAATGTCGAAAAATTTTGCACAAGGAGTTTGTATGTCGAGTATTCTTTCAAGGAGTTTGTATCGAGTACTTTTTCGCAAGGAGGTTACCTAGAGCATTGAGATGCGAGGTCGAACATATTGGTGTGTTCTAAATTCAAACACCACCGCTTTTTATTCACTGTTTTCAGTGAATAAAATGAGCTTTTTAGGGGAATGGTTTAAACCATTATATTTCATTCAAAAATACTCAGCACCTACACGAAAATAAAACTGCTTACTTTTTCTTGTCACATTTATTCGGGTGTGAAATTATACAATGAATTCAACACAGAACAAATACATAAATTGCAGTATAATCCCCTATTCCTATACCGATTCGGGCGTGACCGTATTAATTAACATTTATTGATTTTAATTCGGTGATAATTAGATTACGGTTTAATTATATATCATCCATAGCGGATAGTCCACATTGAATACATTTGCAAAGACAATAAACGGATATATTGAATTCTGTCAAAGGATTTTCCACTGAACAGAGGGCAAAAAAGTTCATTTTTATTATTTGATATAATATAAACCTATAAATAAGGTGTACCTATCTAAAACGAAATATTTTAAGAGATACACCTATAGGTGGTAAAGAAGTCATGGAAACGACTTTTTTTTAAATCTGAGTATATTAAATAAATAATTTAAAATTAATTGATATGATGATAAAAGATTATTGATATGATGATTGATATGATGATTAATTGATATATAGGTATGATATCAAAAAGCACCGCGCTCGTGCCGCCAATGTCGCCGCGTCCGCGCATTCATAAAATAAGTAAGTAAAGGTTTTTTGCAAAACGTCTCAAGCAATTTTAAAATAATAATAATTATGTAAAAATAAAAACATTTAGATTAAAAAAAAAATATTTCTATGGCTTTTTTACCACCTATAGATGTTTCTCTTAAAAGATTTCGTGTTTGAATAGTTACACCCTATATATACACCCAAGAAGGTATACCAGAAAACCCTAGCTTGCAAACACAATACGCCGCTCTACACTCTATAAAGCACTTTTTAAGCTATATTTTCTCATTTTAGCCATTTGCACCGCATTGCTTTGTCTCCTGCTCAACTGCAAAGTATGACGAGAATGGTTTGACCTCTCGGAGCGTGGAGTAGGTGATGGTTCAGCTCTATCGTCATCATCTACGCATTCTGGATCTCCTTCATTCTTTTCGTCACCCTTTGATTCACCTGAACCACTGCCAGTAGATTCTCTATGGCGAACCGGCTTGGTATCTCCGCTGAAGCTTAGTATGAATTTCAATTCAGCTATCAATTCTTCTCTGAATGATACCTGTAATTTATTTCAGCGACTTAGAATCCAAGAGATCTAGTTGTTAGCATAAGTTAGTTGATAAAAGAATTTACAAAACCGATGATTTAGACGCGAGATGAGAAGTCAACTTAACTGTTCTACGTTTTGGTAAACCACTAGATGGCAGGTTGGAAGGTATAGGTTCGGTATAATACTTACCAATGGTAATAATAAGAACTACGGAGTATGACACGAAGCGACTATATTTTGGTGAGGGGTCACACTGGAACATGCAATTCTGGTAAAACGGAAAAAACACAAATTCAAAATAAAAATGTACTTATTTACAAAGTAATGAGGCAATCGTACTCAAAAAATCATTTTATCATGGATGTTTATGCAGGTAAAATAGAATAAGAAACAGGTTGACATAGGAGGAATGGTCAACAAACGGCAAGTCACTCTTAACTATTTTTTTATTTTTCTAAAGTTTTACTGAGCTGTATCATCATCTTTTCAGCCGAAAGACGTCCACTGCTGGACACAGGCCTCCCCAAGCACCGCCACTTCGACCGGTTCTATGCTTCCCGCATCCAGCGACCGCGCAGCAGCGGTCCAACTTGTGGGAGGCCTTCCAACGCTACGTCTCCCGGTACGCGGTCGCCACTCCAGAACCTTTCGGCCCGAACAGCCATCTGTTCTGCGAGCAATGTGCCCTGCCCATTGTCACTTAAGTTTGGGAATTCTTCGAGCTATGTTGGTTACCTTGGTTCTCCTGCGGATCTCTTCATTTCTGATTCGATCACGTAGGTAAACTCCAAGCATAGCCCTCTCCATTGCCCTTTGGCAACTTTTGGAGCTGTATAAGTATCACTAATAAGAATCTAACTATAATAAAAGACGAAAACAAAATTATCAAGCCATAAACTTCGGTATCCTTAATACGAGTACTTCCCTAACCAAACTATCATTTATCTCAGTGACTTGTAAAGAGCAAGCTGGCACGTAAAACCATTATGGAATCACAAAGTAATGAATATTAATGGCATGTGGTACCTTCATCTTCCGGGATATCATCCATACGTCGAAGATCATCTCAACAAAAGCGCAGACGACGGCCATGCCCGAACCCGCCGCGAGCACAATGAACACGCCACCCACGTTTGCGAGAACTAAAGGCTGGGCCTCACCGCCGCCTGCGTCGTCATCCTGATCGATAGAACTTTGTTAATGGGTCAGGGGATTGCTAGCGATATATCTTTAACGTCAAAGGATTTAAGTAACGTGTTTATATAAACTGTAATCATTGAAATTTTAATGAAAGTACGAATGTTTGCTAAGCATAAAGGCTCCCATACACTGGCGCGATATCGCGGGCGCGACAATGGTCGCGCTGCCTGTCGCGCCCGCGATATCGCGTCAGTCTGCGCGAGCCTTTACGATAAAGTAAATTTAATTTTATTGTCATTTTATAGGTACTCGTAACCTATAAAATGTTTCAGAGACTCGTAACTTGGCAAAAAAAAGGATATCATTCATCATTTAGAGGTATGAGGAACAGGGTGTAAAGTTCACTCATACTCTATAGTAAAGGGAGGATCCTCCGACCAGACGGGTATTATGTTTGGTGGGCAACTGCCCAACGGTTGATGTCGGGATGTTGTATATATGCTAGTCGCGCGGTAAACTCTAATAGCGCGATGCAGGATTTGTGACGTCAGGTCTTTGATGCGTAGTTCGCATGTGGCGTTGTTGATACCGCCACAATCATTAAAATGATAACACGCCAGTGGAGTTTTAAGCACAGCTTGTAACTTCTCGGTTAAAATAAATCTTATTCGAATAAAATTATAAAAGCTAGAGCGTACCGCACAAGCACCTCCTCCCCTTTTTTCTTTCCACCATTTATCTTTCATTCTGGTCAGTTTTCCTTCTTCTTGCAGTTGTAGTATGGACTCACTCATCGGTTGCCGATAGGGTGAATCTGGAAAAAGTTATATCCACATGGGTGATAAACTCTCACTCACTTTTTCTTGTTACCCACAGAAACGTAAAAATAAAATGTGCATCTTTACCTACATTATTCACGAGTACCTACCGTTCTTCATAAATGTGTGTAGGTAGTTAACGGCTCCTACAAACTTAACTTGAAGGCTCCTACAAACAGGCGCGACTCGCAAAGAGAATCGCGCGCGATACAAAGACACCGCTCGTCGCGCGACACGCGGTGCCTTTGTGTCGCGTCGCGTGTCACACCTGCTTGTAGGAGCCTTTAAGATTAACTTATATGTATTTCTCATACTATGTGAATTGTATTCTTTTTGAGGAATAAATGTCTTAAATCGTAAACTGCTTCAATATTAGTACATTACTTACCAAGGGCTGTAAAAGAAAGGAAGCCCGAAATCGCAGGTATATGTGACCCGAGCCGCAGGCGAGGGTTGTAAATATGCGATAAAGGGCTTTCTTTTTTACTGCCCGTGGTGAGTACACAATTTTACGTCTTCACCTGGCCACAATGCGAGTTTTACTGTACGCGTAGCGTGCGGTAAAACTCACATTATGGCCAGGTGTGACGTAAAAGCATTTACATTGGATGTTTGGTTTGGCAACTTTCGATTTTTATTTACTTTTATTTAGTATACAAATTATTCACAGTTGTGAAAGTCAAATATCTCTAGAATAATAATCATGGGAAAATCTGGTGTCTAAATTAATTCTTGTTTATCGCTCCTCTACGGCACGGCTGAATTGACGGCACGGTTGGCGCAGTAGTTAAGTGATTGGCTGCTGCGCTGCGTGTCGGGGGTTCGATTCCCGCACGGAACAAAAAATGTTTGTATGACCTACTAGTAGTTGTTCCGGGTCTGACTGTTTGTGTATGTAAGTTTAATTGTTTGAAACGCACCCACAATACAGGAGAAATTCATAGTGTGGGGCAACGTTTAAAAAAAAAAGTCGGTGACCTTAAATAACAATTAAAGCAGCATGAGGAACAGAATGTCTTACTTTTCTTCATAGCGATGCCATATCCCTTACTGTCCAATAAGCCACCTACTTGCGCAACATCGCAGTTTCGTTCCACCATGTACTCGATTGATGTCGATTCCATTAGAAATGCATAGTTTTCGGCATCGGATTTCACCCTGAAAGAAAAGAGAAATATATCTTAGTAGGTATACATTGCGAAAAACAAACTAGTTTTTAGACTTTCTTTGCTTCTTACTTACCTCTCCAGCCCTTCATCATTGGTAGCTGTTTGATGTTCTGGATGTTCTTCCATATATTGATACATTTTCTGATATAGTAAATTATCCGATTCCTAAACACAAAATAAAACACAAAGTGAATTGGATTTTTATTAAAATAACTGGAAATCTCTATCATTCTACGATATTTCCCTCGTTATTCATTTTATTATTCATAGATAATTTCCATTACCTTAAAGAAACTGAAGGTAGCACCTCCCTTTTTAGCTCCGTAAGTTATTCCATACGGGTTACTTGCAAGATCATTTACACTTTTAATAGCATAAAACTTGGATTCAACTGTGAGGAAAGCAGCAAGGTTGGCAGTGTAAGACGAAACCATGATTAAAGTGAAGAACCACCACATACTTCCAGCCATTCGAGTAGATACAGCACTAAAACAAAAGAATAAAGCTCTGGCTACACTGAGGCTTCAGGCGAATACCGCGCGTGACGCGGGACACGACTGTGCGCGTCAATTGTTTTAGGCTTGAAACTGCGTTATGCAAGACCCCCGCGCGGTTCCATAAAAAAGTGCTCCGTCGCGGAAACCAGCGTGGGCGTCTGACGCGGAGAGGCGGCCATGCGCCCGCGCAACGGGGCCTGCTTCCGCGCGACGGAATCCTTCGCGTGGAATTTAGTTTTTTACTTACATTAAAAACAAACTTTTCCACTTCTCCCATTCTGTAGACAAGTTCCCAGTTGTAACGTTATTTAATCCATTGTTGATATTAAATGGCGGTGGCGGGGGTAACACAGAATCCACATTACCAACGTGTTTGCAAAAGCACTGATTATGACTGTTCTCACACGCGGAATCTTATTGTTTATGTTACTTGCGCTCACTGGCAATAACGAAATACTAATTTATTTGTAATGAAATGTGGGTGTTCCTATTATGGGTACACCTCTGCCTAACCTTTCGGGGAAAGACGGCGTGATGTTTTGTGTGTAATTTATTTGTTTTTATTTTTAAACCGGCTGCGCCATGTTGCATAGGTGCGTATAGGATTCGACAATCAAGCAAGACGTTCATATTCAGACTGGTTTATTGGGTCGTGACATACGAGAAACTATTTATATGTAATCTATTATAATCACATATTCATAATTTCAGACGAAAGAGGTCCACTGCTGGACATAGGCCTTCCCCAAGCACCGCCACCTCGACCGGTTCTGTGCTTCCAGTGGATTCCTGCGGCCGGAATTGCGGAAGTCCTGCGGATTGTTGGGGCCGAAAGGTTCTGGAGTGGCGACCGCGTACCGGAAGACGTAGCGTTGGAAGGCCTCCCACAAGGTGGACCGATGACCTTATGAATCACATATTATATTATACCAATCTACCGACAGAGCTCAATACCAGTATTCAGTTTGGAATTGAATTGCAAATTAAGGGCAAAAACTTACATGGGCGCAATTTCTGATCCTTGTGTTAGCACACTTCCCAAAGTAAACCAAAACGAGTTGGCCAAGGTAAACTGATTATCCAAAGTTTCCGGATCTTCAATACATGGGTAAGGATTCTGCCATTCTTCTGGTGCTAGTCGTCCTAATATAAATAAAAGACCAGACACGCCAACGAACGCTCCTGCTAGCCATCCCCAAACCTACAATGGCAAAACAGAGAAATAATAAATACAAAACCACAGTGTTGCCATCCAGTCTGACAAAATACTTACTCCCATTGAAAATGGTGATATGAAAGAGAAGAGATTTGGTGGTTCTTTGGTCGGTTTCTTATACAATATAGTTATACCTAAGTTCATAAAAGGGCTAGTGAAATCAACTGCTTTTTGTCGAGCTGCTGTTATGGTCAAGTCCGTTATAGCGAAATCTGCTCTCTGTAACATATTAGAATTTTGACAACACACATCAATATGGTTATAAACTATTCAGACTTTTATAAACTCAACTATTTAATACCAGATAAAAACTTGTCACATATGTCGTGAAATTGGTCCAAAATAAGGCAAATGATAGTTACACCGTCCATTATTTTCTCCATCATGCCACTCCATTTTTTAGTCGTCGCATTGTATGAGCCATATACACCATCCTCTTGTATGTCGAATGTATAATTAAATTCATTCATTTTTGCTAAGTCTTCAATAACTTCAATACCGAAACCTTCGTATCGATTATTGCCTTCAAGTTTTTTTGAAGATTCTTTCAGCATACCATAAGGAGCACTCTGTAAGAAATAAATATAGCATTAATTTGTGATTATCATTATACATTTATTCAGTGTTGTGAATTCTTACCAAAGCTGTGAGAACAATGAAATGCTTGCCCTTCATTGATTCAGATCCTTCTTGTTCTGCTGGTGATACTTCATCTTTAGTTTCAACAAAGCCATCTTCTAATGTCCATGTTCCCACCTGAGTAGCAACAAGAACAACAATATTTTATTTTATTGCACGACAGTTATTCAGTTTCAAATATAATGTTTACCTTATCTAAGCCGTAGGTCATGACTTCAAGTACGTCTATTTCTACTTCCGAACGGAAGCCATCTTCATCGAATTTTATAATTCCTGTCAAGCCATCAACTTCCATCTACAATGAAGTACATAGGTACCTACTTGCATTAGTGGAAACTAAAACCAATTTAAGTTTCTACATAAATATTGTTGAAAATTACTCACAGTTTTAACATAATTCACGATGCTGGAACCAAAAGCCCAGCTTTCTTCAGCATCACAAGTCACATTAGAACCCTCTTCTAGTTCCATGGTATTTAAAGTTGCGACAAATAGAGTAACAGCATCGTAAACCAAAGCTAAATCTAGAGTCAGACCATTTTCTGCTATCGCATTTTCTATATTGTTGTCAGATAGTTCAGCAACTTTCTCATTTAAAGATGTGATAAAGTTTTGAATGGGCTCTAAGGTTGGATCGAACATACGAATTCCTGAACAAGAAAAACAATGGCATTATTGTAACAAGTCAACATGTTTACGTCTCTCAAAATTGTGATATGACTAAGAGAATGAGACTTCATTTATTTGCCATTTTAAATCGAAATAGTAAATAATTACCTGTTATACTAGAGCCACCATGTTTGTATGGATCTATGTCGATTGTTTGGAAATCTGGATTCATTATCAAATAGCTGTGATCATCAGACATTATTCCCACTTGTTGTGCCTGCTCTAATACTTTTGGCAACGTTTCTCTGCCACAGTTTATGACGTAGTTCAGAGACCCCGACTTTTTTATAAACTTTAGCTGTGACCTAGGAAATAAATCAGAAAAAACACACATTCAATAATCTTACTATACACTGAAATTAAATTAAATTGGAAGTTGAACCTACCTAAAATCGTCGCCATCAGGTAGTTGAACAACATTTATTAGAATTTTCTGACCAGTATCTAAATCTTGCATTGACAAGATATTGTCGAAAAAGGGTAAAAGTTCAGCCCCTTCATAGATTATAGTAAAATCTGTCCATCCTTTCAATTCTATAAGGTCGGCGAACATCTGAAAAATAAGAACATAATATTTAGAACGTGTGAATAAAAACAAGTGAAAAAATAAAATCTTTCAAATAGGAAAATAATAAAGCTTCCGAAAAACAAATTAACTTCCAGCGATCTGTGGTTGACTGTAATACTAACTAAGCTGTGTAAAAATACTAAACTTCCGAAAAAAATACAAAGTTTCCGAAAACATCCTTATGTTCACCGTTCACTTCGCTCGCTCGGCGCACGTTTCTACGGCAGATTGGAGGTATGATTCGTCATTTTGAACTGAGTGGAATAGGTTAGGTTAGGTTAGAACTGTGACCAACCACTAAGCTGGTGGAAAAATATTACGTAAAAAATAATATATATTAATAATATTATTATTAATATTGTATAAATTTTTCGGAATTTTCAGTATTTTATTCGGTCGTTTCTTTATTTGTATTCGCTTATAAGCTGTCGGAAAGTTAGTATTTAAAGCAGTAAATTTCATATTTTGAGTATGCTCATATTTTAATATTTTTTTCGGAGCTTTTATTACTATCCTTTCAAATACCTGTGAATAAGCCAAGTGATGTGGAAACAAATTAACAACAGACCAGTTACGATTTTGAGTTTCTACCGGATCTGTGATAACGTGAGGTATCTCAAGGAAATCTGCTATAGACTGAATATGCTGTAGAGAGCCCTTTCTAGTTGGCCCAAATACTCCGAATACATTACTCTGTAACAGAATGTTGATAAAATTATATTTTCCATTGAAGAATTTCAATTTAATAAGATGTTTTTGAAACATGAACGTTACCTCTAAAAGCGTGCACATCGCAGTTTCTGCTTCTAATATGTCTCCAGGAGATGTTCGTATTACACTTGCTACAAATGGATTTTCTTGGGCTTCGGATACGGCGGTAAGTGCAATGTTGAAAGCGGCTTCTAATAAAAATGTTCCGTCATCAAAAATAGCACCTAGAACGGTAATAGAAAATGTTATATTCTTAAGTGCAGACAAAATAAATTGATTCATATAAATAAAATATGAAGACAAAGACTGAAAAGGCGGACAATAAAACCGGTGAAATACACAACAGGGATTGCTTTTGGTTAAAATGAAGACGCAAGTTAATAATATAGTAATAATAAGTTACAAAACATACCAATAGTTTTATCTCCAAGAGCGTGAAGTAAACAAAATGCTGTTGTAAACCATCTTAGCAATAACTTTGACATTTGCATGATTAATCACAAACCAGCACAACATCTAAACTTCCTGTTATTGACTTGAAGAAACCCCACTGAAAGATCTAGTGAATCTCCACAAGAAACGAAACCACTTGACCTGAATGTCCATGCGGGAGCGGATGCCCTAACTATAATTGTTTCGAATGCTATTCTACTGGCTCTAACATCTAACTGCAATGCTAAAATTAGCACTGCTCCCGATTTGTATGTACCTCTAACACGTTATAATCTGCAAGTAACATTGTAGTATTAAAAAGACATGACAGTAGATTAGTTTATGGCATTGTTATCCAATATGGAATTATGCAAGTTCATTGAAAGTTAAATCAAAATGTGTTACGAGAGAATTTCCAAGTAATTTCATTAAAGCATTTGAATATCATCGTTAGCAACTAGGACTACAGTATGTAAATCTAAAGCAAAGCATAATATTATGTATTTTTAAACATTGATGGCGTCCTCTTTCCTCAGTTTCATACATCCCGCAGTATTCCCTTTACTGTAGTAGTTCACGGTTTTGTCGACTCTGAAATATTCCTGAAGCCAAATCGGTACACGGAACCGTCTACTGTTACTATTACGTTTTAAAACTAGATGGCACTGACTTAGAGTTCTTACTATATAAATGTTACCTCTTGGCAGAACTTTGTGGAATTCCCAAGACCTAATAACGCCTCTATAAGCTTTGTACACAATTTTCATCTGGCGTCTGTACTTATGAAAACTTTTAACTTTTGCCACCGCTAGATGGAGCTTTGCTTCAGCTTGGTATGGACGTGGGTAGGTGAGTGAGTTAAAAATATTCTATTTATCTGAATATAGTTCCAGAACATACGGAAATATGAATGAGTTGAACAATATATTTTTGTAGGCAATATATCATTGCAAACGAAGCTTAAGTTAAGGATGATCTAAGTACGTCATGAAAGGTAAAGATTTTCAAACAATAATTTCGTTATTGTAGTCTCAGAATACTGATAATAATATTATTGAGCCAACCCTACCTACAACGCAACCATTTCCTACAGAGGCATACCAACAAATAATTAGGAAAGTGTCACAGTATTTCAGGGGAACGGAAAGCAGTGGCGCTGGCGGATTGGGATCGCATCGTAAACTTGTAAATTGTTCGGGTTTTGTCGCTAACCGCCTAACCGCTTCCACGCTAAGCCTAAAATTGGCAAATACAGGGTGAATTCCAGATGGAATAGTAGGTTATTTTAAGAAACTACTCTTCGAAAAAAAAAACTTTGGTTAGGTTTTATTCATGCAGACACATAACGCCAATTACCTGTAACTACGCGATTATTTGAGTTTGTAACAAAACGATTGGACACACTACCTACACATATGTAATACGAATAATGAATAATATGAAAGTATATACGGTACTTACAACGAAAAATCTATTAAGTTAATTTTAAAATAAATTAAATTGAAGTGTCTGTTTGTAATGTCAAAATCACAACTTTTTAATATATAAATGCCTATGAAAGTATAAACGGTACTTATAACCAAATTTTTTTTTTTTTAATTTTGTCTGTCTGTCTGTTTGTTCCGGCTAATCTCCGAAACGGCTGGACCAATTTTGGCGTGACTTTTACTGGCAGATAGCTGATTTTATAAGGAGTAACAAAAAAAAAAAAAACAAAAAAAAAACATTGATGTATTAAAAGCGTAGATACGGGACTAAGTAACAGCGCCTGGTCCTATCAAAGTGAGAGATTGCCCCTAGTTGGCACTCAGTCGCGCACGGGATATCGTTGATCAAACAGCTCCATAATTACAGTTTTTTTTTTTTTTTTGTTCTTCTAAACAGTGTGTGCAGCTAAACAGTGTTTTAATAATACAAGAAAGAAAAATAAGACACACGGGGTTACTTACCACTCATAAGTATAGCCAAAAATGCTAATTTGTTGAAAGTTATAATAATATTCGTTTGCTTCGCCGTGTTTGTTCTGCCACATGCAATGTCATTCATAATCGTAAACATTCGGCAGCTAACGCGATTTCGCTCGCACGACAGCGACGTCTCATAACTCTGTTCTTGTCTATCGGTAATTGTAGGTTTGCGACTGTGATCACACTGATCACAGATGTGTGAGTTTTGGTGCATGTAATCGTGCGCCGAGCCCAAGTTTACTGATTGCGATGTTAGCGCGTAACATATCTTCCTCCTTTTAAACAAAATATTTTTAAAGCCACGCGGTATTTAGTTTTAGATAATTCTCGACACATGCTGTATAAAAGGTAGTATAACAGCATAAAGCTTCCCTTTACCTCGAAAGCTGGACTTTGTGATACTATTGTGGAAACGTGTTTCATCTGCGGTAATAAAAATACAGCCTCCAATTCCTCTATTAGAAGTTTTATAATTTACCTGCAATTTAAGAAAGGAACATAATCCGTCTAATCCTGGATTAAGGATTTTTTTTAACTCAGGATAACTTGAAATTCTGCTGGAAGAAAGGAGAGAATTTTAAATTCGTTTTATTCTTGTAGAACATCTAGGTACTAATTACTTTACTGTGATGACGTAAATACGAAAATAATGAACAAATGAATGAATGAATGAACTTAATTCTTGGAAGAACCTATTTGATTAACAAATTACAAGCTTTTCTTTTATGGATTTTTAGCAATTCGGATTAGAAGTTTAGGTTCATTGAGGTCATGTATATTTTAAGCAAAATGTTTGGACCGGTCGATGTAACGAGCCTAGGGGCTAGCCAGATACCTAAAGCTAGAGGTAGTTCCAGCAATGAATGTCTTTTGAATGAACGAATGATAATGGATGATATTTCAAGCAGATACCTACTTATAGATCAGAGATGAGCCAACTCTGGCCTGCCAACGCGATTTTTTTGAATAAAAAGTGTATTGCTCTCAGAAATTATGTTCTGGCATTCGTGTACACATGGCTACAAATCAAGCTACACATTTCCAGTATAAGCTGATCTCGCATTATATAGGATTTCCGTACAATGCGAGGTCAACTTAGAGAAAGACAAAGTTTGATATTATGTAGCAGTCCGTATGTTTAGGGTCATTGTGAACTTTATTACCACATTCGAATTACTGTAATATAAAAAAATTGCGCTGGTGCGCTCCACGATTATTTTCACGGTGTGTGGAAGCATTATAGTCTTCGAAGATTCTTACGATAAATTGCAACTTAAAACAAAATGCATTTTTTTTTTAATTCTTACTCCTGAGTACCCTACGCTTTTCTGACTCCTGATGGAAAAAGGTTGCCCACCCCTGCTGATAGAGCCTGCCATTTTAAACAAGAACGTTTTGATGAAATCCTCTTAATAATCTCTGTGTTACATGCGGCAAGTCTGATACAATCAGGGAATAGGTACGATTTTGTACTAAACTTTGGTTCAATTCCAGGTTACATAGCTGCAGTCTGCAATCCCGATAGTGTAGACCAACCACGTTACACGATTGACCGATTTTTGGAGCTTCTATCTCGTTTAGATTTCTAGACACTATTCAAATAACTTACAAAACGAAATCATTGTAGGTAGGTACCGAATTTGAATTCACGTTAGTTTATATCTAAGGGCATTTTCGTAGCTCTTAACTTTGCTACATAATACTATGATTATAATAACATGAATTTCTATATTCAAGGCCTTGTGAAATATTTTATAACAGGCATTAATTAAACGGGGTTTTCTAATAAATCTGTTCAAGAGTATTAAATATTTTTTGGTAAAATACTGAAATATATATATAGGGTGTTATTATTATTATATATATTATATTATTATTCAAACACGAAATATTTTAAGATAAACTGGTAAAGAAGCCATGGAAACGATTTTTTTTTTAATCTGAGTATATTATTTAAAAAATTAAATAATTTAAAATTACTTGATATGATGATTAATTGTCAAAATTCACCGCGCTCGTGCCGCCACCGTCGCCGCGTCTGGGCGGGTCATTCAGAGAATAAATAAAATTTTGAAAAATGCAACTCCTTGCAAAATGTCTTAAGCAACTTTAAAATTATAATAATTATGTAAGAATATAAAACAATTAGATTAAAAAAAACGGTAGAATCATTATAGTTTTATGACAAAAACTCAACACAAACTCAAATCATTTATTTCAATATTGACGGCACGGTTGGCGCAGTGGTTAAGCGATTGACTGCTGCGCTGCGTGTCGCGGGTTCGATTCCCGCACGGAACAAATATTGTATGACCTACAATTAGTTGTTCCGGGTCTGGCTGTTTGTGTATGTGAGTTTAAATGTTTGTAAACGCACCCACGATACAGGAGAAATTCCTAGTGTGGGGCAAAGTTTTATATAAAAAAATATATATAACAAAAAAAATTAAACCATTTACAGGCACTTTTGAATTGTCAAGGATTCGGTCAGTTAGAAAAATAAAGCTACATGCCCATTCCAAAGCGTAGGTACCTATGGAGAAGAACGGACAAGAAACTCCATGGACACACTTTTAAATTAAATTGTTACAAAAGTATTCGTTACATCTATAATGTTGAATTTATAACTAAATGTGAGAACGATGTAAAAATAAAAATAATAAAACTTACACGTTAAAAGCGTCCAGAGTAGGTACAACAAATAGAAACAAAATAAAATAATTAAAATAACCCGTGGCAGCTAAGAGATGACCAGTCCCAACTGACGGCGCCCGTTCACGAACATGACATATCGGTAAACTGCGAATGTTTTAGTAAAGATTTGTTTACAAAGTTGCAGCTTCTCCAAAAGTTATTTTATTACCCAGCGTTATACGATGCCCACAAGCAATAAGTCGGTTATATGCTATTATGGAGTTTTTATTGTTATTCAAATTCGGCATCTATAGGTTGGGACACATCTTTATTTCCTAGTAATTTATTTCAAAATTTTGTTAGTGATATATACGATGATATGAAAAACACCTTTATTGTAGGGAAATACAAAAACGAAATTATGACGAGAAAAGTATCTTTACGTATAAATACAAAAGAGTTTTGCGTATTTAATTTTGGTAAGTTGTTATTACCGACTTATTGGCGTAAATGCATTTCGAGCAGTTCTTATTTAACGCTACCACGTTGTTGTTGTCGAATTATTTTGAGTAAGCTCAAACTGTAATGGTAACTTAATTGATGAATAAAATAACATAACATCACGCCTTGTTTTCCCGAAAGGTTAGGCAGAGGTGTACCCATAGTAGGAACACCCACATTTCGCCAGTTATGTAAATAAATATATGTAAAGTAAAATACGCATTAAATTTGAACACGTCTGGTACCGTTTTCGACAAAAACAATGTATTGTAACAATACTGTTACCGTGTCAATTTAAAATAATCACAATAACACCGCAATAACAAAGTACGTATTTTTTAAGATATGAAATAACGTTGAAAAAGTCCGTATTATAATGTTACGTATCAACATTTTTAACAAATTTACTACAATAATGGCGTAATGTATAAGTATTAATGAAACAATTTACCTATCATATTTTTTTAATATATTTTCTTAAATAACAAGGTTTTTCACACACATAATTTAATTTGACATCGTAATTGAATTACACAAGAAATTAACTTTCGTTTGATGTATCAATGACCTCAATAGTCCGACTAGTTAAAAAGATATTTAACAAAAATAGAAAAGCATTATTCCCGTAAAATTTGAGTTTTACGATTACCGACTTATTGCTTGGGGGCGTCATGTAGTTCAAAATTAATTTTGTGTTGCTCAAGAACGCCCAAAGTGCTACAATATTGCTCTTTACAAAGTAGGATCAAAGAAATGGCGTGGAATATCTACTTACATGAAATATACTACGGGGCGGGACATGCCGTACGTGTTTACTTTTTCGCACGTACCAACTGATCAAAGAAAGATTTTCCACCAAATGATCATTTAGGAGCTCTGGAGATTTGCTTTGGAGAAATTCTTGGGAGTTTTGGAAACGAACAAATATTTTGGAAGGACGAGCGAGAATTTTCAGAGGACAGACGTATACTAGGTGCTTGCGAAGTTTCCAATGAAACTATGAAACTAATACAAAACATTTATGTATAAATCAAAAGGGGAAGAAAGGTCAACTGAAAGTCACGACAGATGTTATCCTGGTTTACATACAAATGCCTCTGGGCGTATCGTTTGAACCCAAATATATCAGATGTTTAGCATAAATTGTGATGGAAATAAAAACAAGAGGCTTCAACAGATGTGAACCAGCCACATGTCAAGTGATTCCATTTCAACCTGGTAAAACTGTTCGCAATATCCATTTAGGTTGTACACACGAAATAGTGTACAATAAGTTCCCACATTTGTTTTCTAGCCTAGCCTACATTTATCTTGTAGACACCGAACCTCCCAGGCTCAATACCAGAGCTCCGTTTAACTATGCTTATTCGTTCAACTGTAGAAATAATGCCACCTCATGCCCTGCCAAGTTAGGTGGCCCTATTCATTTGTTTAGAGACGGGTATTTACTTATTTAACTTATATATTACTTAATGAAGTTGAGCAATTTGTTGTAAATTGTATAATCTTCTTATAAAATATTAATTTATATTATTATTTTTTATGTTAATATTTAGAAGATTAAGTGACAAAAAAAAAGAGAAAAGAAAAGAGATTGAAAAGAGTATGCTTAAATCGTTTGGTCATGTTGAGAGAATGAATGAAAGGCGACTCATCATCATCATTTCAGCCGAAAGACGTCCACTGCTGAACATAGGCCTCCCCCAATTGCGGGGTTTGCCATAATCGCCACGCTTAGCAGGCGGGTTGGCGATCGCAGTATGGTGTTAAAAATGTATAGAGAACGCTGCTGCCCATTCTCTAGAAGTCCCTTAGTCGCCTTTTACGACACCCACGGGAGGAAATGGGGTGGTGATATTCTTTACGTCCGGCACCACACGGAATAAAAGGTAGAAAAGGCGACTAACAAAATGTATTTACAAGGCAGATGTGAATGGAAACGCCGAAGGGGATCCCTAGGAGAACATAGGTATAGTGACCTAATTGGTGATGTTCTTCAGAAAGGTCAGGTGCGTAGCACTCGCAACCGGCGAGCGTGTATGACCAGATGTATGCATGTAAACGAAGCAAAAGAAGCGTAGCAGGTGACGTTCTATAGTTTCTGCCTACCTCCATGGGAAGAAAGCGTGAGTTAATGTATGTATTTATTATGTTTAGGTAGCTTGGGACCGGGTACATAGATGGGGTCCCGATTCTTTGGAAGGGACCGAAGCAAAATCGCGGAGGCCTCTTAGACAGTTTTATTATTATTGATATAGGTAGGTAGATATAGAAGTTATAATCCAAGACCAATTAGTTTGTAGTTACAGATCACACCTTGCTTGATTTGTGTCTTTCAGGCCCGGGTCGACGGCGCGTTGTGTTCCACGCGCACCTTAATGAAATGTCAGCACGCACTGACGGGGTCCGCCAGGACCGGTGCCTGCCAGGGTTGCGGGTTGGTCCGAAAGGGATACCGTGGCCCTGGCACACAGGCAACTGAAGGAACACGGATGGATTTTAGCCAGTAAAATCCTGACATACCCTCCCGCTCCGCCCAGAGCGGGAGAAGTTATTTGATCATTTCCCACCCAAAAAAAAAGTAGGCAAGTTATTAGCATAGCAGAGTTCATAAGTACAATTTATTCGAGTTACTTATCTTTTTTATTTGCACGTATTTATGTGCAAATAAAAAACATGGCACGGCATTTAACCAGTTTTTCTTTAATTCTTTCTTAATTAAACTTGAATAATTTATTTCAAAAAATCACAAGCCAGCATATTATCCCACCAATAGAAAGCAAACAAGGCCTATACGCAGAACCGCACTGGTATACCAACCTTAATCGATATTCCAATCAACGAGGCTGTATCGGTGGCTGTAAAGCCGCTGGTCAACATATTGTGACCACGACACTGTTGTCGCACTCGTAACTCCCGATCAACAAGCAGATTACTCAGAACACCGTGTATACGATTAGAGCTTTGATTTACTGTTCAGATATTTGTAGAACTAGTCGCAAACAATGTCAATGCCATGGTTTGATTTTGTGAATTGGGAAACGGAAACAGTAGGATAAAATCTTAATTATTACTGTTAACATGGGGATGCATCATAAGTCTTTTTTGAGGGGGTTAAATTAATGTTACTGTTAGAAAGGTGGTTAGAGTGGTCCAGGGTCCGTCACACGTTCGTTGTATCGTCACACGTGGAGGCTTTTCTAATCTGTTAATACAACGCACCTATTATATGGAAAAAGCTAAGAATAAAACATGAATCATAATCTTTATAAATAGTCATTTTCTTCTCCAGCTAATGTGTTATTGTGAAGAGGATGAGAATATCTATTCACTCCATCTATTCCCAAAACTATTTTACCATCTTGTACTTATGGCAAAACAAAAGTATCTGAATACATAAAGGATAAAATATTTAATACTTAGACGACGTATATCTCTTCCACTATCCTCGAGGTGGCCATTAAAATGAATTATTCGAATACGTGTCTGAGTTATACCTATGTAACTTGTTCAAATGTGTAATATACGATGCACCAGCCTACATCTTGTACAGTTCTTGTATTGTTATAACCGCATAATAATCGAATTAAATATTTTATTTTATTTTTCATCATCATTAATTTCTTTGACATTATTATAATTATATTTATTTATGAGTATAATATACTTTACTCTCGGAGACGCTACACTCGAAGTTGTGGACGAGTACCTATGTTTGTCCAGTTAGATAAGTTTAACTTTGAGAAAGAGGTCAATCGTCGAATCCGACTCGGCTGGGCAGCGTTCGGGAAGCTACGCAATATCTTCTCATCCCACATACCGCAGTGCCTCAAGACGAAAGTCTTTGACCAGTGCGTGTTGCCAGTGATGACTTATGGCACTGAAACGTGGTCGCTCACAATGGGCCTTATTAGAAGGCTAAAAGTCACTCAAAGGGCAATGGCAAGGGCTATGCTTGGAATTTCCCTACGTGATCGAATCAGAAATGAAGAGATCCGCAGGAGAACCAAGGTAACCGACATAGCTCGAAGAATTGCCAAACTTAAGTGGCAATGGGCAGGGCACATTGCTCGCAGAACAGATGGCCGTGGGGGCCGAAAGGTTCTGGAATGGCGACCGCGTACCGGAAGACGTAGCGTAGGAAGGCCTCCCACAAGGTGGACTGATGACCTTGTGAAAGCCGCAGGAATCCGCTGGATGCGGGAAGCACGGAACCGGTCGAGGTGGCGGTGCTTGGGGGAGGCCTATATCCAGCAGTGGACGTCTTTTGGCTGAAATGATGATAACTTTACACCAGATTATACATTACAAAAAAAAAAAATACACTACAAAACATACAATCAACTGCCTTATCAACAGTGAATGGACAGTGATTTGCTGGACATTAACCGGGGTAATGCCATTGCTGGTCATCATAAGCCTCTCTTTGACTATACCAACCTATACGTTCCTGTGCCAGTCTCACTTAAGATTTTTACAATTTTTTACAACTAGCGATACGCTCGCTTCTGCTCCGCATGGTTTTTACGACTTGAAAAACATGGAGATTGTTTTTTTTATATGTAAGTTATATTATATAGTTATTATTAGGTAGGTAGGTATTATATAGTTATATTATATTATTTTACACCTTCCGGAAAAAATTTTACTAAATCATTGAATTACAATGCGGTCACACAGCAGACCAAAAAAGCGACTTTTATTTATGTAGGTATAAACGAAGCAAAAGGAGTACGTAACGATCGTAACAGGTGGCGTTCTGTATGTTTTTGTATATTCCTGCTTCCCCCATGGGAAGAAAGCGTGAGTTTATATATGTGTATAAAGATATCGCTTTTGTGAATCTCATGGTCTATCCATCCATCTATCTATCTAAATTATCTCTACACGAAATATTGAGAATAATTAATTAATCAAAGGAACTTATTTATTTAATGTCTAGATACTTTACTCTTCTGTCTGATAAGTTTGCCAACTAATTTAGAATAACCTTCTTATTTTTAATTGTATTATTATTCATCGTATAGTCTAGCGGTCTGGCTCACAAATTATTTAACTAAGTTCATCTGACATTTTATTTGTTTAACATAATGTTGAAATAGTGGATCGTTCAGGCTTTCTTTTGATTTTTTAGCACTTTTATTCAGTGTCTTGTTGTTGGTTTATGATAATGCTGGGTTTCTATATTTAACGTACTGATATCAAATGATTCCTAATTATGATCCCGCAACTTGGCAATTGGTTAAGGAGGTATTGCTATTTGTTGTTTTAAGTATTTGTGTTTGTGTTTGTGAGATTTCTGAGCACAAACAAAGAAAATTTTTCATTTCTATAGAAGAATTCAAAGCATTATGTGGTATATAATAAACCAGGTGCAGCAGAATTAAGGTACCTAAGTAAAACTCTTTGAACAAAGAAATTATTTTTATACTTATTCTATGTTTTTGTGTGCCGCGAAACTGAAAGTTACAAAGTTCAAAGACATGCTACGAAATTAGCTTTTATGATTATAGGAAATAGTACATTTTAATACAAGGGTGGGAAGTAGGTTATTGCAAAGGAGCTGTCATTAACAAGCCCGAGCCGAAGGCGAGGGTTTTTAATGACACGAGTTTGCAATAACCTACACACCCGTGTATCACACGACGTTTTTCAATACAGTTGTGGGAAATAGTAAAAAACAAATCAAAGAATTAGGTAAATATGAAAAATTTAAATTTTCAAAAAATGGCGCGTTTTTGCAACTGGACATTTTTTTTTACAATGACAACAGCCTATACAGCCTATAATTCGATTTTTGATAAATGTAGATGTGAAAATAATTAAATTAAAACTGATAATTAAACAACAATTTAAAAGACTTGAGAATTCAATGCTAAGACGTCCGGACTCATTCATTTTTCCTCATATAAAATCTATCCCATTTTATTCTATGTATGAAAACTCCTTGCTACCAAACTTTTTTAATTGTCATATAAATTTAAAACTAAACTGCAAAACAAAATGATCGAGCTCGTAAACAAAAGTCACGACCGCGTAACAGAAAGATGCCTATGCAAAAGATTCAATTTTCGAATCATAATTATAGCCTCTGAAAGTACGCCATGTTTAACAACTGTATTGAAAAACATTTTTTTTTTTTTCCTTAATTTCATAGGAGTTCTAAAGCCTATTAAAGTTTATGGACCCATTATTTGTGATTTATAAGTCACAGCTAGACACAAATCTATAAGGGGTGTAGAGGGGGGGGGTGTAGGAGGGGGTGCTGCTTAAAGTTAAGTAATGATTAGCGACTATTTAACCATACATTTTTGACATTTGAACTTACGAACTTTGAGCAATGTTTATAAATAAACCCCTAAATGTTTCTACATTGTGCATTTTAATACAAGCTATTTTGTATTGCTGATCCAATTTCAAGCATAACTCTAAAGACTAAAAATTAAACTTTTCCTGCAAGCTATAAATTTAAAGTGTTTTGTTTCCATTTGTGTTAAGAATTCTTCCTGTTATTCTAGTTAAAGTATTTAAATTTTCCGGGTAGTTCCTTGGGGAACTATTGCACAAACATCCGGGGAGGCAGCTGTTCCGGGGATTCCTACAAGTACAATTGCAAGTTCCGTTACTTGCAGGGAAGGTACGTGACTTGCGGGATGTAGCGCACCCGCCACCGCTAACTGCAGCGAGTGTTTCTTGCTTCCAAGAAATAAAAATAAAATGAACCGTTTAGATAATCTTTACTTGATGTTGGAACAAATGTGCGAATGGTTTGAAAACAACAATTAGAAGCTCTCTTCTTATCGTCGTTTTCGAACCATTAATTGTACATTCATTTATTCCTGGAAACCTCTGAAAAATTAATACTTACAACAATTCAGCTGAATCAATCGAGGAATGTCTACTTAACGCTTCATTTCCATTTTCTGCTCAATTTTTTTTATCAAACAAACTTTTATCAACTGAAGAAGGTCGGAATTTTCGCCGGACAAGTAAAAACGAGTTCAGAAAATCAGTAAAGGAGTAAGGAGAAAACTTTGCCATTATTAATCAAGTTGAAACACGTAACAAAGTAATTATTGTAGCTAAGGACCTGTCTCGAAGCTTTAAAACATTGAAAGACCATTAAAAAAAACGAGTCATAAAATGTCGTTTCATCTTACTTTGTACGCGATAATGGATTGTTAAAAGGCAAATTTCTTTTTATCTTTTAAATACAATTAAGGCACTATCTACCAGCTGGCTTTTTCCACAAATCCCCCCTGAAAATCCCCCTTGGGAGGAAAAGTGGAATCTAAAAACAGTCTAGAGAATTCACCCCTGATAATCCCGCTAAGGGGGGAAAACTAGAATTGAAAAAACAAAAAATAACTTATTCCAAGAACCCCTGAAAGTGGTTTTTTTACATTAGGGTTCAGTTTTTTTCCACTGAGGGGGATTCTCTCAGGGGGGATTAGTGGAATAATCCCTACCAGCTTACCATTGGATAGAAGTAATTATTGGCGTGCAGAGCTGGCCGTAGTAAATTAAAAGGCTTTAGCTTTAAACTTAACGTTGCCAATCGAGTGCTTCAGTGATTTGGTTTTATTCTGAAGAGGACCTGTGGATCCACACAGTGTTTAGCTTAAGAGGGTACCGAGCGCGCAGTGGCGCCCTCATCGTGTGTTTGGTGATTTCTTGAAATGAAAAATAATGGTCACTAAGCTCCGTTTTAAGGATTACAATAAAACATAACAATGTAAAACTACTGTTTGTAACAATAATAATTGTACTTCGGCGAGTGTGCCCATGAACTCCACGACCTCATTCCACCGGCCCCCTTCTACCATCGGACATCTAGACGCACTGCAAGTTACCACCCCTACCTAGTTGATATTCCACCAACTCGCACTAAGCATTTTCAAACGTCTTTTATAATGCGCACAGCAAAGGAGTGGAACTCTCTGCTTGCGTCTGTGTTTCCAAACGCATACAACCCTAATCTATTCAAAGTGAGAGGGAACAGGCTACTTCTGGGTAAGCTCACTCCATCGTAGACTTTGTCTCTGTCACCCAGACCTAGACCAAAGTCAAGAGCAAACCCATAGTAAAAAAATAAAAAATAACGTATACTCTTGTGGAGCACAACGTTTATAATTTACGTGCTTATTTTCTGCATTTTCATTCTAAAATAAAAGAAATCACTTAAAAAACGATGAGGGCGCCACTGCGCGCTCGTCACCCTCTTAAGGCAAAAGCGCCAGGGTATCCCCCGAAATTCAAATATTCTTACTTTTTAAACGTTCTTAAATGTCTAAGACCAAGTTACCCTATTGAATGACTTTCATGAAATCATTACATTTGAAGGCAATTCTTACTTAAGATTTGTTAACTTGGTTTAACTTAAGTTGTATTGCTGATTCTAATGATTATTTTATTTCTGTAAAAACATACTTGCTACGGTCGCGAATCATATTTTGATAAACATACAACCTGCCATTGACCTGCAAATTGCAAAAAAAGTAAGAATATTTGAATTTCGCGGGCTACCTTAGCACTTCCTCCTTAAAGTCGTTAACGCCTTAGTTTTAATCCTTTTGTTTGACAAAACGTTTTGTTGCTTGTTAGCAACAAAATGTTGGTAACAAGCAAAAAATGAAAATAAAAAAATTATAAAAAAAATATATACACAAGATAAGTTTTTAACCAGTGCGCAAATTTTTTTGGCGGTTCCGTATCAGTAATAGAACACATTTCCATTATTTGTTCAATACTTTTGTTTTTTTGGCCCATTTGATATCAGCAAAATATGGATATAATCTATTCGTAATAATATCAATGGGCGAGCGCACAGCTGATAGGTACCTACTACTGTGTTCCGTTTCACTAACCGCACCGCCGCGCCGCGCGCCGGCGCGTTGCGCAACGACTATCCAATATACCAGGGCCTCAAGTCTGCTATAACAATAGTGTCAGAATGGTCTCGCCATTGTGAGTATTTGACAGTGTTTGTATGGCAAATCTGTCAAAAACTCACAATGAAGAGACCATTCTGACACTATTGTAATAGCAGACTTGAGGCCCAGTTTCAAAATAAACATCTTTCGTTAATGATAACTTAATTTTTTTGTACTAAGAAATATAAAAATAAGAAATAGGTGTATAATAAAACACGTTTAAATTTAATTTTTCAAAATTTGCGCACTGATCAAAAACTTTTCTTGTATATTATATATTTTTTATAAAAAAAAAAATTAAAAACAAAAACAACAAAACCAGAAGTTTTAGTTTTTATGCTCTTTGATCGACGTGTTTGGTTTATAAAAAGAATCTATTTTTTTTTTGTGTTGTTTGTTTTTTTCAGCATGCACAAAATACTTATAAACAGACACGGCTAATCTGAAAGCCGAAATAAAATCTAAATTCTACGATGACAAAGGTGTTTTCTCAACACTAACATTTGTCTTAAAATTAATGCAGTACTTATTCGTAAAATTAAAAATCGCTGGGAGCCGTGAACGTGACGTGAATGGCCCTCGTCATCGGTCGGTGACGGCCGAGCGCCGCCGCCGCCCGGGCGGACGCGATGCCCCGGGCAATTGACGGTAGTACCGCCATCGAGTGTCACACCTATTGAAACAGCTCGATACGTGATACACCGCGCTGAACCGCCCGCAAATTTAATTATCCTTTTACTCTGTCACCACTTCCGATTTCCCTCTTTTATCCCGCCATCCAATAATAACATTACCGAATGGAGAATTGTGTGAAGCGCGGTACTTGATGCCAATTAAATAACCACAAAAGCGTTGTGTATTTAGCCTTTTACAGTAACAAAATGAAATTTTTAATTACCTCAAAACAAGGGTATGTTTTACATACAGTGTGCTTTTTTACGTTTGTACAATTCAAAGAAAAAAAGGGCTATTTATGCAAGCTCGTGGGAGATCGAGCGAGTGTAGACATAGAGCGTGTTATTTATTCATTAGCGCAGAGCCCGACGCACCGTTGTTTCCGCCGTACGTTATGAAATCTCATATTAACTTGTCTACTTTCAGAGACTGGACGAATTTATGTAACAAGGAAAATTGTCGCGGCGCTGTCTTGACGTACGACTTTACAACGTTTCGTATGCATAAACTTTGTTTACAGTTACTGAGCGTAGCTCATCAGCTCATATGCTTTTACATAAATATTCATAATCAAATTGCTTGGTATTTTAACACTCGTAAGCATAATATACTGAACTTTGTAATGAATTGAAGCAGGGGGGATAAAGGGATTACTACTTTGATTTTACTTTTAATCAGGACTACATTCTCGTAGCTATATAAGCTTTAATAATTTACACAAAGGATTTTCCTCGCTCAACGGGAAAATTTTATTGTGATTTTTTAACATTTACTAGGTAGCTGTATACCTAAGCATTTTGATACTGAAAAGCGGCTCATCAGTTGAGCTCTAAATAGAATGTTATCCAAGTACTAAATTATTACTAACTGACATAAAAACACAATGAAACAATTTCATCCCTATGTACATAACGGTCTCTTAAATACAGGCAGAGAAAGTTAGACGGGGGTCAAGCCTCCATTAATTAAACAGAAGGCCGGATGCCTAATACCCTCATCTTGCGAACCACCGGGTGACCTCACCGGAACTTTCAAAAGGTCAACACCTCTCTCCGCCATCGAACATTATACATTATTGATCTCGTAGCGTCACTTAATAACCCCAAAGTGCCTTCCAAGTAGGATTCCAGGGATCCAGGCGGTCTTAGATCAGACCTTCTGCCCGTTGACGTCTTCATGGTAAGCGGTTTATATATTCCCGAGTCAATGTTATTCATATCGGTACCCTAAAGTTAACCAAGCGATACTTTACAAAGTTGCTAATTTTTGGGGCGAATACATTTTGTATAGAACACGCAATGTCAGTTTTATATTATGTATGATACTTAAGTCTTTTAAATGTTAAAGCTTAAATGCGCATTGCCGAGATGTACCTGTTTTATATTCAGTTCCCCTGCAACTGCTTGGCAAAATAAATTAGGTCATTATTTCACTGACATTGCTCCTTCTTTTAAACACAGGCTTCTTTTATGCTTTGAATTTATTCCGCTGTTATGATTCTTTTAGAATTTTATTTAAGTCACAGGAAGCTTTGTGACTTTAAATTTGAGAAAAATGAAAATGGATTATCTAAGGTAAGAATATCATTCATTTACATTATGGTTTTATTGGATAAGAAAATCAATTTACCTGGACCTCAAGTCTGCTATTACAATAGTGTCAGAATGGTCTCTTCATTGTGAGTTTTTGACAGATTTGCCATACAAACACTGTCAAATACTCACAATGGCGAGACCATTTTGACACTATTGTAATAGCAGACTTGAGGCCCTGAACCATTGTTAAGAAAATGCACCATATTCTTTGTATGTTTGTAGAAAATACAATTAATTATTTCGAGACAGATATGTACTTAAAGTTATGTAACCTAACTTTAAAACATAATTAACTAAAAAATACAAAGCGAACAAGCACAGCAATCAAATGCAATTACAACAGGTACTCGAGCGGAGAGCTTTCTGATTAAATATTGAGCTATCAGTTAATGGCGGCAGAAATTGTGGGAATTATTGAAGACACTTAAAAGCTTGTACTAACAGCAAAGAAATTACTCCGCAGTGATAGGCTTAATTTAGATGATTATTGAATAAGAAAATTGAAGAACCCACTTACCTGGAATACATTTTAAGGGTGGCAAATATTTAAAATATCGTGATTTTGGAAATGAGCGTGTGGGTTCATGTGTTGGTTTTTAAGCATTATTTACAGCATATAGCAACTTTCTTATTGTAGTAGATTGTAGTTCTAAGACAGCTGTATGCAAATACGCTTGATAAATTTTGCTTGATTCTCAATTTTTTTTTTCGCGTTACACGTACCTACTTTAAAAAAATATTTTTACTATAAACATAGTCAAATATTCATATATCTCAAATATCATTAACACTACTCGTCTAGACGTGATCGTGTATAAGTCGGTTATCGTGCCTTCAGTATTATTTACAGCATAAAGCAACTTTCATAGTGTAGTAGACTGTAGTTCCAAGACAGCTGTATGCAACATATATTTTTTAAATAAGGAAAACCGGCCAAGTCTGTGTCGGGCCACGCGCATTGAAGGGTTCTGTATTCCCGTCACAATATGTAGACTTAGAAGGGGGATCTTCGTTTGATACTCCGAAGGTATTAATTGAGTTCATGGTTTAACGGCTTTTGTTTGTTTTGTTTCTCCACGTACATTTTATAAGTTCTTGTAAAGCCTACTTAGCTGTGGTGATAGTTTTCCTTCTAACTTCGTTATATATATGTACTAACTTTGGACTGCGGAATCGCTCGCGCTTAAATTTAAAATAAAACTCTTAACACACTACTAAAGTTTCTATAATAATATAATTCAATCATGATTCGAAAGACGCGTGGCGCTATCTGTTATCATAAGAACGTTATTGTTGGTTTTTCTCGGGAACAGTACTTTTTTCCGGGATGAAAGGTACCTTATGTCCGTTTCTGTACACCTGACAACGTATATGTAAAATTTCAGGATGATCAGTTCAGTGTTTTAGGCGTGAGAAGGTAACAAACAAACAAACAAACTTACTTTCGCATTTATAATATTAGTTAGGATACCTGCCGTGATTTTTTTCACATATTCAAAAACAACCATTTAGCTGGCGAGGTGGGGGGAGGGCGACACTAGCCTCTAATAAAAGTTAACATTTTAAAGCTTAATATTACGCAAACGAATCTCTGAATTGAAACATGGTTTTCACAAACCTGTAATATTTTGAACGGCCTATCCAACGGATACCCACACCATGGGACAGAAGAGAAAAAAAAAAAATATCCTCCCCACTTTACGTACAAACTTCACTTTCAATATTTTATTTTACCAGTTTTTCAGCGTGATTAATGTAAGTAAGTAAATAAGTAATACCCATGCCAAATTACAGTTTTTTCGTACTAAGATTATCTGAGTTAATTCGCGGACAGACAGAGAGGCAGATGGCAAAACTATAAGGGTTCCTTGTTGAATACGGAACCTTAAAAACTAAAAAAGAAATATGTCAGTAAGCAAGTCTTGCAATCATAACTTGTACCTATGTACCTAGTAGTACATAACTACTACGTAGGAATTTCTACCCATAGTCTGTTCCAAAAGTATATGTTGAAAGTGTAAACAAACCCTGTTCAGGTTAAATTATTACGCAATCACTCACTAAAGGGAATTAGTAAACATTCACCCTCTCATTGATTCTCATTCATTCATTCTCTGCCCGCGTTTGTGTTCCCTACCACATATAACCCGTCTGCCTTTAAAGCAATAGTGAACCGGCATCTTCTGGGCACGCTCATTCCATCATAGACCTCATCCATCGCTTTCCATCAGACGAGATCGAGGTCAAGAGTAGGCCCAAACAGATTTTTATTTTTTTATTCATCTGTATTTATTGTTTTTAAAGTGGTGAGATTTAAAGTTGAAACCATTTAAACTTTAAATCTCACCACTTTTTCCAACAATTACTGTTTGTAAAATATTATTAAATTGTAATTGAAAAATAAACGACAAAAATTGAGGTTATGAAATAAAACCACAAATATATATATCTTTTATCACATCTATTCAAAAATAGCGGGTTTATTCTTCGTAAATCGAATCCTGAGCGCAGCGAGGGATTCAAAGAAACACTCTCGCCTTTAAAATAGTTGTTTGCTCCCTGGGCAAATAATCTACTATTTCATTTCTCATAATTGGGAAGTGCGCTTGAAGTTACCTGCTGGTCGATTCTGTAAGAATCTCACCGTGAAATCATAGGTGAAGTGATCTCGAAGTGAACTGTCATTCGATCTGAGACTAGGGATTGACACTATTGACAGCTCACTCCACACTCACTTCACCTTTGTTTTCACGGTGAGATAGTTACAGAATAGCACTGCTGATCAGAGGAATGAAAACAGTACAAGCCATGTCCCAACTTTTTATAGAGCCACTCTGTTAAATCGCGGCGTAAAAATGTAATTAAAAAATATTATCAACAATTTTGTGACATGACTTTATACTTATAATTTACTTTTCACTAAATTAGTAGAATGCCACAGAAAAAGAAACATAAAAAGGCGGGAAAGTGGCAATTCGATCTTCAGTTGTTTTGTCGAGTGCTAATTATTTACATAGAAAATGGGTTCATCAGCCCTTGCCCTACAAATTGCCTTGTTTACATTTTCATCAGATACTTTTGAAAGAGACCATAGACACGTATGCATCATTGCAACATGCGACCACGGCTGTCGTATCCACATCTGTGAGGGGTCAAAATCACCATATTCATGAACGGAGATACCTTGGGCGCCCGTTCAGCCTCGCAGTCAACAGTAAGGAGTTTATCAGCACATTTCTTCGCCTAGGTTTTGTAAGAAATGTCATATTTTATTACAAATTGACTTCGCGGCGAGGAAATTTAGAGGGCTGCAAGTCGGATGTCATAATTTATGACGACACGGTGAGAAAATTTTGGAGGCTGAAGGTTTCGGTGATCAAATTGCAGTCGTTTTAATGTAAAATACATGAAATAACGTGATTTTCCTGAACTTTAAATGAAACCTAGATCCTAAAAAGTAAATGGACTCTGAATTAATAAATATTTCTGTAATGCTGTTTGTCTTCAAGTGTAGGTATAAAAATAACAGAAACAGAATCAGCACCGCGATTAGGTTTACAACTGGTAGCCTGAAAAAAAAAACTTCAAACAGCCGCAACACGCGACGCGACACAAAGGCACCACTCATCGCACGGCACGCGGTGCCTTTAGGCCTGCAACGCTTCCATGAAATAAACTATACCATGACATTTAAATGATAAATAATTTTATTTCCGTAAGTAGGTTAACTATGTCAATGTCTATTAACTGCTCCCAAGTAACGATGTTTATTTAGAATTTTTATTTTTTTTATTTTACATACTTCCTTGACATAATCTTTTCATTATTTGACATTATTTACCTACAAATCGAATTCCAATTCTTTATTAGTGGCTTTTATGGACATGATATTTATTCAGATATGTTACTGTAGTTGTAATTGCAATCATGTCATTAATATTTTATATACTTAGATTATTTTATATTTTGTGAATGTGAGAACGTTGTAGGCCTAGTAGAGTGTAGATTTGTTGGCGGTTTTCTATTTTGTTAAGTACCTGGTAATTGTTGAAAGGCCTACACTGTCCTCCCATACCTATTATCACTGTTATTTAATAATATTGTAAAGCCAATTATTTTTATTTTTAAAAGAGTAACCGTGGAGTTTCTTGCCGGCTCTTTTCCATAGGAAACGACTAACTCGAACCGTGCACCTAGCTTCTGACGTTTCATAAGTGCCCATGTAGGTTTATGTGAAATAAAAGATTTTGATTTTGATTTTGATTTTAGGTTTGTACAAATATACACATCAATAAAATTTCGGTTTCAGCAATTATTTAAAAAAACAAAATGCAAATCGACCATAAAAATAATAATGCTGATTAAATTCCCAATATGCTGAAACACAAACGTTTTCCATTAATATTACAATTTAATGATACTTACGTAAAAGCTTTTGCCTGTCGAAACATAAGTACATAATAAAATTATAATTACATTATAATGAGAAACCTTGTTTTAAACCTGTTTCATTGTTAATTGGCTATATTTTTGTGTTGTAAAGTATTTATTTCAATAAATAATAATTAAGTGCTGACCTCATTAGCGATTCATTATCACTTGAAATGTTTACATACACTTTAATTAGTTAAAGAAAAATGTTAATTAGAAAGTTCTATACATTCGAGATGAAAAGATGAAAAAAATATGATTTATTTTATTTATTTATTTAACAATTTATGTACACGCATATAAACAGACAAGAAGAAAGGAACAGAAAAATACGTACAAAGGTGATGCTTATTTTTCCTAATGAAATCACTTCCAGCATACCTGCGATATGAAAGTAGATATATAGAGATGTAGACAACGTGTGTAAGGTAGACGAGAAAAATATACATAAAATCAAAATAGCTATACACTAATATAAATACTTATAAACATACAATAAGAGAATATACTTAGATACATATATATTTCTAAAATAAATATCACTCAAATACATATGTACTTAGAACTACAATGTAGTGGAAAATAATAAATACATAATAATAATTATGCAACTATAACGAAGTGGAAAGATAGTGATCTTTTACTCTTCTTTTAAAGGCTGCAACAATTTGGCAGTCCCTAATATCAGGTGGCAGTGATATCCACAACCGAGTCGCGAGCACAGTGAAGGAGTAGGAGTAGAAGTCGGATGACTGGGGAGGGAGTCTGAGAAGGACGATCGTAGGAAAAGCGTTGTCGCAGATAGGATGGCGTTTTAGGGTTGTGATTTTGTGAAGGATGTTAAATAGCAGACACAACATTCGAGTGTTCCTGCGAAGTCGAATAGGGAGCCACTTGAGTATCTATTCTTTTATCTAGTTATGTATTTGTTGGGTTTATTTTTCATTCCATCATCTAAATACTGTTGGACCTGGATTTCTTTTAAAATGATTGCCATTCTAAATTGTTAAAAAATAATCAAGTGACTATAAAACTAGATCTTCGTAGAAAATAGACAGCACAACCAACCCAGGATAAGGCCGAATGAGTGTAACATACTATTATTTCCACTTCCCATTGTGCTCAAATGACTATTTAAGAGGAAAGAACATTAATGATGATATTCTCATAGCATGTATAATTTCTTTTTCTTTTTTTTGATATTCTTGTTCTATAACATTTTAAATTAAATTATATTAATTTTCTTTAAGTACGCTGTACTGGTACAGCGTCTTAATAATTATTTGCTGCACCGGACGATGTCATTACATCAACGCCGGCTGTCGCTGAAAACTAGCGCTGGAGCTCTGTCTTGCATAGGGTCGCAGCCATAGATATAAGAAATAAGGAGATATGCCCGGCAGCTAAAATTGTATGGAAACCCGGTGTCTCCAGTCTGTCCCTTTCACTCGCCACAACTACACATGCAGTTCAGTAAAAGCAATAGATACGAAGTCGCGCACACACTCGCAATTCATAAATCGAAACTTACTACACAATCAATTATAAACCTTATCGCATCAAACCCAACGCGCATTTACCATGCACCGTACAACTCACTCACACGAAAACATCGGGCTCTATCGTTGTGCTGTGCAAAAGCCATTTATTTTACATATACGCTAATGATTAACTAAATCGAAAAGATATCGATTATTCCATAAAATTTATTATTGTATTATAACTTTTGTGGGGGACCTGAAAGTAAAATAAATAATAAACGGTAAATAAATATTAATATAATATAAATAAACAATATTTTGTTAAAAACAAAATATTATTAAGGCTTTGACTGCCAGACAACAGACACAATAGAAATACTATTGTTAGCGGTCACCGGTGACCGCGGTGGCAGTCAATGTGTTAAGTAAATAAATAAAAAATTACAATATGAGAAAATGTGATGTGTAATAAACATTATTTTACATGGGTCTTCCAACCGGGTTACAACGGTTAACAAATTGAAGAATAAACTATAATAGCAATATATTCATTAGACAATCGACATTATTGTCGATAGCCAACGTTAGTATGGATCTGCACAAACACATCATTAGCTCGCGGCAAGACACAGCGGCCGTACTACGCGACTCAACCGCATACACATAATATCGTTTTGTGATTTTTACATTGCGTTGTTCAGTCACTTAGCGTCATACTGACGTAGTGGTTAAGAAGCAATGTATTTATTGCAAAAATAATACAGTCGCTGTTATGTATGAAAACAAAAATAACGTAGTAAAAGCAATAAATATTTTACGACTTGTTGTTTTTCATGATTTTAAAGACAAATATATTTAAATACTTGTACTAACTTATGGTAAGTGATTCCATGATGTACAAACATTTTGTTTTAGCTTCGGTTTTTACAAGACATCACTAAACAACACGGCATTCTTATAATTTGTCACGATCACGCTTGAAAGCGCACTAGTTCGCGGAGACCGCCATTTGCCTACTTTGCGAGCATTTTGGTCATTGCGCGCGGACACAGATACGCCCCCTTGCCACTTCTCCTGTTTTTTATATTTCTATGGTCGCAGCATAATGCTGAGGGATAGCCGTTTTGAGAGGATGTGACGCATATTCCCCCCATAGTTTTCTTCTTTTTTTTTTGTGTTTATGGTCTTTATTGCGTCATGTTTACGGCAAATAAACGTATTTTCTTTCTTTTTTTTTTTTTTTTTTTTTTCTTTCAGAAAACCTCTGTTCAGCTGTTGACATTTTTAAAGGGCTAATCGTTATTTAATAGATACTAGCTTTTGCCCGCGGCTACGCCCGCGTGGATGTCAGTTATCGCGTAAAAAGTAGTCCTGTTTGAAAGTGGTGCCTGCACGAGAAGCTTAAGTGTGGTGATGAGCCAGTGTAGGGAACCAGTTTAATAACGGGATCTACAGGGTTTTACATTACGGTGATAGCATAGAATTTAAAATCTAAAATGAAGCTTACTCCATCTATCCAATAACGTCGATATCATGGAGATGTATTAACATAACCATTACGTAATTGAATTCCTGACCGAGAAACAGCATCCCTCCTAATGGTTCATTTCAATTTTGGATGCCAATAACAGTTCTCACGAAATGCCTCCCAACGCTACGGCGCTTAACACATTGGAGAAACTAGGGTAGTTCTAATATCTTATATAGGGGGGGAATGTCTCTCTGAAGACAAAACATAGGAGATAAATAGGTGTTTTTGAAGTGAAAAATTCTTTAGGCGCGTTGAGCACTTTTTGGTAGGGGAAAACTTATGGGTTCGCGATCGTCACCCAACGCTTTCCATGAGCTATATGTATACTGTGTATATATGTGTAGTTTTTGAGTGAACAAATATCATGGAACTCGCGTCATCCTCACCGACCGCTTTCCATGAGCTATATGTATAAAATAACAGTTATTCCAAAGTTTTGTGTTTTCACTTCTGTCGGTCCTTATGACCGCCAATATATATATATATTTTTTTTTTGAAATTTGCATTTATAAGTGGATTCAAAACCAAAAATCTAAATCTAAATATTTTATTTCACATAAACCTACATGGGCACTTATGAAACGTCATGAGCTAGGTGCATGGTTCCAATTGGTAGTTTCCTATGGAGAAGAGCCGGCAAGAAACTCCACGGTAACTCTTTTAAAAATAATTGGCTTTTACAATAATATTCAAATAACAGTGTTAATAGGTATGGGAGGACAGTGTAGGCTTTTCAACAAGTACCAGGTACTTAACAAAGTAGGAAATGGTAAACAAATCTACAGTCTACTAGACCTACAACGTTCTCAGATTCACAAAATAAAAAAGAATCTATATAAAAGTTTTTGACGTGACAACGTCTAATAAATCGATGAACGCCGGCTGCATGCACGAAAATGTCCCGTTCCGCTCATTGTCCCGTTACGCTCATTGTCGCGTTACGCTCACTGTCCCGTTACGCTCATTGTACGCTTGCGCCGCATCAATGTTTTGTTATGACGTTGTCACGTTAAACTATCGTCCGTAAACCAACTTTACAGACAACCAATTTTTTTTAAAGTAAATTAAAATGAAAAACTATTTAAACCAAATGGCTAATTGTCATTACTACTAAAGTTACAAAATTGAATAAATATAATGTCCACAAAATTCGAGTTACTGAGAAATGTAGTTGATGGTAATTCGTATTTCGTTTTTCTTGCCGTTAATTTAATAATATATGTAAAGTAGGCATAGTGTTGATACTACACTAGTCAACTAGTTTAATATTCATACTAAATATTTATAGTACACACCAATGATGTATAAAACTATAGATACGTTGTCCGCACTCTAAAATGGCAACATGAAATGAAGCCAATTGGCCACATTGCGCTCAGTCACGCACCAACCTGTCGCGCGACGCTACGTAATTTTACTATTACTTATCCTGTGACGTAACTGAAGATGTTTATTTATCTCCCTCTAGCAACAGGCATTCCGCCGTACGGTGTCATATTTTCTTTCCCTTTCTTTACGCGTATAAGTAGTTATCTAGTATTTTCGCCGTTTTTAAGCGCCGAGATGTTTGTTGATAACGTGTCTATATATAATACGTCATTGGTACACACCTTAGAGTTAGAAATTCACCCTAAACCGAAAAGCCGGAAAGAATCAAATTCCTGCCGGAAGGATAACTCACAACAACAATGTGTAGCGTCATAAATAAACTATTCCTGAGTCGGGTTCAACCTAGATTAATTGTATAGGAACACTCATCTTGCCCACCATGAGGTAAAAATAAAAGCAAACCCGAAACAAAGGGAGGCGCATTGCGCGATCGTAACTTTGGCCACCGAGACAAAGCAAACCGCAGTGTTCCTGTTTACGAGTTAGCACGTTATTAGATATGCTCCACTGAGATAATCTCTGAAAATTAACTATATGTGCTGTTCTCCACACAGTATTAAATTAATTTAAAGCCAAGTGCATCCAATTATAACTTTAGCGGTATATAACTTGCTTGCATATTTTAAACTACTTAGCTATACATGATAAAAAAGTTTAAAATTTTGCTCTATACGAGCACTTTTTTTAAAACTTTAAGACGTTTCTCTTTTTAAGACGTTCGCGGCGAGTTTGGAAACTGTCTTATGAACTGCAACCTCAGCTTCCGTTTTATTATAAACTTATCGAATATACGTTGAAAATGTAGGTACATACTACACATGTAATGAAATGAAATGAAATCGTTTATTCTGTAAATAGGATATCGGAATCACTTTTACACGTCATATAAAAAATATAAAAACAAGCTTGGGGAAGTCGACATTTCCTATCTGACTATCCCTGAGAAGAAATGGCGAAACAAACTCAGGGGTCAAAGTCTCTTTTAAAGTTCAGACATAATCTTGGTCAGATCATGTGAGGACCATGTAGATCCGTGTCTGAAATGGACTTTTGAGGAAAGAACCACACAATTTTGAGTGGACCTGTCCAGTCAGTGCAAGCATTTGTCAGTAAACTTGTAGCTCAACTCAGGATTTAAGGAGCTCAACGACTCGACGAACAATACCAAAGAAAGGACATTTGGGTAGGCCGCATAAACTACTCAAAATACCAGACCATCATTAAAACTACTTGAGAAAGAGGAAAAAGAGATAATCTTAAAGAAAACAAATGACCCACATAGTGCTCACATTCACAATAATTAAAGCAATAAGTAATATTTTTGTATGGCCTATACAACGACACCTCGTTGGATAGGCCATTCAAAAATATTGCGGGTTTGTGAAAACCATTTTTCGATTCAGGGATCCGTTTGCGAAATATTAAGCTTTAAAGTGATAATTTTTATTAGAGTCAAGTGTGTGTCAGCTTCCTAGTGAATGGGCAGCAGCGTTCTCTATGCATTTTTAACACCATACTGCGATCGCCAACCCTTCTGCCAAGCGTGGCGATTATGGCAAACCCCCCAATCGGGGGAGGCTTATGTCCAGCAGTGGACGTCTTTCGGCTGAAATGATGATGATGATGTGTATCCACCAGCGAAAAGGGTGTATTTTGGATATGGGAAAAAATTCACGGCAGTAGTATTATACACCGTGGCATTTTAGTCGTCTTACAAAGACAGCCCACTTCATGTATCCAATGACTACTATCATTCATGTAAAAACTTTTTTTTTTTAACAGGAATTTTTTATTATTTTTTTATTATTATTAATTAAGACGCATGACATAGTTTAAAACACCCTGTTACGTGAGCAGTCCGAGCCTTGTGATACAAGTTGAGATTGCAGTTGCGATGTTGCCGCTCCATTTCCGCGGCGCCCTTGTAACACAAGGCTCGGACTGCACTCGTAACAGGGTGTTTTAAACTATGTCATGCGTCATAATAAATTTAAAAAAAAAACATAACTTAAAAAAAAAAATTACATGAATGATTAGTAGTCATTGGATACATGAAGTGGGCTGTCTTTGTAAGACGACTAAAATGCCACGGTGTATAACGATGTTAAAAAGAAAACGATCATAGAAAAATTGGCTTTACAAGATAACGAGTAACAGTCAACCAACTTACATTTGCAATTGAAGAATTGATCGTCACGTATATCGAAGTATGGGAAAACATATATTTCAACAACGATTTTAAGTTTGTGATTGGGAAAAATTAATTCTAACTACTACCCTTCATTATGCATAGTCCGACACCAGGGCTTGTTAACGTTACCAAATAACAAAATAATTAACGTTACGTAACGTTAAATTTCAATGAAATAACCCACTAACGTTACAAAAATTTTACGTTATTTGACAACATTACCAGTGATATAACGTTAATGAACATTAACAAAAATACGGTAACTAACGTTAATTTACCTACGTTGCCGTTCTGTGGGTAAGAATCAGGCAGATTCAGGCAACGTTTATTTTTATCGGCACGGCATCAGAGAGGCGCGAGTGCGGGCTCCCGCCGCGCCGCACGCCTCAGGCCCCACTACTTACATCTCACCCGTTTAAAATAACGATAAAATTAGTAGTCGCATAAATAACGTTAAATCTATTACCGTTATTTTAATAATAACGTTAACTCTGTCAATACAAGGTAACGTTATGAAAATTTACCGCTATTTAAAGCCCTGTCCGACACGCACTTGGTCGGTTTTTTCTACGTATTTGACACACTAATCGTGTTAAATAAAAGACAAAGCTCCACATATTATCTTTATGTTATGTGCCATAGACGTAGTCTATTGATACCGTAGTTTATAAGTCTATTATACCCTAACAAAAAGCTCCCACAGGGCTTATTATATGTTTTTATGCGACGGCTCATTGATCTCGCTCTCTCTCGCTTGGCAATAGATATCCTAACTGGCTTCTTTATCTAAATATATAAAAGATAAATTGACATTGTAAAGACAAAGTCAAAGTCAAATCATTTACTTCAAATAGGCAAATATAAAGCACTTTTGAACGTCAAAAATTACAAAAATAGTAAATTGATTCTAGTTGCCCCTTCCAAAAGGTAGTTATGTATGGAGAAGAAAGGGCAAGAAACTCCATACAACAATACAACACACAACAACAACAATACAACACTACAAGCAACACTCACAACAATAATACAGCAATTACATTTGTATTTGTACAACAATAGAGCAAAGGATATCGTAATAAAAGCTTTCGCGATCTTTGACCATTACAAAGTAAATATCAATAGACCTTAACATGGTTGTTAACATCAAATAATGCTAAGAAACTAGCCATTTTCTGAATCGTAACACAAAAGCAGAAAACGCAAAATTCACGTATCTTTCTCAGTCGTTCCCTTTGAAATACAGTCACTGCTTGTTAGTGTGCCTCTCGAAATATAACTCCTACACTTTCCTGCTCCCTTTGTACTGTTTAAATTTAAAGGCTCGAAACTTTTGCTACCTATTCAAACTTTGGCTATATGAAAGAAAAGTAAACAAATCTAGAACTTCCGCGTCGCAGGACCAAGTTGCAGAACGATTTGAATTGTTATTTATATATTATGTAGAAAATCTATCTACGGGGAGCGACGTGCCATATCGAAGCAAGGAATATTGTATTTGATATCAAGTGTATACTAGCTAGCCTTAGGTTCATTTTGTTCCAAGTCTTAGCTAGCCAGCACATCAAGTTACCACAAACTGTCAAATTTTCTCGTTCCATTTTGAACTTCATCGTTAACGTTTTAAAGTTTAAAATCGTTTCATTTGACACTTCCGTATAGCTTGATGTGCTGGCCACTGTATACACTGGAATCATCATCATCATTACAGCCGGAAGACATCCACTACTGGACATAAGGCCTCCCCCAATTGGAAGGGTTTGCCATAATCGCCACGCTTGGCAGGCGGGTTGGCGATCGAGTATGGTGTTAAAAATGCATAGAGAATGCTGCTGCCCATTCTCTAGAAAGTCCTTTAATCGCCTTTTACGACACCCACGGGAGGAAATGGGATGGTGCTATTCTTAACGTCCGGTGCCACACGGAACATACACTTATATATAGACGTACACATAGCATAGCTTAAATCAGTTAATCTTCCTAGTGCCTAGCCTTTTCCGAACTATTTTGGGGTCAGCTCCCAGTCTAACCGAGTGTAACTGAATACCAGTATCTTACATAGAGCAATAACTTATCTGACCTCCACATCCCAGAAACTGGGTAACACGGGCTTCTGACGACCCGTAACAACTGTCAAAGATCCACGAATAACAGCCGAAACCAACGGCTTATCGTGCTTCCGAGGCACAGAGGAGTCTCGGCATGTAAAGATGGTCACTCATAAATCTGATAAATCGACCCGAGTAGCTGTTATAACTTCGCCACGAGCCATAGATTAAATATTTAAGGGAAAAAAATATAGAAATTTAATACCAATTCCGTTCAGCCACAGAGTAGGTAATCTCGCATGGATGATTAATATCAAACGTGGGCAGGAAATTGATAAAATGCTATGCTATGTACGTTTGCCGCGGTTGACTTGACTTTTATCTCTTGGACAAGCGCCAGAGTTGGATTGGTACTCAACTTGTCGGGCAAGTTTAGTACCCTCGCAGTGCTATTGAAAAGTCCCACTAAAAGCATACTTTTGCGGCTTCTTATCGAATAGATTCAATAATAGATACCTACGATAGACGCCAAAACAAACTTTTAAACATGCAAAATGTGTAAAATCTAATTAGATATTCACTTGAATATTTACCCGCCAACCAAATATTTACAACCTACCTATTGATATTTGTTAGTGTGTTTTGCATTATTAAAATTTCTTGGTTTAAGATCTGCTAACATTGCAACACAAGAAAACCGATTACCAGCCCCACGAAAGGTCAACGTTCTCGTTCTCTCGATTATTTTCTGCCCTCGTAACTTGTCGCCCTTTTTCTTAAAAAAAAATCTAACACGAGAGCACCGTCAAGTTTTCGGCTTTATCAGGCAATCTAATAATAAAACCTTTATAAATTCGTCACGTCGTTCGGTGTAATCTAATTTTGTCTCCTAATAATATCTGAACTTTGGTAGCTTCGTCCACTTTTGGAATTTTTATATGTTTTTAGTGCAAGCGTCGCTAGGCAATGGTATCGGCATTGGCGGGAATCCAACATGGAAATGACAGCGACACGACCTGTTCCCATCGCATTTTATAAAACCGAATGTTTTGCTTTCACAAAATCTATATCTAAAAGCCCAATATTAATAGGATAAATCCAATTAATATTCTAGCTGACGTAGAGAGCTAGATTGACTTACAAACAACTACCTACAATCTCAGCACTTTATCAAAGTTTGTTCTAGGAAATTGGTTGTAACCAAGAACTCAACGAGCGAAGCTCGAGTAGCTGATACATCAACCGTTAACAACACTTACAATCTCCTCTATTTTGCTATAAGTTATTGACAAAGGGAGCAAAGACTTATTGAAATTAAAAATTTAATCGAGCAAGAATTGAGCGAAAATTGAGGTCATTTATTGATATAATAATAACAATGCTGTAACATGTAACAAATGAACAAAGTTTATTTATTTATTATCAGACTAAAAAAGTGCTACTGAATTGTGTAAAAGTGCAAATTGACACTATTCTTAATTATAATGTAATCTATCACGTAAAGCATTAATTTAAGAGTTAAATTGCTTATTAGTCTGTTAGGCTTGATTGTAATTACGAGTAATTATTAATAACTTTAGTTCTTATAAATAAGGGGGAAAAAAATAAATTTTTGATCTCATTTAATCTGTTCTTCATATAAAATTTACCTAGATTTTTTTTTTATGTAGACTAGGTACAGTTTATTTTGACTAATTATAATAAAAAGCCGAGGTTTTTGTCAACATTAATTAACACAATTATTTAATGAAGCCGAGACTGAAATAATTACCTACTAATTAATTAACCAGTTAATTTATTAATTACCTTTAAATGAAACCCAGAATTCGTATTTCAGTTATTAATTTATTTTTTATTAGATATAACAAAGCTAGTCATGCCAAATGTTCCAAAAAACAGACGTATTCATTAATTACGGGGGAAGCGCTAATGTAGCCCGCGAAATTTAAATTTTCTTCTGATTTTTGAAATTTCATTGTCTGGGTGATTGTTGATTAAAGATTCGCGATGTATTTACAGAATTATAAGCGTTAGAATCAGTAATAAAACTATTTAAGTTAGTATAATCGTAAAAGTCGAAATATAGTCAATATATATTATTATGTATAGAAATGTAATACTGAATAAATAAATAATGATAGCATTAGAACTTAGAGAGTTGTATTGAGTTTGAAGAACTTTGTTTCTCATAAGAACTTAAAAAAAAAAAACAGTTCGCTTATAATGAGATACTTAAGTCATTATAACTATGACAGTACAGTCAGTTACAGCAATTAGCTGATCCCCCTTTGCTCAAATGGTTGAGGTTTTTTTTACTAACAAATCGTATGATTTTCATATTTTTCTAGTTTTGGGTAGATTTCGTATAGGTATTAAAATAAAATTAAGAATTATAAAATTCTATCGATTGGTATTCTAAAAAAGTTCAACCATTTATGCAAGGGCGGGGGTCAGCTAATTGCAGTAACTGACTGTACTATTAACATTATTTACGTCTAGTGTAATTGGAGACATTATATTAGCACATTCTGTTTTATGTCATTTCAAATGTTGTGATATATTTATTGCCTTATTCTGCGTTTTAATGTGGTTATATATATTGTCACATTTTTTAAATGATATAATAATAATAGCTGATAAAAATGCTTGGCTGAATGCTGGTCCTGCTCCACAAAGTTAGCTAGTTGATTAACATTTGAAAATCATGTTGGAGCTGCTGAAGAGTGTAAGACTATCTTTGCATTGTATAAACTCAATCTCCTTTGTATTATATAAATGCATAGCACAGGTGTGAGTCCTATGTACTATAAAGCTACCTTTGACCGGGTAATATGTCTTTCATTGACTTGAATGTGCCCTGGCGGTTGAGAGTATGTCATGCTCACTTAAAGGTCTCGCTGATGGTGGCGTGTGTGTTGGATCATTTAGCTTCCTTCAAAATGGTTGAGCTGAATGGTGCTAATCCATGCGTCATGTTCGTGAACGGGCGCCGTCAGTTGGGACTGGTCATCTCTTAGCCGCCACGGGTTATTTTATTTTATTTTGTTTCTATTTGTTGTACCTACGCTTGACGCTTTTAACGTGTAAGTTTTTATTATTTGTATTTTTACATCGTTCTCACTTTTAGTTATAAATGCAACATTATAGATGTAACGAATACTTTTGTAACAATTTAATTTAAAAGAGTGTCCATGGAGTTTCTTGCCCGTTCTTCTCCATAGGTACCTACGCTTTGGAATGGGAATGTAGCTTAATTTTTCTTACTGACCGACTGCTTGACAATTCAAAAGTGCCTGTAAATGGTTTAATTGAAATAAATGATTTGAGTTTGAGTTTGAGTTTGAATTCTAAATAAATATTAAATATGGCCGCGAATCATATTTAGATCCACCTGCAATTTTCAAAAAATGTAAGAAAATTTGGATTACGCGGGCAACCCTGACGCTTTCCTCTTAATATGTAACAGTAAAATAACATGAAACAGACAAATTGTATTTTTTCTGTCTCACTCGTTTTTATGCAGAGGGATGTTTGAGGTCTCCACGATAGAACCGCTTTCATTCTTGTGCACAAAGTTTGATTGTCTACTGTCAAAGGGCGAAATAATCGCGGTGTGAATAATGAAAAGACAATTTGCGTTGACGATGCGAATCCTCGACGCAAGTTCAACGGACGGCAGCGGGATGCGTGCGAGGCAGACGGACTAGCGGCCTAGAACTTCCATCTAATGTTTGTTTCATTTAAATCTTGATTCTGAATCTAAACTAGGAAATACTTTTTTTTTTTTTGTGTTTTTATTATTGTCTTTGTTCCAGTAAAGTTGAAGATACTGCCTTCATTGAAAACAAAAGGAAAGACGCTTTTCCTTTTTATTTCCGTGAAAAATTTACTTGGCACAAAATAACTTACCTTCTCTAAAAAAAATAATGTTGATACAAATTCGTAGTGATATCATATTATTCACCAATCATAAGTTATGTATTTTATCTACACCCTTGCTATATATCCTCTATAAAAGTTTCTGAAACAGTTAGCTTATTGCCAACATTAAAACAACCGGTGTCATAGTAACCATAATATCATCCAAATGAGTGTTATAATGTTGTACTGAGTTTCATTATGCAACTCCTTTACGTTTTCGATCCCTTCCTTACTCATCAAACAGCCACATTTATGAATTTCAAAAAAAGAACATTGTCATGCACGCGGGTTTTACTACCACAGCGCCGTAATTAAAAGAACAAACTTATAGGTTATTCGAGTTCACGTCGCATCCCGCCATTTTTGTTCGATATTAGTATTCCAAAAATTGATAAGTTTGTTGTTTTACAAAAATGAGTGATACAAGCTTTGATAACACGCCACCAGATATTTGTAATGCAGTAAAAGGCATTTTTAACCAATTATTACCATAAAAGTCGAGAAAACAATATGAAAAGGCGTACCAACATTTCATGAATTGGAAAATATCAAAGAGTAGATAACATGGGTGTAGATAAAGTCTTGTATGCAACTGTACATACATAATTAGGTATTAAAACACTCATGTGATACTATTATCACACGAAGTGAAGCCGAGTGTGATAAACCCACATTCGTGTTTTAATACACCTTATTATACAACAGTTGCATAAATAACTATTAAATGATTTTGATTTAGAATACAATTCTAGTGGATGGGCGACCATCAGCAGGGTGTCGGCACGCAGGCGCGTTGAGGCTTCTGCGCCCCGCGCCCGGCAGCTCGACGACGCCACGGGCGCGGGCGGACGCCGCACGCTCAACCGGCCTACATACACACATGACTCGATTCCTTCTCGAATACAAATCGATACGTATCCGATTAATCAAGACGAATAACGTGCCAAACGAATCCTATGCTCAAAACTCAACAATTGACAGTTCGACCACATTAACGTACTGCAGCGCTAATTACAATGTAGAAATGTTATCTGTGTTTGGTGTTAGTGAATGAATGGTGTTTATTCGTGTAGTAAATTAATTGGTGACGATGTGTACATAACACAGGTGTTTCGTGTGAGAGTGACACAGTAGTTTTACAGGTATGTATTGTAGTTTTATTGACATTAACATATACAGGATATAATGTAAAACAACGGATTTGAATTGCTATAGGAAACGTCATTTTCCAACGTGTTTCATTGAGCAAAACAATTAAAGTAGCTTAAGAGAAGTCTTATTATATCTGAGGTTATAAACATTAGCTACCAATTAGTAATACCTCTATACTCCATTTACTATAGTATTAGACAAATAACGGCTAAATAACGACAGTTATTGTGTAATATTGTTGAAATTACTGCACTTTAGAGCTATTTTTTACATGTAAATGGTAAGACCTGTGTTCACCAACATTTAAATCAACTGCTTAGATATTTTATCAGTTGTTTACTCAAAAATTCTGTTTAAATGCCTAACCGGTGGTTTGAATGTTGGTGAACACATGCCTAAATAGATTACAGTGCTTTGTATTTATTGTGAAATAACGGAGTTTATTAAACGTTTACATCGAAATAACGAAAGGGTGAGAACAGTTATTTGTCTCATGTTATAATAAATGGAGTATACCTATCTTCTATTCTTGAGCCCGTTGCACAACAACAGAAGCTCTAAAAAAATAGAAGCATTTCTCTTTTATTTATAACAAAGCCGAGTATTTCAGTTTCCTTTCTTATATATTTTCACAAAAGGTAGAATCAAATCTTCTTAGTGGGTATAGTATAATATTGAATAAGTTGCTTATTTCTCGTCTGAAACTGACACATATATTATGATGTCAAATACATACGAGCACATTATTTAATGTACCCTATATAGCCTGAAACCTGATAAAGCCTGTCTGTTTTCATGTCATGATGTGACATGTCTGACGTCTAGCATTAACTAATCATACCGTAAGAAGAAATTGAAGACAAAATATACAAAACGTTCCTTTGTGTCTGAATTTTCTTTATGTAATAGGTACATTGTGTCATAAAACCTTTTCATTCATAATACCTTGTACGGAAGTACATAGATGCTACATTTACATACTTTATAGATTCTAATTTTATTCTGTTTTTATTTCACCCCAGTTTGTTTTATAGAGATTTTCCCTTGTGGCGTAATTGAAAATTAAATATTACCGCTTTCCTTGCAGTATAATTTCATTATGAGGTCAGTTTAATGTTGTGTAGGAGGATAAATTAGTGTCAGTAAAACCCATTTTCAGCATTATTATAATCATTAGCCATTCAGTCATAATTAGAGATCGGTTATGCGGATGCATATTTACCTAAAGTTAATTTTGCTATGAAATTTATTATAGAAGCGGCTCCTACACTACTATGCAAAAAAAATATTTATTGCTAATATAATTCCCGGGATTCTATAAAATCCGGGAATGCACAACTAATCGGATTCATGGTATGGAAACGACTTCTTAGACACGCACAACGGACCAAATGAGAGTCTAAGTGCGGAAAAGGGAGCCCCATCATCATCATCACGACTTCTTAGATAATACGTGGTATTATTTAACTTTACACTATAAGCTAACATTCGATAGTAAATTTATCAATTCCGAAATCTCCAAATTTTCACGATAGATACAACAGTGCATTTCTCAACACCAGGGCCTCAAGTCTGCTATTACAATATAGTGTCAGAATGGTCTCGCCATTGTGAGTATTTGACAGTGTTTGTATGGCAAATCTGTCAAAAACTCACAATGAAGAGACCATTCTGACACTATTGTAATAGCAGACTTGAGGCCCTGAACGTAAGTAAATATACTTACACTCAATTCTATAATCAGAAATCAAAATTCGTCGACCCTGGAATCGCGGGACTTTTTCGATACAAAACTACATTCCATAATAGCCAACACCTCAATTTTAAGTAAATATGCATCCGATTACCCGATCTGTAGTCATAATATACAGACATTATTTCCGTGTGGTGCCGGACGTAAAGAATAGCACCACCCTATTTCCTCCCGTAGGTGTCGTAAAAGGCGACTAAGGGACTTACCAGAGGAAAGGCAGCAGCGTTCTCTATGCATTTTTAACACAATACTACGATCGCCAACCCGCCTTCCAAGCGATTATGGCAAACCCCCTCAATTGGGAGAGGCTTATGTCCAGCAGTGGACGTCTTTTGGCTGAAATGATGATTATTTCTAGAAAAAAAGACCACCTCCTGTCTGTCCATGGTATAGGAAGTCACAACGTCGCACTTCATTTGCCCATCGTGGTGATGACAACAGACTGCTCACTGTGGCAGGTAAAAGCCATCTTCTTTCTACCCATCATCCGCCCAGCCTTTTCCCAACTATGTGGGGTCAGCTTCCAGTCTAACCGGATACAGCTGAATACCAGTATTTTACACGGAACGACTGCCTATGTGACCTCCACAACCCAACTATTGGGTAATAAGACTGGTTGTCAGACTTTCGGACTTCTGACAACCCGTAACGACTGTCAAAGATCCACGAATGACAGCCGGGACCAACAGCTTAATGTGCTTTTCGAGGCACGGAGGGGTCTCGGTATGTAGAGATGTTCACCCATCCACGGATCAACCGCGGTACGCGTAGCTTAACCCGATGGATCGACCCGTGCGGCTTTTATTACTGTGGCGGCATCTACAACGCTACATGCAAACTACGCATCAAAGACCTGACGTCACAAATCCTGAATCGCGCAATCAGAGTTTACCGCGCGACTAGCATATATACATACAACATCCCGAAATCAACCATCGGGCAGTTGCCCACCAGACACAACACCCGTCTGGTCGGAGGATTCTCCCTTTTCTATGGAGGATGAGTGAACTTTACACCCTGTTCCTCATACCTCTATATTACTAAGCTACAAGCCCCTCCACTTTCTTTCTATACCCGTTGGTATCAATAAAGGTTTCAGGGTAGTGGAAGCCTTATCGTTGTCGACTCCAAGGCAAGCATGGTGATTTTGGCGGTCGTTCGTTATAGCGGTCTTTAAGCCACTTCTTGGTCGTAAAAGGTTACATGATGGGAAGCAGTGCGAACTCCTTTTTCTAATAAAATAACCTGCGATGAGTAAACCATATTACAAGCATTGATATATTAAAAGGAGGAAGATATGTATGTTACGCGCTAACATCGTAATCAGTAAACCTGGGCTCGGCGCACGACTACATGCACCAAAACTCACACATCTGTGATCAGTGTGATCACAGTCGCAAACCTACCGATAACAAGAACAGAGATAGTAGACGGCGCTGTCGTGCGAACGAAATCGCGTTAGCTGCCGAATGTTGGCCTTATGTTTACAATTATGAATGACATTGCATGTGGTAGCACAAACATGGCGAAGCAAACATTAATATCATTATAATTTTCAACAAATTAGCATTTTTGGCTGTACTTACGAGTGGTAAGTAATCCCGTATGTCTTATTTTTCTTCCTTGTATTATTAAAACACTGTTTAGCTACACAAGAAGTCATTTTGATGCGTATTTATCACAAAACAACTTTAATTATGGAGTTGTTTGATCAACGATATCCCATGCGCGACTGAGTGCCAACTACGGGCCATCACTTAGTTTGACAGGACAAGACGCTGTTACTAAGTCCCGTATCTACCACTTTTAATACATCAATGATTCCAAGCTTGATTACAGCATTACAGCAATATGGCCGTTCATTAGAAGACACATTATCATTAGTGAACGTTTCAGGATTAATAAAACAAAGACAAGAAGATACAGGCTGATGGCGTTAAATTATTAGATAGTTAGTTTGCAAATCCTCGAGACGACTAAGAGCTCTTAGTCAAATGTTAATTCGCGTAACAAAAAGGATAATTCCTCCGTTGTTATAATATCGTAGTATCTCGTGCATGGCGTCTTACATGTCTCGTATAATAAGGTCTGAGGGTTAAAAGATTATGAGCACTAAGGGCTAAGGATGGGGATCTTCATGTAATTTGGTTGCTCCTACAAACATAGTAAAGTAACAGGCACGTAAGATTCTTAAGGCTCCTACAAACAGGCGCGACACGCGACGCAACACAAAGACACCGCGTGGCGCGCGACGATCGGTGCCTTTATGTCGCGTCGCGTGCCGCGCCTGTTTGTAGGAGCCTTTAACATCGTCAATAGGCGACGGTAACCACTTTTATTTTATATGCATATTCAGTAGGTCTGAGAATCAGCTACTATCTATTGTTTTTTAAGTTTTAGGTAGGTAGGTAGGTAGGGTAGTGTAGGGTAGAGTAGGGTAGGGTAGGGTAGGGTAGAGTAGGTAGGTAGGTAGGTAGGTAGATAGGTAGGTAGGTAGGTAGGTAGGTAGGTAGGGTAGGGTAGAGTAGTGGAGTTTATACTATAGCTTTTGACAGAACGAAGTCTGTCGGGTCAGCTAGTAAAAATATAATATCCAATTTGGCCAAAAGTCTACAACCAACTGCAAACAAAGGACTTCTTTTATTTAAAAACAAAAGTCAGTTGATTTATTTTTTAGGTATTTATATTGCAGGTATTCCAGCTTTACCCGCCAGTATTTACTTTTTATACTTCCAAAAAGTTTGTACAGCATTCTCATTTTTTATTGAACGCCCCTCGTACTTAGCTACAAGCCCCATATGTATATTTAAGTAGTAGTTTGTTTTAAGTATATTTGTAAATATTTTTTTTGTTTTGTGTTAGTACCTACCTTCGATGTTTGCCTCTATGTAAGGACCGCCTGAGGCAGTAAAAGCCTCCTCCAAATGTTCCCATTCATCCCGATAGTCTGGCTGTTCTTGCCCAAAATTTGCCAGATATTTCCGCAATTCCATTCTCCCACCTTCTGAAAGGTCTATCTCTCTTTCTTTTCTTAGTTCAGCAGTCTTAGCACGAGCACCGTTTTGTCGACGGAAGAGTAGACAAAAATGATGTTCAGTATAGACAGTACGGTGGCAGCAAAGTAGAAAGAATCAACTGCACCTTTTACGAAATTCACTTTTTACATAATTCAAATCAGAGTTCTTTGTTTTGTCATAGGATTTTTTTTTTTGTGATAGATTCACAATTTTTACTGATATTAAGTCACGTATATATATAAAGACAACAACATTTTTTTTTTCTCAGTGTCGAAGTACAGTATTTTGAAACAAAAACTTATTACAGTAATATTGGCCTTAACCATTTCCTTGGTATTCCCCTTTTAACTAAATGGTGTAATATAGAAGAAGATAGCTTTGTTATTTTATTAATAATCACAGTTTTGCGTTCAAAACGCTCTACTGTAAAATCATGATTTTGCAGATAAACGATTGCAATTCTTAAAATGGAAAATAGTGGCCACTAAGCTCCGATTTAAGGACTACAATAAAAAATAACAATGTAAAACTACTATTTGTAATAATGATAACGTATAGTCTTGTGGAGCACAACGTAACATGCTTATTTTCTGTATTTTCAGTCTAAAACAAAAGAAATCACCAGCCAAACGATGAGGGCGCCACTGCGCGCTCGATACCCTCTTAAATAACCAGAAGTGCTAAACCAGTTCAATCCTAAATCGAAACCGAGAGAGATATTGTAAACAAGAAACTACACAAAATGGTCCCAGCTGTATTGTGAATATCTGTGACAGTCGGCAAGCGAGCCGCCCGAAACCTGACAACAGTCTTACAGTATCAGTAGTTGGTACTAGGGCTTTCAGTTTCGCTGCATTTCTGAGTCCCGGGAAAAAAATTCGAGACTCAGTGCGGTCTCGAAATTCCCGGGAATAACTAGACTTTCGAGACTATTTCAAAAGTAGGTTTCATACCTAAAGGCTAGGGTTTGAGGCAGTCAAAAAAAGATATTTCAATCAAGTACTTTATTAGGTACACATACATTTACAAACTCATTATAAAAGCAAAAACGATTTATGAGAGTTTTTCATTTTTATAGTGGGTACGTAAGAAACAAAGGGCATTCAATGTAGTTTCAGACAGAGAGAACCTGAATTTATTACAAAAGTAACCGCGTTAGAAAAAGCTCTCTCTCTGCTTCTACGCTAGTGGGAGCGATAGATATTAAGTAATTTTAACAATGGTTTAGGTATTTCCCTAAACCACCCTTCCCTTGAACCATTGGACAAGTCTCAAAAGTCTCGTTATTCCCGAAACCGAAAGTATCAGTCTTAAAGTCTCGAAAATACTAAAAAATCGTCGAGACTCTCGAAATTTTCGAGACCGAGGTTCCCGGGATGAAAGCCCTAGTTGGTACAGCTCCTTACTGAGCGAAATGCGACGTTCAAATAGCTTGACTGCATACCTTTCAACCATAACATAACTAGCTGTTGGTCGCGACTTCGACTGCAATCTAAGATAAAAAAAAAAATATGTCTATTCAATTTTTTTTGTAAATGGCAAGCACAGCCGATGTCGACTATTCTTCCAATGTCTTATTGAGTTGGAAAAATCAGTGAGCACAAGAAGAAAAAAAAAATGTCAAAAAAATACAAGTAAGATTCTTCGATTGATATCTACAGTTGAACACAATGTAGATCTTTTTGGATTAGAACGGGACTGAAACAAACAAAAAATAGAAATTTGTACAAATAAATATTTAAGTGTCAGGTTGTAATGTCAAAATAACAACTTTTTTACTAAATGCTTAAGAAAGGGTTGACTGGTAGAAAATGCCTATGGCATTAAGTCCGCCTCTGTACATGTTTTGTGCTTAAAGTATTAAATAAATAAATAAATAAAGTATAAACGATACATAAAACAAAAAACAATTTAATTTTGTTTTGTCTGTCTGTCGGTCTGTCTGTCTGTTTGTTCCGGCTAATCTCCGAAACGGGTGGATTTATTTTGACGGGACTTTCCCTGGCAGATAGCTAATGTTATAAGAAGTAACTTTGTAATGTTATGTTCGACTAGTTGGTGCCAGCGGGACCGCCTGATTAAAAAAAATATTTGTATAGAAAAAGCTACGCGGGCGAAGTCAGTTTGTCGGACGTTGATCCCCAAACTAGGTCTACCTAAACCACTAGACTTGTGGTGGTATAAACAACGCCACATGCGAACTATGCATCAAAGACCTGACGTCACAAATCCTGCATCGCGCTATCAGAGTTTACCGCGCGACTAGCATATACATATACAACATCCCGACATCAACCGTCGGGCAGTTGCTCATCAGATACAACACCCGTCTGGTCGGAGGATCCTCCCTTTACTACAGAGTATGAGTGAACTTTACACCTTGTTCCTCATACCTCTGAAAACTCAAAACCGATCCCCAGCATACTTCGGAAGAACCTGGGAAGATAATCACGGATTACCAAACATTGTTGAATAACATTGTTAAAGTAACTTGGTCCGTTTGATGTCAATGTAACTTTTGTCTCTTGGATTACAATCAAAAGTTCTAAGGTGTCACTTGAGCCATCAACTAAACTAGGAACAATTGGTACCGTGTTTAAGGCGAGGTTCTTCGAGCGTGCATTTTTGTTCTAGAGATGCCAGCTGGGCGCGAGTAAATTGTGCCGTGAATTTAGTAAATTTTGGGTTGAAAATTATATGTTTTACGATATTAACAATGTTAAACCCGACAGACATTACATCATCATAGACGTTTATTTTGATGTATTTTTCAATACATAATGTGGTATAATATTGAAATAAAATAATTTTAATCTACAAAATAAGGATTATGTTTGGATTTTTTTTCTATCGAGAGAACTTTATCAAATTATGTAACGAGTACCCGACGTACCTACAGAAAGGTCTCAAAAGCAACATATAATTTTTTTAAGTGTTGAATCACTACCGTTTCTAAATAAAATGACATTAAAATTACATTTCCTAGAGGTTAACTTGAAGAACCTCGCCTTAAAACAAGCCATTGGTTTTTGTTACCAAAGTCGTAGTGGCTCGGATGTTTACCCCCCACATCTTTAGCAAAATGTTGTAGAGGATTTGAAAGTCGACAAACGATTTGACTTTTATTAAAATATTAGCCTACCAGATGTTGTCCTTTCCAAATTCCGGGAAACTTTTCCAATTTTTCATTCCCTAAAAGCCCAATTCGGGCGATTACGAACATTAAAAAAAAAAAACAATTTGGCCCACCCGTTGTCAAGTGATGCGCTTACCAACAAACAGCATTTCCTTATTGAGGGTTCCGTAACTCAAAAAGAATATGGGGGTCACTTTTGAGGGGCAAATTCGAAAATTTATTTAAAATTCATTTTTCATTTGATAACCTCACTGAAAATGAAGTCCAGAGAAGAATCGCCATAGCATGGACAAAATACTGGGGGATTGAAGGAAATAATGAAAAATAAATCAATACACATTAGTATAAAGAGAAAACTCTTTGAAATAGCAATCCTGCCGTGTCTGACCTACGGCTGTCAAAGTTGGTCGCTCAGGAAATGTGAGGAAGACAAGCTAGCAATATGTCAACGCAAAATGGAAAGAAGCATGTTGGGAATCCGACTATCAGACAAAATTAAAAACCAAGAAATTAGAAAAATCACTAAAGTGACAGATATTGTTGAAAGAGTGAGGGCACTAAAATGGAACTGGGCGAGTCATATATGTCCAATGGCTAATGATAGATGGACCAAAAAAATTACAGAATGGATCCCAAGAGAAGGAACAAGGTTTAGGGGGACGACAAAGAAAAAGATGGGCAGACCTATTTGTACAAAGACTAGGGCCGAACTGGATGACCAAAGCCAGGGACAGACACTACTGGAAAAAACTGGGGGAGGCCTACGCCAAGGAGGCGACTACTACTAATTCAATTAATTAATATTATTTATTATAAATATTATCAATACGGTATTACAACATAAAATTTTTGGAGACTCTTGATATCAGAAGGTTGAAGAAAATACTCGTTGATGTATAAATGTGAAAGAATATATTTTGGTAAAATAACGCGACTTATATACTATTTACAATAAGTGAACTTATCCAATAAAATCGTGTACATTAAATTAGTCCATGATTTACAAAAGATACGACAAATAAAAGTAGTGTATTTTTAACCAATCACACGATAGCGGACTGTTGTCGAATGGTTTCCGCATGGTGTCGCCTGTGTGTTCGTGAGCGGCGTCGGCGCGACGTCACGGCGTGCGCATATATTTTTTGTTTAGATTTCTTTTTATTCATAATAATCAAGTACTTGCTTCGCACTCACTAATTATATGAATTGGTTTTTAGCGTCTTCTTTAATTTTATTTATAGCGGTGTGTACCTGCAAAGATATCCATAGGTTAGGTTAGGTTAGAACTGTGACCAAATACGCGCGAGCCGAGCGAGCGCTACCTCTAAATTGGTCGCGAAATTTTTCTAAGTATTTTATTCATAGTGCCCCCAAGACGACACTCTGACCTGAATGAATATTATGGTAATTATGTTTAGGAATAAAGCCTTATGATAAAAAACAGTAGGAGTTTAAATATATTTACATTAATGATATTATTAATTACAATTTTCGGAAACATGAGTGTTATGAACATCGCCGGTAGCACTACAAATAGTATGAATGAAAACTTTAGTATGAAAATTTTTAGGAAGAGTGATCATTCGGATAACAAATCATTAGGAAGAACAATTTCGGGTAAAGAACTTTAGGTAAGCCAATATGGACCCCACGGACACGCTTCGTTTCGCTCGCTGCTATTAATTAGCCGACTAAATTAAATTACAACAATTGTCAGAATTTCTCTGCAACGATTTGCGCGCGCTTGTGCGATATCTACTTATTTATTTATAGAATATCATTGGTAAGTAAGCAAGAAAAGGTTCCAAAGATAACCTTTCTAAATGTACCCAAATTATTCCCCATCTTTACGCCCACCCACAGCCGTTCAAAAAAAGACGTAAAATCTGTACAAATAAATAAAGGATGATGCCACGAAATGTATAGAAGGGCCGGATTTAGAGCAAGGCAACAGGGGCTCTAGCCCTGAGCCTCCACAAACGGATTTTTTTTAGATAAGAAAATTACGTTCTTTGTTTCGTAAACTAACTTTTTAAATTGAAAAATATTGTTTCGTGTGTTCTAAATTTTATTTTTTCGGGGCCTCCACTTTTTGGTTGCCCCAGGGCCTTCACATCTTCAAATCCGGCCCTGTACCCGCTCCAGTAGCAATACATGATAATTATATCATTAGAAAGGTATTAAGATTTAGTATAAGATTCCAATGGCCTGCCTTGATTCCTTGTCTGATCGGCGTAATACAGGGTAGAAATTGAGACGAGGCAGCAAGGGAAGTTATCTAAACCGTTGTAGCTTCTACATAAAAACTTTCATAAGAGAACTAACTGAACCTACACTACCTAAACTACCCAACCTAACCTTAACTTATTGAATAACTAGCTTTTGCCCGCGGCTCCGTCCGCGTGGATGTCGGTTATCGCGTAAAAAAGTATCCTATGTCCGTCTATATTTCTGCCAAATTTCATGATGATCAGTTCAGTGGTTTAGACGTGAAAATGTAACATACAGACAGACAGACAGATAGACAGATAGACAGACAGAGTTACTTTCACATTTATAATATTAGTATGGATTACTAACTGCATTCAGTTTTTGGAAAAATTGTACAGTCAGCTAGAAAAACATTAATTCTTACATTTTATTTTTATGACTCTTTGGACGTACTGAGGTTAGAGTACTACATTCCTTTCGTTATTTTGATGTAAATGTTTAATAAACTCCGTTATTTCACGATAAATACAAAGCACTGTAATCTATTTACCATTTACATAAAAAAAATAACTCTAGAGTGCAGTAATTTCAACAATATTACATAATAACTGTCGTTATTTAGCCGTTATTTGTCTAATGCTATAGTAAATGGAGTACAGAAAAGTCACAAAAGAAAAAATCTTTTCCCCTTTTCGTAAGTACTGATCGATCATCTTATCCACGATCTTTTAAAGGCGTAATGTTGTGAATTATTATATAATTTAAAAAAAAAAACCTTTATGTGAATCGCTAAAACTGACATGTTTGGTACAATATCAGTATAACTCTGAACGGACAAGGATTTGGAAAAGGCGCCATAGTAAATTCTATTTAGTTTAAAAATAGCTGTCCAACGATGTGTTATTATTACTTAAACGGCTATTGGAGGAGGGTACCAAAATGAGCATCCTCCTTTGAAGTGTCTGATTGTAATCATAAACATTACGAAAAGGGTTAACTTTGAGATTTCTTTGTTTACAGCAAAGTTAATTTAATCGTGTTATTAAAACCTTTTAACAAAAAAAAAAAAGGTGTCCTTGGTTCTGTATTTGCGTTTTTTGCCACCGACTTCCAAAATTAAAGTTATTTTTCACTTTTTTGTTTTTTTTTTGGAAGTCGGTTGTTTTTTTTTTGTTAAAAAGTATTTATTTTTCACTTTTTAGTTATGATCAGTTTAAACAATTCCAATAAGCCCAAACACGGCTAGGATACATTGTTTCATTACGCAGTTCCGGTGCATACCTTCCGGCTTCATCTTCAGATCAGTTGGATGGTACCATTTTCATTGAAATTATTTATTTAAATTTGCTTCATAGTCGCTTAACTATCTTTATCGATATATCTTATCGCCACCCGTGACTTACTTATCGTTGAGGAGTTCTGGTGGCCATTTGTGATCTTCTTCATCAGTTCCACTTCATCAAATGATACTTTCTGAATGCAAATGCTTGAGTTGTTGATGAAAATATAAAAATCGCTATATGTTTGCCTATAAAATTTGAGGAGTTCCCTCAATTTCTCATGGATATGGGATCCATGAGGAATTGAGGGAACTCCTCAAATTTTCTCATCGGAACTGGATTTTGAAAAAAAAAAAATATGGGACCAATCCGGAAGTAAATCCTTTCAAATAAAAAAATAATTTTCCATATCGGCTTATAAACGACGGAGTCTCCTCCTTTTTGGAAAGTCGGTTAAAAAGCGATTGCATTTCTGTCAGATCCTTAAATAAGATGTATCTTTTTTTCATAATTTTCTAACACTGATTTAATGTTTCCCATGGATTCAAAAACTAATAAGCGCGGTCTCTGTCGGATCATACCGCCTTAACAGTAATTACAACGTTACCGTGCAAAGGTCATAGCTGTTTGCGAAGTTAGTAATAGGTGTAAGTGGAGTTACGTCTCGGAATGTAGCGAAATTGTTGTTGTAGCTAACTCCATACACGCTGCAGCTGAACGAACTGTTAACTACATCACAGGTATTTTAGCTCCACGTTATTTTAATTAGTCTTCGTGATGTGAATACAGAAAGGTAATTACTTCGTGTTATTGAAAATGTTAACATTCTAGTACAGGTACTAGAATGTAGTTTTAGTTACTTTACAGCAAGTTACTGAAACTACATGTGATGGACTAAAAGCTTAAGGGGGATGCGCTGTGGTAGCCCGCGAAATTAATTTTTTCTTGCATTTTATGCAATTTGCAGGTCCGTGTCAGGTTATATCTTGATCAAAATATGATACGTGACAATAAAACATATGTATTTACATAATGTTAACCTTTTAAATCATCAATAATAAAATTAATAAATAAAATAAAAAAGCCATTTATTGTACTACCCTCTGCACTTTTTTTACAAAATGTTTGTAGCATGCGTATTCGTAATTAACAGTAAGTACCTATAGCCTTACAATTTCTAACATGGAAAATTATATTTTTGATTCATCACATTTTAAATTAAATATATATTTACTAATTTTATGTTTATTAATTATAAGAGTCTCCAAAACTGTAGCCACAACAATCATCATAGCACACCACCACGTTTTTGACGTCGGGGTCACCACTTTGGAGACTCTTGATATCAGAAGGTTGAAGAAAATACTCGTTGATGTATAAATGTGAAAGAATATATTTTGGTAAAATAACGCGACTTATATACTATTTACAATAAGTGAACTTATCCAATAAAATCGTGTACATTAAATTAGTCCATGATTTACAAAAGATACGACAAATAAAAGTAGTGTATTTTTAACCAATCACACGATAGCGGACTGTTGTCGAATGGTTTCCGCATGGTGTCGCCTGATGGATAAAAGTGGCCACTAAGCTCCGATTTAAGGACTACAATAAAAAATAACAATGTAAAACTACTATTTGTAATAATGATAACGTATAGTCTTGTGGAGCTCAACGTAACATGCTTATTTTCTGTATTTTCATTCTAAAACAAAAGAAATCACCAGCCAAACGATGAGGGCGCCACTGTCCGCTCGATATCCTCTTAAATAACCAGAAGTGCTAAACCAGTTCAATCCTAAATCGAAACCGAGAGAGATATTGTAAACAAGAAACTACACAAAATGGTCCCAGCTGTATTGTGAATATCTGTGACAGTCGGCAAGCGAGCCGCCCGAAACCTGACAACAGTCTTACAGTATCAGTAGTTGGTACTAGGGCTTTCAGTTTCGCTGCATTTCTGAGTCCCGAGAAAAAAATTCGAGACTCAGTGCGGTCTCGAAATTCCCGGGAATAACTAGACTTTCGAGACTATTTCAAAAGTAGGTTTCATACCTAAAGGCTAAAAGATATTTCAATCAAGTACCAAAAACGATTTATGAGAGTTTTTCATTTTTATAGTGGGTACGTAAGAAACAAAGGGCATTCAATGTAGTTTCAGACAGAGAGAACCTGAATTTATTACAAAAGTAACCGCGTTAGAAAAAGGTCTCTCTGCTTCTACGCTAGTGGGAGCGATATATATAAAGAAAGAAAGAAAGAAAAAACGTTTATTTGCGGTAAACATGACGCAAAAAAAAAAACACAACACAAAAAAAAAATTGTTTGGGGTAAATATGCGTCACATCATCATCAATCAACAGTCATCAGTAATTTTAACAATGGTTTAGGTATTTCCCTAAACCACCCTTCCCTTGAACCATTGGACCAGTCTCAAAAGTCTCGTTATTCCCGAGGCCGAAAGTATCAGTCTCGAAGTCTCGAAAATACCAAAAAATCGTCGAGACTCGAAATTTTCGAGACCGAAACTCCCGGGATGAAAGCCATAGTTGGTACAACTCCTTACTGAGCGAAATGCGACGTTCAAATAGCTTGACTGCATGCAAAATAGGTAAGAATACGAATACAATTTTGTTACCTAATTGTAACAAAGATTACCTTTCAACCATAACATAACTAGCTGTTGGTCGCGACTTCGACTGCAATCTAGGATAAAAAAAATCTTATGTCTATTAATTTTTTTAATAAATGGCAAGCAAAGCCGATGTCGACTATTCTTCCAATGTCTTATTGAGTTGGAAAAATCAGTGAGCACAAGAAGAAAAAAAAATGTCAAAAAAATACAAGTAAGATTCTTCGATTGATACCTACAGTTGAACACAATGTAGATCTTTTTGGATTAGAACGGGACTGAAACAAACAAAAAATAGAAATTTGTACAAATAAATATTTAAGTGTCAGGTTGTAATGTCAAAATAACAACTTTTTTACTAAATGCTTAAGAAAGTATAAACGATACATAAAACAAAAAACAATTTAATTTTGTTTTGTCTGTCTGTCGGTCTGTCTGTCTGTTTGTTCCGGCTAATCTCCGAAACGGGTGGATCTATTTTGACGGGACTTTCCCTGGCAGATAGCTAATGTTATAAGAAGTAACTTTGTAATTTTATGTTCGACTAGTTGGTGCCAGCGGGACCGCCTGATTAAAAAAAAAAATTGTATAGAAAAAGCTACGCGTAGTCTACGTAAGTCAGTTTGTCGGACGTTGATCCCCAAACTAGATCTACCTAAACCACTAGACTTGTGGCGGTATCAACAACGCCACATGCGAACTACGCATCAAAGACCTGACGTCACAAATCCTGCATCGCGCTATCAGGGTTACCACGCGACTAGCATATATACAACATCCCGACATCAACCGTCGGGCAGTTGCTCATCAGATACAACACCCGTCTGGTCGGAGGATCCTCCCTTTACTACAGAGTATGAGTGAACTTTACACCCTGTTCCTCATACCTCTGAAAACTCAAAACCGATCCCCAGCATACTTCGGAAGAACCTGGGAAGATAATCACGGATTACCAAACATTGTTGAATAACATTGTTAAAGTAACTTGGTCCGTTTGATGTCAATGTAACTTTTGTCTCTTGGCTTACAATCAAAAGTTCTAAGGTCTCACTTGAGCCATCAACTAAACTAGGAACAATTGGTACCGTGTTTAAGGCGAGGTTCTTCGAGCGTGCATTTTTGTTCTAGAGATGGAAGCTGGGCGCGAGTAAATTGTGCCGTAAATTTAGTAAATTTTGGGTTGAAAATTATATGTTTTACGATATTAACAATGTTAAACCCGACAGACATTACATCATCATAGACGTTTATTTTGATGTATTTTTCAATACATAATGTGGTATAATATTGAAATAAAATAATTTTAATCTACAAAATAAGGATTATGTTTGGATTTTTTTTCTATCGAGAGAACTTTATCAAATTATGTAACGAGTACCCGACGTACCTACAGAAAGGTCTCAAAAGCAACATATAATTTTTTTACGTGTTGAATCACTACCGTTTCTAAATAAAATGACATTAAAATTACATTTCCTAGAGGTTAACTTGAAGAACCTCGCCTTAAAACAAGCCATTGGTTTTTGTTACCAAAGTCGTAGTGGCTCGGATGTTTACCCCCCACATCTTTAGCAAAATGTTGTAGAGGATTTGAAAGTCGACAAACGATTTGACTTTTATTAAAATATTAGCCTACCAGATGTTGTCCTTTCCAAATTCCGGGAAACTTTTCCAATTTTTCTTTCCCTAAAAGCCCAATTCGGGCTATTACGAACATTAAAAAAAAAAAACAATTTGGCCCACCCGTTGTCAAGTGATGCGCTTACCAACAAACAGAATTTCCTTTTTGAGGGTTCCGTAACTCAAAAGGAATATGGGGGTCACTTTTGAGGGGCAAATTCGAAAATTTATTTAAAATTCATTTTTCATTTGATAACCTCACTGAAAATGAAGTCCAGAGAAGAATCGCCATAGCATGGACAAAATACTGGGGATTGAAGGAAATAATTAAAAATAAATCAATACACATTAGTATAAATAGAAAACTCTTTGAAATTGCAATCCTGTTGTGTCTGACCTACGGCTGTCAAAGTTGGTCGCTCAGGAAATGTGAGGAAGACAAGCTAGCAATATGTCAACGCAAAATGGAAAGAAGCATGTTGGGAATCAGACTATCAGACAAAATTAAAAACCAAGAAATTAGAAAAATCACTAAAGTGACAGATATTGTTGAAAGAGTGAGGGCACTAAAATGGAACTGGGCGGGTCATATATGTCGAATGGCTAATGATAGATGGACCAATAAAATTACAGAATGTATCCCAAGAGAAGGAACAAGGTCTAGGGGACGACAAAGAAAAAGATGGACAGACCTATTTGTACAAAGACTAGGGCCGAACTGGATGACCAAAGCCAGGGACAGACACTACTGGAAAAAACTGGGGAAGGCCTACGCCAAGGAGGTGACAACTACTAATTCAATTAATTAATATTATTTATTATAAATATTATAAATACGGTATTACAACATAAAATTCAATCAAATTAATTTTCAAATTCAATGCACTATCATATAATTAATAAATATAAAATTAGTAAATATATATTTAATTTAAAATGTGATGAATCAAAAATATAATTTTGCATGTTAGAAATTGTAAGGCTATAGGTACTTACTGTTAATTACGAATACGCATGCTACAAACATTTTGTAAAAAAAGTGCAGAGGGTAGTACAATAAATGGCTTTTTTATTTTATTTATTTATTTTATTATTGATGATTTAAAAGGTTAAAATTATGTAAATACATATGTTTTATTGTCACGTATCATATTTTGATCAAGATATAACCTGACACGGACCTGCAAATTGCATAAAATGCAAGAAAAATTTAATTTCGCGGGCTACCACAGCGCATCCCCCTTAAGCTTTTAGTCCATCACATGTAGTTTCAGTAACTTGCTGTAAAGTAACTAAAACTACATTCTAGTACCTGTACTAGAATGTTAACATTTTCAATAACACGAAATAATTACCTTTCTGTATTCACATCACCAAGACTAATTAAAATAACGTGGAGCTAAAATACCTGTGATGTAGTTAACAGTTCGTTCAGCTGCAGCGTGTATGGAGTTAGCTACAACAACAATTTCGCTACATTCCGAGACGTAACTCCACTTACACCTATTACTAACTTCGCAAACAGCTATGACCTTTGCACGGTAACGTTGTAATTACTGTTAAGGCGGTATGATCCGACAGAGACCGCGCTTATTAGTTTTTGAATCCATGGGAAACATTAAATCAGTGTTAGAAAATTATGAAAAAAAGATACATCTTATTTAAGGATCTGACAGAAATGCAATCGCTTTTTAACCGACTTTCCAAAAAGGAGGAGACTCCGTCGTTTATAAGCCGATATGGAAAATTATTTTTTTATTTGAAAGGATTTACTTCCGGATTGGTCCCATATTTTTTTTTTTTCAAAATCCAGTTCCGATGAGAAAATTTGAGGAGTTCCCTCAATTCCTCATGGATCCCATATCCATGAGAAATTGAGGGAACTCCTCAAATTTTATAGGCAAACATATAGCGATTTTTATATTTTCATCAACAACTCAAGCATTTGCATTCAGAAAGTATCATTTGATGAAGTGGAACTGATGAAGAAGATCACAAATGGCCACCAGAACTCCTCAACGATAAGTAAGTCACGGGTGGCGATAAGATATATCGATAAAGATAGTTAAGCGACTATGAAGCAAATTTAAATAAATAATTTCAATGAAAATGGTACCATCCAACTGATCTGAAGATGAAGCCGGAAGGTATGCACCGGAACTGCGTAATGAAACAATGTATCCTAGCCGTGTTTGGGCTTATTGGAATTGTTTAAACTGATCATAACTAAAAAGTGAAAAATAAATACTTTTTAACAAAAAAAAACAACCGACTTCCAAAAAAAAAACAAAAAAGTGAAAAATAACTTTAATTTTGGAAGTCGGTGGCAAAAAACGCAAATACAGAACCAAGGACACCTTTTTTTTTTTTGTTAAAAGGTTTTAATAACACGATTAAATTAACTTTGCTGTAAACAAAGAAATCTCAAAGTTAACCCTTTTCGTAATGTTTATGATTACAATCAGACACTTCAAAGGAGGATGCTCATTTTGGTACCCTCCTCCAATAGCCGTTTAAGTAATAATAACACATCGTTGGACAGCTATTTTTAAACTAAATAGAATTTACTATGGCGCCTTTTCCAAATCCTTGTCCGTTCAGAATTATACTGATATTGTACCAAACATGTCAGTTTTAGCGATTCACATAAAGGTTTTTTTTTTTTTTTGGAATTATGTGATAATTCACAACATTACGCCTTTAAAAGATTGTGGATAAGATGATCGATCAGTACTTACGAAAAGGGGAAAAGATTTTTTCTTTTGTGACTTTTCTGTACTCCATTTACTATAGCATTAGACAAATAACGGATAAATAACGACAGTTATTGTGTAATATTGTTGAAATTACTGCTCACTCTAGAGTTATTTTTTTAATGTAAATGGTAAATAGATTACAGTGCTTTGTATTTATCGTGAAATAACGGAGTTTATCAAACATTTACATCAAAATAACGAAAGAGTGAGAACAGTTATTTGTCTAATGATATAATAAATGGAGTATAGTACACTAACCTCAGTACGTCCAAAGAGTCATAAAAATAAAATGTAAGAATTGACGTTTTTCTAGCTGACTGTACCATTTTTCCAAAAACTGAATGCAGTTAGTAATCCATACTAATATTATAAACTAGCTTTTGCCCGCGGCTTTGCCCGCGTGGATGTCGGTTATCGCATAAAAAAGTACCCTATGTACTACCCTCTCCATATCCCAGGCTATATCTCAAAATTCTAACTTAATATTAATTTTAATGTGACTCACTATGTGTTTATTACCGAGCTGGTAATGAGTTGAACTATCTAACTAATGTGCACACTAATAGGGTTGAAAATAAAACCACAATAGTGTACTGATCTAAGCTGGTATACTTAATTAAAATTGCGAGACCCCAACCAAATCGCGGTAACGAAACCATAGCGAGATCTATTTCGACGTCAACGCCATCTATCGAGCTTGACATCAAACTTTTAACATTTCACAATAATAACTATGGTTTTATGGTTTCTTCATGAACACTATGTGAATAGAAACCGAAACAAATGATTTAATATAGTAAAAGTACTTATGTTCTGAACGTGAATGAGTCTTTACCTAAAGATAACAAACACAAAATCAAAATACGAAATTTCACTCAAATTCTTAAAGCAATCAATTGTACCAAATACAACACGAAATAAAATTGCGACACAAATAATAATTTTAGAATAATTCACGTAAGTACTAACTTTTCTCAGGGTCACGTTCGCAATTGGACGAAATATTAGACATTTATTTTGTACTTGCAAACACGATCTGGATGTAGAATTCGATTAATCGACTAATAATTGACCGGTTGACATTTTAGCGGGAACACCACTAAACGAACGAAAAAAGAAAACAAAATACGTCTATACTCTGTGGTCGTGTGGCGGTGTGACGCGATGCTTAATGTAAACATTCATCAAGGTTTATACGTGCGTAAATTAATGGATTCAATGAGAAAACGGTTTAATCTTAGAAGAATCTTATACAGAATTACTGAGAAATAAGTGTAGATTTCGTATTGAGTGTTAGTTTATCGAAAAGTGATAAATATGTCAGTGAAAAAGTAACGAAAGTTTTGGAATGCACAAATTTTGATCATAAGGCCGCCGTGTTTAGTAATGTTTTTATGATAAATATTCTTGTATACTGTTTGAAATACACGTAAGTAGCTAGCTTATTTATCTACGAACATAATTTGGCTTATAGCTACTGATATTATAGCGTATTGTTATCGTAATCGTATTTCCAAGAGTAAAATTCGGCAAACAAATACCTACAAAAAGTCAATAAAATGGATATAGTATGTTATCCTTAAGAGATAGACATATGCCATCGCGGACTTTTTTGAAGACCTTTTTATGATACACAATTCCACCATACATTATTTTGTTATATCTCAAAGGGTTTAGACAGCGTTTTCGTTGAAAGCTCCCAGACGGCTTATTTTTTTCCGACACCTCCAACAAATATCGTTAATTCATACAAAAATGCATACAAAAACATAACAAATTATATACTAAAACCTTCCTAGAGAACCAAGCTATCCATTGGTGAAAACAGCATGAGAATCGGTGCAGCAGTATTTGAGTTTATCGCGAACAGACAGACAGACAGACAGACAGACAGACAGACAGACGCGGCGGAGGACTTTGTTTTATAATATGTAGTGATAGTGATAGTGATGTGAAAGTAACTCTGTCTGTCTATCTGTCTGTCTGTCTGTATGTTACATTTTCACGTCTAAACCGCTGAACTGATCGTCATGAAATTTGGCAGAAATATAGCCTGGGATATGGAGACGGACATAGGATACTTTTTTACGCGATAACCGACATCCACGCGGGCGGAGCCGCGGGCAAAAGCTAGTTATTCAATAAGTTAAGGTTAGGTTGGGTAGTTTAGGTAGTGTAGGTTCAGTTAGTTCTCCTATGAAAGTTATTATATAGAAGCTACAACGGTTTAGATAGCTTTTCTTGCTGCCTCGTCTCAATTTCTACCCTGTATTACTCCGATCGGACAAGGAATCAAGGCAGGCCATTGGAATCTTATACTAAATCTTAATACCTTTCTAATGATATAATTATCATGTATTGCTACTGGAGCGGGTACAGGGCCGGATTTGAAGATGTGAAGGCCCTGGGGCAACCAAAAAGTGGAGGCCCAGAAAAAATAAAATTTAGAACACACGAAAAAATATTTTTCAATTTAAAAAGTTACTTTACGAAACAAAGAACGTTTTTTTTTTTCTTATCTAAAAAAAATCCGTGTGTGGAGGCCCGGGGCTAGAGCCCCTGTTGCCTTGCTCTAAATCCGGCCCTTCTATACAATTCGTGGCATCATCCTTTATTTATTTGTACAGATTTTACGTCTTTTTTTGAACGGCTGTGGGTGGGCGTAAAGATGGGGAATAATTTGGGTACATTTAGAAAGGTTATCTTTAGAACCATTTTTGCTTACTTACCAATGATATTATATAAATAAATAAGTAGATATCGCACAAGCGCGCGCAAATTGTTGCAGAGAAATTCTGACAATTGTTGTAATTTAATTTAGTCGGCTAATAGCAGCGAGCGAAACGAAGCGTGTCCGGTGGGGTCCATATTGGCTCACCTAAAGTTCTTTACCCGAAATTGTTCTTCCTAATGATTTGTAATCCGAATGATCACTCTTCCTAAAATTTTTCATACTAAAGTTTTCATTCATACTATTTGTAGTGCTACCGGCGATGTTCATAACACTCATGTTTCCGAAAATTGTAATTAATAATATCATTAATGTAAATATATTTAAACTCCTACTGTTTTTTATCATAAGGCTTTATTCCTAAACATAATTACCATAATATTCATTCAGGTCAGAGTGTCGTCTTGGGGGCACTATGAATAAAATACTTAGAAAAATTTCGCGACCAATTTAGAGGTAGCGCTCGCTCGGCTCGCGCGTATTTGGTCACAGTTCTAACCTAACCTAACCTATGGATATCTTTGCAGGTACACACCGCTATAAATAAAATTAAAGAAGACACTAAAAACCAATTCATATAATTAGTGAGTGCGAAGCAAGCACTTGATTATTATGAATAAAAATAAATCTAAACAAAAAAGATATGAATTTGAATAATAGTGTAAAAGATGGTTATGTTGAGAAAATATAGGAAAACAAATAAAAGTATAAAAAATGTTTATTGCTACTGACATTATGAAGTTCAATGCTTCCGAATTATGAACATTAGAGACAGAGTAGTTAGGAATTGTGATTGTTCGGATGAAAAATGTTAGGAAGAACATTTTCGGATTTCCAATTATCGGAACTGAAAATTTTGGTGAACTTTGGCGCACCCGTGTCCGTAGCATAACAATAATTATTATTTTTATACCCTATCACATGTTTTTATACTTAACCGAAAGGTTGACTGGTAGAGAATGCTTTGTGGCATTAAGTCCGCCTATGTACCACTATTGTACATGAAGTTTAAATAAATAAATAATATATCTACAATGCCAAGTTGTGTGTTAAGAAAGTGTAAAAACTATGGTTCCAATATAATGATGGCAATAACAATTTTAATAAACAACGCAAATTTATCTGAACGCCACCGGTCAAACTCAGTATGAACGTACGCTACGTTCTCGTTCGCATCTTTCCTTTATAATATAATTGTTACCTACCTTATGTGACAACTTCGACCATAGACATTTTGTTTGTTTAGGTACTTTAGACGCAGATATATGCCAGTGACGTTGAGTAGTTAGCTTACGTCTTCTGCAGTGCTATTCTGCAACCATCTCACCGTGAAAACTTAGGTGAAGTGAGCGTGAAGTGAGCTGTCAATAGTGTCAATCCCTAGCATTAGGTAGAAAGACAGCTCACTTCGTAATCACTTCACCTAAGTTTTCACGGTGAGATTTTTACAGAATCGACCGGCTGTACTGAGCTCACGCAACGCGTCGTACGTCCAGCCAGTAATAGGACTCGCCCATCCAGGAGCGCTGTCCCAAATAAGACGCAATATTAATTTATTATACATAAAACAAATGGTATTTCCATAAAACACGTATACTAAAAGATCAATAATTAAATTATCTTTAAAAAGTTGAAGGTTTCTGAAAAATACGCTTGATAGATTTTGCGTGATTCTCAGTTTACACATAAACACATAATTAATTAATTTAGACATAATTTTATAAATTAATTTCACTATCCATACTTCCATACTAATATTATAAATGTGAAAGTAACTCTGTCTGTCTATCCATCTGTCTGTCTGTCTGTCTGTATGATACGTTTTCACGCCTAAACCGCTGAACAGATCGTTATGAAATTTGACAGAGTATAGCCTGGGATATGGAGAAGGATATAGGCAATTTTTTACGCGATAACAGACATCCACGCGGGCGGAGCCGCGGGCAAAAGCTAGTATAATATAAACATAATCTAAAATTTTCATATATTAATTTATTGAGATTATGCTCTTATTTGACATATATTTTTTCCAAATCGTTTAGATGTGATCTTCAGTATAAAATCATTAAAAGTCGGCTATCGTCACCTTAACAAAATGTGAACTAGCAATGAATACTATCATTTCAGCCCTTTTGTGAGGGGCTGATAGTGACCTAAATAATTGCTAATTGAAAACTGGGTAGCAGATTGTTGACATTTGCTTTAAAGTAAATACTTAGAACAAAAGCCAGTAATTACCACTTAAGTAAAGTGAATCTGTGATACAATCTAGCTATAATAAATAGTTTGTGGACTAACATATTTTAAGTCCAAAATTAATTTCAACTAGCTGCTGCCCGCGGCTTCGCCCGCGTGGCTTTTCTAAAATAAAAATAGCCTCAATTACTCCTTAAAACATCAGTGAAAGTCCCGTCAAAATCGATCCAGCCGTTTCGGAGATTAGCCGGAACGAACAGATAGACGGACAGACAAAAATTTAAGAAATTGTTTTTAAGTGAAAACTTCTTTAGGCGCGTTAAGCACTTTTTAGGTGAACAAAAATCATGGAACTCGCGTAATCGTCACTGAACGCTTGGTTTGTAAAGAAGTGTCAATGACCAATTTCAACTTTAATCCTTGCCCTAGTAGCATTTTCCGTTGGCATTTAGTTGGGCCACCTTCAGAGGTATGTGGCCCAACCAAACGCCAACAAAATGCTACTAGGGTGACCATAACGTCATAATCGTAGAACAGTGACGGATCTGAAAATGTTGAACTCTGACGCGCGTGCAATAACAGCAGTAAGTATAATTTTTGTCCAAATTGAGTCAAACATAGATTCGGAATCAGCGCAATGAGCCGATTCCGAATCAATGCTCAACTAAATTTGGACAAAAATTATACTTACTTAAGGTGTCTGCACACAGCGGGCGCGGCGCGGCGGGACCGGGCGTGGCGGGGCGCCGACGCGACGCTGAGCAGTTGTAATGTACTAGATATTACGGAGGACGCCACACAGAGCCGTCCGGCTCGACGCGACGTGACGCGACGCTCTGTGTGGCGTCCTCCGTAATATCTAGTACATTACAACTGCTCAGCGTCGCGTCGGCGCCCCGCCACGCCCGGTCCCGCCGCGCCGCGCCCGCTGTGTGCAGACACCTTTATACTTACTGCTGTTATTGCACGCGCGGCAGAGTTCAACATAAATTTCAGATCCGTCACTGTTCTACGATCATGACGATAAACACTTCTTTATATACCAAACATAATTCGAAATTAATAATCTAACAGCCCGACGATACAATTAACAAGTTACTTAATTTTCACTTCTATCGGCAGTGCCCAGATTGCCCCGTTTTTATTTTTTTTGCTATAAGTACCTACAGTACACACTTACATATGCATGTAGTAAAAGGCTGTTAGGTATATGTTGACCGACACAAACAGATACTTAAATTTTATTTATTTGTAAAAACTATTATGATTATCCTGCTCTTATAATAATTTACTTAGGGTCGAAGCACCTCTTTTATCAGTTGTGTGGTCGAAGCTGTACTTATCTCTTCTTCTACCATATACCATTTCGATCAGCCGTTATCACAATATTTATTCCCTTTCTGGCCACGTAATCTAGGCTTTCACACAATCCATCCAACGTTTTTTTGCTCTTTCCGTATCCTCAGCCATCCAACATGTTGACTCAAAACATTCCTCACGACATGTCCCTCATACCACCGCATGTTATTTTTAACGATGGAACCCAAATATAAACAAAAGAAAATCATTAGATTGTTTTCCTCTTCAAATTGAGAGATGAAACAATACACCGTTACAATATTATTAAACGGATAATTCCCCATATTTTTCTATATACATAGTTATTACAGCTTTTAGAATATATGTTATTGCTGACTCCTAAGTCACAGGATCACCTAGTTTAGGAGTCAGGGTTTACCTTATCCGTATGACCTTTAGTTAACCAAGTCATGTATCAAGTTGTGTATGCTTGATATATATAACTTCCTGAAATAAATGATTATTATTATTAAGAGCGTTGTCACCGGTCCACTAGCGCCACCCCCTTAAAAACATATTATCTCGTGACTGAGAAGAAATTAGGAAAAACGGCTCAATTAACTATATCGGTAAGTGTGTCTAGAATTTTCTAATACCTTTTATAAAGTTTCGTATTGAGTCACGAAGCAACAAAATACGATATAGTGGGATGTGGCCGCTTTTCTTTAGATCGAATTTTGTTGCTTCGTGTCTCGATCTGCGTGTGATCACCAATATCACAATCTCAATAAACCAATGCTTTCTGATCGATTTCCATCCATCCATGATCTTCCTTTTTTGCGGGGGGACCGCCTCCTCAGTACTCGGGGTTACGTCTAGGTGACAGCTGTCAAATTCGATCTAAAATTAACTCTGCAAGTGTATCGCCACAAAATCTCATGACGACGAACAAATCACACATTGTTCGGTTGACATTTCCCGCGTGTCGTACGTTAAGGAAAATCGATCGTTATTGTTCCGGTAACCAATAAAGTAGCGTATAGGTACACACTTTAGGGATTTCGTCAGAAACACGTGTAACATTTAATACTAAGTCTATACCGGCTGAATACTTTTACCGTCTTGAAAAAAATTGTGTATAATAGGTGAACGGAGTAGAAGCCCACCATGGCATGGATATTTTATTTTCTTTAAATTTTCAATAACACAGAAAGACATAAGTTTTTAAACTGTCATGGTCACTAACATTACTATTAACACTTGAAACGGGATATTTACCATGTTTACTTTTTGTTTCGAGTTCCCGATATTTCGGCGCTGTTGCAAGCACCATGATCACGGATAAACTGAAGTCATTGCGGGTGGGTGTTTATGAGCAGACAAAACGGTCTACCCTCTTTCTTGTTCGTTTTTAGTTTATCCGTGATCATGGTGCTTGAAACAGCGCCGAAATATAGGGAACTCGAAACAAAAAGTACAAATGGTAAATATCCCGTTTTAAGTGTTAATAGTTACATAGAAAGACATATAAAATCAACTTTTCATACTAGAATAATAAAAAAAAACGATTAGAAAGTATCCAAATTCAAATCATATGCACTTTACTAAATGCGCCGAATTTATATTAGGAACTTTTATAATCTCAATAGCATGAAGCATAATATTCGTGTACTCGTGTATGGCTTCTATATCAGTAGTGCTATTCTGTCAAAATCTCACGGTGAAAACTTAGGTGAAGTGAGTTTGAAGTGAGCTGTAATTCCACCTGATGCTTGGGATTGACACTATTGATAGCTCACTCCACGCTCACATCACCTACGGTTTCACGGTGAGACGGTTGCAGAATAGCACTGCAGTTAGGTACACAATACACCATATTATTTTACAGACGGTAAAAAGTCTTTCTGTGTTGGATAATAGTAGGCACATACAATAAGCAAGGTTTTTGAGATGGAGGAAGAAGCAAACAAAGCAAAATGTGAGGAAACTATCGTTTAAAGCGATGACAAAGTGGTGAGGATGATCTTTGTTACCAATTCTGTTGTGTTTCCTACTTGCAGTGAAAATGACTTCACGATTATAAAATCATTTTTTTTTTTTTTTGTTTTGATATCTTATTATTTTTGGTTACAATTTATACAGTTTTTAAATTTTTATTTTATAATATTTTGACATTTTATTTTACAGTTCTGACATTTTTACAATTTTAATTATTATTTTTAATGAACAGAGAATTGAAATTTTATTAATCACAGTTTAATTTTGGGTTTTTATTTGTTTTAAATAGTATAATTATAATTTATAATTTTAATTTTAATGTATGTGTGTGTCTATGGACTGTGAATGTCTGAATTAAATAAATTATTATTATTATTATTATGAACGATCCATGTGCTCCCGATTATCTAAAGAATTATTTCAAAGTGTTCGACAGTTCTCATAGTCGTAACCTACGAGCTTCCAAAAATCTACTTCTTCAAATTCCTTCACACCGTACCGGTTTTATGTCAAATTCTTACCCTATCTCAACTATAAAGCTCTGGAACGCGCTACCTTTTGGCATTAAAAAAGGTGAAAGCAAATTCACTTTTAAAAGAAAAGTTCGTAACCACTTTAAAAGTCAGACTCAATAACTCGCAATTACTAGTCTAGTCATAGTAATTATTATTAGGTGGTATTTGTTAAAATATCTATTAGTTTATTTTATTATATTTTATTTGTATATGTGTATTAGTATCAATAAAAGTATATAAAATCAAGAAGTTAGTATTTTAGACATTATTTTTGTACCCTATCACTATGTTTTTCTATTTAACCCAAAGGTTGACTGGTAGAGAATGGCTTGTGGCATTAAGTCCGCCTATGTATCACTATTGTACATGAAGTTTAAATAAATAAATAAATAAAATGCAGAAAATACACTTGAACAAAAATATCTTTTGATTGTATGTATCAAGATAAATTCCACAGCGTAATGCAGATATATGTGCAAATTAAACGATGCCAAAGGAGTATTATATATATATATTATGATTAGGAGTATTATTATTATATATATTATGATCGTAGCAGGTGGCGTTCTGTAGTTTCTGCCTACTCCCATGGGAAGAAGGCGTGAGTTTTATCATGAGTGTATGTATGTGTACACTAAAATATACTAGATATGATAGACATTGATAAAAGGGATGATTCTAATTTTTTTAAAATCGGCCAAGTGTGTGTCGGACCACGCACAATGAAGGGTTCCGTAGTTGGGATGAATTTATCCCAAGAACAAACTTAACATTGTAGTTGAGAAACATGCTCTCATAAACAGATTGTATGGGGGAACATGTTTTTCAACTGCAAATTTAAGTCGGTCGACTATTACTCGTAAACCTGAAAAGCCTACTTAGCTGTGATAGTTTTCCTTTTAACTTCGTTATATATACTACTATCGTGAATTTTTTCACCTATGCTAAACTAACCGTTTAGCTGGCACTTGACTCTAACAAAAATTAGCATTTTGAAGTCTAATATTTCAGAAAGGGATCCCTTAATCGCTAAATTGTTTTCACAAACATGCAATATTTTAGAAAGACCCATCCTACAATACCTAACACATTAAGGTAGGAAAAAAAAACCACTTTACATGTACAGGAGGTACTCTAAATAACTATTTTTTTCATGATTTTATTTTACCACGTATATCCATGCTAAGAGTCTCTGAGCTAAGCTGGGGAAGGACAGACGGATAGACGGACAGACAGACGGACGGACGGACATGGCGAAACTACAAGGGTTCCTTGTTGACTACGGAACCCTAAAAAGCGTCGATGCACCACAATTACTCCGCAAAAAAGGAAAACAATCAATGTTTTATATCGTCAACTTGAATAAAACATGATTGGTCATTCTGCAATCCATCTCTACATCTCCTAGTTCGTAATAATGACGTAATTCTTCTTTGTTTCAGGATGAGAGGTGCTAACGCAATATTCCTCATTTTATTCTTCGGCCATCTGTCTGCCCTGCCCGACACCATCCGAATAGGTAAGGATTACATTACTGAGTTAATTATAATAATGAATTAATTATAACGAAATCAGAATTTTGTGTTGATTTATGTGCAATCGTGGGTGTTATTTCAAAAATCTATATTAAAGCAATGATCTGAATATAATTGGATCTTCGAAATAGAGCCTTGGAGCGACAAAATATTCATTTAGTAACTTCAATTTTGTGCTTAATTTATTGTGTAGTTTTGTTCAAATACTGAATTGATGTAAATGGAAAACATACGTCTTTTTTACCCAGTTATTCAATAATAAACCTGCGTACGTTTTAACTACCAATACTTACGTAACTGAATCATACAAAATGTATAGGTAGGTATGTCAAAAGTTAAAGATAATATTGTATTTGTGAACAAGTACGAAGTTACTGTTGTTCTAGCCTTCTGAGCATGAAAGGAAAACACGGCTCATCTAACTGTTTAACATCCCGCCAATATTATTGAAGTTAACGTAAGCGTTAATTCAGTGATGAAGTTTTCAATCTAACTAAAGGAAAATTCGTACAAGCAACTAGACTGTAATATTTATTCATATAAGATCCAAAATTCAAATACCTTAATATTGAATGTCGCGATTCTGTAGAAACTGCTTGTTTACGGCTTTTAAGAGGCCATAAAAAGTCCATCCCCTTATTTGCCTTTGTTTAAATAAACTAATAAATAGGCTAAGCAAGAGATTGGAAACTACGATAGCAGTTTCTCTCTGCGTGCTTATTATAGCCCCTTAGGTAAAATGTCTTGTCCAAAAATCAAACAAAGCTGCGAGACCATTCAAAATAAAATAATAATATATTTTTTCTCAAACATGTGTGGAAATATTATCATCATTTTCGAAAAAAGAACACGCGAAGTATCGAATTTACGGACAAAGAAAATCAAATCCATTACAGGAGCGTTTTTTGAATTTGGAACATTACAACGCTCCAGCAATGTTGTATGAAACATGTTAATAAATACTCTTTGATTGGACTCTTATCATTCTTGGCATACCAAAGTACGTCTCTTTGCTTAGCACAAATTGCGTTCACGTGGCTGTATAGCCATAAATGAGTTTGCCTTTCGGCACAGATGACAAATAGAAAATTAGCGGCAAAGTCGAAAATTCGTCTTGATTTGTTATTTACATACTTATTAAATATAAAAATAATTAAAATGAATTCCAACGGTTCATAGAGTGAAATGGAGATTGATTGTACTCCACCAGATTTATGATCAGAAGCTAAATTGGCAATGGAAAACCTGCTTCCAGCGAAGTCATAAGAAAAATACATGAAAGTATGTTTTATTGCATTCTTTTGAGAAAAGCACTATATACAGGGTGTTTGGCAGAACGTTGAACATACGAAAATGGTGGATAGGTGGGGTCATCTGCTACTTACTCAGCCCTAATTTATTTGGCCCTGGCCCCCTGAATATAAAAAAAAATTTTGTTTGCTTTCTTTTAGTTTCACCACTTTCTTAACTTTAAAGTGTATTTTTTTATTAAAAATGGGTAAAACAGGCAATATTTTAGTTTATTTTTTTATCTTTAATATTGGCAGATTCTTATAAAATTATTGCTTTATTCAGATGTTAGCTAGAAAAAAAGTTATGACTCCTCAAACTTACAGAAAGATGTAATAAATAAAAATATTGCCTGTTTTACCCATTTTTAATACAAATTACACTTTAAAGTTAAGAAAGTGGTGAAACTAGCAGAAAGCAAAAAATTTTTTTTTTTAATATCCAGGGGGCCAGGGCCAAATAAATTAGGGCTGAGTAAGTAGCAGATGACCCCACCTATCCACCATTTTCGTATGTTCAACGTTCTGCCAAACACCCTGTATGTCTCGGCGGAAATGGAAATTGCCTGTCTCGTATTAGTGAAGTCCTCGCCTTCGGCTCGGCCTTCATACTAATACTTGAAGTGCAATTGCCTATTTCCCTGCCCTTGCCTTTGTTGGTATGAAACCCTTCGTGCGCGAGTCCGACTCGCACTTGGCCGGTTTTTTATTGTTGTATTGTGCCTGTACCTGTGCGTGTCCCAATTTTTCTTTTTATGTTTTTTATTACTTTCACACATGGAATTTGCTCCATCGTTCCACCGTGTCTTAAAATCAAGGTAGCTGTCCATTAGAAGACCAGTATAACTTTTCACACCCATTCAACAGGCTGTCATACCGTGATTTGGCTTACCCCAAAAGCAAATAACTATCAGATGAATAGTTGTCGTCTCTTTGATTTAAACAGTCAAAATGTTCGAATTTCGCATTTGTGAACAACATTTAGAGGACTACTTCGATAACATTGATTAATGTTCGATACGGCACAGAATTGTATCGAATGGTTGTGAATAACTATGCAGTATTCATCTAGAGACATTCATATATTATAATGATGACAAGTACCATCGTTTTTCCTCACAGGTGGTCTCTTCCACCCGGAGGATGAGAAACAAGAGGTAGCGTTTCGATACGCAGTGGAGCGAGTGAACGCGGACAGGGCAGTGCTGCCGAGAGCCAAATTACTGGCGCAAGTGGAAACCATCTCGCCGCAAGACAGCTTCCATGCGTCTAAACGAGGTTTGTTTCTTAGATAAATAAATTTGATTGGAAGCCGATGAGATAGCGGGACCAGCTGGGGCCCAAATCTGCTATTTTTTATAAATTCGTCAGTCCAACACGATTCAATTGTCATTTTGCTAAAAGTTCGTAATCTGCTAAATTCATTATGGTCGATCATTGGTCGGTCAATGGTCTCGTAATAGAATTATGTATATTAAGTTAGTAGAAATGATTTAAGAAAAACTACTACTAAATTTGAACATTTATTCATGAAAGATTTCATTTATATATTTTTACATATTATTTATTAGTACTATAAGCAATCTGAAGTAGTAGGAAGTTGGAAGTTTCATTTGTCATTATGTACGAGATTACCAATATATGCCATTTCTTTCAATGTAGTGTCAGTGGCTGACCATTAGAAAGTCATAATGACGCCATTATATTAGTAGATTACCAAACTTGTCAAAATCAACATTTATGAAATCAATGATAGTCCATTCTGACACTATTGTAATAGCAGACTTGAGGCCCTGGACTCATTCATAAAGACTGGGCATTGGTAGCTTTAAATAGAAAAAAGTGGAAAGAGAGTAAGTAGGTATTTTTCCAGTAGTAGGGCGATACAGAAATAACAATAAAAGGCTGGCGGCCAGGCTCAAAATAGCCTCGAAAAGGTTAAAGGTGTAAATGAAAAGCGCAAAAAACCCAAGCCTTAGGCAAAAAATGTCCAGACGACACCTGCTACACGTGGAATTATTTTCGCTCATAATCATGTCAAGAGAGGTACGCCAGAGGATTTTTTTTGTTTTACTATTGGTTTGCTCTTGACTCTAGTCTAGGTCTGGGTGACAGAGACAAAGTCTACGATGGAGTGAGCTTACCCAGAAGAAGCCTGTTCACTCTCACTTTGAATATATTAGGGTTGTATTCGTTCGGAAACACAGACGCAGGCAGAGAGTTCCACTCCTCTGCTGTGCGCATTATAAAAGACGTTTGAAAACGCTTAGTGCGAGTTGGTGGAATATCAACTAGTCTCCTATTTACCAAGTAAATAGGAGACTAAAACGACTTATATCATTCTAGGAATAAAGTTCTACTGATCTTAACATAAGTAATTATTTAATCAAGACTGTAATAATAGGTTGGGGAAAAGTTTCTTCGCATTTTTTAAGAAAATTCAAAACATTTTTTAATATAGTTTCTTTCATTTAACTATAGCATATAGGTACCATTTAATTCGATAACTTTTTGCCATCTTGTAGGTAGGGACATGATCCCATTGCTATAGAAATTTTGGGACTTCTGATCAAAATACCGCGACAAGTGGTTTTGGCAGTCCTCTCGTGATGTTAACCTGACACTGCCTAAAGAATTCTGAAGAGACCGAAACAGGTGGAAATCTGAAGGTGCAAGGTCAGGACTATACGGCGGATGCATTAACACCTCCCAGCCAAACTCTCTTAATTTTTGCTGAGTGGCTAAAGATGTGTGAGGTCTAGCGTTATCATGATGAAAAACCACACCCCTTCTGTTGATTAATTCCGGCCGCTTTCTCTCAACTTCTTGCTTTAATCTCATCAGTTGTTCGCAGTAGAGTTCAGAATCGATGGTCCTGCCTGGTGGTAACAGCTCATAATGAATAATGCCCTTCCAAACCCACCATACACACAGCATCACATTGTTGCGAGTTAACCCGGGTTTTGCCACAGTCTGTGAAGCCTGACCGGCCTTTGACCACGACCTTTTTCGCACGTTCTTGTCGTACGTGATCCACTTTTCATCACCAGTTATCAGCTTCTTCAAAAATGGTTCGGTTTCATTACGTCGTAATAAAGAATCACAAATTAGTACACGGTTCATTAGGTTTCTTTCAGTGAGCTCGTGAGGTACCCAAATATCGAGCTTTAATGTGCCAAAACTATTTTGTGGTCAATTCCCAGTTCTTCAGCTACGTCGTAACTACTGATATGCCGATCTTGCTCCACTTTTTCAAAAATGGCATCCATTTTATTCGTAATAGGGCGACCAGAGCGACGTGCATCTTTGACATCAAAATTTCCGGATTGAAAACGCTTAAACCAAATTTGTGCTACTCTCACAGACACTGCACTAGGTCCATAAACATCGCAAATTTGATTCGCGGCTTGCGTTGCATTTTTGCCTTTTTTGTAGTAAAATTTTAAAATGTATCAAATTTCTTCATTCTAATGAAGAAATTTGATACATTTTAAAATTAGTACACGGTTCATTAGGTTTCTTTCAGTGAGCTCGTGAGGTACCCAAATATCGAGCTTTAATGTGCCGAAACTATTTTGTGGTCAATTCCCAGTTCGTCAGCTACGTCGTAACTACTGATATGCCGATCTTGCTCCACTTTTTCAAAAATGGCATCCATTTTATTCGTAATAGGGCGACCAGAGCGACGTGCATCTTTGACATCAAAATTTCCGGATTGAAAACGCTTAAACCAAATTTGTGCTACTCTCACAGACACTGCACTAGGTCCATAAACATCGCAAATTTGATTCGCGGCTTGCGTTGCATTTTTGCCTTTTTTGTAGTAAAATTTTAAAATGTATCAAATTTCTTCATTAGATTCACTCATCTTGACAGTACGAAAAACAAACGAAATCACACATTTTCCTAATTTGAATTTGGAATTATGTTCTTTAAAATTTAAACTTTCAATGATACCAAAACCAGCCAGATACAAATAGTATAGCCAAAGAGATTTTATTACAAGTTCATACATACTATAATGCGAAAAGACTTTTTCCCCAACCTAGCATTCAATTTATTTGATCCCATTTGACTAAAATCTGCACAATAACATCTACTTGACTCCAAAGTTCAAACTTATACCCCTAAGTTTCCCCACCAATCTTAGGAGGCAGTTGTTAGGAAAGGCAAATTTCAAAGTAGGGTACCGCTAACGCGAAGACGTTATCGCCCCGTCACCGTCGGCGTCACTTCAAAGCTATAATCTTTCCTCCATAATATATCACCCGACGTTTCTTTATGTCGCTCTCACCCTTTATTTAATGAAGATAGATGGATGTTCGTCTGTATAGCACTTGACTGACGAGGAAAGAAACTGACCATACACTGTTGTGACTTGTAGTAATGGCTTGACGTGTGTTATTGTCTGTTTGATTATTACATTCTGATTTCAAGGATTCTGGAGCAATTACAGAAACAATCACTTATACGACACCCCATTTTTTGCCGTGGGTGTGCAGCGTTCTCGATGCATTTTTAACACTATACTGCGATCGCGAACCCACCTGCCAAGCGTGGCGATTATGGCAACCCTAATTGGGGGAGGCTTATGTCCAGCAGTGGACGTCTTTCAGCTGAAATGATGATGATGGTGACAGAAACAATTAACATATCGGAAAACATACATTACGCACACTTACAGGTGTCTAACTGCCGATAAAAACCTTCACCCAAGGATTTTCAATCAAAATAAAAAGTTAAATAAATAATGATAGACGAATCCAACAATAGACTACTCAATTTTATTGACAGACTCCTAAGTACCGCAATGAAACAAATCTAGATAAAATATCAGTCTTTCATTTCCACTGACACAACAAAATAATTCGAAAATAAGTTGTCTATTCTCTGGTATTATTGCTAAAACATTTGCTATTGCAATCCCGTCTTGATAAAAAAGGCTGAGACACGTCAAACCATTCGTAATCAATCTTACAGGAAAATCACAAAAAATATAGGTACCTTTTATTCGGTACAAAGCTGGGTGAGAACTAATGTCCTCGTTATATGAAGGTTCGTAGTTGTGCCCGTTTTATGTAACCGTGCGGGTGGTGGGGTCCGGTCGTCTGATCCCGCACGGATACAATCAGTTCGGAGCGGGATGTGTGACGTAATAGTTTTCCCCCTGCGATCACGTACAACACAGTTCCGTGACAACGTGACCATGCCGTACGTGATACTTCTTTTACTCGTGTATTTTTTTAAGATGTTATATTGTTAATTCGTGGTTCGTTTATACTGTTGTATACTCATAATGGAAAGGAGAGTAAATGCGGGAAATAAAGTGAATGGTGCTATACATGCGATTGTGACCAACCAGTTGATGCCCAGAAAGGCGTGAGTGGCTGTTCACAATGGTGTGCTCTTGCCTACGCTTATGTATGGAAGTGAATGTTGGGTGTGGCAAAAGAAGCATGAGAGTAGAATAAATGCTGTAGAAATGAGTTTATTGCGAACCATGTGTGGCGTGACTGAAATGATGTGATAAGGCAACAGTGTGGTTTAAAAGAAGATATAGTGACAAAAATTGATAAGAGTATGCATAGATGGTTTGGTTATTGGTTGAGAGGATGAATAACAAAAAGTATTTACAAGGCAGATGTGAGTGGAAACGCCGGGAGGGGACGCCCTTGGAGGACATATAGTGACCTAATTGGTGATGTTCTTCAGAAAGGTCAGGTGCGTAGCACTCGCAAACGGTGTGCGTGTATGACCAGATGTATGAATGTAAACGTAGCAAAATGAGTATGTAAGGAGCGTAGCAGGTGGCGTTCTATAGTTTCTGCCTACCCCCATGGGAAAAGGCGTGGGTGGGTTATGTATGAATACTTATAACATACTTTGTACCTACCAAGGTAGTTATTTATTAAAGCAAGACCTTTGTTTAGATTTTAGTGCGTATTGTAGTATTGTATTATATTATTAATAATAATATAATATAGTAATTAATTATTTTATTGTATTATTATCGTATTGTAGTCACAATTACGAATTGTGATTTCTTCAAAAGACCATTTCAGACTCCCAATCTACATGGTCTTCACATGATTTGACCAAGATTATGTCTGGACTTTAAAAGAGACTGTGATCTCTGAGTTTGTTTCGGTCTTTCTTCTCAGAGTAGTCAGATACGAAATGCCGACCTCATCTAGTTTTAAAATATGATTGATGTGTAAAAGTGTTTCTAAAAACCTACTTACAGAAATAAAATCATTTATCATTTAATTATTGTAGTATATGTATTATTTACTTATTTGGTATTTGTAAACGTATTTTAATAGATGTTATTATAAAGTCATATCCTCTAAAAATTGCAACTTGAAGCAGTATGTTAAGAGGGTGCCGATCGCGCAGTGACGCCCTCAACGTTTGTTTGGTGATTTCTTTTATTTTAGAATGAAAATGAAAAAATAAGCAGGACAAGTTGTGCATCACATGAATATACGTTATTATTATTACATTACATACAGTTTTAAATAACAACAACAAACAAACAACAACAAAACACAATCAACAACAAACAAACAATAACAAACAAACAACAACAATTACTAAACAATCTATGGAGTGTAACGTCTGATTTTTTTTTTTTTCTTTTTTTTCTTTTATTGCTATGTTTTATTGTAATCCTCCAAAAGAGAGTTAATGTGCGGAAAAAGGAGCCCCATCATCATCATGTTTGTAATCCTTAAAGCGAAGCTTAGTGGCCACTATTTTCCATTTTATGAATTACAATAAAACTTAACAATTTAAAACTACTGTTTGTAATAACGTATACTCTTGTGGAGCACAACTTATCCTGTTTATGCATTTTCATTCTAAAATAATAAAAAAACACCAAACAAACGATGAGGATTACACTATCAAGGAATATTTAGAGGATAAGTCGATGGAACCTCTACCTAATGTAAATTTGTAATACAATAATCAATCAATAAGAATAATAATGCCAGATGGGCAGATGGCCGTTGGGGCCGAAAGGTTCTGGAGTGGCGACCGCGTACCGGAAGACGTAGAGTTGGAAGGCCTCCCAGAAGATGGACCGATGACCTTATGAAAGCCGCAGGAATCCGCTGGATGCGGGAAGCACAGAACCGGTCGAGGTGGCGGTGCTTGGGGGAGGCCTATGTCCAGCAGTGGACGTCTTTCGGCTGAAATGATGATGATGATGATGATGATGAAGAATAATAATTAATATGTAATAATAATAAGAATAATGACTTTATCACTGACACGAAATGTATTTGCACGCCCTAATATATTATGGCAGGATATGCTGGAACCAAAATTACTATAGTAAATATTGTACCATATTCTGGCAAATAAATATTTTGATTTGATGATTTGACTTGCCACTGCGATCTCAGCGTCCTCTTAACGCTTTCCACTTTGCCTCAAACCCGCACCATGATATCTTTAATAAACTACAAGAAACTTATTTCCATGAAATGAGGACTAATGTAGAAAGTCGTCAAAATCATTTATTTAATTTTTCTCCGCGCAGTATGTCACCTCCTACGAAGCGGCGTGGCAGCCATCTTCGGCCCCCAATCCGCCCCAGCTGCGGCTCACGTTCAGTCAATATGTGACACGATGGAACTGCCACATTTGGAGACCAGGTGGGACTACAGGACCCGAAGGGAATCCTGTCTTGTCAACCTTTATCCACATCCAGCCGCGTTGAGTCGAGTGAGTGTTTCAACATTTTTATTATTGATAAAATGTATTTAATATAACTGTTCGAATATGGATTTCAGCTAACGGCCTGTGATATTTTGAATTGAAAATGTATTTCTGAAAACGTTCCAAGCAATTTTTATTGGTTCAATATTAAACTTTGGTTGACTATAAATATAAACAAACATACTAAAACATAAAGGTACTTATTTTTTTATTTTTTTCGTTTTTCTTGTCTGTTTGTTCCGGCCAATCTCCAAAACGGCTGAACTGATTTTGACGGGAATTTCACTAGCAGATAGCTGATGTTATAATACTTTTACTTTAGAAAAAGCGACGCGGGCGAAGTCGCGGACCAGTTATAAATTAAGTCAATCAGAAAATTTTACTGTAGGTATAATGTATGGATAAACTTCCCATGTCCTTATATAACTTCTCCCCGTTATCGTTTCGATAACCTGACACCTTGTCAAAGGGGCGGTAGGCACTTACAGAATGGATGCGGAAGTCTCACAAGGGATATTATAATGAACGATGGCAATAAGTGCCCTCTTGTTTCTGCGCACCCCCGAACGCGTTATAGGGGAACTTTACCTAGATAATGCTGTTAACATAACAATACATTCTATTATAATTAGTAACAATAAGTCGTAATTAGAGATTGGATATTCGGATGCATATGGAAAGCGCTTTTGTATCGAATAAATCCCGCGGTTCGGGTGTTTTATTTTTATTTTAACTTATACACACCACCCCTACTGTTACACCCTACATACACATATTTTCATAGGGGGTTAAAATAATTATAAATAAATATGCATCTGAATAGTTATGCAATCCAAGAATACCGGGTATTTTTTTTATAAATAATATTTTAGAAGCCGCTTCCATACTATATACACGACTAGTTATGCATTACCGGTATTCCTGGCATCACGGGATACTTTCTTACAAAAAATATCGTCGACCGTAGGTTCAATTGAGGTAAGGGACAAAATACGATTTTTCAGGAGAGGCCGACAAAGTTTTTTTTCGGACGAAATCGCCCATAACTTTTTTTGTTATTAATCTTTTTCGGATCTGATTTCGCACATAATCTTTTATTTTAGTGCTCTATCTACCTGTGTAAAATTTATTTAAATAAGTTATCTATTTAAGAAAATAGATGTCCCTTACAGCAACGTATTTTGTTAGTAATGTCCCTTACTGATCAAGTATCTTGTAGTCCCGTCCCTTACATTAAATTGACCTCTACGTTGGATCAAAAATTGTGGAAAAATTGTGAAAAGATAGTGTAAATCACTTGTTGAAAAAATTTATGAAAAGAAATACAGTGTAAAGAGATTGTTGACAGAAAATTAAGTACACACTTTTGGCGTACGGATATCTTAAATTTGGAAATCGTTACCTACCTTACCTTATCTTACCTTATTTGATTCGATTGGTGGCGGTAAATACAACATTTCAAGTTGCTATATTGCATAGTTTTTCAAATACATTGTTATTATGGGGCTGATTCGAAATTTGGATCCAAAAAATCAGTAGGGTAAGGGACATTTTTCTTAAGCTAGAATTTTTTCATATACACCATTCGAAAGAGCGAAAATTTCTGAACAAAACTGTATACTTAGCTCATTTTGGGTATTTTGTCCCTTACGTCAATTGAACCTACGGTCGACGATATATTTTGAGAAGCTGCTTCCATACTTTCATAGCTAATAATTAACTTTAGGTAAATATGCATCCGATTATCCGATCTCTAGTCATAATATACTAATGTGTAGGATCGCGTATAATTCGAATATTAGCTGGGTAATTATCGAATTGTTTACCCGAATGTTACCTAGATTAGAAATCATGTGCTGTGAACTAATTAGGCATCGCTGGAACCACTCAATAATAACAATAGGTATATAATATATGTATACTGTATTCTAGAAAACTACACAGTTTTGAATCACGATTAAAAATAAGATATTTTTATAGGAAGGTAGGTAGGTATATTCGCCAAAAACGTGTTGTAAAATTGAAATTCGTTCAAAAGACATAAAATAATAGAATCTATTGCATGAGTTCCTTGCTTACATTGTTAACTTCAGCCACATTTTCTACGGTTAAGAAATTTTATAAAAACTTATCCACCCGTCCGACCGTATCCATCTCAAACCTTATTCGAGACTAAAGAGCTAGATCTTAGTTCTAAAATTAGATTTAAGACTTAGGAATATAATCAAACAAAACTCACGAGCACTAAAACAGTTTCTGCGGTAAACATTGACTACTCGGCAAGTAATGAAAGCCTACAATGCAGGGCTTAGAAATTGTCACAGAAAACTTTGTTAATTAATTATATTAATTGCGGGAAGTGGTGTCGGTATGCGAGACTTAGTCGACCCGAGCGCGGGAATGGCGTACACATAGAAAATGTATCCCTGTGGAGACGACAATTTTATTCTTCCCGAAGGGATGTCCCCGTTCGTGTGGGCGATAATGTCGAGGAACGACGAAATATAAATATACACGCCGATATATTTGTACCTAGGTACCTACAGAAAAAAACTGAATGCATAGGTACAATCTTTTGATTAAAGGTGTCTGCACACAGCGGGCGCGGCGCGGCGGGACCGGGCGTGGCGGGGCGCCGACGCGACGCTGAGCAGTTGTAATGTACTAGATATTACGGAGGACGCCACACAGAGCGTCGCGTCACGTCGCGTCGAGCCGGAAGGACTCCACACAGAGCCGTCCGGCTCGACGCGACGTGACGCGACGCTCTGTGTGGCGTCCTCCGTAATATCTAGTACATTACAACTGCTCAGCGTCGCGTCGGCGCCCCGCCACGCCCGGTCCCGCCGCGCCGCGCCCGCTGTGTGCAGACACCTTTACTAAAAAAAAGTTTATTTTTATTTTTTATAATAGTAATAATAATATTCTACCGAATAATTAGGAAATTCATGCATTTGGAGGAAGAACACATATCCTCACCTTAAATACACACCACATGCTGTATTTACTTGGCTTTCGCCCGTAAATGTATCTAAAACCAGCCTAAGAGCTGAGAAAAAAAAACACTACAATAATAGTGCCTCATTTAATTAAAAAGCGTCCAACGGGCCTCTGCGAGTTGGCCTCGGCCCCTCGTACGCCTTCCAAAGGTCCGGGACCCCCGGATAAAAATAAGTTAATAACTATATATATATATTTTTTTATTTCTCTTGTGTTAAAGAAATTAGATTTATAAATATATTTTTTTTTTTCTTCGTCTTTGATATTTCTATCAAGACCCTGGGGTCCAGGACCTTTGTAAGGGCGTACGGAGGGCCGAAGCCAACTCGCAGAGGCCCGTTAGAAGTATTTCTTTAAATGAGACACCAACCGACGATTATCCCTGTACGCACTATGCAAGTGCACCCAAGGACAACCCCCGGTTGGTGTAGGACTTTTGCAGGATATGGAAACAAAAATATTGGATTATGGGTATCGGTAGCTAAATGAACCGGTTACTAGAACTACAGAAAGACTAGGCCATTACCTGATCAATATTTTATATAAAATATGCGGATAAAATGGCAGGGGGTGACTTGCACACTCAATAATGGGCACCTGGAAACGGTTGCTAGCACTTAGTGCCGTAGCAACAAGGGGGTAACATATCCTGAGGTGCTTGAGGACTAGAGAGGTATTCCACGACTATCAGAACAATCACAGAGCCCGGAAGATGGTCAAGGTCCCTACCAGCTCTTACTGGAATACTTCCTTCCTCCGAGTACGTTTGCTGTTGCGATTCTCCACTCAAGCCGGCTAATAAAAGCAAGAATGAGGTGGGAGCTCAGTTCCTCGTCAGTGTTCACTCCAGCCGGTCAATAAATGCAAGCCAGAGATGAGAAACATGACTTCTCTCGGGAGATAGGGTCCGTGGGGTCGCTACTGCCCAACAGTTCGCCACATGCTGCCCTGGGGGTTTCTGTATCTCTATTGGTCCAGCCCCTCACCCTAGACATGTTCCGGTAAAGTAAACTCTACCGGCACAGACCTAGAGTTCGGAGCGCGCAAGCCCCACCACGACGTCAACGTAGAGATACGGCGGTGGTGTTATTATTATTAGTATTTGTTTTATCACTGTCAGTCCGTTATCAATAAAACATTGCTATCGTCATACCATGAACTGTTGAACTTAGCTTTTCAACCTTCCATTTCAACGATTCACAACTTCTCAGTTTATAATTCTTCAAATGGAGATTAAAAATTAATTAAATCCCAGCACTTAAGATCTTAAAGGCTTGGAACAACTCATTGTTTTTCAAAACGTTGTCCATAGTTAAAGTTGACTCTTTCTTATAAATTAATTGTGACGCATTCCAAAGATTTTAATTAATTCTACCTTTTATAAACATGATTGAAATAAAGTATAAACAAAAGGTTTTCACGGAGTTACCAGAAAGGAAACTTAGTAATCATTTGTGTGCGAGTAGAAATTCTTTGTAATAACTTAATAATTCTAGACGCGGCGGTCAAAAGTACTTAAGTCTTTTCAGTGCTTATGGCTTCCGAGTCTAGTATTGTTTTCTATATTTTACGGTCACCATTCAACTTTTTCCCTATTTTCATTTATTTATATACAGGGTATAAAGGACAGCCCTCCGCAAACTGACAGGGTGCATTCAGCTCCTTATTTTGAATCATATTCCACCGGAAATTTTCTCAGGAAAATTTTCATTTTTTTAAATAATTTTTCAGTTACTATTCCTTTATTTAAATGTAAAATTACATTCTCTGAACGCAGCACTCCATGTATGTAAATAAAACAGCTAAAATAAAAAAAAACAGCCATTGATGTTGAAATATTCTAACGAACGACGCGTGCAATCAGCTGTTCACTTTCTGCCTAGCTACAGAGTTCATTGAACTCCCCGCGCTTCGAGGCGGGGAGGGCGGCCGAAGGCTCGCTGCGCTACCGTTCGCTACGTGCGTTTTGTCACGGTAACGATACATTGCGTGTTTATTGGATTCCCATAACGTTCCTGTATTCACCCCATCAGTCTGCGGAGGGCTGACCCTTACACCTTGTATTTATTTAAGCATTACCAACGAGATACATTACAAGTATCTTTTACAATAATAAAAACTTGTGTAATATACAATATCCTGTATCCAATTACAGGTAACCGCAGCTTACCTGAGCTTTTTCAGTCATAGATACACATTCATAAGCTTAATTCAGACCAACCGCGATCTTTCTAAAAAGTAAATATATACCACGTAAAGTTGAATACTAAAACGATACGGCCATTAAACGCACATGTGCCTGCGGCTCCGTCGTTGGTAAAAATGAAATTGTCCACTCACCCGGAAGATTGGACATCCACAATTAGGTTGATCGCCCATTTGTATAGCATGGACACACAATGCAAACGTATTCAAACATTGCAAGCAAGAAACATTATGAAACAAACGCCAATTTTCCAACATACGATTTAAATAATATCAAATAAATTAATTATACAAATAATGTGTTCAGAGTTAGTGTTATGTTGGAACATTGGATTTAATTTAATAACAAAAAATTTCGGTAATAATACTAATCTGAAACACAGTAATGAAATTAACGCCAATTAGCTAATTATTTCAACACTATGACTATCGATATTTCAGAGTTGGTCATATAATATTGACCAAAAATGACTATAACAAATGTTTAAATATTTTAGGCTTATGTGGATTTAGTGAGAGCATGGGGATGGAGATCATTCACAATAGTTTACGAGAATAGCGACGGTTTAGTCCGTCTGCAAGAGTTGCTCAAAGCTCACGGGCCGTCCGAACTGCCTGTTGCTGTGAGACAACTGCCAGATTCTCATGATTACAGGTAAGTCTTGATCCACAAACTACTTTAGTACTTAAGTGCCTTTAGTAAAGCTCAATATCCTTTGCAGGCCACTATTGAAACAGATAAAGAATTCAGCAGAGTCGCATATTGTATTGGATTGTGCTACTGAAAGAATAAGGGATGTGCTTCAACAAGCACAGCAGATTGGAATGATGTCTGACTACCATAGTTATTTAATCACTTCCTTGGTAAGTCTTCAGAAAAAGTAAGGCAATAAAACCATAAATATTCCGGTTACCGAAAATTTTAATTGTCAACAGGACCTTCACAGCGTAGATTTAGAAGAATTCAAATATGGCGGCACAAATATCACAGCTTTAAGGTTACTAGACCCTGAACGTACTGATGTCCAAAGAGTCGTAAGGGATTGGGTTTACGACGAAGCCCGAAAAGGACGCAAACTCCAACTGGGACACACAACGGCTAAGGTAATCACCCATCTGTATGTAGGCCAATGATAAAATAATTTTCATTCAGAACGAGTAAACAAAACAGGCCTGTATTAAAATTAATTGTTTGTTCACAGGAGAACATGACCTTTATTAAGGTGAGAACAATTTAAATAATTATCTACTTACATTATACATTTAAAAAGCGTTATATGCATTTCTAAACCTATATACGTAGCCCTCCTTACAATTTCTGCTCCTTACAGTTATTCCTATTCACTCGATTCCTTAGAATTAGATCCCTAAACATTCTCATTGATCCTCGTTACTGTAAAGTTTTTATTTAATTTGCACTGAGAGGAATGCTTTGTTGGTATACAGACGGAAACGGCCCTGATGTATGATGCAGTACATCTGTTCGCTAAAGCGTTACATGATCTTGATACGTCACAGCAGATAGACGTAAGACCTCTCTCCTGCGAAGCTGAAGACACTTGGCCCCACGGGTACAGCCTCATCAATTACATGAAAATCGTAAGTTCAATCTGCATAAATGTTTAATTCATCGCATAAATCTTCCGTTAAAAATTGCCTGTTGTTTAGATAAATCTTTTCGAATTTAATAGACGATTGATGACTTGACTATATTTTCATAGTAAAGCGTATGCAGCACTTCTCGGCAATCTCGCTCGACTCCCTTTCTTTTAGTGGACTGTATGATGGTTTGATTGCCAGGAGCTTAAGGGATAGGAAGAACAATAAATAACACTCACATGTTACCTTGAATACGAATCCGAAGACTTCTTTATTCTCACGCTTTTAGGTGTGAACAAATAACTGACAGATCATCAGTTAAAATGACAGTAGTATACAATATTAACTAAAATGTTGCAACTATACCAACACCAGTGTTGTAGCACTCGTTGGTTCAACAGTTAATGCCAAAACAATAACGCTTCATTTCAAATCTATCTACAAACGTTCTCCGATTTTCGTTGAAAGCGCACTGAAATCTCGCAATAAAAAGAGAAGTTTAGTGGTCATTGAACAAAGCTGCGACCAACATAGTGGGATTAAGTGCTGGAACGTGAGACTTGACGGATTAACTGCTCCCGCAATGTTCAGCTTAAGCACCCCTGGATTTCGCTTTTTATGTCAATCTGCGGCGCTCTTGTTGTACTAACCGTTAACTTAGGTGTGCTTCTACGAGCACTTTGTTTTGTAATTAGCTGAAGAAAGCACTTGTTGAAAGTAAATATCAACACGTACCTTCGTAGATATATGTTAAAATTAAACACAAGGAGCGCGCCGAGCGTAACAGTGAGAGATCAAATTAATGTGTTCAATATTGGTGATTCAATAGCGGTAATTAACTTAACCCCGTTCATTGTGATTACCTCACGAACTATGAGATGGACCAAACCAGAACAGAAATATGGTCACGTTCGTGATAGCGTGTGTATATAATTGAATCAGTTTTCAATTAACAATAATCAATAAGTAATATAAACGGGGACGACTATACCAAAACTGTAACATACATTTGACCCGAAAGTTTGTACGTATAACTTAATTATTATAGATTTCAAAACTTGATAGGAAACCAAAATAACTTCCACAATACTCAACTCGTTAATTCAATGAACAGGTCGAAATGAAAGGCTTAACCGGAGTGATAAAGTTTGACCATCAAGGATTCCGAAGCGATTTCACTCTAGATATAATTGAATTAACAAGGGACGGACTGCAAAAAGCTGGAACTTGGAACTCTTCAGAAGGCGTTAATTACACCCGGTCTTACGGCGAGAACCAAAAGCAGATAGTGGAAATACTGCAAAATAAGACACTCATCGTAACAACCATTTTGGTAAGCTATAATTAACATTCAAGATATAGGCATTAATCTAACGGAAACATTTTACTGCTCTCTCGAGGCCTACAAAAGCAAAATTAGCGTATCGCACATATATATGTGTTCTCTCGAGAAGCGAAAAGGGGATTTATGTAGACTGGCATACAGTAAAAATATATTCCCTGAGAGAAAACATTCATGCGAGACATATCCTTATTCATGACTTGATACATACAAAGCCCTAAACAGAAACACAGAAGACAGACAAACCTGTATTTAAATTAAAAAAATCACTCGAGCATTTCTACAAGCTCGCTGTTTACGAATTCATTTCACGTGTATTCCCCAAGTATGTAAACTCTGTTTACTCATGTAGTAATTCTTTTTTAACGCATTTACATATGTAATCTGTTCTGTTAATCCCTAGAGCTCGCCGTATTGTATGAGGAGAGAGGCCAGCGAGAAGCTAACAGGCAACGCACAGTTCGAAGGATACGCCATTGATCTAATTCACGAGATATCTAAAATTCTGGGCTTCAATTATACATTCAAGCTGGCGCCTGACGGTCGATACGGGTCCTACAACCGTGAGACCAAAGAGTGGGACGGCATGATAAGGGAATTGTTGGAACAACGAGCCGACCTAGCCATCGCTGATCTCACCATTACATACGACAGGTACATGAAAATATGTAATAATAAGTTCCATTTGAGAAAAATATTTTCGCCGTTTTTGGAAGTGGAAAAACAATTGCACCAAAGTATTGTTTGTATCTCGCTTATCATTCGACCGGCAACCTTTTGTGGCGCGTTGAAGCGCATTGTATTTACCCTATTCATTGTATTATTTTCGTTTGTGCAGAGAGCAAGTGGTTGACTTCACAATGCCGTTCATGAATCTCGGCATTTCCGTGCTTTACCGCAAGCCCATTAAGCAACCACCGAACTTGTTCTCCTTCCTATCGCCGCTCTCGCTCGACGTTTGGATTTATATGGCCACCGCGTATCTCGGCGTGTCCGTACTGCTCTTCATACTGGCAAGGTACGCAAACGTAGACATATTGTGTATATATATCACCTACTTGACGTGGAAACCAATACGCGGAAAGTTCACTTTAATTTCTTATCTTTATTAATATTGGCACTTTGAAGAAATTACTCTAATTGGCAATGTGTGCACACCATTCAGCCAAATTCAGCGTATAACATTCCGTATATTTTACGGTATATGGATTCTATTCGAAGATGGCGCCAACTATAGCAAGACGATCTTTCAGTTGGAATATCGTCTAGCCTCGGCTGGAAGATTGCCGACTGTAATTAGGTTGCTAAATGTATTTGTCCGATAGGTTCACTCCATACGAATGGCATCCAACGCATACTCCTGATGGTGAGAAAATGGAAAATATTTTCTCTCTTGCAAACTGTTTGTGGTTTGCCATCGGATCTCTTATGCAGCAAAGCTGTGATTTTTTGCCCAAGTAAGATAATTTAGAAAGACCCCTAACATTAACTTTTATTAGTACCAGACTGTCAACGAGCAGTTCCTTGCCGGAAATGAAATTAAGCATGTTTTCGCTTTAAATGTTATAAAAGAGAGGAAACTAATAAAAACTTGGTTCGCATTCTAAACACGCGTTTCATTTCTGGTGATAAAATAGTGAACTCAGCGAAGTCCACAAGATGAACATAAAAGAAGGGTTGTTCAATCATTCGCCAACTTACTCGCAAGTGAATTTTAATTCCGTAAGCGTTTTATTGATATGTATATCTTTTTCCAGTTATAGAATTAATTACATACATATCGCGTATGTGCTTAAGTCCACCAAAAATAAATCACTTTCTTTCTCAAGCAACATCCATAAGGGCTAGTTAGTAAACTTATTATCTATTTGGTAACAAGGCTGTTGTTCGAAATACATTCTTCGAACAACATCACCTAATAAAGGAGACTCGCACCTCCCCGCTATGGTCTTCAGGATGGAGTTGGAGCTTTCCCGCACTCTGCAGAGCAAAGAGGTAGATTTCTGTCTGACGATGGCGTGGAAGCAATCACATCGAATAAAAACACTGGGGCTTCACTACGAAGAACAAATATTAAAATAAAATACTAAAACGCTTAAAAACGATTACCCTATCACTTTAATTTTAAAATATGCGTGAACCATTTGAGTTCTTTCCATGGAAATATTTTTTGCCAAACTGAAATGTTTGTGCAACGCTGCATTTGCTAAAATTATTCCGAGTGTTGAAATTTCACTAAAGTAAGTTGGCACGCGATCATGAGATACATTGTAAATGAATGACGGGCAGTATTTGGGCGCAGGTTCAGCCCGTACGAGTGGGACTCCCCCAGGAACTGCCTAGACGAGCCGCCGGTGTTGGAGAATCAGTTCACTCTCTTGAACTCGCTGTGGTTCACTATCGGCTCCTTGATGCAGCAAGGTTCGGATATCGCGCCGAAGTAAGTCCCTTATGCCTCTGATGGCTACAATTCCGAAACAGTCCACAAACGGCATGCCAAATAACAGATCACATTGTTCAAAATTGACCAAACTGGACCAAATTCGTCGCTGGTTAACGTAATCAGAAATAATAAGAATGGGTAAAATTGAGTGGAAGAGTTATCTCGCGGTAATTACAAGACGGAAATGTAGCCTTCAGTTGCAGAGCTTGGATGAAGAACTCCCTTTTACTAATTAGTTTCAAAGCGACCACAGCCCTTTGTGAATTTCAAGCATCGGTAGTCGCCTAGAGCGTCCAATTTAAATAGAGACGTGTCGGCTATTTCGACTAGCCTTGGTTTCCATTTCACAGTACTTAGCTGAATACTTACAGTTGATTTAGTAGCTAAATAAACAACTAGTTTCGACAACGTAACTGATATCGCACCCGAGACTTGCTTGTGCAGTATCCACAGCTTGCTGCATCAAAGTTTGTTAGATACTTATGAGACTGAGATATTGATTTCACATTGATATTGTGATGTCCTGGTTCAACACCAGTTTCAATGTGAAATTAATGTCTTGTTTAATTTAGAAAATACACGTTTATTTACTGCATTTTACACCTTAAAATACACAATTTTATAGAAATTGGAACTGCACTGAAACCGAAATCGTACTCATGTCACACATTTTTTTACATAATTGAAATGCCACAGACTTTTCAGTGCAGGTCCCACGGTAACATAGTTATTTAACAATGCTCGTTAGTGTTACCTTTTCTACTGAAGTTGTTGTTATTAATACACTGTTGTTTGCACCAGAGCGGTATCGACCCGCATGGTAGCGGGGATGTGGTGGTTTTTCACCTTGATCATGATATCCTCGTACACGGCCAACCTAGCGGCTTTCCTGACCGTGGAGAGAATGGACTCGCCCATTGAGAGTGCTGAAGATCTCGCCAAACAGACCAAAATTAAGTATGGCGCGCTGAAGGGTGGTTCCACTGCTGCGTTTTTCAGAGTAAGTAGTTTTGTTTTAGTAGAGGTAAAAAATTGCCAAAATAATATGCAAGAGATGCCTAGTAGCTTGTTGGCATAAATATTTCTGTTGTTTATTTACTCTGAAATATTACACGAGATATGTAAGACGATTATAATAGTACATTGTGATACAAGGGTGGAAAGTAGGTTATTGCAAACGAGCTGTCATTATATGTAAAAGCCCGAGCCGAAGCCGAGGGTTTTTATTGACACTAGTTTGCAATAACCTACACACACCCGTATCACACGACGTTTTTCAATACAGTTGTGGAAAATAGTAAAAAACAAATCAAAGAATTAAATAAAGTCGCCATATATCTTTGTCGAGATTTTGGGGGCAAAATTTAATCTTGCGCAGTTTTCGCCTCAGATAAAATATCGGGTGGAGTTAATTCCATTTCATCGCTTGTACTCATATTAACAAAAAAAAAAGAATCAATTTATCACATAAAAAAATAAAATTATCAGAAAATGGCGCGTTTTTGCAAATGGACATTTCTTTTTTTTACAACGAGAACAGACTACAGCCTATTCGATTATTGACAAATTATGATGTGAAAATAATTAAATTAAAACTGGTAATTAAATATATTAAACAACCATTTAAAAGACTTTTGAGAATTCAATGCTAAGACGGACGGACTCATTATGTATGAAAACTCCTTGCTACTACCTACTTATTTTAAAACTAAACTGCAAAACAAAATGATCGAATGCTCTTAAACAAAAGTCACGACCGCGCAAACAAAAGATGCCCATGCAAAATATTTAATTTTCGAATCATAATTATAGCTTTTGAAAGTACCATGTTTATCAACTGTATTGAAAACTAAATTACATTTCAGTTACAATTTCAGGCAATTGTTTCACCAAAATGTAATCCGTTCCATTACTCTCCTCGATTTACATCAGACGGTGGTGACAGCTTAACGAAACGAATTCTAATTCCCGTAATTTGCGTTCGGTAGATTTGCAAACCTCAAGATGGTTCATGCTTTTCATTTAAAATGGCTTTTAAACTTAGCACTTCTCTTGAGAAAGTTTCGTGAAATAAGATAACGGTTTTACGGTTAATGTGACGTATTTTTGTCTCATAGAATAAATGTTTTGTATTAGAGTCTTACCTTATGAATTTAGGCTCGGCTCAAGTACCTCATAAATATGAAACCTTCCTGTATTCTGTTGGATTTATGGTGTGTTATCGTGTACCGTGTTTTATTAGACAAAGTTGACATATTGAGTTTATAAACATTACGTTAAATAGGTCTATTGAAGTCCTTTTTAAAGATTTACTATAGCATTAGACAAATAACGGCTAAATAACGACAGTTATTGTGTAATATTGTTGAAATTACTGTACTTTAGAGTATTTTTTTTTTAATGTAAATGGTAAATAGATTACAGTGCTTTGTATTTATCGTGAAATAACGGAGTTTATTAAACGTTCGCATCGAAATAACGAAAGGGTGAGAACAGTTATCACTATCACTACATATTATAAAACAAAGTCCTCCGCCGCGTCTGTCTGTCTGTCTGTTCGCGATAAACTTAAAAACTACTGCACCGATTCTCATGCTGTTTTCACCAATGGATAGCTTGGTTCTTGAGGAAGGTTTTAGTATATAATTTGTTAAGTTTTTGTATGCATTTTTGTATGAATTAACGATATTTGTTGGAGGTGTCGGAAAAAAATAAGCCGTCTGGAAGCTTTCAACGAAAACGCTGTCTAAACCCTTTGAGATATAACAAAATAATGTATGGTGGAATTATGTATTTTATAAAGGTCTTAAAAAAAGTCCGCGATAGCATATGTCTATCTCTTAAGGATAACATACTATATCCATTTTATTGTCTTTTAGTAGGTATTTGTTTGCCGAATTTTACTCTTGGAAATATGATTACGATAACAATACTCATAAATTCATAAATAATATTTCTCAGTAATTCTGTATAAGATTCTTCTAAGATTAAACCGTTTTCTCATTGAATCCAATACTTTACGCGCCACACCGCCACACGACCACAGAGTACAGACGTATTTTGTTTTCTTTTTTTTTTTTTGTTCGTTTAGTGGTGTTTCCGCTAAAATGTATTAATACCGGTCAAGTATTAGTCGATTAATCGAATTCTACAGCCAGATCGTGTTGCAAGTACAAAATAAATGTCAAATATTTCGTCCAATTGCGAACGAGACCCTGAGAAAAGTTATGCACCAATGGTGTTCATTGGATATTTCGAGCGTTTTATCAGCACGAACAGTATCATGCGACATTTCGGAGGATTTCGTTTTGTTTTCACATTGTTGGTACTTACGTGAATTATTTTAAAATTATTATTTGTGTCGCACTTTTATTTCGTGTTGTAAATTTGGTACAATTGATTGCTTTAAGAATTTGAGTGTTCGTAGTTTGATTTTGTGTTTGTTATCTTTAGGTAAAGACTCATTCACGTTTAGAACTTATGTACTTTTACTATATTAAATCATTTGTTTCGGTTTCTATTCACATAGTGAATCACATTAAAATTAATATTAAGTTAGAATTTTGAGATATAGCCTGGGATATGGAGAAGGACATAGGGTACTTTTTTATGCGATAATCGACATCCACGCGGGCGAAGCCGCGGGCAAAAGCTAGTTTGTCTAATAAATGGAGTATAATAACTATTTATAAATAAGTTGGAGGCATGGATCCATTTTTTTTACCTTTTTGTGCCTAATTCTTAGAAATGCAGCAATTATGCCGAAACTTTCCTCTATTCTTTTTATGTTTTGGTTTACTTCATGGAATCTTATCAAGCGACAAATTCTCTCAAATCGTCGCCTTGGAGGGTAATGGAGCTATTCCATAGAACTACACTACGTTAGTTATAGACGTTTAAAAAATAAATGATGCGCGTCAAACAGTTATTTTAACATTAAATCAGAGTATTTAGCGTATAAAAAAAACCGGCCAATTGCTTGTCGGACCACGCACAATGAAGGGTTCCGTAGTTGGAATGAATTTATCCCGAGAACAAACTTAACATTGTATTTAAAACATGTTCTCAACTGTAAATGTAAATTGGTCAACTATTACTCGGTAACTTGTAAGTAAAGCCTACTTAGCTGTGATAGCTTTACTTTTAACTTCGTTATATATTGTAGTTATGTACTACTTCTGTGAATCTTTTCACATACCTATCCAAATACAACCATTTAACTGGCACGGGCTAATATTACGCAAACGGATCCCTGAATCGAAAATGATTTTCACAAACCCGCAATATTTTTGAACGGCCTAACCAACGATCATGGGATAGATGTGAAAAAAAAATGTCATCCTCACTTTACGTTTATGCAGGGTACCCTAATAAAAAACCACCACTTTTTCGGCGTGATTAATATACCCATACTAAATAAATTACAGCTATCTATTACTAAGAGTCTCTGAGCTAAGCCGCGGACAGTCAGACAGACAGACGGACATGGCGAAACTATAAGGGTTCCTTGTTGACTACGGAACCCTAAAAACCTGCTTACAGTCATGATATCTGGTAGATTTATTGACTAAATAAATAAATAATATAAAAAAAAATTAAAAAATCATAAATGTTCTATCTCAACACGTTAACCCAATTTCGCAAAAATTGTGGGTTAGCTCCTTTGCCCTCCAATACGACGAAATTTCTAATTCATTTTTTATATTCAATTCGTTTTGTTTATGATATCTATGCTTATTTTCTATTGAACAGGACTCAAACTTCTCCACGTACCAACGCATGTGGTCTTTCATGGAGTCCGCTCGGCCATCAGTTTTCGCCACGAGTAACAAAGAGGGAGAAGAAAGAGTGGTTCGAGGAAAAGGGGCATATGCCTACCTCATGGAGTCTACCACCATCGAGTATGTAGTGGAGAGAAACTGCGACCTTACCCAAGTGGGAGGAATGCTTGACTCTAAAGGATACGGGATTGCTATGCCCCCTAGTAAGTTCCACTGTTTTTCTTCGTACGTTTATTTTCTTTTCAGAGTCAGCATTTTTATGAAAGTTCTATTATTTTGTGCTATTAAATGAATTTCTCCGAATGTAAATGTAAAAGTTATAATTCCATTCATTTCTGCAAAACTAGTATTAACGGTCAAACTACAGTTCAAACAATTCATACTTATGTTTGGAATAATGAGAAAAGTTTTGTAACTGTATCGGCAAAAAAGTAATTTTGTATTAATATCAACTTTTTTGAACGTCGACGTGTGCAGAAGTATTTTTGTATCGTTTCGGTAGTAGCTATGTTCGAGTTACAATGAAAAGTTACATACATACAAAATCCGGGACACAATATGACTCATCGAGCTTTGAAAATCTCCTGTCACACAGTATGAGTTACAAATACTGGGCTTGGCTTTTAGACAACTGTAATTAATTCAGTTAACGAATTAAAACATATAAATTCTGACATTAAATTTTATCAATTCTTTGACAATGTAATAATGGATATATTGACTTCTTTTTTGTTTTAAGCTTTGATATTATGTAATTAGTAAATTTATCATTCAATTTAAAAAAATCGAAATTATAAAACTTGACATTGTATTAAAAAAAAAAAAAACATAATTTTCATTTTAAACTAATTTATAAATATATTATGGGTAACTACAGTTTTGAGCCGTTTGGGGTCGAAACGCTCGGGTCATGGGGCCCGAGTGCACGTCTCCTTTTTAAGGAAATTTCTCGCCGACTGGTCGACACTTCACGTGACCAGAGGGCAGGCTTTTTCTTTGGCCAAAGAATTAGCATTGCCATTCAACGTGGCAATGCTGCCAGTCTTCTGGGCACGTTTCCGAGTGACAGCGATGCGGACGAGTACTTCGACGCCTATTAAGTGTCCTTTTTGTTTTTCTTTGTATATTTTTTTTTTTTTGTTGTTTTTGTTTTTATATATATAGTTTGTTAGTCTTTTAGTTCTAGTGTATATAGCCTGTGTACGTATAAATTAATTTTCAATTATAATAAATTTATAAATATATGAATAGGAAAATTAATTGTACTCTATTTTTCATATTTCTGCACCGACAACGGTAGTATATCGATGGTCATACGTAACCCAAATTTTTTGTGCATTACGAGATATCAATGGGAAGATTGGGCGCTTAATTCAAAAATAATAATTATATACTTATCTCATTTTGCGAAAAAATTTGGGTTATGAGTTGTCAACGTATGAACATCGATATGTGAGACTGTTAATTAATATTAAGATCTTAATATACCATGTACTCAGAAATAAACTATTCATAAATAAATAAGTCTCTACAAAGCCGAACTTTTTCTCAACCTCGATGTGTCATTTTAACAGACGATTACATACCTTTGCGTCTAAATTACCTCAATGTTCGAATTGTTTTTAGACTCACCGTACCGTACGGCCATAAGCGGGGCCGTTCTGAAGCTGCAAGAGGAAGGAAAATTGCACATTCTGAAAACAAAATGGTGGAAAGAGAAACGTGGCGGAGGGTCTTGTAGGGTAAGTAAAGGGAAAATGGCGTCGTTAACCACTCTTAGTAGTCGTAGTTTTGCTCAGCGGTGTTTAACGGTAAAACGACGATTCCGAATTCTTGTTTTTTGGGTTTCACAAATATTCAAATTAGATTTTTTTAATTATTAGTAAACAAGAAAACTAAAAACAGTTGTAAAGGAGACTATAGTACGTTATTGAAAATATGTAAAATTCTTCCAGTTAGCCTAAACCACAAATACCTCGTCATAATCGTAGAACAGTGACGGATCTGAAATTTATGTTGAACTCTGCCGCGCGTGCAATAACAGCAGATAATTTTTGTCCAAATAGAGTCAAACATAGATTCGGAATCAGCGCAATGAGCTGATTCCGAATCAATGCTCAACTATATTTGGACAAAAATTATACTTACTTTTAGGTACTTACTGCAGTTATTGCACGCGCGGCAGAGTTCAACATAAATTTCAGATCCGTCACTGTTCTACGATTATGACGACCTATTATTAGTTAATAACCATGGCAGGCGGGATAGTGACTCATTAGTTTCAAACAAGTATACTACCAGGTCGATGACAGCAGATAAATATGATGTACCCAGAGCTAGTAATTACTATGGCGACAGAACTTTAAAAAAACGCGTTCCCTATTTATTAAACAGTTTGCCTACTGACATCAGAGAAGAAGAGAATAAAGTAAAATTCGCACGTAATCTTAAAAAATATTTATTAGAATAGAATAGAATAGAATAGAATAATCTTTATTATGTACACCATAAAAATTACAGATATAAATGTAGAACTGTTACATAGGGTGTCACAATGGGCGGTCTTATCGCTAAAAGCGATCTTTTACAGACAACCTTTGGATGGATCAAAAAGTAGAAGGAGAGACAATACTGCAGGTATTTAGTGGTGTACCACTTACATATATACAATAAATACATATACACAAAGCATATAGATACTTATCCATATAAATAAATATATATATATATATATATACACACACACAATAATAAACATGATACAAGAGCAAGGAACTTTAAGTAATGATGATGTTTAAGGAGAGAGGAAGTGATTTTTAACCAAAATTTTAAAAGTGGACAAAGATTGAGCACGCCTTATCGAGACGGGTAAGGCATTCCATAACCGTACTGCTTGAACTGTAAAAGACTTGTCATAAAAACTAGTGGAATGCATTGGCATCTCTAGTCTCAAGCTTTCCGATGACCTCAGATATCTATTATGTGTGTCATGAAGGAACTTGAAACGTTCTTTAATATAAGATTCTATGTAAGTGTAGGTATTAGGTATAAATAGGTTATAGATGTACTTGATTGTCTGCGCCGTACTTGCTCCTGATGGTTTTTTCATATCAACAAGTTGTACATTCCAAGTAGTGCTATAGTTCGTTTGTTTTGTGAATTGTTTTACTTTTACCCGCACTTCTGTCACTTCCCTTCCATTAGGTACACGACTGCGTCGTGATATAATTTTCATTGTATTAATTACCAAAAATCAATATGAAAGACGAACGTGAAGAAACGGAGGTTTTTCATTACAAAACTTCCAAATGTCTACTACTAGGCATTAAATTTGGCGACCGTGACAAGTCGAATTTGCAAAATTCAGTACGAGTACCTACGAAGACGAAGATATCTCATCAAAAGGAAATCTATAAAAGATTCATCGTGGAGGACTACAGACGCAAGAACACTATAATAGAAGACAACTAATTTGTTCGTGCGTGAAATGCCCACTACTCTCTTTCAATATGTCTATTGAAAGAGAGTCTCAACGATCTCACAGCTAAACTAAGACTAAACTGCGTAAGCAGTTTTGTGGGGCAATGTATTTAGGGGTTTATTCATAAACGCTGCTTAAAGTTAAGTAATGATTAGCGACTGTTTAACCATACATTTTTGACGTTTGAACGTCACTTAACTTTAAGCAACGTTTATGAATAAACCCCTAAATACATTGCCCCACAAAACTGCTTACGCAGTTTAGTCTTAGTTTAGCTGTGAGATCGTTGAAACTCTCTTTTAAAAAACATATTGAAAGAGAGTAGTGGACATTTCACGCACGAACAAATTAGTTGCTTTCTATTATAGTGTTCTTGCGTCTGTAGTCCTCCACGATGAATCTTTTATAGATTTCCTTTTGATGAGAATTCTTCGTCTTCGTAGGTACTCGTACTGAATTTTGCAAATTCGTCTTCTCACGGTCGCCAAATTTAATGTCTACTAGTGGACATTTGGAAGTTTTGTAATGAAAAACCTCCGTTTCTTCACGTTCGTTTTTAAATTTCTTAACACTAAGGGGTTTATTCATAATAAACCCCTTAGTGTTAAGAAATTTAAGTGAATAAAAATCATTCATTCATGCACTAAATTACACAAAAGAAAATAAGAAAATTAAGCTATGGTTAAATAACACACTACAAGGAAATACACGACGAGCTTATTTAATTAATTAAGAGCTGCCTTTATTATAGCTTCTTTCTCCACTAAGCATATTGGAAATACTGAAAGCAGCCTCAAAGGAAGAATTTTCATTAAAAATCCATCGTGTTTCCTTTCACAGCATCTAAAGAACTCGAATAATTTCCCTTGTATCTCGCATTTTTGTTCGGGAAACGTCAGGAGCCGTCACTAAACGTTTATGGGGCATTATAGGGGATATAAAAGGGCAGGGATGTGTCACGTATACTCAACAATGTTTCAATCATGCCGAAATAAAATAAAACTGGGACCTCTATTCACGTTATAGATCAAAACTACCGCACAATCTATACAAATAAAGTGCAACCACACGTGTAACGTCGAAATAACAGGTTTTTACTAAACGCATATGAAAATAGGTATATACGGTAGCTATAACAAAAATCTATTTTTAACATTTTTGTTTGTCTGTCGGTTTGACGGTCTGTGTTCCGGCTAATCTCCGAAACGGCTGGACTGATTTTGACGGGTCTTTCACTTGCAGATAGCTGATGTTAGAAGGAGTTACTTAGGCTACTTTTATTTTAGAAAAAAGCAATGCGGGCGAAGCCGCGGACATCAGCTAGTCTGAACTGATATAAAAATAATAATGTTTGGGAAACCAACATATTGGTAGTTCATTCTTATTCGATTCGTTCTCTTCGAGCGACAGTCGAAGAGAACCAGTCGACACTATAATGCAACATAACATACCTAATGAATTGTCTGATTGTTGAATTCCCAATATTTGTAAAATGTGTTTTACTCGTATTTTGTAGTAACTACGAGTAATGCCATCATTCTGATACCACAGGACGAAACATCGAAGTCGTCATCAACGGCGAATGAACTAGGATTGGCGAACGTTGGCGGTGTGTTCGTGGTTCTAATGGGAGGTATGGGCGTAGCTTGCGTCATCGCCGTCTGCGAATTCGTCTGGAAGTCGCGCAAAGTCGCCGTGGACGAACGGGTGAGTTATATTATGATTTCTTCAATATTATTTGACCTAGGACCTTTTCGTGATCGTGTGTTAAGGCTACCATACAGAGAGATCAATCTGAACAGACGAATCTGTGCCAAATGCGTCTGACCGTGTGCGGTTATAATTTAACATGAAAAACTCCAGACGTTTGGTTTGAACGATTTGTTTCTAAGTCTTATTCATTGTCTCGGCCGTCGTAGGCAATCGATTTTGAAACCAGCTATAAAGATTTTTGTGAGATCAGACGGTTCTAGAGGTAGCACTGACAATGTGTGCAATGTAGCCTCTATAAATATTTGTAACCAACCGACCTTTTTTTTTTTGTGATGTTGCCCTTTGTTGGATGTTCAACGCTTCCACGAAAATAATTTTCGTCCCCGGAAAATTGCCAGAAGCTCAAATTTTTCCGGTCAACAACGTAGTTCGACGGGCGACATTAATTAACATTATGTTCGACATTAATTTATTTACAATTTCTGATGAATATCAATTTTCGTTTTCGTCGAGTACCTACCTATTTTTATAGCTTTTTTTTTTCAATGTTTAATTTATGCTTTTGTTTTGTTCTAGGTTTATTTTTAAAATAATGTAGGTAACATTTTCTGCAGTGAGTCTTATTACATTAGTTTGGTAGACGCTAGTGAGACAGTAATTAGTGAACAAATATTTGTTGATTTCTTTGTGTTAGTTTTCTAAGCTCGGGCACTTTTAATTAGGTATTCAAGTTAATTAAGTTAGTAAGTTAAAAATTACTCTCAAGTAGTTACTTGAGAGTAATTTTTCATTGAGTTTCAAAGTTATTAATTGATTCTCGGAATGTGCTATGCCTTCGTTTTAACTTAACTACTGAACTAAATCGCTCGATCTTCACTCACTAATATTCTGTATTTTATGCTGCCTGGATCTCAGAAGGAGGAGGTACGTTTTTTGTGAAATTCACTAGGTTTTGCTATACGAGTATTAGCCGTAGAATCGATGAATATTTTCTCTAGTGAAGACTGCTAATCGGTAGACATAAAGTGGGCACTCTCCGGCTATGTGCGAACGACGATCGCACATAGGCAGGGTAGCATAGCATGCGCCGGGGGTTTGTGGACGTAAAGGCTGAGCCGGATTCCCATGACCCCCCCATCAAGGCGATGAGGGAACTCCGCTGAGTTTTAGTGGGTATACTGCTATTTTGGCAGGGAGTCCCACATACCCCGTCTCGTCCCCCAACGAGCGGGCGGGCATGCGTAATACATTTTTCAGCGTCAAAAAAAAAAGTGGTAGCTGGCGGTAGCTGTTGCATTTGGCGGAGCCTATGTCAGCAGTAGACTGCTATAGACTGATGATGACGAGTGTTACATGGGGTATCGGTTAAGGCATGGTTTCTTGCGCAGGCGTCGCTGTGTTCAGAAATGGCGTCAGAGCTGCGGTCAGCGCTGAAGTGCCCGGGCGGAGGCGCGGGCGGCGGAGGGGGCGGCCCGGGCGGCGCTCGCGACGGCGCCGGCTCTCCCTACCTGCACTACGGGTTCAGTACCAAGAGCCAGCTACACTAGCGGCCGGAGCCCGCCGCCTCGCCCCCCAGCGACGTGTAGGCAAGTGCGGCGGACGCTCCTATAACCCCCTCGCTGCCAGCGAGCACCAGCCAGCGGCTGTGGCCCCCAACCTGCTGTGAATGTTCAAACTAGCTGAAGGTTCGTTTGTCGACTCGAGTAGCGTAGATGTTTACGATATATTATTGTAAATAAATTCATATCTAATTTGTATAGGCTAAGTGCTGTTGTAATGTAAGCGAACCGATGTTACGAAGTTTTGATATTGTTTTCAACGAAGTCTTTTTATAATGAATCATGATTTGTAGCGTCCCCCTTGCCAAAGATACATGTGCCAAATTTTTCGATTTACTATAAAACATATTATGAACGTGTAATCTACATACTTGGCGCGTCTGAATTAATTTTATAATCCATGATTTTAGTCTTGTACCTTTATAAATCGATTTGACAAATGCATTATAAAATCAGTAGATAAATCGATGTTTTATATCTCTGAATCGACTAGAATAAATTGACATTTCATTAAAAATAGAATAAGAGAATGTTAATATTTCCAGTTAAATTAATATGTAAATAAATCGATACAGTGGTACTGCCAAAGTAGATTTAATAATTAGGAAAATTTACAACGGAATAAATAAGTTTAATAATTTAAATTTCGCTATAATGATGGATCAAAGTTAATTGACTTGAGGAAAATTTTAATGATAATTAAAGATATTTACGTTATAATTAATTGGGTGTAAACTTAGTGTAAATTGGAGTACCGATGAAACTTAACGAACCGATCATAACGTGAGAGCATTATCATTTTGTCACATGATACTCTAAACATACCTACTTGTAATTGATATCGGAATCGTTTTGACGCTTCGATCAATAGATCGAAGTTTTGACGGCTCAATAAGTGCCAAATATCCTGTTCACTGTCTGTACTATATTTTGTAAGTTTACATTGCCGAGTTTAAATAAATAAATTGTTTTATTAACATCCATGACTTTTTATTTAATATCCGTGTTATTAAATATCATGTTTGTGTACACTGTCGTGTTAATGAGGCGCCAGGCACCCGTGAAACCAATATTAACGAAGAAGAGTTACACATAATAAAAACAGTTGAAACGGAACGTTATAACGATTTCCACATAGTTATTATACGTTACTCTCAGACAAACACGTTTCGTTTCGATAAACATCGATACAAGTGCCAATTAAACAATTCATATCAGAGGTGCAAGGTGCAGAGGTGTTCATAATGGTAGATTTACACAGCCCGGTGGTATTTTGCCGGCGGGGCCGCCGGCAGCGGGGAAACACTTCGATCACGGCTTTCGTGTTTCAAAACCTTCACTGAAACCCTCAGAAACAATTCAAATTTCGAACAAACAGTTCTTCGGTTTATGTCATCCATTCTAAACTCTTGAAGCATTCTGGGAACATCACGACTATTTCGTAGACTTGGTCTCATCAAAAATATTAGGCAAGTCTTGCTTACGCGAAAACATTGACGCATATGAGCCCTCAGTGATAAATGCGTCAATATTATTGAACGTTTGAGTGCAAGGGGTGATTCAATATTATTACACAATAATATCGTAGGTGTAAGGCCCGTCTAACATGACAAGTTTAACAGTAGATGTTTTGTCTATCTAACTGACTTCGAAAAAGGAGGAGGTTCTATGTTCGATTATATGTATGATTTTTTTTTATTATTTCCACCGATTTCTCCATCAATTGTGAAACGATTTTGAAAATTCTTTGTTTGTTTGAAAGGGTATACTTTCAAGGTGGCCCCATATAAATTTTACTAACTTTGCTTGAATAGTTTTTGAGTTAGCTTCGATAATACGTATTTAATCCACTTTGTGTATCTTGGTACATAATGTTATAATAATACCTCTGTCACTGTTGTTAACATAGCAAGTAGGTGGTATGCGACTTGGTGTGGAGTATATACCATAAAAAAATATACGAAAAAACAACCGACTTTCAAAAATGCAGAAATCGGTGACAAAAAACTAAAATACAGATCCAAATACACCGACTTCCGAAATAAAAGTTATTTTTAATTTTATAGTGCTTTTTTGATAGTCGGTTGTTTTTATGTATGAAAGTTTTGTTTATTATCTTTAATATCAAAACAAGATAATGATCAGGTTCAGAACGTCAAACTATAGTACATTATGGTACAAGTGTGTAATGTTGGTGAATACTGCTGAGGCGCCATTAATACCCGAGCCGTTAGGTGAAGGTCTTAAGAGAGCCGAGGACGGTAATCATCAATACACATGTGTATCATACGACGTTTTTCAACACACTTGTTAAGAAAATAATAATAAAAAATCATTTTTTCCTTGGAGTTTTCAGGTAGTAAACTTTTCATAACGTTAAGGGCTTCACATCTTATATCGGGCGGTATACAACATAAATCATTTTCTTCATAACTAGTACTTGTAGACAGTTGAAATTAAAGTTATTTTTAATTAATAAATAACTTTAATTTCAAATATGAAAACGAGTTGTGAAAATTGTTTCGCTATGGCGGGAAAAATTAATCAGATTTCCTATGATCGCATCTAACAATGGCGATCGGCCATAGACTAAAGGAATGAGGTTTCTTTTTTTTTTACTTTCTGCGGATAGCGTTTTAGCCTCGTACAAAATGGGGAATTTAAAGTTTTCTTTATTAAAGAGAAAACAAAAGTTATATTTGAGTGAAAGTTTTCTTTATTAAACACGCACAAGTTGAAATTATCTATTTAAATACGAAGTTGCATGAAATGAGCAAGCAATAGGTACATTAATTTATTTGGTCTATTGAACACGATCTTTTTGTATCGAAACTGTTTTACGAACAAAGCAACTCAACCAATAAAAAATAAACTCTATAACTCACTTGTGAATAATAGCAATGAAAAAGACAGAATTTGATTACAGGTGTCATTATGTGCTTAATTGCGGTGAAATTAGAGCCACTTTATGAGCAAGTGTGTTGAAAAAATTAAAATAAATAGATAGAAGACAGGTAAATGAGTTAGAGTTAGTTAACAACCGTTTTACAACTTTTATACGACCTAGCTCCGCTAAGCAACGTGCCGTCGGTTATACGAGACTTCGGTAGTAAACCAGAGCACCTATCAAAGTATTGCTTTGTCACGGGCGTAAAGTGTTTTTTATTTTTTTATATTTTATTACACACAAAATAATATATTATTGTAGTATTTACTAAGGATATTTGTGACGGAGGCCGTTAAGTTGCCTTTATATTATTTTTACATAGTTACATTTGATCTTTCTCTCCTATGTTTTTATATAGGACTCATTTTGTATCACAAAACGAACCTATTACCTACTTTTACACGTGTAACACCTAAATTAGGTCATACTTAATAAATGAAGTTGGCAGACTATGAGGAATAACTGTAGGAGTCTAAGCAGAAAAGAAAAAGCTAAAAGTTCTATGAAGTATGATAAAATCGAAACTTAGTTCGAAATCCAATATCAGTGAGACCAATTTGCAAACTAATTAGGAATTTCGACTTTTGCTGAAAGAGCCCTAGTTTTTTTTACAAAAGCCTGATTCGTTCGATACTTTCGAACAAAAGAAGAGCTGGAAAAGTACGTTAGTAAAAAAGAATGTAAGTAGGTAAGGCAAAAAAAACTAACATTGAAAATAACTTTTTGCTACGAAGTTCGTACAGACATTATTTTTTTTCTTGTATAATAGGCCAGGCCATTTATTTCGACTTAAGGCAAAATGTTCGCAATTTTTTATCATGTGACGGCTGCTCTATTACATAAATACAAAGGTAATGCGGTCATTTCTACCCCCAAAAGGGCAATGAAGAAATTGTGTAACTGCGTGTGTGACCCCGTGCCACCTCGACGTACAATGTTTTCAGTGTTAAGTGTTACTTTTAGTGTCGATGGAACTTGGCGGCACTTTAGAAGTAAACGATATAATGACGACACGCCTTTACTGCGGAGGGGGAAAAGCCAGTATTATTGTACAGTCAATGAAAGAGATAAATATACCTACAGGCACATTATTTGATACTACTTTAATGAATGTAACTTTAACCAACCCTGTTTTTTTTTTTTTTTTTTTTTCATTTGTTTTTATTCATGATCTGGCAGTTTGAGTACCTACTTCATGCGGCCTACCCAAACGTCCTTTCATTGGTAATGTTCGTCGAATCATTGAGCTTCTTAAATTCTGAGTTGAGCTGCATGACTACTGACAAATGCATGCATTGACTGGACAGGTCCACTCAATCGACCATTTGAGACACCAATCTACATAGTCTTCACATGATCTGACCAAGATTGTGTCTGAATTTTAAAAGGGACTGTGACCTCTGTGTTTGTTGCGGCCTTTCTTCTCAGAGTAGTCAGATGTAGGAAACGGCGACCTCATCTCATCATTCATCATTTCAGCCGAAAGACGTCCAGTGCTGGACATAGGCCTCCCCCAAAAGGGGGGAATTTACCCTAATCGCCACGCTTGGCGGGCGGGCGTTGACGACCTCATCTAGTTTAAAAAATATTATTGATGTGTAAAAGTATTTGTACGCACGGCTACATATCAAGCTACACATTTCCAGTATATGCTGACCTTTTATTCTTGACATGTAGCAGCAGCGGTGAGGTTTGGTGAAAACTTAAGGTGTTTTATCAATTGTGCTGAGGATTTTCAATAAAACTATGCATTAGCTTTAACGAACAAATTCTGTATTAGCCATTTTGATTTTTACAACATTCATGGAGAGGGGTATGTAAACAATATTTTAAATTAAGACCAATCACAGTCGAGCGATAGGTATGACGTAGCGAATGGTATCGTTTCTTGCCTCGAGATGTCGCTGTTAGTGATAAAACGTCCAGAGTCCTGCCAGCAGGACTTTTCGTACTACCGGTGGGACGGAATGTTTTTGATTATATGAGGCTTTCTAAGCCTACGAGCAGGACACTATTAACTAACATGCATAGTGCGTCTCTTTTTGATTCAGCGAGTTTTTGAATCGTGTTTCTACGATCAGTCTGGCCAAAGTGGCAGCAAGTATAACATGTGGCGTCCGCGTTCGCGTCAAACCTACATATTTCGACGAAAATGATGGCCAGAACACTTGGAGCCGCAAACATTTTGGTGATAATTACGATATTAGTTATTGTTGAGGTTCTGTAAGAAAGGTAGAAAACAACTATGCGAGGGTATATTGGGAAATTGACAAAAAAAAAAAATCATTGGTGCCCGTTGGAGTTCTGATTCCTGCATAACTTTTTTTAAATAAATGAAAATTTTATTAAGTTCCTTTCATATTTTTGTTTACTTTTCTACCCCGTAATCTCAAGAAGCGGGGCACCTCTATTTCTAGATACATATCTAAAATACAGAATGTTTGTCACCCCTGCCTAATTTTATTACGCATGAAAGTCAAGTACTGCTAGAAGAACAGCCTCTGATGTCTATAAAAAGTCCTACGTGATGTTCCTGCTAGTCGTCTCCAGCGATACCAGAAGGGTAGAACAATTTCGCCAACACTTTTGGAACGATGTGGTGTGGTGGGCGAAGGAATACATCTCCGATCTGCAGATGTGATGTGTGTTGATTTTGTCATTGTATGGAAATCCTATACAATACGAAATCATAATGGCTACATATCGAGCTATACTAATCCAGAATAAACTGACCTCTCATTATACGGAAATCCTTTACAATGCGAGATCAGCTTATACTGCAAATGCATAGCTTGATGTGTAGCCGTGTGTACAAACTTACTTACAGAAAAAAATCATTAGCATTTAATATTCCGAATTCCTAAATACTCAAGTCACATCACTGACTACGTGTGTCATAATTATTATGTGAAAAAATTTATAACCTACGCACGCAATAAAAATTAATATATAATATGGAGTAATGAAAATATTTTAGATGAATATTTTGCCTATATTCGTTTACTGTATAGCTATGGTAGGTACCCTGATATTTGGTTCCACGTCATAGGGACGAGCCTACCAGGGCTTTAAATACCGATAAATTTTCATAACGTTGAATCCTGAATCTGCCTGATTCTTACCCACAGAACGGCAACGTAGCTAAATTAACGTTAGTTTTCGTATTTTTTTTTTTTTTTTTTTTTACACACAACGGGGAAGCTCTTGGCCTTCATCTCACCTGATGGTAAGTGATGATAAGGCCGAAGATGGAGGCGAGCTTCACCCGGAATCCTCAACCACAGAGGAACTGGCTATCTTACCTGTAACTGCCGAAACACAACAAATGCTGTTAACATTGTTGTTTGGCGACAGACTTAGATAAGATGGTGGTAGCTAGCCAGGCGGACTTAGAACAAGCCCTACCACCAACCAAACCGAGCAGATATTTTTGCCCCCGCTGGGAATCGAACCCGGGACCTCTGGATCTGAGACAGGTGGTTTTACTACTAGACCACAGAGGCGGTTAAAGTTAATTAACGTTATATTACTGGTAATGTTATCAAGTAACGTTAAATTTTTGTAACGTTAGTAGGTATAACATTGCAATTTAACGTTACGTAACGGTTATTATTTTGTTATTTGGTAACGTTAACAAGCCCTGGAGCCTACTGCCAGGTTGCTATTTAAATTTTCCTTAGAAAAAACCCTGATAGGTAAAACTGTGCTCCATCTCTTGGAATTTAACGCTGGACCGTGCAATTGCCTGTCGCACTTGTAACCGCTACACCAAAATGTGTGGTTGTCTTAAAAGACTTATTACTGTTAAAGGAATGATTTACAGCGTCGTATATCAAGCTAAGAATTTTTATACCAAGAATAAAAGTTATATTACTGTGATCACGTTTTGTGGTAAAAGGGAAAAAATGTTTTACACTCCCACTTAAATTTGTTATGGCGCAAATCTTGCAGAGCTTTGTAAAAAATGCATGTATTGCTAAATAAAATATTTCAGCACTTACAGATGTCTCTTTGCAGGCTGCATTTAGGCTAATACCCGTATGTTTAGTGCTTTGAACAAACTATTTATTATTATGTAGTGTAGTCTGTGTCGAGCTTGATTTTCACAGAATTAACTTTATAAAATTCATTCCTTCATTTATCATACAAAGAAATACTAGTTGATGTTTGCTGAATTACCCGAAGATCATTGTGTGGCAGATGTGGTTATCCCTATTCACTGTAAGACACTTTTCTTTCCATGAACATAAACCTCCTACAGTGGAGTAGGTAAAACTACAATCTATTTAAATAAAACACAAAGTGTGTATCTATGTCCGTAATAGACTTTGAAACTACTGAACGGATTCTGAAAATTCTTTTTTGCATTTGATAGCCCAATTCTTGAGAAAGGCTATTTAATATCACGCTACGGCCCTTAGGAGCCGTGCAAAAAGAAAAGAAGTCAGAAAAACCACGGATTCTGAACATTTCAGCGTAGTAGCACACGCCGGGCATCCGCTAGTACGATTTAATTTTAACTGTTTACTCTTACTCTATTATTTAATCTTCGTTGCCATATTTAAAGACAGATTAGTTTTAAAAAAAAAAACGTTACGACATTAATGCTCATTTTACAGTCACCACGACCATAATAATCTTTCACCATCGTCCAAACTCAAACTCCCGAAAAAATCCTACCCCAAAAATTCTGCCAACAATATTAATTTAACCCCTAGCTAGACATTTTGTACAACACATAGGTACATTAACGAGGTCCCCGGGGGACTGTGACAATCCTACGTTAATTAGCCGAAACAAAATGGCGCGACGTGGCGCGTGCGAGACGGGAGCGAAGCGAGGGTGATATGGGAGCGAAGCGAGCGTGAGACGAGAGCAAAGCGAGAGCGAGGCGTGCATGCCGCGGATACCTTGTGTGTTTACGTTGTTTACTCTTTGTAACGGACGACCAGACTGCTCCGTGTTAACAGAATGCCAGTTATATTAACATTTTGTATTCATGCCCCGGGCTGAACGTGGACATGTTGGTTTTTTTTTTTGTCTTATACCTAAATATCTAACCAAATGTTTTTAACATATTGCGTCATGATATGTTTGGCTATTCATGAAAGCCAAATGAAAAAAGTATGAGATTTTTCAGAAATATTTTTAGTGCTCATGAACTTTTATAGTTCTCTCTCTAGTAAAACTTCTCCAAAAGAAAATCCAATCACACTGGATAAGCAAGGAAAATTCAAAGCAATTCATATTGAATCACCTTTTTTATCTCAAAAGCACTAGGGCGATGAAATGTAAAATACGAGGTGTAATACTCACACGCTTTCGAAATCACAATTTCCAACGATAACCCATTGAATACGGGTTTTCCGGTTTCCGGTTAGACGGCTAAGAGGAAAAGGGTTTTTGGGACGGAACCCGCGCTGATAATAACCCCAGTGTTCACGCTTCGCGGCACCTGCTACGAGTGCTACGCAATTTATATTTTTATACGTTATGTTTTTATTATCTCCAATATTGCTCTCTTACTATGAAAGGCCTCTCTTGAATCGTATTTACAATTTGATTGTGCAATAAAACCTACGAGTTATAATGCTGCGCTCGTAAAAGGAGAACCTTTACAGAACGCCAGAAATTATTATTTATTGTGTACAGTTACTGCTTGATGTATTGATAAAGACCATTCTGTATGCTATAAATAATCAGTATAGAAAACAATACAGCGTCTCGTTAGCTGAGCAAATTGAATGGAAGCACCATACGCGTAATGATCACGTACGGAAGTGCAAAGCTGTGGGCCGTCGCCTGAGGGTCTTTATACCACGAGGACAAAGCAAATTTATTTGATAATACAAACGTGCCCGACGCACGAGCTCGGATTACTCCAACATCGCCAAATCTTTCGATCTCGTCGAACCATCGTATATCTAACTCACGTACGCACGTAATGCACACTGTACGTTAATTTTCGGGCTGCGGTCATTTTGAGCGCATCGGAAACCGCATAGAGAGAAAAAATATATACAGAATAAGAACAGAAAGTTTAAAGTAGTCCATAACATTGCAACCAATATAAATAAGGAAAGTTAAAGTGTATAATTAAAGAGGCAATAATAATAATATACAGAATAAGTTTTTAACCAGTGTGCAAATTTTTTTTGGTGGTTCAGTATCAGTTATAATAGAACACATTTCCTTTATTTTTTCAATACTTTTTTTTTGGTCCTACTTGAAATGAGCAAAATATGGATACAATCTATTCGTAATAATATCAATGGGCGAGCGCACAGCTAATAAGTTGCACTACTGCGTCCCGCTTCACTGACTGCGCCGCCGCCGGCACGTTGCGCGACGATTATCCATTATACTAGTTTCAAAATAAACATCTTTCGTTAACGATAACTTCATTTTTTTGTACTAAGACATATCAAAATAAGAAATAGGTGTATAATACAATACGTTTAAGTTTAATTTGTCAAAATTTGCACACTGACTAAAAACTTTTCCTGAATTATCTAATACAAAAAAATAATAAATAGATTGAACTACACATATTATATTCAGAGAATAAATAAATAAATGACTGCTAATATATAATAACTAATACCGTTGTAAAAAAACAGATAGATAGGAAATAATTGAAATATTTAGTAATAAGGAAAACCATTAAAGCGCTCTTCCTCTCTTACTTATTAAAAATTTTGCTGTGCCCAACAGGGTCCATAATCGTTTCTATTTATTAATACTTACCACCAGGGCCTCAAGTCTGCTATTACAATAGTGTCAGAATGGTCTCTTCATTGTGAGTTTTTGACAGATTTGCCATACAAACACTGTCAAATACTCACAATGGCGAGACCATTCTGACACTATTGTAATAGCAGACTTGAGGCCCTGTATGTGTGCATTATGGATTGCAATAAAGATGAATCGAATTGAATTGAAAAAGTAATTAGACAGGATAGTTAAGAAGGCGTAGCCATAACACGGCTTGTCAACTACCTAACTAACTCTAGGTAGCCTAGGTACCTAACTATAAAAGTATTCCTGTATTGAAAGAGAAAATTGGTAAGTTACACATACCCAATTTACAAAATGTCATTGCAAATGGGCGACTTATCGGTGGAAATGGAGAAATATATATAGAAGATATTGCCACAAATGATGTCAATACTGGTAGCCTAGATAGGATACACATTGAACCGAATTTATCGATGTTTGTCGAAGAATTGTCGCCATTGATACATTTTATCGCCTCTGGAGAAGTATAAAACTGTGCTCTGTTCTATTACATATTGTAGCAGAAAACTATACCCTATTGAATAGGTACTTTCAAAATTTACATAATTAAACAGTGTTGTTTTACAGCTGTCTTTTTGGAGACTGAGCCAAGAAAAGCTTATTGAACCGGAAATTGGTAGATATCTGATAGAATTTGGTTTTTAATTAAAGATATCCAAGTAATTTCTGTGTTTTCTGATTACGTAGCCGAATCAGCATACAACTCAATATCACGATGATTACGATACTGATTTGTACACGTGTTCAAATCATCCGTGAACATAAAAACCCTCTTCACAATATTCTATACAAATTCAACCTTGAATCTCAAAATGTAAACGTTACAAAAAAGCGGCGTGAATGGGCACAAAGTTGAAATTTACATTTAAATTCTATCCTCAATGCATCGGGCGGCATTATGTTTACACGAGTGGTGGGTAATACCGCCAGCATTTAGCATAAATTAATGGCCACCGGACATAGAGTATGAAGAAATGGAGTCCAAAGCTATCTTTGGCAAAAGCAGCGCGGTAGCGGCGATGTATCGCCACATGCTAGCTGCAACGACAGAATTGCGACTGACATTTCTGTCGTTTTCAGCTAGTAATCGGGCAGGTACTTTTGAATATTTTTAAGCATCTGTCGGTATTAGATATGATACAACATTTACATCTCTTCAAAAGAAACCAAGTTTTAAATGCGTATGCCTCACGATATTCTTATCAACATAGTAGAGAGAGCGCTATCTCGGGTCCACTAGCGCCACTCCTTTAAAAAAAGATTATCTCGTGACTGAGAAGGAATTATGTAAAACGGCTCAATCAGTTGCCTCGGTAAGTGTGTCTAAAATTTTCTAATACCTTTTATAAAGTTTCATATTGAGACACGAAGCAACAAAATACGATCTAGAAGAATGTGGCCGTTTTTCTTTAGATCGAATTTTATTGCTTGAAAAGGTTTCATATTGAGACACGAAGCAACAAAATACGATCTAGAATGAATGTAGCCGTTTTTCTTTAGATCGAATTTTATTGCTTCGTGTCTCAATATGAAATTTTATAAAAGGTATTAGAAAATTCTAGACACACTTACCGATGCAGCTGATAGAGCCGTTTTTTTATAATTCCTTCTCAGTCACGAGATACCTAATCTTTTTTTAAAGGAGTGGAGCTAGTTGACCCGAGATAGCGCTCTTAACAGTCCACTGTTGGACGGGCCTCTCCAAAGGCATGCCATTGAACAATATCCTCAGGTGATCACCTCAATAAGGACTAAAATTTATATCCTAACATAATATAATATTAACACTCCATTCATATTATTCCACGTCGGCGTCGTCTTGTAATCACATTACCCTGTTGGGTCAGTCAACAGCAAAAAGTGTTGCCACAAGACTTTCGTTTTAATTAAACTACCGCTTGATGAATGTCTACTGAAACAAACCATTTTAATGATGCCACGGAGATTTAAATATTTTTTTATTGCTGCTTCTAATCTACGGGTTATTTCGCTAATGTTAGGATTTCCATTATGTTTATAAAATATATTAAGGTTTCAATCGGGTTATCATCATTACTTAATGTTCCGTGCTCTTGTATCATGTTTATTATTGTGTGTGTATATATATATATATATATATATTTATATGGATAAGTATATATATGCTTTGTGTATATGTATTTATTGTATATATGTAAGTGGTACACCACTAAATACCTGCAGTATTGTCTCTCCTTCTACTTTTTGATCCATCCAAAGGTTGTCTGTAAAAGATCGCTTTTAGCGATAAGACCGCCCATTGTGACACCCTATGTAACAGTTCTACATTTATATCTGTAATTTTTATGGTGTACATAATAAAGAGTATTCTATTCTATTCTATTCTATAATGATATCTTTAAACGTTAGTTATGATGAGATATTATTTACCTTTCTAAAAAGAACTAGGTACACACGGCTACACATCAAGCTATATATTTCCAGTATAAGCTGATGTCGAATTGTATAGGATTTCCGTATAATGAGAGGTCAGCTTATTCTGGAAATGTATAACTTGATATGTAGCCGTGTGTCCATTGTACTTTTTAGGGTTCCGTACCTCAAAAGGAAAAAACGGAACCCTTATAGGATCACTCGTGTGTCTGTCTGTCTGTCTGTCCGTCTGTCACAGTCAATTTGCTCCGAATTTAATGGACCGATTAAGTTGAAATTTGGTACACATATCAATTTGAGTGACCCAAACACGGACGTGAACCGTAAATAAATGAATTTAGAATATTGGGTCAATATTGGGTGACAAACAAAAAGATTAAAAAAATGTTTTGTAAACCGTACCGTATGACTTATCAAATGAAAGGGCTTACTGTGAGGGTCTCAAATATATATTTTTTTTATAATTTTAAAATAAATTGTTTTAAAGTTATAAGTGAAAATAGACGAAAATTGACCATTCCCCCCCTCCCTTATCTCAGAAACTACTGAACCTAAAATTTCGAAAAAAAAATACAGAAAATAGTTCTATACAGGAAAATCTATAAGAAGTCTATGGTCTTAAAATCACATGGTAAATCTCTCGATATTGTGCGTACAAACTTACATCTGCAGTTGGAATGTATGGGAGATTATGTTTACCAACTACAATTTTAAGTTTGTTCTTAGGATAAATTCTTTCCAAGTACGGAACCCTTCATTGTGCGTGGTCCGACACGCATTTGGCCGGTTTTTTGATACTTCAAACGTGGTACACAAAGGAAAATTATGCGGACCTTCAAACTTGAGTATAAATAAAATACACTATATTTTAGCTCTGACTATATTGTAGAAGACTGGTTCACTCATCTGTTTTGTTCAATACCCCGTTGTTTACAATGTTGCTATACTTATGTACATATATGCGTAGCTATTTATAGCGATATATTCCTTTGAGATCCAAATACCCAATATAGGTACCATACCGGTGTGTGCTGTCCACAAACGGGTATCCATGAAAGGTACTTTAAATGCAAATCACTGAGAAGTTCCACCCAAGCAACGCTGCAGCCCGCTTATATGTAAACAAATATATCAATTCATGCATTACAAATTTATTTTTTATTTCAGAGGAACAGGATTTCTTGGGTTTCCTCTTGATTTTATTTCTCAATCTGGGAAGAAATAACGTACAGAAAAACACAGCAACTCAAAGTCAAACTCAAATCATTTATTTCAATTAAACCATTTACACGCACTTTTGAATTGTCAAGAAGTCGGTCAATAAGAAAATGATGCTACGAGCCCATTCCAATTGAGAAGAACGGGCAAGAAACTCCATGGATACTCCATCGACTTTTATATTAAATTGTTACAAAAATATGAGTTACATCTATAATGTTGAATTTATAACTAAATGTAAGAACGACGTAAAAATAAAAAATAAAAAATTACACGTTAAAAAAAAACAAACAATTCAAAAAAAAAATAATTAAAATAAACCGTGGTTGCTAAGAAATGACCAGTCGCAACTGACGGCGCCTGTTCACGAACATGACGCATGGATTAGCACCATTCAGATCAACTTTCTAGGTCTTACCTGAAAAGATCCTTCTTTAATCTCCTGACTACATAGAGCTCATATACAAGTTGCCATATAAGCCTTCAGGTATATACGAGTAATATAATGTATAAGTAGCATCTCCAGATTGCCTTGCCTCTACAAATTCGAGTTGTTATCCTATATTGCCACTCGACAACGTTTGACAAACAAATTGGTGATCTCAGTTGTATCTACATACATATTATAGGGATGCTGCTCTAACCTCTGATAAACCTCTGTCACGACGCACCACATTCAGGGGATGAGATAAATAATAACATTATTATTAGCAACGTAATCGTGACGAATTTATTCAAAAGATTACATACGAGTACTTGAATACATATTTCAGGGCGCTATCAAAAGGATTTCCCGACGCAGGCCAGAAAAGTTACATCCATATGAATTCCATGAATTACAATATTTTCACGACATGCACACAATATCTGAAAGTTTTCATAAAACAAATTATACTGAATATCAAAGAAAATTCATGACACAAAAATATTCTGTAGAAGAAAATTTGTAAGTAAGTATTAACAAATTCTTTAGTCATGATTTTTACGCTCGCGTAACCTAACTAATGGAAGAAAATTTTGTTAGATTTAATAATTGGCTCAAAACTGGTGACCTAACAAGATAAGAGACTTATTTCATAGTTATTTCCTCGAATAGTTATATCGCCGCAAGGTTGCCTTCTTGTCGGTCTTCTACAGATTGTACTTCGGAGAGTGTGCCCACGAACTCCACGACCTCATTCCACCGGCCCCCTTCTACCATCGGACATCTAGACGCACTGCAAGTTACCACCCCTACCTAGTTGATATTCCACAAACTCGCACTAAGCGTTTTCAAACGTCTTTTTTAATGCGCACAGCAAAGGAGTGGAACTCTCTGCCTGCGTCTGTTTCCGAACGAATACAACCCTAATCTATTCAAAGTTAGAGTGAACAGGCTTCTTCTGGGTAAGCTCACTCCATCGTAGACTTTGTCTCTGTCATCCAGACCTAGATTAAAGTCAAGAGCAAACTCATAGTAGAATAAAAAAATAAAAATAAAAAATGGGTTAATGAAAACTAATAATTTGGATGAGACAAGCGTTGCCTCACCCAAGACAAGGATTTAGGTGAATTCACAAGACATATTTCATCAGATTTAATAGCAACAGTTATTTATAGCATAACGTAGGTGCACAAAGGAACAATCTGCTTGTTCCTCCTAGAATTACGCGAATGTTAGATATGTTAAAGGTATGTATGGAAAAATCCTTTCAAATTGTTACCGACATTTCTTCCAGGGCCGTAAACATCTCATCATCGAGAACTCATTCATACGAGTACAGAAAATGGATGGAAATGTAACCACTATATATGTATTGTCATTTTTATGACTCAGACATATTCTTTAGTACCTAGATATTTTATTCTACCTTACATACCTTCGGTAGATAAGAGCTTTGAGCTTTTAGTTTATCCGTGATCATGGTGCTTGCAACAGCGCCGAAATATCGGGAACTCAGAACAATGAATAAACATGGTAAATATCCCGTTTATGTTAATAATAAGAGCTTTGACGTTCGAAAACTGCTGATTTTCAGCCTAATTTGAATAAGTGACTTTTGATTTCAATTTGATTTTTTATGATTTTCTATGACATTTCAAACGATCTCGGTCCAAGTTTTTTACCCAACAGGAAATAATTAATCTATACAAATAAATAAAATTAAAGTGTTTGTTTGTAATGTCAAAATAACACCATAGTATATAAGGTACCTATAACAAAAAAACTATACTTAATTTTTTTGTCTGTCTGTCAGTCTGTTTTTTCCGGAAAGGCTGGACCGATTTTGACGGGACTTTCACTGTTAGATAGTACTTTTATTTAAGAAAAAGCCCCGCGGACGAAGCTGCGGGCAGTCTAGTAATGGAATAAAGAAAATACATAATATTATTTTTAAGAATTTCAATTTGCAAGTAGTCAGGTTCTTATGTTATACAAGGCACTAAAGGTTTGTTTATAGACTAGCTAATTTATTTATTTATTTATATATACTTTATTGGACACCTCAAAAATACATAGCAAAAAATAAATCAAACAAAAAAATATAGAATGGGTAGACTAAATAACTCTCAAATGATAGTCTAGTCATAGTAATTATTATTAGGTGGTATTTGTTAAAATATCTATTAGTTTTTTTTTTTTTTTTTGTATATGTGTATTAGTATCAATAAAACTATATAAATTCTCTTAATCAAGAAGTTAGTATTTTTGTCATTATTTTTGTACCCTACCACTGTTTTTATATTTAACCCAAAGGTTGACTGGTAGAGAATGCCTTGTGGCATTAAGTCCGCCTATGTACCACTATTGTACATAAAGTTTAAATAAATAAATAATAAATAAATGGGCGGCCTAATGTACTACTTAGATAGAATAGATTTGGTACGAGTATTAGCATCATTCAAATAAGTCCCAATGTTAGTTTCACTACAAAAATCGATAGTGCTATTAAACATACCTATAACAATACAAATTATCAGGAACTAAAAAGCAACCTTGTTTACATAACACAAATGAAAACCGCCCAGTTACTGCAATTAGCTGACCCCCCCCCCCCCTTCGCTCAAACAGTTCAGGTTTTTTTTTTTACAAAAAAATCGTTTTAGGTAGATTTCGTATAAATAAAATATAATTATAGAATAGAATAGAATAGAATTTGTTTTATTGGAGTAACCAAGACTCAACAAGAATGTTAGTGAAACTTACGGCTATGTTAGTAAGCACAGACACTAAACAAAAACAAGGAAAACAATACGATTAACAATCAATAACGTTAGGTCACCATTGTGACATCCCATGAGAGACGGCACAACAGTGTCCCACGTAAATACAGTCCAGGCGACTCGCAACCAAGCTTAAGACAATGTTGGAGCTGCCCTCCACCCTGCGCACCAGCGAAGCGCACCTTTTACGCATTGTTGCGTAAAAGCAATCTACATGCGCATCTGCGAACATCCCTGACGCACTACAGAAACGGGGCAGCCCCACAAGTATCCTAAACATTATAAAATTCTATCGATTCGTATTCGAAAAAATCTCAACCATTTATGCAAAGTCAGCATTTTTTTTTTAAACGTAGGTAGGTAAACCTACGTTTACATCCACATAGGTATATAGAGGTATGAGGAATAGGGTGTAAAGTTCACTCATAGGTACTCTATAGAAAAGGGAGGATCCTCCGACCAGACGGGTGTTGTGTCTGGTGGGCAACTGCCCGACGGCTGATGTCGGGATGTTGTATATATGCTATAGTCGCGCGGTAAACTCTAATTGCGCGATGCAGGATTTGTGACGTCAGATCTTTGATGCGTAGTTCGCATGTGGCGTTGTAGATGCCGCCACACAGCACCCTTATTGCTTAACACACAAATAATCACAATTTGAATGATTTTTAAGGATATTGCTAATCCATTGCTTCATATCGTCACTAATCTAAGTGACGTAACTGATTCGAAGCATATTTTACAGGACAAGCTATTTGCAGTTGAGGGTTACCCATGATTGAGGGTAACTTGCTCTATATAAATTCTACTGATACAAAATTGAGCACGTCTGTTGTTTAGACGCCGATTAGACAGATCGATTTGACTTGGAAAATGTATCAAATTAATATAGTTAGGTCGATTTAGTTCAAAATGTCAGATACGTTAGTTAGTTAGATTAGCGACGATATGTTCGAAAAAAAAATCTGCTCAAGAACGTAAATTCAAATTCATTTATTTAACTTACACACAGTTCTTAACCAAATAAGTAACAAAATAGAATAGTAAGTTATCGAAGACTTTGACATATTTAACAGCGGGTCCCAAACTAGGCACAGCCTGTATCTTGGTGACCCAATTTCTACACTAAGTTAATAATTTAACGTGTTCTGCTGACGCAATATTAAAATTCATTATGGCGTAATTTACTGTGGTGAGTGAGTATGGAGTGTTTGTAAGTGTGTGAGTGAGGGTACGTATTTAATCAGACAGTGTGCGGGTATTAATTAGCTTGTGCTACAAAATAAACATTCAGTTTCCTCATAAGTCCGGCCCAGCAACCATTCTTTTAGTACAGTTTTGGCCTCAGAGTAAAGAAAGACAGAAAGAAAAGAAAGAAAAATAGATTTATTTGTCACAGAAACACGTGCATACAAAAATATAATCGAGTAGGTAGGAACACAGAAAAATTGAACAAAATAGATCTACATTATAATCACAAGCACAAAGCCGAAAATAGTCGGCAGCTGCACGTCATGTCTGTGACAAGAAGACTTCCACTCAGCATGATGCTGTGCTATGAGGGACCCACAGCACAGCGCTGATTTTCAGTGGTTTCAGTAGTTGTTTGGTACGTACGGCTACAAATCAAGCTATACATTTCTAGTATAAGCTGACTTCTTACTGTACGAAAATCCTATACAATGCGCGATCAGCTTATACTGGATATGTATAGCTTGATTTGTAGCCGTGTGTACAGTGATAGTTTTGCTTAAAGCATTGAATACTCATATAGATAAATACGACAAAAACCAGCAGTGCTATTCTGTAACCATCTCACCGTGAAAACTTAGGTGAAGTGAGCGTGAAGTGAGCTAGCGTGAAGTGAACGTGATGAAGTGAGCCTGTAGCGCTATTCTGTGAAAATCTCACCGTGAATTCATAGGTGTAGTGAGTTCAAAGTGAGCTGTCAATCTCTAGACTCCCAAGCGTTAGGTAGGAAGACAGCTCACTCCACGCTCACTTCACCTAAGTTTTCACGGTGAGATGGTTACAGAATAGCACTGCTGGTACCGTAAAACAGGGCTATTTGGATTTTCGGGGGTTATTTGGAATAAAGTAATTGTAAGATTTGAGTTGACATAAATTCTAGCAAAACACCATAGACAGCTGTCTATGGTGTTTTGGTTTTATTTAATTTCTGGTCTTGTTTACTTTTAGGTACAATTTTTCGTACGAAGATCACAATTCGAATATATAGACACCTGCAAGGAATAACATTGTAACTAATATTTAGTAACTTTCAAGAGAGCGCGTCAAAAAAGTCTTAAAATATACATATATATAATAATATAATCATACGAAAGTGTAGCTAATCCCTCGTTGACTCATATTTTCAAGGTTGGTTGGCAATAAGACTTAACCGAAATCTGAGAGATTTTTTTAAATCTGACGCGCTCTCCTGTAAAGTTACTAAATATTAGTTACAATGTTATTCCTTGCAAGTGTCGATATGTCAACCCATTGCTTTGTTCCAAATAACCCCCGAAAATCCAAATAGCCCCGTTCTACGTTAGCAAAGAAGGTTTTTGTTTTTGGAAGGGGGATTCTTTCAACTATTTTCCTCACCCTCTTACTGCCGCTAGCGCGATTTTTGTTGACGTTAATAACGTTTAAAAATGACCCTAGGATAAATAGTTGACGTACGCTTAAAACCCCCAGATTCCTTATACAGTTCGTCCGTAGAAAATAACGCAATGAATATTGTACTTCAACAACTTGTTGTTCAACAATATTCATTGAAACCAGCGGGATGATTCCGTAACACACTTCAATTAGTGTGTTACGGAATTATCCCGCTGGTTTTCAACAAAAATGTCAAATACATATGATGATCATAACAATGTATCATACCTACGCATCATCATATATTAACATCGTTTCAGACATGTTTTGCGGTTTTTCTCTCATCAGCTCGGGCCTTATCACAATACCAGCGCTGCGGTATTATTTTTTAAATATCGCCGCATTATGCTGAGATAGGAGCCTTTTTGCCGTGGCACAGGTTTGTTGTTGTTTGGTTTATTTGAACAAATTATGTCAATTTTGTTATTTTAAATGCTCCTTTTCTTTCATTTTTTTGTATGTCCTGAGCGTGTCCCAAATAAAATATTTTTATTTTCTTGTCTTGTCTTTCTTTCTCATTTTTGACATCTGTGATAGTTTTCAATTTTTTTTTTTGTACAACAAGTCTTCACAACTTGTTTTAGGTGTGAACGATAAACGAAAACGTAGACAGAACACTTGTTTTATACTATGGTGTAAACTCGGTGTAAGACCTACACAAATTGTTCTACATGTGAACCATTAGCAACCGCCTCGTAGCTTCTAGAGCACCTAAGTCGAACACTAGAGCGACAAATTGCTTACCACATCGTTATCGGCCGAATGTTCTCAACGAACGACAAGTCTACAACAATTAATTATGGAAATTGTGAGTGAAACTCGTCTTGTGGTCTACTTAGTAGGTAGTATTTTTAGGACTAATGAGAATTTAAACATTCATGATATGGTTCATGAGTAGCTAAATTATAACCAAACTTACAGGGTGGCTTGATTTATTATGATTGTGTAAGAAAACTGTAATGTTAATGAAAACTTCATTAGTTAGTATTTTCATTGTAGCATGGTACGGGTGACAGATGTCGTCAGTATTGCATGACTAGGTCAGTGACATTATGCAATTCAAGTTTATCGATAACCATTCTCACAGCTAAAATCCCTTTGTTCCCACTAGTACCACCGTCTCGTTCTCTTTCATTATTATTATTATTATTTTATTTATTTTAAATTATGTATTTAATAAAAAACATTAAATCAAAACACATTCAAAGCACAACCGAGATTTCGAAAAAAAAATGTATTCGTGGTAACATTCTTGCCACGTGACACCATGCGTCGGCGGCTTTTTGCGTCAGTACGAGTGCTAGCGCTTTGTATGCGACACGACCGTATTTCCGTTGTTTATTTTCTTTTCTGTTAAAATTGTTATTTGGTATTGTTTGTTAAGTTTGTTGTTTTAATTGATTACGGTAATAAACATGCCTAAGCGTACACAAAAACTGTTTTAGAGAGTCAGGCAAAGGAGTTTGTCGCTTGCCTCCGAGACTACTTTGAAAGAGAAAAAAAATATATGTAAAAATACATCAGTAAGCAAACTTCTTTTTCTATAAAAAATATCGACTATTCATCACAGCAATACATCTTATACATCCCATCACTAAACATGCCTATGGCGTTACGATACATGCATAGCACTTGCTTCATTTTTCTTTTGATTTGTTTTATTTTTAGACAATGATATTCTGGCAGGGTAAATTTATTAAATTTTCTACTGGTATTACTGATTCCGTATTTTACGACTATGATATTTAGGGTGCAGCAAAAATATTCAGTCATGATTATAAAACGCAGTGACGTTCAGGAGTGAAAAGGAACGGTTCATCTAATGTCACCCGAACCACGCTACAACGAAAATACTTGTAAATACCCGAATGAGTCATTTATATGCTCCGAACAAATAAATGAACGTAAAATCCCTGACACGACTTACCGCTATTGCAAATCTTAAAGACAATAGTGACCAAAGGCATGTCAGGCCGTACATCACATCCCTAGGGTCGTTATAAAGCACAGAAAATACCAGACAGCTTGGTACGATTTGACGAGCCGTAGGGATAGCAGCGAGATTGACGACCGACGCACTGAATACGCCCCGGGGAAAGGATTCTACTCACTACGATGTTTTAGTCATGTGATATCGGAGCTGAGATATCGTTACTGAGCAATAACTTATATAATACAGCCTTTTCAGGACACGGAACCCGTACAGTCGCTTCAATGTTTTTCATTTAAAAGATACTCAAAACAAAAAAGGAACTTACGCTAAAATGTTCGCCGTCGCCGCTGCTGCTGTGATCCGGTTAAAAGATCCGCCTGTTTACAAATGGTTGTTTGGATACGCTCAGGGGACTTGTTTTTAGAGTTAAATTGAGCTCGGCTTAAAATAATGACGGAATTTTTCCTAAGAAAGCATTGCGAATGGTTTTAAAGAATTCAACGTTGAACAAAATTTTACAGTTTTAGCTCTGACTTTGTTAATTCTGATAAAGTGTTGTCTCACACTTTGACAACTCTTGACAATTAGAAGTAACAAGAGTAACAAAATACAAGTAAGACGAAGGCAAACACTTGAAGAAACAAGTTTGGAACTGGCTTTTGAATTCTTGTTTCCAAATCGCTGCACATGCAAAAGCTACTTCAACTTTTCACGTCAATCTGTCGCCGAAAATTGTCAGATAAACAGATTCAGAAGGGAGTCGCTGATGCTTGGATATTATATTCAGTTACTCTAATTTCTACAACCCATTCGAAATGTTTGAATAAAAAGTAGGAAAAATATGGCCATCTAACTAACACACGGTTACTAAAATCTAACTTAACAAAATCAACAACGTTTTAAAAAAAAAAAAAAATACAATACTTATTGCGATTCCATTTAAGAGGGTGTAAAAGAGTCAACTAGGGCCACTCCTTTAAAAAATTGGTTGAAAATTGGTTTGAAATTGGTTGTCTGTAAAGTTGGTTTACGGACGATAGTTTAACGTGACAACGTCATAACAAAACATTGTTGCGGCGCAAGCGTACAATGAGCGTAACGGGACCGTGAACGTAACGGGACAATGAGCGTAACGGGACAATTAGTCTTCCTTTTTCGTGCATGCAGCCGGCGTTCATCGATTTATTAGACGTTGTCACGTCAAAAATATTATCTCGTGACTGAGAAGGAATTATGAAAAACGGCTCAATAAGATACCTCGGTAAGTATGTCTAGAATTTTCTAATACCTTTTATAAAGTTTCATATTGAGACACGAAGCAACAAAATACTATAGAGGAATGTGGCCGCTTTTCTTTAGATCGAATTTTGTTGTTTTGTGTCTCAATATGAAACGTTATAAAAGGTATTAGAAAATTCTAGACACACTTACCGAGGTCGCTGATTGAGCTGTTTTTCATAATTCCTTCTCAGTCACGAGATATTTTTTTTTTTAAAGGGTTACGCTAGTGGACCATAGTATGCTCTCTTAAGCCTACTCACAACTGAAGTTTTTATTGTAGTATATACATGTCAGATACAGAGAAATCCAAATGAAAAATATTTACCTACTTTTCTTGCTGTTTTATTTACTGGTTATAACTAACGTTTACATATAAGAATCTTTCATACAGTTGAGAGACAACGTGAAACATCTTCAAAGCAACATGCAAGTGTAAAGATATTCTCTTTTCCTTTTCCATGTAAATTTTCCTTTAGCGAGTGTCAGAGAGCAAAAGCGTGTGTTATTTAGCCGTCACAACATCGATGATGCGAGGACGCGAGGCGTGACATATGCATAATTTATCAAAGGAAAGGTCGTGGGTGTTATATTGGCTATGAGGGACACAAGGTCTTGCTGATTATAGGCTTCGCTTTACTGCTGGCGAGGTGACGAGCGAAGCGGGCAAAGACCCTGTTTTTGAATTGAGAATTTGCAGTTGAGAACTTTTCAAATGATTCCTTCGATGTATCTTTCGAAATTCAAAATGTTTTTAAAGGTCGTAGCACATTTATCAAATCGGAAAGGGATCGTAACCGTATCGCCTTTCGCGTCGCCGTCAAACAGTCGTCAACCGTACGTAAGCACTTAACCAAAGCGGATCAGAAGCTCCGATGCGTCGACTCGGCTACGGCTAGGCGACGCCGCGCTTACGGCTCGCCGACCGCTGGTTGACGGCTAGTCATTGATTCTATGTCACACCTCTTATATGGGGACGATCCACTATGCGCGGGAGGGGCGTGGACGAAGAGACGTAAGCTAGGGTACGGAGAGCCGTAAGCTAGACTACGGTGAACCGTAAGCGCGGGAACTGCAAGTTGACCACGCACCGCACCGCGGTTGTGAGCTTGTCCCGAGGCGAGGCGATTACGTTACGATTCCGATTAGTCTGCGTTGCAGTAGGGAGTTTCATACAAATAATACTGAACGGCTCGAGTTGATACGGTGACGATCCCTTTCCGATTAGATACGTGTGCTACGACCTTTAAGCGTAATAATTTTTTAAATTTCGCTGGATCCATTGGAGGAAATCACCTTAAGTTATGCTAAAGTAAACAAGTAACTTAAAATTCTCAATTCAGAAACCAGGTGTTATGCCACGGGACGGTTTGACTGTGATTTAGGATTTATGAGCGACGGCGATGTTCATTGATAGAGAGGCTTGCGCGTAAAGCGGAGTGTCAATGTGATCCAACTTGTCATATACAATGTGTATGTATGTGTGTGTGTGTGTGTGTGTGTGAATTAATGCATTTATGAAAGTACTTTGTTCAGAACCGTTTACTGAATCGATTTCTGTCATTTTTAATATACGTAATTTTTATCCCAAAACTAGTTAAAATCACGTAAATTAGTCATGCTTCTACTGTCAAAACAAAACAAAAATACCCATATACGTGTGTGGCTGTGTGCGTGCGTAGATTTGTAACGAGAGCACAATTTTCTCCTCCAATCTGTATAACTAATTTAATAAATAAACGATGTTTTATACATAATAATGAAAATTCAGTGTATCCATACTAATATTATAAATGTGAAAGTAACTGTCTGTCTGTCTGTCTGTATGTTACGTTTTCACGCCTAAACCGCTGAACAGATCGTCATGAAATTTGGCAGAGATATATTAACAAAATATTCTAATGGGGATGTTTGGTGGTATGCGTTAATTCCGGAATATGTTGTAACTAGCTTTTGCCCGCGGCTCCGCCCGCGTGGATGTCGGTTGTCGCGTAAAAAAATAGCCTATGTCCTTCTCCATATCCCAGGCTATATCTCTACATTAAAATAGCATACTGGGGTGTAGACATTAGTAAGCAAGCAGGATGGTAGCAAAGTCTACATCATACACGCCCGGACGTCTGTGGTAACCAAGTTTGATGCTGGTTAAGTTTCTAGCTTCTAGTTTCGGGCTAGTCCACAAATTTAAGGTCGCTCAGGGCGCTATGGAGCGGGCAATGCTCGGAGTTTCTTTGAAGGATAAAATCAGGAATGAAATTATCAGGAAGAGAACCGGAGTTACCGACATAGCTTACAGAGTAAGCAATCTGAAGTGGCAGTGGACCACATCTCCGCAACCGGAGTCGAAGTTTTCTCACACGACCTTAACATAAACATATCCAGCCCGCTGGGAATGTACAACACCATCTACCAGGCAGAGTGTGTGGGCATCACGCATCATACAAGCGGCGTACGCCATAGAAGCCAGGAGACTTCTGGACACCTATATACGTATACTCTCCGACAGTGCTTCAGTTCTCCAATCCATAGGGGAAAGATATATTACCTCGAAACTGATAGGTACTAGAATGTCACAATGCACTAGAATGAGCAACGGTACCTAACCGCAATACAGTAACACTGCATTGGATAAAAGGTCACAGCTGATCTCTGGGTAACGACGCAGCTGACGAACTAGCAAGAAGAGCATCCAGCACGTCCGTCAACCCGAACCCATCGTACCCATCCCCTTCAACCAGCTACGCAGATGATTACAGGAGGGCACCCACACACAAGCAGAGAGCTGGTGGACCTCGCCACCGGGCTGCAGACACTCCAGGGGGCTATGCCATCCTTAGATGGTAGGCTAACCAGACGTCTTCTACGCCTGGACAGGAACGGCCTACGTTTGGTGACGGGGACCATCACGGGACACTGATCGCTAAACAAGCACTTCCACACAATAGACATTACGGAGAGTCCTCTGTGCAGGGCTTGCATGAAGGCTGAGGAAACTGTTGCGCATGTGCTCTTCAAAGGCACAGGCATCACTTAGATCAGAATAGAACCCTCGAGACACTCAGATCCTTCACAGATGTTCTAGACTGGCCAAGAGACATAATCAACTTCTGAGAGATGGGCTGGTTGGAATAACCACCGATGTCCGCCATGGCCCACGCACAATGGTCCACTTGAAGGACTAAGTACTTCAAATGGACCATTGTGTTGTTGTACTTCGGCGAGTGTGCCCATGAACTCCACGACCTCATTCCACCGGCCCCCTTCTATCATCGGACATCTAGACGCACTGCAAGTTACAACCCCTACCTAGTTGATATTCCACCAACTCGCACTAAGCGTTTTCAAACGTCTTTTATAATGCGCACAGCAAAGGAGTGGAACTCTCTGCCTGCTTCTGTGTTTCCGAACGAATACAACCCTAATCTATACAAAGTTAGAGTGAACAGGCTTCTTCTGGGTAAACTCACTCCATCGTTGACTTTTTCTCTGTCACCCAGACCTAGACTAGAGTCAAGAGCAAACCCATAGTAAAATAAAAAAGTGCAGAAATCAAACCTTCTAACATAGAATACATCCGGACGTCCGTGGTGATCAAGCTGGTTAAGTTTATAGTTTTCCTTTCCACTTTCAGTGTAGCATCTCCCTTACAGTTCAGAAGACGCTGAACCACGCTTCACTCGCAAATGTGGCCGGTACCGCTCGTTAGCACCGCGCCGCAACCTATTAGCTCGGCACACTAATTATTTAGAACGTGTATCTACACGTATTTGCGTAGCTCGCCTCCCAAGTAACCGGGTAACATTGACGCATCTCATCAACTTGTTAAGTATTCATGAAGTGCTGCATAATGTGTGTTGCTTACGTGTCTAACAGGAATTATTTTTGGGACGTTGTTGTTACGGTCATGTAACTTTTTTTAAATACCTTTTTGTCTTTTAGGGTTTTGTGCCTCAAAAGGAAAAAACGGAACCCTTATAGGATCACTCGGTGTGTCTGTCTGTCCGTGTGTTACAGCCAATTTGCTCCGAATCTACTGGACCGATTAAGTTGAACACACGATAGAGTACGAAGGCGGACTTTTGCCATAGGCATTCTCTACCAGTCAACCAAGGGTCGTGAAGAGATAAGATGGCAGGTGCTCTATTTAAGAGGAGATAATAATAATAATAATAAAAATATTAAAAAGATAACAAATAAAATAGATACACAAGTACATAAATATGTTATAAACTGATAATAGACATACATACAAATTACATATGAACTTCAGTGACCCAAACACGGACGTGTAACGTAATACAGTACAGTTTTAGGGGGCAAAATAGAAACGTACAAAAAAGCTTTTGCAAACTGTACCGTGTGACATATCAAATAAAAGGGCTGGTAAGGATTTCAGATATATATATTTATATATATATATTTAATTTTAACATAAATACTTTAAAAGTACCTACATTAAAAAAAAAAAAACAGAAAATAGTTCTTTACTTATAGATTTCAGGAAAACCTATTAGAAGTCTATGGTCTTAATAAAACATGGTAAATCTCCCAATATTGTGAGCACAAACTAACATTTGCAGTTGGAATGTATGGGAGAACTTATTTTTCAACTACATTATTAAGTTTGGAATACATTTTTCCCAACTACGGAACCCTTCATTGTGTGTGGTCCGACACGCTCTTGGCCAGTTTTTAGTATTCCGTACACAAAGGGTGCCAACGGGACCCTATTACTGAAGCTCCGCCTAACGTCCGTCTATCCGTCTGTCACAGGCCTGTATCTTTTAAACCGTAATAGGTAGACACTTGAAATTTTCACAAAATGTGAACTACTATGGCCACTATAACAACAAATAATAAAATTAAAATAAAGTTATAAAATAAAGGTCATACAATACAAGAAACGTGTTTTTTCTGCGTTTTTTGCTCGATATTCAATCAATCAATTTATTTGTGAAACATAGGTTTTCACATAGGTGTTTACATAAATATGGAGTGCGCTATGTTTTGTCATAATTAAGACATACAAATTTATGAGTGACACATTAGGTGTCATTAGATTATGTGACTTAGAAAAATCAAAACATTGAAACACTTTTTTATATTAAAAATGGCAGTTAAATAAATGTAAGATAAAAAATTGTGGGTACGGTGGTACAGAACCCTCCATGTGTGAGTTCGAATCGCGCTAGGCCGCTTTATTCTATTGCCCAAGAGCCTTAGTTGGCATCTCAGTAGGCCTGATACTGAAAATAGGAGCGTCCTGTCCAATTGTAGCTTGATTTCCATTCCTGAATGGAATACTAATTAAGCTAAATACAACAATATAAAAAAAATGAACATAAAAAGCTCATGAAAGAGCTCACTTAAAATATTACAGTCATAGAATGTCGAGTAGAAACTGGTGGAAATTGCGGGAAAATTCCTATGAAACATCCTTCTAATAAGGAAAATGTTACAAACATTTTAAACAAAGACTCGGGGCATACAGGGACGTATTCCGAAGTACAACCTTATTTTATGAAAGAGGCTTATAAAGTATCTTTATGGCTCGCTTAATATAATTAAAGTGGATATTTAAACAGTCCGTCCCAAATAAATTACCCCAAATTAAACAGCTATAAATATTCGTACGAGTATGTTCATACCAATACGCTCACCGCATTCAACCTGTATCATACATTATTTTTTATGTTCTGCATAATAAATTATTGCAGAATAAACAGATTAAGCTTATTTCTGTAAATATCGGTGAAGTTTTAATAGTAATGTTGTCTTAATTTAAAGTTGCAATGAGACTGAATCAATGAAAAATTACAGAATTTATTTGTTGGTCCCGCTTTATGTACTATCGGTGACATCCGAATCGGACCAACATAAGGACTATTCTTACTTGCAGCGCTCGGCCTTTATAGTAACGCTTACCTACGCTCATCAACCAATAACATCGCAACGTCAGATTTTTTGCTAAGCCCCTTTGTTTTTATTCGTGAAAAAAAAGATCGTAAAAAACCAGCCGAGGTGGTCAGACATCTGTGTCCATTGTAACAGAGCCTGAGAAATTTATTTAAACAAAAGTTTTATTTTGATTGGTCGTCGCAAAAAGGAGCGGAAAACAGATGTGGAAATCCGTGAGCACGGAATGTTTAGATTAGATTTTGTTTTGAAAGTGTGCTGATTCAGATTTCACCGATAGTACCTGCGACCTATTAAGAAACAGAATGTAAGACATTCAGATCATACGAGTACGTGAACGTCTTGGCTACGCGGTGCTACGCCGCGCTACGCTACGGTACGCTACGCTACACCTGCGGCATTCTACACACATTTTTCTCTTACCAATAAAAGAAGGCTTCTGAATTCGCGAGCAGGATGTCCGTTCAATCCCTAACATTATGTAACCAGGACACCTTTCTAACACGCCTTTACCTCAAAACCCCACCAATCATTATGATTTAAGATGAAACTAATCAACACTTTTTCCATACAAATTTCGGGGGGTGTATAATTTTGGGTAAACTTTGGGTGTATAATTTCAAACAGTGGAGTAGTACTCCACTGTTTGAAATTATACACCCAAAGTTAAACATGATATCGTTTTGTCTTATTATTAATTTTGTATGTACGGAAGCAGAATTTTAAAATAAAAACCGGCCAAGTGCGTGTCGGACTACGCACAATGAAAGGTTCCGTACTTGGAAAGAATTTATCCTAAGAACAAACTTAACATTATAGTTGGTAAACATAATCTCCCATACATTCCAACTGCAAATGTAAGTTTTTACGCACAATATCGAGAGATTTACCATGTAATTTTAAGACCATAGACTTCTCATAGATTTTCCTGTAATCTATAGGTATAATATATGTCAAAATTTTAGGTACAGTAGTTTCGGAGATAAGGGGGGGGGGAATGGTAAATTTTCGCCTATTTTCACTTATAACTTTAAAACAATATATTTTAAAATTATATCAAAATATATTTGAGACCCTCACAGTAAGCCCTTTTATTTGATATGTCACACGGGACAGTTTGCAAAACTTTTTTGTATTTTTCTTGTTTGCACCCCAAAACTGACCTCAATATTCTTAATTCATTTATTTACGACTAGCTTCTGCCCGCGACTTCATCCGCGTGAAATTTCTTGTTCCCCCGACCCACCCCGTCGCATCACATTGCCTGCCCGTGCTTTTACTTAGTTTTCGCTTAAACTTTCATTAAAAAAAAAAATTGTGTCCTAGTTATTAGGAATGTAATTCTTCCTCAAGAATTGTGCTGTAAAATGCAAAAAGATTTTTTCAAATCCAACTCTCAGTTCCAGAGATTAGCGCGTTCAAAAACAAAAAAACCTGCTAAGTGCGAGTCGGACTCGCACACGAAGGGTTCCTTACCATCCATACTAATATTATAAATGTGAAAGTAACTCTGTCTGTCTGTCTGTATGTTACGTTTTCACGCCTAAACCGCTGAACCGATCGTCATAAAATTTGGCAGAGATATAGCCTGGGATATGGAGAAGGACATACGCTACTTTTTACGTGATAACCGACATCCACGCGGGCGGAGCCGCGGGCATTATCTATAAAAACGGCAAAAAAATCATGTCCGTTGTATGGGAGCCCCCCTTAAATATTTATTTTTTCTGTTTTTTTGTATTTTTTGTTATAGCGGCAACAGAAATACATCTTAAGTGAAAATTTCAACTGTCTAACTATCACGGTTCATGAGATACAGCCTGGTGACAGACGGACATACAGACAGACAGACAGACGGACAGCGGAGTTTTAGTAATAGGGTCCCATTTTACCCTTTGGGTACGGAACCCTAAAAACTAACTCTTCAGCTTTAGAATAGACTACCTCGCAGAGTTGATCATTATTTTGCTGCGGAGTTATTATAAAACAGTTATATCTCCTAAGATATTCATTGAAATGAAATGATGTAAGGGCAACTTTGTTCAAAATTAAATACTTGTGATGAATAACGTATTTATTTAGATAAGGATTAATACCATGTTTATGAAAACTCCTTCGCAAATAATGCATTAATTTCGAACAAACTTGATTACCATAAAAAAAGGTTATAGTGAGTCAATCTTAAAAGATAGACATATTGCTGTCGCGGACTTTTTTTTTAGAACTTTTAAAGAGGAACAATTCCATCATACATGATATTTGCGTAACTTAAACCGTTTACGCAGCGCACGCAACGGAAGCTCTCAAAAAGGAATATTTTTTCCCGTTTTTGCAACATTTTACATTTATGCTCCGCTCCTATTGGTTGTAGCGTAATGTTATATAGCCTATAATATTTCTGAATAAATGGACTATCCAACACAAAAATAATTTTTCAATTCCAACCAGTAGTTCCTGAGATTAGCGCGTTCAAACAAACAAACAAACTCTTCAGCTTTATAATATTAATTAACATATAAATATATATATAGTATAGATTCACGTCCGTACTTGGGTCACTCAAATTGATATGTATACCAAATTTTAACTTATTCGGTCCATTACATAGATAAGGGGGGGATGGTAAATTTTCGTCTATTTTCACTTATAACTTTAAAAATGTATATTTTAAAATTATGTAAAAAATATATTTGAGACCCTCACAGTAAGCCCTTTTATTTGATATGTCACACGGTACAGTTTATTAAACTTTTTTTTTAATTTTCTTGTTTGCCCCCCATAACTGACCCTACTATTCTAAATTCATTTATTTACGGTTCATTTGAGTCACTCAAATTGATATGTATACCAAATTTCAACTTAATTGGTCCATTACATTCGGAGCAAATTAGCTGTGATAGAAGGACAGACAGACAGACAGACAGACAGACGAGTGATCCTATAAGGGTTCCGTTTTTTCCTTTGAGGTACGGAACCCAAAAAAGCCATTAAAAAGTTATGAGCCAACAAAGATTAAAGCCAACAATTTTAACGCAACTTTGGACGTAAATAAGTAATAAAAGAAGCAAGAAGCAAAGCTCAATTATCGAAGATTTCAATAAACTTTGTTTGTAACTGATTTATTCAGTAGTTTTTTCATAAAACTCAACCTTCCAAAGGACTTTCATATTTTTTACGCGCGCGATTTACTATGAATTATCGTGCATTTCACTCAACACACAATGACGGACACGATGCTAGGAGAGACAGCGTGCTCTTTGGCCACGCCCACCAATGAGTTCGACCCGGCGACTAGTTTGCTCTTAAAAGACCTATCCTACCGTAGTATGTGACCTAGTTACTAGTACCTACAGACGGTACTGTAATCTGTAATAGATTAACGTTACCTCGTTTGTGCTGACACGTCTGAAATCAAATTTTTTGCTGAATCAACGCGCGAATATTCGTGTTCTATCTCAGTTCTATCAACGTCAATACATACGGGCTTATGTACCGACGCAGTACGCTCGTCAAAACGCACAAATATATTTTGAGCATTTACGGTGAAAACGGTTTATGGAAATGTTTTCGGTTTACCGTAAATATTTGTTTGTGTATTTTTAACTAAACCCAAAATAATGACAAGAGATTTTCACACACCTACAGTTAAGTATTTCATAATACATTTACCAAAAGTATAAACTAAATCCTATAACTAAATGAAAATAAGTTTTGTATGTATGCTACGTCAGTTGCCTCTGGATTGGGTTCACGTTCGACACGATTATATAATGTTACTAGCTTTTGCCCGTGGCTTCGCCCGCGTGGATGTCGGGAAAAATCCAACGGGAACGTACCTACTACCGGGACTGAAAGTATCCTATGACCGGGATTAAAAAAACTCTTTTGACTTATTCAAAAACTTAAAACTAAAAACTTTTGAGTTATTCAAGGCACGCAGTAAAATTCTCCCCTAAAAACTTAATTACCCCTCATTCCCCTGTTTGGGATCAATTCTCAAAAACCCCATATATTCGTAATCCTTCTTTTTTGCCTAAATAGTAAATTTTTGTGATTTTTCTTCGAAAATTAAGGACTTTTTCATCCCCTTTTTAACCCTTCGAGGGTGGAACTATCAAAAACACTGAGACACGTATAAATTAATTTTCAATCATCAGCCTAAACACAAAATTTGAAGATCCTAACTTCCAAATTTACGGACTTTCATACAAACTTTCACTCCTATTTTATCCCCTTAGGGGTGGAATTTCCAAAAATCCTTTCTTAGTGCACCCTTAGGCTTCATAAGGAACCTAAGTGCAAAATTTCAAGCCTCTAGGTCTAGCGGTTTGGGCTGTGCGTTGATATATCAGTCAGTCAGTCAGGACTTTGAATTTTATATATACCGTGGCATTTTAGTCGTCTTACAAAGACAGCCCACATTTTTTTTTTAACATTTATTTTTAAATTATTATTATTAATTATGACGCATGACATAGTTTAAAACATCCTGTTACGAGTGCAGTCCGAGCCTTGTGTTACAAGGGCGCCGCGGAATGGAGCAGCGACATCTTTATCAGAGTTCATTCACCCTAACGCAAAAATGTGTTTCTTACTATTGCAACTTAAACTTAATTTAAATGCATTCTGCGGCGCCCTTGTATCACAAGGCTCGGACTGCACTCGTAACAGGGTGTTTTAAACTATGTCATGCGTCATAATTAATTTAAATTAAAAAAAAAAAAATTTACATGATTGATTAGTAGTCATTGGATACATGAAGTGGGCTGTCTTTGTAAGACGACTAAAATGCCACGGTGTATATAGATTATGATGATACGACCAACTTGACAGCATACTTAACGGAACATAAGAGGTTAAACGACATAATGCTCAGTTAAATCGTGATCCGCGAGCAATCGCCAAAATGCAGGAGTTATTATCACAAGTTCAACTAAGCCAAAAAACCTTTCACATTATCAACCACATAACAAACTGAAACAAATCAATCGCATGTCTGCTCCGCTTCCATTTCCCAGATTTCACAGAGCAAGCTGAATTGAGGCGGAATCCATTTCCAGCTTTTGACAATCGGTGTCTGTATGCAGCAGCCAATCCCGTGCGAGTACGCTTTGCTAGCCAGCCGCCGGGAAAGTCTCTGTGTTTTTGTATTTGGCAGCTTTTCGGAGCTTATGTACACATCATGAGGATAGATCGCCGTAGCTGTAGAAATGACGTGTTAAAGTTGTGATAGTATCTTTTTCTAGGCAGTTGTTAGATAGTGCCTTTTTTATTTTACAAGGATATAATACTTAGGTATTTTAGTGCTTCTTTAAAGGATACTATGGTTAAATTAATTGATACCATATCCTATACAAATCAATCAATCTGCCTAGCCTTTTCCCAACTATGTTGAGGTCGGCTTCCAGTCTAACCGGATGCAGCTGAACACCAGTATTTTACATGAAGCGACTGCCTATCTGACCTCCACAACCCAGTAACTGGGTAACACGATACCCCTTGGTAAGACTGGCTGTCAGACTTTTGGGCTTCTGACGACCCGTAACGACTGTCAAAGATCCACGAATGACAGCCGGGACCAACGGCTTAACGTGCTTTCCGAGGCACGGAGGAGTCTCGGTATGAAAAGATGGTCACCCATCCACGGACCAACCCCGGCAAGCGTAGCTTAACCTGACGGATCGACCCGTGCGGCTGTTATTAATTGGCCAGGAGCTCCTCATATCCTATACAAATACAAATAAATAAAATTGAAGTGTTTGTTTGTAATGTCAAAATAACAGTTTTTTACTAAATGCATTATTTATTTATTTAAAAACACAAGTTGTTTCCTTATAATTAAGCACAATATTAGACCCTTGGGGTCTGTCTTAACCTGCCATGGTCTGGAATTTACTCAACGCGCAATTGACAAATTAAGAGGATTAACACCGGAATAACGTCCACTAGCAACATTCCTTTAGCAAAAAAAAAAAATTAAGTACAAATTGTACAAATACGTCAATCATATTTTAAAACTAGATGAGGTCGGCGTTTCGTATCTGACAACTCTGAAAAGGCCGAAACAAACTCTAGAGGTCTTTTAAAGTCTAGACATAATCTTGGTCAGATCATGTGAAAACCATGTAGATTAGTGTCTGTAATGGACTTTTGAGGAAAGAACCACACAGATTGAGTGGACCTGTCCAGTCAGTGCACGCATTTGTCAGTAATCGTACAGCTCAACTCATAACTTAAGAGCGTGTACAACGCGCGGTCAGCTAGCGCCACTCCTTTAAAAAAATATTATCTCGTGACTGAGAAGGAATTATGAAAAACAGCTCATTATAGAACCTCGATAAGTGTGTCTAGAATTTTCTCGTCTTTAGATCGTATTTTGTTGCTTCGTGTCTCAATATGAAACTTTATAAAAGGTATTAGAAAATTCTAGACACACTTACCGATATAGTTAGTTGAGGCGTTTTTCATAATTCCTTCTCAGTCACGAGATAATATGTTTTTAAAGGAGTGTCGCTAGTGGACCGGCGATAATCCTCATAAGGTAAAATGGACTTGTAGTATTCTTTGAAATTGTGTTTTACGTTTTTACTGTTCATTGAGTCGCGAATGTCTAAAGATGCGGTGCGTCTACCATAAAATATATTTTTACGTGGCACTTGAAGTGATTTTAATTTTGACTGACAGGTATTCACATCATATTTCACTGGAATCTGGAAGTATGTACGGTATTTATATGAAAAAAATACAATTTTTATAATTTTTGTCTGCTGTCTGTCTGACTGTGTGTCTGTCTGTTTGTTTGTTTCGGCTAATCTCCGAAACGGCTGGACCGATTTTAACGGGACATTCACTGGCAGATAGCTGATGTTATACACTGAAAAAAATGTTTACTTATACACAACCAAACTTTCGTCAACATGTAACACAAAAAAGTGACCACATAACTTTATGCAACATGTAACCAAAACCTGTGCTGGCTGTTGTGTATCACTTTTATATTAAATCAAGTTAACTTTTATAAAGTCTTGTCAAACTTTCTTTATTCCTGAAATAGCCGAAGTAGTTAGGCTAAATATTTTTTTCAGTGTAAGAATTAAATAAGACTACCTACTTTTATTTTAGAAAAGCTACGCAGTCGAAGTCGCTTGCAGCAATTGCAACTAGTTCATTTATAAATCACATTAGCTTGTAAAAACCATATTTCTATGTATAATAAACGATCAAAGATAGTAAGTAGGTGTTATGACAGTCACCATGCACCAAAAAGAAAGACCTGATCATATACTAATGAAATTATTCCCATTAGACTACCATAGCACGTTAGTTTTCATATGAAAACCGTTGCACTTATAGTTTTGCTCTGAAACTTCGTTTGAATATCGCTTATTTCCGATGTCTACTGCTACCGTTTCCGGCAAGGAAATTGAAAGTAAATACGAATACCTAACATACAAATATTACATCTACAATTTTAATTTTCAATTCCGCAGAAAAGCAATCAAACTCTGTGTCCTCGGAAATTTAATTTCCCACCGCGGTCCCGGTCCCTTTTGGCACTCGGTTTTTTTTCTAAAACTTTTCGTATTATGCATATACCTAATAATATGTTCGTAGGGTCGACATTCGAGATATCGCAAGTCATCGCTTAATATCATGTGGTACAATATTAGCGGTCGTGTGAAAGCTTTTAGATCGAAATCATGGACAATAAAATTATATTTGGTTTCACTGAAGGATTCCACCACATTCAAATGCAAATACCCAAACCTTTTTGGTCTGGACGTTCTTTTATCTACATCGTGTTTGTTTTTATTATTTCGTCCACAATAGATATTTGATTCTTACTTTGAATGTTCTAAAAAGGTAGGGGGTATGTTGAATACGCCACAATGCGAAAATAATAACTCTCGCTTCGAAAGTACAAGTAAATGAGAGACACGTAATTCATGTCTAAATCCAGGAACCGATATCGATATTTGAAGAATACCGATATTTTAAAGAAAATACCGATAACAGTGTCGACATCTGGCATAAATACTCGTATTTTATATCAGTAATTTGAGTATCGGTATAAAATATCGATACTCAGTACTGATATCAGGCTACAATGTGACGTCACAGAATTTTTATTGATGATTCTTCAGTCGCGAATCATATTTTGATCAAGATACAACCTGACGCTGACCTGCAAATTGCAAAAACGCAAAAAAAATAATATTAACGGTATTATATGTATACCGAAATACCGGTATTTATAGCGATATTTTGGTATCATGTATCCAAATTATATCGGTATTCAGTCCCTGCTAAATACACCTACAAGAACTAATGAAAGGATAAACGTTAAAACCGCAACTACGAAACCAAACATCAGTGGATAAGTTCAACCAGTGAAGTAGACCCCTCGATCTCCCTCTTACCGGTCCACGAACCAAGAAAACAAACAACCGTTTTAGGTCAGGCGGAACTGGTGTAATCGAGTCGGTAGTACGCTGTTCCTTACTAATCAGTGTATTTGTGGGAGGGTTGTTTATCCGGTGGAAAAGACAGAATCAATCAATTCATCACACTTTGACTTCGAGGATTACCTTCATAAGTAACCCTTTATGGTATTCGTCCGTCATGGTTTGGTGTGTTTTTAGCGTGTATTTTGAAAGGTTTTATCTATGTTCCATCATTGAATAAAACCAATCCCGAGATCTAACATTTGTTGAAGGCACTATTTTCACATAAGCGCACTACAATAGCTTCCTTTAAAAATATTGTTGTGTTGTGCAGAAATTAATCTCACAAAGTGTGTCGGGTGAGACATAAATGTTTTCACCCCCATTCTTTGCCACATAAACAATTTTCCTGTATGGTTTGGCTTCCCCATGACAATACATTACTTACGATTGACACCTAACAAAACAATCCTGCCGCGAGACAATTTTCCTCATGATGACCTCATAATGCAAGTTTTGATAACTGTGGTACTCGTATCAAAGGAATAGAACTCCCTTCTAAAATAAAAATAAACAAAATCTAAATGTTTTATTTCACATAAACCTACATGTGCACTTATGAAACGTCAAAACCTAGGTGCACGGTTCCAATTTGTCGTTTCGTATGGAGAAGAGCCGGCAAGAAACTCCACGGTTACTCTTTTAAAAATAATTGGCTTTTACAACATTTTCAAATAACAGTGTTAATAGGTATGGAGAGGCTTTTCAACAAATACCAGGTACTTAACAAAATAGAAAATTGATAACAAATCTACAGTCTACTAGGCCTATAACGTTCTCACATTCACAAAATAGACAAGAATAAACTTCAGTTTATCCGTGATCATGGTGCTTGCAAAAGCGCTGAAAAATCGGTAAACATGGTAAATATCCCGGTTTTGTTAATAGTAAGAATAAAAGATAAAAGATTTTAAAAGATTTCTAAGGAAGAAGGATGATTTGGTCCACGGGTTTTGTAGTCACCGTAGAAAACCAAATCGTTTGTTTTTTTTTTACTTTGTTGCCTAGGAAGGTGGGTAGGCCTCTGGTGTGGGACGCAACCTGTTACAACACCCCGGCGCCGTTGCTGCGGCTGTTGAGACCTTCAAGCGGCGCAAATACAATGATAGATAGTAATAATAGATATTGTGATCCTTTAATGGCTCTGTGATTATACCTAGGTCTTTTCTTCGCCGCTACTTACTTAACTTAAAAAGTTAAAAACATATTATCTCGTGACTGAGAAGGAATTATGAAGGCGCTAGTGGACCGGTGACAACCCTCTTAAGAAGTAGGCAGATGTTTAATACAGTAACTCTAATTATATGTCCACTCCCCTTTGGTCTCGTGCTCGCAAGCGCGAATGCTGAGCGTGGGGTCCTGGGTTCGATTCCCTGGTCGGATAAAATGATTGAGTTTTTCCATTAAGAATTTCTTAGTAACAGCCCGGAGTTTGGAAGTCGGCGGTGTGATACCCCCATGCTGCAGCTGATCTCTCTCCGATCGTGTCGGATTGCGTGCCGTCCCATCGGACTATGAGAGTGAGGGAAGAGAGAGCGCATCTGTATCTGCGCACACACTTGTGCACTATAATATGTTCCGCGCCTAAGGCTAGTCTCCATTGAGATTGGAAACAGACTAGAAGGGGTACGTATTGATCATTTTGAACTGGGTGAAATAGGTTAGGTTAGGTTAGAACTGTGGCCAACTGCGCGTGAGCCGATCGAGCGAAGCAAGCGGTGCCGCGGCAGCGGCCAACGAACGCTACTTCCAAGTTGCTCGCTCTAATTATTCGGGTTTTCGCAATATTCGAATTATCGATTTACCCTATACCTACATAATAAATGTCGATCTTAGATCGGTATTAATCATTTTGGTCAATTAACGGTGAGGTAAACCAATTTTAGGAACTTTGTACATAGGAATTTCAAGTTTTAGCTTTATGAACTCCAGTAACATATCCATTTGATACTTTAAGCTTTCGGTATTTTGAATATAAGTGAAACAATCATTAGGTATTTAGATTTTAGGGATTTTGAACGTAGGTTACTTTACGTTAGTTCTTTTAATTTTAGATATTGCAAAACGTACCCACTTGAGGACTATTATGATAGCTAATTTCTTAGAGTAACAAAATAAATCTCTGTTTTATCAATGTAAAAATAAATGACGCATGTAACCACAATTTGAATTCTCTGAATTAGAAACAAATACTTTTCGGAACATTTGACAAGAAGCTTTTCAAGCCCGACAAATTTTACTTAAATAAATATCACATTTATTGGGAGAATGAATGAAGAAGCAAATGTAGGCTTAGGCCTTTATGAACTGTCTGAGGGTGAATTTAAACGCAGATATATTTTATGTTAACCCCGACTTTAGTGAGATTATGCATAATAGTTGTAAGCTAGCCTGAAACTACCCCTTTGAATTGATATGCAAAGTTTATAATACACTTTAAGCAAGAAAATACACGCATCTAAAGGTACTTCGTTATAATTTTGAAACAATATAGTCACGGGTTCTGGGTGTATTTTGAATTAATTTTAGTCCAAATATTCAAGAATTATGAAATAAAGAAAAATAGGTTTATTAGTCACAGAAACACGTGCATACAAAAAGATAATTAACTTGTATACAGAAAAATAAAAAAACAAAATAGATCTACATTCTAATCACGAGTTCAAAACCAAAATAGTCGGCAGCTGCACGTCATGACTGTGACAAGAAGGCTTCCACTCAGCATGATGCTGTGCTATGAGGGACCCACAGCACAGCGCTGATTTTCAGTGGTTACCTGGAAAAGACGTACGGAAACCAAGTCAGGTTTAAAGAATTGAACATAAATAGGCAACTAAATAAAATATAACAAACAGTACTCAGAATAAGATTTTATATGAATAAATATTATTAGATAACATTAAAAAATTATCCGCAGGCATCACCGCGCGTGCAGAAACAAATTAAGTAGGTATCCACTAAAAAAAAAAAAAAAAGGTTGAAAAAACCTCTTTTCCAAAACATATACATATACTCATTATAGGTATTATAATTATATTATAGATGCAAACTATAGGGCTATCTCATTATTAAATAAACATAATTATTATTATTACCTCCACCCCCTTTCTCATCTTTCTATGGCCAGAGATTGTCGAGAGGATCATGAAACTGTTGTGTCGTTTGAAAGATTATTTATATTCAGTGCACGTTTCCAGAAAACAAATACACATATACGTTATTCCACTACGAAAGACCGAACGAAGCCTTAAAACTATAATCCTTTCTAAGAAAACATAAGATTCCTACTAACATTCTCCTACGTAGTGAAATTCTGGTGTACTTACCTACCTACCCACATATATTTCCTTTGACATTTGAACAAAGAATATTCTTTGCGTATATTTTCAAAGTAGTTTATGGGAGATAAGGAAACACGCTTGTTATCCCATGAGACGCTGAAATGCTCTTGAAACGCAAAAGGCGATAATACAGACACATTTACATGTAAGATAACAGAGCATTTGTTGTTTATACCGTGTTATTTTGTAAATAACAGTAATTTGCGATCAGTAATCTGTCTGGGGAACTTGAAAGGTAATTATGAAAGTTTCTCTTTAATGTTCCATTAAGAGTCTATACTACCTCAGCGCCACCTCACTCTGTTTCTCGCTCGCACACTATTGCTACCGGTCACGCGAGCAAGCGAGACAGGGCAGCAGGGAAAAGGCTCCAAGTCGCCAATAATTTAGATAATTTTTTTTACGGTGAAAATAATGGTCATTTAAAAAAAGTAAATAACATAAGACCTGCTTTATAGTTAGTTCAAGTTTCATTAACTAATTTGAAGAATTTTTTGAATACCAGCGGTTTATTGTTCGGTTTGGAAGTAACTTTGAAATTTTTTTCTATCGAGAAAATTTTATCGAATCGTGTTTTCGGCTAACATAGTACTTAACATTAATCCTCAACTTTACCATATATTTATTTCAAAATTAATGCTGCAGTACTTTCGACATAACGGAGGATCATGCTAAGCCATTTGCGGTAGTTTAAGCCCTTAAGTGGTGTTCAGAAGAGGACGTTTACACGTGATGATTTTATGATATTACGTCAAAAATATAATTTTTGACGTAATATCATAAAATCATCCTTATTGCGAAGAATCTCAACCTCCTTTTAGAGTAAGACCTACTTACTGCGTGGGTCGTAAGACTTATCTCTACTATCGTCAGGGGCTTCCTAATGGACTTCTCTTGGCACAGGAAAAGATAAATATAAGAAAACATACCTACACATAAATACATTCTTGACCAAAAACAGATGTCGGTCGAATTGATTGGCTTGATTTGAGTAGGTAAGCATATTAATTATATCAAAATCGTGTTCCGGGAATTGCTTTCTAAAGTATATTTTATGAGTCATTTAAATGATTCAATTAGGTACGTAATCTTGCTATTCAGGGCGTCCCACGACTTTGCCACATGGAGGAAAGTACCTTAAATACTGTAGATAGAAAAATTTACTGAATGAAGACAACATTTTTATTTGAAAAACAATACGAATTTCTAAGTATTACTAATGAATACACACTTCAGAAATTATAATTTATCTATTATAAGTATATGATTTATAATATAATAATGTGATAGGAACATAAATTGTAGTACCTACCTAGTTGTGAGTAACTCTTTGTGTGTTAAACGTACCTTATTATCCTAACTAATATTATAAATGCGAAAGTAAGTTTGTTTGTTACCTTTTCACGCATAAACCACTGAATCGATCATCCTGAAATTTTGGATATACGTTGTCAGGTGTACAGAAACGGATATGGGATACCTTTCATCCCGAAAAAAAGTACTGTTCCCGAGGAAAACAATAAAGTTCTTATGATAATAGATGGCGCCACGTGTCTTTTGAATGATGATTGAATTATTTTAGAAGGACATAGGCTACATTTCATCCCGGATCGCAGACGAAGTCGCGGGCAACAGCAAGTTTTAAATAAATGTAAAATTTCATGGTCTTCCTTTTATTTTAGATACTATGTTTTTTAGAAAAAATAATGTATATTTTTTTAATTTTTTTATTTAATACTTTAAGCACAAAAAATGTACAGAGGCGGACTAATGCCATAGGCATTTTCTACCAGTCAACCCTTACCTACCCTAGTATATGGTTGAGCCTTACGATCGGTACAGTAAAATTACAGGTTTTTTTTATTTTTTTCACATTGTTTCGATTCCTGATTCAGACAGGCGAATATTTAAAATTCTTTGAACACAATTCGAATAGTTAAAAAAAAGAAGTCTTCATTCAGTATTTTTTTCTATCTACAGTATTTAAGGTACTTTTCCTCCATATGGCAAAGTCGTGGGACGCCCTGTATATGCTTTAAAAGCAACTTAAATAAATAGCCTGCTTCGAAGCTAACCAAGTGCAATGTATTTGCACTCCCTAAGCACCTAATTAATTAATTTCACCCCTTAACATAACTACCTAAAATAATAGCCGACCGTCGACCAACAAACGACTTGAACTTAACTCAAATTAAATTACTACAAGTGTAATTAATGTGTAACATCGTAAAGTTTCAGGTTAATGGTAAAATTTAATTACACCGAGCTCTGAATTTGAACCAGGAATTCCGCGCCTATACGAAAGAAAGTTAAATCTACGTAAACGCAAGTAGCCACTTGACAATGGTTTGTTTTTTCCAAAGCAAAACAAACAATTTTCAAAGTGAGCTAAAAGCAGGAATGCTACTCAAACATCAAAAGGTTGCTTCCTAAAAACCGCACAAACTCGTGCATTCATAAAAGCCATATTTCAACCCTACAACTGGTCTGAGCTCGTAGATATAAAGTGCTCCAGTTATATAGGCACGCCTGAGTTACACACGCCGCGAATCGTTCAAAAGTAGTGTAAAAATGGCCGCAAAATTTTGTATCTCTGGCCGCAATCCAAGCGGTCAGCACCACTCTCCTGTCAACAGCAAAGTTGTTTATTCCATTTTTGCTACAACTTTTTTAAGTGACATTTAATTAAAATGTTACACAAAAGATCTTGACATTGCTATTCTGAAAGAGCATTAGTATAAAAATAACTGTTTTATATTCAACACAATTTTCAGTTGTTTATTTCAGGGCATAAACAATAAACGGTGTGCAATTATTTATTCAATCTTTTTTAACAAAGATCGTTTAAAAAATGCGAACATTTTATCTTCTTTGTATTTCGGAAGCCATTATTAAAAGTAATAATGCGCCTCGGCTTTATGCAAAAAGTCTGTCTAGAGCAACATTAAGTCAAACTTCAAAATTAATTCGTCAAAAGAGCAGTTTACGCCTAAAGTTTTGGTTCGAGAACTCATTAAGAGAACAACTTAGCCTGCTCTCGTCAAGGAGCTGCATATATTCAACAACTTCGGGAAGGAATACAAGGAATGTAATGTTAATATATTTTTCTAAAATGTTCAATAAAATATTAATATCTTTTCAATTTTTTTTTTGGGGCAAAAAATACTGATAAATAAATAAATACTAAATACTAATTTTCTACTCTTACTGAATATGGGCCTCAGAGCTTGCTTTCGCAAGATGCCCTACGCGTACATTATAATAATGCTTTCAGGATGTTGTTGCGACTGCCCCGTTTCTGCAGCGCCTCAGAAATGATTGCTGAGACCCACAAAGATGGCTTTCATGCAATCATTCGAAAAAAAAAACCCGTCGCTGCTGAGTAGAGTGCGAAGTAGTCGCAACTATGTACATATATCCTGAGACCTATGGCGGAGAGCTCCTAACATCAGACACTTCATGCGGAGATTAATCAGGTAGGAAACCTGTTTTCTTGTCTGGTCGTCCTCTGCGTGGAGTGCCCATTATTTTAAATATTTTATATCTGTACCTACTACTAATACTAGAACATAAGTTGTTTTGTAATACTAACACAATATGGATCTTTGTTGTCCGAATTAAATGAATTTGAATTGAATTGAATTGAAGGAAAATTATAAAATTTGAGGTCAAATCATTCAATATTGCCTTCTTCTCTCTCCTCTCTTCTCTTCTTTTCTTTTCTCTTTAATTTTCTCTTCTTTATATTTTTCCATTTTTTTTTTGTCTTTCTTTTTTTAAAGAATATTATAACAAGTAACGACATTTTCGTTTTGTTTAATTTTTTGACGGTGTTCTTCATATTTTACAACAGTTAAAGATGGAGAATTCTTTAAATTTTTCTGTGATACCTATAAGATGAAGAATACCACCAAATGATAAACGTAACATTTATGAAGCGCTTATCGCTACAGACCGCCAGTAACAATTACAAATGAGTGTGGCCGTGGAACAACAAGGGTGCAGTAATATCTTCGACAAGAAACAAATGAACGCGGACGAAGTTAATGGAGGGGATACATCTAAATGCTGTACGGTTTCCGCTACCCAAACGTGGTTCCACTCTAAAATGCTTATATATTTCTGTTATCAAGCTTTTATTGAATGCTGAAATCAATTAATTGACATTTGATCAATTAATTCTTCGTATAAGAAACGTGGAATCCGCAGGAATCCGCTGGATGCGGGAAGCACGGAACCGGTCGAGGTGGCGGTGCTTGGGGGAGGCCTATGTCCAGCAGTGGACGTCTTTCGTCTGAAATGATGATGATGATAAGAAACGTGTAATGTAGACAAATCGTTTTTGCAACCACCAGAATTAGGAAGACTGTTATAGTCTCCTTTAAGTGTGGTTGTTTGCAAAAACGATTGTCTGTAAAACAACTTCCTTTGTTCAAGATCTGATAAGTTTCCGGTTATTTGCAGAGCCAAGAGGTTTACACCGTTTTATTGAACTTAACATTGTTTTGTTTGTTTCAAATCTTGCAACGGATTTTACAATATTACTTTTACATATTCTTACTTACTAACCAGGGGCCTAAGTCTACTAATTTACAAACGTTGCAATGGTCTCGCCATTGTGAGTATTTGACAGTGTTTGTATGGCAAATCTGTCAAAAACTCGCATTGAAGAGACCATTGCAACGTTTGTACATTAGTAGACTTGGCCCCCTGGTCAAGTTCTCAAAATCTCAACAAGACATTTTGTCGAATTTCGAACGAGATATTCAAACATACCGTGACATTTCCTTCTTGTATGCCTTATCGCTTTAGTGCGTGCTGATAGTGCGGAGGTCTCTGCTCATCTACGTGATACAATCTCATTCTATCGTGGAGACCTCATAGAGTCACGGCTTTATGGTCGCTTGTTGAGTCGTTACGTGGTAACATCCCATTAAACCCGCTGGCCTTTGATGTAATAATCGTTCTTATTTACAATTATTTACAATGATATCCGAATTATAAATTATTATTATTTTCCGAAACCGTCGTCCTTTGTAAACCTTCAAACAATTTTTATTTACTTATTTTGAATTTGAATAAATAATGAAGCATATTTTCTTGGGTGTATAAAGCTTTCAAAGAGCCGGGAATAGTTTTAACTTCAGTGACATTAAAATAATTCAGCAAAAACTGTTTGATAACGTAAAAATAAGCTGATGTTTTCGACGAAATCAAACGGATTTTTTTTTAATCATACCTAAATAGAACTCCAACCACCGCGCACCGTGGCCCGCACTCGGCTGATTAATTTCAATAACTTCCACGAATTACACTCTTTCAGTGGTCCACAAAAGCTTATTTATTTTTCCGATCCGTTTATTTTTTACACAACGCATTAAATTACCTATCCAATCCACCCGCGATTGTTTTCTCTTAGAACGTAAAATTAAGTCAAAATAGAAAAGCTTTCTTGTTTTGATTTGGTTTTCCTTTGTTTTTCTTTGAGATTGTAAGTTAATCCCTATAGGAACTAGAGATTATGCAACAACATGTTATCGCAACTTTTATTTCGTAGAATGACTAGGTCATTACTAAGCCAGCCGCTTCGTCCATCTTTCTTACTGTTGTTCTGTAGGTTTTGTCCAGATAATTGTAGACTGGTAAGAACTAGAAGGTAAATAATCCAGCTATATTTTTTGTACTCTATTGTTGTACTGCCAGGATTATTTCAGAAAGATAAATGTGTTTCAGGCTTATCAAAAGGTAAACACTCAGAATTAATACAGAAGAGTCATTTGTGAATACTCATTTTTGTACGCAGAATAACATTTACTTACTTTTTTGGATTTAAATATTCAGCAATCGTGTTTGTACTGAACATATACCTGCCTACTTAAGGAATATGGTTCAGAAACGTCCAGGTCCGTCCAAAATCTCCCGGCTGCTTCTAATTTTCTAGAAAGGTGAGTGGTTATGCAAAATGGAGGTTTTAAATGGTAAACGTTTTCGCCTCGCAAGAAGGACTCTTTAGCCAGAAATTGCCGAAACTTGCCTTTGCCCCTGGAGTGCCCCGACATCGCCCACAGCTAACAAACTCTTCTATTAATACTTTTTCTTCTTATTTCCGCTTCGCTCTCTGCTTCTTTCCGCCTAAACTTTTAATTATTTTTTAAAAATACTGCCCCATTTTCCGAACTTGCGTAAACAGCGTCTACTGTTACCTACTAGATTTTAACGGTTCAGCCTGATTGCTTGTAGTTACTTATGAACACAGTTTCCTATCTTACTGGGCCACGTCAAAACATCCTGTAGATAACCGTGCAGTAACAAATAGCCCTGTCGATAAATCCCCGAGCCCCTACGTCTAGACCTATAAAACAACTTATATGAGCTTCCGGGACATTTCGCACAGCTTTTTTAAAATCCGAGGTGAAATAAGAAACGAGATAGGATCGTTAAATGTTTTCACGACACAGAAAAACCGACCAAGTGCATGTTGGACCACGCACAATGAAGGGTTCCGTAGTTGGTATAAATTTATCCCAAGAACAAACTTAACATTGTAGTTAAAAAACATGTTCTTCCATACGGAATGTATGGGAGAACATGTTTGTCAACTGTAAATGTAAGTTGGTCAACTATTACTCGGTAACTTGTAAACCCTACTTAGGTGTGATAGTTTTCCTTTTAACTTCCTTATATATACTACTGCTGTGAATTTTTTCACATATTCTAGTACAACCGTTTAGCTGGCATGGGGTCACTTAACTCTAACAAAAATTAGCACTTCAAAGCTTAATATTACGCAAACGGATCCTTGAATCTAAAAATGGTTTGCACGAACCCCGTTATTTTTGAACGGCCTATCCAACGATACCCCACATTATGGGATAGACGAGAAAAAAAAATATCATCCTCAATTTACGTGTAGCAGCACCCTAAAAAAATATATTTATGTTTTTATATTACCACTTTGTCGGCGTGAATAATATGTATATCCATGCTAAATTACAGCTTTCTAGTACTAATAGTCTCTGAGCAAAGCCGCGAACAGACAGACGGACATGACGAAACTATAAGGGTTCCTTGTTGACTATACGGAACCCTAATAAAAACATATTCGGGGAGCGGGCGATGGGCGATCCCAGCCAATATATTATTTGTTTAGCATCGACCGGCGGGCGTTGACTAATGCCCTCGCCCGGTGACCTTATATTTAGGCGAGAGCTTTGTCTTCAATATGTCGCCATACATCTTATCCGATCCGTTACGGCTAGTGTGGATTGTAAAATGGAATTGTTCTTACCCTGTTATGCTCTCTCTGTCCTATTGGAACGTGCCTTGGCATTTTTCTAAAAAGCGTAATGCTACACCAAAATCCAAACAGACGAGGGGAAAAAACATAATAAGCACTTTGCTTTTAACGATAATGGAGAGATTCATTATTACAGGTGCCTAGGGTTGCCATCTTTTTTACTATCAAAATATAGTATTTTCGAAACCAATGCCTTTAACAATATAGTAGATGGTAAAAAAATATAGTAGATGTGTTTCAAAAACATTTTTATTATTTGAATGCATACTTTTGCTAGTATGAACCTTTATTAAGGCGAGGTTCTTCGAGCGTGCATTTTTGTTCTAGAGGTGGCAGCTGGACGCGGTAAATTGTGCCGTGAATTTCGTTAATATTGGGTTGAAAATTATATGTTTTACGATATTAACAATGTTAAACCCGATGGACATTACATCTTCATAGACGTTTATTTTGATGTAATTTTCAATACATAATGTGGTATAATATTGAAATAAAATGATTTTAATCTACAAAATAAGGGTATGTTTGGTTTTTTTTCTATCGAGCGAACTTTATCCAATTATGTAACAAGTACCCGACGTACCTACAGAAAGGTCTCAAAAGCAACATATATTTTTTCACGTGTTTAATCATTACCGGTTCTAAATAAGATTACATTAAAATTACATTTCCTAGAGGGTAACTTGAAGAACCTCGCCTTAACAGGTTTTTATGTCTCTTAACTATTTTTAAACTCTAAATTAAGCCCTATTGCTTATTGCTTTTACTCGCCATTTTGTATTGAATTAAAAAAATAGTAGTTTCGCTTACTATATTTTTTCTCTAGAAATATAGTATTTAGGCCTATATTATAGCAGGATACTATATTATATAGTAGGGTTAGCAACCCTATAGGTACCTACTAACCTATCTCTTAAAATCTCCAAAGCTACTTGGAAGTTCATCGACCGACAGGAGGTTATCAAAGGAGAGAGCCCAGAGATTTATAAACTAAAGGGAGCAATCCATCATTGAAACTAGAAGTAAAGTTAGTGAAGCCAAGGCAAACTATTGTATAATAGAGTGATAATAGATCGTTAAGTGCCAACAACGATGTCGGCACACCATTTTCTTTGGTATCATATTTTAAAAACACAATAAACAAACAAAAAATACTAAACAAACACAAAAAACAAACAAACAAACAAAAAAATAAACAAACGAACAAAACACAAACGAAGAAACGAACAAACGTTAAATAAACTTTCTCAGCTAGGATTTTTTTAAATGTTGTTCGGGCTTTTAATTAATTAGGTCGGTTTTATCGTACTGTTAATCCTGTGAGAATACGTATCGTCTGTGAGAATTTCCAAATAAAATATTGACATGCTATCCATCAATGTCACGTTGTTATCTTTTCGTCACCCTATAATTGACTGGTAGATAATGCCTAGGCCCTAGGCATTATCTACAGTCAATCATAGGGTGAATACGTTTCGTCTGTGAGAATTTCCAAATAAAATATTGACATGCTATCCATCAATGTCATGTTGTTATCTTTTCGTCACCCTAAATTGACTGGTAGATAATGCCTTGGCCCTAGGCATTATCTACAGTGAATCATAGGGTGAATACGTACTGCCTGTGAGAATTTCCAAATAAAATATCGTCACCCTATGATTGGCTGGTAGATAATGCCCAGGGCATTAAGTCTACCTGTATATGTACTTACCTTGACATTACTAAATACTAGTGAAAATATATAAAAAATAGCTTTTATTGATTCCTTACTTAATAAATGAAAAATAGAAACAAAAATTCAAACATAATGTTAGTGGATACTTATTATATAATCTTATATTGTAGTGTTTAGTATTCTTTTTCTAAGTAAGGACCGCCGTAGGCGGTAAAAGCCTCCTCCAAATGCTTCCATGACCTTCTATCTTTCGCCAATCTGCACCAAGTTTTGCCAGCTGTTTTTATTAATTCGTCGTTCCACCTTTTGAATGGTATTCCTCTTTTTCGTATCTCATTGATTGGGATCCAATTTGTAGTTATCTGTGTCCACCTTTGTGTCTCCAGTCTCTGAAAGTGACCGGCCCTCGGTGAAAATATATGTATTTGTTTAAATCCCCAAATTCAAGAATGTCTAAAAATAATAGGCGTGAATCGTCCAATCAAGTACAATAAGAACACAATCTAGTTCCATTAGTACTGAATTGCGCAACGACCCCAATAGGACGAAAGAAGAATAGAAGATATGAATTATGGAACAAGCCTGATGGATTGGCTAGACCAAACGTAACACGGAGTATAAAAGCCGAGTCATTACAATGTATAATTGGAATCGTTCGATTCTAATATTAGGTGCTTAGTTTGTAGTACCAACCAATAGAGTTATACCGCTTACACATAACATAACATACGTGGGCAGAGGTGTAGTTCGCCCACGTTTGTAACCACCACGTCGCTAAAATATTCAAATTAAAATCTTATTAAAAAGCTGTATTTCGAAGCCCTCCAAATGGATTCTGGAACTAACTCTGCGTATTATTTCACCTCCATCTGTAATCAATGCTAGTAAAAATGAGTGTTTATTGTTTTACGTCACACCTGGCCATAATGTGAGTTTTATCGCACGCTATGCGTACAGTAAAACTCGTATTGTGGCCAGGTGAAGACGCAAAATTGTATACTTACCACGGGCAGTAAAAAAGAAAGCCCTCTATCGCATATTTACAACCCTCGCCTGCGGCTCGGGTCACAAATACCTGCGATTTCGGGCTTTCTTTCTTTTACAGTCCTTGGTAAGTAATGTACTATTATGTATGTGTAATATTTAAATAAAAAATTGTAACGATACTTATGACGTTTATTTTTATTAAAAAAAAGGATAGAAATCAAAAATTACCCAAAGCAGAAAGTTCATCCTGAACAAAATCTATCGAAGCGAGCCAATTTGGTTCCAATGCGACTGGTGGTATCGCAGCCTATTAAAGAGTGCAATGCAAGCAGAATATTACATTATATTTTCGCCAAGAGACTGTGCAGCTAAAGCTTTGTGTAAATACGTCGACAATGATTATAAGAACTTGAAAAAAACGAAACCCTGCTTTTGTTAGATAGTAGTAGTAGTGTTGGTACTTTATGATATCTATATTTTTTAAATAAAAAATATACTTTTTATGTATCTCTATTATGTTTTATTTAAGCATTATATATATACATCCATAAACACTCGTTTTTAATAAAGTTCCATGATTAAAACCAATAGTTTATATAGCAGGCTTTTGAAGTATACTAACAATGTTGACAGGGGTGGCTGACCACAATGGTCACTGGCAACATCAGACATACTGAAGCCTGGGATCGCTACAACACATACCAGACGTCAGAACGCGGTCAGCTTGCACTAGTACGAATTCAGCTTATATCACTGTTAAAATACCAAAACATTAAATGCAATTGTTCTCTCGCCATTTGTTTTCCAAAACCAAGGTAAGGTAAAACGCCACCGCTCCCCCTTTCACCCCTTGACGAGGTGACGCTAGGTATCAATTTCACTTCAAACTCTTAGCGAGTCGATAGCAATCTTTATCAGCCGAGAACTTTGCTAGTCGATAAATGGTGGGCTACGAATAAACCAGTTACTGGGCACTTAGACCAACTAACCGTTATGAATACCACAGATATTATCACTCGAACTGACTGTTTTACCTACTCTCCAACGTACAAAGGGACCCAATTTGTAAGGGATGATTACAATCCACAGACTGACCGCACACGAAGCGCAGCTTAACGTCGCAAATCGATTGTTTCGGGTGGCTTTTATTGAACCGCAAACCCCTCCAGCCAGCCACAATATCCCAATTCATTTGACCAATTTATTTGACCACTTGATACCCACCTTCCAACAGGCCAAACCCGTTCCTTTTCCGAAAACACTTAAACACAGTCACCTCAATAGACTTTCCCGTGATGACTGAAACGATTAATGAACAAAAAAAAAAAACATTTAAGCCTGAAAATCTATACTCTATATACTAATATATATATATATATATAATAAAATAAATATATAAATAAAGAGAAATAATTCCATCATACATTCCACAATACAAACAAACAAACTCTTCAGCTTTATCAGCTTTATATATATATATTTATATATATATATTTATATATATATATAAAGCTGAAGAGTTTGTTTGTTTGTTTGAACGCGCTTATCTCAGAAACTAATGGTTGGAATAGAAAAATTATTTCTGTGTTGAATAGTCCATTTATTGAGAAAACCTATAGGCTATATAACATCACGCTACGACTAATAGGAGCGGAGCATAAATAAAAAATGTTACAAAAACGGGAAAAAATATTCCTTTTTGAGAGATTCCGTTGCGTGCGCTGCGTAAACGGTTTAAGTTACGCAAATATCATGTATGATGGAATTATTTCTCTTTAAAAGTTCTAAAAAAAAGTCCGCAACAACATATGTTTATCTTTTAAGATTGACTCACTATAACCTTTTTTTATGGTAATCAATTTTTTTCGAAATTAATGCATTATTTGCGAAGGAGTTTAATCAACATAATATTAATCCCTATCCAAATACATATGTTATTAATCACAAGTATTTAAATGTAAACAAAATTGTCCTTGACATCCTTTGATTTCAATCAACATCTTAGGAAATATCATAATTTTAAAATAACTCCGTAACAAAATAAGTTGAAAATTCATTACTTAAATCACTCCTGTCTCTTAGCTTACGCAGACGAATTTGCGCGGGTCAGCTACATATATGTATATTATAAAGCTGAAGAGTTTTTTTGTTTGGTTTAACGCGCTAATCTCAGGAACTAGATACTGGTTCAAATAGAAAAAATATTTTAGTGTTGGATAGCCCATTTATCGAGGAAGGCTATATAACATCACGCTATGATCCTTAGAAGCCAAGCGAAAAGAACAAAAGTCAGAAAGAACGCTAAGCGATAACGAAGTTATAGCGCGGGCGAGCGACGGGATGCGACGCGATGGGTGGGCCGAAATTTCACGCGGACGAAGTCGCGGGCAAAAGCTAGTAGTAAATAAGAATACTGAACCATGTTAGAATGACAGATGTTCCTAAATCACTCTAGAATACTCTCGATTATTCCGACAAAATGCTTTTACAGATGGGCTCAGCGGAGCGGTCGAATTTAAACAATCTTCTTCCCAATTTATTTTGGTCGCAATAAATCAAAGTCGCAATAATGAAGGTAATTAGTCGGTACAGTACCATCCCGTCTGGTGTTTGGTAAAACTTTTTCAAGACTCCTTAGTGAATATATTATATTATAACTAGCTGACCCGACAGACTTCGTTCTGTCAAAAGCTATTTTACTGTGGCAGTTTGTCTACGCGCAAAGGAAACTACCTACCTACCCTACCCTACCTTACCCTATCCTACCCTACCCTACCTACCTATCTACCCTACCCTACCCTACCTACCTACCCTACCCACCTACCTACCCTACCCTACCCTACCTAACTAAAACCTTAATTTTTTTTGTTTTTTTGTTTTTTTGATAAAATCTATTCTCAGACCTACCAAATGATGACTGACACGTTATGTCAAACGCCATAAAGTTACATTAGAAGATAGAGTTACCTACTTATTATTACAATAAAAATGTAAATATGGTCGTTTTCTTACAATTTTTTTTTTTAACTTTCTTAAATTTTTCTTACATAAGAACCTTCTCCTGGCAATAACAAACACAACAAAAAAATAATTAGCGAAATCGGTCCAGCCGTTCACGCGTGATGCCGTGACCAAGGGAAATAGGGATTCATTTTTATATATATAGATATATCGGATTCTTGCTGCGTTTATGAAACATTTCCTCGAATTGCAAGGAAAGCGTCGCATAGAAATCTTAAAGAATTGAACCTGCTCTAGATGACCTCAGATTCAACTATTTGCTGCAATCGGTAAAATAATATACATATTTTATTTGTTATTCTCACTAGCACACACGTATTTTCCTTATGAATAGCGATTTTTTTTTTGTTCTTCACATCGACTGGTATTTCCAAACATATCATTTTACGTGTTAAATGGAAGATCATAACAGTGCTGGGACCACCTCTTGATTCTCTAGTAATAACTCCAAACTCAAATGTTATTGTAAGTATCAAACATTTTAACATTATGAAATTTAACCACCCAAGCCGCCGCGCCGCGCCCTCCATTACGGGACATATTTTAGTCGCTTGTTCCACGAACGAGACGCGATATTTCACGTAGCTGCATCGAAAATTAATTTTATTTATAATTGCGTTCTCTTCACAGTCAACAGCAATTATACGAGTGTTTATTACCTTATTATATACAGAGTACCGTAAAGCGTAAACAAATTTGTATAGCACAAGTGCTTTATGATACGGAAATGAGTAATTCCCCCGATCCCTCCTCCCCATACGACCGGGAAACCGTTTGAGTGCTAGGAAATTGAGTTGAGTCGAGTTACGTACGGCCAGGCGAGATGCAAATGTGTATGCGTGTAATGAATGCTTACGTATTCATACTTACGAGTTGTCACGGTTACTTGAGCACCAGCTTTCTGACTCGACACGCTGTCTGTGCGACACCGGAGACTGGAATTCAACAGCTCTGCAACTTTTTAGTCCCAAGACAGCATGAATAACAAACGTAAGATTTGTTGTCCCTAAGATAAAAAATTAAATAATAATATTAGTTTCCCAATAAGTTGTTATTAAGTGGAGATCAGTTCCTGAAATAGACAGAACAAAACGCACAAAAATAAAGGACATCTTAATAAGCACACACGTCTACTGCTGAAGACAGGAAATCTAATATGTTGTTTGAGACAAAGAATTGTAGAGAGAGAAAATTCGTTCAGTCGAATATATCCTAAACGGAGAATGCTAGAAAGGTCAATATTAAGTAGTCAATAAAAATACAATCGCACAATGAACAGCTATGTATTGAAATAAGCAAGTCTAATTTTCATAGAAAGCTCGACAATGTAGAACCTAATTTTGTTACTCATTCAAGAAACAAAGAAAGTACTCCGACACAAAGAGATTACTTTCAAGTGATGCTAATTCATTTTATCAATTTCATTTCAAAGTTTAGGAGAATTTATTAACTTGGAGTCTAAAACGTTTTCCATTTAACTCATTTCTTTTAAATTCAGTCGAGTCTTATAACTGTCTTCGGACATTTTTCTTTCTTCTGTTTTCATAATCCTTGTCATCAATCTAATCCGTTTTAACTTTAAACTTTGTAGTGAGAACCAAACTTTTGGAAAAGCAATCTACTTAAGACTGCATCGAGTGCACAGTGGCGCCCTCATCGTTATTTCGGTGATTTCTTTTATTTTAGAATTAAAATGCAGAAAATAAGCTCGTCAAGTTGTGCTTCACAAGACTATACGTTATTATTACTACAAACAGTAGTTTTAAATTGTTATGTTTTATTGTAATCATTAAAACGGAAAATAGTGGCCACTAAACTTCGTTTTAATGATTACAATAAAACATAACAATTTAAAACTACTGTTTGTAGTAATAATAACGCGCGTTCGTACTACGGCCTCTGTTATCTGCGGTATTTTGTACAGTTCGCAATTCTGCTGACACTGCAACTTAACTTAAACTACCGGTAAGAGAATCGAGTTTGCAGCTAAATGTTATCAGTCTGGGACCATTCGCACATAAACAGCTTAGCCCACTGGGACCGAGGGTACAGGGTATCTAAGTGTACAGATTCTAACAAGATAGTTGCCAACGAGATAAGATTGTATGTTTCTGTATCTCACTCATTTGAAATTACGAAGATATTGGATGTTACAACATCTGCATCTTCTTTATAGGAATTTCTGTGATTCATACAGCATTTGCAGCAACGAGCAGCGAGGCACGTGATTCTAGCTTGATATATTGCACATTATTTTATACACAATACATACACATGAAGAGATACAGAATACATACACAAGAAGTTGGCAGATTCGTCTCAGAATTAAGTTATTGTAGGTTTTCTTGTTTAGCTCTCATAACTTTTATTTTTATTTTTTGGTGCATGTATTCTAAATTAATCAGCCGTTCCCTACATTTTGACTGTCTTGTGCGAACATAACATTACATAAAAATGTTTTTTTTTTTTCGTGATTTCGGGTTTGGTTCCATAGTAAAAGTTGTTCATAATGATGAGTACAATGATTCCTTATGAGGATTTAAAAGAATTAAATTTGATCCTGTATATGCATTTATTCTTATACCTATCTTAGTTATAAATATCTTCTACATTCATCTTAAAATATTTAATAATAAAATAATATATTTATATTTATTAATATTTATTAATACTCACATATGTAGATATACATACATAAACTTACGCCTTCTTTCTTTGGGGGTAGGCGGAAATTAGAGAACGCCACCTGCTACATCCTTTTGTTTCATTTACATTCATACATCTGGGCCTCAAGTCTGCTATTACAATAGTGTCAGAATGGTCTCGCCATTGTGAGTATTTGACAGTGTTTGTATGGCAAATCTGTCAAAAACTCACAATGAAGAGACCATTCTGACACTATTGTAATAGCAGACTTGAGGCCCTGGTCATAAACGCACGCCAGTTGCGAGTATACTACGCACTTGACCTTTCTGAAGAACATCACCAATTAGGTCACTTTATGTCCTCCTAGGGCGTCCTCTCCCGGCTTTTCCACTCACATCAGTCTTGTAAATACATGCGATTTTGACTAACCAGTCCATGCCCATATAAGGTCGACTGGCTGTTCACAATGGTGTGCTCTTGTCTACGATTATGTATGTAAATGATGGGTGTGGCAAAAGAAGCATGAAAGTAGATTAAATGCTGTGGAAATGCGTTCCTTGCGAAACATAATGTGTGGCGTGACTATGAATGATAGGCTGAAAAATGATGTGATAAGTCATGAAAGAAAGAAAAGAAAAGAAATGAAAGGCGACTAACAAAAGGTAATGAGGCTATATTCCAGCAATAAAGCCAGGCGAATAGCGGTCAAAAGCAAGTAGGAGGTCATATTTGCTTTTGACCGCTATTTGCCTGGCCATTTTATAACGTAACTAGCTTCTGCCCGCGACTTCGATCGCGTAAAATATCGGCCCACAACCAACCCCGTCGCATCGCATCGCCCGCCCGCGCAATTACTTCGTTTTCGCTTAGCGTTTTTTCCGACTTTTTTTCGTTTTGCTCGGCTTCTTAGGGGCATAGCGTGATGTTAAATAGCCTATACTCATTTTGTTGCGGAGTTATTTTAAAATTATGATATCTCCTAAGATGTTGATTGAAATCAAGTGATGTCAAGGACAATTTTGTTTACATTTAAATACTTGTGATTATTAACATATTTATTTGGACAGGGATTAATATTATGTTGATTAAACTCCTTCGCAAATAATGCATTAATTTCGAACAAATTTGGTTACCATAAAAAAGTTATAGTGAGTCAATCTTAAAAGATAGACCTGTGCTGCCGCGGATTTTTTTTTTAGAACAACTGTTCTAAAAAAAAAATCCGCACAAATATCATGTATGATGGAATTGTTCCTCTTTAACTAAAGAGGAACAATTCCATCATACATGATATTTGCGTAACTTAAACCGTTTACGCAGCGCACGCAACGGAAGCTCTCAAAACGGAATATTTTTTCCCGTTTTTGCAACATTTTTCATTTATGACCCGTTCCTATTGGTTGTAGCGTGATGCTATATAGCCTATAACCTTCCTCGATAAATGGACTATCCAACACAAAAATAATTTTCAATTCTAACCAGTAGTTCCTGAGATTAGCGCGTTCAAACAAACAAACTCTTCAGCTTTATAATTTATTATTATAATTATAATTATAATATTAGTATAGATTATGAAAACATATTCTAAACATAACTAAATATAACTATCAAATACATACAAAACGACGGTCCCAAAAGGTCTTCTATTTAACTATTCCAATCAATTTCAATATTTGACAATCACGAGCGACTTGGACCAGATCACCCGGCAGACTAATTGTAGTAAACATCATTAAATGCGATTCAAATAAGGAGTAGGTAAACTGGACTCGGGGGAACAATGAGACACACATAGTTAGCTACAGAAGGTCAGCTCCATACAATGAGCGAAGCACATGCACTCGTCATAGACACGTGTTACGTATGTATAGCGATTGCAAACGCATTGGCGACGTCCATTCTTTTCAGAATACACAGTATACCAGTAACTTTCACAGAAGTGTGCATGTAGCTTGCATTTAAGTAAAATATCCATGTTATCACCAATCGGAGGCTGTTACGACACGCAAGCTATGTAGCTTGCGTGTAGCTTGTGTGTGCACGTGCACACTTCTGCGCAAGTTACTGGCACGTGTATTCCTTAATGAATGGTAGTCGCCATTGCGTTTGCTTTCGTTATACATACGTAACACGTGTCTATGTGTGCGTGTGCTTCGCTCGTTATATGCAAGTTACTGGCATAATGTGTAATTTCTGGCTTTTGAGATACCTGTTTAAGATTGCAGTACGTATAGTGCTACAAGGATATTTTGACGCCTGAACGATATTGCCAGTCGTCGTTGGTTAACATTTGTGTAATTGTCACAGTAATTGTGTTGGCAAAACAACATTATTATTATCATCATTATTATTTGTAAGGTTTTTCCGTTACAATTATGTGGCTAAGAGTTGTGTGGTACATACAGACACTTTTAAGATTAACAATTTTGTAAATTGTAATTGTAAATTTTTGCGGTATAGTGCCCTGGTATAAGTACCTACACATGTGTGCGTGCGCCTTGTTTCATTCATTGTATGGAGCCGACCTTCTGTGCCCATCTATTTGATGGCTGAGAGTAGGAATAAATACGTGAATGCATCCATTATTCAACAGGTAAGGGATTATTGGAGGGTGTACCTACTTCGTAGATAGATTTCGATAGCTCTCATGTCCCTGCTGAGGACTGGCTGCATGCCAAGCGTTGAGCATGACGCGATGAGCACGGAGACGCCTTGATCTTAGATATGCTTGAGGAATGCATAATGAAATTGGAGTTTACGTCAAGATCAGGTAGAATAATATTTTGGATTGGACGTAGGTGAAGTAATCGTTTGTATAAGGATTCTAAACAGACTAGATGGTTTATTTATATAGATTAACCCTCGTCTTTATAAAAAAACGTTGCTTAAGTTAAGAGGCCTTTAAAGTTAAAATCTGTTTGGTTAAACAGACGCTAATCCATACTAATATTATAAATGTGAAAGTAACTCTGTCTGTCTGTCTGTCTGTATGTTACATTTTCACGCCTAAACCGCTGAACCGATCGTCATGAAATTTGGCAGAGAAATAGCCTGGGATATGGAGAAGGACATAGGCTACTTTTTTACGCGATAACCGACATCCACGCGGGCGGAGCCGCGGGCAAAAGTTAGTAGTTTATAAATAAGGGCGAATATGTATACGTAGAAGGCTTTTAAAATCTTGCTACTCAATACATTATATTAAATCAAAATTATCCTGTTAGGAACAGCCAAAAATAACAAACAAAAGAAATCGAGCCATAGGAAATATTTCCTGGTAATACCCACACGTTTCTATATTTCCTCCGAAATGTATTTAATGAAGATAAAACATTGCCACTGTGACTAAAATATATCTCCTACTCATTATTGCTATGGTACCTACTACTTATGTGTGTAACAATGAATAATATTCCAGTTACTGATATAAATTCCCCTGTACCAAACAACCACTTCAATTTGAATCTAAATGGCACATTACTACGTACCTATGTGTTCAGGATTGTATTTCGAATTATAGAAACCGCAAATACGAACAAAGCTCAAACGTTATTTTCATTGATAGCTACGATTTTCGTTCGTAGTTCGGGCGGATAATAGGATACCTTTTCATTGTTGGTTAGGTACTGTTTTTTCAAACATTTATGCTTACTGATACCGCTTTATTCGAAACCAGGTATTTTCAACGGTATAACTATTTTTGTCGCTACGTGTGTAACTTTCATCAAACTTTTTTAGCTTTTCCTGTAAATATTATATTTTATGAATGTATGTAAAAGTTTTTCTAAAGCTAAAAAATACAGTATTCGCTTCAATAATATCGAGGACTCCCTAGATATTTGGTTCCATAAAAGAGCTGCACAATTTATTCAGAGAACTCCCTTGTAGGTAGTATGATGAACAAAATGGTATTCGTAATAATAATTTGTAACATCCGCAGAACATTCGGTCAGCAAAAACTTGGGTAATATCGCAAATGACGTCATTCAGAGTAATTTCAATTACTGAGAGAACTAGCCGGCAGTCTCAGCTGGCTAGTTTTCATCAGGTTCTCAGGAGTTAGAAGTTTTCCGTTGGTAATGAAGCTGTTAAGAAACGTTCAAGTTCCATCCAGGCGTGCCCGATGGTGCCGACCAACTTAGTGAGCCCACATAACTTTGTTAGCGAGCCCTTTGTAGCGTAGCTATTGAAAAAATCAAGCTGCTGCTTTTACAAATTAGCAGAAACACGAATCAATAAGAGTTGACCTAAATCTATCCTGGTTTATATCTGTGATTGGCAATTAAACATACGGAAACAAAACGGAAGAATGACTAAATATTCCATTACATCATTGAATTGGATTACTTCCGATTATTGGTTAAAAAAATCTTTGTTTTTTTTTTTTTACATACAACAGGGAAGCTCTTGGCCTTCATCTCACCTGATGGTAAGTGATGATAAGGCCAAAGATGGAAGCGAGCTTCACCCGGAATCCTCAACCACAGAAGAACTGGCTATCTTACCTCTAACTGCCGAAACAACAAATGCTGTTAACATTGTTGTTTTGGCGACAGACTTAGATAAGATGATGGTAGCTAGCTAGGCGGACTTAGAACAAGCCCTACCACCAACCAAACCGAGCCGAAATTGTTGCCCCCCGCTGGGAATCGAACCCGGGACCTCTGGATCTGAGACAGGTGGTTTTACCACTAAACCACAGAGGCGGCTAGAATCTCAACCACCGAGCATATTTATAGGTCATCATCATCAACATTACAGCTGAAAGACGTCCACTGCAGGACATGAGCCCCAATTGGCATTTGGGATTGGGATTGATTGGGTTGTGGATTTGGTTGGTTGGTTGCATTTATAGGTACATGAAAATATTCTTCCATTTTCAATTCGTATTCCTGAGAGAGAATCCCCAAACACAGCTCGGTGCCATTACCACTTTTCCAACTTGAACAAGACCGAGTTTACACAAGTCTATAAAATTTTATGTCATTATATCTGGGCTAGGCATTGAAAACAAGTAAGTGTCGGACCGCGAATGTGAAAACGACCGCTGGCGACTTCTGCTCTTTAATTATATTTGATTCTGCCTGGAAATACACCGTTTCTATAACGGTTTTGGTCCTTTTTATAATCTTCTGAATACATTTCAGCAAATAGGTGTTTGTAGAGGTAGGTAACCATTAAGCAACTGTAAATTTCGAGCGATTTCATAGCCAAATTAAATAAACACGTAGGTATTATTAAATATTTAACCCTAGAACCGTACCCTGGATACAAATGAAAAATTAAAATAACAATTTGCAATTAGGTACTCTTTTATTAGTTAACCGGTTTTTTAGCGCTACCGCGTATTTACACCGGGCAAATGGTTAGTCATTTGGCGCAAGTTCTGTGAGCGTGTGGTCGTGGTACGCTGCGCTTGGGGTACTCCAGTACCCCTAGGTACACCTGGTTGCCTACGCATCTCCAAATAAGTATTGGGAATATATCTGGGGAAAAGCGGTCATCAGATAACCAACCCGTTCTGATTCTAAATCTGGGAGATGCTCGTTATTTCCAAGGTCAAAAGACCGTAAATCCCGAACGAAATGTTTTTTTTTTTTTTTTTTGTCTATGGCATCTAGATAAAAACCTTTAGAGGTTGCCTTAAGCTCTTAAAAACTTAAAGCCTCCAGCCAGGGCGCAAAAACTTATAAACTAAACGACTGCGCGCTAAGGACACCCCCTGTGGGGTACGAACCTCAGCTTAGGGCAGCGTCGGAGGGAGGATGGCAAGGGACCGACGGTGGCTGGATAAAATCAGGGTTATGATTATTATCAGGGGAATTTAAAGCTACAGGCTCAGCTATGGCGCGGGCACAGCGCGGGCTGGCGCTTCGCTTACGAGCAAGGGTCGGGGAGAACGAAATGTGATAAATGTAAAACTTTTATGTTTAGAGCACCTAAAAAAATATACCATTATTGTTGACTAAACTTATTTTTATAAAGATTTGTTACATATAAGTAACGCTGATGGCCTTACTTATATGCAAAAAAGTGCCATAAAGTCTATAAGTTGATTTTAATCATTTTTATACTTTCGTAGTTTTTTTTTTTTTTTTTTTTTTCATACTCTCTATTAGGCGTACTCCAGTACCCCTGGGCACTGTTACTTAAGTTTTTTATTAGTACTTCTTTCAAAGTAGCCCGTGAATCTTAGGTATTATCTTATGTAGTGTATATAGTATAATCAAAAAAAAATTACAGCGTTTCTTTACGATGTATGTTGATCAAAATTCAATACCCGGCAATTTTATGCTACAATAATTACTAAATAATAATCATTTAAAATATTGCAAATTGTCATATTTTCACGAAATAGTCTTATTTCCAACAATTTAGAAATTTTCGAGCTACCTTGACGGATTCCTCTTAATGAAATTAGGTGTTTTACATGACATTTAATTTTGTAGTACCTTACTGTAGTAGCGATGCATATTTATAAAACAAATTATTAAAAAAAAAACCCGACTGCAAAAACACAACTGAAAAGAGAAAAAACAGCCATACTTCACAGCCTGCAATACCTAAATTCTATAGAATTTTCAAATCCTTGTTTTTCTCTTTTACAGTTTCTCTCTGTTTTTGCAGTCGGGTTTTTTTAATAATTTGCTTTTTTTCAAGCTTTTTAGTTTTATTAATATAATAATATATATTTGGAATTTTCTCATTACTAGCTTATATTTGATACCAATATTGTTGTTATTCATTTATTTTTAAATCTTTCCCGCTCTTTTTTAGTATTTGCAGATGAAATATATAAATATTATATAGCCTATGTTACTCCCAAAATTAAGACGAATCTAACGACACCTCGTATGTTAAAATCCATCAAGCCGTTTAAGCTACAGAGCGTGCCAAAGAAAATAGACATACATACATACTCTCGAAAAACATTACCCTCCTTCTAGAGCAGTCGTTTAACAAGAGTATTTTCGGCCCTTTCAGGGCTTACCGAAACACACTTTATTAAATCTAAACCAATATACTTGTACCTATGCGAAACGGGGCTAAAGTCAATTCACATCGCAAATCTGTCGCGTAACAAACGACTTGGTTATGGTAATTTGTCTGGTTCTAAAAGAGAAAAGACATCGTGATCCGTTATACGTGTGGTTATCCGTATGTACCACGGGATCATCGAAATCAAACAGTCAGGTTAAAGTCGGATCCGCTTTTTAAATTGAATTAAGATATTTGTGGAGGAAAATCAAGATTTATTAGATTTAATTCAGTTCGATTCTTCCATTTCAGTCTGTGTATTACAGGAGTAAGTTTATTCTTATTATATCTACACTATCTACATCTACACTAATATTATAAAGAGGAAAGATTTGTACCTATTTTTGTATGTTTGTATGTTTGTAATGAATAGGCTCAAAAAGTACTGGGCCGATTTAAAAAATTCTTTCACCAATAGAATGCTACATTCTTCCAATTTGACATAGGCTACATTTCATTTTGAAAAAAATTAGGGATCCTTGGTAAAATTTGAACAATGTAACCGAAGGTGTAGAAAAATGAGTCTTAAAATGTCTTTCGTATTGTCTACCCCGTGCGAAGCCGGGACGCTGCTAGTTACTAATACATATAGGGTTGTCAGACGTCTTTTATTTTAAAGGTTGTCCTCTTTTTCAGACCTAAAAATTTTTCTTGTCCCCTAATTTGAAATCTTTAATAGAGGACAACACTTTGTCCTTTATTTTGTGAATACGTGGACCCAAAACCGAAATAAGTTAGTTATTGACACTGTAAAAGCAGAACTACAAATAAAATCGAACTTCAACATGCAATGCAAACAATTTTACCATTTAATTTTTTTATTTTTATTTTACTATGGATTTGCTCTTGACTCTAGTCTAGGTCTGGGTGATAGAGACAAAGTCGACGATGGAGTGAGCTTACCCAGAAGAAGCCTGTTCACTCTCACTTTGAATAGATTAGGGTTGTATGCGTTCGGAAGCACAGACGCAGGCAGAGAGTTCCACTCCTTTGCTGTGCGCATTATAAAAGACGTTTGAAAACGCTTAGTGCGAGTTGGTGGAATATCAACTAGGTAGGGGTGATAACTTGCAATGCATCTAGATGTCCGATGTTAGAAGGGGGCCGGTGGAATGAGGTTGTGGAGTTCATGGGCACACTCGCCGAAGTACAATCTGTAGAAGACCGACAAGCAGGCAACCTTGCGGCGATGAGCCAAGCTATAAAGCTTGGCATCCACCAGGTTTACGTCGCCAATGAGCCTCTCATTATAGAAAACGAAGAAACTCTTAGAGCAGCCAAAAGTAATACCAAGTACGAAAAGACTAATTAGGTCATCCTACCTACTTGGCTTTAATTCGAGACAAATTATTAATATTAACATTGTTTTTTAATTAATAAATGTCGCTACTGATACAATAACAGCATTTTATTAAAAATAATATAATATCCTTTATTTTCATCCTATGTCCTTTATTTAATCTTATCAAATCCTCTAAAACATAAAACCGGAGCTGGCAACCCTTAATACATAGGTATATATATATCTATGTATTAAAGGTTGCCAGCTCCGGTATATTATTATAGTGTCGTAATAAAGCTCCAAACATCACTTGCGTTGTTGTCACGAGGTTACTCCTATTTTTCAAACGGTATTCATTTGTTTTTAAAATGTTAACCTAAAATCTGTGTGTTGAATGATGTACCATTTTAATACAGTTTGAAGCACATCCTTTGTTTAATCACCACCACGTCTCCACACAAACGCCACAAAGAGATCAAACAACAATTTCCAAGCGCCCAAAACTCAAAGAAATTAACACAATTCATTACTGAAGCTTTAAATTCCATATAAGTTTGGGAACTACTCTTGTTTGGGGTCGCGATACGTCGGAGTGAGAACAATTACAAAGTTGTGTGGTCGCCTTTTATATCACACACACGAAGAGTTAAGTGCTGGTTGGTGAAGGAGACCGCGCCAGTCAACCCGTTATAATTAAGTTCTTGATGCCAAAGGACTTTAGGGGTTAACGGAAATTTGGAACCTTCCCACGCTACTTTAAAATGGAAATTGCGCAGAATTAGAAATGATTCAGCCTGAGCTCTAAAGTCGATCAGATTTATGGGAACGTGACGATAATTTAAATTCTTTAGTTATTCGATTTTTATGGTGAAGCTGGGCCCATGAGATTGACAGCATGCTTAAAATTTAATTACTGGTTCTCAACTTCTGTCATTTTAGCAGTAAGCTTTTTCTGTACATGGGGAAATCGAAAACTCCATACCGTGAACACCAATTCTCTGTCAAGGGTGTAACTGTTTTATTTCTCTCTACCCCCTTCAGAAAACGGCATGTTTTACCTACCTACGTTTGTATAATTTAAACACTTCGTACAGCCTGCTTCCCACATACAATATTTTCAACAGCGGTATCCGTGATTTTTGAAGCGCGACCGGGTGTAACAAAAAATCCGTTTTAAATATTTTTTCCAGCGATGGACGATACCCTCGATTGACGCACATTTATTACATTTTTTAAATCCGGTCGCCTGTCCAATGAACGACTACATTTTTTGCGTATGGGATATTATTTTATGATGAAGCGCGAAATTCCATAAATCCTAAATGGATCAGTAGTACCTACATGTCACTTTGAGTCTTTCATTCTAGAATGATGTTATAGAGGTATGAAGAGCTCAGAGGGTGTAAAGCTCACTCATACTCTATAGAGAAAGGAGGATCCTTCGACCAGACGGGTGTTGTGTCTTGTGGGAAATTGCCCGACAGTTGATGTCGGGATGTTGTACATATGCGAGTCGCGCGGTAAACTCTGCTTGCGCGATGCAGGATTTCTGTGACGTCAGGTCTTTGATGACATCACTCACTCTGGAGACCGGAGGTCGATAGTGGGCTGAGTCAGTGCATATTGTGAAGCTTGCCAGGGCCAGTTGTGATTCCAGTGAGTCGGAACCGGGTGCCGCATAGTGCACGGTAAGTCGAAACTTCTGCGGAGATTCGCCAGTGAGTCGGGGTGGCGCTGAGTTTGTTGATCCAGTGAGTCGGACGTCGTACAGCGCCGGGTTGAGGCTGACTGCTGGCGTCGATCAGTAGAGGCTTCATGAGTTCTTCTTGTTGAACGGCCAAAAGCGCAGTATGCTGTGCCAAGGTTGCTAATGAGACTGAGGTTGATGACCAGGCATGCGCGTCCGCATGCTTGCTGGTGGTCAGGATACCCGTCGAAGCCGTGGGTGCTGGCTGGCTGTGTGACTGTGATGCTGACGTCTTAAACATCTTTAATTTTCTCTCTCTTTGACGATCAAGTGTTATCTACAATTTCATCACCATTTTTATAAATAGTTCTATTATCATCATCACCACCAATCTACAGTTGGAGTCCATTGTTGGTCCCATGGCATCTAACCAAATGTCATATAGCTGGAGAGGTGCACGAAATTACCAGTTTATAATTTAACACACCACTTATATGAAACCTGAAATATAGTTATTACATTTATTAATTAAAATACTGTACTATACGTTCATTTCTATAGCTTTATATGTATATACCTACGTATTTATATTTGATGCAAAAAGTTTTCTGAACAGGAGACCGTATTCAATTAATTTTAATGGCGCCTCTGTATTCGTTAGTTATAAGTTTGACGAAAATGTAGAATATCTACCGCGATCATTACCGAGTCACTTTCAGTCTCGTTAAATTACGATGAAACGGATGAAAAGGATTTTGCTGTTCCAACAACTTTTATTTTATTATTCTGACGAAGTAATTTTGTTTAAAGATGGATCGGAATAAAATAATTTTAATTATCCAAATCGACTCCGGTTTACGCGATCTACATTTTTTCAATCGTTCAGTAAATGTCAGTAATAAGCTACTCAAAGCGTATTTTTTTAATTTATTTTTTATTTGATTTATGTTTTTTTTTTTTAATTTATTTGTTTTTATTTGATTTGATTTATTTTACATGATTTTAAATGTTTGGCGATGGGTGTTATTTACCTGAAATAAATGAATTTATTATTTATTATTATAGAGGTAAGAGGAGCAGGGTGTAAAGTTCTCTCATCCTCCATAGAAAAGGGCGGATCCTTCGACCAGACGGGTGTTGTGTCTGGTGGACAACTGCCCGATGGTTAATCGGATGTTGTATATATGTATATGCTAGTCGCGCGGTAAACTCTGATTGCGCGATGCAGGATTTGTGACGTCAGGTCTTTGATGCGTAGTTCGCATGTGGCGTTGTAGATGCCGCCACAAAGGCAACGATGCGGTATAAAAGATTTAAGTGACAAAAATTGAAAAGAGGATGCTTAGATAGTTTGGGTCAAATTGAGAGGATGAATGATAGGCGACTAACAATAGTATATTATTGCTAAGGCCGAGAAATAGGCAATTGCAGGTCGAGTATGAGTATGAAGGCCGAGCCGTAGGCGAGGACTTCACTAATACGAGACAGGCAATTGCCATTTCCGCCGAGGCATATATAGTGTTTTTCTCAAAAGAATTCAGGGAAATAAAACATTGCTGGAACCTTGTAATGTTCCAAATTCAAAAAACGCTCCTGCAATGGATTTGATTTTCTTTGTCCGTAAATTCGATACTTCGCGTGTTCATTTTTTGAAAATAATGACAATATTTCCATGCATGTTTGAGAAAAAGGTATTTACAAGGTAGATGTGAGTGGAAACGCCGGGATGGAACGCCCTAGGAGGACTTCTAGTGCCTTATTGGTGATGTTCTTCGGAAAGGTCAGGTGCGTGGTATCTACTCGACACCGTTGCGTGTATGATGTATGAATGTAAACGAAGGAAGAGGAGTATGTAAGGATTTTATTTATTTATTTATTTAAACTTCATGTACAATAGTGGTACATAGGCGGACTTAATGCCACAAGGCATTCTCTACCAGTCAACCTTTGGGTTATATATAAAAACAGTGGTAGGGTACAAAAATAATGACTAAAATACTAACTTCTTGATTAAGAGAATTTATGGATTTCAGGATCGTAGGCGGCGTTCTGTAGTTTCTACCTACCCGCAAGGAAAGAAGTCGTGAGTTTATGTATGTATGTAGATTCCTAATATTGAAAAAAATAAATAAAAAAATAGGCAAAATTGATAAAAATTGATAAAAATTTAAAATAATATTATCATACATTTTTAATTTTTGAAATATTATTATTTTTGTTTACAATTTATAGTTTTTATTTTTTTATTATTTTATAACATATTGACATTTTATTTTACAATTTTGACATTTTTACAATTTTAATTATTATTTTTAATGAACAGAGAATTGAAATTTTATGAATCACAGTTTTATTTTGGGTTTTTATTTGTTTTAAAATAGTATAATTATAATTTTAATTTTAATGTATGTGTGTGTCTATGGACTGTGAATGTCTGAATTAAATAAAGTATTATTATTATTTATTGGTTAAAATTAGACCTTCGCCAATTTCAAGAAATACTCGAGACCCTTTCATCCCTTGGTAACGTTTACAGAAATTCACAGGTAATATATTGCCAGAGTAATTTCAAATAACCGATCCGATGTGGGACGTAGGAACTGAGCACTAAGCGACCTCATCCTAACTGAATAATGAATTATCCTACTAATGGCCCTCCCTCACTGAGGTTATAAAATGTGATGTAACATAGTTAAATGGGAATGTAACATTCATAATGTTACATTCCCTATTGACAATTATATGTATCTTGGTAAATAGGTAGGTATATTTATTTGTAGAATACAATGTTGTATAGAGCTCTGATACTAATGATAACCTGATAATGTAGAAAGTAGCCTGTGACATAGGTACCTGTAAGACACCTGTGTCTTACGGTTTATGTTACAGGCTTCTTTCTACATTACCTATCAGGTTATCATTAGTCTAGGCCAAATACAGGTATTTGGCCTAGACAACGGCATGGTTGGCGCAGTGGTTCAGCGATTGACTGCTGCGCTGCGTGTCACGGGTTCGATTCCCGCACGGAACAAATATTTGTATGACATACAAGTAGTTGTTCCGGATCTAGCTGTTTGTGTATGTGAGTTTAAATGTTTTTAAACGCACCCACAATACAGGTGAAATTCCTAGAGAGGGGCAACGTTTAAAAAAAAAACATATCATTTTAAATTATGTAGATTTTTTTCTGTGGTCTGTTTTTCTTCATTTCTCTCTCTGACATAGGCATCAGATGGCAAGTCATATTCCATTTTTACTACCTAAAGCTTTAAAACATGACATGACATGACCAGTGAGACTATGGGCGCCTGCTGTGCAGTAAATTTTGTTAGTTTGTTTAGTTTACAGATCAAAAGTCCAAAAGGTCAGGAAACTGAGAAAAATTAAGATATGTTTTCACTAAATAACTCTGCTTTTCGAAATGAGATAGAAATAGGTATTGCGATTATCGAGTTTAAGAACGATTTTCTACTATTCGATACGCCATCGAGGCGCTAGGATTTTTTTTATACCATCAAAGGGGGCAAACGAGCATGCGGGTCACACACTAAAATTGAACCAAGTTTTTTTTTATTAGATAACAATTCAACCGTAGAACCAATTTTTCACTCTATTAACTTACTTCAGTATAGAATGATTTTAGGCAAGTCTACGTGCGTAAATCCCTCTTTTACGATAAAAATGATAATGTTCTTGACAGTCAGGAGCTCAATCTTGTCGGGAGCTGGTTCAGGTTTAGCGCGGGAAGTTAGCGGCAACGGGGGGATTCGATATTTAAACAATTGTCTCATACTACGGCTTTTATTACTCGTTTATACACATACGTAATTATGATAATTTATATTAGGTACACAAGACACGACAAGCTTAGTCAAGGCACAAAAAAGGACTGACTTGTTTTTTTTTTTTTTTTTTCGCCTATACTATTGTGTGGGGTATTGTTAGATGGGTCTTTCAAAAATATTGCGGGTTCGTGAAAACAATTTTTCGATTAAGGGAACCGTTTCTGAAATATTAGGCTTTAAAATGCAAAATTCACCTATGCAATGCACCTTATGCACCTTCGTTTTAAGGAAAACCATCACAGTTAAGTAGGCTTTTCAAGTTTACAAGTAATAGTCGACCAACTTAAATTTGCAGTTGAAAAACATGTTCCCCCATACAATATCTATAGGAGAGCCTGTTTCTCAACTACACTGTTGTTAGAGTGAAGTGTGTGTGTGTCCCCGCCAGCTTGTATTTTGATTGTATTATATTATTATATTCTGGTTGTATTTTGATTCCTGAAAAAATCCCAGCAGTAGTATACATAACGAAGTTAAAGTAAAAACTATCACAGCTAAGCAAACTTTACAAATTACCGAGTAATAGTCGACCAACTTAAATTACAATGACAATGTTAAGTTTGTTCTTGGGATAAATTCATCCCAACTACTGAACCCTTCATTTTGCGTGGTCCGACACGGACCTGGCCGTTTTTTTTTTTTTTTTTTTCTTCTGGCTTCGCACTGATTAGGTATGCATTTAGCTAATGTCATGTGATGATCACGGTTACAATGGAATTTCAACATCAGAAAGTGCATAAAGATTATGAGAAAATCAGAAGCAATTAACATAATGTATATATATTTTTTTTTTTTCAGATATTTTTGCCTGGGCTTTAGTCGGAATAATATAGCCATGACAAATTAGAACTTTATTTATAAATCTTAGTGAAAAAACTGTAATCCTGCACATGTTCCCGAATTCAAAGGCAGGAACTGGTCATGTCCTTTAATCAGAGCTACGTCTGGTAGTCCTCCAAAAATTAAATAGATAAATTTAAAAAAATGGTATTTAACAGTCTGTGCATTTCATTGAGATCTACCGTATGCAAAAATGGGCCGTGGTGTCCTAGGCTGTTGACAACCTCGCCACAGTGACAGCGATGGGGAGAACAACAAGGAACTCCTAGTCGTAGGGAAGCAGCGAGGCGGAAAGTAGTGTCTTCAAACAAAGTGCCTATGTTCGACGAAGGTAGTGCATGAAGCCAAAGACCCGACTCCCACCTACCCACAGCCAGCAGGCGCGCAAGTAATTAGGTCAAACACAAAAACATTTCCATAATGCTGATTTAGCAGACCACTGAAAAAATACTAGGAACAATTCGGTCAGTTAATTCTTACAAGTCAGCGGTCCCCAACGATAATAGTAATCGTGACAGAGCCCGACACACTGGACCAGCGCCAAAGTGTCTGACCATGGCGTATTCAGTTCACCTGGTTAGATCTACGTACTCACTGAATCATACGAGTATGCTCAATAGTAAATTAGCTTGCTCCAAATTAATCAAGGATATAACGAGTGTAAATAGACGCTTAAAGAAGACAAAAATCACTTGTTTTTCCCGTGATTGTCTTTTTTTTTACTGGTACATACCTACTGAATCGATATTGAAGTTTCCAACTTTTTAGGGTTCCGTACCGCAAAAATAAAAAATGGAACTCTATAGGATCACTCGTGTGTCTGTCTGTCCGTCCGTCTGCCATAGCCTATTTGCTCCGAATCTACGGGACCGATAAAGTTGTTTGGTACACAAATGATTTTTTGTGACTAAATTTGAATTTTGAATATGAGGTTCATTTTTGGGGTAAAAATTTGAAATTTTAGGAAAAGTTTTTCAAACTGTACCGTGTGACATATCAAATGAAAGGACTTGTTATTATTTAGACTTAAGAATTTGAATATAATTATATATTTTTTTAATAATCCATTTTATAGATATTAAAGAAAATTGCCTCAACAGAAACTGCCTCGTTGGTCTAGTGGTCGCAAGCGCTACTGCTGAGCATGGGGTCCTGGGTTCGATTCCCGGGTCGGGCAAAGTGTTATTGGGTTTTTCCATTTGGAAGTTCTCTATTGTATGTACACAAAAATATATCTAATTTTAAGAAAACGTCCGATATTCATAGTCTAAATACCAGAAATAAACACAATCTTGCTGTACATCGCACTCGCCTCCACAGAGTAGGCAACTCATTCATGGGTCAATGTATAGGCTTTTACAACAAACTTCCCATTCAAATTCGAAACTTACCCATTAAACGATTTAAAAGCTGTATTAAAACCAAACTTTGCAAAAAAGGGTACTGTAAAACTTGACATTTTAATAATTATACAACGTTTTATATACATACCTAATTATTGACATTATTAAATATTATATACAAAATGACATGAATATTTACTTTGAAAAGTATTACATATATTACTTTAATTATTGTGAATGTGAGCACTATGTGGGTCATTTGTTTTCTTTAAGATTATCTCTTTTTCCTCTTTCTCAAGTAGTTTTAATGATGGTCTGGTTTTTTGAGTACTTTATGCGGCCTACCCAAATGTCCTTTCTTTGGTATTGTTCGTCGAGTCGTTGAGCTCCTTAAATCCTGAGTTGAGCTACACGTTTACTGACAAATGCTTGCACTGACTGGACAGGTCCACTCAAAATTGTGTGGTTCTTTCCTCAAAAGACCATTTCAGACACGGATCTACATGGTCCTCACATGATCTGACCAAGATTATGTCTGGACTTTAAAAGAGACTTTGACCCCTGAGTTTGTTTCGCCATTTCTTCTCAGGGATAGTCAGGTAGGAAATGTCGACTTCCTCAAGCTTGTTTTTATATTTTTTATATGACGTGTAAAAGTGATTCCGATATCCTATTTACAGAATAAACGATTTAATTTCATTTCATTTCATTTCATTTCAGTAGCAGCCCGGAGTCTGGATTTGTGCCCGGTTCCTACTATGAGTACACCTCTGCCTAACCTGTCGGGGACACAAAGCGTGATGTTGTAAAGAAAATAGATGAAAATTAACCATTCCCCCCTCCCTTAACCCCGAAAATGCTAAGCCAAAATTTTGAAAAAAATTCAGTGAATAGTTCTATACTTATAAATTACAGGAAAACTATAAAAAATCTATTGTTTTAAAATAACATGATAAATCACTCGATATTATGCGTAAAAACTTACATTTGCAGTTGGAATGCATGGGGGAACATATTATTCAACTACAATGTTAAGTTTTCTTTACTTGTTTTCACGAAAACAAGTTTTATTACTTAAATTTTAATACTCCATAACTCCTTTACTGTTGCATGCACCCATAAGCACGATGTTTTGCGTGCGTTATATAAGTAGCTACATTGCGCGCTACCAAAAACAGTAATTTTTCACACCAAACATAAAAGTCATATCCCAGAAATAACTTTTGCTCAATGCTACTTAGTTTGACGTACAGAATACGAAGATAATTGCTATGTGATGGGTCTTATCACACCCTGTATTGTTTGAGCCGTTTGGGATCATGAGGTCAAAACTAGGGCCATGGGATCCGAGCGTTCATCGAGTTGTTCCAAGTGGTTGGTCGACTCGTCACGTGATCAGAGGGATAGCCCATTTTAAGACCAAAGAATTAGCATTGCTCTTCAAGGTGGCAATGCTGCCAGCCTTTTGGTCACTATTCCCATAGACAGCGATGCGAACAAATTGTTTGATGACCACCATAGTATTATAAATATATTTCTGTGTTAGCTTGTATAATGTACATATATTCCACTGTGAACAGGGATGTGTCCTGGGAAAAAAAAAAAAAATTGTTTAGTCCGTCAATCAGATAATAAAAAAATATTAGACACGTATTTTTTGCTTTATCATATCAATAAAAAATGACTTAGAATAATACATTAAACTTGCGGAGTGGGGACTCAAACCATAAATAAATTGTAGGTAAGTACCCAATACTCGCAAGAATGTAAAGTTTTTCAGTTGAAAGCATTTTCTACAAAAACCAAGTTTTATATTTCAAACTTTATCTTGATTTTTATGAGAGCGATGCAGAAGACTGCTATAAAAACTGTAAATACATTTCATTTTTCAAAACCAGATTTTCTTGTAATGTCGTTGTTAGTGGTTGAAGTTTACTATGTAAACGAATTGAGGGTTTATATTGACCGACCAGAACCTATTTTGGAACCTCCCTAGCAGCATTTTCCGTTGGCATTTAGTTGGGCCACCTTCAGAGGTATTCTGAGGTATTCTTCAGAGGTAGGCCCAACCAAACGCCAACAAAAATGCTACTAGGGCTCGTTCTTTTTAAATTCAAATAAAACACAGTGAACGAAAAAATCGTGAGTAACCCTGGATTTAATGGTCTAGAAACCGCAAATAAGCAGTCATCTGAAAGTGGTACTTCATGCTCGTTCTTTTTTGGGAACAAATCGGACCCTTTTCTCTGTAGTGTAACATATTCTAGGTAAGATATAATTGCAGCTGATCGTTGTCATCTGTTAACCTAAAACTAGGACATTGCACTACTACACTAGTTAACGTTATCTAATAATAGGTCCGACTACAGTTGGCAAAACAGCTGTGATAATGTGCATCAAAGCGCGGGGACGTTTCGCGGTGCACCCCACGCGAGTACCACGCTCGGTGACGCTCTGCATCCGGGCTCCAATGTTTGCCATGTGTCGGGTAAACACCCACCAACGACCGGCAAACTTGTAATGCGACAGCTGTGCCGCGCTGAATCTCATTGTTCCAATTCACTACTTTTATTCCGGAAAATCCAGTCTCGAAAATGTTACACCGGGGCGAGTACCAAGTTTTACTTCAGTGAGATTTACTAGAAATCATGTGTTTATCTTGGCGAAATTTAAATCAGTTTCAGTTAGTATCTTTACAAAGTTATTTACTACAATATTGCTCTTGCAGGAGTGTACGTGACAGTGGTAACAATTATATTAATTCTCGGGAGCGTTGGAGCCGTATTTCGGAAATTTGAAACTCTGAAGACGACTGTTAACATCGGTGAGTTGGTTTACGACTGAAATATAACTTTGTGCAAATAATATCTTGGCATACTAAAGAGAACGCCATTCGTAGCGACAAAACGGTTGCAAATCATGTTAACAATGTATTTATTTGTTTCCTTATAATATTAAAGAAAAGATTGGGTCTACAACTATTAGGTCCGTATTCTTGATCAATGCTGAGTGATGAATACTTACCCATTTTTATCTAGATTTGAATCACGATGTGGATCAATCTGCCAGTATCAAATCGAGATTCATGATTGATCGTTCTAGGATACGAGCCCTTAAACGAAAGGCTCTTTTTGCGTTTTGAAGAGAAATATAAAACTATTTTTAAAAGAAATCTAATGGTGGGTACGTATATGGGAAAGTAACGTGAAATGTAACATACATTAAAACGGGTAGTAATAAAAGCTACGCAAAAAATTTAAATATGAGCATACTCAAAATATGAAATTTACTGCTTTAAATACTAACTTTGCGACAGCTTATAAGCGAATACAAATAAAGAAACGACCGAATAAAATACGGAAATTCCGAAAAATTAATACAATATTTGCTGACGTAATATTTTTCCACCAGCTTAGCTTTCACCGGCCGCTGCCGCAGCACCGCTAGCTGCACTCGCTCGGCTCACGCACGGTTGGTCACAGTTCTAACCTAACCTATTTCACCCAGTTCAAAATGACGAATCATACCTACAATCTACCGCAGAAACGTGAGCCGAGCGAGCGAAGCGAACGGTGAACATAAGTTTTCAGAAACTTAGTATTTTTTTCGGAAGTTTTGTATTTTTACACAGCTTAGTTAGTATTACAGTCAACCACAGATTGCTGGAAGTTAATTTGTTTTTCGGAAGCTTTATTATTTTGCCATTAAAACGATCATGCCGTCTTAGTATTATGGTCGCAGGCAATTTACACGCTATTTACAAACGCTCGCGGTTATGCAAAATGCCGAAGGCAAAATGTAAATATATTTCTTAAGACGCTTGTCGGCCGTTGCCGCAGCACTGATACAGTGATGCGAGCACCTTCGCCTCCAGGTCCCAAAGCGGGGATCCCGCCAATGCACTAGCCGCCTGGTAGGAGATCGTATGGTACCCTCTGATAACTCTGACGGCCATCGCTCTCTGCGGCTTTCGCAGAACAGAGATGCTATCGGCCGTCAGGTCAGCCGCCCAGATCGGGGCCCCGTAAAGAGCCATCGACCGCACGATTCCCACGTAGAGCCACCTACAAGCGCGCTCGGACCCCCCCGATCGGGAAGCAGCGTTGACAGCGCGCAGCGCCCCAGCTGCTCCCAGCAACTTGGGCGCCAGCCGCCGGAAGTGGGGGCCAAAATACCACCGGCTGTCGAACACCAATCCCAGGTACTTCATGATAGGCTCGACAGCGATTCGAACCGTCCCGACCACTATGATCCGGGCGATAGCGCCCGCCGGGGACCTAACCTAACCCAATTAGTTGGGGTGCCGGAATGTCGAAATTATAAATATTGAACGAGTTAGCAATTTTCCTTTGGCATTTTGCATAACGGCGAGTGTTTGTAAACGGACGGCGCCGTTTATAAAATTACGAATCAAACAATCTACCTGCGATATATCGTCCTTGCGACTTTAAGACCTCTTATGTATCACTTTTGGTAAAATCACTTTTTACGCCAGCCTTTTTCAAATTTTGATGCTCTATCGAATGCAAAAACTCTCATGTGTATACGACAATTTAATCGTCATTTCTTCACCAATTTCAAGATCTACATTGTGCATCCTAATAAAATGTTGGTGCTTAAAATATCGATTTTCTCATAAAGTTGAATTTTACACATAAGAGGTCTTAAAGTCGCAACGACGATATGCAACAACAAGGTGAATTTGTTTCACCGTGTGACGTCATGTTCGTTTCAATATATGTTACATTCTATGTTACGTTTCACATTTATGTGTACCCACCATATTGAGGATATTTTAAGTGTTACCACTTGTCTAGGTGCAATATTTCCCCCGAACACGGTGACGGAAGTAGCATTCGCATCTGCTTTAGGACGAGCCTCGATGGAAAGCGAAAAGTATCATTTTGTAATGAAAGCTGTTTATTCACCATTTGGTGATAGCTTCACAGCTTCCAAAGCAGGTGAGCTGAAGTCTTTATTTATTTATTTATTATTTATTTAATACTTTAGCACAAAAAAAAAATGTACAGAGGCGGACTTAATGCCATAAGCATTTTCTACCAGTCAACCTTTGGGTGGAGCAGAGACAAACAGTGGTAGGTGCAATTATGAAATTGGAGGAATAATTGTATACATATAGGAATATCCTTAGATATACCTATACCATAACTATAAATAAGATAAATATACCTAATTATATATAAATATAAGAACAAATAAATACATATAAATACACGAATATACTAAAACTAATTAAACAAACAATGGGATAACATTTCCGTTGTTATGATACTGCCAGCTTCTTACGAATGTGCTCGCGAACTTTAACCTTAAAGGATAATCGGTTGGTTACCATCCTGATTTCCTGGGGAAGCGCATTCCACAGAGAGATAGATTGAATGAAGAAAGAAGAATGAATGAAGTCAGTGCGGTGAGTAGGACATTGAATACCTATAGTGTAAATTCACTTTCTTTGTAGTTCAATAAGCAAAGTTCCATCTTCATCATATTTCATGAAACAGAATAATATGTTTGTAATCCGATTTAAAAAATCATTCATTGACAGAAAAAAACTTACACTATTACCAATTGCCAGAGGATATTTATGTTAAAACGTAGTCGCAGGCAGAAGTTAAAACGTAGTTTGAATTAAATCGAATATTCAAAATTTACTCAAACTCAAAGCATTTATTTCAAATAAACCAATTACAGGCACTTTTAAATCGTCAAGGGGCCGACCCCTTCAATCAGAAAAATGAAGCTAGTTGTTGTAAATTCTAGACAAAATCGAACTGGTTGCTAATTTATCTGTATAATTTATAATGTTTATGATATTAATTTTATTTTCTGTGATTAATATAGATACTTTAACTCACACACTGACTTATTATATGTAATTTTTTTAGGAAAATCATATACAATCTTGGGAAATATGTATGTGAGCACCATGTATGCATTTATTATTTTTTCTGTCATTACTTCACTTTTCATTCTTTTTACCAATTGTGGTATAGTATTGTTTATTCTAGGTACATCGTCTTCACCTATAATTATTAATTAATGTATACAAACTATTGTTAACATTTTAAAAGAGTAAGTATGGAGTTTCTTGCCCATTCTTTTGCATACATAATCACCTTTTGGAAGGGGCAACTAGAATCAATAACTATTTTTGTAATTTTTCACGTTCAAAAGTGCCTTTTACGTGCCTATTTGAAATAAACGATTTGACTTTGACTTTGACATTCCAATGCGGGGTGCCTGGCGTTTTGCCGAAAAGATTTTGACAAAATTTCATTACCCAAACAAATTTTAGCAACCTTTTTTTATACCATTGCAATATTTCGAATGATTATAGAACGCATATTTTCATTTGGTCAAATTTTTACTTGGCAAAATATTACCAAATATAATGTCATTTGGTCTTTAATCAAATGATTTATTACAGCAAACAATCTTCAGACAATAAACATTTGGTGCAATTAAATGACCACTAAACATTTGACTTGTTGGTAAAATTTGATGTCTTTTGCGTAGTTCTTTGTAAGTTTTTGTGCTTGAATTTGTCTGAAACAAGTCAAATTTATGGTTACTTGATATTAGTTATATATTATAAATATATTATTAAAAAAATGGTTAGGTTAGGTTAGGTTAAAACTGTGAAACGACTTGCATTAATAGAAAAAAGGGATTGTTTTTAGTAGGTTACCCGGAACGGAACTATTTAGATTAGGTTAATTACTTATTTACTGACCATACTAAATATTTGACTTATTTGATTTTGCGTAAAAACTGTTATTCCAACTGAAATATTTGACTAAATAAAAAATGTTTAAAGTACTAGTTGGTAAACAAGTTATAATTTAAACGTTCATTTGCCAAACATTAGGTTTGCGTTACAATTTTTTGTGAATAGATTTTTTGTTAAGTAATAATTTGGCAAATGAAATTATGCGAATTTTTTTTCGGAAGTGAAAATTTGTCAAATTCCTTTCGGTCAAACAAGGGAGACCCTCCAAAGCGTAGTAGGTACCTATGGAGAAGAACGGGCAAGAAACTCCATGTATACACACTTTTAAATCAATGTATGTTTACAAAGTTACACAGTTCATGTTGAAATTACTCAGGTGATAAAAAGCGGCCATGTGCATGTCGAACCACGCCCAATGAAGGGTTCCATAGGTGGGACGAATTTATCCCAAGAACAAACTTAAAATGTTCGTCGAATCGTTGAGCTCCTTATGTTCTGAGTTGAGCTGCACGATTACTGACAAATGCGTGCACTGAATGGACAGGTCCACTCAATCTGTGTGGTTCTTTCTTCAAAAGACCATTTCAGACACCAATCTACATGGTCTTCACATGACTTGACCAAGATTATGTCTGGACTTTAAAAGAGACTGTGACCTCTGAGTTTGTTTCGGCCTTTCTTCTCATAGTAGTCAGATATGAAACGCCGACCTCATCTAGTTTTAAAATATGATTGACGTGTAAAAGTGTTTGTAAAAACCTACTTACAGAAATAAAATCATTTATCATTAAATTGTAGTTGAAATACATTCCCATACATTCCACCAAAAATGTAACTTGGTTGACTTCATTACTCGTTATCTGGTAAAGCATACTTTTTGTGTCAATTTTCCTTTTATAATTCGGTATACATATAATATATACTACTGACACTTAACTCTAACAAAAATTTGCACTTCAAAGCTTAATATTACGCAAACGAATCACTGAATCGAAAAATTGTATTCACAGACCCGCAATATTATTGAACGGCCTATCCAACAATACCCCACAAAATGAGATAGACGAGAAAATAACTCTCACCCCCACTTTACGTGCAAGGTTTTGCACTTCCCTACATACTAGTAAACCATTTTTTTTTATTTTTTTTTTTATGGGAAATTTTCAAATAACTTCTCCCGCTCGGGCGGAGCGATAGACTTTTACTGACTAAAGCCCACCCGTGTTCCTTCAGTTGCCTGCACTGAAAAAAATGTTTACTTATACATAACCAAACTTTCGTGAACATGTAACATGTAAGCAAAACCTGTGCTGGCTGTTGTGTATCACTTTTATTAAATCAAGTTAACTTTTATAAAGTCTTGTCAAACTTTGATTATTCCTGAAATAGCCGAAGTAGTTAGCTAAATATTTTATTCAGAGTGTGTGCCAGAGTCACAGTATCCCTTTCGGACAAACCCGCAAGCCTGGCAGGACACAGTGCACCCTACAAAATTATTTTTTCATGATTAATATGTATACTTATACGAAATTACAGCTTTCTAGTACTAAGAGTCTCTGAGCTAAGCCGCGGACAGACAGACAAACGGACATGGCGAAACTATAAGGGTTCCTTGTTGACTACGGTATCCTAAAAACTATGGTGGTTGACGTACTAAGAGAACATATTTTAGTATTAACTAAAATGATCAACTTTTATTGAGTTTCGATCAAAATATTTACTTAATTATAATTAAACAGCTCTCCATAAAGTCTATCACCAACAAATTACATATGGTGCTTCCTGTAGCAAACAATGTGCTTTCACATAATTATTTGACGCCATTAATATTAGATTAATTTTGCACAACACACGTGAATACACAACCCGCTGTTTGATCAATTTTGCATTCACTGATCATAATACGTTTACCACAACATTTTAAATAATTAATACCACATTTAGGGCATGCCTATTGCCTATTTACGTCAGTTGAGTTTCGCATCATTTTGACATGAAAATTATTGGAGAGATAATAGTTTTGTAGTGTAGACATTTATGTTAAAGGCTCGTACAGATTAGTGCGATATCGCGGGCGCGACGCGACACTAGTAGCATAATTTCTTTGTCGCTGCCTGTCGCGCCCACGATATCGCGCGAGTCTGTACGAGCCTTTACAAACAATCCTTTTATTTATTTATGTTAACAAATCTTTTATATAGATTATTTTCTATTTTGTGAATGTGAGAACGTTGTAGGCCTAGTAGAGTGTAGATTTGTTGGCACTTTTCTTTCTATTCTGTTAAGTACCTAGTAAGTGTTGAAAGGCATACACTGTCCTCCCATACCTATTAACACTGTTATTTGATAATAATGTAAAGCCAAAGTTAGCCTAAGTTTTTAAAAGAGTAACCGTGGAGATTCTTGCTGGCTCTTCTCCATAGGAAACGACTAATTAGAACCGTGCACCTAGCTTCTGACGTTTCCTAAGTGCCCATGTAGGTTTATGTGAAATAAAATATTTTGATTGTGATTTTGCATAATTACTCGTCACTTTTCAATTATTTATATTTGGTACCTATACATATACACATATATTTAACAAATAAATAAAATTGAAGTGTCTGTTTGTAATATCTAAAAAACAGCTTTTTACTAAACGCATATTATGAAAGAATTAACAACAACATGTATTTATAACATTTTTTTTCTTTTTTTTTTTTTTTCTTCTTCCTGTCTGTTTGTTTGTTCCGGCTAATCTCCGAAACGACTGGACCGATTTTCACTGGTAGATAGCTGATTTTATAAGGAGTAACTGAACCTACTTTTATTTTAGAAAAAGCCACGCGGGCGAAGCCGCGGGTAGCAGCTAGTCACTGATAATGATATCCCACCAAAAACATTTTCATGTAAAGTGTTGCCAAGTCGAGACCATATGGCTCGCACTGTCATAAAGTTATCAGATCTCATGTAGTGCCAAGCTTTTAACTCTACACGCCCCAATATGTGGAGGTGCCTTAGAGAGCCTGGCCATAAATACATTTTGTAAAAATCGACGTATTATACCTCAAACTGTAGCTAAGAAGTTAATCTACTATATTATACATAAATTATGTATATGGCTGGTACTAGTTTATAGCAAAGAGCATCTAAATACGAAGATTCAAAAATTATTACAAAAACATCTTAATTTGTATTTTTTTCAGGATTATTTTCTAGTGAGCTAGCAATGAAAACTATACATGTATTATGCCATTCCACAAAGCTTATAATACTCTCGTCTGGTATGCATAAATATGCCATATATTTGTTAATATATTAACTAGAAACATTAATCTCATGACATATCATTTTGGTGTTTTGAAACTTTCAATTAGATACATATAATCTGAAAGCTAATACTTATTTGAAATGAATAGTTCGAGTGACTTTTCCGTGTATTCTCTTCTGTCATACGTAAATGCAACAACTTTACCAACGAGGTCTCTTAGATACGTCATACTATCTAACAGGTACGCAAACGTCAGAACCTAGTAAAGTAATTAGTACAGCGTTTCAATTCCGTTTATTCGCAGCATGTGAGCTGCCTAGCAGATATATCATACTATCTTACAGCTAGGAAAAGTCGACTGCCTTTATACGTAGTAAAATAATTAGTACAGCGTTACAATTCCGTGTATTCGCGGCATGTCATGTGAGCTGCCTAGCAGATACGTCATACTATCTTACAGCTAGGAAAAGTCGACTGTCTTTGTACGTAGTAAAATAATTAATACAGCGTTACAATTCCGTGTATCCGCAGCATGTGAGCTGCTCTCTGGCGGCGTGATCGCTGTATTCGGTCCCACAGACCCGGTGTCGGCATCGGCAGTCGAAGCACATTGCCGGGCCGCCAGTGTACCCCACATACAGGTACGTTTATACAAGTACTAGCATTTGCCCATGGCTCCGCCCACGTGAGTATCGGTTATCGCGTAAAAAGTAGCTTATATCCTTCTCTATATCCCAGGCTACATTTCTGCCAAATTTCATGACGAACGGTTCAGCGGTTTAGGCGTGAAAACGGAACAGACAGACAGACAGAGTTACTTTCACATTTATAATATTAAAGTATGAATTGAGTAACAAATCTACTGACATTGTTTTCATACTGCTGACTAAGGCCTGAAACTGCGTTAAGACACGCAACGGTTGCCGGTCGTGGGCGCTCGCCCCGGACCGACAATCGTGGCGTGTCTATTATACGCGGATGGGCTCCATGGAAACGCAACGGTTCCCGTCGCGGGTACCCATCGCAATTAATTACCCGTAGTTAAATTTTAACGGTGTCCATGTGCCGTCGCACAGTGTTCTATGAAGCCCATTTTTCGGACATCACATTTTTATTAAAAAAGCTGATAAAAATAATCATTTAAATGCAAGATTTCGTATCCCTATTTAGTTAGTCTGGTTTTTGAGTAGTATATATTATTTTCTTTTTTTAATCGACCAATTTCCTAATCTATAGAAAAATAATAATTCGGTACACTTAAACTAAGCATGATACGAAATAATGATGTTAGATACATTGATGGCGTCTCTAATGCTAAGTATTTTAGAGAACAAATGAACCTCGTTACTTAGTTAAATCTAGATATATACGAGCTTTTTGGTTTTTAGTTTTTTTTTTTTCTAGAAATATCCTCCGTATTGGGAAAAGTTATTTACACTGAAATTATTTTGTTTACTTCCCCAACATAGCACATAAACACATCCCAATTCTATAGAATTTAAAAACCACAACGTTTTTATGTTTCATCCGGATTTTACGTCGTCAGGGTTGTCACGACCCCAGATAATGATTTATATCCGGAACTGATTTGACTTAGCCAAAAAATAAATCTACATGCTTTTGTATTGCTTCAGACACTATCATCTTTTTGGAAGAGGCTTCTAAAAAGCTTAACATGGCAGTAATCATCATCTTCCTACCCTTGTCTTATTTTACTTTCTTCGTAACACGTTTTTTTTTTTCTTTCATATGATCCCTTACATAATCCATCCATCTTTTCTTTGGTCTTACTATCACTTTTTTTTTTTTTTTGACGTCACAACTTCTAATAAATCGATGAACGCCGGCTGCATGCACGAAAAAAGATGACTCATTGTCCCGTTAGGCTCATTGTCCCGTTACGCTCAATATCTCGTTACGCTTATTGTCCCGTTACGCTCATTGACCCGTTACGATCATTGTCCCGTTACGCCCATTGTCCCGTTACGCTCATTGACCCGTTACGAACATTGTCCCGTTACGCTCATTGTCCCGTTACGCTCATTGTACGCTTGCGCCGCATCAATGTTTTGTTATGACGTTGTCACATTAAACTATCGTCCGTAAACCAACTTTTTTAAATGACTTCTCGCAGTTATCCCTAGGAGGTTGTCGTCTGCTTAACCGGACTTTCCTGTGGGTGCCTCAATAAATGAAGGCCTCCAGCCAAGGCATAAAACTTAAAACTAAGCAACTACACGCTAAGGGCACCCCCCTGCGGGGGTACGGACCTCAGCTTAGGGCATCGCTGGGGGAGGACAGCAAGGGACGGGCTGGATCCGATTGTAATTAATTGGGGATGAATTTAAAGCAACAGGCTCAGCGGCTCAGGTTGGCTCGAGCAAGGGTCGGGGTGGTTACTCTCCCTCTCCAATCAATCTGCCTAGCCTTTTCCCAACTATGTTGGGGTAGGCTTCCAGTCTAACCGGATGCAGCTGAATACCAGTATTTTACATGGAGCGACTGCCTATCTGACCTCCACAACCCAGTAACTGGGTAACACGATACCCCTTGGTAAGACTGGCTGTCAGACTTTTGGGCTTCTGACGACCCGTAACGACTGTCAAAGATCCACGAATGAAAGCCGGGACCAACGGCTTAACATGCTTTCCAAGGCACGGAGGAGTCTCGGTATATAAAGATGGTCACCCATCCACGGATCAACCCCGGCAAGCGTAGCTTAACCTGACGGATCGACCCGTGCGGCTCTTATTACTTAGCCACGAGCTCCTCTCGGTTACTCTCCCTCTCCATCCATCAAAATTTATATTCATCACTCTTTTAGTTACATGCGTTTATTCTCTTTTCATCATAAGCCCATACCAAGAACAGAAAAGTTGAATGGGATCCTTTCAACTCTTCTGTAACTGATTGTATGGAAGGTTTAACTTGCAGGCACTATGGCGCCCGCCACCAGTTCGAGGACTTCAGCAACCAAGTCCACCTGGCCTAAACTTGTTCCCTGAAGCTGTAGCCCTTTCCAAAGCAGTGGCACTATTTATTATGGACAATGATTGGCGGTCTTACACTCTATTATATGATGATGATCAGGGTATGTCTTTCCAATTTTAATGTCAACTATTTTAATTGACCACCTTCTCCATATTTCTACTAGATTATTTTTGCTCGCATTAAAACTAAAAACTTGCTATAAACGGAACTATTTTCAATTAATTTCGAATTTGGAATTATTTTGATTCTTTTTTTCTATTTTAATTTATATTGAAAATATTTCCGTAGAAAGTAAACAACTAAAATAACATCAAATTTACCGTTTCAGGTCTCATAAGGCTACAGGAAGTATTAAAACACTCTGATCCAGAGGTAAAGTGGCTGGTAAGAAGACTAGTGCCTGGTGATGACAACCGCCCATTACTGAAAGCTTTGAAAGGTACCGGAGAAACTAGGGTCATCCTTGATTGTCCAGCCGATAGAGTACTGGAATACCTGCGCCAAGCTAATGAAGTCAAGTTCTTTGAAGATTACATGGTAAGTCCACGATTCCTTAGAATGTTTGTAAATTCTCCGAAACGTTTTATGAGAGACTAGAGATGAAAAACAATTTAAATATATATTGTTTTCTGTTTTCTTAAGTCCTTCAAATTAATTCTGTCTCAAGACGATTCGACGAAATACCCACATAGAATGATTTTATCTGGGCAAAGCTTTCCACTTAAAAGTATTATAATCTTCAAACCCGAAATAACATTAATAGTCAGAATAAACACACTTTGTTTGTACCTCATTATCGTCGCCAAGAAAAAGCGCGAGTTTTACTTAAAGAGAATCGAATCGAGACCAAAATTAAGGCAAATACAGCAAATTAAATTATACTAACGAGAGTATGCTTCGCCACTGTAATAAAAAGTCATATGCCATCTACACACTACATATTCTATTCAACCATTGGATATATTAAGAGAAACTGTTAAATATTGTAGTTTATATCTTCCAGAGCTACGTTTTAATGTCCCTGGACGCCCACACTTTAGATCTGGAAGAGTTGCGCTATGGATTATCGAACGTAACTTGCTTGAGGATTTTCGACCACTCAGACTCAAGAACTAGATCTTATTTAGCAGACTGGAAAGTTAAAGGTTCAGACGACGTGAAAATTCCACGACAATCTTACGAAATAACTGTAAGTCTGTAATCCGTTAATGCAATAAAATAAATAAAAGTTAAATAATGTGTCCATTCTTATGATATTTTAGGTGGAAGCTGCACTTGCTAGTGATGCAGCTAGACTTATAACAGATGCTGTTGAAAATGCTCCTGAGGAATTTAAATTAGAAGCCCAGGAAATAAGTTGTGATTCTGAGGACACATGGGAAGTTGGTGAAGATTTTACCAATCATTTGCTGACGGTAAAATACAACGCATTATCAGTCAATACAATAACGTTAGTGTTGACCTATTAAAATGTTGACTGTTCTTAATTACAGAATCCAATTGTTGGTATAACAAACCAAATTAATTTAGATAATATAACGGGCGAACGATTGAATTTTAACGTTGAAATAATGGAATTATCGAACAGTGGATTTAATAGCATTGCAAAGTGGAATCCAGAAGCTGGTTTTGAATATGTTCGATCTGCGGATGAAACATCAGATCGCTTGGCAGAAAAATGGCAAAACAAGACTTTCAAGGTAGTGTCACGCATCGGCGCACCGTACTTAGTCGAAGTGGTCCCCAAGGAAGGCGAAACGCTAACCGGCAACGATCGATATGAAGGATATTCGAAAGATTTAATACATGAAATATTAAAAGAAATACTACACTTGAACTATGAAATCGAAATAGTGCCTGGTAATGGCTACGGGTCTTACAGCAAAGACACGAAAAAATGGGACGGTCTAGTGGGACATCTTTTAGAAAGGGTTCGTGAGTAGTATTACAATTTAATCTTAAATAAAGAACAGTCAGTAATGTCTTGAGTACATTTTGGGATTGCTTTTCAGAAAGCTGATTTAGCCATTTGTGATTTGACTATAACTTATGAGCGACGATCTTCCGTGGATTTCACGACACCTTTTATGACTTTGGGCATAAGTATACTTTACTTAAAGCCAACTCCTCCCGAACCGGAGCTGTTTTCATTTCTTAAACCATTTTCGGTTGATGTATGGATCTATATGGCTGCAGCTTATTTGATGGTGTCGTTACTGCTTCATATTTTAGCTAGGTGAGTTATGGAGTTTCGAATCATTCTTTCAATACAAAAATTATACAGGGTGGAAAAAATTTAAGGGCCCTGGAGGGGAACTACCTTAAATCCTTTAGTTAGCTCATTTTACTGAAAGGAAACATTCCTTTATTTTTTTAAAGAAACAAAACTGCATTTAAAGTTCTTCTAAAATTCACTTGTCTCACCCGGGAATCGAACCAACTAAAAATAAAAAAATAAACCCTCGCTATTTTATTATACGAATCGGTAGGATTATTGTTCAGGGTAAAATTTGTCTAATAAACATTTGGTCTTTGAAATAAAAAAATGTGAAAACTAATATTAATTAAATTTTATCATCAATACATAAACATGAACCATTTTTTAACGAAGACGGATATTAAGAAGAGAAAAGAATCTTAATAATTTAACTGATAAGTTGCTTAGTCTTAAGTTGTTTAGTCTAAGTTTGGCAAAACGCTTAAATCAAAATCGGAAAAGTCTAGATTTTGCTGCTGTTTGTTTTTTGTTTGTTTTGTTTTGTTTTTTTTTTTAAACATTGCCCCACACTAGGAATTTCTCCTGTATCGTGGGTGCGTTGACAAACATTAAATTCACATACACAAACAGCCAGACCCGGAACAACTACTTGTAGGTCATACAAATATTTGTTCCGTGCGGGAATCGAACCCACGACACGCAGCGCAGCAGTCAATCGCTTAACCACTGCGCCAACCGTGTTGTCTGTGGGCGTTCTAAACGTTTTTTTTTTTAATCTTCCAATATTCTATTAATATTAGTTTTTACTTTTTTTTATTTCAAAGACCAAATGTTTATTAGACAAATTTTATCCTGAATAATAATCCTACCGATTCGTATAATAAAATAGCGAGGGTTATTTTTTTTTATTTTTAGTTGGTTCGATTCCCGGGTGAGACAAGCGAATTTTAGAAGATCTTTAAACGCTATAATATTTCTTTTTCTAAATTATACTAATATATCAATAATTAAATTATCTTTAAAAAGGTGAAGCTTTCAGAAAAATACGCTAGATAGATTTTGCGTGATTCTCAGTTTTTTACCGCGTTAGACATAACTTTACAAATTAATTTCACTATGCAATATAATTATGATCTAAAATATTCGTATACTAAGTCATTAAGAAAATGCTCTAATTTAACACATATTTTTTCCAAATCATTAACACTACTCGTTCGGACGTGATCTTCAATACAAATCATTAAAAGTCGGTTATTGTCGTCTTAATATACATTTGTTTATTTATTTAGACTGGCGCCAAATGATTGGGAGAATCCGCATCCTTGTGACAAATCACCTGAAGAGTTGGAAAATATTTGGCACATTAAGAACTCTTGCTGGCTAACAATGGGTTCAATTATGACACAGGGTTCTGATATTTTACCAAAGTAAGTCTGACAAAATAAAGAGTGTATGTTCAGTGGTGTTTTCTCAATACCTTTGGTTGATGTTGTAATCAGGGAAAATAATTATGGAGTCAATTGAACTTAAATTGTCCGTATTTTATTTTTTTTGTTAGCCTATACTGTTCCTCTGCTGGGCAAAGGCCTCCCCAAAATCCTTCCAAGAACTCTTTTCTTTTTAATATTAAATTATAATAATATAATTTATTTAAATCGGGCCCTATCAGAATACCAGCGCTGCGACACTTATTTTTAAATGTCGCAGCATAGCTGAGATAGGAGCCTTTTGGCACCGTACAGGGTTTTGTTTTCATTTTACTTTTGTTTTTTATTATATTTTTTATTAGTGTTACTATGAGTGTGTTTAGTTTAAAATGTGATCTTCCTGTATGAGTCCCAATAAATACTTTTTCTTTTCTATCTTTCTTTCTATATAGTAATTTTTTGACAGTTGTATGTGATTACTATAGCACCCAAATTAACGTGAAGGGATAAAGCGGTTAACTTAACAATTTATTCCTTAAGTTGTTTGCGTGGGTGAACCCGTCGCCAGCAGCTAGTCGAGCCTAAATTACTCCTTATAAAATCAGCATTCTGCCAGTGAAAATCCTGTTGAAATCGGTCCAGCGGTTTCGGAAATTAGCCGGAACAAACAGACAAGCAGACAGAAAATAAATAGTTTTTTCTTTTTGTTATAAGTACCGTACATACTCGGAAAACTTGGACTTAGACTTGGAAATACTTCCAAGTCGATTAATAGCATCCAGTCTGCATCAAGTGCAAAGGGTCACACGAAGACGAAACATGAAGTTTGCTGAGGGACATTAAGAAAATAGTTGTACTGTACTGGCATATGCATTTAGTAAAAAGTTGCTATTTTGACATTACAAACAGACACTTCAATTTTATTTATTTGTATAGATAACTCAATTAGCTAATCAATTAATTTCCCTGACTATAAAATTTTACAACAAATGATTTGTTCTAAAACAGAGGTTATTCTACCCGATGGGTTTGCGGTATGTGGTGGTTCTTCGCTCTGATCATGTGTTCCTCCTACACTGCCAACCTGGCTGCTTTCCTCACCAACGCTGCAATGGATGACTCGATCAAATCTGCCGAAGATTTAGCTATGCAAACTAAAATTAAATATGGAACCTTGAAAGGTGGTTCCACGCACTCATTTTTCAAGGTTTGATAATTTTTATTTATTCTATTACTTCGCCCTTTGTTATAATGTTTTAATATTGTTTTGCGCACAGCAAAGGAGTGGAACTCTCTGCCTGCGTCTGTGTTTCCGAACGCATACAAGCCTAATGAATTCAAAATGAGAGTGAACAGGCTTCTTCTGGGTAAGCTCACTCCATCGTCGACTTTGTCTCTGTCACCTCTGACTTAGACTAGAGTCAAGAGCAAACCCATCGTAGAATAAAAAAAAGAAAAAAAATAAGGACAAAATAAAACAATTTATATTCAAAAGGGCTCGAGGTACGAATTCCAATAGTTTGCAAACTATTGGAATTCGTACCTCGAGCCCCAAGATTCAGACTGCCTATACTCCATTTACAAATAACGGTTAAATAACGACAGTTATTGTGTAATATTGTTGAAATTACTGCACTTTAGAGTAATTTTTTTAATGTAAATGGTAAATAGATTACAGTGCTTTCTATTTATCGTAAAATAACGGAGATTATTAAACGTTTACATCAAAATAACGAAAGGGTGAGAACAGTTATTTGTCTAATGTTATAATAAATGGAGTATAGGTTGGTGCTCATTGGCAAATTATATTTTGTAACCTACCTGTAGGTAGTATTTTAAGCTACTCATGTAGTCTCAACTTACTGTATTACCTGGCCATAAAAAAAAAAATATACAACATGTTTATTTTTTCATATCCCATAACTCTAGGATTATATTCTATAAGTAAAAATAGTACAAAAATTCCTAGATTATGTGGTCCAAAAATGCATAGTTTCGAAGATAATTATCATCAATCATATTAATTTAGGTTAAAAATTGTCACCCGTATGACGAATTGTTACTTTTGCGACGTTGCCAAACTGATGAAACTGTGACTCTCGATGTGTGTAGGTATCTAAGTTTCATTGATAAATACGAGTAATTTATTTTCATTCAAACCAATCATTAATATTTAAAGCTAAGAAAATGCGACGTTGTCATATTTCACGTAAGGGATTACATTAATAATCGTGACTTTGTCGAATTACTTTTATGAAAAATTCAAACAAAAAAAAGTTCATAGAAAAATTATTCATATGCCAGTTGATTCTTTGATATGGTCTCATTCATACCCTAGAGTTATGGGATATAAAAAAAAAACACTTTGTATATTTCTATTCCTGCCTGTCGGTTAAATATGGTTCCAATAACCTTGTTAATACATTTCCAGCGATCCAATGTGTCCATATACCAAAGAATTTACGGTGCCATGGAATCAGCTCGACCATCAGTTTACGTCAAGAATAACGACGAGGGGTTGGACAGAGTGCTGAAAGGCAAAAGAGATTATGCTTACTTTATGGAATCCACCGCCATTGAGTACCAGCTAGAAAGACACTGCGAACTAATGCAAGTGGGTGGCTTACTCGACTCTAAAGGCTATGGAATAGCTATGCCCTTTGGTAAGTAATGAGTTAACGGCTGCTAGTAACACTAAGTAGCAGTGCCGGATTAAGCAAGCGCGGGGCCCGTAGCAAATTCTATGGAGGGGTCCTTGATCTGCTATGGGTTCACAAGTATAAAGTGTAAAAAAAGACTCAATACAGTCGTGAATCGAAATTTCCCATTTTCCATTTAAATAACATGGGAAAACTATTTGAAAACTTTGGAATGTTATATCTGGTCTGAGAAGCACTTTACCATCTAGCGCAATAGGTACACGTTTTTATAGGATATTTAACGGTCTCTTACAATTTGTCGATAAATTCACTTTTTTTTAAGTTATTCGAGGTTAAAGTTCGACATTCCTTATATTGACAGTTTTTGTGTTCATTATCGGCAAAATTATTATTGTTTAGTTTTTTTTTTTTTCATCTCGTGTGAAATTCTGTTTTATTTTCGCCAATTGTCTGATGTGGATTGTCTTAGTTGGAAAGGGTGTTACGTTTCGGTTTTTTAAGTAAATTCAGTATAACACGTCTTAATAAGTTTCACAAAAAAAAAACTACGCTCGGATGGAGGTGGGCCGGTTTCGATAAGCGCCCTTTTGCGCGGGGCCCGTAGCAATTGCTACTCTTGCTACGTGGTAAATCCGGCACTGCCAAGTAGGCATCCACCGGGTATGACGTATCAGTCGTATTACGCAGTGATTAAGGCGAAAGCGTCAGGGTAGCATGACATGGAGAGTGCAATTGTCGCAATCCAGCGCTGAGCACGTCATAATTGCGGCGATAAGTCCCCTCTATAAGGAGTGGCTAGTAGAGAGGCGCCACGGCGTCCTCACCTTCCGCCTGACGCAGATCCTCGCCGGACGCGGTTGTTTCGGGAGGTTCCTGTTCAGGATAAGGCAGGAGATAACGCCCGGGTATTACTACTGTGTGGATCGCCCATCTGATACGCACTCTCGCTCTGCCCAGAGTGGGAAAAGTTTTTTGATAATTTCCTACCCAAAAAAAAGGTTGCTCGCGAAATTCAAATTTTCTTACGTACCTATTGTGATTTGTAAACATAGTTCTGACAGTTTGTCATAAAAAATACTTTGCTATAAGAACGTGACTGCGTTCTAAATATGCCTTTATGTTACAAGTATTAAAGAATTTTATTCGGCCAAACTCCTGCTTCATTCATTACAAATGATTAGATTCTAATACTTCATGTGTACCAATTTACTGTAGTACTTCCCAATTAATATTTGTTTACATTTTAAATACATGTACTTTTTGAACGTTTTCATCTATGATTCGTTTGTAAAAAAATCTATAGCCTATTGCTATAGATTTTTCATATTTATCACTCATATATTTTTATAGATTCGTTTTATCGAACGGCCGTGGACAACGCTTTACTGAAATTAGCTGAAAGTGGTAAGCTTGTGGAGATCAAAAACCGTTGGTGGAAAGCACCAAAGGAAGAAGGTTGTGTTGTAAGTTCAGAGCAACCTTTGAGGAACTCTATAGTCTATTTATCAAACAATCTCACAATAAATTGCATCCATAACCAATTGGACGTCGTTAAACGAAAAAGATCCCATCACACAAACCACACAAAGTCACTTTAGAGATATTGACGTTTGACTCTGAAGTTTAGAAAAAGTATCATCCATCCATACTAATATTATAAATGTGAAAGTAACTCTGTCTGTATGTTGCGTTTTCACGCCTAAACCGCTGAACCGATCGTCATGAATTTGGCAGAGATATAGCCTGGGATATGGACAAGGACATAGGCTACTTTTTTACGCGATAAACGACATCCACGCGGCCAGAGCCGCGGGCAAAACCTAGTATTTTATATTTCCGTGCATGTGGGTTGGTTTTGAGATTGATCAAAATGATAATGCTTGGATCTTTTTTACTTACCGATAGTATCGATATTTAGCATCAGTTTGGTACAGTCAACTGCAGAGAAATCTCACCCCATAGCAATGTATTTATTCATTGCTAGGGGGTGAGATTTCTCTGCAGCTGACCGTAAACTTAACTCATTTTTGACCATGTTGTGGATTGGATCCTTTAGGTAGATAGATAGAATACTCTTTATTATGGGCTTATTCCACTAATCCCCCCTGAGAGAATCCCCCTCAGTGGAAAAAACTGAACCCTAATGTAAAAAAATCACTTTCAAGGGAATAAGTTATTTTTTTGTTTTTTCAATTCTAGTTTTCCCCCCTTAGCGGGATTATCTTGGGTGAATTCTAGACTCTTTTCAAATTCTACTTTTCCTTCTAAGGGGGATTTTCAGGGGGGATTTGTGGAATAAGCCTTATTATGTACACCATAAAAATTACAGATATATATGTAGAACTGTTACTTTCCGTTTAACTACGTCCAATTATAAGATGATTAAATAATGATTAGTTCGGGAATGACATCGCTCCCGACCTCTCGGGCTGGCTGTTGGTTGGCTCACCCATCGGAATATATATATTATATAGCCGCTCTATCCAGCAGTTAATTACTTCTGAGTTTAAAATTCTGTGTAAAATTCTATTTATATTTAATAATAATATTTCAGGCAGAAGAAGCAAGCGAAGAAGGCGCTGCTGGAGAATTAGGAGTAGATAATGTAGGTGGTGTGTTCGTAGTCTTGGGCTTAGGATGCGGCATGGCCGCCGCAATGGGTATATTTGAATTCCTTTGGAACGTCAGAGAAGTCGCCATCGAGCAGAAGGTACGAATTTCACTTAGCGCCAAATAGCATTCGTATGCTAATGCGTATAAGACCTTAGCGACATGGAATACTATATATTTACTGTTTTGCATAGACAAACAATCTTTATATCACTATTCTGGCTATGTTTTGTTTGAATTTGAAATTTGAATTGTACTGAGTTCTAAAATGATATGTAAATATGCTGCAAACTTGATCCAAAAGTGAAATAAATAAAATAAAATCGCAAAAAAACATCAGCTATTCCCTACATTTTCTAGAATTATGTGAGCATATGCAAAATGTATGAAGCAACAGATTTTTTTTATTTTTTCGCGATTTGAACTTTGTTCTCATAGTAAAAATTATGCATAATGATGAGTACAGCGTCAGGTTTTCAGTTATTTCTATTACAACTTGAAACTATAATTTAAGAGATTCTTAAGTATTTTGTGAGAATGGTCTAATTTTTTCTGTACTATTTCCAGATGACTCAATCAGAAGCGCTGTGGGCCGAGTTGTCGTTTGCACTAAGTTTCTGGGAGACAGAGAAGCCAGTGAAGCATTCTCGTCCTTCCTCCAGTGCTTCGAGCTCCCAAAATGCTTCGAGAGCTCCATCTGTACTTCGATCCGCCGCGGATTTGTTCCATCTTGACGTATTTAATAAGTGAAAACAAAAACAATTTGTGCACGTAACAATTTTATTAAAAGCATATATTAACAATCTTTTTGAGGTAGTAAAAACTGAGATGTTTCTTGTTTAAAATGTCAACTTATGTAAATAAAACATGTATTTATAAAATAGACGTTAACGTATTAATTTGCTCCAATAATGATTGTTCAATAGCACACGCTTCAGTGGCACTGCTGCTAGCAGCTAGCTACTAAATTCAATTATAGCACTGAATAGACACAGATGGACAGTTTGTCTGCGACGAAAGAATGTATGGAAATCTATGCAATAAACAAATAGGCTGGCGGAAATTTCTGCCATTTCATTGCGGTAATTTCTGTCCGGCGGATAAAAAGTCCATTGTCTGCTCTAATACCCTAAAGGATGCACCATAACAGATAGATACTTTTCAAAGATACGCAAAACAGTAAATGGCCATAAAAATCAGTGCGTTGATTTGTGATCCAAATAAATGTCCTATGAACATCTACCCAAACATAACTACACTCCCGGACTCCTAAATCGAGCCACCGTGCATTTTTATGTTTTTAAGCCTAAAACATGAAAATAATGAAAGTCTAAGATAAGTTTTTATGCAGTTTTGAAGCTGACGTACTGGCCATCATTTTGTTATCAGCATTGTTCCAAATTTGAATTCACCAATTTGAAAAAGAAAATCGGTTTTTGGTCGCTCTTAAAGAAGCAACAAGCTTTGATCATAGCATCAGTCAATAGTTATTTCATTATCTGTTTTATTTTGCATGAAAAGAGTATTAAATTTTTTTTTCCTTATTTTTGAATCAATCATAACGTTCAAATTATGAAAAATGCACCTGAAGTAGCCACGCAAGTTGTTGCACTTCTCCAGTCTGTGCTTAGTCAGCGAAATGTAAGTGCACAACTTCATGTAAGTCGTTCTGCCGTTTAAAGAATTTACCATCGATACCTGGAGTCTAGCGGGTTCCTACAACGTCCAGGACGACCACGAAACTGGGTCACTACAGCACGACAAGATCGGTTAATTTTTAACACCAGCCTGCGTAATCGTCACCTGACCTCAGAACAGGTCCAAGAACAGCTTTGAGACTTTTATATACTGACGGTGTGTGCTCGAACAGTTATAAGGAGACTCGAATAACATGGCCTTCATAAGCTAGCCATTGGTCCCAAACTGACACGAGCTCACAAAATGGCGCACCTACAGTTTGCACGCGAAGATTTGCATTGGACTCAACGTCAATGGAGCCAGGTTCTTTTTACGGATGAAACCAAGATTATGCTGTAAGGCAATGATGGGCGCAAGAATGTCTACCGCAAACAGAGTGTTATCAGCAATAATGCATTAAAGAGAAGGTGATTTATGACGGTGGAACATGGACAGTCTGGGGCGGAATTTGCACCGAAAGAAAAACTGGCCTTATGATTGTGACGAAACCATGGTTGCCACCACCAAATAGCAACCGATACATTCATCAATGCCTAGAGGCTCATATGATGAGTTTGAGGGCCAGAATTTGAGTTTTATGCATAATAATCCAAGGGCGCACACTGCAAGAATTATTCGAGAATACCTGCATAACGTAAGTATCGCTGTAATGGAATGGCCAGCAAGAATTCCTGATATGCATCCAATGGAGCAATTATGGGATGAGCTAAAGAGCTGAAGAGACGTGTTCGATTTAACCAACCAGCTCCAGAAACTTTGCAGGAGCTGAAAACTGCCATTTTGGAAGCATGGGAGAACATTCCACAGCACTTCATGGCATTAATCAATTCCATGCTAACCCGCATGACGGCCGTCTTAAATGCTCTTGGAGATAACACAAGCTACTAAATAAATAAACGTTTTCTCTATGCTAACCATTGTTTTCACGCTTATTACAAGCTTTATTTTTCCCATAAAAAACGCGAAAAGACGACATATTACAATAAATTAAACAGTTATTTTTTGTATTCCGATATCGAATTTGGAACAATGACAAACGAAAGTCATAGTGAGTCTGACTGTGACTGGCTTCAAAATCACTTTTTTTTTTCTTTGTCTTACTATTATTTACCTTTAAACAAAAATATGCAGGGTGGCTCGATTCAGGTGTCCGGGAGTGTATTTCAGTTGACCGAGATGATAATAAAGGGTAGAATGAGTGTGTCTGTTGTGTGCAATGAGGTTAATAACAACATTGGTTGTGTGTGTGAGTGTGTGTGTTGTGAGTGAGGGTGAGTTTGTTTGTATGTATGCTCAATAAATCTCATCAAAGTTGATGAACGACGTGGCAGCCCTCAGCACGGAGACTGCTCGAGATTGGGACCGCTCGCGTTGCGGGGAGGGACTGGCAGTGGAGGGTGGCACGGAACGGGGGGGTGCAACCGGCTTGTGCAGCTCACGTGGGTTCAAGGATGCGTGCCACTCGCTTGATAGCGCCTCCAAGAACGTCACCTGCGAAATAAGATCACCATTAAATAGCACATTCACGATCAAATATGAATTATCAATTTTGACGTATAACCAACCAACAATGCAACTCTTATCTCATTGTAATAAGGTATAAATTAGAATGAATGCCGAATTTCATCAAATTCTGCATTTATTCTAACATCATGCTAGTTTAGCATTATCATTTAATTCATTCGTTCATTCATTCTGAATCCTAACACCTCACAACTCCCTCTCACAGGGACGCGGCCCAAGTCAGCAGTGAGGAAATTATAAGTTGTGCATACATATATACTAAAACGATCATATTATAAGGTTGTACGTGTTTTCCGCTTGCCTGATTTCGCTAAACTCGTTATTAGGTATGTCTGAACCTACACGAGTTACGATCTCCATACATTTCAAAATAAAAAAATCTAAATAAAAGTCATTTATTCAAATTAGGTTAAGAATCAGCACTTTTCGAACGTCAAAATTACATAAGACAGTCCCCCAAAATGGCCGCCCTTCACCGCTTCCTAGTAGTTTAGCTGCGAAGAAGTGCCGCAACCATCTCCCCAAGCAAGCAAGTTGGCAAGTTGACTATGTAACTTTGACCTCGATACTTGCTTAGTGTCAAAGGTATGGCACAGTTACAAAATATATCGATGGCAGTTCGTGGTATAGGAGCCTAATAAATTGTTGAATTGCCTGAAACTACCTTGAAAATATGTTCATAATATATTTTTTACCAGTGCGCAAATTTTTTTTTTTTGGTGGTTCTGTATTAGTAATAGAACACATTTCCATCTTTTGGTCATCAGCAAAATATAGATACAATTTATTCGTAATTATATCAATGGGCGAATGCACAGCTGATAGGTACCTACTACTGCGGTCCGCTTCAATGACCGGGCCGCCGCGCCGCCGCGCCGCCGCGCCGGCGCGTTGCGCGACGAGTATCCATTATAGTTTCAAAATAAACATCTTTCGTTAAAGATAACTTGATTTTTTTGTACTAAGACATATCAAAATAAGAAATAGGTGTATAATAAAACACGTTTAAGTTTAATTTGTCAAAGTTTGCGCACTGATTACAAACTTTTCCTGTATGTATGTGTATTGTTGTGAATGCCCCGGAGGAGCTCGTGGCTAAGTAATAACAGCCGCATGGGTCGATCCATCAGGTTAAGCTACGCTTGCCGGAGTTGGTACTGACCCCGCCAAGCCAGGCACGGAGTCGTGGTATGGAAAGATGATACCTACTGACCATCTTTACATACCGCAACTCCTACGTGCCTCGTAAAGCACGTTAAGCCGTTGGTCCCGGCTATCACTCGTGAATCTTTGACAGTCGGTACGGGTCTTCAGAAGCCCGAAACTGTAACAACCAGCCTTGAAATAAAAAAATGGTATCGTATTACATAGTAACTGGGTTGTGGAGGTCAGAATAGGCAGTCGCTCCATGTAAAATACTGGTATTCAGCTGCATCCGGTTAGACTGGAAGCCGACCCCGATAAAGTTGGTAAAAGGCTGGGCAGATTGTTTTTTTTTTTAATTGTTTATTTGTACAGTCTTAATACAGGTTCATGTTTGTTTTGTAACATTAAACCAGAAATGGTTTGTATTGGTACTCACATTCGCTATATGAACACTTCATAACCCCCCCCCCCCGCTGTCCTATTGGTCTCGTGGTCACAAAGCTGACTGCTGAGCGTGGGGTCCTGGGTTTGATTCCCGGGTCGAACAAATTGTTATTGGGTTTTTCCTTTAGGAATTTCTTAGCAAGAGCCCGGAGTTTGGAAGTTGGCGGTGTGATACCCCCGTGCCTCGAAAAGCACGTTAAGCCGTTGACCCTGCGCCTGATCTCTCTCCGGTCGAGTCGGATTGCCGTCCCATCGGACTATGAGAGTGAGGGAAGAGAAAGTGCACCTGTGTCTTTGCACACACTTGTGCACTATAATATCTCCCGCGCCGAAGGCTAGTCTCCGCTGAGATTGGTCGCCATGGTCGAAATTCGGTCTGGAGGACTAATAATACTAACGCACATACCTACATAAATTATATCAGGATAAATAATCATTAAAAAATTATGTTCTTAAACCAAAAAAAAACACTTATTTGATGTGTTATATTTTAAGTAGCTTTGGCAGCCTTTCAAGAATATCAGAGGAAGATTAATGGACTACCTATTCTTTGGCTAAAACATATTTTTTTAATTTTTTGTCGAAGTGAAACCTTCTTTAGGCGCGTCGAGCGATTTTTGGTAGGGGAAAAACTTATGGGTTCGTGATCGTCACCGAACGCCTTCCATGAGCTATATGTAAACTGTGTATTTACATAAGTGTACTTTTTGGGTGAAAAAAGTTCATGGAACTCGCATCATCGTCACCGATCGCTTTCCATGAGCTATAAGTATAAAAGAACAGTTATTCCAAAGTTTTGTGTTTTCACTTCTGTCGGCAGTCCTTATTAACAAGGTGTTAAATTGAAAGTTTACCCTTTCTTTGACACTGATTTGCCGCGCGTGGAACATGAAGTCTATGATGGCCACGGCAAGACCCAAGATTCCTCCCGAACCCAGTACTAAAAAGATACCACTGGTATTTTTCATCTGTAGCGAGCCATTGTCGTCCTCTTCCTTGACATTTTTCTGTAACAAAAACAGAATAACTGTTTATTTTTTACAATCTTTTATTTAACTTGCAATGTTTGTATATGTATGTTCGGGACAAATCTTGCAACTGAATTTTAAAGCAGTTATCCTCAACCGATTGAGATGAAATTTTGCATACACGTTTAGTTTGGATGACAATGCATGGTTAGCTATATGATATCATTCTAAATCCAATATGGCGGACCCCCCAAGAATATGAACTAGTTTTTTTTTTAATGCACTCCTATATTATGAGTATCAAATTAAAGGGTTTGCTGAGGAAAATACGAAAATAAAATGACTTCACTCTAAATCCAATATTACCGCCTAAGATGGCGGACTAGTTAATTTTTATGCACTCCTATAATATGAACATGAAATTAAAAGGTTTGCTGAGAAGAATACGAATAAACTGACGTCTGCATTCAAAGGTAAAGAAACATTAAAATACAATAACACAGCAAAACAAAAAAAAATTTTTTTTTTTTAAACAAGCTTTTATTTAATTGCTCTAAAAAGAGGAAAATAAACTTTAAATTAAATCAAACTCATCAATTTATTATATTCATCATCATCATTTCAGCCGAAAGACGTCCACTGCTGGACATAAGCCTCCCCCAATTGGGGGGGTTTTACCAAAATCGCCACGCTTGGCAGGCGGGTTGGCGATCGCAGAGTATGGTGTTAAAAGTGCATAGAGAATGCTGCTGCCCATTCTCTAGTAAGTCCCTTAGTCGACTTTTACGACACCCACGGGAGGAAATGGGGTGGTGCTATTCTTTACGTCCGGCATCACACGGTACTTACGTCCGGCACCACATTTATTATATTACAAGCTTTTATGATATAAAAGCTTGTCGCGAGATTTGCTTGTGTAGATAAACAAGAATATAATAATTAGGTATGTAACTTGATCTTGACATCAAGTAAATTTAAGGAAACAAAAGCATGATTGTGTTATACATAGGTAAATACATAAGTAAATCTCGCAACAAGCTTTTGTATCATATAAATTGTATAATATTAATGGGTTTGATTTAATTTAAAGTAATATTTTCCTTTACGGAGCATTTAAGGCGGCGATAACAGACTTTTAATGATTTTATACTGAAGATCACGTCTAAACGAGTAGGGCTAATAATAAAATAAAATAAATGTTAAATTAGAGCATTTTTTTTTTATAAATTAATATATGAATGTTTTAGATTATGTTTATATTACATAGTGAAACAAATTTGTAAAGTTATGTCTAACGCGGATAAAAAACTGAGAATCACGCAAAATCTTTAAAGCGTATTTTAATGAAAACTTCACCTTTTAAAGATAATTTAATTATTCAACTTTTAGTATACCTACGTGTTTTATTAAAATAACTTTTGTTTTATGTATAATAAATTAATAATGCGTCTTATTTGGGCGAACCCTATTACTGGCTGGACGTACGACGCATTGCGTGAGCTCAGTACAGAACACGCAAGCTAACCACTCAAGGTCACTGGCATTATATCTGTGTCTTAAACAAAAGCTTGTTTATAAAATGTTTTTTTTTTTACTATAATTTATTAATGTTAGTTATAACATCAATCAAAAATCTAAAAATCTTGTTTGTCTATCTCTATCAGACATAAAAATGATCAAACCTCGCAATGTTCTTCATTATCCTCGTCTTCCCACCATTTCTTTTTCATTTTCTCAAGTTCACCTTTTTCTTGAAGTGCTAAAATTGCCCCATCAACCCATCCTTTGTGCGGGTAGTCTAAAAACATAAGAATAAGACGTATCATCTGCAATACTGTCTACTATTATTTGTTTTAAAACGTTCTTTATTCTCATAACTTACTCTTTGCCATAGCGATACCATACTCCTTAGAATCTAATTTAGCACCGAGCATTTTCAGTTTGCAATTTCTCTTAATAAAATATTCAATGGAGGTAGATTCCATAAAGAACGCGTAGTTCCCTTTGCTCCTGAGTACACGATCTCTCCCTTCGTCGTTACTGTAGGTGAAAACTGTAGGCTTTGCTGAACTCATCACTGACCAAATCTTTGAGTACACTGTATCGTTTGACGACTGTAAATTAATGAGTAAAATTAGCAACAAAAGTAATATCACGCCTGTTGTATTGAACACTAGCTTTTGTCCGCGACTCCGCCCGCGTAGATGTCGGTTATCGCGTAAGAAAGTAGCTTTATGTTCTTCTCCATATCCCAGGCTATATCTCTGACAAATTTCATGACGATCGGTTCAGCGGCATAGGCGTGAAAACGTAACAGACAGACAGAGTTACTTTCACATTTATAAATTTACTAGCTTTTACCCGCGAATCCGCCCGCGTGGATGTCGGATAACGCTTTAAAAAGTAGCCTATGTCCTTTTGTATATCCCAGACTATATTTCTGCTAAATTTCATGACGATCGGTTCAGCGGCATAGGCGTAAAAATGTAACAGACAGATAGACAGACAGAGTTACTTTCACATTTATAATATGTGTATGGATAAGTATGAATTAGATAAGCCAAGATAACTTTCAGTATCATTTATAGAAACTGCGGGGTAATTACATAACACACTGTGGCGATATCAACAACGCCACATGCGAACTACGCATCAAAGACCTGACGTCACAAATCCTGCATCGCGCAATCGGAGTTTACCGCGCGGCTAGCATATATACAACATCCCGACATCAACCGTTGGGCAGTTGCCCACCAGACACAACACCCGTCTGGTCGGAGGATCTGCCCTTTACTATAGAGTATGAGTGAACTTTACACCCTGTTCCTCATACCTCTTAAACACTAGTAGGAATGGGTTTCATTTTAACAGTTCAACAACATTTTATTGCGTAGTAACGTTGCTGAGGCAATAGATTAGCAATATGCTTCAAAATCATTCAGATTGCGATTGATATTGTGTTACACAATAAGAGGAACTAATTACTGTGAGCCTGTATCATCCCACTGCTGGGCAATAGGCTATCCCCATCTGCTACGATCCAGATTAAATTTGGTTCACTGATCGTTTGTTTTGGCCATCTCATCCCCCCCATCTTCTACGGGATCTGCTGCGACGCCTTCTGGCTGTGTCAGACTTCGATCTTGAAGTCAGCAATTGCGGGGCGGGTGCGACAACGGCGCGGGGAGCGGCTCGACATACGCAGACCCGGTCTCGAAGCCAACGGGCAGATCGCGCGGTGCTAGAGCGGCATCGTGTTGTGTTATGAGAAATGAGTGTCTTTGTTCGCGAACGAAATGTCTAAACAGCGACGACAACATCTTTTTGATACATATTTCTTCGTAACGTTAGATGCATAACACTACGTCAATGCAGATGCGCGGGCACCGCTAGACTGTTGCGCATCGCTCGTACGCCGCTCCCCGCGCCGCTGCCTTCGAGGCCAGTTCCATATAAATCTATGCATTGAAACGCGCCGCTCTCCGCGCCGCTGCCGCCACCGCGCCGCGCCCGCTGATTTCATGTACGTAGCCTCAGGGCTAAACGCAATTTCAAAACGTACTTGGAAAAACTTGTATGTAGACGCATTGTACACAGCTCCATAAGAAATTTTGTTCTGCTCGGAGAGTTCCTTGACATCTTTGATAACGTTGCTTCTTCGACTGTTACTAAGGAAAGTCGACATGTTGGCTGTATACGAGGCAGTCACAATGAGAGCGAAGAACCACCACATGCCTGATATCCATCTCGAACCTGCTGCCCTGTTCAGTTAATAATAACCGAAGATTAATATTAAGAACTTACCCTAGTAGCATTTTCCGTTGGCATTTAGTTGGGCTACCTTCAGAGGTATGTGGCCCAACCAAACGCCAACAAAAATGCTATTAGGGTAAGGCTGCAAAAGATTTAGAAATCTCCATACCTTGGTAAAATATCACATCCTTGAGTCATAATAGCACCCATAGTAAGCCACATGCAATTGTAAAGACTCCATATATTTTCCAAGTTCTCAGGATTTTGATTGCATGGATGAGGATTCACCCAGTCGTCTTGGCTCATTCTAAAAATAATTTGCAAGTATAAAATTGGAAATAATTCAAATAATAATTAATTTAAATAATTAATTTTCTTAATAATTAATTCCGTTTTAATAAATTTTATATTTGGTCATTGGTAAAACACTAAAAACCTCTCAGGACAACTTTTGTTCTATGACTTTTAATCATTCATCAGATTCTAATATATCATAATTTCATACAAAAATAAAAATATTTAAATTCAACGCTCTAAATGTTACGAACTCTATGCGTAGCAAAACAAACTGCCATGTCTATTGCAAAAGGCAGGGGCGACAGCGCACGGGAGGCGTAGGTAGGTACAATAAAATACAGAATTGAAATGTGTTAGATATGTAGAACAACGATTCAATGTTAATGCGTGAAAATAATTGTAAAAAAAAATTCAAGGTTTCAAGATTTCGTTGTTCTCATCATCATCATCATTTCAGCTGAAAGAGGTCCACTGCTGGACACAGGCCTCCCTGTATAGACGTGTAGTAATGGAACTTGTGAAGGAAAAAACAGCCAGTTCTACTAATGAGATTTATTTCTCACCAAACACCATCAATCTGGTAGGTAGGCAGCTTAGTAGGCAGGAGCACGTTGTTGCGACCTGTCGCGGACCGATCGTGAGGAAAAGTGAACGAGACATTCTAATAAAGATGGCTACCAAGCGCGTGCGCTAGTGATGTTCGCATCATTTAGTAACTTTAGTGTTGGGATCCCAACACTCCCCCAATTAAGGAAGGGGTTGCCATAATCGCCACGGTTAGCAGGCGGGTTGGCGATCGCAGTATGGTGTTAAAAATGCATAGAGAACGCTGCTGTCCATTCTCTAGTAAGTCCCTTAGTCGCCTTTTACGACACCCACGGGAGGAAATGGAGTAGTGCTATTCTTTTCGTCTAAATGCATTTGAAAGTATTATCATACGGTACTTTTTTTTTTTGTCTATTTGTGTGTTAGTTCCGGCTAATCTCCGAAACGGCTGGACCGATTTTGACGGAACTCACTGGCAGATAGCTAATATTATAAGGAGTAATGTACTTTTATTTAAGAAAAAGCCACGCTGGCGAAGCCGCGGGCAGCAGCTTGTTTAGCAATATAATTGATCGTTTAGGGTTCGCCTAAAATATAATATATGTATATGGTAGGGTAGACGTGCCCGTAGGATATAGAAGGATTATTAGAGCCATACCGGATATGCATCCTAAAGCAAGCCATGGAATAGTGAAAAGACGATTTATATTTATCGGGATCTTTTAAGGACGTCGAACTTAAGGAGTTGTATTACTGATTATATAAATACATAATTATTTGTTACAGTCAACAATCATACTTTAATCAACATACACCTAGACAATGAGCTGCAAATTGCAAAAATAAAGAAAATTTTAATTTCACGAGCTACCTTAGTACTTCCCACTTAAAGGCACTAACAATGAAAAAAAAAAAATCTGACAAAAAAATACCCACCTCGCACAAATAAGTAATACAAATGAGACAATCACATACGTAGTCGCCAAATACAACCAAACATCTAAAGACAATGGTTTAATAAATGAGAATCTGTCCGGAGCTTCGGGCTCTTCCTCTCTGAACAACAAACTGATACCCAAAGACATGAAGGGAATTGAAAAGTCCACTACGGCATTCCTTTCCGAGGTAATTGTCAAATCACAGATACCTAACGCTGCTTTCTGAAACATTAAATGAGTTTTTATTACATTATAATCTTAAGGTGTGTTTAAAAAATTTAAAATTTTAAAAACAGCTTTAACTGTTTTAATAGCTCTAGAATTCGATTTCAATAGTTTATGCTAATACATAAGAAAAAACTGAATTCTGTCTAATCACAATACAATCGTAGGTATCGTTAAGTTTCATTTCCACAATATATTGGAGTAAGTACCAATAATATATTTAATCTACTAAGTACGTGGTCTGTCGTAGAAGAAGAAGAAGAAGAAATGCATTTATTTGTCAGAATATTGTACAAAGTTGTTAGGTTCATTATGTAATGCGATCATAATATTCTGCCGTTTCCGGCGTACAAATATGGTTTGTAAAATTATGGGTCATCATTTACATCAAAATTAAGTTATTAATTATTAGAATTAGAATTACAAATAATTTAAAGAAACTGAACAATAGTTGTAACAGAGATTAATTATATAATTCAAAATTCAATAAGGTCAAGGATAATAATGTCAAATATTCAGGTAAATTTTTCATTCATAAAATCTTCAGTAGAGTAATAACATTTGCTTGAAAGAAAGTTAAATAATTTACATTTAAGTGCTCTGAGGCTGAGAGTTTTAAAGCCATCAGGTAATTTGTTATAAACAGTAATGGACATGCAGTATACATTACTAGAAAACAATTTTATTCTACGCCTAGGAACATTAAGCATATGCACTTTGCGGCTGGGTCTGGTTATAACATCATTAAACAAGTCAAATTCATGTCTGTTTTTGTGTACAAAGATACAAATTTCAAAAATGTATAGTGCTGGAAGTGGCAGTATTTTAAGTTTTTTAAATAGTGGAACACAACGTACTGACTTACTACAAAACTAAGAAATATAAATGTTACTGTAAAAGCCCGAACTTAGGTAAAACCTAAGATTTATTTATTTATATATACTTTATTGTACACCACAAAAATACATAACAAAAATAAATTAAACTACAAAATATAAAATAGGCGACCTTATCGCTTTCTGCGATCTCTTCCAGGCAATCATGGAATGGACAGTGATTTGCCAGGACATAAAATGGAGCTGGCGTTGGTACAAATAATTAGTATACAATATACTAAAATAGATACACAGATATAAACATATCCTAAATAATAGATACATAAATACATACATACTAAATATAAGCAACGAAAATAAATGAAAACTACAGATAATTACAGTTACGAAAACAAGATCACAACGACAAGTAATGTTCCTTCACGAGTCTTTTAAATAAAAGCAATAACTGTGCGCGTTTTATTTCAACTGGCAATGCTTTCCACAAACGAGTGGCCTGGACAGTAATGGATTTGTCGAGGAAAGTTGTAGAATACATAGGCATTCTAAACTTCAAGTCATCTGATGACCTTAAAATTTCCTGTGGGAGTCGCAAAGAAACTGGATACGTGTTTGTAGACCACCAAAATTGTGTTGCATGAGAATCTTAGCTTTAGCCTTAGGTGGGCGAATTTTGTATGACGGAAAAATCTGGTCATGATAAGAAAAGGCATCGGCTGAACATTGGTCATGCTTAGCGACGTGATCAAGAGAAGAGACAAAAATCAAGTCAAGAAGTGAAGAATTAGAGTTAGGAAAATGGTGAGTGGTACTCAGTGGAAGAATGGAAAGATTACAGAAAGCCAAAATATTGGTTAGAGAAGAAGAGCGATGATCCTTTTTCAGAAGACAATTATTAAAGTCACCCATGATTATACTATGACTGTAAGAAGGGATCAGCATTTCTAAGAGATTTTCAAAAGATGAAAAGAAATTAACACGTAAAGAGAGACAATATTACACGAGGAAGAGATGTTCACCAGCATTGGATGGCGTTGGCTGCGCCGACACATTGACAACAGAGTAGGGAATATGCGCGCGGAGATATATAGCAACACCAGCACCACCAACCGACCGGTCGTTTCTTATAAGCTGGAAGCCGAATTTACCATCTCTTAATGCTAAAAAGTCCGAACTGTTCTGTGATTATTGTTAATTTCGAACTTTTACCACTCGGTGTTTTGTATTATCATATTAGATCGGTGCTAAAATTAACATCTCTGAAACTTTTCAGTCGGGAAGATCATTCTCGAGTTGGTTTTCAACTCTGATCAAGTTATTTCTGTCGTCCGCCTAAAAAAAGAACTTCAAACACAAAATAACCTATAAATTATATGACGTTCATAACTTATTGATTTTTCCACTAAAGTAAATAAAAAAAAAAGTTATTAACCCTTCTGTCTTTAGTTCGTCTTTTATAGTACTACACTCCAAGTCGCATACTTATTTATCTAGTTTTCGTATAATTTGTGATCAACACAGAAGTAAACATAAATAAAACAATGGTGGCTTGTCGACAGACAACTGTGCTGCCACCTATGAAGATATTTCAGTTTTTAACCCCATTGAAATAAATAATTAAGCTACGTTAACTAATTCATTGTTTTATTCTAAAAAAATCTAAACGTCATTGGTAAAACCTAGCATGAACCAAGCTCTAATGGTAAAAGCCCGAAATTTTTTCTTTTTTTAATAAAATCCTTACATTTATCAACTCATGTTGATAAATTCTTAGATTTACTAGTAAAACCTAAGATTTACCATACGGGCTTTATCAGTAACATATAAACTATCTACATAAGGAAATGAATTACACAAAATATCACTTACATGATCTATCAGTTCTCCAATTATTCCATTCCACTTTTTAGTGCCTTCTAACTGGATACCATAATGATTATGTGGGGCTATATAAAACTCATAGTCTAGATTGACTTTGTTTACTTTATTTATGTGTTTAAATATGGCATCAATTAGATCCACACAGTAACCTCGATACACTGTTCCATTGGCAGTTTTCAATATATCAAAATATGGTCTTCCTACTCTGGTCACTACCTGAATGAAAATTGGTCTATACATAATTATCAATATTTATTTATATGTCAATTTATTTTTTATTATAAAAATACACTTACCTTAATTTTCGAGTTTCTATTCACAGCGAGTGACCTATCATCTATATCCTTCTTAGTGATAACATTTGTTTTGAAGTCCCAATCACCTGCATACGTAAATTGACTGTCCATGTTTAATTTTGAATAGTGCAATTTAAAATTTATTCTTTTGCCCTCCTCATCGAACTCAATGTGTCCTGAGAACCCTTTGGTCATTGTCTGGAAATGGTTCAAAACAAAAGTTATGTTTTAAAAATCACAGAGATCTCTTTAGGTTTAGTTATTTCTCAGAAATTATATTCCTGTTTTTTTTTTCCATTTTATTTCAGTGTTACCTTACGTAATGCTTCTCGCAGATTATATCCTACAGGCCATGCGCTATCCTCGTACTCTGATTTACCATTTTTAAGACACAGAGCGGGTGGTTCAGGTGGGTCATCATCAAGCTGCATGCTTCTGATCGCTTTTTCTAAGTGACTTAGTGCATCAGCTGCTAAAGCTGTTTCGAGCTGAAATACAAGAAATATCATTTGTACTACAAAATACCTATGTTTAATGACACATCTACGGAAAAATACGCAACAGACGTTCAGCGTGTGAGTTATGCTACGTAATTCGACGACGGCACAGTTGGCGCAGTGGTTAAGCGATTGGCTGATGCGCGGGTTCGATTCCCGCACGGAACAAATATTTGTATGACCTACAAATAGTTATTCCGGGTCTGGCTGCTTGTGTATGTAAGTTTAAATGTTTGTAAAAGCACCCAAAATACAGGAGAAATTCCTAGTGTGGGGCAACATTTAAAAATAAAAATAAATATTTAAAAATATCTGCCTCCAGTGTTTGAAAACATGTCGCTTGAAACGAAATATAGACTACATTATTTATTTTGTAATGTATGATAAATTAAAGTAATATGGAATTGACGGTATTACCCCTAACGCTTTGGTCTGGAGCATTCCTTTGTCCTTCCAAGACGCCTCACTCGGTGTGGTCAAGTGCAGGGTAGAAACGTTCGCCATGAGAGCAGAAATCCCCTTAAAATCAAGGCTGTATGCGTCTAGGTTCGTTAAAATAAAACTCTGAAAAAAAGATGTTCTGTTATTTGAATTGAATTTCATAGTCCTTCGTGTTTCACAAAAACAAATTGCATTCCTAAATTTATTAGTTTGCATCTCTGGTTGTCGGTGCACTTTCACAGCTACATATTATGAAGAAAACTTTAATTAATACACAACATTATACGTACTTGATACTCAGTCGAGTTTTCAACTTGTACGATTTCACTCATATATTTATGAATGTTAGTTACATTACAATCCAGAACATGGTAGGTCATTCGTGCTACTTTAAATATATACTTGAATGTTTCCCGGTTGTCACTCTTAGGGTCTAATTTTTTGTAGAGAATTGGTTCCGCGCCCCCGGCACTAGGCCATGTGTTTATTACTTCTTGTAGCCGTAAAAAACCTGAAAAATCCAATTTAAAGTTTAATTCCCAAGGTGGGCACTGAAGTTCGGGTACGCAGTCCAGAATTTAGAAATATTTGGTAGACAATTCTTATTTGTTCTTCTTTGTTCGTTCTTAATTTGTTGTTTCTATAACCAGGCTCAAGAAAATAGGCTCGCTTCCCAGCCACATTCAAGAGCTAAGATTTAATAAATTCAAATATTTTATAAAGCGGATACTATGCTTATAAGGCTTTTATACTGTTAAAGACTATATTGAGAATAAAAAGGATTAGGATTGAGCTGCTCCAATAAATTTGGGTATCACAGAGAATCAGTTTTTTTTATTTTTTTTTTAGTTTTTTTTTTTTTCTTACCATTCTACATAGTAGTCTGCCTAGCCTTTTCCCAACTATGTTGGGGTCGGCTTCCAGTCTAACCGGATGCAGCTGAATATCAGTATTTTACATGGAGCGACTGCCTATCTGACCTCCACAACCCAGAAACTGGGTAACACGATACCCCTTGGTAAGACTGGCTGTCAGACTTTTGGGCTTCTGACGACCCGTAACGACTGTCAAAGATCCATGAATGACAGCCGGGACCAATGGCTTAACATGCTTTCCGAGGCACGGAGGAATCTTGGTATGTAAAGATGGTCACCCATCCACGGACCAACCCCGGCAAGCGTAGCTTAACCTGACGGATCGACCCGTGCGGCTGTTATTACTTAGCCACGAGCTCCTCATTTACCATTTTACATAAACAATGACATTAATATTTACTTTGTAAAGTATAATATTATTTTAATTATTGCGAATGTTAGTAATTTAAGGGTTATTGTTTTTTTTTTTTTTTTAATTTTTCAGTTTTAATGATGGTCTGGCAGTTTTATGCAGCCTACCCAACTATCCTTTATTTGGTATTGTTCGTCGAATCGTTGAGTTTCGAGTTGGTGCACGATTACTGACAAATGCATGCACTGACTGGACTTGTCCACTCAATCTGTGTGGTTCTTTCCTCAAAAGACCATTTCAGACACCAATCTGCATGGTCTACACATGATCTAACCAAGATTATGACTGGACTTTAAAAGAGACTGTGACCCCTGAGTTTGTTTCAGACTTTCTTCTCAGAGTAGTCAGATAGGAAACGCCGATCTCATCTAGTTTTCAAAATATGATTGGCGTGTGGGTATTTGTACAAACCTACTTGCAAAAATAAAATCATTTATCATTTATTTTAGTGTGACATTCATCTGCTGCGGCTAAATGTGAACAACACTACTCCTCTGCTACTTACCATATAATACAGATGATGAATGGTAATTATGGATTCAATAGGGATATTTATCAAATATTTTTTTTGTCCCTCATGTAGATTATTAAAAAATATTGGACACGTATTTTTCCTTTTTTTACGTAATCAAAAAATTAAGGCGATACATTGAGTTGAAATGTGGCATGACGTCACTCTGTGCTGGATTTTATACGTAGTTTGTTAGAATTGTGACGTAACGAGCCCCCACTCCCCCAACTTTAATGTGTTGTATCTAAGTCATTTTTATTTTTTTATTAATATGATAAAGCAAAAAATACGTCTCTAACATTTTTTTATAATCTACATGACGGACAAAAAAATGCTTAGTAAAAATCCCTATTTTGTCACATTTTAAATAACCAAGCACTTTAAATATAATAAGCACATGATGAGACTATGCATCAAGCAATAACATGCAATAAGTAAAACAAATTATAGTTTCCATAATATTTAAAAAACAACTGCGTATTTAACTGTTACAGGAATTTTATTACTCAATTGAAGATTATTTTGACAACTCCCAAGAATATACTCCCTAGACTTTTACCTATTTTCTTTATGTCTTTCCCTGTATTTCTTAATTCTTTTTTAATTCTAGTAAACAATCTAAATGATAAATGATTTTATTTCTGTAAGTAGGTTTTTACAAACACTTTTACACGTCAATCATATTTTAAAACTAGAGGTCGGCGTTACGTATCTGAGAAGAAAAGAAGAAGAAGATTTAGTTGCCTGTTATCGTATCGATGTTAAAATATTATTTTTATTTATTTTCTTATTAATGTACAATAATAAATACAAAAGTAGGTATATTTAAAGTACATAAAGAACTTTTTTTTTAAGTATTTTTATAACATACCTCTAGAGTCTAGGGTGTACCCCTAGACTATAAAGGTATGGTATAAAAAATATATAATTCAGTAACAATAAACAATATTCTACTCTATTTTATTGAGCGCCATTATTACCTACCAATACTGTAAAGTATAATACAATATACTCACTGCCATCATCTTCATATAGGATCGTAAACTTGTCCCATGATAAGTCTTTGATGAGCGTTGCATAAGCCTTCGAGATCAGTTCTGGTGGTGGATGGTAAGAGAACGAGTAGAAGTCGTCCGCAAGAGTTGCCGCGGGCTCCCAGCCCAAGGACAAATGGGTTATCTGAAATTTTTGTAGACACATATTATCTATCTATTTAATGCGCTCATCTCTGGACGGTAGACTAAGTGAGTAGATCTTTGACAGTCGTTACGGGTCATCAGAAGCCGAAAGTTTGAAAACCGGTCTTACTAGGTTGTGGAGGTCAGATAAGCAGTCGCTCCATGTAAAACACTGGTATTCAGCTGCGTCCGGTTAGACCGGAAGCCGGCAAAGGGCAGGGATGAGCCAAACGGGTTTCACCGAATAACCGGTAAATCTTTTACCGAATCGAATATTCGGCCGAATATTCAGCATAATTGATTCCCTTACGTAAACAGTATACAGGTCTGAACTTGTTCACGCAAAGCGCGCGGATTGGCGCCGGACCCTCCCGCCCGCTACCTCCGCTGTACCAGATGTTGTTATTGCATCATCTAGCAAGGAGTAAAACTTCGCCCGAAACAGCTGCATACTTATATTTTGTTTTTAATAACAATCTGTTTTATCTACTATTATTGGAAATAAAGCTACAGTGTCGACAAAAACATAAAACTAATACACTGTAAATTACATACCTAATATAAATAACACATTTAACACTTAACTCATGATAAATCATACACGGCTCAATACAGGAAAACTTTGAGGACCACTTTGCCGAACATTCGTCTGTATAGCCGAATATTCGGCCGTATACGAATATTCGGTAAACTTGCCGAATATGCCGAATATTATAAAACGAATATTCGTCCCATCCCTAGCAAAGGCTAGGTAGATAATGATAATCTCTGGACGGTAAACCAACGATCTAACACTTGACCGCAGGAACCGATAGACTCATGATAACTCTGAGTTATTAATTTATACGGTGCCTGCGATTGTTACTGTTGGGTCGTATTGGCACAAGCCTGAAGAGACTTGGGGCCCTTTCTTGCACGAGCATGGTTGGAAGCGAGTCCAACTGCCCAGTGCCCACCAAATATCGTCACAGGTTCACTATATCCTCCATTACGCAAAATCAAAATCAAAAGTCATTTATTCAAATGAGGCTGAGAATCGGCACTTTTCGAACGTCAAAATTACATAAGACAGTCTCCCAAAACGCCCGCCCTTCACCACTTCCTAGTGCTTTAGGTGGGATGAATAAGTGGCCAGACATAGATAGTAGACAACGCAAGTATCACGATCTGTATGAAAACCAAGTTTGCCATTTTTTGACTACCTACTATGACGTCACAAGCACTAATTAGTGATGGGAAAGTTCATATACTGTACGAAAACTATTTATTGAGTAATTGTGAACAATAAGAAGAATTATTAAGAATCGTTTAAATAGATTAATTAATCGATTTTGTGACAGAGTAACAAGATAGAGTAGTATGAGTAACTTACGATTTTTGTACGTAAGCTGGGCACGCGAAGTAGTTGCTCTTGCGTTTCCTATGTCTATCTATATCTGTGGGCGCAACAAACTGCCCAGTTGCACATGCAATAACAGGCCCAGCATGCCCAGCATGCACATATATGACGATTTGATTTTCTTATTGAAAAACGTAACTTTAAGTCTAACTGCTATGCTAGGGTACGTATCTAATATGACATAAAGAATAACTTACATTTAATCTATTACACAACAAACAAGTTGTGTCGCAGATGCCGTAAGTCGGGCGAGCGTCTATTAAAGCCACGATCCCCTTGTCTTCTGAAGTAAATGGACACACTGGGAAACAACACAAAAAGAACTAGAAATTAACTTATTTTTTTTATTTTTTTTTTACATACAACGGGGAAGCTCTTGGCCTTCATCTCACCTGATGGTAAGTGATGATAAGGCCGAAGATGGAAGCGAGCTTCACCCGGAATACTCAACCACAGAGGAACTGGCTATCTTACCTCTAACTGCTTAAACGTTGTTGTTTTGGCGACAGACTTATATAAGATGGAGGTAGCTAGCCAGGCGGACTTAGAACAAGCCCTACCACCAACCAAACCGAGTAGAAATTTTTGTCCCCGCTGGGAATCGAACCCGGGACGGGACAGGTGGTATTACCACTAGACCACAGAGGCGGTTAAATTCATATTATATTCAGGTTATAATTCACTTAGTTATCAAATACGGCATCGACACGCGACGGGTGCAGTAGTGCCTTCGAATAAATATGGCTAGCATCTCACTCAAAAATTGAGACACATTGGAAAGCCAATTCTTTGTTAAATAACCGGTCCACTAGCATCACACCTTTAAAAAAATATTATCTCGTGACTGAGAAGGAATTATGAAAAACGGCTCAATCAGGAACCTCGGTGTGTCTAGAATTTTCTAATAATTTTTATAAAGTTTCATTTGAGACACGAAGCAACAAAATACGATCTAGATGAATGTGGCCGTTTTTCTTTAGATCGAATTTTGTTGCTTCGTGTCTCATTATGAAACTTTCCAGTCACGAAATAATAGATTTTTAAAGAGGTGGCGCTAGTGGGCCGGTGTGCGCCGTCTTGAAGTGGATAAGATACTTATTTATTTATATATGCTTTATTGTACATCAGATTACACATTACAAAAGAAAACACTAATACTTACTAATACGAGTACTTCGCCATCATTCAAATTTGGAATGATGACTTTAAGAATGTACCACTCAATTGTTTTTCCAAAATAGATTATTGATATACCCGGTCAAAGTCAAAGTCAAATACTTTGACTTTATACCCGGTCCTCATTAACCTAGTTGCTGTACGATAGCTGTCCAAGAATTCAAAAATTAAATTTCAAGGGAAAGAATGAGTACATAAGTAAGCAGTACCTTTGTTCTGAAATTATAATGATATCGTATCTCTATGTATTTAACTGTTTGTACATCCATACTAATATTATAAACGTGAAAGTAACTCTGTCTGTCTGTCTCTCTGTCTGTCTGTCTGTCTCTATGTTACGTTTTCACGCCTAAACCGCTGAACCGATCGTCATGAAATTTGGCAGAGATATCTCCATATCCCAGGCTATATAGCCTGGGATATGGAGAAGGACACAGGCTACTTTTTTACGCGATAACCGACATCCACGCGGGCGGAGCCGCGGGCAAAAGCTAGTAAATAATAAAATAAATAAATAATAAGTACTCGGTGTGAATACAATAGAGGTAACATATATAATTAATACAGAAATCTGGATTGTTAAGGCTCGTACAGACTAGTGTGACATCGCGGGCGCGACGCGACACTAGTAGCACAATTTCTTTGTCGGTGCCTGTCGCACTCGCGATATCGCGCGAGTCTGTACGAGCCTTTATCTCTAATTAATTCAAAGCGAGACATTTCTGCCGCAATAAAATTGGTCTTAAAAACTGTTTCTGCGTCAGTTTTTTTTTTTTTTTTTTTTTTTTTTTTTAAATATTTAACTCAAACTCAAACACAAAGCATTTATTTCAAATAAACCAATTACAGGCACTTTGGAATTGTCAAGGGGTCGGTCAGTCAGAAAGATGAAGCTAGTTGCCCATTCCAAAGCGTAGTAGGTTCCTATGGAGAAGAACGGACAAGAAACTCCACGGACACTCTTTATACACTCTGTACTTGAGGCCCATGTAGACTCCTCTGGATGAATTACTAAGTTTATTACGATATCTATGATGATAATGACTTACGTTCTAATGAAGTGGAATAGCTGTCGACTACCTTCGAGTTCAAGGACCGACCATGATACGTCATCATTCGGTTCGCTTCAATCATGTTGTCAAAGACCTGCAAGGAACTTGGCAGCGTTTCCCGACTGAAAAGACCCCCTGAAAACATACACAACCCAATTGTTTTTGTTGTCAAAATATTGTTTGTAATGTAATTAAATGTTCACATACCTATGGGAAAAGCAGCCGTGCGAAGTGCATGAGTACTCGGTGTGCATACAATAGAGGTAACAATGAAAAAAGCTTTGAAAGTGATCATTGTGGAAGTTGGTGTTGGATTCATAAATACAATATGTTGTTTGGGCGGGCATGCGGCGCACCGGCCGCCTCTCCGCCGTCTGAAGTATTTTTGGAAAGCAGTTTTAGGTCACGTCACGCGTCGCCCGTCGCCGTATGGCCGCCCTCGCTGCCGTGATGCGACAGAAGTCTGGAATATTAATCATACGAAATCTAAGGAAAATTGTATAGCAATGAATCGATGACTAAATAAAGCTTCAACCAATTCAAAAATACTCTTATGAATCTGAATAATCTATAACTTTAATAAATATCCTGCCAAAAACATGTGACATATTTCCTTGTCGCAGTATGCCTCCTCCATTTCTTCGTAACTCTGAAAGAAGTTAATTTTATTTGAGTGAACGGCTACCCAGACGTTCATTCGCAAAGCGGTGCGCCCACAAATTATAGTGAAATAGTTTTTATAAGTAAACTATGCATTCGCATTAAAGTTTTTACGCCATGTGTTGGTATTTACTCGTATTGTTGCTTTGTGTTCAGAAATGTACTCCGCAGTTTGTCTTTACGGAAACTGTTGAAGTTTCGTACCAAATAGGTAAGGTTGTTTTGGATTAACGTGTGGTTAACAATGTTTGATTGGAACATAGTATCTACTTACATACTGATGCGTTATTAATAATTATCAAAACATAGCGAGCGGTATGTTTCACGATAATTGATTCGAAATTCGAAATTAGTTCGAATCAAAATCAAAATATTTTATTTCACATAAACCTACATGGGCACGGTTCTTAAGGAGAAGAACCGGCAGGAAACCCTTTTAAAAATAATTGGTTTTTACAATATTTTCAAATAAAAGTGTTAATAGATATGGGAGGAAAGTGAAGGGCTTTCAACAATAACCAGGTAGGTACTTAAGAGGGCTGTCACTGGGTCCACTAGCGCCACTCCTTTAAAAACATATTATCTCGTGACTGAGAAGGAATTATGAAAAACGGCTCGATCAGCTACCTCGGTAAGTGTGTCTAGAATTTTCTAATACCTTTTATAAAGTTTCATATTGAGACACGAAGCAACAAAATTCGATCTGAATAAAAACGGCCACATTCCTCTAGAGAGTATTTTGTTGCTTCGTGACTCAATATGAACTTTATAAAAGATATTAGAAAATTCTAGACACACTTACCGAGGTAGCTGATTGAGCCGTTTTTTATAATTCCTTGAAATGAAATGAAATGAAATAAAATTTATTTGCCAGAATATAGGTACATACATAATAACGATGGTAGAATAATTTTATTCTCACTATATTCGACTTATCAGTCGTGCAAATGTTTTTTCCTTCTCAGTCACGAGATAATATTTATTTATTTATTTATTCTCTATCTTACATTTATCATTATAGGTTCACCCAGTGCGATAAATGCGCCTATATAAAATCATTAATATTTAATATTAAGTTATATAACTTATTATAAACAATGCATTTCTTGTGAATTCACGATGCAATATTCCATTTTTCAGCGGGTATATTCGACAAGGATGCCACTACTGAGCTGTCAGCATTCAACGATAGTTTGAACCATGTGCACCTACAGGAGGTTCGGATAAAACCTGTCACCTTGCAGCCGCTGAGGTCAGATAGCTATTCAGTTTGGAGAGAATGTAAGTATCTGATCAATGTGTACCATCATGATCATCTGCCTATAGCCTCTCTTCCCAACTATGTTGGGGTTGGCTTCCAGTCTAACCGGATGCAGCTGAATACCAGTATTTTTCATAGAGCGACTGCCTCTGACCTCCACTGCCCAGTTACTGCGTAATACCTCGTGGTAAGACTGGTTTACAGACTATCGGGCATCTGACAACCCGTAACTACAGTCAAAAATCCACGAATAACAGACGGGAACAACGGCTTAAAAGCGCATACATTGGTCCTCCTTTAAAAAAATATTATCTCGTGACTGAGAAGGAATTATGGAAAACGGCTCAACAGCGACCTCGGTGTGTCTAGAATGTTCTAATACCTTTTATAAAGTTTCATATTGAGACACGAAGCAACAAAATACGATCTAGAGGAATGTGGCCGTTTTTCTTTAGAATTAATTTTGTTGCTTCGTATCTCAATATGAAACTTTATAAAAGGTATTAGAACATTCTAGACACACTTACCGAGGTCGCTGTTGAGCCGTTTTTCATAATTCCTTCTCAGACACGAGATAATATTTTTTTATGGAGTAGCGCTAGTGGACCGTAGTATGTCCTCTTAACGTGCTTTCCGAGGCACGGAGGGTTCTTGGTATGCAAAGTTGGTCACCCATCCACGGACCGACCGCGGCAAGCGTAGCTTAACCTGATCTTTCGACCCGTAAGGCTGTTATTACTTTAGCCACAAGCCCCTCATCTGATCGATGTGTACCAACACAGTAAAAATATTCTTACCACATATTAACATTTAAAAAGGCATGGTATGCTTGTAAGTCAGTTATTTAACTAGAGGACAGATTAATTTATGAAATTTACATTTGAGTAGTGAATTAAGATGTTGTTTAAATTGAAAAATTGATTTGCATTAATAACAGCAACATGACCACGGAATCAGCATTTTTTTTTTTTTTTTTTTTTCAATTCAATTCAAATCTTTGTTGCATATCTCATGTGTGTACAAGGTCTTAATAATAGTTACATGGTTCACATGGACCCTGTCGGGCACAACAATTTGTAGATACAATAGGAAGAGTAGCATGCTTGAAATTAATATTGTATGTATGTCGTAATTTAATTTAGTTTAGTTATCATTAAAAATAAAATAAAATAACCTGATCAATTTAATTAAATAATATCACCTTTTAGTGATATAACACGTCGTTACAATTATATCTTTAAAAATTCAATTAATTTTAAGTAAGTAAAATACATATCATAATAAAATACGTATCATATTTTTGGTTTAGCACTAATTCATTTGAGTATTTAATTTACTTACTTCTTTTTTCAAATTCAGATACAGACAAGCGGCTTGCATACCGCACACATCATGTTCCATCAATAATTGTTTTGTCATGTTGATGACACGTAACAGCAAAATTTTCCTCAATTCGCACTTCGGTTGAGGCTCAATTCAAAATCATTTGACCCCATTATATTTTCTATAGGATTCAAGTCTGGACTTTTAGATGGCCAGCCAATAATTTATACACTTTCTTGAGCTGGATATATCCTGTTATTCATAACGTTTCTTATCCATAATCTGAACTTATTTTTCTAAAACAAAAAAAAAAACAAAAAATACCCGATACAAGCAAAATGTACGATAACTAGTTGTAAAAAATATCGCACAGCATATTAAACAGCTGTTTTTTTTTTTTCAATATTAACATTGATATTTGATTAAATAATTATATTATAATTATAATACATTCTCCTCTTATAGAGAGATCATTTTCAAATTTCGTCCTATTGCAATTGGAGGGTAATGGAGCTATTCCACAGAACTACACTACTGAGTTTTACACGTTGAAAAAAATAAATGATGCGCGTAAAACAGTTATTTTAACATAAATCAGCGTCTATAACTTAAAAAAAACCTGCTCACCGTCGTGTTATCTGTTAGATTTATTTGCTAATATAAGCTGTGGCTCTTTCGCAACACATTAATGCACTTAAGGGTCCGTGCACGAAAAAAACTCTCTTTTGGCAATTTCTTATCTAACTGTGAGAAAACTTAAAATAATCGAAACATTAAGTCTGTGTAACTATAAAAGTACAGTTTTCATGGTGCTAAACCATTCGTGTCAGTCACAGCAGCTTTTAATAGTTTCATCATTTTTGTGCTCTCCAAAATATAGTTTATTTCGCCATTGATTTACTTAATGAAGATATTGTATAATCATTAAATAAAATTTTGATTATATTTCAAAGATAGCTGAAGACTAATTTGTGATTTTTAAATTTTTTGATATGATTTGCTAAATAATAGGAAAAATATATATTACTGACGAGGTTTAAAACAAAAAAAGGTTTTTTCAATATTATTTTTCTGCTATATTTTGTATGGAAGTTGGAAAAAGTGGTTCCGCCACATGCAAGTAGACCATATAATGATGTTGATGATATTTTTTAATGTTCAAAATCAAAAGTAGTTTCTTGTAGAATGATGATCAAATGTCAGTCTCGCGTCATTTTTCGGAAAACTTGTTGCAAATATTAGTGATTTACCGTGAATACTTAATTTATTTGAAAAATCCCTTTCAGCCACATGCAATACAAAGAACACGACTTTTCAAATCTCAAATAATTTTGTTTAAATTGTGTTTCCCTTTCTCACAAACAAAATTGATCAAAATCAGTCGAATTCGTGCACGGCCTCTTAACTCCATTTCGTAAAAATTGTGGCTTAGCTCCTTTCCCTTCCAAAGCGACGATTTATTAATCACTTTATTGACACAACTGCTTTAGTAACAACTAAATATACCTAAATGTATCACGAAAAGTGTACCGGACGGGCGTGATCGCTTGACTCGAAAATCAGGAAGGTTGTAAGGCTATCCCAGTCCAAGCGGCGCTGACGTCCTGCACCAATAGTTCAGGATATCTTCAATACTCACTGCGACATTACTCCTGAAGAATTACAGGTTTTACGGAAGAAATAATAAGACCGTATTACTGATAAGACTTCATAAATATTCAGGAAGCGATTTCAGGACTCCCCAGTACTACTATATGACTATTTAGATGGAATTAGTTCCATGTCGATGACTACGAAATTTATAGGTGGCGCGCTCACTAAGGTAGTAGTGCTCCTTTACCTTACTGAGAGCTGCGAATCGCCTCCCGTTTTAGAAACTTTATTGGTTTAAAATATCTTAAGTTCTAATGTGTTTCACACCTAAACACCCTTATTTCTATCACTTTACATAAAGTGTTATACATCATAAGATTCGTAAAATAATGGCCTTTCTAATGAGGTTTCTATCATGATTCTAACTATCCCTACTGAAAAGATATTTCAGTTACAACGGGATTTATGTGAATAATTAAATATTAAATTGTTTGCAAGTGACTTTACTGGCAAAGTACTGAACCGATCTCCACCATACCAAAAGAAACCTCAAGCTAGTCTATTGCCCTAGAGAAATCTAGTATTTTAGTTTTCGTACCTAGATTTTTCAGCCCGCTATGAGCCTCTGAATACAGGTTGGGTAGCCTTTATTTTACGAAATCCGCTTCGCGGCATTTAGACTCGATTAGGTAGGTATCCTGAAGGGCTAGATTTCAGGAAGTTAGGTCCAGGGCTAGGTCTCGGTCTAGGTGACCTGGATACAGTAAATGATTTTAAGTTTTGTCTATCTAACTTACCTAATCGAGGCGTACAATGGTCGAGTTTACGACTTTTATCAAAATTGTCATTTTGATTACATTATAGCTGCTAGGCAGCACTATCAATGACTATACTTTTTACATATTTGAGTTAGTATAGTCATTGCACATTATTTTGACTGTTTTATTACGCATTATTGCGACATGAAATTTTCCCTATTTGTAGGTGGGGCATATTGTGTGGAAAAAAAGTGTGCAAAAATACATGGGCACCTACGTAAATAGGAACATTTTTGAATAAAACTCATTTCTGATGGCGCCTCAGCGCGCACATCATCGATTCTACATAATTTATGCTATTATTTCTAGTATTAACGAAGAAATTATATTTCCTATATACTTAAGCTAAGTTAAAATTACTGATTTTATACAAGCTAAATTGTTGGTGACGCATCGTCGCGAACATCTCTCCCGCCGTGCAGCGCAGTGGCGACTCGTAGCGACGTCGGCACGGCGCTGCATCACGCCAGTGAGCGACGACCGTAGTCGCGACGCTCGCCGCCGCGACGCCCGCCGTCTCGACGCCTCGTTACTTCGGTAGTGGGACGAGTTTCTTCACCGGATGCTTAGCAGTCCGGACCTCACCATCAGCCCCTGGAAACACGGCTATTATGCGGCCTCGCGGCCACGTGTTGCGAGGCAGCTGGCCGTCGGCAATGAGAATAGGGTCGCCCACCTGTAGTCCTGGCCCGCGGCTATGCGGCTCCCGCCGGTTTTGCAACTCCGGCAGGTACTCGCGCACCCAGCGTCGCCAGAACATGTCGGCGAGTATCTGTGAGCGCCGCCATTGTTTCTTGCTGTCTATACCCGGTTTCCATATTAGACCAAATATCTTTTCGGTGTTTTCTGTATCTCCGATGCTGACAACTTCAGTTCGGATCTGTGACGGATCTATGTTTTCGATAACTTGCACACTGTTCGATACCCACTTCCTGAGTTCGAACTTTGCTTTCAGGTGTATGTTCTTCACCGTCGTTGCGATACGCGTTGCGTCCTCGACCGTCTTGTAACTATCGAGGTAATCATCCATATTATAATGATTATGGATGATAGCTTCCACTGCTTCTGGATGCTCCTCTATGTGCCTTTTCGCATTCCAATTCTTTGCGAATATGGCCGTGCACGGCGAACTTGCCGCACCGAATATAATGGACGTCATTCGGTATTCTTCAGGCGCTCCCTCCCTTCTATCGCCTCTCCATAGGTATCGAAGTGCGTCTCGGTCTTGAGCTCGCACCTTTACCTGCATAAACATTTCCGTTATGTCGCCGGAAATGGCTATGCAGTGACGTCGGAACCTCATCATAACGCCGGGCAGTGACTGCAGCAGGTCTGGTCCAGTTAGAAGGAAGTCATTCAGTGACAATCCTCTCGATTTGGCCGCAGCGTCATGTACTATGCGGAGCTTGTCTGGCTTCATTGGGTTGAACACGTCGAAATGTGGTAGGTACCACGTTCTACCTGGTGTGCTCGTTTTGGGCGCCTTCTTTGCGTATCCCTTCTTCTCTAGGGAGTCCATTTGTTCTGTGTATTTATCTCGAAGAGCAGGGTTTCTGTCGAGCTTCTTTTCGATTGAGACGAGCCTATTTAGTGCGGTCCCATAACTATCTGGCATTTCTATGCTTTCATTGTTCCAAAGCATAGCGGTTTCTATATGTCCATCTTCTAACTGCTGAGTGTGACGATTCAGGATGTCTTCAGCTTTCTTCTCGGGATCGGAGTTTGGTCGCTTCGGATTGATAGTCAGCGACTCTAAAGCGAAGAATTCACGAAGTTGCTCGTTCAGTTCTTCATCGCTCGTATCTAGTCGGTTGACGTAGTGTACCTGTTGACCCAAGATTCTGGTGTGCGCGCCGTGTAGGGTCCAGCCCATTGCAGTGAGTGACGCAATAGGCTGGTGTCTCGGACCTCTGCGGATTTCACTGGCTAATAATAGATGCCAGTTATCTTGACCGATGAGAATCTTCGGTGCGCCGACGTTGTACGTAAGCTGTTGCCTCAGGTCGTCCAGATGCTTGCATTGTGCGATGTCTTCTTCGCTGACTGTTTGCGGTGTGAGGTTGAGCTTCGGTATGGTGCGCGCCTTGAATGACACTTTACTTCTCAGCTGGCTTGCAAGGTCGACTGTTACTCGACGCGAACAAGGAGTGTCGATTGTGGTGTTACCGATCGCACCTATCTTCAGAGGGTCGATGCGGCCCTCTGCCCCGATTTGCTTTGCAATGTCTTCATCTATCAGCGAAACGGTTGATCCATCATCGAGCAGCGCGAATGTTGCTGCTTCTCCCGCCGGTCCGATTACCCGGACCGGTATGATCTTCAAATATGTCTGGTTTGATGTCGACCTCGAACTGGCTACCGTTTCCTGAGGCTCCTTCTTGTCTGGGGCATCAGGCTTCTCGGCACCCTCTGCAGCAGGCTTCTTGTCAAAATGAAGAAGCGGATGGTGTGTGGCTGTACACTCCTTGAGGTCACACCTCTTTCTCGGACATCTATGGTCCGATCGATGGACTCGCAGACAACGGAAACACAACCTTAGTTTCTTTGCGAGTTCCCATCTCCTTCTATTGGGTGCTTCTTTAAACTTCTTGCAGTCATAAGCTTCGTGCCCTTCTTTCTGGCAGACACGGCATTTCAACGCCGTCTTGTCTGTAGCTGTGTGTGTCCTTTGGGTGACACGCCTAGTTGCTGTAGCTTCGACTGGATTAATATTCTCAGGCGGAGCGAAAGCACTGCAGAAGCGGGCTTGTTCTGTGATAAAGTCGCTGAGCAGTGATAAGTCTGGCAGCGATTGGTACTTCTCGGTATAGGTCCTATACCATTGTACCCGAAGGGAATTTGGCAACTTCTCAGTCAGTAACCGCATCAATTCAGCGTTGATTAAGTAATGTTCTTTCTTCAACGCACGTAGCGTGACTATGCCGCTCCTAACTCGGCTTGCGAACGTGCAGATATCCTTTGGTGATTCACTGCAGCGCGGCAGCCCACGGAGCCTATCTGTTTCAGCTTGAGCAATTGAGTCTGGACGGCCGAACTGCAGCTCGAGTTCTCTCATGATGTCATCTGGTCTTGCATGTCCGATGAGTTCTGAGCTCACTGTTTCCAGTGCTCGTCCGCGCAGGCTCCTTCTCAGCCTAGCTGTATTCTCAACATCGTTGAAATATCGACGAGTTGTTTCATAAATGGCGCGAAACGACAGCCATTCTGTATGAGCCCCACTGTAATTTGGTAGGGTCATAATCACCTTCGACACCGAGGGGTTATTCGATGACCACTGTTCTGTTTTCTTGTCGGCTAGCGACGCTATAGCGGACGTCAACTCCGTTATGAATGGACGGAGTTGTGCTTCCCCCGGATCCTTCGATGGTACTATATCTTTCACTTCGTTCACTATAGGATGAGTTAACATGGGTACTTGCGTTTGATGGAGGTTCACTATTGATCCGACTTCGATGGAGGGGTATATGTTCCCTCCAACGGCATCTTCTCCCGAGGGCAGTTGAGTCTCGACGGCCTTGTGGCTTCTATGTAAACTGCGGTTCCCCTCGGCGGCATTGTCCTCCTTCAATGGCTCAGGCTCAGGCGCCTCCTCTAGCCACGATCGCACATACTCCTCGTTCGAATTCCGATCATCCATGTAGCCATCAGAATCTCCTTCTTCGGCTCTTTGAAGTGCTATTTGAGCAAGTTCCAACCTAATTTTCAATAAGTCTTCACGCGCTCTTGAAATTTTTCTATTCGACCGTATCGTCCTACTTATGGACGGCGGTACTCTATGTTCGTTACGGGCGTCACCCCGGGTAGTCATCGGCATGATTCCTCTATAATTTCCATCCTTTTGGTCAGCTGATTGCTTCACTGTTTTGTCTGGATTCACTGATTTATCCGAAGGTTTTAATGTCCTATCTGAAGTTCCTTCCAGTCTGGACTCCTTCCTGAATGTAGTCGGTTGTTCTATTTGTTCTATCTGTTCTGTTTCCTTTGATTGTGTTGGCACAGGTACGTCTTCACCCCCGCTCGGGGCAGGGGGTGGCGGCGGCGGTAGCGGCTGCTCGGTCCCTTCCGTAGTGGATGGCGAACGTGGAGGTAACTCATGACGTATAGCTGTAGAGGTACGCGTTCTGTCCAACTCCACCATCCATGCTTCAGGTGCTTTGCCTTGTGACCTCGTGACCGGCATGTTGGTTTAGATTCAGGGACGTCACTTCACTATATGTGCACTAACTGTAATCCTTTACACAGATGTTCAAAACTTCCAAGATGTTTCTTCTATCTTCAAACAAATCTTCAAAACCTCAAAGGTATTTCTCCTATCTTCAAAACAAATCTTCAAAACGTCAAAGATTTTTCTTCTATCTTCAAAACAAATCTTCAAAACGTCAAAGACGCTTCTTCTATCTTCAAAACAAATCTTCAAACGTCAAAGTTGTTTCTTCTCTATTCAATGTTGATTCTTCATAGTTAAAAAAAATAATCCTTCAGGAAATAACTCTTCAGGATCCGAGAATAATTCTTCAGGGAAAAAGTTTTCAGGATCCGAAATTAATTCTTCAGTCTTCAAAATAATCCTTCAGGAAATAATAACACTTCAGGAAAAAATAACTTTTCAGTCTTCAAAATAATCCTTCAGGAAATAATAACTCTTCAGGAAAAAATAACTCTTCAGTCTTATGTCTTCAGAATTCGAAAATAATTCTTCAGTCTTCAAAATAATCCTTCAGGAAATAATAACTCTTCAGTCATAAGTCTTCAGGATTCGAAAATAATTCTTCAGTGTTAATTCTTCAGGAGTCGACAATAATCCTTCAGCCATAAGTCTTCAGGATTCGACAATAATCCTTCAGCCATAAGTCTTCAGGATTCGAAAATAATTCTTCAGGAACAGGTCCCCTGATTCCAGAAATATTCCTTCTTCGAAGATATCCGGCTCGACAGGACCAACAGATGTACCGGACGGGCGTGATCGCTTGACTCGAAAATCAGGAAGGTTGTAAGGCTATCCCAGTCCAAGCGGCGCTGACGTCCTGCACCAATAGTTCAGGATATCTTCAATACTCACTGCGACATTACTCCTGAAGAATTACAGGTTTTACGGAAGAAATAATAAGACCGTATTACTGATAAGACTTCATAAATATTCAGGAAGCGATTTCAGGACTCCCCAGTACTACTATATGACTATTTAGATGGAATTAGTTCCATGTCGATGACTACGAAATTTATAGGTGGCGCGCTCACTAAGGTAGTAGTGCTCCTTTACCTTACTGAGAGCTGCGAATCGCCTCCCGTTTTAGAAACTTTATTGGTTTAAAATATCTTAAGTTCTAATGTGTTTCACACCTAAACACCCTTATTTCTATCACTTTACATAAAGTGTTATACATCATAAGATTCGTAAAATAATGGCCTTTCTAATGAGGTTTCTATCATGATTCTAACTATCCCTACTGAAAAGATATTTCAGTTACAACGGGATTTATGTGAATAATTAAATATTAAATTGTTTGCAAGTGACTTTACTGGCAAAGTACTGAACCGATCTCCACCATACCAAAAGAAACCTCAAGCTAGTCTATTGCCCTAGAGAAATCTAGTATTTTAGTTTTCGTACCTAGATTTTTCAGCCCGCTATGAGCCTCTGAATACAGGTTGGGTAGCCTTTATTTTACGAAATCCGCTTCGCGGCATTTAGACTCGATTAGGTAGGTATCCTGAAGGGCTAGATTTCAGGAAGTTAGGTCCAGGGCTAGGTCTCGGTCTAGGTGACCTGGATACAGTAAATGATTTTAAGTTTTGTCTATCTAACTTACCTAATCGAGGCGTACAATGGTCGAGTTTACGACTTTTATCAAAATTGTCATTTTGATTACATTATAGCTGCTAGGCAGCACTATCAATGACTATACTTTTTACATATTTGAGTTAGTATAGTCATTGCACATTATTTTGACTGTTTTATTACGCATTATTGCGACATGAAATTTTCCCTATTTGTAGGTGGGGCATATTGTGTGGAAAAAAAGTGTGCAAAAATACATGGGCACCTACGTAAATAGGAACATTTTTGAATAAAACTCATTTCTGATGGCGCCTCAGCGCGCACATCATCGATTCTACATAATTTATGCTATTATTTCTAGTATTAACGAAGAAATTATATTTCCTATATACTTAAGCTAAGTTAAAATTACTGATTTTATACAAGCTAAATTGTTGGTGACGCATCGTCGCGAACAAAAAGTAACTTTTAGACAAGTCCTTTTGTTTAAAAGGACTTGTCTAAGTCAAAGTCAAAGCATTTATTTCAAATAGGCACATATATGGCACTTTTGAACGTCAAAATTTACACGGAAATAAAATTGATTCTAGTTGCCCCTTCCAAAAGGTAGTTTCGTATGGAGAAGAATGGGCAAGAAACTCCACCGTTACTCTTTTAAACTGTTTTACAATAGTTTGTATACATCCATTATATCATTAAATGTAAAGACGGTGTACCTAGAATAAAATTACTATACCACAACAGGTAATAATAACAATAAAAAGTTAAGCATTAACGAATAAATTAACCATGTGTTAGATACAAGGTGCTCACATATTTACAAATATTGTATTATTTTGTACAAATAAAAAGTCAGTGTGCGAGTTAAACTTATCATAAAAATAATGTCTTATAAAAGTAACCTTTCGTGATTTACTTAAAATGTACATAAATGTTGGTGCGTTGTCAATGCTACTAAGCGTAGACAGTTAACTTTATTGTCGCAGAGCGCTCAAACTTTTATTCATCTACCTTGACAAATGTGATTATACAAAATGTTAATGTTATAGTCGTGTCACATAGTAACAACACGATAATGATAAAAAATCACTTAATTTGAACTTTAACGCGAATACTCCTTCGTGCATTTAAAAAATCATGTTTTTTTTAAACGAAGGAATATTCCTAACTAGCTTTAGCCCGCGACTTTGTCCGCGTAAAATTTCGGCCCACAACCATTTTCTCCATTGTTTTCGCTTAGCGTTTTTTCCGACTTTTTGTCGTTTTGCTCGGCTCCTTAGGGGCGTAGCGTAATGTTAAATAGCCTATACACTTATTTTGTTGCGAAGTTATTTTAAAATTATGATATCTCCTAAGATTTTGATTATAAGTTCTTGTTTCCGATTATACGGTATCCCGTCGTTTTCTATTCTGTCATTAGCATAGTAAGAAATTATCTCAGTAGGATGAAAAGCCTCTTCTATGGTAATCAAAATATACTGAAATAACCGATATATAATCAAACATGTTGATAATGGCACTCAATGATGGAACTATGTATAGCATTTACGTTGATGGTCCTCTCATTATGGTAACATAGCGACGAGAATGATGTAACGACATTTGCTTTCACTGAAGAGTTTGTAATTAATCGACATTTTTTATAAAATTTAAATATTTTGAAGCTAAAGTTATATACCCATTTTAATATAAAAGAAACAAAGTAAAAATATAATATTGCTTTTTTTGTATACCTACTTAGATTCTTCAGCAAAGCTCGTAAAGAAATTGCACAAACATAATTCTATTGATTTTATTTGCACAAGCAGACGTTCTTTTTATACAATTCCAGTGTGTTCAAGCAATGGAATACAACCGGTGGCTGTATTTGGTCCACAAAATGCAATATCAGACGGCGCCACTCGAGATCAGTGCGCTATTGCGAACATACCGCATATTCAAGCTACGTGGCAACCTCTGGACCCTGACTTGGAATTAAATGACGAAGAAGAAGAAGCAGAAACTAGTCCAGAAGACGAGCAAATCGAGAAAGAAGGAGAAACTGATGAAGAATTAGCCTTTAAAAAGATTTCAATAAACTTTTATCCGGACTCCGAGGAAATTGCACTAGCTTATGGTAAACTTGTGAAGTATTATAAATGGACAGGTTTCGCAGCCCTTTACGAAGATAACTTTGGTATGTACCCAATTTTTTGTGTAATATGATATCTACCTAATATAATTTTAGAAAAACGATTCGGAGTTGAAATCGTGGCGTTTACTTTACATTTAAGACTGCGCCGAGTGCACAGTGGCGCCCTCATCGTTATTTTGGTGATTTCTTTTATTTTAGAATAACAATGCAGAAAATAAGCTCGTCAAGTAGTGCTTCACAAGACTATACGTCATTATTACTACAAACAGTAGTTTTAAATTGTTATGTTTTATTGTAATCATTAAAACGGAAAATAATGGCCACTAAGCTCCGTTTTAATGATTACAATAAAACATAACAATTTAAAACTACTGTTTGTAGTAATAATAACGTATAGTCTTGTGAAGCACAACTTGACGAGCTTATTTTCTGCATTTTCATTCTAAAATAAAAGAAATCACCGAAATAACGATGAGGGCGCCACTGTGCACTCGGCGCAGTCTTAATTATTTTTAAGCACCATCTATCATTATTTCGTGTATATTTAAACCGGTGAACAAATTTTTAATCTATATATTATGATTTTTTTACAAATTGTATAGAGATTATTTATTAATATTTAGTTATGCAATTTTGTTCTAGGTTTATTAAGAGTGCAAAAGATTCTATCCGAGGTATCACTACATTCACAAATCTTCATGTACAAATTGGATCCAAACGGCGACAACCGACAGGTAATCCATACTAATATCATAAATGTGTTGTAAACGTTTTCACGTCTAAACCGCTGAACCGATCGTCAAGAAATTTAGCAGAGATATAGCCTGGGATATGGAAAAGGACATAGGTAACTAAATTTTTTACGCGATAACCGACATCCACGCGAGCGGGGCCATTTCCATACTTATGATAAAACGAAAAGTATGTCTATCTTAACTCTCAAAAAACATCAGTATTTATATTTTACTAGCTTTTGCCCGCGGCTTTGCTCGCGTTAATTTGACAATCAATTCGGATTGTACTCTGCTTGTAACTCTTAGCACATTACTAAAGTTTATATAATAATTTAAATTCAATCATGATTCGAAAGACACATGGCGCCATCTATTATCATAAGAACGTAATTGTTGTTTTCCTCGGGAACAGTACTTTTTTTTTTTTCGGGATGTAAGGTACCCTATGTCCGTTTCTGTACACCTGATAACGTATATGCAAAATTTCAGGATGATCGGTTCAGTGGTTTAGGCGTGAAAAGGTAAATGACAACCAACATTAAACGATCATAGGCTGAGTTCATTAATTGACTGTATTATCAATTTCACGCTTTTTAAATGGAATTACCTAATGACACAAATTTCAAGCAATTCCGTAAATCCACAGTGGCCCAAGTCTGCTATTTTTATAAATTCGTCACTCCAAAACGATCCCATTGTCATTTTGCTAAAAATTCGTAATCTGCAAAATTTATAATGGTCGATCATTGGTCGGTCTATGTTCTCGTAATAGAATTTTATTTCATTTATATATATTTTTACATATTATTTATTAGTGTTACAAGCAATCTGAAGTACCTTGTAGGAAGTTGGAAGTTTAGTAGGAAGTTTAATTTGTCATTATGTACGAGATTACCAATTCTTTCAATGGAGTTTCAGTGGCTGACCATTGGAAAGACATAATGACGCCATTATATTAGTTGATTACCAAACTTGTCAAAATCAAAAATTATTTTATGATGAAATCAATGATAGACCATTCTGACACTATTGTAATAGCAGACTTAAGGCCCAGGGGCCTAAGTCTACTAATTTACAAACCTTGCAATGGTCTCGCCATTGTGAGTATTTGACAGTGTTTGTACGGCAAATCTGTCAAAAACTCACAATGAAGAGACCATTGCAACGTTTGTACATTAGTAGACTTGGCCCCCAGGTTACATGTTGAAAACAATTAGTCTAATACTTAGCTGTGTTGCTGAACCGACACCTGTGGTTGTAAAAACCTTCTAAAGTTTTGAATATTTTCAGATCTTCAAAGCATTAAATGACTATCATATAACCCGTTTCATACTGGACTGTCACGCTGACCGTATTTTACGATATCTAGGGGAAGCTGAAAATGCACATTTAGTTACTGAATATCAGGTAAGTGTTTTTATACAACTTAGGGCCGGTTTTTTGTGTCTAGAATTTTCTAATACCTATTTTAAAGTTTCATATTGAGACACAAAGCAACAAAATTCGATCTAAATAAAAACGGCCACATTCCTCTAGACCGTATTTTGTTGCTTCGTGTCTCAATATGAAACTTTATAAAAGGTATTAGAAAATTCTAGACACACTTACCGATATAGTTGATTGAGCCGTTTTTCATAATTCCTTCTCAGTCACGAGATAATATGTTTTTAAAGGAGTGGCGCTAGTGGACCGGTGACAACGCTATTAAACAAACATAATAAAAAATAAATACAAATTCATAATTTTCCTCGTGTTTAATGAAACTATAGACATTCACTTGTGCTATATCTTTACAATCTGTTACAGCACTACATTTTAGTTTCCATCGACACATCGACAGTAGCTGAGCAGCTGGTGAAGATGCCATCTAACATAACGTGGCTCAGCATGGCGCAATATGATAAGCTAAAGGACGCAAGACATTACCTGGCAACAAGAGTGGGCAACTGGCATTCTAAAGAGGAGTCACCATCCGTCGTCCAGTTCAATGTATGAAAATAATAATAATAATACTAGCCTATAGCTGTCCCACTGCAGGGCAAAGGCCTCTTCTCACACAGAGAAGGCATGAGCATTGATCATCACGCTTGCTTAAGAGGGGTTGGCGATTATACAGACTTGAATATCAAAATGTAAAAAACGTGACGTGCATAGGCCCTAAGATGTAACTTTCTTTGATTGTAGTTTTTTTTTACAATTCCGAGCAGATTTACAGCCGATATAAGGCGAAAGCCTTGGCTTGGAGGGTCACGGTGAAGCTAAGAGGAACCCGAGGAGAGGGCCGCTCGTCAGAGCTTTTGCGGATAAGCCGACGACGTAGCGGCCGTAGGTTGCGGTGCCGCTTCGGCGACATCGCAACTGAGACGGGCCGCGATGTCGAATGGGCGGCATCGCGGCTGAGGGTGGGAGGCCGCGGCGGCAGAGGAGTGCCGGTATTGCGGTGAGCCGTTCTCCCTACCTTCCACGGCCTTGACGGGGTCACCACCGTTGGATGGCGGACGCGGTGGGGCCGCAGAGGAAGATGAGTGTCGGTATTGCGTTGGCCGCTCTCCCTATCCTCTGCGGCCGAAAAGTAGTAGGTGGCGGGGCCACTGACCTGACCCGTCGCGGGGGGACCAGGGGCGCCTGGACGCTGGGTCGTCTGGCGCGGGGTCCCAGGTGGAGGCCAGCAGGCAACGGGTGCGGGGGCACCCTTGCCTGTATTGCACAGGCCACCACCAGTGTCGGACGGGAATGGCCACGTGTTCCCAGCCATTCCTGTATCCCCCCCAGCCAGGGGGGGCATGCGGGGCCCGCCAGCTAGGTGGGCATGCGCCGGAAGGGTTGTGGATGTAAAGGCTGAGCCGGTTTCCCATGACCCTCCCATACTACCATTTTGGCAGGGAGTCCCACATACCCCGTTTCGTCCCCCGACGAGCGGGCATGGGTAATGCATTTCTCAGCGTCCAAAAAGAAAAAGGTTATTTCTGTAACGTTAATTTACGGCCGATATAAGACCACATTTCTGTTATTATTTTGCTATTATCAACTTCATATGCATTTTTACCCCAATTTTGGCCAATATATCTATTATTTCTCTTTAGGTCCTGATAGTGTTGGTCAACGCCTGATAACGATAGTGTGGGTCTATCTGGCAGGCACTTTAGAAGATATTCGTTATTTAGACAAACGTCCAGCCAGCTTCTAAAGTATAGATCACAGAAAGTCGAAATTTTGGATTTGTAAGGTACATAATAGTTTCTAACTCCGAGCACTACGGGGCGATCTGAAAGTATAATAACAATAAAAATAATTATAAGGGGCCTACTAGCAAGACACTTCATAGAAACGTCATTTAATCAAAAACTGTCAAGGTACAAAATATATCTTATTTATTTTCTATAGGTATAAAATAATGTCCATAGGTAAACCTATCAATCACCTGTTGATAAATCTCGTTGGGGCCTGCCAGATAGACTCACACATAACTATAATTAAACACATTTTTGCGCTTTACGAATTCGAATTACTACAAATAGTGAAGGTAAATTATATCCTCCCTCAACATTCTTACACTTTGACTTAAGTTTTGAATGGTCTCGTAGTTATTAGCGGTTAAAATCTTACATGTTTTTGTCGGTCAGAGATATTGAACTTACCACACCGACCGAAAAGACGTTTTCACATAAAAAAATAGTCCAATTCTAGCACAAAAATAATTTATCTTATGCTTCCTTATTTCATATAGCTCGAATCACTAATAATGGATGACGTTGCTAATCATCTAGTGAAGGCGCTGGATGTGGAAGAGTTAAAAGATCGGAGACAGCCTCCGTCTTTCAGTTGTACCGGAGAAGGGGAGCCCTGGGCTCACGGGGCTGCATTCCAACGCAAAATACTAGAGGTAATCTTGCACTATTAAATTAGTATAATTATATTCATTTAACATTTTCTGGAGGATCGCTGCTGGGTTTATGACCTCAAAAGAGTTTCAATAGTCGCTTTCTCTCTTTATTAATTTGTTTCTCATATTCCATTACTTTTGTTTTCGAATGGAAGCGGGCACACCCTTTATACCTGGAGGCTTTTATTTAGTTCTGTTTACGTTTTAATTTTTATTTCTGCTTGAGTATAATCTGTTTTTAATGTTTTTGTTTGTCTGACATATTATGGCAAAGAATTACATTTTATGTTTTATGTTTCGTAATGTAAATTACTTTCCATACTAATGTATAGAATTCTTTCTTCCAACTGAAAAGACAGCCACTGTCACTTCTTCTTCCCAACTGTGAAAAGCGGTCGTTTTGGGGGACTGTCTCATGTAATTTTGTCGTTCAAAAAGTGCTGATTTTCAGCCTAGTTTGAATAAATGTCCTTTGATTTTGATTTTGAATAACAAGATCAATAGAACGTTCTCGCTCAACGCACTGAGTTGAAATCCTAATCCAAGTTTTAATCACTGTCTTAAACTTTATTAAAATTCTATTAAAAACGTTTTCAGACAAAAACGTACGGAGTAACTGGTAACGTAGAATTTGACCAACAAGGCCGAAGAATTAATTACGTTTTGTATGTGAATGAAATACATGTCCGGGTCCAACAAACCATCGGCAAGTGGGAGTCCGCCAATGGAACCGACATTATTGAAACCAGACTGTATGCCAACAGCGTCAGTAACCAGCACTCAAGCAAGGAATTTATAGTAAGTATTATTATATTGAACAGTTGAAACTGTTGCAATATACTGTGGCGGTATCTACAACACCACATGTGAACTACGCATCAAAGACCTGACGTCACAAATCCTGCATCGCGCAATCAGAGTTTACCGCGCGACTAGCATATATACAACATCCCGTCATCAACCGTCGGGCAGTTGCCCACGAGACACGACACCTGTCTGGTCGGAGGATCCTCCCTTATACATAGAGTATGAGAGAACTGTACACCCTGTTCCTCATACCTCTATACTGGTGACCCCGACGTGATCTGAACACGCAAACTTCTTCTGATTGGTACTGACTGATAACTAAAGACAATAATGCAACTTTCTCCTAACCTTATTATTTTAACACAGGTAATGTCCCGTAGAGCGAAACCCTATTTCTGGTACAAAGAAAAATGTGAAACTGACGAGTGTAAAGCTAACGATGATGACCCCAATGAAAAGTTCGAAGGTTTCTCCGTGGACCTAGTCAAGCACATATTTCAAATACTGAGAGAAGAAAAGTTTAATTACACTTATAAATTCGTTCACGAAAAGGATTTGGGATACGCCGGCCTCGTAGAAGTCTTATTAGACAAAGTAAGTAAAGATTTAATAGTACATTATTTACCAAGGGCTGTAAAAGGAAGAGAGCCTGAAATCGCAGGTATTTGTGACCCGAACCGCAGGCGAGGGTAGTAAATATGCGATAGAGGGCTTTCTCTTTTACTGCCCGTGGTGAGTACACAATTATACGTCTTTACCTGGCCACAATACGAGTTTTACTGTACGCGTAGCATGCGGTAAAACTCACATTATGGCTAGATGTGACGTAATAGTAGCTTATGAAACTGTTGACGGTTACGTGCAGCTGCATAAACTACTTTATCTAAAATTATGCGATTTTATCAAAAACACATTAAACGTCTAGCTAATAATATAAAACTAGTCAAGCGCGAGTTTGACTTGCTCGCTGAATGTTTTCTATAAATTTTGAAGATAAAGGGAAGTTTGTATTATTTAGTACAAAAAAAATTTCGAAAACTTTTGAAATGCTCTAGTGTAAAGTTACCACAATTTTGTATAAAATACTTTTCTTTACAGAAAGCTGATTTAGCTGTATGTGATTTTACAATAACGGAAGAGAGGAAAAAAGTTGTTGACTTTTCAGTGCCCTTCATGTCTTTAGGAATAAGTATCCTATACACCCAGGATCGTAAAGTCAAGCCAGGAATGTTCTCCTTCCTCTATCCGTATACTTTTGAGGTTTGGATGCACACGGCAACTGCGTATTGTGTAGTTTCCATGGTTCTTTTCATTTGTGCCAGGTACAGATTTTTCATTTTTTTTATTGAAAACTTCTTTAGCCTGTGGCGGTATCTACATTTACAATAGAGGATAAGTGAACTTTACAGACCACCAACCAGACAGACCGACCGACCAGACGGGTGTCGTTTCTGGTGGGCAACTGCCCGACGGTTGTTTTTTTTTTTTTTTTTTTTTATCTTGGGCCTCTCAGATTTAACCATGATAGGTTGAGACTCTTTAACCGAACTTTCCTGTGGTTGCCTTAAGCTCCTAACGAAACTTAATGCCTCCAGCCAGGGCGTAAAAACTACAAACTAAACGACTGCGCGCTAAGGGCACCCCCTGTGGGGTACGAACCTCGGCTTAGGGCAGGGTCGGAGGGAGGATGGCAAGGGTCCAACGGTGGCTGGGTAAAATCAGGGTTATGATTATTATCGAGGGAATTTAAAGCTACAGGCTCAGCTATAGTGCGTGCTGGCGCTTCGCTTACGGGCAAGGGTCGGGGATGACTATTTAGTCGGGAATTTCGCGCGGGGCCTCGGCGGCGAGGTCGGAATGACGGTCGTATATTATGTTTGTGAGCTGTAATTATTTCCCTACTGCTCTCCTGGAGGAGAGTCATGGGGTCGTCTGGGTCGGTCAGTATAACGGTTGATGTCGGGATGTTGTATATATGCTAGCCGCGCGGTAAACTCCGATTGCGAGATGCAGGATTTGATGCGTAGTTCGCATGTGGTGTTGTAGATACCGCCACAAGCCGCGTTAAGCGATTTTTGGTAGGGGATAAATTTATGGGTTCACGTCAGTGAAATACGCATCATGCTCGTGACGTGTTACGCCAGACTGTCAGTTATTCCAAAGTTTTGTGTTTCCACTTCTGTAGGCAGTCCTTATGACTGCCTATGTTTTTATTTGGTGAGTGTAACCTAGAATATTACGTAGGCACATTTTTGAGTCGGAAAACGTAATAAGTACAAAATTCGTTCCATCACTAAAATATTCCCCGAAATAATTGCTATTATTGTTAACAACAAAATATTTCGGGACATTTTGATCTTTTATAAAAAAACTATGCAAGGCTATGTTATTAAAAGTAGGTAGAAACTATTTACACGAAACGAATTTATTACAAGGTAAAACAATAAAATAACTTGCAGGGTGAATGAAACGAAACAGAATTTTGTTCAGAATTTAAGGTCTCTGCACACAGCGGGCGCGGCGCGGCGGGACGGGACGCCGACGCGACGCTGAGCAGTTGTAATGTACTAGATATTACGGACGACGCCACACAGAGCCGTCCGGCTCGACGCGACGTGACTCGACGCTCTGTGTGGCGTCGTCCGTAATATCTAGTACATTACAACTGCTAAGCGTGGCGTCGCATCGGCGTCCCGTCCCGCCGCTCCGCGCCCGCTGTGTGCAGAGACCTTTAAACTTTACAATATAATCACCCAGACCAATACACAAAACAGAAAATACTTAAAAGTTGAGGAATTCCAGTATTACAACGAGATAGCGCAAATCGTGCCATTAGCGAGAGTGATGCGAGCCGGACTGCCGGGCGCGGATCGGGGTGCGGACGATCGCGCAACGCGAGGTGCGGGAGGCGCGGGCGCGTGTATGCGTGTATTCAAGTTTTAATGCCTAATCTTCCTACAAACTTAATAATTTCAGAATATCACCAGCTGATTGGGAAAATCCAGAACCATGCGAGAAAGATCCAGAAGAATTGGAAAATATATGGACGTTTAAGAACTGCGCCTGGCTAACGATGGGCTCTATTATGACGCAAGGATGCGACATCTTACCCAAGTATTATTTGGTTTGAGTTTGTTCTGTTTAAACTAACAGACATTTCGGAAGTTGAACCGAGATTATATTCCGTCCACCGAAATAATCCGTTTCTGACACCTGCCATTTGTACAAGATATGTAACTAATAATTAGGTATATTTAGTAGGTAATTTTTTTTTCTCTTCTACTCTTACACACGTCTAAATCTCTATAATTATCTACTTTCCTATCGTAGTTATGCTGGAAGAGATTTCATAAGAAATAAGCATCACCTTTGTACGTATTTTTCTGTTCCTTCTTGTCTGTTTATATCGCTGCTTTTCATGAATACCCGCACAAACCAAACTTTTAAAATACTGGTTTTATAACACAGCCAAATGCAAAATAGTTCTTATTTAATTAAAAATTGATTACTTAATGCTTTTTAGATTTATACATTCCATTTATTCTTCTATTGATCAAATACATGAAAAGTTATGAATTTATGATAGTAAATATTTTGTTTAATTTTCAAATAGCTACCCTGTAAAATTTGTGTTTTTGGATTGTGCGGTTATTCGTGCAAAGCAGCGTGTGAGTGTTTACTTAAATTGTTAAATCCATACTAATAATATAAATGGGAAAGTAACTCTGTCTGTCTGTCTGTATGTTACGTTTTCACGCCTAAACCGCTGAACCGATCGTCATGAAACAAATTTCATGACGATCGGTTCAGCGGTCAAAGCCAAAGCAGAGATATAGCCTGGGATATGGAGACGGACATAGGCTATTTTTTTTACGCGATAACCGACATCTACGCGGGCGGAGCCGCGGGCAAAAGCTAGTCACTACATATTATAAAACAAAGTCCTCCGCCGCGTCTGTCTGTCTGTCTGTCTGTCTGTCTGTCTGTCTGTTCGCGATAAACTCAAATAGTACTGCACCGATTCTCATGCTGTTTTCACCAATGGATAGCTTGGTTCTCGAGGAAGGTTTTAGTATATAATTTGTTATGTTTTTGTATGCATTTTTGTATGAATTAACGATATTTGTTGGAGGTGTCGGAAAAAAATAAGCCGTCTGGGAGCTTTCAACGAAAACGCTGTCTAAACCCTTTGAGATATAACAAAATAATGTATGGTGGAATTGTGTATCATAAAAAGGTCTTCAAAAAAGTCCGCGATGGCATATGTCTATCTCTTAAGGATAACATACTATATCCATTTTATTGACTTTTTGTAGGTATTTGTTTGCCGAATTTTACTCTTGGAAATACGATTACGATAACAATACGCTATAATATCAGTAGCTATTAGCCAAATTATGTTCGTAGATAAATAAGCTAGCTACTTACGTGTATTTCAAACAGTATACAAGAATATTTATCATAAAAACATTACTAAACACGGCGGCCTTATGATCAAAATTTGTGCATTCCAAAACTTTCCTTACTTTTTCACTGACATATTTATCACTTTTCGATAAACTAACACTCAATACGAAATCTACACTTATTTCTCAGTAATTCTGTATAAGATTCTTCTAAGATTAAACCGTTTTCTCATTGAATCCGTTTTCTCATTACGCACGTATAACCTTGATGAATGTTTACATTAAGCATCGCGTCACACCGCCACACGACCACAGAGTATAGACGTATTTTGTTTTCTTTTTTCGTTCGTTTAGTGGTGTTCCCGCTAAAATGTCAACCGGTCAATTATTAGTCGATTAATCGAATTCTACATCCAGATCGTGTTGCAAGTACAAAATAAATGTCTAATATTTCGTCCAATTGCGAACGTGACCCTGAGAAAAGTTAGTACTTACGTGAATTATTCTAAAATTATTATTTGTGTCGCAATTTTATTTCGTGTTGTATTTGGTACAATTGATTGCTTTAAGAATTTGAGTGAAATTTCGTATTTTGATTTTGTGTTTGTTATCTTTAGGTAAAGACTCATTCACGTTCAGAACATAAGTACTTTTACTATATTAAATCATTTGTTTCGGTTTCTATTCACATAGTGTTCATGAAGAAACCATAAAACCATAGTTATTATTGTGAAATGTTAAAAGTTTGATGTCAAGCTCGATAGATGGCGTTGACGTCGAAATAGATCTCGCTATGGTTTCGTTACCGCGATTTGGTTGGGGTCTCGCAATTTTAATTAAATATACCAGCTTAGATCAGTACACAATTGTGGTTTTATTTTCAACCCTATTAGTGTGCACATTAGTTCGATAGTTCAACTCATTACCAGCTCGGTAATAAACACATAGTGAGTCACATTAAAATTAATATTAAGTTAGAATTTTGAGATATAGCCTGGGATATGGAGAGGGTAGTACATAGGGTACTTTTTTATGCGATAACCGACATCCACGCGGGCGAAGCCGCGGGCAAAAGCTAGTAAATAAATAAAGTTTAAATTCCTAAAACACTTATTCATTTGTATGAAACTGACAGGTGTCAGAAAAATATTCTCTCGGTCGACGGATTATAGAGAAGGAAAGATAAAGATATAATTTCGTAACAGTCTTATCCATACCTATATCTTTACATAAGTATTATAAATTAAAGTCACTTTTCGTGTCTGTGTGGGGTTAGAAGCGTTATGACTACCTCTCGATAAGACTAAATAGCAGATATGACTAGTTCGCTATAGGACTTAATCTCGATTTGTCAATAGGTACATAACGGTTTTCACCATCACTTAGACTATTTATTCCGCATGATATATGTGTTTAATACATTTATATATAACTAACATACATGGTGTAAGAACAGCCAACGCTTTCTGTACATCAAACTAAGTAACTTTGAGGAAAAAAGATAATTTACTGGGAAACGATTTTATTTTTGGTTTGTAAAATAGCTGTTTACGGCAGCACGTAATGTAACGATTTGTGGAATACTTAAAGTTAAGTTATAATATTTGAAACATGAAAAATTATTTTAAAACTATTTACACTAACAATTTTGACCTTTAGTATCTCCGTAACCAAAAGGTGCAAAGGTATGGTTCAGTACAAAAAAAAATATCGCAGTGACGGGAAGGACAAGTGACTCTCAACCGAAAGTCACTTGTAAAAAAACGCTTAACGAAGCCTCAAAAAATCTCGATGTGTTGTCAAGTCGTAAAAACCGTACGAAGCAGGGACGATATAGTAATCGCGATATGAACTGAGTCGTCGAACCATAAATGTCAGTAGACATAAATAATATTTTTTTCAAGGATTACAACCGTGAATAATAAATACTATGTACCTCTTAAACCTATGTCCAAAAAAACTGCGTTGTTCTTTACATTTTCAGAGCTTTTGGCACTCGCTGGGTCTGTGCTATGTGGTGGTTTTTCGCAGTGATTGTGTGTCAGACGTACATCGCCCAGCTGTCAGCTTCTATGACGTCAGCTTTGGAAAACGAACCAATCAACAGCGTCGATGACTTGGCCAAACAAACCAAGATTATGTACGGAGCTATTGACGGAGGATCAACTCTTGAGTTTTTTAAGGTAACTTTGTCTATCAAATTATTTAAGTTTCCTTAATAATACTAATAACCCCACGGCCGTATCTCTACGTTGACGTCTGGTGGAATCTTGCGCCCTCCTGAACACTAGGTAAGTGCCGGTAGAGTTTACTTTTCCGAAACAGGTCTAGAGTGAGGAGTCTGACCTAGAGAGATACATGAGCCCACAGACCCTATCTCCCGGGAGAAGTCTTGTTCGTCACCTCTGGCTTGCCTTTATTGGCCAGCCTGTGTGAACACTGACGAGGAACAGAGCTCCAACCTCTTTCTTGCCTTTATTAGCCGGCTCGAGTGGAGATTCGCAAGAGCAAACGTGCTCGGAGGAAGGGAGTATTCCAGTAAGATGCTGGTAGGTATCTTCACCGTACTTCCGGGATTCTCCTAATAGCCTTGGAATACCTCTCCACTCCTCAAGCACCTCTTGACTTGTTGCCCCCCGTCGCGACGTCACTATGTGCTAGCGACAGTTTCGAGGTGCCCTTTATTGACTGTGCCAGTCACCGCCTGCATTTTATTCGTGTATAGATATTATACATGGTGATTTTTATTTGAGGGCATGGTTGGCGCAGTGGTTAAGCGATTGTCTGCTGCACTGCGTGTCGCGGGTTCGATTCCCGCATGGAACAAATATTTGTATGACCTACAAGTAGTTGTTCCGGGTCTGGCTGTTTGTGTATGTGAGTTTAAATGTTTGTAAAAGCACCCACGATACAGGAGCAATTCCTAGTGTGGAGCACCGTTTTTTTTTAAAAACAAAAACAAATCACTGTTTACCTTTCAGGGCGTGAAGTACTCATGATTATGAGCAACTTTCACTATGAGACCAACACCGAAATATTGAAAAATATGTCAGCAGTTTCATACAAAAGTGCATTATTTACGCGACCAAAATATATGAAACTGATGTATATTTTTTTTGTTATTTCGTAGTTCGTCCTATAGTGAGAGTTGTTTATAATCATGAGTACTTTCACCTCCTGAAAGGGTAAGAGTGAATTAAAACATTGGTCAGGTAGGGCCATAGTCTTTCCAACGTTATAGATAACCAGTTCACTTTAGCCATGCAAACCCATAATCCAATATCTTTGTTTCCTTAACCTGCAATAGTCAATAGTAATACCAATAGCTTGTTACCGGGACATTCCTTACCTACCAGAGGCGAAAACTGTTTGGACCACTTTATTTTGAATCTAGATAAAATCAAACGCTGCTTCAGTTTCTGTATTGAATACCACTATCAAGAATCACTTCATGATTCTTCTTAAATTATCAAATTTAGTAAATTTTTACAAATGCTCGAAAACTTAAAAAAAATTGAACTTTGATAAAACAATAACAGCCTTAAAACTAAGTTATATTTCTGAACTTAATTTAATATGTGCTAGGCATTTTTTGGTTCCGTGTGGTGCCGGACATAAAGAATAGCACCATCCCATTTCCTCCCGTGGGTGTCGTAAAAGGCGACTACTAGAGAATGGGCAGCAGCGTTCTCTATGCGTTTTTAACACCATACTGCGATCGCCAACCCGCCTGCCAAGCGTGGCGATTATGGCATACAAAATTGGGGGAGGCTTATGTCCAACAGTGGACGTCTTTCGGCTGAAATGATGATGAATGATGAGGCATTTGTTGTATTTGACAAGATCTGAAGTCTTGGCAAATCATTCAGTACTAATTTATTAGGGTCTCGTCTCAAATGCATTTATGCTTGGTTATTTTTACGATGCCATTTATGTATTAAATAAATAATATTGGCCCTAGCACGCTTCATTAGTTCCCTAAGGAAGCGTGCTAGGGCCAATATTATTCGTCATATTTATTATTTGTATGTTCCGTAGACAGAGAAGTATATTCCGATGAGTAGTGTGTCATATCTTTATTTTTGTTTAGTATTTTTATTGATGATGACACGTTGTTGTCTATTACTTAAACAGGGTGATATCCACTGAAGTACACTGCCACACTAACGAAAAATGCAATAACTCGATTTTGCCGCTTCCGAGAGTTGTATTTTTGATTATTGAATTTGTTATGAAGTTTTAGTTATTGCATTCTTGCTTACTGAAAACCGTCTTCCTGAAGGATCAATACTCGTAAAAAGTTGCTTAGAGAGAGAGTTAATAGATTTTGATTCGCTGACTCCAAATATATAACTCAACGAATATATAACTCAAAATCTTCCAAAATCGAGTTATTGCATTCTTCGTTAGCGCGGCATTACAGGGCCTCAAGTCTGCTATTACAATAGTGTCAGAATGGTCTCTTCATTGTGAGTTTTTGACAGATTTGCCATACAAACACTGTCAAATACTCACAATGGCGAGATCATTCTGACTTGAGGCACAGGTCCTCTAATCCCGATAGTCTCTAACTTATCTAGCAATTACTACACACCTGACTACAGTTACGTTTGCCTTCAGTTTGTAAATATCTAAGTTGTAATCTGTGGAAAATGTAGTGGGTAGTATATTTGTTAAGTTTATTGTTAAGTTGTCTCTGTTTATTTTTAATATACTACTGCTTGTTTTCCCTTAAAATAAATAAATAAATTATGTTATGTGACAATGAAGCAATTCGATAAATCAAAAAAAGATCAATTGTCAGATGATTTATTATTAATAAGTATTCGAAAGTATTCCTTTCATAAGAGAGAAAATGGCTATTGATGTTATTATTTGGAACTTGTTACAGAAATCAAGAAGTCTTATATACATATTTTTTTCTTATATTTAAGACAAGATAGCTATTAAAGTCGATAATATCACATTTATCTCCTTTTTTGAATAACGGCTTTATTATGGATAGTTTTTAATATAATTATCTGGAAAAGCCCCAGCTAAAAATTACATACTTACTCGTATTAGGTAAGTTAAGAATCTATGAGTTCATTACAGCAGACTTTTATGATTTTCGTGGTAATTTCATCATAGCCCTCTGCTCTGGTGTTGCACAAAGACAAGTCTGATTTGCTGTGCCGATAAAAATGTTTTGTTTTACAAAACTAAAAGAAAATGCATATTTCGCAGAAACCACCAAATACTCTTAAAAGACATTAAGAGCGTTTTCCACTAGCGCCTCAATGAGGAACCTCGGTGTGTCTAGAATTTTCTAATACCTTTTATAAAGTTTAATATTGAGACACGAAGCAACAAAATACGATCTAGAGAAATGTGGCCGTTTTTGTTTAGATCGAATTTTGTTGCTTCGTGTCTCAATATGAAACTTTTAAAAATGTATTAGAAAATTCTAGACACACTTACCGATATAGTTGATTGAGCCGTTTTTCATAATTCCTTCTCAGTCACGAGATAATATGTTTTTAAGGGAGTGGTGCTAGTGGACCCGTGACAACCCTCTTAAGTACTTAGTCATTAGATTATTACCAATCAAATTGATCGTAACATTTATATATACAATAATTATGTTACAGTCCTCCAAAGACAAAACATACAGACACATGTATGACACCATGATCTCAAATAAGGCACTCCTAGTAGATAACAATGACGAAGGAGAGAAAAGAGTTCTCAAGAGTAAAAACAAATACGCTTTCTTTATGGAGTCCAGTACCATAGAGTACAAATTAAAAAGAAACTGTGACTTGAAGAAAGTTGGAGGGGAATTGGACTCTAAGGATTATGGAATAGCAATGCCGGCTAGTGAGTATAACCTCAAATTACTTCGTGCTGACTATCAACTGTTTTACTTACCTACCTAATTCGTACGTTTATTGGTTTATCTATATCTTTCTTGAAAACAGAATGCTTCCATAACTTTCTGAATAAAACTTTCCTATTATTTTCAGATTCACCATTCAGAACAGACATAAACAGAGCAATTCTAAAACTAAAAGAATTAACAACTTTGGACAAGATTAAAAATAAATGGTGGCTTGAAAAATATGGCGCCAAAAAATGTGACGTAAGAAACCATTAAAAGTTATTTTCACAGCTTTTGCGTCAATTTAATCAGTGACGCTGCAAATTCATGAAGTAAATAAACTACAAAGATCATCGTCCATCTTTAGTAGGTGACTTTAACTTTCCCAATTTTTTGTAGATGATGATGATGTTGTGATTACTGAATTAGACTTTTTTCCAAGATTTCCACCTCTTAAAAATCCGGGCTCCAATAAAAACCTCATTTGAATTCTTCTGCTATATTTCAGCCAGTTACCGACGAGAATGACATAGAAGGCGATCTTGAAATGGAAAACCTGATGGGTTTATTCGTGGTTTTGGTGGTGGGACTGGTGTTCTGTCTGTTTATGACTGCCATCGAGTTCATGAACGAGGTCCGCAATATTGTCGTTCGGGAGCAGGTGTGTTTCGTTTTAATACATTATACTTTTTAGGGTTCCGTAGTACACAATCGTTTTTATAGTTTCGCCATATCCGTCTGTCTGTCCGTCTGTCCGCGGCTGAGCTCAGAGACTAGTACTAGAAAGCTGTAATTTGGCATGGGTATACTTACATATTAATCACGCCGATTAGGGAGGTACCCTAACCGTAATATTTAAAGACTTAGGCTAATTTTTGTTAGATTCGAGTGTGTGTCTCCCCTGCCAGCTTAATTGTTGTATTTTGGTATGTGAAAGAAATCACAGCAGTAGTATAGCCATGCGACAGATTTTTTGGCAGATCATACGAATTTCATTATGAAAATCCACAGCTAAGTAGGCTTTACAAGTTACCGAGTAATAGTCGACCAACTTTTTGCAATTGAAATTATGTTCTCCCATATTATCAGTATGGGAGAACATGTTTTTCAACTATAATGTTAAGTTTGTTCTTGGGATAAATTCATCCCAACTACGGAACCCTTCATTGTTCATGGTCCGACAAGTACTTGGTCGGTTTTTATTGTATGAGAGCCATGTCTAGTGGATAAAGTAGCAGATTCTGCTCTAACATTCCTACAAACTTGAAGTTGTATAATGGTTTGCTTGACGCAATTTTATAGCATCGTCAAATAAACCCATAAATAAATCACAGATTGAAAGGAAGGAGCAATATAAACCGACAAACGTCGAAGAACATAATTATTAGAATCCCAAAAAAATAACCTTCTACGTCAGCGCTTGGTCAGAAAAGAATAGCCTTTCCCTGATGGTCAGTAAATATTAAACTTAATAGTCACACAAACTTCCCTGAATCTGACGAATTTGCAACGTCATATTTCCAGGTCACCCACAAAGAAGTGTTCATCAAAGAGCTGAAGGCTTCGCTGAACTTCTTCCAGCTCCGGAAGCCGGTGCTCCGCAACCCCAGCAGGGCTCCATCCGTCGCCTCCTCAGGCTGTGACGATAGACGAGAGAAACAAGTCAAATCTATTGAAAACTTTATGGATTTGGAAAAAGAAGTTCAATAATTATAAAAGGCATCGTTGATTGCTTAGTGCTCGAGTGAAAATAACTTCGATAAATATTTTCGTGAGCTTTTTACTAACAACAAATTGACTATTTACTTATTAAAAGAGTTGTGAAATGTTTATTCGATTTTTGAAATCAGCCTAAGGTTGAGCACGGCCTAAAAGTCGCACACGTTGAACGCGGCCACAGTTACACCACAACACAACAGAAGAACATTTAGAATGCAAAGAAAATGTATCTCTATGAAGGAAGTTTGATCTGATTTGTGACAAACAAGAACAATTTGCAATAATTGAGCCATTGTTGGATCTCATTGTTTTATTATATCAATCTGGAACATCACACAAAGGGTCATGTCTAGCCGTCTAGTCCAATACTGCTACTATATATAAGTTTGAAACTTTCTTATTGTAGGCTTAAAATGGCTTTTGACGTACATAGTAATGAGCATAGTAATAAGCAAATGAAAACTAGTTTTTTTTTTTTTTTTACTGAGTGGTCTAGGTCAGAGGTGACAGAGACAAAGTCGACGATGGAGTGAGCTTACCCAGAAGAAGCCTGTTCACTCTCATTTTGAATAGATTAGGGTTGTATGCGTTCGGAAACACAGACGCAGGCAGAGAGTTCCACTCCTTTGCTGTGCGCATTATAAAAGACGTTTAAAAACGCTTAGTGCGAATTGGTGGAATATCAACTAGGTGCGGGTGGTAATTTACAGTGCGTCTAGATGTCCGATAGTAGAAGGGGGCCGGTGGAATGAGGTCGTGGAGTTCATGGACACACTCGCCGAAGTACAGTCTGTAAAAGACCGACAAGCAGGCAACCTTGCAGCGATGAGCCAAGCTGTGAATCTTGGCATCCACCAGTTTTACGTCGCCAATGAACCTCTTAGCTCTGTGTTCCACCAGTCAAGGGCAGCAAGTTGGTACTTAGCTGAGCCATCCCAAAGGTGGCTGCAATACTTCATGCAGGATCGGACTTGTGCTTTGTATGTATAAAAGCTACATACACTAAGGTCAATAGACAGACGAATGATTGCGAGCTTTTAGCGAATCAAATTTTTGGGGTTGAAAGCGTTTGCTAATTTGAATGAATGAACGCTAATGAAGCTTCGTCGGCGCCAATTAGTAGCAGGTACAGTGGCCAGCACATCAATTTACACGAAACTGTAAAATTTCTCCAAACGATGAGTGTCATTCTGAATTTCGACAGTTAATTATTTCGACACGGTCTTAATTTCGAAAACAATAGTTCGACTACTCGTTGTTGATTAGGTTTAAAATCGAACGATAAAATTTGAAAGTTTGTGATAACTTTTTGTACTGGCCACCGTACCTAAGCAGCATACGATGGTTGGTCTTATAAAGAAAGAAACAACACATAAACAGGAACACACCGTAACCCACACATGTTTATGTGTTCACTTAAAAGTGCAGCGAAGCACTCCAAAATAGCTCCTTCTTAAAACTTGGCGATAAGTCGTGGTTGGAAGAAATATTATATCATCCAGACTTATTATTTTATTGCATAATTTAATATGCATACCCTCATGCTTGAATCCCTTGACGGTCGAGGCAGAGATGTAGAGTACACCGACATCGCGAAGCCCTTGTAATTAATATAGAACGAGCCTTTTGCCGTCAACTGACACCGGACTGCTATTGAGAATTTTCTGATTGAAAAATCCAACGACATTTTGCCCGACCTGGGAATCGAACCCATGGTCAGCAGTCGCGCTTGCGTCCACTAGAGCAATATAACAGTAGAGCTAATTAAAGATAGGTATAGTCGACCACGTAATTGTTTTACCACTATTGACAACAATTCTTAGCAAATTAAAACTTCACTGAATGCCAATTTCACCAATGAAACTGAACGCGATCGAATGACGTTGACAGGCGCTTTTGGTAAACATTTGTGCAATTGTTTTGTGAAATGTATGTAATGGAGGGGCTTGTGAAAAAGTCATAACAGCCGCACTGGGCCTCAAGTCTGCTATTACAATAGTGTCAGAATGGTCTCATTGATTTAATAATTGTTGATTATGACAAGTTTGGTAATCTATTAATATAATGGCGTCATTATGACTCCAATGGTTCAGATTCAGATTATTTATATGTGAACATAGGTTACAGATACACAGGTGTGTGAGATGTTACATTTTTGTAAGTTCTCTATGCTTTGCCATTAGGCGTACAAATGTTAGTACCAATTTGAATTAATTCATTATTCATTTAACAATATCAAATAAAAATTATAGAAAGATTGAAGATTGTTGGATAAATCAATATAATATTCTCCTGACAATTAATTGAATTTCAAATAAAAACTGCAATGTCAAAATAAGTACCTACTAAATTAATAAGTCAGCCACTGACACTCCATTGAAAGAATTGGTAATCTCGTACATAATGACAAATGAAACTTCCTACTAAACTTCCAACTTGAGATTGCTTATAACACTAATAAATAATATGTAAAAATATATATTAATAAAATCTGACATGAATAAATGTCCAAAATGCCATTGTAATACAATTCTATTACGAGACCATTGACCGACCAATGATCGACCATTATGAATTTAGCAGATTACGAACTTTTAGCAGAATGACAATGGGATCGTGTTGGAGTGACGAATTTATAAAAATAACATACTTGGGCCCCTGGTCGATCAATCAGGTTAAGCAACGCTTGCCGTGGTTAGTCCGTGGATGGGTGACCATCTTTCCATAAGAAGACCCCTCCGTGCCTTGGAAAGCACGTTAAGCAGTTGGTCCCAGCTGTCATTCGTGGATCTTTGACAGTTGTTACGGGTATTACCCAGTTACTGGGTTGTGGAGGTCAGATGAGCAGTTGCTCCATGTAAAATACTGTTGTTCAGCTGTATCCGATTAGACTGGAAGCTGACCCCAACATAGTCGGGAAAAAGCTAGACAGAGAGAAAAAACAAGACGGCGATTAGTTCCGATTTTGGCCACGCGCCGAAAGGTCGTTGTAACTGTCACATTGTCAAATAGACCCTGCTGACGAAGCGACATTCAACCTTAGGGTGATAACCAGTGATCGGAAATAGGTGAGCTAAAATACCTAAACTTCGAAAAAGAACAGAGACAAAGTGGAGACGCCTTACGACAACATTTTTATTCGGGACTAACGTCCCGGGTTTCGGAACATTACTTCAGTACAACTAAAATTAATAAAGTAAAACAACTATCGAATTAATTTCCTGTTTCTTTAAAAAAAAAATGTATGCACGATTTTTATTGTTTTCAAAAAGTAAAGGTAATCTCATTATCTTCGTTTGAACGATGTAAGTAAGCGCGGAAGCTAATGTTATTTACATACAAGCTTTAATAAATTATGTAAGTGACAAGGTAAAAAAAAAAACAATTTTATAGCTTGTCATACCATTAATTCATTTTGTAAAATTATTGGATCTAAACGTAAACAGAAATCAATATCAATAATTAAAAAAGTCACCGTACAGTTTTCATCAGGAACGGAGTTTTTTTCGTCATACGCAAGATTTATCTTTTTCGAAGGATTAAAATAAATTTCCATATTAAAAACATCATATCTTCATACGATTTATAGATAGAGAAGGCTCTATCTATAAATCGTATAAAGATAGATAATATGGAAAAAAACTCCTCATAATTTATTTTAATTCTTCGAAAGAAGATAAATCGGAGATAAGATAAAGAGGAGTTTTTCCATATTATCTATCTTCACGATTTAAAGATAGAGTAGGCTCTATCTATAAATCGTATGAAGCTATATGGAAAAACTCCTCATAATCAAGAATAGTTTAATCTTTAACTCTCTCTTTTTTTCTTAAAAGTCATGTAAAATTACTAAACTTACCAAACAGTTTGATTACCAGAGCAAATGTCAGTATGTCAGTTGCGGTAAAACGAAGTCCATAAAATCAAGCCAAGGTGGTCATGTGAAGCAGATCCAATAAACGATAAAACAAGTATGTACAGGTAAAAAAAAAGCAATTCACGAGTTAAATATGCGTACACAACTTAAGGAACTACAGGAGTGATACGCGCTTGACGAGTTGACGACGCTTGGAATGCGAAACACCCCTCTACCCCTCAACCCTTTTGTCTTTGTTTATCAGTGACAAACAAACGATAGAAAAAGACAGCAAGTTTTGGCTATTCTGGGAAACGAAAACATGAGGCGGACTCAGTTCCTTATATAGAAAACGTATCTACTGGTTTTTTGAGAACGATCTCCTTGTTTTTGAAGTCGGTCTAAAAAGAAAATGAATTCAATTAGTTTACTCTATTAATAACATAAATATTAAATGTACTTAAGTGATATCCCGAAACCCCGACATTAGTTCTGAAAAAATATTTTAGTCGTAAGGAAGTCTCCACTTTTTTGTCTCTGTTCTTTGAACTTTAGGTATATTAGCTCAACTATTTCCGATCACTGGTGATAACGCAATTATGAGGTCGACTATTCGTATACGTATATACACACCTTCAATATGAAATCGATATGGCTCTCTAATTGACACTTAGTGTAAAATGGCACAGACATGAGCAAAGGTGAGGAAAAGGCGATGTATAAATTTTTATTTCTTTCCGCGTTATCAGGTGTTGTCAATTCAAACAAGATATATGCTTTTACTAGGACGTAGCCAATAAGTATAGGTAACAAGTAGTAACACAAATCTTGTTATTTTTACTATCGGCTGTTTTTTTTTTTAAATATCTTTCCTTACTTTGCAGTGAAATCTTGATAACAATGGAAGAATGTGCAAAGTGTTTTGTATTATACTTAATTGGCCACAGTACATAAAAGTTTAAAAACAATACAAAAATTAACAATAGACTATCAGAAGGGGAAAAAAAAACAATTTATATATCATAAAATCATAAATTTATCTTTACAATAGACTATTTAAAAATAACTTGGCTATTATAAACTGCCATTTACATAATATTATGATTTGTTTGTAATAGGTTCACACAGTATTGTTCACAATAAAACATCTATTGATATCATAACAGAGATATCATAGCCATCAGCGTAGAAGGTCTCAAAAAAAAAAAAAAAAAACAACCATATGAGAGGCGAATGCAATAGGTAGCCTTGTTCTACATCTTACAGGATTATCTATGTGTTCCCACTGATACATAGACCTTCTCTCTTGACGCAATGGTGACACAGATCTCATCACGTGTGCTCAGAGCGGGTTACTGAATGACATATGTCTTCGAATATCTAGGATATATGCCAGCTTTCTCGCGATGTTTTCTTTCACCGTTTTGCGAGCAGTGGTGAAATAAGTACACAAATTACCGGTATTAGCTTACCGGGGTTCCTGTCCTCTGTCAGTCAGCAGCACTGAAAAGTTGACCGGGAAAATTTTAGCCCCTTCCCTATTTGACTCTGAAGTGCCGTGCTTGACCGATGCGGTGAATTCCTGGAAAACGGCTTGCCCGGATACAGATCGGCCCGTGAATCCATCTTCCCAGAAACAGTGGATAAGCCGCTCTGCGGGTTAGTACGGAATAATCTTATTAATACGTCCACCAATACTGCAGAGCGTGCTGGCTGTGGGTGAATGGGAGTCGGTCCTCTGGCTTCAGGCGCTACCTTCACCTAACATAGGCACTATGCTGGATGACACCAACTTCCGACTCACTACTTGTCTGCGTAGGGGCACTCTTTGCGTGGGTCTGCATCGTTGCCAACGCGGTGAAGGGTGAAGGTGTCGACTGCCGCGGACATCATGTCCTCCTTTATTCGGTATAGGACAGATTCCGGATTGGATGGATTCGAAATTAGGCAGATTCCCTACTCGACTGTTTCCTAAATTGGGTAGATTCTTGAACTCGACGGATTAGCTATACGGCCGAAGTACAGTCGTAAATAAAATAGCAAGCAAAATTTTAAGGAATAAACCTAAAATGAACGGATATACATTTGATATAAAAATTAAATTATTTTTTTTAATGAAAACGAAAACTGGTCACGTTAACAAAATATTTAAGTATTATTTTATAACGTTTATTTTTTAGTTTTAATATGAAATTTACTTTGCATAATCGTTTTAAGCAATCGATTACGCTAATCTCATTCTTTAATGCTATTGTAATTACTTTATCTATTTGATTATTTATATTTTCAATAGCTTGGAATCACATTGTTTCTCTTTGCAATGCAATTGTTCTCTTTTTATCATTCTGTCTTAAAAACGTGATTCTTTTTTGCACCCAGGTGAATTCAGCTAGGTGAGTTAAGTCTACGTCACGATATCTTTTAAATTGTTCACGAAGTATATTTAGTGCACAACTTTTCATTTTCTGCCGTATAACTAATCCGTCGAATCTGCCCAATCTAGGAAACTCTCGAGTAGCGAATCTGCTAACTTCGAATCTGTTCAATGCGGAATCTGTCTTTTACCGAATAAAGGGACCATAATGCCTTGGAAGTTAGGTCGGCCTTTGGTGTGGGATGCATGTGTCGACACCCTTGCGCCATCCCATCTTCCAAGCACGGTGGGCTGTGCTGGGGCGGATGCTGCAGGTGAAGAAAACCTCAAACGGCGCAAATATAACAACCTTATTGGGAGCTATGTTTTGAGCCGTTTGGGGATGAAACATTAGGACCGTGAGGTCCGAGTGCCCACTAAGTTTTTCGAGACATCGCCAAGCGGTTGGTCGACTCTTCACGTGACTAGAGGACTGGTCTATTTCTTGGCCAAAGAATCAGCTTTGCCGTGCTGCCAGCCTTTTGAGCACTTTTCCTGTCAACAGCGATGCGGACGAATTATTTGATGCCCTTTGATACTTTCTCCTCAGTCGTTACGGGTCGTCAGAAGCCCAAAAGTCTGACAGCCAGTCTTACCAAGGGGTATCGTGTTACCCAGTTACTGGGTTGTGGAGGTCAGATAGGCAGTTACTACATGTTAAATACTGGTATTCAGCTGCATCCAGTTAGACTGGAAGCCAACCCCAACATAGTTGGGAAAAGCCTAGGCAGATTGATTGATTGATTCTTTCCCCTCCCTTTTTTATATACTTGTACATATATTTTATTTTATTTTTTATTACACAAATTAAATTTCTGTGTCCCGTGGACCTTTATATTATTCACTTAGGTACCTACTACTTTCTAAACCGAGAAAATCGTCATAAGCGTCCACTACCTGTTCCTAACTGTTGGTTTTCGAACATAATCATTGTAATAACTATGCGAGTTTTCTGTACTATGACAGACTTACGGCCACTGGTTCTACTTCAAGAAAATGTACTCGCAAACTACATAGGTCTTTGATTTGGTCTGAAAAGATCTTGCAATTTTTTGTGCTGATGAGCATACTACATACAGTGCAAATGTGCACTCATCAAACAAAGAGCATTATTTTAACTAATTGTCAAATAATTTAAAAACTTAATTATAATAACACTATCTTGGGCAAAGGCCTCCCCCCAAGTACTCCCTGGAACTCTTTTCCCGCGCTACCTCGAACCAGCAAACAAAAAAAAAAGTTTAATACTCCTTTGACGTTTTCACCCGGTTTCTGAATTGAGAATTTGAAGTTGAGAATTTGTCAAACTCTACTTTAGCATTAGGTACTAAGGTGGCCCGTGAAAATCAAAATTTATGTGCAATAATCGTAAGGAATTTAGAACTTCTCGAGTTACATTGAAGGAATCACCTTAATTTATGCTAAAGTTAGAGTCAGACGAATTCTCAACTTCAAATCCTCAATTCGAAAGCCGGGTGTTTGACCTGTGAAATTCCCAATTCTTTATTTAGCATGCTGGTATTTTAGATGTTTGATATTCATATTAGGTTGGGGAAGAAGTCTTTTCGCAATATAGTATGTATGAACTTGTAATAAAATCTCTTTGGCTATACTATTTGTATCTGGCTGGTTTTGGTATCATTGAAAGTTTAAATTTTAAAGAACATAATTCCAAATTCAAATTAGGAAAATGTGTGATTTTTCATTTGTTTTTCGTACTGTCAAGATCAAATCTAATGAAGAAATTCGATACATTTTAAAATTTTACTACAAAAAAGGTAAGAACGCAACGAAAGCCGCGAAAAAAATTTGCGATGTTTATGGACCTAACGCAGTGTCTGTGAGAGTAGCACAAATTTGGTTTAAGCGTTTTCAATCCGGAAATTTTTATGTCAAAGATGCACGTCGCTCTGGTCGCCTTATTACGGAGAAAATGGATGCCATTTTTGAAAAAGTGGAGCAAGATCGGCATATCAGTAGTTACGATGTAGCTGAAGAACTGGGAATTGACCAGAAAACAGTCTTGGCACATTTGAAAAAAACTGGGTACACAAAAAAGCTCGATATTTGAGTACCTCACGAGCTCACTGAAAGAAACCTAATGAACCGTGAACTCATTTGTGATTCTTTATTACGACGTAATGAAACCGAACCATTTTTGAAGAAGCTGATAACTGGTGATGAATAGTGAATCACGTACGACAAGAACGTGCGACAAAGGTCGTGGTCACGTGGTCTTCACAGACTGTGGCGAAACCCGGGTTAACTCGCAACAAGGTGATGCTGTGTATGCGTGGTGGGATTGGAAGGGCATTATTCATTATGAGCTGTTACCACCAGGCAGGACTATCCATTCTGAACTCTACTGCGAACAACTGATAAGATTAAAGCAAGAAGTTGAGAGAAAGCGGCCGGAATTAATCAACAGAAGGGGTGTGGTTTTTCATCATGATAACGCTAGACCTCACACATCTTTAGCCACTCAGCAAAAATGAAGAGAGTTTGGCTGGGAGGTGTTAATGCATACGCCGTATAGTCCTGACCTTGCACCTTCAGATTTCCACCTGTTTCGGTCTCTTCAGAATTCTTTAGGCAGTGTCAGGTTAACATCACGAGAGGACTGCCAAAACCAATTGTCGCGGTATTTTGATCAGAAGTCCCAAAATTTCTATAGCAATGGGATCATGTCCCTACCTACAAGATGGCAAAAAGTTATCGAACAAAATGGTACCTACATACTATAGTTAAATGTAAATAAACTATATTAAAAATGTTTTGAATTTTCTTAAAAAATGCGAAGAAACTTTTTCCCCAACCTATTAGTAATGAATATGACACTAACACAATGTGGGCCTATGTAACTAGTCTGTAAACAAAAGTTTTTTTATATATTTTTTATATTTCATAATGTTGATCTTGTAAAGTATTGTAACTCAATCAACTTTTTATCGTACAAACCCAAAGTGACCTTAACCGAGCGTTCTGATTTATAATTGATTGCTTTATTAAATCTTATCTGTAATACGTATTGAGAACGTTAATAAATCAATCTTCATTTATTGTATTGCAATTGTACACACCTGCAACCAAATAACTCTCGATCACCTGCAAACTGATAAGAACATACGTGCTTAGTGATAATCGAAGGATTATTAGTTATAGATATGTATAGCCCAATAAGCCTAACCTCAAACATTTGGGAAAATATTAGGACGACGATTGAACTAAAGTTGTAATAGCAATTTGGAGCAAACAATTACAGCCTTATTTATAAAAATCTCGCTAATCACTGATTAGCCACTGTTTAGCTAACTAATTAGTTAGCTCTTAATCAATGATTAACTTCTCTTTATTTATAAACGCTAGTTAGCAGATGATTAGTTGCGAAACGAAATAGAGGTGAAATTACGCGTTTGGCACAGGCCACATCCAACCTCGCAAAGACGGCGAGGCAGGAGACCATGCTAAGAGTGATAAGAGTGGCATGACAAAAGAAAGGCATCTTTGGAGGAAGAATATTGGAAACGAATTTGTAACAAAAATGTAGCTTTATTATGTATCAAAGTAAATTGTTTTCTTTAAAATGTATCGTTATTTGTGTGTGACTGCCACAACGTGGCTTTTCTTTAGTTCTGGGCCTTCACTGGCGCTGTAGGATAAGGGGCACATGGGATAACACACTGCATAATCACTATCTCCGATGAGCTCCCTCATGAAGTTATTCTCTTCAAACTTTCTGAGCACCTACTGAGCCTCCTTATGATTGAGTTTTCCTAGTACATCCTTTCATCATTTTGTACTTCGAAAGAAGAATATGTAATAGGTAATCAGTCTCGTAGGGGAGTTAAACGAGCTGTGTTTGTAAATTTCGTATATCAGTATGTAGACTTGTAGGTCTTTTTCCGCCTACTACCCACCGGGGCGTTTCAAAATTATTCAGTTCTTCTACGTGGTTTTGGAAATCCCGTAAAATATTGTCGAAATCCATATTTACTAAGGTACAACTCGATATAGGAACAAAATAATCTCGAAGCCCACAACAATCCTATTGAATCGAACAGCTCATTCAAATAAAATCCGCCATCTTGCCTCTTAGCATCCTCTTAACAGTGCACCGGTGGTGTTTAATTCTGACAGTTACTAATCAATTGCTTAGCAACCTCTTAGCGCTAAATAGCGTTTATGAATAAGAATTTTGCTAATCAGTTGCTTAGCAAATGATTAAAATTTAAGAGGCGTTTATGAATAAGGCCTGTGTTCACCAACATTTAAATCAACTGTTTAGATATTTAATCAGTTCTTTACTTAGGAAATTTGACATAAATCAACTGTTTAAATACCTAACCGGTGGTTTGACTGTTGGTGAACACAGGCCTAAGACTGTTAATGTTTATTTAGTGTCCAACTTTATTAATTTTCAAAGATTGAAAATCAATCCTTCTCCTATGACAAAAAGACTTAAAATTCAGAACTTGAAGTGTTTGCTTCAATGCACGAATTTTATGGTAGAGCATTCACAATTATAACAATACACAATTATTGACTTGCAGCCTTAGAATATTCTATCCAGCAATTCTTACGTAAACATATTGGATTTTAATTTCCTCACCGAACTTACGCTCGGTTCCTATAAACTAAACGAATCGTTTTGCTTACCAATGGTAACATCTTTTATTGGCAAACTGAGCATATAAATACACTAGCTTCTGCTTGCGACTTCGGCTGCGTGAAATTTCGGCCCACCCATCGCGTCGCATCCCGTCGCTCACCCGCGCTGTAACTTCGTATCGCTTAGCGTTCTTTCTGACTTTTGTTCTTTTCGCTTGACTCCTAAGGATCATAGCGTGATGTTATATAGCCTATAGCCTTCCTCGATAAATGGGCTATCCAACACTTCTTCTTTCGAAATAAGCAGATGAGTTTGATTTCTTTTGAAATAAGCAGTACCTTTGTGCTCTTCTATGTTAATATACTGTTCTGTCAAGTATTTTGTGTGTAAATAAATAAAAAAAATATTATTTCTATTCGAACCAGTATCTAGTTCCTGAGATTAGCGCATTCAACCAAACAAACAAACTCTTCAGCTTTATAATATATCTGACCCGCGCAACTTCGTCTGCGTCACATAAGAGAGAGTGGTTTAAGTAATGAATTTTCTACTTAGTTTGTTACGGAGTTATTAAAAATTATGATATCTCCTAAGATGTTGATCGAAATCAAGTGATGTCAAGGACAATTTTGTTTACATTTAAATATTTGTGATTAATAACATATTTATTTGGATAAGGATTAATATTATGTTGATAAAACTCCTTCGCAAATAATGCATTAATTTCGAACAAATTTGATTACCAATAAAAAAGGTTATAGTGAGTCAATCTTAAAAGATAGACATATGCTGTTGCGGACTTTTTTTTAGAACTTTTAAAGGGGAACAATTCCATCATCAATGATATTTGCGTAACTTAAACCGTTTACGCAGCGCACGCAACGGAAACTCTCAAAAATAAATATTTTTTCCCGTTTCTGCAACATTTTTCATTTATGCTCCGCTCCTATTAGTTGTAGCGTGATGTTATATAGCCTATAATATTCCTCGATAAATGGACTATCCAACACAAAAATAATTTTTCAATTCCAACCAGGAGTTCCTGAGATTAGCGCGTTCAAACAAACAAACAAACTCTTCAGCTTTATATATTAGTATATAGATATAGATTAATATATAAAGCTGAAGAGTTTGTTTGTTTGTTTGTTTGTTTGAACGCGCTAATCTCAGGAACTACTGGTTGGAATTGAAAAATTCTTTTTGTGTTGGATAGTCCATTTATTGAGGAATATTATAGGCTATATAACATCACGCTACAACCAAAAGGAGCGGAGCATAAATGAAAAATGTTGCAAAGATGGGAAAAATTATTCCTTTTTGAGAGCTTCCGTTGCGTGCGCTGCGTAAACGGTTTAAGTTACGCAAATATCATGTATGATGGAATTGTTCCTCTTTAAATTTTCTAAAAAAAAGTCCGCGACAGCATATGTCTATCTTTTAAGATTGACTCACTATAACCTTTTTTATTGGTAATCAAATTTGTTCGAAATTAATGATTATTTGCGAAGGAGTTTTATCAACATAATATTAATCCTTATCCAAATAAATATGTTATTAATCACAAATATTTAAATGTAAACAAAATTGTCCTTGACATCACTTGATTTCGATCAACATCTTAGGAGATATCATAATTTTTAAGATTGACGCACTATAACCTTTTTTATGGTAATCAAATTTGTTCGAAATTAATGCATTATTTGCGAAGGAGTTTTCATAAACATGGTATTAATCCTTATCCAAATAAATACGTTATTCATCACAAGTATTTAATTTTGAACAAAGTTGCCTTTAGATCATTTAATTTCAATGAATATCTTAGGAGATATAACTGTTTTATAATAACTCCGCAGCAAAATAATAATCAACTCTGCGAGGTAGTCTATTCTAAAGCTGAAGAGTTCGTTTTTAGGGTTCCGTACCCACAGGGTAAAATGGGACACTATTACTAAAACTCCGCTGTCCGTCTGTCTGTCTGTCTGTCTGTCCGTCCGTCTGTCACCAGGCTGTATCTCATAAACCGTGATAGTTAGACAGTTGAAATTTTCACAGATGATGTATTTCTGTTGCCGCTATAACAACAAATACTAAAAAACAGAAAACAAAAATATTTAAGGGGGGCTCCCATACAACGGACATGATTTTTTGCCGTTTTTTTGCTCCGCCCGCGTGGATGTCGGTTATATTATCGCGTAAAAAAGTAGCCTATATCATTCTCCATATCCCAGGCTATATCTCTGTCAAATTTCATGACGATCGGTTCAGCGGTTTAGGTGTGAAAACGTAACATACAGACTGACAGACAGACAGATAGACAGACAGACAGAGTTACTTTCACATTTATAATATTAGTAAGGATAAGGATTTGTATGGATGGTACGGAACCCTTCGTGCGCGAGTCCGACTCGCACTTGGCCGGTTTTTTGTTTTTGAACGCGCTAATCTGGAACTGCGAGTTGGATTTGAAAAAATCTTTTTGCATTTTACAGCCCAATTCTTGAGGAAGAATTAAATGCCTATTAACTAGGACACAATTTTTTTTAATGAAAGTTTATGCGAAAACGAAGTAAAAGCACGGGCAGGCAATTTGTTGCGACGGGGTGGGTCGGGGGAACAAGAAATTTAACGCGGACGAAGTCGCGGGCAGAAGCTAGTATTAGTATAGATAGATTCGTAAGCTAATTTTAACTGTGATAGCTACTTCCATTTGGTAAGGTCTAGTATACAAAGCTGGGATCTGTGCTTCATTATTGGTAAAGATACAAGAGTTTGAAGTTTAGCCAATAACGGTCCGTAAATTATAGGAATCGGCCATTCATCAGACTTCAGATTTTCTAAAGAAAGTTAGGGTCTTTTGTGTAGTTCCCAGAGTTAAAGAACAACAATTTTATAATTTAATCACTTTGTTTAGAAAGGAAATTGTTTGAACCTTCTTTTGGAGGCTCTTATGTTATGATGACGCTCAAAAGATGCGGGCTCAGAGAACAAAGCGCTTGCTGACAGACTTGGTGGGTCAAAGTGATTTAACTTTAAATTCAATAATCTATGGACGATGTTTTAAAAATGTACTTAATTTTGTAGTACCTTTTACGCACGACGATAAAAAGATGCTATACCCAAATTCTCTAATTCAGATAATTTATGTAAACAAAGTAATGTCAAGAAATGTCACTGTCAAAATGACAGGACAGTGGTGCAAAACATTTTATCATATTTTTTTTGTTTTTGTAAATAATCATCTATGAAATTAATGTGAAATAATTATAAGAACTATGCAAACAAAATACCGTTGCCAAACAATGTCTTATGTAGTGTGTCGGAGACACGGCCTATGATCGTCATAATCAGCCCTTTTAAGTCCACTGCTAGACGTAGGCCTCCCAAAATCGATTTCCACTCGAAACAGTTTACAGCCGTTTTCATCCAAAATGTGGCTAGATACGCTACATACAATATTAATCTATGAATGAGAGTTTTAATATTGTTGTTGAAGATGTAAAAAATATAAAAATGTTTGGATCTCCTGCATTGTTAACAGTATCATAAAATATTTTATACCAGAAAATATTTTTTTTTTTAATAACTTTGTTTAAAACCGAAAATTTCTAAAAATAATTACGGTATGATTATTATTGAATTATTATTTCTTAAATTCAGTACTTAAAAGAAAATGGAACCTTTTTTTTCGCCATTTTATGTGAATTACCATTACAAAGATATTTTTTTGATATGTTATCCCCTTTGTTTACAAACATGATCTGAATTTGAGACTTTGGGTATAGTACACTCGGAACATTATGCATAGAAGGTAGGTGTCCTATGCGTATTGCCCGAATGCTGGTACAAAACTAAACCCCACACGATGAAAATAACCACAAGAGCAAGAGCGCCGAGCAGTCAATTCAATGAGTCAATAAGAATACCTTCAAAAGCGGGTGTACTGAATTGCATTCGATCAATAAAACAAATCTGTTTTTAAGCCGTCCTGAGCTGATCAGTGACATCCGGTGGGCTGCACGTGGTTCAGACGCAGCCTGTTGCGCCGACGCACGCGACACCCGATCGGAAACGTGGGAGTTGTCGGAAGCCCGCACTACCATTACAGTATCTACTTCTGCGCACTTGAGACCCCTCGACGCGTTTGATTAAGCACAGCGTCCACTGGCGTGCCTGCGTGTGCAAAACTGGATTGCTCGCGCAAAAATGGGGCGAGCCCGTCGAGCTACGCTTTGCAATTACATTGAATCGCGGAGCTACAGTACGTGCACGTCTCTCGTCTCCTGCGCAGCAATCAATTGTGTAGAAAGAACGCCAAATGTGGTTGTAGTTCAGTGGCGCGAGAGTCCCGCAGTGAGATGGCCGCGTCGTGGTACGCTGTGCTGGCGCTCGCCGTAACCGCGCTCGGGGCTAGTATTGGACGTGAGTTATGTTTTCATAACTAATATCATTTTAAAGTGTTTGAAATTCAGTTTTTTTTTTTTTTTTTTTCGTTTTCCTATATAAACATTGTATTCTTTTCATGTGTAAACTATAGGCAGTATTTTCTTTAAAAATGCAATATTTTCTTTAGTCACAATTTGTTTTTCAACTACAACTCTTTCTACATTGTTTTATTCTAATGAAGACAGCATTGTTTTTATTTATTTTCTAGCAACATACCTACGTATAACGTTTGTTTTTATTTTTTTTAAGTGGTTATCTGACCTTCACAGATAATCTTAAAAGATCCCAGCCAGTAACTCCATAGGAATAAATTATTAGAGCACAGCAATTAACGTCAACGCAGATTTGGATGAAAAACCCAAGAACTAGTGGGGTTTAAATAAATATTTATTACAAATAAAAATTATATAAAGCGAAAAATACAGAAATAGGTACAGACTGAGTTACATAAAGTGATAGTAAACTATTTCCGACTTGCTATTTACGTAATTATTAGATTAAATCAACACAGCATCATTTTACACAACATAATATGTACTTGCCTAGGCCCGGAAATCTAGATTATTACTTTAATAATGTTACTGCGATATTTTTGCACTATATATACAAATAAATAAAATTTAAGTGTCTGTTCGCAATGTCAAAATAACAGGTTTTTACTAAATGCAAATGAAAGTATAGGCTTATTCCACTAATCCCCCCTGAGAGAATCCCCCTCAGTGGGAAAAACTGAACCCTAATGTTAAAAAAACCACTTTCTATTCTAGTTTTCCCCCCTAAGCGGGATTATCAGGGGTGAATTCTAGACTGATTTATAGATTCCACTTTTCCTCCTAAGGGGGATTTTCAGGGAGGATTTGTGGAATAAGCCGAAAGTATATACGGTACTTATAAAAAAAAATACTGTTTTTTTTTTGTCTGTTTGTTGCGGCTTTTTTTATTTTTCACTGGCAGATAGCTGATGATAAACTTTTATTTTAGAAAAGGCCACACGGGCCAAACCGCGGGCAGCAGTTAGTTTGTATATAAAACAAGATCATAGTTATTATAACAATAGAAAAACTTCTATTCTTCTATTGTTAGCTTTCTGCAAATATCAATAATGTCAAAGCAAAAAGCTTTTTAATGGCGACACTAAACAATGACAACGTGCACAGATATGGAGACTGAAAGCCCTAATGATTCTTCTAGCATGCCCGTATTCTGCTCTCTCGACTCTTTTTAAATTCCTATTGTAGATCTAATCCTGAAGGAGATCACATCTACCAAGCCACCTCCTGGGTCCTCTTGTGTCCTGACACAGGATGCTTTAGCGTTGCTTACATCTGATCAATGTAATCAAGCAAACCTGTCTCTTTATGCAAATATAGAGAACAACAAGAGTGAACAGGCATCTTTTGGGCACGCTCGTTCCATCATAGACCTCATCCATCACTTTCAGGCGAGATCAAGGTAAAGAGCAGGCCCAATCAGTAATTTAAAAAAAAAAAACAGATTTCCCAGAAAAAGTATGCGTTTCGGCAACCATGTTTTATCTTCGGAAATACAAATGCGCAATGATGTAGGTAATCCAATATAGAGCTGTACATACATATAATACATACATAACATAACATAATTAGCCCATAATTATATGCTATTTTTTTATGGTTAATTAATTTGTCTAATATTACCTAATTATATTAACTTGTATGTATTTTTTTTATCGAAAGAAAAAAAAGAATAAACGTTTATTTGCGGTAAACATGACGCAATGAAGAACATAAACACAAAAAAAAAAACTATGGGGGAAAAATGCGTCACATCCACGCAAAACGGCTATCGCTCAGCATTATGCTGCGACCCTATGCAAGACAGAGCCCCAGCGCTGGTTTTCAGCGACAGCCGGCGTTGACGTAATGCGTCGTCATTATGAAAACGTCGACATTTTCTCTACTACATGTGGAGGCTTGTTATTAGCAATTTTTTTATATTACTTTCTTTATATCATCATTGGATTGTTAGTCTGTAAGCCTATTTAAAAAAAAAAAATGTTCCCACTGCTGGGACACAGGCCTCCTCCTCTTCGAGAGGTAGGGGTTGTTATCCACCACGAACTCAGTGCGGGTTGGTAGACTGATGTCACAATACATGTCTACGAACATACAATACTACGAACATACAATTTACGCTCTCGGACATGCCGGTTTCCTCACGATGTATTCCTTCACCGTTTTGAGAGAAGTGGTGATGAAATTATTTACACAAACTATAGCACCTGCCGGGTTCGAACACAACTCCTGAGTGGAGGCCGTAACAACCATGGAAATACTTTATTTCCATAAGAGTGGTTAGGGTTACTCTGTGGCGTGACGTTCGTACTAATTCGGAAACACGAGGATTGCCGAAGCGCATTCCTTTCTGGTTTAACTTTAGCCTAAGCAACGTTATAATCGATCAGCTGGCCTTAATTCTGAACACTGCTGGTAGTTCTCAACTGCCAAAAAGCATCATTCCCGTTGGCTGCACCGCGGTCACTGATCATGATCTTACACCACATGTCATTTGATGGACAATCATGTTTCAATAACTTAACCAGCTGAAGATTAAGAAGAGTCTAAAGAGGTTTGAGGAACAGGGTGTAAAGTTCACTCATACTCTATGGAAAAGGGAGGATCCTCCGACCTGACGGGTGTTGTGTCTGGTGGGCAACTGCTCGACGGTTGATGTCGGGATGTAGTATATATGCTAGTCGCGAGGTAAACTCTGATTGCGCGATGCAGGATTTGTGACGTCAGGTCTTTGATGCGTAGGTCGCATGTGCCGATGTAGATGCCGCCACTCATGAAGCCAATGAACATTGCCAACAGTTTTAGAAATTTTAAAAATTGCGAGGATTTCGAAATGTAGAAGTTTTATTATAGCTAGAGAACCAGTCGCTACTAGTATTGATTTTCTAAATGACTTAACAAAGGATAAAGGTCAAGAAAACATTGTGTCACGTCCATAGATATAGTCTGACGGAGCACCGTAACCGCTATATTATCATTGAAGTATTGGACATCTCACTACTAATATTTATCCTGAAAAATTGTCGGAGTTTATCCAAAAACCTTAACAAGGCTTTAATTTTGCCCCTAAAATGCTGACCCGATATTGTCAAGGTTAGGATGCACGTAATGTATGATAAAAATAACTTATCTGAATCTAGCTAACCTTATAATATTTGGTAGGTCAAGGTGTTACCACCTTGACCTACCAAATATTATAAGGTATCAAACTTACTCTAAGGCACCGACTTTCAAAACAACCAATTCCTTTCCTCCTTCCAGCTGTATTAGAACCCAATGGCTTGGCACGCGACGATGGCAAGAGACCGGACGGCATGTCTTTATTTCCTTGGAAGGTAGGTAGGCCTTTAGTGTGGGACGCAACTTGTGTCGATACTCTTGCGCCATCCCATCTTCCTGGCTCGGCGTGCTGTGCTGGCGCTGCTGCTGCGGCTGCTGAAAACCTCAAGCGGCGAAAGTATAGTAACTTGATCGGTAACTATATTTTCGAGCCGTTTGGGGTTGAAACCCTCGGGCCGTGGGGTCCCAGTGCTCATTTATTGTTCAATGAAATCTCCAAAAGGCTGGTTGACACTTCCCGTGATCCAAGGGCTGGCTTTTATCTTGGCCAGAGGCTAAGCATTGCCATACAACGTGGCAATGCTGCCAGTCTCTTGGGTACATTACCAGTCGACAGCGATGCGGAGGAATTTTTCGACGCCATATTTTAGTTCATTTTGTTATTAGTTTTATTTAGTTTAGGTTAATTTATTTTTAATTATCTTGATTTATTTTATTCCTTACCAGGATTTGATATACTTTTTTACTTGTAGATTGCTAGCTCAAAACCTCATAAATATTCGGTACTTCATCACTATTTACAATATTTTCGAATAGCCAAGCTAAATTATCTTAAATAGCAATCGTTTAGATCAAAAACACAGAACTCCACTTAGTTTAAAATTAACCAAAAGCCTCCTAGAATAACTCTTTATAAAACGGAAAGTTGAAAAAGAAAATACTTCTCATAATGATCAAAAGCCTTTTTTCTCAAGCGTCATCTTCAACTTCGCAACAATACATTACGACAACTCTTCGTCCAGCGACAAAATACTACAGTAACAGCTCTTACATAATGTGAAGCATCCGTAAAAGGAGGTCCACGCGGTAGATTTACTAAACACATAATTAAATATGCTTCGGTACACATCGCCTGTGCAATTATGTCATTAGCATCAGATTACTTAACGGTTGCTGCAACTCATTGTACCTACATACTGATAAAAAAATTCATTGTTTCCGTGTTGAATACTTGATATGTGTGTTGATTGACATATATCGGTTTTGTCTGCAGGTTGTCCTAAATCTAGTAGACTGACTAAAAGACTTTAATTTTTATTAAGGCACCTCCAGACTAAAGCCAACAGCTTGACAGCTTCAAGGATAAAACACTAAACGTTAAAATTAATTCCCGATTTATTACTTTACGTAAAACCAAAATGTTTTACGGTCATTAAACTTTATTACCTTTTATCTTTATTATCACTCAGACATCTTGCAAGCTACACAGTCGATATTGATCATAAATTATCCTAAGTTAACTGCATTATCTCATCCAAACATTATTGTTCTACTATCATCTTTCTTTAATCTAATTTCAGGCATATCATCATTCTTCGGTTCAGCATACAAAGTACTTCGTATGCATCTCTTTAATATCCATATGACGTTTTCAGTTTCACTAGTACCGCACAAGGGGTCGCCGGTTGTCGTACCAGTCGTAAAACCGAGCCGGATCATACGGACTCTTAAACGTGTATGTACGTAAAGTATTCGGTTCCAAGGACCGCACGTCTGGTGGCTGGTGGCACGCATTGTATATAGCGAAAAAAATTACGTTAACCTCCAAAACAAGATACAATTTGACTACTAACAAAAATGTGTATGTACAGAAAAATATGATCCTTTACTCCTTTAGGTCATTAGATAACTAGTTATGGAAAACAAGCCAAGCCTGCAGCTCATCCTCATTTGCGAAGTTCTTCCTTTAACTCCATTTATTACCTTATAAGCCTAACTAAAATAAATTTTATCGATAGAAAATTCTAGCCAAATCTACCCAATAAACTAGGCATAGTTACAAATAGCCATTATTACATCCATACTTTCACAGTATTAGATAATATTACAGGTTCAAATTAGTATATGTCAAGATAAGCTAAAATCACATTGTAAATATATCTAGATACACATTTGGATACACACATTTATCGCTTCCGAAATGCTCAACATTTTCGAGTATAATGCATTTAACTTGCTATATACAGTATGAGTCTTTATAATGTGCACATATCGAAATGAGGGAATCTATGCTTAATTTTATCTACGGAAAAAATACAAAAAAAAAAACTAAATTAATTATTGATTAATTTTAATAGAAACATGTTTTTTTATGGAATTTTTATTTTTGAATTTTTATTTCAATTTTTTTTAATAAGACGCCCCCTTATTGAGAAATTCTATAATTACTGTAAAAAATAATTTAAAAAAAGAGATTTTTCCTAAAAAAAAATGTATCTTTTCAATTGAGGGTAGTTTTTTCCCCAATTTTTATTTGATGAGGACGCCTAATTACTTCCAATCATTATGGAGTTTGTTTCATCGTGATAGATCATTTAGTTTAAAAGTTACACTGGTTACACAGGGAACAATTTTTTTTTAAATTTCATAAAAAATAAAATAAAACATTTAGATTTTTTTTTATAATTTTGCCGTAGATAAAATTAAGCATAGATTCCCTCATTTCGATATATTATGTGCACATTATAAAGACTCACACTGTATACAGGGTTATTCGCAAAACCCTTTTCAGTACTGTATTACTTACATCATAAACAAAACTTTTGTTTTATGACATTTTAATAATACATTTACCAAAAACAAACCTTCAAGATTTCGTTGTTCTATCTAACACATATCAGTTCTGTATTTTTTTGTACCTACCTACGCCTCCCGTGCACTGTCATTCAGAGACACGGCAGTTTGTTTTGCTACGCGTAGAGTTCGTAACATTTAGAGCGTTGAATTTAAATATTATAATAATTTTTGTATGAAAATCTGATAAATTAAAATCTGATGAATTATTAAAAGTAGACCGGGGCGCGAATTAACAAAATTTATATTTTCAGTTGTAGCTTCAAAACGCTTAAACATTTTGATATGATTTTTGTGTTAAATGATGTCCAAACTATTCAAGAACGATATCGTTGGATTTAATTTGACAAGAAATCGGTATATTAGTGGTATGTTAGTAAATAGTCCTGAGAGGTTTTTAATATTTTACCAATGACCCTGTTTAAGTAATAATTTTAGGTATTGTAGAAATCGTTTGTGCAATTAGGTACCTACGTTTAGGTTATAATTATGATTATAATAAATTATTCATAACTAACGAGCACCTTAATTGCGTAACACACTTTCAATCACAATCCAAAGGATTATGAAGAAAATTGCTCATCCATTGCTTCATATGTTGGGCAAATTCGTCTGCTCGATAACGAAGATGCACTCTCTCTCTCTTTGCGACTCAGTGCACGCGGTTCGATTATGGAATTCACTTCCACCTGTCATTAGGGACTGTCAAACTGTTGCAGTTTTTAAAATAAGAGTTAAAGAACACTATCTTTTCACTTCGTCATAGTTTAATATTATGTATTTATTATTTTAATAACACTAAAATATTTATAATTATAATGTAATATTATTTTGTTGTGCGTGTTATTTAGGGGTTCTTGATAACTGGATTTGTTAAGTAAAGATGTATTGAGTATATTAATTGTTTATTCTTGTCTACAATATTCCGGTCACTTAATTAATATAATATGACATAGCGAGGCGAAGGTATGAAAGTGACTAACTGGCCGTGTGCCCCGTGCTCCGTTAGAAATATCAAAAATGCAATTTAGCATATCGCGTCGCTAGGGTAGCTACAATTTATTTATATATACTTTATTGTACATCAAATTACACATTACAAAAGAAAAGAAAAACTTATACACTACAAAATATAAAATGGGCGGCCTTATCGCATACTGCGATCTCTTCCAGGCAACCTTGGCATGGATAGTGAATTTCTGGACATAAAATGGGATTGTCATTGGTGCAAATAAAAAGTATAACAGTACAATATCCTATAATAGATACAAAGATATATGCTATATAATAGACACATACATACTAACTATATAAGCAAAGAAAATAAATGAAGACTATAGATTATTACAACTAACAACGAGAACAAAATCACAACGACAAGTAATGTTCCTTCACGAGTCTTTTAAAAACAGGCAACGATTGCACGCGTTTTTATTGGATCTGGCAATGCATTCCACAAACGAGCGGCCTGGACAGTAAAGGATTTGTCAAGGAAAGTTGTGGAATGCATGGGCATTTTAAGCTTCAAGTTATCTGATGACCTTAAAAATTTCGTGTGGGAGGCGCAAAGAAACTGGAAATGTTTTTTTAACCCCCGACGCAAAAAGAGGGGTGTTTTAAGATAGAGTGGGAGATGTAGTAGGTATACATAGTAATTATATATATTTTAGTGATATTTATTTTAGAAGTATGTATTTATTTAAGTATATTCTCATATTGTATGTTTATATAAATAACTGATTCGTTTATTTTATTTTATGTACTTATTTTTCTCTCTTCTACTCTTACACACGTTATCTACATCTTTTTTTCTACTTTCCTATCGCAGGTATGCTGGAAGAGATTTCTTTAGAAATAAGCAGCATTTGTACGTATTTTCTGTTCCTTTCTTCTTGTCTATTTATATGTGTGTACATAAACTGTTAAATAAATAAATAAAGTAAATAAATATGACGGAAGCACAATGAATGTTGTTGGATGACAAAATTAAAGGCATTGTAAGTGTTACGTAATTACCCCGCAGGTTGATACAGAATTTGAGATTCCGATGCTTCTGATTCCAGCATCAGAAAATCAGATACTGGAGAAGTCACATTGCGGCAGAGTGTGGCTGACAGTTCACTCGCCCGAGATCCGGCTGGGAGCGTCCATCACCCTGCAGGATGCTCTGGAACTTAACTGGGACTTCAATGGGTGTTTCAGTGTACCAAGACAAGTAAGCATGTCATGAAGTCATCAACATGTAATTCTCTGTAAGCAAAGTAGAGGTACTAATAGCATGATCTCCAGCTCTCTGTAAGTACGATACAATATTTAGTCTTAAGAGGGCGTACAACGCTCCACTTACGCCACTCTTAAAAAAAAAATTGGTATCTCGTGACTGAGAAGGAATTATGAAAAACGGCTCAATAAAGAACCTGGGTAAGTGAGTCTAGAATTTTCTAATACCTTTTCTAACGTTTCATATTGAGACACGAAGCAACAAAATTCGATCTAAAGAAAAGCGGCCACATTCCTCTAGATCGTATTTTGTTGCTTCGTGTCAAGCACTACGTTCTAGTGAGAACGCAGTGGTTACGACATTATGGCATAGGTATTGGTGATTACAATAATATGCATACATTTTATTGTAATTAGTGCATAAGATAAAATAGTATTTAAACAAACTTAACTAGTTATTAAAACAGCGTTTCAATATTATGTCAGGTCATCAATGATGAGACCAAAGGATAGCGTGTGTGTGTTCTAACTAAACGGATGATTTCGGTGAACCATTTTCGAACAACTTTTCTTCCTTTAATTTTTGGTCACATACCAATGTCATACTCAGTGATCACGGCCTCCATTATTTGATACAAAATAGTAGTGCATAATCATCACACTAAGCATTTTTCGAACTGCGAAGCGTGACGTATCGAAATGAACCAAGCATTACATTTTTCCATCGTCAAAACAATAAGCTACTTTTAATTATTTGATCACAATAGCTGTTTCTTAAAATTAATAGCCATTCTCAATGAGCAAAGCTAATCGTTACATTACAATGTTTACTTATTATTGAAAACTTTAGTTCAAATTAAACATGAAGAAGTTATATAATTACAAATACTAATCTTCGGTCAGAGGGTCAGGTTTTCTAAGTGTAAAATACTATTTGCTTAAAACTAACAGAACAATTTTGGCAGGAATCAGGTCACAGTTGATTCACCTAAACTTCTAAACGATGACCGGCAGCTAAAAAGTTGAGAGTTAAAACTGTTTGAGCAGATGTGTTCCAACCCTTATTACTACACTTACACACTACACTTACTACTCTATTACACAATAAATAACAAATCTGTCACCGTAAATTAATACTTATAAAGCCGAGTTAGTCATACTCATAACACTTACTTCATTATCCATCGCTTTGTCCTGTTGATGCGTTTAATGACCTCATTTAACAGTTCGATGAATACAGTGAAAACTAATTTGTTAGTACGGAATCTTATCCGTGCAATAATCTACGGATGGGCTTAGATCGAATTTTGTTGCTTCGTGTCTCAATATGAAACTTTAAAAAAAGTATTATAAATTTCTAGACACACTTACCGAGATAGTTGATTGAGCCGTTTTTCATAATTCCTTCTCAGTCACGAGATAATATGTTTTTAAAGGAGTGGCGCTAGTGGACCGGTTAACCCTCTTAAGCAGTGGCGTGCCTAGGGGTCAAAATTAGGGCAAGCCAATATATATTTTGGATAAAAAACACCCCCTGCCCTATCGCCTGGCAAAGTGGCACCTACCGATTGAGCCGTTATAGAACTGACTAATATTCGTTTTTCATAATTGTAAGTAATTGCGATTTATTCTTTTGTTCCAAAACTAATACCACTATGTATGTTTTTCAACAAATTTGATGAAACAAATATCAGTGGTATTAGTTGCTAGATAAGGTATAGATATAGACCTAAATATTTAAATATGAATTAACAACAAAACATGACTGGAAAAATGTGGGTGTAGCTAGGTAGGCATACCTCTGCTTAACCCTCCGGGGAATACAGGCGTGATGTTATGCTTAAATATAGGTAAATTTTAAATACGAAGAGTACCTACTGGTAATCCTTTAGAAAATCACAACTATTATAAGTACAAGTTATCAGTATCGTGTAAAATATGATACGTGAGCCATCTATTATCATTATTGGCACAACAGAGCTCTTCGAGTCGTAATAATTCATAGTTCAAACGCTCGCAAATTTGCAACAGTTATTATGGGAAAAATATTACAATACGGCTACTAGATGGCGCACAAATAATTGATTGATTTGTGATTTCTAATTACACATTGCTTACATTTAATTCGTTTGATAAGTAACTGGGCTCCGGTTTGTTGCCATCTTGTTGCTGCATATGTTTCTCTAAGACTAGGTCGTATAAAGAAAGCAAAGATGCAAGCTAATAAATTGCCTCTATTGAATGAGGTTTTAAACTCATTGTGACCTCGGAAAGGAAGTTCTTAAAGTGCTAAATGACACACCACATCAACCTAATCTTTGAAAAACAGCGCGATTGTGTTCGACACGCATAATGTATTCAGCGAGATTATATTTGTCTGTAAAACTCAAAGTATTTACCTTTTTCCAAGTAACCATTGCACACCAATACACACTTTAATCCTTCACAAGGTACAATAGCATGCGTTTCCGAATTCATTTTATGATAAGAAACTTTTTCATCACTTCAAAAAGAAGGTAATTACAGCAAAAACTAATCACAACACAAACTCACAGAAAATTTAAAAAAATCAAAACATAAACGGCGTCAGTAACCGCTCAAAACAATTAATTTGAAATTACATCATGCAAATTCACGCTTTGCGCAGCGACTCGCGCACACATACTCAGGATCTACCACCTCCTACTACGATTCGTTTCATTCATAAAAAGTCAAAAGCCGGGCTTAAAAATTCGAACATTTGCAAAATGAGTACATACTATCATATCAAGGACGTTAACACATTTCTTTGCGAAAAAATGAGAAGTTAGAAGCCCGATTTGAAGCCACCTTGTGTGAGCGAGAAAGCTATACTTCATTCATCGATACGATCTCGCCTCCTGCTTAGCGCTATAACGTTAGAGCGAGATCGCAACTGCGGCATCGGAGATAGTTTGGCAACGGTGCATGATGAAAGAGGCGATGAATTTAAATATTATTCCTTGAGTATGTAACTCTGGCAACGTTGCATCGTAGTACGTATCTAGCGCGCGGCCGCGGCCGGTACCACGTTTACCGTTTTTATTCTTGTGGCCGGTACTACGCGGAGAGTTTAATGTTATTATTCGTATCAATTCTTGCGACATTGAGTTTGTTTACAGGTGTAGTTTTTTTATTAATAGGCTCACTTTTGATTGAAAGCCGGGCTTTTCGGCTTTAATGAAAGGAACGCCCCTGCTCTTAAGTTACATCACCGGACAATATTTAATCCAATATCCAGCTTTTCGCAAACAATCTATACTTGATGACGTAGTTAGGTATATAAACAGGGGCGTAGCTACCGCGGTATCAGCCGTATCAATGATACGGGACCCCTAAGCTACAGGACCCCCCAGGCGCGGACTAATTCTCAAGCTCTTGCATTCATTTAGTAAAATCACACAGAAATTCTAACCTATCGAAATCAGGGTGCTCCAATTTTCGAGCTCAGTTCGGTCATACTCATTTCAATTTCTTAGTACAGTGGCCAGCACATCAAGCTATACTTTATACTACAATGCACTAGCGCCACTCCTTTAAAAAAATATTATCTCGTGACTGAGACATGAAGCAACAAAATACAATCTAGAGGAATGTGGCCGTTTTTCTTTAGATTGAATTTAGTGTTTCGTGTCTCAATATGAAACGTTATTAAAGGTATTAGAAAATTCTAGACACACTTTCCGAGGTCGCTGATTGAGCCGTTTTTCATAATTCCTTCTCAGTCACGAGATAATATTTTTTTAAAGAAGTGGCGCTACTGGACCGTAGTATGCCCTCTTAATTCTTGTACTCAAGACCATGCTAGGATCTACCACTAATTGTTACTTTGTGTAACTTCATTGCTAAAGTTAGCCATAAAAGCAATCTTACAATAGAAACCAAAACAAAATCTAGGCTACAAATCATATTTTACATAACAAAGTATGACAACGACACGGACGTGACGCTCCGGCCGTTGACAATCAATTTTTATTCATGGCATCATTCACTGCTCCTTCAAATACTAGGCGTTACGAAATATAATAATAGTGGAAGTGTATTCGCTTACATGTCACCTACCGATGAATGATCATATCCACATATCAAATACAATTGCGAGTGAATGCAAAGGCAGGAAATCAACGGCCATGTATCATGTTTTAGCCAGGAAATGAAATTGACAATCAAAATAATATCATTATTAAAATCCTGTATTTCCCATTGTTTCAATCATGTTGTTATTGGCAGTTATAAAATTGACCTGAGAGGTAACATAATCTTTTCATCTTTTCTTCTGTCTAATCTTGACCCAACTATGTTGGGTCGGTTTCCAGTCTAACAGCTAAATACCAGTATTTTACATGGACAGACTGCCTATCTGACCTCCACAACCCAGTAACTGGTTAATACAATACCCCTTGGTGAGACTGGTTGTCAGACTCTCGGGCTTTTGACGACCCGTAACAACTGTCAAAGATCCATGAATGACAGCCGGGATCAAACTCAAACTCAAATCATTTATTTCAATTAAACCATTTACAGGCACTTATGTATTGTCAAGGAGTCGATCAGTAAGAAAAATGAGCTACATGCCCATTCCAAAGCTCGTAGTAGGTACCTATGGAGAAGAACAGGCAAGAAACTTCATGGACACTCTTTTAAATTAAATTGTTACAAAAATAATTATTAGTTACATCTATAATGTTGAATTTATAACGAAATGTGAAAACGTTGTAAAAATAAAAACGTACACGTTAAAAGCGTTCAGAGTAGGTACAACAAATAGAAACAAAAAAAAACAATTCAAAAAAATAAAAAATAAGCCGTGGCAGCTAAGAGATGACCAGTCCCAACTGAAGGCGCCCGTTCACGAATATGACGCATGGATTAGCACCATTCAGCTCAACCATTTTGAAGGGAGCTAAATGATCCAACACACACGCCACCATCAGCGAGACATCTGAGTGAGCATGACATACTCTCAGCCGCCAGGGCACATTCAAGTCAATGAAAGACATATTACCCGGTCAATGGTAGCTCTATAGTAGGTACATAGTATTCACACCTGTGCTATGCAATTATATAATACAAAGGAGATTGAGTTTATACAATGCAAAGATAGTCTTACATCTTCAGCAATATCAACGGCTCAACGACTTAACGGCTTAACGTTCTTTCTCGGAAAGAACGTTAAGCCGTTACGGAGAGGTCTTGTTATGTAAAGATGGTCACCGATCCACAGAACAACCGCAATAAGCGTAGCTTAACCTGATCGACCCGTGCGGCTGTTAGCCACAAGCCCTGAGAGGTAACATGAATATCTATAATCAAACAAAAGTCACCAACCGTTTTATCTTGTGATTCATGCAAAGACTTTAATCACTAAAACTTTCTCCTATTTCCTATCCACAGATAGGTCTTTTTGACGAGAGACCACAGTCATGGAACAACGCTCTATCAGTGTTCATGATGACATCGGTTGAAGGCCATGTGGTGACCAACATGTCTTTAGGTCTTGGGACCCTGCCCGCAGGCTGGGAAGCTGGCGTGGGTACAAAAGGGCCCCAGTGTCTCTGGCCATGGGTGGCGGCTGGAAATATCGTTGAAATACAAGCTTACAACTGTTTGAAAATACAACCCACCTGGATGGAAGACAAAGGGTGAGCTGGTTTATACAAAAAAAATGAATGTACATTTTCCATTTCAATTAGTCTTTAAAAATCGTAGCAGAAATCTGTGAAGGCACTAACGCAATCATGCTTATCCAAAACAGAAAACGAGGATACATCCCGAGCCCGACTACATTTACCAAGTTAATTATGTCGCCTTAGCAACGTCGTCTTCATCAAAAGCATCCTTTTCATAAAGTGCCACGCTAAGTAATATTATAAAAAATACGACTGTAATGTCCTATTTTTAGATGAAAGTAAACAGTACCTACCTACTTAAGGTGCTGAGGAGACGATGGTCAAATTTGTCCGCAGACAATTTGGAATCGTATGGAAATTCCGGCAGTCTATTAATCCTACGTGTGCGTTATTGCATAGACTTCCATAAATTCTATAGTCGAGGACAAATTTCACATCGTCTGCTCAGCGCCTCATTACTATATCTTTCAAACTTCAGGTCTAAGATCAACAACCTACGTATCGGTGATCTAGCATTAGCGGGTACACATAACGCAGGAGCGTGGAAATTCAACACAGAAGTCAGTTCCGTATCGCGGGACAGCTTCATCCTGTGCCAGGATCGATCCATATGGGGACAGCTCGTCCACGGCATCAGATACTTCGACTTCAGGATCGCATACTACGAGTTCTATCACAATGTGGAAGACAGGTACCTACATCTACGTCTTTGATTTTTAATGCCTGGGGCCCAGATCTGCTATTTTTATAAATTCGTCACACCAACACGATCCCATTGTCATTTTGCTAAAAGTTCGTAATCTGCTAAATTCATAATGGTCGATCATTGGTCGGGCAATGGTCTCGTAATAGAATTGTATTACAATGGCATTTTGAACATTTATTCATGCCAGATTTCATTTATATATATCTTTACATATTATTCAGTGTTATAAGCAATCTGAAGTAGTAGGTAGTTGGAAGTTTAGTAGGAAGTTTCATTTATCATTATGTACGAGATTACCAATTCTTTCAATGGAGTGTCAGTGGCTGACCATTGGAAAGTCATAATGACGCCATTATATTAGTAGATTGCCAAACTTGTCAAAATCCACAATTATGAATTCAATTATAGACCATTCTGACACTATTGTAATAGCAGACTTGAGGCCCTGATATAGAAACTTGAAGACTTCTTTTTTCATTAATTGGATATGCTAGCCTCAGAGCCAGAAAAATATATACATAATAAGAAATTAACACAAGTACAAATCCAAACTAAGTCGCATTTTTTACAAGTAAAAAAATCTCTCTTCAAAATGTTTTTCAAATCACTTCAACTCTTACAACGTAATAAACATCTCAATTTCCAAAACCATTTATGATACGAGTATCAGCGAGATTTTACCATAACTTTTAATTTAATATCCCATAAAACGCAGCACCTTTAATGGAAGATAATCTGCAGTAAGTGAAAAAAAGCTAGAAGGGAGTTCAACTGGTATGGATTTTTATCGAGAAAAATATAAGCGTATTAAATAATAATTTATTTTTTACGCAACACATATCGATGGCCCCACCGAATAAACGTATAAGAGAAAAATGACAACTTTACAGCAAAAATTAAAAACTTCAATAACGCTTATTTCATTGTTAATAGGTATAAATAATTAATAATCGAATTATTGGTTAAAAAAAAATAAGCTATAGACTTGTATATTTAGTTTCTTGGCGACTCAAAAAGCATGTAATTATAACATAAACTAACAGGTTGGGGAAAAAGTTTCTTCGCATTTTTTAAGAAAATTCAAAACATTTTTTAATATAGTTTATTTACATTTAACTATAGTATATAGGTACCATTTTGTTCGATAACTTTTTGCCATCTTGTAGGTAGGGACATGATCCCATTGCTATAGAAATTTTGGGACTTCTGATCAAAATACCGCGACAAGTGGTTTTGGCAGTCCTCTCGTGATGTTAACCTGACACTGCCTAAAGAATTCTGAAGAGACCGAAACAGGTGGAAATCTGAAGGTGCAAGGTCAGGACTATACGGCGGATGCATTAACACCTCCCAGCCAAACTCTCTTAATTTTTGCTGAGTGACTAAAGATGTGTGAGGTTTAGCGTTATCATGATGAAAAACCACACCCCTTCTGTTGATTAATTCCAGCCGCTTTCTCTCAACTTCTTGCTTTAATCTCATCAGTTGTTCGCAGTAGAGTTCAGAATCGATGGTCCTGCCTGGTGGTAACAGCTCATAATGAATAATGCCCTTCCAATCCCACCACACACACAGCATCACCTTGTTGCGAGTTAACCCGGGTTTCGCCACAGTCTGTGAAGCCTGACCGGCCTTTGACCACGACCTTTTTCGCACGTTCTTGTCGTACGTGATCCACTTTTCATCACCAGTTATCAGCTTCTTCAAAAATGGTTCGGTTTCATTACGTCGTAATAAAGAATCACAAATGAGTACATGGTTCATTAGGTTTCTTTCAGTGACCTCGTGAGGTACCCAAATATCGAGCTTTTTTGTGTACCCAGTTTTTTTTCAAATATGCTAAAACTGTTTTGTGGTCAATTCCCAGTTCTTCAGCTACGTCGTAACTACTGATACGCCGATCTTGCTCCAATTTTTCAAAAATGGCATCCATTTTATCCGTAATAGGGCGACCAGAGCGACGTGCATCTTTGACACCAAAATTTCCGGATTGAAAACGCTTAAACCAAATTTGTGCTACTCTCACAGACACTGCACTAGGTCCATAAACATCGCAAATTTTTTTCGCGGCTTGCGTTGCATTTTTACCTTTTTTGTAGTAAAATTTTAAAATGTATCGAATTTCTTCATTAGATTCACTCATCTTGACAGTACGAAAAACAAATGAAAATCACACATTTTCCTAATTTGAATTTGGAATTATGTTCTTTAAAATTTAAACTTTCAATGATACCAAAACCAGCCAGATACAAATAGTATAGCCAAAGAGATTTTATTACAAGTTCATACATACTATAATGCGAAAAGACTTTTTCCCCAACCTAATATTATTCCTATAGTTTTAAATTAATTATTTCCCGAGAATAAAAAAAATCACTATTAAAATAGGCGTGTTTTGAGTCTAAAATTCATTAAAAAAATTAAATGGGTGCAGGATAGGCAAAAAAATCGTGTAAGAAGCATTGCACGTTAATACGATTTTTCCATAGCCCCATCAGCAAACAATAATACCAGTATCCAGTCAGAGGGTCCTATACTTGAATCACTTGAGAGGTTTTCAGACTCAGCCTGTCCGCGACAGTCGCTCCATGTATTTATGTCATACAACCGCGACCGACGGTCAAAGTGCTCTTCAATGATCGGAGTAGCTAGATGGGTTGAGAACTGCCACTTATTCAACACTTGACCGTGTCATCGTATCGTTGCTTAACCTCGCAAGTCATTCGATTCGTGCCACAGTCGCGCAAGTGCATTTTCAATAAACATTGTTAACGCCTGTATATGCTAATTCGAGCACGTACCTAAGTAGTATGCGGTTGCTTGGAAGTGATGTAACAGAAATTAATGCAGATAATGTGGCCGTAAACCTTTTGTTCGAAATACCAAATTAACATTGAACGGTCAGGCGATCAATGGTCTCGCATGGCTGCTTCGGTTACCAAGGTATTGCACAAGTATTCCAGACAGTTAATTGACTGTCAAATGAAAGAAAAACGGCATGCCATGTCTAATGCAGCATAAAAAAAATGATTCAATTTTTTTTTTTGTTTTCATACGTTTTCAGATATTGGCTGAATCATAATCTAATACGAGTCCGTCCATTGGTTCCGCTTCTTAGAGAAATAAAAGCGTTTCTTGACGCCACTAAAGAGGTAAGTTATGCTTATCACACATCCGATTGACTTTTACGTTATAAGTTTCAAACTAAGTTTGCTTTCTAGAAAAGCGGTTGCTACAATAGTATCAGAATAAATCAATTACTTATTTACGACAAATCCATTCTGGACAATCCATTCTTGGACTGTATTACTGACATCATAAAAAAAACTTTTGTTCTATGACTTTTTTTTTAAACATGATACATTTACCAAAAACAAACCTTCAAGATTTCGTCTTTCTATGCATTTAGAGAGTTGAATTTAAATATTTTTATCTACACCCATGCTATAAATCCTCTTTAAAAGTTTCAGAAACAGTTAGCTTATTGCCAACATTAAAACAACCGGTGTCATAGTAACCATAATATCATCCAAACGAGCTGGGCCTCAAGTCTGCTATTACAATAGTGTCAGAATGGTCTCGCCATTGTGAGTATTTGACACTGTTTGTATGGCAAATCTGTCAAAAACTCACAATGAAGAGACCATTCTGACACTATTGTAATAGCAGACTTGAGGCCCTGTTATAATGTTGTACTAAATTTCATTATGCAACTCCTTCGCGTTTTCGATTCCTTCCTTACTCATCAAATAGCCACATTTATGAATTAAAAAAAGAACCTTATCATGCACGCGCGTTTTAATACCAAAGGGCCGTAATGTTTTAAAAAAATCTTAAAGGTTATTCGAGTTCACGTCGCATCTTGCCATTTTTGTTCGATATTAGTATTGCAAAATTTTATAAGTTTGTTGTTTACAAAAATGATTGATACAAGCTTTGATAACACACCACCAGATATTTCTAATGCAGCAAAGGACATTTCTAACCAATTATTACCAGAAAACTCGAGAAAACAATATGAAAAGGCGTACCAAGATTTCATGAATTGGAAAATATCAAAGAGTTAGATAACATGGGTGTAGATAAAGTCTTGTATGCAACTGTACATAATTAGGTATTAAAACACTCATGTTATCACACTCGGCTTCGCTTCGTGTGATAAACCCACATTCGTGTTTTAATACCCCTTATTATACAACAGTTGTATAAATAACTATTATTTTCGTATGAAAGTCTAATGAATTAAAATCTGATGAATTATTAAAAGTCATAGAACAAAAGTTGTATGTTTTATGATGTTAGTAATATAGTCTTGAGAGGGGTGGTTAGTGTTTTACCAATGACCCTGTATAATGTTAGATACATATTTTACAACCCAATAGGTATTTTGACGGACTTGACGGCACGGTTGGCGCAGTGGTTAAGCGATTGACTGCTGCGCTGCGTGTCGCGGGTTCGATTCCCGCACGGAACAAATATTTGTATGACCTACAAGTAGTTGTTCCGGGTCTGGCTGTTTGTGTATGTGAGTTTAAATGTTTGTAAACGCACCCACAATACAGGAGAAACTCTTAGTGTGGGGCAATGTTTAAAAAAAAAAAAAAACAAATAAAGAATTGAGTGCTCCTGATACGACACAAACTAAATTCAATCTCGTCTCGATTTCAGGTAGTTTTCCTGGACGCCCACCACTTCCCCGTCGGATTCTACCAACCGGACGGGTCGCCAATCTGGGCCGTGCATGCAGGGCTCCTCGAGATAGTGCAGCGGGAACTGGCCCCCCACTTGGCACCTGCCGATGAGTTCGGCACTGGCGTGGGAACCAAGGGGCCCACTCTACAGACGCTGATCAACGCCGACAAGCGTTTGCTGTTCAGCTATGTCGATAACTCGATAGTTTCTCGTGAGTATGCAAAATTTTCATATTTATTTATTTAATACTTTAAGCACACAAAATGTACAGAGGCGGACTTAATGCCATAGGCATTTTCTACCACTCAACCTTTGGGTGATGCAGAGACAAAAAGTAGTAGGTGCAATAACGAGAATTTAGGAATAAATATCCATTTAAATATAAAGATTTACATAAACCTATTAAAAACTATAAATTCAATATACAGGGTGTTTTTGGGGGGTTGGGAGGGTCATTAGCGAGGTTTCATCCAAAGAACTTTTTAAAATAAAACTAAGTTCAAATTTTTTAATACTGAAATTAGATGTTGCAATTTTTCACACATTTAAAAACAAAATTGACTTTAGAAGCACATAAGTCTTTTTTTTTTCAGATCAATTGCATCAAATAATGATATATTTAAAATAAAAATACATTGCAGAATACAATAAAATTTATTTCATGCAATTACAACCATTAATAAAAAAGTAATGACGATTTAAAGGCGAGATTCCGGGTAATTTTAGGAAAAATCCAAAAAAAATCATATCTTAATAACCGTGACACTTAGGACATGGGTCTTTTGATGAAACCTCGCTAATGACCCGCCCAACCCCCAAAAAATTGTGTCGGTCCATGCGCTAAACACCCTGTATACCTAAATCAAATTTTATATAAATATAAGCACAAATAAATACACATAAATATTGCTTCTTCATCACCATCATCTTCAAGAAGGAAGAATTAGGAGATTCTTTGATGCAGATAGCTTTGAAATAACACAGATATCTTAGTATTTTACATACCTATTGTTTATTGTTTCCCGTACGTTATTACTTCTGGATAAAATAAAAAATATATAAGTATGATCACGTTCATTATAATAATATTTTCTCTTATCATCTTCATGTTAATGTTATCTGTCTACATAATGAAACAGAAAAACAATCACTGTCATTTTAATTAAATTATCCGCGCAATAAATGACGTCCGATATTAAATTATAATTGACAGATAAAGTTACTTTGCCAGTTGATAACCAAAATTTTTTGTTCCTATTCTCATAAAACATATGTATTTGCAGAAAACTCGTGGCTGTGGCCTATTCTACCTCACTTATGGGCCAACACGAACAGTGCGACGGAGTTGTTCCAGTACTTAGATGGCGCGATCTCGTCGTCGCCGCAGCCGACGGCGCGCTCGCCACTGTTTTCTGCGATGGCGCAGACGACGCCCACCGTGCTCGACATCCTCTTCCTGCGCGGCTCGTTGCGAGAGAACGCTGACGATGTCAACCGCAACGTGACCGCGCGCCTCGCGTCACGCTGGCGGACTCGAGCCAACATCATATCCACCGACTTCTTCTTAGGAAACGATGTCGTCGATTTATCCATAATGATCAGCGAAGAGCGTGCCTCTCGTTTATGACGTCGCCATAAGCGCTTTCGAAGCGGAGGACTGCACGTGAACATATTGCGCCGCCGCGCCGGCGCCCCTGGCCGCCGCGCGCCCTGGCTCCCGCAAGGCCGGGCCCGCTTGGACCCGCCGCGCCGGCTATACTTACCCAACCCATTTATCTAGTTACCTGCTGATCGTGAATATCCGCCTCATCACTGCCATAACTAGAGCGCCCAGTGGACAAGTAGTGAGATATTTTTAGATATTTTATTTGAGATAGACCCAAACTAGTCCGTCGGTCCTTTAAAAGGATCGGTATTAATTTGTATATAAAATACAGGTGTGCCAATGATATCTTGAGTTTTAATTCTTATCTTATCTAGTACCTAACTGTGAGATTGAAAGAAAACCACTAAAGAGTTCCAGCCCTTTACTTAGAAATACATTGAGTTCGACGAACAATAAATAATATCTAACATCTATACGTAATATTACTTGTACTTGTGCAACAAAAACGAGGTAGATTCACCGTGCCGGAAAGCACTTAATAAGTCCATATAAACTTGGTCACATGTGGGGTGCCAACAGTGGCAGCAGTTCGGCGCGACTCATGCGCGACAGCGCACGCGCGTCCAGCCCCATGGCCGCTGCCGCGCCGCGCACGTCCAGCCCGAAGCTCTGCAGCAGCGCCGCCAGCGCCACCTCCTCGCCCGTGCGCGGGTCGCGCAGCCGCGGACACGAGCCGTTACATTGCGGCCACGTGCACCGCTCCACCAGCCGCCGCGGCGCACACCCCCCGCGAGCCCTTCTTCTGCCACCGCCGAGCCGCTGTTCCCAGCATGCAATGGCGCGCGGCAATGTTATGCCCGAAACATTTATAGCTTGCCATTCGGGACGCGCGAGCGCCCCGTGTGCAAGACATGCGGGTGCGAAGGCGGCGCGAACTGGACCCAAACTAGACAGCAATGCTGCACCCGTCTGATGGACAGCGTCCCACTGTGACCTAGTCCGAGGAGCGCGCACGCCCTCTGCAGCCAGCTGTGCCGAATCAAATAAGTATTGGAAGATGAATAGAGGCGTGCGAATGTGTGGGTAGAGTCGGTAGCCGAAGTAGCAGAGCCACGGCTCGGCGGTGTGCTCGCGGACACACGACGTCGGTGGCTTGCCGCGCCAGAGAGTGTGGCCAAGTCTGGCAACTGCAGCGGCAGGGGCACGTCGAGTTCGTGCAGGACGGTCCAAGAACCAGCCAGAATCAGCGATAGCGGCAACACGTACACCTTTCGAGCGCAGTGCGCGTCTTGCGGCGTCCGCATGCAACATGACGCCGGCGCCGCCAGCGCTGGAGCCCACGAGCAGCATTTGACCAGTGAGTCCATAGCGAAAAAGATCGGAGAGGACAGCTCGCACGATGAGGCGACCAGCAAACACAAATCCGGCACCTGGATGACGAGTGTTCCTAGTGCCGGCCCACATGTCACTGGAGCAGTAGGGCAGGAGCACGTGGTTGGAGGCGTGCCACAGCGGATTGGCGGCGGGATCAGCTGACAGCAAGGCGGGCGCGCGGCGTGCCCGCGGCCAGCGCGTGGAAGACATGAGCGTGGGCCGGCGGCGCCAGCGCGCTTTGCATGACGCCGGGTCCCAACAGTACCCGCCGCCCTCGAGGTACACCACCCAGTGACCATTGTTCGTACCGCGCCGGAAATAGTACCTGAAATCATTGAAAACCGTTAATATTGATTGCTGTTATGCTAAAACATTAACCCCCTTACTAATAAACGTTGTATAGCGTCTGTATAGTTACACAACGCTTTGTCTTCTTCTATCGAAAGTCAAACTGACGAGTGAAAGAGAAAAATCGGTGTGTAACTATACAGACACTATACAACGTTTATTAGTAAGGAGGTAAGTTTATATTTAGTTAGACAGTTCATGTTACAGAAGCTGCAATAGGAACCAACAACCAAAAGGAATAGACAACCAACGTAGTGGCAAAAGTGCATACATCCAGCTTCCGCGAGACGAACACCACATAGGCAACTAGTTAACCCTGCATTCCAGTTTTGACCTTATTATGAATTATGGCATGACGTTCAAGTAATGCTTAAAGTCCACTTCGCAAAGGGTCAACGATCACCTTCGCAGTACATTCAATAGTGTCAATCCACTGGGGATTACTCATCAGGTAGAATGACAGCTCACTTCAAATAAGTTTTAACGGTGAAATTATTACATAATAGACCGGATATAAGTAGTAGATGATAGATGGGCTATGTCGTACCCGGCAGGAGATCCATCGTTGCACGTGAGCGAAGTATTGAAGAGCCACACGAGGCGCAGGCTGTCAGGCGGCGCCGAGCTCTCGCACGCTCCACACAGTATCACCTGCACATCACATTCAATATTAATTAAATTTAGAAATAATATACATGTATTAAAAATAATATATTATCATATGTTCTAAAATGATAACGTCTGTAGGTCATTAACAATTAAAAACGCATATCGTGTCTATCTGTGTGACCACGTTGTTATTCTAAACTACGCGACGGACTTTGATGCGGTTTTTAACATCATTTAGTGAATTTATTCGGAAAGGTTTATGCACATAGTACATTAATATTAAGAGCGCTATCTCGGGTCCACTAGCGCCACTCCTTAAAAAAAGATTATCTCGTGACTGAAAAGGAATTATGAAAAACGGCTCTATCAGCTGCCTAGGTAAGTGTGTCTAGAATTTTCTAATACCTTTTACAAAGTTTCATATTGAGACACGAAGCAATAAAATTCGATCTAAAGAAAAACGGCCACATTCCCCTAGATCGTACTCGTATTTTGTTGCTTGGTGTCTCAATATGAAACTTTATAGAAGGTATTAGAAAATTCTAGACGCACCTACCGAGGCAGCTGATAAAGCCGTTTTTCATAATTCCTTCTCAGTCACGAGATAATCTTTTTTTAAAGGAGTGGCGCTAGTGGACCCGCGATAGCGCTCTTAAGCTTGCTTAAAATAAGGAAATCTTAATTTCTTTCAAATTGTAAAAACCATGCGTTGGATAGTAGATATGATATTATATATGTACAGTGGCCAGCACATCAACCTACACGACACTGTCAAATTTCTCCAAACGATCTAAACTTTAAAATGTTGAAGATTAAGTTCAAAATCGAACGAGAAAATTTTACAGTTTATGGTTACTTGATGTGGCCACCGTACTAAAGTTTCCATTGATTTGTGAAGTCACGAGAGCGAGGCTGCGGGCACAGCAAGTAAGATCTAAAACACGCTGGCTTGGAAACACAAGGACAGACAAAATGATTGCCAGCAGAGGACCTTGTGGTAATCCTATTGCGATTTAACAAGAACAAAATTAAGAACCCTTACCCGACACCCTTTCACTGAGTCAACCCATATTAGTCTCTAACGACTTTAAGACTACTGAGGCAGTCTCATCAAGTAAATGAATAAAGTTCATTCGTATACAAACGTAGCATACTGTACTTCCGGAAACATACATGTCCTGCCGTCCCACGATCTGTGTTACTCGTAGAGCAAGGATTTGCCAACTGATATCTCTATGACTCGATAAGTTTTTCAAAAATAAGCTAAGTATATTATAATCTCGAAGTAACAGCGAGTTCTAATCACAGCTGTATTAACCAATCCAATATAGAATTGTACATCCATGTAGGTTACCAAAATAATTTAAGAAATGGGTTACCGAGCCAGTCGTGAAGACTACTTTTCAACATTATTGTCTTTTCACGAGTATGTAACATACCAAATTTAAGTAAAGTGCTTTTAGACTTGTTCTGAACTTCTGATATCAAGTTTTTAATAATCCAAAAAATATGCCATGACAAATAAAACAAAACAGTCGACAGGTATCGTGGGACACCCGGGTGTAACGAAGTTCCTTTCACTTTTGCACACTTGGCGAATAAGAGCTAGACCGAAAAAGTGTAACATTTTGACCGTATTATGAGTATAACCTGTGTTAAGGAACTTCGTTCCAAAAGTTCAACTCCTCGAAATCATTGCAACAAGAATGGCAGCCCAATCGAAACTGGTAGTAGGTACCGAGATATAAAAACTATAACGGGAAACGAACCAACGCTTATTTAATACCTACTCTAATTAATGATGTTCCAATAAAAATTCTATCGGAAATAACAAATATTATATTATAAAAATAAATACAAATAAAATTCTTGGATTCTCTTTGAAAATGCACAATCAACAAGATAAAAAATAAAAAAATAAAACATTCAATTAGTAATTAGCATCGACGGGCTGTCTGACCCGCGCCGTCGTCGTTTTTGTACTTTTTTGTTATTATTTACGAACTACCCACAATGTTTTATAAACTACTAGCTTTTGCCCGCGGCTCCGCCCGCGTAGATGTCGGTTATCGCGTAAAAAAGTAGCCTATGTCCGTCTCCATATCCCAGGCTATATCTCTGCCAAATTTCATGACGATCGGTTCAGCGGTTTAGGCGTGAAAAGGTAACATACAGACAGACAGACAGACAGAGTTACTTTCACATTTATAATATTAGTATGGATGTTTTAATCATAAATGATATTTCGGTAATAAGTATTAAGATTGCTTAAAAGTGTCAAACATCCAGACAAACCCTATTGAGGTTTGTGTTTCTGTTTATATTTTGTTTTAATCCTTAATTAATAAACAATAAAAATAAACTGTAAATATATCGGAATCACATATATATGTTACGGGTAATGCTAGAAGATGGAGTAAACCTAGGTTTACCCGGGTTGACTTAGTATTACCCAAGCTTTTTGGGTAAAGTCCGAATAATAAGTAAAATTAATTTTAATTCGGGGTTTACCCATACTCACCTAGGTCTACCCAACTCTGGCTGGGTAATGTTAAAAATGTATCTAATTAATTAGTAAAATGAAAATCCAAGGGCATTTTTAACTTTTATTATTAAAAATATATATATATATACAAAGGCGAATGTAATCGCATGAAGAGCATAAACTAGTTTTAATAGCATAAACTAATAGTGGGCTGAAACATGATATCTTTAAAGCACAAGGATATTAAAAGTTTGTGTAACAATTTGTTCACAAAATTACTACAAATCCATGTTATTTAAATTTAAATTATTTATTTGAGCAAGACAAACTACTGTGACATTTTGAATTGCAACGCTTTCGCTGATAATAACTCTTGAAATTTTGTATCAAAACGCTCTCGGTGCAAGCGGTGCGGGGGAGGTGGGCCGCATTAGTGCCACGAGTTCGAAAATTACGCAACATCTAACATTACCCAGCCAGAGTTGGGTAGACCTAGGTGAGTATGGGTAAACGCCGAATTAAAATTAATTTTACTTATTATTCGGACTTTACCCAAAAAGCTTGGGTAATACTAAGTCAACCCGGGTAAACCTAGGTTTACTCCATCTTCTAGCATTACCCGTAACATATACATCATAATTATAAAAAAGCTAGATTGAGTCGACATTTCCTATCTGACTACCCCTGAGAAGAAATGGCGAAACAAACTCAGGGGTCAAAGTCTCTTTTAAAATCCCGACATAATCTTGGTCAGATCATGTGAGGACCATGTAGTGATGTAGATCTGTGTCTGAAATGGTCTTTTGAGGAAAGAACCACACAAATTTGATTGAACCTGACCAGTCAGTGCAAGAATTTGTCAGTAATCGTGTATCTCACTTACTTAAAGAGCTCAACGACTCGACGAACAATACCAAAGAAATGCCCTTTGGGTAGGCCGCATAAAGTACTCAAAATTCCAGAAAAATATATACTAAAACGAAACAAATGACCCACATAGTGCATAATAATTTAACCCAACCAACCTAACCACAATGTTCACGAAGGAATACGATGGATTTCTATCTATGCCTTATTACGATCAATCAACGCACTAACAATTTAGTAACCATTCACAGTTCGCCAATTAGAAATTAATCGAAATTATACCTACTTACACAATAATAATGTTCGGTGGCGCAGATAAGTCGGCAATCGTAGTGTGACACCGCGCCCCCCAGCTAGATGGACCGACGACCTTAAAAAGGTGTCGGGGACAGACTGGATGCGGAAGGCGGATGAGAGACTTTCATGGCGCAGCCTTGGAGAGGCCTATATCCAGCAGTGGGCTGCGAGTGAATAATTGATAACAATCAAAACACAGACCTAAATGCAAATTCCTCCTATCATGACCTTATTACCATCATCACTACATAATAGAAAACAAAGTCCGCCGCGTCTGTCTGTCTGTTCGCGATAAACTTAAAAACTACTGCACTGATTTTCATGCTATTTCCACCAATGGATAGAGTGATTCTCGAGGAAGGTTTTAGTATTTAATTGGTCAAGTTTTTGTATACATTGGCAAAAATATAATGATATTTGTTGGAGGTGTCGGAAAAAAATAAGGATCCAGATCCAGATCTGGAACGGGTCTGGCTGAAATTTGGTACAGGGATAGATTATAGCTTAGAATAAGACATCTATAGGCTACTTTTTATCCCTGGAATAGGTTCCCATGGGTTGCGGGAACGGAATCAAAATTTCATGATTACTTTTGGTCGCGATAACCGACATTCACGCGTGCGAAGCCGCGGGCATCAGCTAGTAAATAATAAATTGCTTCAAGCAGCTACACGGCGGTTTTAAAAATTATGAATGAACTAATAAGAAAAGATGAAAAATGCAAATGAATTCATAAGATCATTTCATTTTAATCATTCTTATCGCACTCAATTTCCTCTATAACTAGTTTAGTTGCCAATATCCACACAGATTATTGCACATTTGTACATGAATTATGGTGCAAATGGCCAGATCCTATTCAAAATATTCATATTTCTCGGAAATCTTGTTTTGCTAGCTCATGATTTTACTCAAGACCAGTTAAATATAGGTATACATATTTGAATTTAGTACAACTACTAATGGACTCTCGTATCTTTAATAGAGCAATTTCTTATGTCAAAACTGTTTTAGCAGCAGTGAAGTAAATAACTTATTAACACGTAAAACACGTACTTATCCAGACTCAATCGTTAATATTATTATATGTATAACCACTATGAGGACAGATCACAAAGTTAACCTGTCTACTGTTTGAGAGAAGTATTCCTTGACAAAGGTTTGAATACAAGCACCGATTCCAATACGAGTATATGGAATAATGCTTCCACAAAAGCTAGTATAATATTAACCGAAATAACAATTCTAATATACGAATAGATTTAGCAAAAGCAATTAAACAGCTGTAAGAGCATCACAGAATAATTACGATGTTGGGAATTTCATTGTGTAAGATGAGATAAAAGCACTGAATGAACAACAGAAAGTCAATCAAGATAAAATATGTGATGATGCAAAAGATGCAGAACCCCATAAAATATTATTTCGAACTGATGAGGGCAGCAGCAGCTATGAATTTCTCATAAAAACAAAAACATATACATGAAAATTAGAATCATCTGCCAATAAAACGCAAAAAGTTAGTTGAACTTAGTTGGAAAGTGTCTGTGACAAACACCAGTATTACCTACATTCTGAAATGATTAGTTTGATGAAAACATCTTAAAATGGTCAAATAAATGAAAACATAGACCTCATCCAACGATTTCCACTAGGCGCGATCGTAGTCAAAAGCAGGCCATTCAGAAGTAAAAAAAGGGTTCTTGTCATATAACGTGTTTTTTTCCAAGACTGCAATAGCGTTCTCTACGAACTTCTTGCAGTAAAAATATAACCAACTTATACAAAATACACATCCACCTAAATATAAATCGTAATCTCTCATCTCAATATTGATTCCAAAAGGCAAATTCCAATTGATTTCAAAGACCACAAACATGTAAACTTCCGCTTCATTAAGAGATCTTCACTATTGACTCTCACTGTTATCTGAGACCGGCGTGAAAAACACATGTCACAAAATAATAAAGCAATGCGTACACAGAGTGTCCAAACAATCCAGTGGTCGTAGCGGCGGAGAGAGCCGCACAAGCGCGTCATCGCTCCTGGCGGTGGTGGTCGGAGCGCGGGCGCAGACAGCGAGCCGGAGCACACCCCATACTAGCGGGCGCAGGCGCACCACTGCGCGGCCCGCACCACGCGCGCGCACGGTAGCGCTCCCGCTGTTTACAAAATAAAGCCTCTATTTAGAGCGAGGGCGAAGGGCCAGCGCTCGCCGCTGCGCCGCCCGACCGAGTAGGCGAGCGGGCGGCTCGTTTGTGCGGCAGGGGCGGCGGGACGGGCTCCGGCGGCGAGATCAAACGCGCCGCAGATCAAAGGAGCCGCCGCGCGATCGGCATCCGTCATTATTATTATGCAAGCATTACGAGGCGCGCGTGACTCAGGCGAGAGGGCCACGCGAGTTGCGCGGGCGCCGCGCCCCCCGCGGGCCCTGCGCACCCTCCACCTGTCAACGGCATCGACACCGAACAAAACGACCGCCCTCCGGACTGCGCCCGCGCCGCGCCGCGCACTCCGCCTCCTCCTTCACAGATTAGCCATATTACATTCTTTTTAGACATAATTTTACACCTTATTAAATTTTACAAATTTTGCGAAATAGACTGAATCAAAGGTAAGTAAAGGCAAATACTACAGGCAAATATCGATTAAAGTTAATTATTAATAAGAATTAGGCTTACATCAAGTCAACTTTAAGTCCAACCAAGAGGTAACTCAGAGCCCCCATTATCAACAAGAAGGAGAACCTGTTGATAATGAATGCCCTGAGGACGGACTGTATACAAGAAGAGTTGCCATGGACGCCATGGTACATGCTGTTCGCTGGCAACATATATTGTCTTCATTCGTGAAGATGAAACTGAGATTCAGAGGAGATCGCAGAAATGCCAGTAGATGTTGGATAATATTGGCTTGAAAATCAGCAGAACCAAAACCGCATATACACATCAACATTCTCAGATTTTGGTGTCTTTTCTCTTTTTGACCCATAGCAGTAGATGACGCCCCTTTTTGTGGTCTGCTGAAATGGCAGGTCACGGGAACCATTGGGGACTCCTGAATGAGAAATTCGGGAAATGTATGATATACTGCAAGTGCTATTTTGTATAGATCAGGGATAAGTGAATGAAAAATGTTATTTCTGAGACGAGAGTCTTAGGAAGGATGAGTGGTGGTGGTATTACGCAAAGGTATAGAATTAGAAAGAGTTGAGTATGTAAGAGTCTAAAAGTAGCACTAGTGACCAAGAAGTCGTGTGGAAATAGGTGGTCATGGCATGGGCATGCACTAAATGAGGGACAAGCGATGAGGAAATATTTGAGAATAAATTTGGATGGCAAGAATAAAGAAAGACCAAAGAAACGAATGGATCGATTGTGCGAAAGATTATTATACTTGAAAGGTCGTGAACACTGAGACGATGGGTGTTGTTGGTGAGGTTGATTGTGGTTGTTGTTGTGTTGTTGTGTTTTGTTGTTGTGTTGTGTATTTGTATAGAATAAGATATGCTAACAACCCCTAATAAATTAGGGAAGGAGAGTCAAAATCAACCCCCCTAGCCTTTTCCCAACTATGTTGGGGTCAGCTTCCAGTCTAACCGAATGCAGCTGAATACCAGTATTTTACATGGAGCGACTGCCTATCTGACCTCCACAACCCAATATCTGGGTAATACTGGTAAGAATGGTTGTCAGACTTTCGAGCTTCTGACGACCCCTAACGACTGTCAAAGATCAAGACAGCCGAAATTATGAAAAGAGTAATAATAAAGAGTATGTGGGTTAATAGTCTTTGACTAATAAAGTAATAATTACAAATTAAAGGAGTAGAATTGAGAAATTGATCATTATATCGGTAAGTAACCTGGATTTGATTCTACAGTAATAATGTAAATTTATTGCAACTAAACGACCGTCCTTATCAAAAAACAAAGCACAATACTTCACTAGGAACTGTGCAAAACTCGAAGTTACCAAGCAAAGCACCGCTGAAACTGGAAAGTCGCCTCATTAAAGCTACTATCATCGGCTAACTACGGATTTAGTACAAACAAAACAAAATAGAGACCATAGTTCGCTAAACAAACTATAAAAATATCTGTACTAAAACTACGCTTCACTGACGCGTCAAACAAATGTTTTTATTGCCTAGATTGCCTATTTAGCGAACGTAGAAAAAGCGACAGACTCGATTAGTTAATCCGTAGTCGTATAAATGATAAAGCTTTTACTGCCTCTTCATACAATCGTGATATCCATTAAAGCTAGGTGTTTGGTCCTATCTCCCAGGCTGAGCCAAACAATCTTTTATTCCGTGTCAAAAACGTAACTGTACATAATTATAATCTATGAGTTAACTTCTCGTCCAATCTTATAATTTAACTTTAGATTCAAACCACCTTATTAACGATTATTTTCAAGCTAACTTTCGTTTAATGCAACATAAAGAGTTTCTTGTAGAGTGACAATGATTTAGAAATACCTTCAAATTTTAGGATCAGTTTTTATCAAGGAGTCGTAAAATAATTTCTTTTAACATAAAGAACCGAGTTTCAAGTCAATAAAGATTTTATCGTATGATTTGACATATGTATGGGCCGCAGGTGTTATTTCAAAGCAAATTGTCCGAAGTGTATAAAACTGGACGTAGACACCGAGTTAAGTAGAATATAATTGGCGGGCGGCATGGCAGACGTTCAAAGCGTGTACCTGCCTGTAAAAATGCCATCATAAAGCCAAGCCGCCACAATGAGCCATTTGACAGTTGGTACCCACCTTTATGATGCCGACTCTGATATACGAGCCGAACCCATTTAAGCTTATTTTATCGACTCCCAATACAACAATCTAGCTATCCCGGATAGTAAATCGGGCATCTAAAGAATTACGCGCTACCGCTCACAAACAGGGCGGAAAGAATAAACCATTTAGTTGGACCATTCAAAATCTTTATAGCTTATTATTCAATCCCATTAAAGACTTAGTGGGACGGCCTCTTTAAAAGAGCTTTTAATATAAAAGACCATTATACAGCCCATTTTCCATAACAATGAACATAATTTTTTTTCGTTCCGCGTTCTCTTTATATTGTTTATTATTTAATCAATATAAGCATTAATCATTAAAAGATGTTTAAAATAATGTAAGCTGCTGTGTATAAAGATTCTCTACTCTCCTGTCAGATCATTTTTTATTTATTGCAGAAACAGTCTACTGATAAAACCATTAATTTAGTCGCTTTCTAGTTATTTCTTGAATCTGGTGAAATATTTATCCAAAAATACCTTCATTAAAATATGTGTTTAGATCTATAACTACAGGCGATGTTGTTTTAGATACCTACCACTATGCCACAAATTGTTCTGTCATCAGCATCAAACTCAAACTCAAATCATTTATTTAAATTAAACCATTTACAGGCACTTTTGAATTGTCAAGGAGTCGGTCAGTAAGAAAAATGAAGCTACATGCCCATTCCAAAGCGTGGTAGGTACCTATGGAGGAGAACGGGCAAGAAACTCCATGGACACTCTTTTAATTTATAACGAAATGTAAGAACGATGTAAAAATAAAAACGTACACGTTAAAAGCGTCCAGAGTAGATACAACAAATATAAACCAAAAAAAAAACCAAACAATAAAAATAAAAAAAATAAGCCGTGGCAGCTAAGAGATGACCAGTCCCAACTGAAGGCGCCCGTTCACGAACATGACGCATGGATTAGCACCATTCAGCTCAACCATTTTGAAGGGAGCTAAATGATCCAACACACACGCCACCATCAGCGAGACATCCAAGTGAGCATGACATACTTTCAGCCGCCAGGGCACATTCAAGTCAATGAAAGACATATTACCCGGTCAGTGGTAGCTCTATAGTACATAGTACTCACACGTGTGCTATGCAATTATATAATACAAAGGAGATTGAATTTATACAATGCAAAGATAGTGTTACACTCTTCAGCAGCTCTTCGTCTAGGGCTTAAACCCCAGCCCTCTACCATATCTACGAGTTTATGGGAGCATATAGACCGATTAGATGAAAACACAAAAATCAGGCCATATTTAAAGTAACTCGAATATACAAATCTACAATATAAGGTCTGTTATATATTTTGGGGTCGGCTTCCAGTCTAACCGGATCCAGCTTTACATGGAGCGATTGCCTATCGGACCTCCAAGACCCAGCTACTGGGTAAGACAGGTCAGAGTTTCGGGCTTCTGACGACCCGTAACGACGTTCAAAGATCCACGAATGACAGCCGGAACCAACGGATTAACGTGCTTTCCGAGGCACGTAGGGATCTCTGTATGTAAAGATGGTCATCCATCCACGGACCAACCGTGGCAAACGTAGCTTAACCTGATTGATCGACACGTGCGGCTGTTATTACTTAGCTATATTCATATAGTCTTTATATTTAGTCTGTTCATAAGTAACACCAAGTAACATCACAGGGTAAATGTGTCAAAAAATCTCCTCAGTACTCACATGAGGATACGACACAATAACTACAAGGCTATAACGTTGCGTGTCAAGCCATTCATTAACACGGAGGTAACCCATAGGTAATAACAGAGAAAACCAAATCAATTAATCAACACAATAAAGAAGAAGGGAAAATGAAAGATCTCTGAGTTATAAGTGCACCTGTTTAGGTAGTAATTTGCAATATTAGGCAGGAACGCCTCGAGTCTTTATAACGCGTAGGTAGGTAGATTTTCTCTTAAGAACGGGAAATGCAAATCTCCTAACGATGCCAATAATATGAAGTTGTAGAACGACAGTCAACAGCTCTCCAACACAAGGATACAACTATTAAAGCTGCATCATAACGGAAAAGTACAAACATAAATGAAAATATTATTCTAGTGTTTTTCCGAGCCACTTGAATCTACTTTGAATAAACAAACTGCAGCTGGTCATGCAACAAACACAAGTAAGCTGCATGATAATGAAGATACTTTGTTAAGTGACTGCTCGTTTTATTTTTGTGGGAGGTACCCAAGTTCTACATTATTCTTAGTTTCTATACTCAGAAGAAATCGTTTACCTTATTACCTTCTAGCTGTTGTTCGCGGCATCACCCGCGTGGCTTTTTCAAAATAAAAGTAGCCTAAGTTCCTCCATATATTATCAGCTATCTACCAGCGAATGTCCCGTAACAGTTTTTTTGTTATAATTACCGTAAATACTTTCATATGCATTTACTAACAAGCTGTTATTTTGACATTACAAACAGACACTTCAATTTTATTTATTTTTATAGATAACCAATAAGATAATCATTTTGCAATAACCGTATGTAAGGCAGTTCCCATGAAAAAATCGAGTCAGAGGATGAAGAATCGTCTTCATACACTTAGCTATAATATTAGTAGAGCTACACTTAACCAATTATGGTCAGCAAGTTATGTGAATTAGACTGTATAATAATGGATAAATTGATGGCAGCTACTATCACTACTCGTACTACCAATTAACTAAAATATTCATTACCTACTAAAAAGAAATAGACTTAGGTACCTAAGGATCACTCGACTAACTTCAACAAGGGCAAAGATAAGTAAGAATATATTAACCACAAAGATGTGTACTTTGCTACTCAATCTTACCGCTCCGAAGTGGCGGATGATGATAAAACTTTGTTTCGTGAGAGGACACGAGCTAACTGCTTTGTATTCCGACTAGAGACAAAGATAAACGTATATATACATATACACGTAGATAGTGAGTTCATTTCCCGCCAAACTGAAAACTAAGAAGAACAACTTAGGTGTTTCAGCAGCGTCTGGTTCTTTATGGTCTACAATCCACATGCGTTCTATATTGACTGAAGTTTATGGTTTCAGGTGTACACAGCTGAAAAGAGATATTTTGTAAAACATCAAATTAACCATAAGCTAGTACCTATAGTTTAGATGTATGTAGTGTAGTGTAGTGTTGTGGTATGTTAGTATGATGATTTGGTCATTTTGAGAGGATGAATGAAAGGCGAATAACAAAAGGTATTTACAAGGCAGATGTGAGTGAGCCCTAGGAGAACATAGTGACCTAATTGGTGATGTTCTTCAGAAAGGTCAGGTGCGAAGCACTCCCAACCGGCGTCCGTGTATGACCAGATGTATGACTGTAAACGAAGCAAAAGGAGTATGTAAGGAGCGTAGCAGGTGGCGCTCTATAGTTTCTGCCTAACCCCATGAGAAGAAGGGGTGAGATTATGTTATGCCAAATTAACAATCTTCTCTTGCGAGCGCACAAGGCGATTGCCACGGAGAAATAAAAATCTGCTAGCCAGTCAGTAAGGAGGTGGATCACGCGCACTAAGAAAAGCGTTTTCTCATCGGGACAAGTGTATGTGGTGCCGGACGTAAAGAATAGTACTACCCCATTTCCTCCCGTGGGTGAAAAATAAAAGGTGGCGTGGTGAAAAGGCGACTATGCGATCGCCAACCCGCCTGCCAAGCGTGGCGATTATGGCGGTTTATTTTGTACTACGGAAGTAAAAGCTTCGAGCTAAAAGCTTGTTTAGGACATTTTGCCAATCGTTTTACACGTTCAAGCATACAAAAAAATCGTACGACACCCTGCGTGTTCTCTACAGTAAATCCTTTAGGGCGCTGATGAAGCTGCCTCGTTACTTTAGCGCGTCAGGTAGGTATGTTTGCAGGCGGAAATATAGATGGATTTGCAGCGATTATTTGCAAGAGAGTTGTGTCCCTGGTGCGCCGCAGACGAGACTGTTCCAACAGCTACCTTCATCTGTTCCATGTCCAATAATGCGTTACTGGACCAGGCTGCTATTGAGCACTCCGGATCAAAACCTAAATTTAGACTATGATGACATTTAGATTTTTGTTATTTTCATATTAATAGCAAGGAGATTAAAATACACTACACTACACTACACTACACTATACTATACATTTTTTGACTTTTATACCTAAGTATAAACGTCAAAAAATGTATGGTTATTATACCGAAGTTATTCCTGGGATAACTTTATTCCGCGTTTATTTGTAAGGCCCATAGTGTATTTTCCTGGGACATAACTTTATTCCGTGTTTATTTGTATTAAATGTTATCATTTAATTAAGTAATTCATAATGTATCTAATACTTTTAATTTCACAATATGCATATGGACTGGTTTTGAAATAAAGGTTTTTTTTTACGTTTTTGACTTATCTCGGGACCCTGGGGTCGCGGACCTTTGGAAGGCGTACGAAGGGCCGAAGCCAACTCGCAGAGGCCCGTTAGATGCTTGATTAAATGAGGCACCAACCGACGACTATCCCTGTACGCATACGCACTATGCAAGTGTACCTACCCAAGGACAACCCCCGGTTGGTGTAGGACTATTGCAGGATGTGGAAACAAAGATATTGGACTATGGGTTTGGGTGGTTAAAATGGACAGGTTACCTAAAACTATGGAAAGTCTATGGCCCCTGCCTGATTAATGTTTTATTGTACACGGATAAAATAGCAGGGGATGACTTGCACTCTCAATAATGGGCCCCCGGAAACGGTCGCTTGCACTTAGTGCCGTAGCAACAAGGAGGCGACATATCCTGAGGAGCTTGAGGACTGAAGAGGTATTCCACGACTATCAGAACAATCCCAGAGCCCGGAAGATGGTCAAGATCCCTACCAGCGTCTTACTGGAATACTTCCTTCCTCCGAGCACGTTTGCTCTTGCAAATCTCCACTCAAGCCGACCAATAAAGGCAAGAATAAGGTGGGAGCTCTATTCCTCGTTAGTGTTAACTCTGGCCGGTCAATAAAGGCAAGCCAGAGATGAGGAACAAGACTTCTCCTGGGAGATAGGGTCCGTGGGGTCGCTACTGCCCAACAGCTCGCCACATGCTGCCCTGCGAATTTCTATATCTCTCTTGGTCTGGCGCTCATCCTAGACCTGTTCCGTCAAAGTAAACTCTACCGGCATAGACAAGGGCGTCGCCAAGGGGGGGCAGGGAGGGGCAGGTGCCCCCTCGTACAGATTCCAAAAAAATTATAGCTTAATGCAAAGCAACCAAAATCCTAACTAAGAAGCATCATGGGGGAAAATCGCCTCAATGGTCTGGCCATGATTAGTGTACACAGAAAACTTATTTATGAAAACTTACTAATTTTTCATAATCAAGTGGTCCAGAAGTTTACAAAAAAACCATGGGAGATTATGTTTTAATTAACTAAAAAAAAGGGTCACGCTCTTCCACTTTTTATTAAAATATTGTAACTTTATCCAATTTTTCTAATAAATGTAATAACTTGGTTCTCAAGTTTTATTTATTGTACAGTTAAAGATCTCGTGGTGCTTTACACATTGGACTTTGTACCGTTCTTATTACAATCGCTGTAGAGTTAAGACTCGTACTACAGCTTCATGTGCTCTTGACTGTACCTTCAAATCCTCCTTATATTAACTTGCCCCCCTCTGGGCCGTCGGCTGGCGACGCTCTTGGGCATAGACCTAGAGTTCGGAGCGCGCAAGCGCCACCATGACATCAGCGTAGAGATACGGATGTGGTATTATTATTATTTTGTAATAACCTCACCGTGAAAACTTAGATGAAGTAAGCCTGAAGAGACTGTCAAATCAATAGTTTCAATCCCTAGCATCAAGTGGGAAGACGGCTCACTTCACGCTCACTTTGCCTAAGTTTTCTCAGTGAGATTATTACAGAATACACCAGCTGACAAGGAGTGCCCGTCTGATCCGAGACACTGGGTCTAAGAACTTTTGCTCTAAATCTTGCTATCAGTTTAAAACTAAATCTGATCTGATGACTTAACGCCAAATATACTTAGCATGTTATTTCTAGGCAAAAGGAGTGTTTATATACTACCTAAATATTTTAGTCTGTATTTTAGGTTGTTAGAGTAATTTGTTATTGTTTCTCTATCGTGAAAACATATTTCAAGTATGTTTTGGCAAAATGTCGGGCTCTCGCAGGCGGTAAATTGCGCCACATTAATTTTATAATACAACAACATCAGTCACATTTAGCTCGTTTTATGTTCCAGATATAAACTCTTAGAAGTTCGCGATCCAAGTTATAAATAACTAAGTTTAGTACATCTAACAGACTTTAGATAGATACACGAACTACGCAAGATATACGTAGATACTTTGGGTAGGTTGCCTGCCTGTCATAGGTAGGTACAATCGGTACAAGTAACATAAAGTAATAAACCGCTAGTCGCCTCGCGAACATAGTAATAATGGTGGACTTTTTACAGTAGCCACCGGTCGCTACCGGGGTTCGCACTGATGGCGGCAAAAAAAATGTGGTGCTCATTCTCGGTGACGCCAAAGATCGGTACACTTCCCGACGGAATCACATCGAGGAGTATATTGCGATGTATTTCTTTTATCGCCGCGAAATCTTGAGTTTAATCCCGGGTCGCATTGAAGATGTGTTCAGTAAAAGACTTGCCGCCCATCACGTTAGGATAATTGTCTAGCTATAATCGTAGATGAACTCTATCATAGGTCAACGGTTACATCTGAGTCCGGAAATCTCTTTCCGGGATTACAGTCGTGACCTCGTGACAGATATTTTGCTGTAATATAGTTTTTAACTGCTTTTGTGAGAGGCTTTTTCCTGTTTTTACAAATCTACACGATAGATGGTTTATAATAATAATAATATTTCCTCTTTGGGGAAACCGAAGGTTTTGTCTGTGCAATTATGGATGAAGTTATCATGACGAATAATTATCGGAAATACATTGCGAAGGATGGTACGGTTGACATCTGTCGGGCATGCCACCGTCCCGGTTAATCAATCCGACATATTGTTTCCGGTTGTTCTCGTCTTGCTAACGGCGAGTATTTGCACAGACATAATCTAGTGGCTAGGATTATCCACCAGCAACTAGCCTTGCAGTACAACCTTGTGGAATCCGAAGTACCATACTACAGGTACATATGTGCCCGACCCAGTTCTCGAGAATGGTCATGCCACATTGTACTGGGATCGATCTATCATCACTGACAGGACTATTGTGGCTAATAAACCTGATATTGTGGTGATAGATCGATGAGAGCGCCGTGCAATGATTGTTGATATCGCTGTCCCCCATGACGAGAATCTTGTGATAGCTGAGAAAGATAAAAAGATCAAGTATCTTGACTTAGCACACGAGGTTGTCGACATGTGGGACGTGGACTCTGAAATCATTGTACCGATAATCGTTACGGTAAATGGCCTAATAGCGGAGAGCCTCGACCAACACCTCAGGAGGCTCTCATTGCGCGGCTGGGTCAAGGGCTTGATTCAGAAAGCAGTACTCCTGGACACGGCACGCATAGTGAGAAGGTTCTTCTCTCTAGAGCCCTGACCACCGGCAGCTTGGACCCTGTTCTTGATGCCGATGGGTCACAATTTTTTATATTTTTTATATTTTTAAATGTTTTTATATTCAAATATTTAAAAATGTAATTTATATGTATATTAAAAAAATAAAGGAAATAATAATAATAATAAATTGTTTTATTCGGAACAACATAGGAACCAATTTTGTTAGTACACACCTTAGATACTACAACTTATAACTAGGATAAGTAACAAATTTTATGTGAAAAGAATTTTATGAATCGTGACATAATTTTCTTCACTTTATAGATTCTAAAACCGTTTTAATAGAAAATAGTAAATAAGTATATCACCTATGATAATTTACAATGCAAGGCAAAATTAATGAGGTGTCATATACCGGATTTCATAAATACCTACATATTGCAACAACGCGTTAAAGAAGAAAATCATATTTTTATTAGAAACATGGAGAAACCAACAAATAATATTGGCTGACCTATTCTGCAATTATTGATATTTATTTAGTCTTACTTATTATTAGAATCAACAGAGCTCAAGAAAACACTTATTTTGAGACCCAGTGCCCCGTACCTTAAAAAAGGTACAAACCTAACAGTTGGTATCTGACAGAAGACCTTTAACAAATTGAGAGCAGCTTGAAATGTGAATGTTTCTCCGTGATAAAAAAGGTCTCCTATTTCAAACTTTGGAGACTTCACATTGATTTTTCAAAGCTACCTTACCTTCGTAATATTAGAAATTTGTCAAATTTGACAAAAACCAATAAAACCAAGAAAAAAAGCTGAAAAGGCTTCGTAAGTTTTGATTCAGACGTGGCAGATGCTAAACTACCTACATACCTGCCTACATTATGTTCCTCGTCGTTATTGAACTTGGATCTCCCTCATAAACCATCACAATGGTGGGCCTGACGGCTAATAACACTGTTATCTATCTATATATTACCTATCCTCCTGTAACTGTCCAACTGTAATAATCAAAACCTACTTGACAAATTGATGATCGCAGAAAGATTGTTAGTTTATGGTCATATTAATAATTTCAGTAGGTAGGTACCTATTTGAAGTTTAAAAAACTCTACTATAAATCGGTTTTACTTCTAAACTAATTTTGAAATCACTGACTTTAGTTAGAGCTTTTGAATGTAGGAACATCCATATGAAGGAATTTCTTCAGAACTACGGTTAAACGGTTCTATTAAAATTGATTTCATGAGCCCTAATAAAATCCAAGACTTATGGACAAGGAAGTAATTACAAATTATCGACATCAACAGATTTATGTGGTGCTTCGAGCCGAATATAAACAATAGCAACACTTTTGTTTGTGATATTACCCACATGAATAAGCATTGTAAGCGAAGTACGAATGGGCGAGTAGAGCAGTAGCGGAGCGCGACTCCCCGCGGCCCACAGCCTCCGAATCACAATAAATCTGAACCGATAAGTAGTCGAGCGGATTGTCGGCGCGGCGCGATCAAAGCGAGGGGAGGAACTTGAAAGGCGCCGCCGTCCGCCGAGATGTTTCATTCGAGGCCGCGTGTCCACCGCCGCCCGTCACGACCAATTGACCCTTTGTTATGTGACATTATAATTAATTTGATTTAAATTTGGAATGACACGTTTACAGATTTAAATGACGAAGGTAAATTATTCTGATGGTCTTGCGGTAATGAATTGGTATATCTTGGTAGGTGTGTATAATACATATACCTAACAATTATCTGGTGTCTGGCAGATTGACAAGCATTAAATTGCTTCGAGACTCATTTATTCGTATCCGTAGGTTAATGCCAGGTTATTTGCACCAAAGTCATTTGTAACTAAATTACAGCAAACTAAAAGAAGAAGACAAAAGACGTATAGAGGTGCATCAATACTAAATATTAAATGTATCTTCGCTCAAAGCCTAGAACAACGGAAGACCTACGTAAGACCATTTGACATGAAACAAAACCGTCATTAAGGAAAGTCACGAACATTAAATTACCGTGCCGTATGTTCCCATGGACTCCAGTGGAATAGTACACAGAGATTGTAGCAGTTATTACTTTATATGCATGAAGCAATAACACCGTACCTTTGAGAGCAGCATCTACTGGAGTCTTGTGTAATTAATTTGCCATAAACAACTCGCATTAGCTATACATTCCTGCTTTGCTTTATCATACATATGAGTTTAGTGCTACACTCACGTTTACACAACGCTTTTTAGTAGATATTACAAGGCATTTACGGGCCTCCGAGCTATCTACTTTGTTTTTTTTTTTTAATCGAGCTCGATAGTTTTTTTTTTTTACTTGGGTGTTTGACTGGGGAATGGAATAAAAAGTATGTATTTAATTTTTAAACAATTTTATTTGCAAATAAATATAAACAGACATACAGGAATAGTTCTTTATCTTATGCCTCAAATATACCTCAGCAATAATAAAAATAAACAAAAATATCTCAAGACTAAAAGTTAAAACGAAATGGGTTCCAGTATTACATACTTCTGAGCAAAATAATAACGGTACGATTTAAGATGAATAAATATAGACTCAATTAAAAATAAGGCACTTCTCTTTATCACAGAATACAACGTCTACAAAATTTCTACACATCTATATATTTGTATACAATATTATTCAACAGTATAAAAGGTACCTATACAAACTTAAGATGTACTTGATTCACTACTTTATAAACAAAGTAAAATCACTCGTATATACTTGATGCACAACAACTAATCGTTTATTGTTAGGTCTATATATCTCTGTAACACATTTTATCTATAAAATAATTATTTTCAAATGTACATCAAGTGTTGGCAAACTTCGGTCATTGTGCACAAAGTAGAACGAATTAATTAAGAGATTCTGAATAGTTATATGGACAACTAATTAGAATCTCACGTAATTAAGTGCCAAACTTTAACATTATTCATAGATATGGCCTAAGTTATAATTAAATTATGTATTCGAAATAGTTTTACACAATCTGTAGAAACAATAAATTAATGTTCACGTATAAAAACTAATGTACCATTATGATGTTGATGAGATGAGATCTAAATAATGGTAGAATGTCTACCACTAGGAAAATGTATGGTGATGATAATTTATTGTCCCTACGTGGTGCCGTAGACCCTCGAGATTCAAATTCCGTGACTCACGAACATTAAGGGCTACACACACGCACTATTAAAGTGTCACGATTCTGTGTATCACACAATTTCATAGATACTTAATTTTGATTTGGATTTTGGTGTTCATTTTTTTTATTTATTTGTAGACTAGGCTCACAAAACATCCCTTATCGCACCCGCGATATCGCGCCAGTGTGTGGGAGCCGTCATAGTACCTACCTAGCACCCGATACACACAATTAAAATCCATTTATTGCTTTTACCTACATTTTAAGCAGTCAATACACGCGATTACGTGAACTCAATTAACATGTCAAAATTCAAACGTGATTGTATAATAACCGGCACGAGTCGTGAGCACAGATGGGCAGAAGTGGGGGCAAGCTCGCGCATGTACACTTTCGGCTAAATAAAAATAACACGCGAGAGTCCAATAGACGACGAGTATCGGCTAACGAACCAATCGCATGCAGCTCGGCGCCCCCCGTATTCTTCATTCTGCCAAAGAGACCTAAAAATGTACTACTGCGCAGGTGTCAGTTTGTGCTCACGACTCATGCCGGTTACTATAACTGCAATGCATTTTTCTATAATACAGCGAGTTTCGTTTTTACGACATAATGTGATCGCATACACCTATTATACGTTATAAAATATTTTCGTTATACAGGGTTATTGGTAAAACTCTTACAACCTTCTAGGACTGACATCATAAACAACAACTTTTGTTCTATGACTTTTTACAAAACATAATACATTACCAAAAACATACCTTCTAGATTTCGTTGTTCTATAAATGTAGAGCGTTGAATTTATATATTTTTACTTTTGTATGAAAGTCTGATGAATTAAAATCTGATGAAATATTATAAGTTATAGAACAACAGTTGTTGTTTATTATGTTATTACACACGGCCACAAATCAACCTATAATTTCCAGTATAAGCTGACCTCTCATTGTACGGAAATCCTATAAAATGCGAGATCAGCCTAAACTGGAAATGTATAGCTTGATTTGTGGCCGTGTACCTAATCATAGTCCTGCGAGGTTGTTAATACTTTACCAATAACCCTGTATATGGTATAATTTTGATTGTCTACTATAAATTGACGTAATTTTTTTTAATAACTTTACTTTGGAAAAAATAAAATGTGGAAATGGTCAACTTATTATGGACAACCTTTATTAGCTCCCCCACACACGAAATCATATTTCTATGGCTATCAAATAGAGCGACCAACGTTTAAGAACTCTTATATGTATTAAAACTGACACTTATCAATGCATTTAATAGCTATAATACTACATTTACCATACATACATAGGCATACGGGTATATACGTTCTGAAGTCGTATATAATGGCAGATTTAACAATACGCACTCATCACATCGTTACAAATTTGTCCGCAAAAATAAGAATAGCTAACATTCGAAACACACAGTACACACGGCTACACATCAAGCTAAAGATTTCCAGTATAAGCTGATTGTAAATTAATTGTAAAGGATTTCCGTTCAATGAGAAGTCAGGTTAAACCGGAAATGTATAGATTGTTATGTAGCCGTGTGTCCTTTCCTTAGTTTTATAAATAAAACCAGTAATATTTCAGACTAATATAGATTTTAATATTACTTAAGTTAATGCTCTGATCAACCCCCTAATTCTGAAAGACTAGTGAATTTAATCATCTGTTGCCAAATCACATGTCAAGTAAACTGATAACCGGCACGAGTCGTGAGCACAGATAGGCAGTAGTTGGGCCAAGCTCGCGCATGTACATTTTCGGCCAAATTTATTCAGTACCGTTTTTACGAAAATTATTGATAGGTACTTCACTAAATAACTAACTTAACTATAATTTAAATATTAGTAGTACTTGAAATTTTACTTTGGTACAGTAATGTTGTAATAATGAGTAACGGTCGAGTTTCTTGCCCATTCTTCTCCATGCGAAACTACCTTTTGCAAGGCGCAACTAGTATCAATTTTATTTCCGTGTAAATTTTGACGTTTAAAAGTGCATATTAAAATTCCGAAAAAGTGCAGTAGCCTAATGACACGCGAGAGTTCAATAGACGACGAGTATCGACTGACGAACGAATCACATGCAGCTCGGCGCCCCCCGGCTTCTTCATTCCGCCAAAGAGACCCAAACATATACTACTGCGCAGGTGTCAGACTACATACATTGTGCATACTGTACAAGGATCTTTTAACGCGTGGCCGAAATCGGAGCTAATGCCACCATCTTGTTTTTTTTAATACATTTCACAAACAATGTCTACCAACAGCGGCCCCAACGTCATTCGAGCGGCAGCCTATAATGTTCCTTTTTTTGAGAGGAAGTGGGCTGTCATCTAAGTAATCTACCACGCGGAACCAGTGCGGGATGGTTGATGTCACATGTATCCGATTTTTTTTTTGGTTCTCGAACATTGGTTTCCTCACGATGTTTTCCTTCACCGTTTTAAGAACAGTGGTGATAAAATTATTTACACAAAGTGAAGCGCCTGCCTGGGTTCGAACCCACGACCTTCAACTCGTAAGTCGGGGCGTTACCACTGGGCCACCACAATCCTAAAAAGATCCTTGTTGCAGTGTAATTTGATTGGCTGTTGTTAGCTAATAACACGAATTTGACAGCGTATTATTTAATTTTTGATTAGCCTTTCAGAAACCGGATTTTAGTACCTATAAGAGCGTCATACAGCCTAGAGCGTCTATTTTGCGTTATAAAAGCAAGCAATTTATATACAGTCTAGGAACATAACTGAGATGTATATAGCAAGCATCATTTACGTACTTTATTGTTGGAATCGCAGCTACTGATTTTAAGACTAGTAGGTTAAGCATAAATATCGATGATTTCATACATTTTGCAAAGTGCATACAATATGCAGAATTATGCTAACAGCCGTGAGTTGTATCATGATCTAAATAAACTAAGTAACGTAATGCTAATTCATTTAAACCTTACCTTCAACTCTATATTCCCAGTACAATATTGCATTATAAATTAGTTCAGTTGAACTAAATTGGTAGCCAAATCACCTGCTATTTACAGCTCAGATAGTTATATCCTTTAATTAATCCTAAGTATTAGGAAGTAGTATTTATTCTCAACCGAGTGAGAAGAACTGTTTTGTGCCAGGGAACTTCGCTCTCTGTTTCTTGATGAAGTCTCGAGCTTGTCTGTCGCCTTGCCGAGTTTCTAGCGCTTTGATAGCCTCGCCGTCTGCAACAATGTCGTTATCATTAAAATGTTTTTTTTTGTTTTTTTGTTTAGTACTTTATGTTGTTCGTTTCATTCATAGGATGTCATGAGCTTGAACAATGTAATGATTCATTTGAAAACAAAAATGGGTCGTGAACTCATTCAAAATTGTAGCATCACCAATATATGAACAAATTGAAGCGACATCTATACGGCTACATAAGTACTACGTAGTCATGCAGCGTACGATAGAATGTAGATGTCGCCACTGTTCCACAACTGTTCTGTTAACGTCATAGAATCCTACATCGCGCAAACAGTATTTGGCAAGGACGTGATGACATAATATTTGGCGTGTATTGGTGACATGAAACAAAATTGAATAAGTATAGGGTTAGTAGGTGGATACCAAAGAATTGAGGGATGGATTGTGCCTACTCAGACGACTGCTCAAAAATATGTATGGAAGAAAGATACGATATAGGAAGATAGATAGGATACGGGAAGGAGAATGATGATATTCAGGGGCGTAGCTACCGCGGTATCAGCCGTATCAACTATACGGGGCTCCCGGGCTATAGAGAACGAAAATTCGTAAAATGTATAATCTAAATTTTTTCTATTGCTTACAAAAACTTCATGCTACAGACGCGGTCTAATTTTCAAGCTCTTGCATTTATTTAATAAAAATCACATAGTATATCTGTGTCACACAATATATCACACAGTATATCTGTGTCACACAATATATCACACAGTATATCTGTGTTACATTGTCATTTATTTTGTGAAAACAGTACCGTCCTTTAGAACTAATCAGGTAAAAAGGGCCCCGATTTTTTTTTTTTTTTTGGTACAGAGCCTTTTTAGGTCTGGCTACGCCACTGATAATATTACCAGTAAAGCTAAATTTAAAAGTAATACTGACCTATACTAGTGGGTCTGGAGAGCGGTAACAATTGCTGCGGGAGGCTGGAGATAGGCGCGGGTGTGTCGGGCACCTCGCTGAAGTGTAGGTACGCCTCGCCCACAAACGTGTTGCTGACGCTGAACATGTCCTTGTCTTTTATTACTAGGTGTATCAACCCGTCGGTTATGCTCCGCTGTTCTGTTGTTAGAGGGCTGGAAGATAAAGATTAAGGAAAGTTTTTTTTTATTGGAGTTCTTGAATATTTACATAAGGAGCTAAATAAAAACAGCTTTTACGAGTAACAGCGGGTCTGGCTGTTTGTGTATGTTACTTTAAATGTTTTTAAACGCACCCACAATAAAGGATTCCTATAAAAAAAATATATATTTGCAGTCATAAGGACTGCCGACAGAAGTGAAAACACAAAACTTTGGAATAAGTTCTTTTATACATATAGCTCATGGAAAGCGTTCGGTGACGATGACGCGAGTTCCATGATTTTTGTTCACACAAACAGTACACATATTTCTCATGGAAAGCGTTCGGTGACGATCGCGAACCCATAAGTTTTTCTCCACCAAAAATCGCTCAACGCGCCTAAGATAATTTCACTTAAAAAAAAACAGCCGCTAGGGTCGATCGAAGGATAAGCTACGCTTGCCAGGGTTGGTTCCCGGCTGGGTAACCATTTTTAAATATCGAGACGGGAGTCTCGATATTTTAAGGGTCTCGTGCCTCGGAAAGCACGTGGCTCCAGCTGTTATTCGCAGATCTTTGATAGTAGTTATGGGCAGTCAGAAGCCCAAAAAGTCTTATAACCAGTCTTACCAGTTACTATGTATCGTGATACCCAGTAACTGGGATGGGGAGGTCAGATAGGCAGCCGCTTCATGTAAAATACTGATATTCAGCTGCATCCGGTTTGACAGGTAGCCGACCCCAACATAGTTTTGAAAAGACTAGGCAAATTGACTTGAATATTTAGGTAACTATGTATGTGTGATCAAGAGATACATTGGCGGCAGGTTGGGAAACCGCTTTCCGCAGGGAACATTTTATATTTTTTCGCTTATGAGTTTTCAAGGTTACAAAAAAATGCAGCATTCGCAGACACAAATCATAATTATATACAGGCGCATTAAGAGGGCGTACAACGGTCCACTAGCACCACTCCTTTAAAAAAATTATTATCTCGTGACTGAGAAAGAATTATGAAAAACGGCTCAATAAGGAACCTAGGTAAGTGTGTCTAGAATTTTCTAATGCCTTTTATAAAGTTTCATATTGAGACACGAAGCAACAAAATACGATCTAGAGGAATGTGGCTGCGTTTCTTTAGATCGAATTTTGTTGCTCCTTCTCAGTTACGAGATAATATTTGTTTAAAGGAGTGGCGCTAGTGGACCGTTGTACACCCTCTTAATGCGCCTGTATATAATTATGATTTGTGTCTGCGAATGCTGCATTTTTTTTTTAACCTTGAAAACTCATAAGCGATCAAACTCAAAACTAGCATAATTTATAAATTATTCGACAAAACTTTATAATTTTAAATTAGAGGACATTACCCTGAAACTGCTAGAAATAGCATTGACAGAAATAACGAAAATATTCGAAAACATATTTAAAGAAATTCAGTTCGAAGAAAATAAACAACGGGGCACGGTGCCAAATAATGTGCATTATTTGGCCTACGGCATCTATAATCTATTTTGATCCATGAACTTAATCCAATATTAGCTGTATCGGTATTTTTTACGTCAATGTCACTGCTACACTAAGCTAACGCTTCCGAAAACTATTCAAAAGTATGATTAAATGGCTGCTGCCCGCGTCTTCGGTCACGTGGCTTTTTCTAAAATGTTTATATAAACATGTTAATAGTTTATTTTTATTTTTTATTACTATGGCATCTCGTAGTTGACCTTGAGAGGTCGTGACTACTTAACCGGACTTTCCTGTGGCTGCCTTAAGCGAAAACTTAAAGCACATCCAGCCAGGGCATAAAACTTATAAACTAAACGACTGCACGCTAAGGGCACCCAATGTGGGGTACGAACCTCGGCTTAGGGCAGCGTCGGAGGGAGAAAGTTAGGACCTAAGTTACTCCTTATAACATCAGCTATCTGCCGAATGAATGTCCGGTCGAAATCGGTCCAACGATTTCGGAGATTAGCCTGAACAAACAGACAGACAAACAAAAAAAATTGCTATAGGTACCTACCGTATATTTATTTTGACATTACAAACAGACACTTCAACACAGTTATACAGTTCTAACCGCCGCGCCGCCGTCAAAAAACAAGTAGATTAATTTGGTACTTACATTAGGAACATTTCATCATAAAGCGGGAATAGGTTCTTGTTATGTGTTTGCGTTTTCGGCTTCTGTACGTTCACGAACGAATCCTCAGGAAGTAAGCCCACTCGGACGTACGAATCGCATAGACCTGAAATGGTTATAATTGTAGCTAAATTTAACTGAGTCTCGCTTGGATGCTACATAACATTACGCCATGTTTCCCCGAAGGGTTAGGCAGAGGTGTACCTATAGTAGGTTTCTTGGATGCTGCCCGCTCTTAATCTGATATTATACCATGATGATTTTTCAGCATGTTTCCTGAGAGGCGATTTGTGATCGTGCTCTCCGCGATTGCGAAGCGAGCTAACCGCAGCTACGCGGCGTGTTCTTCGCGTTTTCACAAAATTATACACTCGCTTGTCTCGCTCTCTATTGTACACTCACGTCAATAGCTCTCGTTAGGCCAACGAACGAACACGTTGGGCACACGTGGCGTACTCGCTACGCATACGCAACGAACGCGTTGAATTTTCGCCTCGCTGGAATCACGCTCTCAAATTGCCAGTGTGATAGGGCCCTTAAGCGTTTCCCAGTGCAGTGACCCACAATTGGGTCACTATTATGTTAACCACGGGGACATTAAAAAAGTTTAATTTCCAAAATAATATTTTAGCTGTTCTGTCGTTTGGTGTGGAATAAATGCTTCACAATTCTACTCTGTACCTTTTAGGAACTCTTAAAAGCGTCCCGGGATTGTAATTAATACAGTGCGATATCAAATATTTACAATTTCAAGTTCACGAACTAATATCAAATGACAATTATTATTACAAATCCTTACCATTAGAATCAGCGGGCATCAAATTCCTGGCATTCATAATTTCAATCTTCAAGTTATCCTCTATGAACTGCGCCCTTACAGTCAACATGCCCATCTTAGGCTCCTGTATCGTCTGCTGTTCCTGCCATCTTTCTAAATGGAACTGATGTATCAATTCCCTGGTCTCCATACCATGGAGCTTTAGTAAATACTCCACACGTTTTAACGTATCCGATGAGTACGTGTCTTTGTTGTCTTGTCTGAACGACCGTATCATTATTTTGACACATTCGTGTAGATTCGAGAAAAATGATGGTGGCCGGCGTTTCTGTAATTTTTTGTTTTATTATTATTTTCTTTTCCAATATAGTGAGAAGTTGTACGGTGTATTTTTTCTATGTCTTGTTTGGTAAACAAATACGGAGCTACATCAAAAACTGCTTCGAATTAATTATCTCATGAATGAATGAATGAAATGCACCGACCCCAGCGTGGTTTGACGAGACTCGATTACTCGAATGAACCCAAAGATTCACACCTGCCCCTGGAGCCTCATGTTTCATGGGGCTACAGAGACCATTGCATATCAAGTAGACCGGGGGGCGCGATAATGGTAGGGAAGACGTGCCCATATGATAATTATTGAACGATTATTAGAGCCGTATCCCCAACTTCGTATTAATTATTGAAATGAAAACTTCTTTAGCCGCGTTAAGCGATTTTTGGTAGGTGAAAACTTATGGGTTCGCGTCACCGAAATGCGCGACATGCTCGTGACGTGTTTCACCAGACTTTCAATTATTCCAGTTTTGAGTTTTCACTTCTGTCGGCAGTCCTTATCACGGCCAATTTTTTTCTCAATATTAAAATCTCAGTACTTACAACATATTTGTTTACCAAATAAGACAAGTCAAGAAAAACACACTTTTAAGACATTACCCATCACCACGATGCTAGTAGGTATTAAACGATACAAAGCGGTCATAATTATAATATTCAAGCCGTCACCATTCATGCATGTTGAGGATGGGGCTTTAGATGTGTTCGCATGATGGGTAAAAACATGCTGATCATGCATTAATAATACCTATGAATACAACCTTAGCTTGTTTCAAAGATATTTTAAAGCTGGAATTATAATTTTATTAGCTTCTGCTCGCGACTTGGTCCGCGTGAATTTTCTTGTTCAACGACCCACCCCGTCGCATCGCATCGTGTGCCCGCGCTATTATCTACTTCATTTTCGCTTAGCGTTCTATCTAACTTTTATTTCCTTTTCTCGGCTCCGAAGGGTCCTAGCGTGATGTTAAATAGCCTTACAGCCTTCTAAAGAATTGGGCTAACATATACAAAAAAAAAACAAATCCGTCTAGCAGTTCCAGCGATTAGCGCGTTCAAAAAAACAAACTCTTCAGCTTTGTTATTAGTATAGATACTATAGACTGCATCTCCTTAGTTTATTCTTAATTCAACAATCATGAAGGCGACTGAAGAATACATAACTGGACAATATCGCACATGCTACAATTTGGAAAGACAGAAAACAAGGCTGACGAATAACAATTGACGTATTCACATTATTCGGAAATTAAGCTTTTAAAAGCGAACAAACAATGACACACGATAACAGCTTAGAACTCTAAACATTATATCGTCAAATTAACTTGTGTAACATTCTAGTCACCAAACATGAAACATAGAAGCCAAGTCCAAAAGTCGGTTCATATTTTACATACATTACGCATTTCGAACGTGCCATCTATTTCTTTATAGTTAGTAGTCCGCAATGTATACAGGATCAAATTAAATTAGTCAGTGAAACTCCGCAGACGTCATGGGTATTGATAACAGTACAAACGCTGTGGGCGAACGAGTGGACTGAAGTGAGGCAAGGGTCGCTCTGAACCAGTGCTGACTTCACGCAGTGCGCCGCCCGTAACGGGCCATTGCGAACATTATAATTATACTGTTTGATTGCGAATACAGACACCGTGCCGTCACTACATACTTAAAATTTGTACCTGTTACTTCACTATTCATAAGTTTTATTTTCCTAAATTGCATTTTTAATGTGCATCCCACATCCCGCACAAGTTTCGATATCTAAGAATGATAATACAAAAAATAAATTGATGTGATGAAATCACCTTTGGGGCAACGACCGAAGTTAGTGTTACTTGAAATATCCGTTTAAAAAATCAGTTTTTTTTTTGTGTAAACTTCACAGATGTTTAGGTATCGATACCTTAACATACTTCATGTAACCACACTACCTAATGTATCATTGTGGCTTCTCAAATGTACCTAATTAGTCGAGTGAGCTAAATATTTGAAAATTACTTACGCAAGCACACCTCTATAAAAACACGGTACTACACTAGTTCTCTGAGGAATTGGCCAATTTCTACATCCGCTTGCAAACTGAAGACAAGCTATTCCCTGATCCTCAAGATTCTATGTGCCCCGAACTAGGGGTTCTACGTCCAGGCTGAGGGCCGGACATCTACCATCTCCACGCTACTCCGGACCGCGTACTGTAAGCGTGGCGAATCTGCACGCTGCTACATATTGCACGCTACATGCGTGGCGGAACTGCACGCTTCTACACTCTGCACGCGAAGCTGACCGCGTGCCGTTTCCTACGGCTTGCTAACACCGCTGGCTACCTGCGGTTCTGCTGACAGGCGCACCACGTCTGCCACATGTTGCCAAGGACGGTAACCTACCTTACTTACCCTCTAGTCACTAACAATATTTTGTAGGTAAGGCTAGTCGTAGTCGCCTTACCTACAAAATATTGTTAACATTTTAAAAGATTAAGTATGGAGTTTCTTGCCCATTCTCTTCCATACGTAACTACCTTTTGGAAGGGGCAACTAGAATCAATTAATTATTTTTGAAATAAATGATTTGACTTTGACCTACGACCTAGTTTCGTATCTTAAATATATGTATTAACCTATCCTGCTGTTTTAAATTCTATCTCTATCCTAACCGTTAACGGCCTGCGCAGCCTACTTGCAAAGCCCAAGCCGTTACACTACGGTCGATGACCCCAAAAAATTTTTTTGTTTGTTCTATCATGTTTAGGTATCGATACCCAACACGTATGTGAAGTTTCGCTAGCTAATTTAATTTAACCCTGTAGTTAGCAGTTTGCAATGTATATAAAATGTAGTATAAACTCGGGATAAGAGCAACATAAGGCAGCAACATAAACAAGGTGCTTGCTAGAAGTATGGTTTACCGCGTCGAGGCTGGCAGCTGCCGATTTGCTCAAGCGGCGCGGGTCGATAAAGCGAGTTATCTTTGCCTTTCGGTGCTAAAGAAAACAACAACAAAACTCTTTTTAACTTTTGACACATTCATGTTAATAATTGTTTACGATTTGGCTAAGGTGTGCTTCGGGGTTTTCCGCATAGATTTAAACTCAAACGAAGTCGAAGCCGAAGTAGAATCCGTTTGAGTCCAAAACTAGAGGAGCAGTTCCGAAACAAACACCTAAATAAAACCCCAAACAATTATCAACAACAAAACTTTGAAACAATAGTTTTGCGGATAGGTACTTAATATTATAATGAGTGCTCTATATCTCTGGCTTCGCGGTAACTTATTACCCCGTTTGGCCTTCAAACGACAGCGCAAATAAAATTAATTAACCAGGAACAAATAACGATTAATTTTCATTCCTACGGCCGCCGTTTGTTACTGATTAAATTCGAAATAAATTAACTACCACAAAAAATAAAATCAAGCTTAATTTCTTCTTGAGAAGCAGATTTTACTACTTCAAAAAAAAAAAAAAATATTTTTGTTTTTCTTAATATTTCAGTGTGTTCTAAAATGTACTCAATCAAACAAAATTGTTGTGTAGTGCACACTTCTAAATAAAATTGCAGTAGCGTGCGATACAAATGCAATATTATTTACCCTGAACATAATATAGTTGGGGGATACTTTGTTTTTTCCAAAATATCTACGCCTAAACAAGCGAATACGGGTGGAGATTGTCTCTTTCTACAAACGAAAATTAATAATGGGTTAGTATTGTAAGATAGTTATTTTGTTCTGTGTAAACCCTGTGAAAAATCCATATGTATGAGAAATGAATATGTGTTTGTGTATGTAAGTCAGTTAAGACAACATGTCAAGGATTAATATTTAATTGTTAAGGATGCGCAAAGGCAGCCCGCGAAATTCAAAATTTTCTTACGTTTTTTTTTTTTTTTTTTTTCAATTTGTTGGCCAGTGTCAAGTTGTATGTTGATTAAAATATGATTCGCGACCGTAACTAATATGGCTTTTACAGAATTATAATCATTAGAATCAGTGATACAACTCCTTAAGTTAGAACTGTCCTCAAATGTCATGATTTCATGCCCTCCTAATCAAAAGGTCTAAGTAGCCAAATGTCCAACAGCGCAAAACGTCTACTGAGCAGTAAGTCTAATTAGCAAAATGTCCATGTAGCAAAATGTCCAACTATCAGATGGTCTGTATAGCAGAACATCGATTTGCAAAAAGTCATTTTTAAAATGTGTACACTCATGATAGAAAGTAAAAAGCCACCATTTCTTCGCTTTTCATGGCGTTTGCAACAATGCTAGTCCAACATTCCGTAATGTATGGAAAAGGTAGTAGAGGTAAATTGGAACATACTCTGACAATGTTTCTGCACTCTCTGTTTTCAGAAAAACCCAATGATGACGCTTTTTTCCAGACGACCTTATTAAGATGATAATAGCAGCCCGTTATTTGAGTGTTCGGAAAAGCTTCTTTAATTCCATTGAGAAGTGCCATCTCATAATCGCATTTAATGGCCATCATGTCTATTTCAAAATGTTGCTTGATGAGGCCAAATTAGCGTTCGTAGGTTTTTTTATTCGTTCATGAGTGTCAGTCACCATTAAAAAGATATGGTATACGCTACGATTACCAAAGAGTCTGTAGGTACAGACGCCAGCAGGTCAAGCTACCCGAAACTGTCAAATTTTCGCAATCAACCTTGAACCTTATGCTGTAGAGATAAAGTTGAAAATCTATTAAAGAAATTTTACAGATTGTAGTAGCTTGATGTGCTGGCGTCTGTACATATTATAATGCCATGTCCATTTCCCTCCCGATGCAATGTGTGTACATGTTGATTTTGTGCCCGAGTATGGAGGCATTTTGAGAATCGGACGATTTGCTAAATAGATGATCTGCTATACAGACCATCTGATAGTTGGACGTTTTGCTACATGGACATTTTGCTAATAAGACTTAGTCCCGTATTATAGAACGTCACTCAATACTCAAGCATTACTTAAAACTAGTTTTAACACAACCAGTCAAATGGCTTGAATCTAGTTTTATGTAATGCTTGAGTATTGAGTTACGTTCTGTAATACGGGCCTTACTACTCATTAGACGTTTTGCGCAGTTGGACATTTAGCTACTTAGATCTTCTGATCAGGAGGGATTGCATGGAATAGTCATTCAATAGTATCTGTCATCACAGGCCCTATCAGAATACCAGCACTGCGACACTTATTTTTAAATGTCGCATGCTGAGATAGGAGCCTTTTGGCCTCGTATAGGATTTTGTTTTCATTTTACTTTTGTTTTTTATTTTATTTTTTATTAATGTTACTATGAGTGTGTTTAGTTCAAAATGTGATCTTAGGTTTAAAGAATCTTTATTTCTCATAAGAACATGATACAGTTCATTTATATGAGATCTAATTTCTAACACAAATAATCGTCGTCTAATGACGGAGCATGCAGCTGTAGAATAAGTAAAACTATAACAACAACGTACGAGATCAACAGCAAACAAAGCAAAAGTGTAGTTTGGAAGATACTATACGATTCCCAATAAATACTTTTTATTTCTTTCTTTCTTTCTTTCTTTCTTTCTTTCTTTCTTTCTTTCTTTCTTTCTTTCTTTCTTTCTTTTTCTTTCTTTCTTTCTTTCTTTCTTTCTTTCTTTCTTTCTTTCTTTCTTTCTTTCTTTCTTTCTTTCTTTTAATAGGATTATATGAACTTAAAGAGTTGTACTGATGATTTTTATGATTATAATTCTCTAAATAAATAATTGATACGACGAATCATATTAAGATCAACGTACAACCCGATACTGATCTGTAAACTCATTGATCAGTTTTTTTTTTTTTCGCGGGCTACTCTTACGCGTTTGCCTCTGAAATTAGTAGAAGATAAAGTAGTAGATTAAAAAATAAGTGGGAGTCCTCGGAACTAGATATGAGCTGTATTTAAGGTACGAGGACACTGAACTGAAAGTAGTACAACCTGCGCAGACGCAACATCGCAGAACAATTGAAATGGTGCCAAACTGGTATTAAATGGCGGGCTGTCGTGTACACACAAAAATGTATAGCTCATGTCTAGTTACTATAAAAAAAAAACTACAGCTGATTAGTAAGTTAAGAGTATTAAAACAATGCTATCATACAGCTGTTAGCAGCTAAGTTAGAATAAAAGCTATACAAATACAGGAAATATGTCAACTGACCTCTAAATTAGCCTGTATAAGTTCATATAAGACTTCTCCAAGTTGTTCCCATACAATTTCAAGAGTTCTAGAGAAGTTTTCGTTGTTCAAGTGTTGGAATAAAGTGTCCAAGTTGGCTTCTAGGTAGCGCATAACGCGGTCCATGCTTGAACAGTCTTGATGGAGGAGTTCTGCGCCCTCAATCAAGAAACGGGTAATGGATGGCATCATCTGAAATAGTGACAGTCTTTTATAAGTTTCCCTTTAGCAAATATCTTGATCGTATGGTGTTAGTATGTAGAGATCACATAATTAGGGTTCCGTACCTGAAAAGGAAAAAACGGAACCCTTATAGGATCACTCGTATGTTTGTCTGTCTGTCCGACTGTCACAGCCGATTTGCTCCGAATCTACTGGTCTGATAAGTTGAAATTTGGTACACATATGTATGAATTTCTGTGACCCAAACACGAACATGTAATTTAAATAAATTGATTTTGAATATAGGGTACAATTTTGGGCGGAAAATGTTTTGTACCGTGTGACATATCAAATGAAAGGACTTGATGAGGATTTCAAATATATCTTTTTATAATTAAAGAAAATAGATGAAAATTTACCATTTCCATCCCGCCCCCCTTATCTCGGAAACTGCTGAGTCAAAATTATGAAAAAATACAAAGAAAAGAAAATAGATGAAAGTTTACCATTCCCATCCCGCCCCCCTTATCTCCGAAACTGCTGAGTCAAAATTATGAAAAAATACAAAGAATAGTTCTATACTTATAGGTTTCAGGAAAACCTATAAGAAGTCTATGGTCTTACAATAACATGGTAAATCACTTAATATTGTGCGTACAAACTTACATTTGCAGTTGGAATGTAAGGGGGAACATGTATTTCAACTGCAATGTTTAGTTTGTTCTTGAGATAAATTCATCCCAACTACGGAACCCTTCATTGTGCGTGGTTCGACACGCACTTAGACGGTTTTTTTTTTTTAGTTTGATTTAGTTTTTTGAAGCTCACCTTTTTAACCATAACTTCTAGGAGATCCACAATTTTATTTCTTACGGTATCTATAGCATTGGCGATGACGTTATGCAGCGTTTCCTTACATCTGGAAATAAAGAACCAAAGTTAATGTTAATAAAGTTTATTATGGAGTGTTTGATTGCCAGAAAGCTTTCCGAGTCTGATCTGACTTTTATTTTTAATAATCACAACGACCACATGGCCAGCATGATTTACTGATTGTGGTCAGAGACCTAATCAAAAGATATGGTTTTCGGAAGCGGTAATTTTTTTTAATGGCAATAAAAATATAGGACCGGTAGACTATAGAATCCTGCAATGTTTGAAGACTAAGGTCTTCAACCAGTGCGTTCTGCCCGTTATGACATACAGTGCCGAAACATGGACTCGGAGTTGCTTTGAAGGATAAAATCAGGAATGAAATTATCTGGAAGGGAACCGGAGTTACCGACATAGCTTGCAGAGTACGCAAGCTGAAGTGCCAGTGGGCTGGCCACGTTTGTCGAAGGACCGATGGCCGGTGGAGCAGATGAGTCCTGGAGTCTGGAGTGGAGACAGCGTATCGGCAAGCGTAGTGTGGGACGCCCCCCAGCTAGATGAACCGATGACCTCAAAAGGGTGGCAGGGACAGACTAGGTGCGGAAGGCAGAGGACATTGTTGTGACGCAGCCTGGGAGAGGCTGCGATAGGATGAGTTGATTGATTGAGATGTTGGGAATCGGACCCAACACAACACCATGCACGCGGTCTGCACACCAAGCAGCGTGTTCGACGCGTCATCGGTACAGCTGAGGGGCGGCGCGGTGGCCACAAGGCTCGGCTCCGGCCGACACTCGCTTCCACGGACCCTACCGCGACGGACGATACTTCTCTCAATCCTATTATTTTCTGTTTGTCCGGGAAAGTTTAACGAATAAACCATTGCCTATTTATACAGTCCACTCTTTCCTTTCGCTCCCCGCGCTAACAGAGATGATGGAACAAACGAATCCTCGGCACGCTACACTTGCCTAACTAAGGAGTGTCTGGCCTCCTAGTAAAGATGGACCGCATAATTAGCATTCCCACTGCTGGGACACAAGCCTCCTCTCTGTGAGAGGGAGTGGGCCGTAGTAGGTCCACCATGCGGCCCCAGTGCGGATTGGTGGATGTCACATATCTTCGAATTTTTGATTCTAGGACATGCCAGTTTCCTCACGATGTTTTTCCTTCACCGTTTTGAGAGCAGTGGTGATGAAATTAAATATTTCTATTTTAAATATTTATTTTCTATTTTGTGAATGTGAGAACGTTGTAGGCCTAGTAAACTGTAGATTTGTTGACAATTTCCTATTTTGTTAAGTACCTGGTATTTGTTGAAAGGCCTACACTCTACTCCCATACCTAAAAGAGAGAAAAGAAAGAAGAAAGCAAACGACAAATTGTAACCGAGCACCTAGCTACTGAAGTTCATAACTGCCCATGTAGGTTTATGTGAAATAAAATATTTTGAATACACAAAGTGCCTGCTTAAGTTTGAACTCACGACCCACCCACGAACTCGTAAGTTGGGCCGATACCACTGGGCCACCACTGCCCTTGTCCAGAATAGACCGATGACTTTTAAAAGGCGTCTGGGACAGACTAGATCTGGAAGGCGGAGTACCGTGTTATGTCGGAACCTTGGAGTGGCCTATGTCCAGGACTGGAATGCGATAGGCCGAGCCAAATGCCGGAATGAAATAAAACCTACCTCTGCGCCTCCATGGGCGACCTGGCCTCGCACATCTTTTGTATGATCTCGTCCATGCCCAGCTCCGTCACGAAGGGCGTGAGGCTCTGGCGCACGTAGTCGATGTTGTTGATGGCGACGCACCACTCGATGGTCACTTCGAAGCGTTCCTCGAACACGTTGGTGACGTGGCCCACGTTGTCCACGCGGCCGGCCATCTTGTCTGAGTAGAACACGCAGCAGCGGCAGATGTCCTGAAGATGAGAAGGTCTTGGTTAAGTATTATGCACTTATTATTCTTCAAAATAATTGATATTAATATTATATTAATATTAATTATTAATATTATATTAATATTAATATTCTGTATGGATCGGAATGCTGGGCCGTGAAGAGGACGGATGAAAAAAGATTGCATGTAGCGGAGATGAGAATGTTGAGATGGATGTGTGGAGTGACGAGAATGGATAAAGTCAGAAATGAGTATATAAGGGGAAGTTTGAAAGTGGCGCCGGTGACAGAAAAGTTGAAAGGACGTCGTTTGACATGGTATGGGCATGTGATGAGGAGGGAGGAAACGCATGTGACGAGGAGAGTGATGAATATAAATGTGGATGGATGGAGAGGGAGAGGAAGGTCAAAAAAAAAAAGATAGATGGATTGTGTGAAGAATGATATGAAAGAGAAGGGAGTAAATAATAGAGTGACGGTTGACAGGGGAGAATGGAAAAAGAAAACGTGTTGCGCTGACCCCAAGTAACATGGAACAAGGGCAGAAAGATGATGATTAATATTATATTAATATTATATGAATATTAATATTCGGACTGAGAATAATTTTGGCGAAAGTTTTGTTAGCTACTTACTTTGATATTCGTCGTTACTTTCCAGACTTAAACAAAAGGGTTTTAACACTTAAAAAAAAACTCTGCCAAAGTCATCATCTATCTGCCTAGCCTTTTCTCAACTATGTTGGGGTCGACTTCCAGTCTAACCGGATGCAGCTGCATACCAGTATTTTACATGAAGCGAATGCCTATCTGATCTCCACGACCCAGTTACTAGGTAATACGATACCCCTTGGTAAGACTGGTTGTCAGACTTTCGGGCTTCTAACGACCCGTAACGGCAGTCAAAGATCTACGTATGACAGCCGGGACCCAACGAAGGGGTCTTGGAATGTAAAGATAGACACCCATCCACGTACCAACCGCGGCAAGCGTAGCTTAACCTGATCGATCGACCCGTGCGGCTGTTATTACTTAGCCACAAGCCAAAGTATACTATAATTTTGTATGACTTTAGCATCGTACAAACAACGCTATTATCCACCTAAATCCAATTTAAGAGCGCTGTCACCGGTCCACTAGCGCCACTCCTTTAAAACATATTGGGGCTTATTCATAAACGTTGCTTAAAGTTAAGTGACGTTCAAACGTCAGAAATGTATGGTTAAACAGTCGCTAATCATTACTTAACTTTAAGCAACGTTTATAAATAAACCCCAACATCTCGTGACTGAGAAGGAATTATGAAAAACGGCTCAGTCAGCTACCTCGGTGTGTCTAGAATTTTCTAATACCTTTTATAAAGAATAATATTATATATATTTTTTTTTTATTTTTTTTTATTTTATACATATATATATATTTTTTTTTTTTTTCTAGAGGAATGTGGCCGTTTTTATTTAGATCGAATTTCGTTGCTTCGTGTCTCAATATGAAACTTTATAAAAGGTATTAGGAAATTCTAGACACACTTACCGAGGTAGCTGATTGAGCCGTTTTTCTTAATTCCTTCTCAGTCACGAGATAATATGTTGTTAAAGGAGTGGCGCTAGTGGACCGGTGACAGCGCTCTTAAGACCACTTTACATCATCAAACAAATACTTACATCAATAATCTTAGCCACAAACGTATAACAGCCCTCAACATCAGGCCATGCTAGCTGCTGCCAGAAGATCTTGATCTGATAGAATATAGCCAAGGTATCGACTCCGGAACTGCTATACTTCACGTTAGTATCCACTGGGACCAAGTTATCAAGGTCTACGGCCTTCTCTATGCGTGTGAGTGCTTTGTATGCGGCGATGTCTAACCATTGGGCCACGCCACCGAAGAACCATGCGTGGAATTTTGATATGGCGTATGATTGCCAGTCGGTCTCGTTCAGCCCTTGACCTAATCTGTATTAAGAATGATAAGAGGTTTAGAAAGTGTCAAAAGGTAATGAAAATAACGTAAATAAAGGGAAGAATAGAGATAATTAAATGCCCTGTTATCCGCTTCATAAAAGCGGATGACTTTATTATGAATACGATGGTTACGGGTGAGAATTCCAGAGTGGATACTAGAGAGGTGATTTCAGGTATGGTTTGATATATGTATGTGTTTAAGTAATGTGAGTGTGATATGTGTTTGGTATGTGTGGCGTGTGTGTGGCGTGTGTGTGGCGTGAATATGGTTTGTGTGTGTGCCTCGTGTGTGATGTATGTGTGTTTGTGTGCGTATTTGTTTCCATAACATACTAGGGCGATAATGAAAACAATGTGTCGTGATGGCTCAGTGGTTAAGGCCTCGCCTCTCATCCACGAGGTTGTGCATGAGCTTTGAAGTAAAGAAATGATTTATATTTCTATGTAAATTAATTAACATTGACGTAAGTACATAATTGTATGACTGTATAATTATAGAACTGAACAATTTCTTCTTCGGCTTCCCTCCTATGAAATGTCAAGCCTCGCCACTGGTAAACACTTCAGAATTAAGAATTTAGCAAATATTTCAAAATAAAAAACATGTTTTACAGACATATATACGTAATATACATAGGTATAACCTACCTACTCATACAAATATAATCGTCAGTCATTTTCACGCGATTAAAAAACAAAGAAAAGTTAGACGCGGCGGTCCTCGCATTTAAATATTTAATAAGATTACACGGCTATTAAGTCCATTGTACGATTCGTTTACTTTTTGTTACTGTTTGTTAAGCAAACATTGAAGCACAAATATTTGAGACTGATGACTTACAAATACTGTGACGAAAAATCGATTAGATTAATTGTGTTTACTGTATGTTCCAACTAGCAACCCAATATATATATGTAGTTAAGTTTAAAATAAAAAATTGTTAGGACGAACTTTTTTTTAAATATTTTTTTGTACCAGATACCTTCGCGGGCGTTCTCAGAACACCCTACCAAAGTTTCATCACATTCTGATCAATGGTTTAGGAACGCATAGAGGACAAACATACAAACATTGATTTTTATTTATATATGTAGATAGACTAGCTTTTCCCGCAGCTCCGCCCGCGTGGATGTCGGTTATCGCGTAAAAAAGTAGCCCATGTCCTTCTCCATATCCCAGGCTATATCTCTGCCACATTTCATGACGATCGGTTCAGCGGTTTAACCGTGAAAACGTAACAGACAGACAGACAGAGTTACTTTCACATTTATAATATTAGTATGGATAGATAGAAGATAGATAGATAGAAGATAGATAGATAGAATACTCTTTATTATGTACACCATAAAAATTACAGATATAAATGTAGAACTGTTACATAGGGTGTCACAATGGGCGGTCTTATCGCTAAAAGCGATCTTTTACAGACAACCTTTGGATGGATCAAAAAGTAGAAGGAGAGACAATACAGCAGGTATTTAGTCGTTTACCACTTACATATATACAATAAATACATATACACAAAGCATATAGATACTTATCCATATAAATATATACACACACAATAATAAACATGATACAAGAGCAAGGAACTTTAAGTAATGATGATGTTTAAGGAGAGAGGAAGTGATTTTTAACCAAAATTTTCATCATTTGGATTATGTGTGTCATTATTTGGAAAATTACTTTCAACTGTTTCTATGTAGGACACAGTCTACATGCAAAGATTATATTAAGTAATAAAACATAAGTAAGTGTTCACGCTAAATAAAAAGAAACGCTATCGCGTAAATAAGATATGGAGGCCTAAATAATACGAGAGCAGCATAAATTATCTTAAGAATAACTGTCTCATTCAACAAAGAATTATAAAAGACTTGTGAATCATTCAACAAAAAGAAAGGCGTTGTAGCTTTATGTATAGTTTGCACAGCTTTAAAAGTACATGTAAATGAGTAATGAAGTTAATTAAATATGGAAGATATCTTGTCATTTATGTTAATACATTCATAAAGTTGGGAAAGGCAGAAACTACAGAATGACGCGTGCCACTAGCATTTTTACCCGACTACTATTTTAACAAGCTAAGTATTTAATGTATGCATAATTATGTTGATACTCACGTTAAAAACCTTTGCAGCGTGAGGTACAGTTCAAACAGCGTGGTCCCCATAGTCAGGGGTTCTGAACCGACAGACGACGCCCCAAGTCCCGTTTCTCCATTGATGCCTCCAGCCAGCGTGGTTGTGGACCCCTCACTGTACCGCAGTCTCTTCAGACTCTTACATACGTCGACTATCTCTGGCTCAACCAATGAGGCTAACTTGCTTTCGTACAAACCGTACAGCGTCTTTGAATAGGGGAAGCTCATTACCCTGTAAAGAATATACGTTCCAACTAATATATTTTCCACACAAATACTTAACACCAAGACATAGTACCATCTAATTTTTGCCAGGTCTCATGTTATAAGGCGCCCACTGGTTAGCGCTCTGGCATAAATTCAAACTCAGTGCTGCTATGAAATTCCTGGCTTAGAGCTCCCGAGCAGATTGGAGATGTGGTGGACTGTTTGCCTTTTTTTATTATTTGGGTGGAGAAATTATCAAATATATTCTTCCGCTCTGGGCGGAGCGGAAGGGCGTGTCAGACTTTTACTGACTAAAACCCACCCGTGTTCCTTCAGTTTCCTGTGTGCCAGGGCCACGATATCCCTTTCGGACAAACCCGCAACCCTGGCAGGGTAGACCGTTGGCCTGAGACTAAGTCGGACCAATATCTGCCTATAAGCCTTTTCCCAACTATGTTGGGTTCGGCTTCCAGTCTAACCGGATACAGCTGAATACTAGTATTTTACATGGAGCGACTGCCTATCTGACCTCCACAACCCAGTAACTGGGTAACACGATACCCCTTGGTAAAACTGGCTGTCAGACATTTTGGGCTTCTGACGACCCGTAACGACTGTTAAAGATCCACGAATGACAGCCGGGACCAACGGCTTAACGTGCTTTCCGAGGAACGGAAGATTCTCGGTATGTAAAGATGAGACTAAGATAAGACTAAGTCGGACCAAAACAGAATATTTGTTTTGTGATTTTGGCGGTCTGTCCGATCGATCTGCTCCGACTTTCGGTACCTCGGGTCGCTTGTTCATGGGGATGGCGAAGCTGACCGAGACGTAACGCACCGGATCAGCTCAGGATGGATGAAATGGCGACAGGTCACAGGAACAACTTGCGACCCACGGATGCCCCTCAAGTTAAAGGTGAAAACTTACAAGTCCGTGATAAGGTCTGTCGTACTGTATGGATGGGAATACTGGGCCGAGAAGACGACGAATGCGAATTTAAAATTGCATGCAGCGAAGATGAGAAAGTCGTTTGGCTTGATATGGGCATGTGATGAGGAGGGAAACGCATATGACTAAAAGAGTGTTGAATATAAATGTTGATGGATGAGAGGAAGGCCAAAAAAAAGATGGATGGATTATGTGAGGAATGATATTATGAAAGAGAAGGGAGTGAATGATAGCGTGACGGTTGACAGAGGAGAATGAAAGAAGAAAACTTTTTTCGCCGACCCAAAGTAACCAGAGACCATGGCAGGAAGATGATGATGCTGCTATGAAATTCCTGGAATATTCCTGGAAATTTATGAAAACTCAATAACACCTTTCCCAGCCTGCGAATCGAACCCATGCTCGGCAGTTGCACAGACTCCTCTGTAAGGAACTAGCGAACGAAGAAAATTGTGCTAAAAATAGGCATGACTCGAACATGAGTAAACACTATTATTGAAAATTGTATGATGAATATACTTACTCAACAAAAACTCTGTCGTAATACTCGACGGCTCTTTGCAGATCTGACCGGACTAACTGTATGGCTCTGATCAAATGCTGCAGTCTTTTGTCCTCTGTTTCATCTTTACACTCGTTGTTCTCCAATATGTGGACAAACCAGTCTGATGCTCCTTGAATCACTGCCTGTTCCAACACGATCTGAATGGTCAACTTCCCCATATCTTCCCTCAGCCATCCATACAAATTAACTGGGAATAAGTCTAAACTCTCCGGAGCATCCAAAACGGACAACTTGTACAGAATCTTGAGGACTTCTCTGAGCGTCTTCATGACAGTTTTGTCGCCAGCAGTCTTTTTCCTTAGTTTCCTAATGTGACTGTAGCATGTCGGGAGGAGTTTCCTCGCGCCATCCCAGAACAGCTTGACGTCCTCTTCATTTACTAGACCTGGAATAGAAAAGGGCAACACGTTGAAGTGGATTCGATTCACCTAGAATAACAATAGGTACTGGATGGTACTGGTTATATTGATAGGTATTCAAAAGACTTGACAACAAACACGCAACATTCACAGTTAAAAGGTTATCAATCATCAAATTAAACTACGTAAAGCGAACTCAGGTCAAGATGGACCGATAACCTGGTGATGATCGCGAGAATTCCGGACGCTAGAGGAACGGTCGTTGGTCGGAGGGTCGGTCGTGTTCGTCACTTCGAGGAGGCCTATATCCAGCTGTGAACGTCTTTCAGCTGAAAGATAATGATGGCGAATTGGTGATGATGAAAACGCACTAACCCGACTGCAGCGGCTTGGTGATCTTATCCAGCAAGGTGTTGAAGAGTGCGAAGCTGAGCGGGTGGTCGTTGGTGACGGCGCAGTACACGGCCCACTGCGCTAGCGTGTTGTCGTTAGCGGTGAGCCCCGACTGCGCCGCGTGCTGCGTCACGATCGCTTCTGCGGCGGCACTGAAGTTGCCGCACCACCAGTATGGTGCCACCTGCGGACCAACCATGCAAACATGCTATATTAGACAGATATTCCATATTTGAGAGTTGCGCACAAATGGGTTATCATCTTTCATCCCTTAGTAATTTCCGAGACATTTTGCTTTATTTATTTAAAAACAAGTTGTTTCCAAGCCACATGACACAACACAACTTGTTTTGAAACAACAAGTTGTTGTTTCAAAGCACACTATTAGACCCCTGGGGTCTGTCTTAAAATGCCATTGTCTGGAATTTACTCAACGCGCTATTGACAAATTAGGGTAAAATGGATTTGCTGTATTCTGTATTTTATATTATTTTTTCTGTATTTTTATTTTGAGGAGCTCGTGGCTAAGTAATAACAGCCGCACGGGTCGATCCGTCAGGTTAAGCTACGCTTCCCGGGGTTGATCAGTGGATGGGTGACCATCTTTACATACCGAGACTCCTCCGTGCCTCGGAAAGCACGTTAAGCCGTTGGTCCCGGCTGTCATTCGTGGATCTTTGACAGTCGTTAAGGGTCGTCAGAAGCCCAAAAAGTCTGACAACCAGTCTTACCAAGGGGTATCGTGTTACCCAGTTACTGGGTTGTGGAGGTCAGATAGGCAGTCGCTCCATGTAAAATACTAGTATTCAGCTGCATCCGGTTAGACTGGAAGCCGACCCCAACATAGTTGGGAAAAGGCTAGGCAGATTGATTTTGGATTTGCTGTATTCTTTGAGTTGTATTTTACGTTTTTACTGTTCATTAGGTCGCGAATGTCTAAAGGTATTTGATTTAGTAAATAAGGTAATGGTGCCGATTCCCTTGTTCACAAACTAAACTAAATTTAAGATCAGTGCATCTTTTTCTATCTATTTTATTAAGAAAAGTACAGAAGATAAATTTGCGTTTAATCCTGTCAAATTAATCAGCGCTTGACGTAAATTGACTTAATTTAATCGGCAAGTTTTTAATTACGTCTAATCTTGTATGGAGTAGTGACAGGTACGATCTAGAGGAATGTGGCCGTTTTTCTTTCGATCGAACTTTGTTGTTTCGTGTCTCAATATGAAACTTTATAAAAGGTATTAGAAAATTCTAGACACACTTAACGAGGCAGCTGATTGAGCCGTTTTTCATAATTCCTTCTCAGTCACGAGATAATATTTTTTTTAAGGAGTGGCACTAGTGGACCCGAGACAGCCCTCTTAATAGCCTAACTCTTAAGGAAGGTTATAAGCCATTTAACATGACGCTATGCCCTTAAGAGGTGAGCAAAAAAAAAAAATCAGAAAGAACGCTAAGCGAAAACAAAGTACTTATAAGCGCATGCGGGTGACGTTATTAATTTTCAAATACTTACAAACTTTTAAAGAGGTTGGAAGGTGTTTTAAAATTTTAGGGGAAGTACGAAATCCACACGGACGAATTCGCTGGCGAAGTTTAGTAGGGGGTATTTGTAAGGGGCGCGACATTTTAGCGGACAAAAAAAATTTTTTGGGGTGTCCGGGAAAAAATCAAATTTCACCTAAATTTTGTCCGGCGCGGCGCGGCGCGCGGCGCTGCGTCGGCAATTTAGGTGAAGGCAGCCCTAGTGATGGGAATGATTTTGATTGATAGTGTGTTACACAATTATGGTGCCGGTTGGTGACCGAAAGGACATCATTGACGAAACATAAATATTACAACATAATATACTGACTTAATAATAATATTTGTGATATTTTGGCCAAGAAAAAAATTTGTAAATTAGTGTTTCGATGGTTTCATTATAATTAGCCGTCACCATTTTGAGAAACAAGTTCTAGTTTCAACACACACGCGCCAGTAGACAAAATGTGGGCTGTGCAATAACATTTACCTTCAGAAAAATCCTGTCTGATGTCAAATCTACTAAAAGCATAGTTATTTTTAAAGTAGTTACCTAAAGAGGAAAAGTTTATTTTAAATATATAATCAGCGTTTCAGATCAATAGGAAAAAAAATATTTGCATGTTTAATTGAAGGTTGTATCTAACTAACTATCTATGTATCAATACTTCAAAGTCTGCGCTAGTCTGAACCAGACCATGACCTTAGCAGTTTGTTTATCCCGAAGCACAAACAGGGAAATTTTTACGATTGGAAAAAATAACTGGTACACTCAAAAGTTAAAGTTAGTATGTGGTTTATCTGTTAAACTTCTAACAGATAGATCTATTACGAACATAAAACGAAACATTCCAACTCGGAACAAGTGACGTAATATCTAGTTCAATCGAATTCAAAAGTTCGCTCAGAGATCGTAAACTGACGAAAGTTGCAATTTTACGATTGTTTTTTGTATCACTGTCAGTCAATAAAATGATACAAAAGTAAAAACAGCTGTGAGATTTTCAATTGGACGTGTTTAGCAGAGAGGACTCAACCCACATTATGGTCAAAAAAGAGTCGTATATTACCAAATAGGTTTTTGTAGTGTCACGGATCTTTTTTGCTGAGTGACAGAACCAACCGTTAGGACCTCTTTGGTATATAAGGTGTATCTATTCATACACGAAATATTTTAAGAGAAACATCTATAGGTGGTAAAAAAAATATATCTAAGTGTTTTATATTTTTACATAATTATTATAATTTTAAAATTTTGCAAAAAAAAAACCTTTACTTACTTATTCTATGAATGACCCGCCCGGCCTGGGCGATGATGGCGGCACGAGCGCGGTGAATTTTGATAATTAATCAACATATAAAGTATTTTTTTTTTTTATCGGTTCCATGGTTTCTTTACCACCTATAGGTGGTAAAGTGGTGTATAGTATAGTGCATCTATAGTGGTGTATCTCTTAAAATATTTCGTGTTTGAATAGATACACCACATATACATATGTAAGTACAACTCATTTTTAACCATAATGTGGGTAAGTCCTTTGTGCTAAACTACGTCCAATTGTTTAAAGGTACAATTGATTAATTAGTCTACTTGTATCTACCTATGCATATTTCCGTGAATGTGAGACACCTGGTCTGAGTATTATGCAGTTTGCATAATGAGATCATTCATAATGAGACATCGATAAAGTTCTTGTCGTTACAAAAATAGTTTTAATAACATACATCATTTTATGCACTTACCTCATAATAGCTACCACATGGTACGTTAGGTCAGTGCCTATAGGAAGTCACCGTTTATTATGCATGCCTCGCATACGGCAGTATGGTATATGGGTGACTAATACTAAACTACTACGACTGTTATAAATTACTGGCTACATTACGCAGTAAACTGACCTTAGAGTTTTCGAGCTCGTGCAGGAGAATGATTCTCAGGAGGTGTCGGTGTTCCTGAGCAGCTACTTGCGAGTTCTTCTCCGAAGAGAAGTTTAGCCTCACTTTGACTACGCCTTGACGCCTTAGTTTGCTTTTCTTGCTGAGACTGAACCACATTGTCATCCCTCCCGCCGGAATTGACTGCAATGAAACAATATTGTTACACATTTCCAGGGTTAAAATCGGTCTAAACTCTGAACATTCAAGCATAGATTATGTGTTACGAATTTTTTTTAATGCAACGTTTTTGTCGAAATCTGTTTTGATATTTTTATGAGAGGAGCTCTTGACTAAGTAATAACAGACGCACGGGTCGATCCATCAGATTAAGCTACTCTTGCCGGGGTTGGTCCGTGGATGGGTGACCATCTTTACATGCCGAGACATCTCCGTGCCTCGGAAAGCACTTTGGTCCCGACTGTCATTCTTGGATCTTTGACAATCGTTACGGTTCGTCAGAAGCCCGAAAGTATGACAACCAGTCTGAGCAAGGGGTATCGTATTACCCAGTTACTGGGTTGTGGAGGTCAGATAGGCAGTCGCTCCATGTAAAATACTGGTATGCAGCTACATCCGACCCCAAAATAATTGAGAAACAGCTACGCCAGATTGATTGATGTAGAGAATAAAGTAGTAGTCGTTCCTTACTAACACTATGTGGGTCATTTGTTTCAAGATTACCTTTTTTTTTCTCTTTCTCACGTAGTTTTAATGATGGTCTGGTATTTGGAGTATGCGGCCTACCCAAATGTCCTTTCTTTGGTATTGTTCGTCGAGTCGTTGAGCTCCTTAAATCCTGAGTTGTGCTACACGTTTACTGACACTTGCACTGACTGGACAGGTCCGCTCAAAATTGTGTGGTCTTTCCTCAAAAGGCCATTTCAGACACGGATCTACATGGTTCTCACATGATCTGACCAAGATTATGTCTGGACTTTAAAAGAGACTGACCCCTGAGTTTGTATCGCCATTTCTTCTCAGGGGTAGTCAGACAGGAAATTTCGACTCCATCTACCTTTTTTTTTTATATGACGTGTAATAGTGATTCCGATATCCTATTTACAGAATAAATAATTTCATTTCTTACCTTTAGTGGTATATTAGAAGTTCCAATCAGTTCATTATCATGCTTCCCCGTAGAAGCGGTGATAGCTATCTCCTTCATAAGTTTCCGGAGTCCTTTCACCCCTTTCACTTCAAATATCTTCGTCATTTTCTCTTTCACCGTCTCCGCAGGATCAAAGTCCCTGAAAGGTAAAGAAAATGTTCTCAATCACCTCAGATTCTACTACATAACATATAAACATAAAGTCGTTGGCATTTGTTACTAGGGCATAAACATTTAATCACTGTGGTTTTATGTCACCTGGGTAATTAAAATCAAGAACATGAATATGTTTTACATAGTTGCGTGCAAAGTAACACCCCTTAATAAAAATACTATTAAAATTCAGGTAACGCGGTTCAATGAAATCGCTAATCACAGCCGTAAATGGCGTCAGAGGTGAACACCCTTCGTTTAGTTTTGGGGTTTTCTTGTTACTCGAGTGTTTTGGTCACGCAGATTTAATAAATTTCATTCAACAGGCAAAGGATTTATAGCAGTGTTGTCAAAGTCAAAAGGCTTCTACAAACAGGCGCGACACGAGACGCGACGCAAAGACACCGCGAGCCGCGCGACGAGCGGTCTCTTTGTGTCGCGTCGCGTGCCGCGCCTGTTTGTTGGACCCTAAAACATTTATTTCAAATAGAAGTCGCAGCATAGGCAGAATTGTAAACGGTAATAAATTTAATTTGATTTGACAATACTCTCCATACATCAATTATATAATAATATGTGAAGACGATGTACAGACGCCAGCACATCAAGCTACTACAATCTGTCAAATTTCTTTAATAGATTTTCAACTTTATCTCTACAGTATAAGGTTCAAGGTTGATTGCGAAAATTTAACCGTTTCGGGTAGCTTGACCTGCTCGCGTCTGTACCTAGAATAAATAATTACTATACACAATAGGTAAAAACAATTTTAAATGAAGCTATAACGGATAAATTAACTGTTTGAACTTACCATACTTCCAGTACGAGGGAGTCTTCTTGAACGCTTCCTGACATAGGTCTAAAAACATTAACATTTGATTAATTACTCGTTTATTTACAGACAACAAATAAATAACTTTGAACGTTTATTTCGCGTGAAATTATGCCAAGGAACAAGGCCCCTCGGATATTTGCAGTTGCACTAACGGAGTCGTAAATTTTATAGCAACATTCTACTGTACTACATTTTACTATGGTGTGTGGAACATTTCTCTGGCTACGTCATTAGGTTTATATGTGAGAAACAGATACTAGGTTGATATGTGCACCGGATTTTTTTAGTAACAAACAGAATAAAGCAATCATTACCTATGAATCATCTATATATATAAAATGATAAACTGACTGACTGACTGGGTGATATATCAACACACAGTCCAAACCGCTGGTCCTAGAGACATGAAACTTGGAGGGTGTGTTCTTTGTGAAGATTAAGTATCCACTAAGAAAGGATTTTTGGGAATTCCACCCCTAAAGGGGTAAAATAGGGGATAGAAGTTTATATGAAATTCCGTCAGTTTTGACGTTAGGATTTTCAAATTTTGTGTTTACGCTGACAATTGAAAATTTATTTATACGTGTCTCAGCGTTTTTGATAATTCCACCCCCGAAGGGTTAAAAAGGGGGATGAAGTTGAAAAGTACTTAATTTTCGAAGAAAAATCACTAAATTTACTATCTAGGCTTATGGTTGGAAGCTAACACAACGGTGTTGTTAGAACTTCAACCCTTGAGGGGGTGAAAATAGGGATGAAATTAACCTGGATTAACCTATAGGTTATTTTTTAATCCCGGTAGTATGATACCGTCGGATATTTTTCGACATACACGCGGGCGAAGCCGCGGGCAAAAGCTAGTATTAATCAAAATCATAATTTCGAATTTTATCGCGCCTTTTAGCACTAATTTATTAGAAAATGCATTTTATACGCCATAAATCTGCATTTTTGGTTCACACATGACTTCGTCGACTAACTCGAGTTTTTCAGCCTTGTACATAACACTTATTTACATTTCTCGGAAAACACTGAATCCACTGTTTGCGTATGATAACAGTAAGATGTCTCATTTTCTGAATTTTGTTTTGTTCATTTGATGAATTCATCTACTTGTATCTTTATGACTTTAAATACCTTAATTACATACCTAAGTCTTATCAAACTACTCTCAAATATACTTACAAAGAAAAATGTTCCTCCCATAACGGGTTGAGAGTACCAGACTTGACTGAAGTGTTGTACCTATGCGTCGGGTTGGACATCAAATATATCGTGACGAAAGGATCACTCAGACCGTTCGGGTCCTTAGGAACCAAGTCTTTGGATTCAACCACTTCAACATTCAGCATCAGTTCTGGTGGTTCCTTCGCTTCAGCTTGTGTGAGCAGCTGTGTGTGCTTGTCATTAGCTATTTTGAAAGCTTCTTGTATGTAAGACAGCATCGCGAGCTGTCCCACCTCGCACCCTACGTCACATCCCCCGACATTGTGTAATATCTCGTAAAGTACTTCCAGATAAAGTTCATCGACCTGGAAATTAACATTGATTTAAAATAGGTCTACTTACTTAACATAATGTTAATTGCAGTCATGACCTACTTGATAATTGCATAAGTTCAAGATAATAATTGGAGCAATTTACATAAAACAATAACAACTATATTACAATCTTAGACAATTATGAAAAAAAAAAACTATTAACCTATTTGTAAGCTCTAACCCATTGTTCTCAGGTGTTATATAATCCTAGGGATTCCCAACCTATTGTCCGCTAATTTCCACTCTTATCTTACCTACCTATTTATTAATGCGATCTACCCGACATGTAGAATAAAAAAAAAGAAGTTATTAGCGCCACCTCTGTAACTGTTTTATTGTGTTGTTTATTGATACCTTTTTGTTGTAAAACTGAATAACCATTTAACATAATAACCTTTGTACTACTTAATCAAACACAACGTTGATTTTGAACTAGTTTTTTATAGCGCAGGCAAATAATTGATCAAACAGTAGAAACGGATTTTTCCCCGCACTATTTTTAGAAAGGAATCATTATTTTTATTGTTAATATATTAATTGTATACCCAATAATATTCAAAAAATTGTTTAGACACCTTTGTCAACTCAAACACAGGTGTTTTGGGAAGAATGGTTTCGAATTGCAAAAACACCACCATCACTATAAGTTACCAAATTATCACAAAAATACTGAAAACACGATTGAAGCACTGATTGATTTTAATTAATCGTTAAAATATGTAACACTCCGCTTTCACTCAAGAAAACTAGTCGATTTGTAAAAAAACGAACGTGAGTTATTTTATATTGAGTATCCAGAGATCAAGCTGACGATAATATCCTACTTAATTTTAACAATTCTACAGTACAATCACAACCCACTTAAGATAGGTACCCATATCCACTCATTTGGCTGACAAGAATCTGCGTAAGAAGCCACTTTGAAACGTGACAACAATGATGCTCAAAGATACTTTAAGTGGTTGGCTCACTGCAATTGTATGTGTACTCATTCAAAGATTGAAGTGAAGGTAGATCGGTACAGTCCGAGGTAACACTCACCGAAGAATCATAATAATATCGCAATTTCATAAACCAGTCAACGGGATCTGGATGCGACGAGTATAAAGCTGCACAACAATATCCTCCGCACTGCAGCTAAAACCACAACCGAATGAATCATCGACAGTTTTGAATGATAGGGTGTCCTGGAAACGACACCACCACCGGAACGACCCGACTGCGCGACCGAGCATGAATGTAGCTACCGAAAGAGTTCTCACCGAGTTCGTAGTGACCCTCTTAAACCAGTTGGGTTACTGCGCCGTAGTGGGAAGCCTATCGATCTGATAGAAAGGTGGTGTTTACGATTAGCCAGTCGGTTGGTTACAAAATAACTGGGTTTGTATTTGTTTCACAGAGCAGAAGATTGATCACCTAGTGAACTTTATAAGAAGGTCGCTGTTCTGTGAACTCGTGAGTCATGAAACGAATTTTAAAATAGGTAGGATCTTATACCGTTCGACCCAGGTACGAGGAAAATAGTATACCAATACTAACTGATGAGTTTGATGACCCAAAAATAACCCAGTCGTTAGAACTAACAGGAAATCTAATCGCTTCTAATCATCACTTTATTTTAATGATGGTTTCCTCGTCATATTCCTCACATTGTTTTCAAGTGAATCTGAATTGAATTGAAGCATTGATTTAGGCACCTAACGTATTAGACTTTGATTGAATCGTAGCTTATTCGAACTAATCTTATCAACTAACGCAGAAAAAAGAAAGAATTCAACTTTATCGGCAATTACGCAACAGTAACAAACCCTATACAAACCTATTGTTTTTCTCTAGCTGCAAAACTTAAGGAAAACCGAAAAGTACCAATCTATAGTTTACGGTACATATATTTTTTCTTAAATAAAATTATCTGAAAAAACGAAATTAATTTTCATAGCTAATACAAAATGTATAGAATGTACAAACTGTCATAGACTGGATCAGCATGCTCGTCTGTCTCTCTAACAATTCCTTCTTGACGCCTCTAAACTTAGTCCGAAGTGTTCCCATGCCATTCATTTTGACTAATGATTCAGTCATTGTTGACCGTCACATATTCACAAAATTCACTATTATAACACAACTTGTAAACACTCGGTCATAAATCGAAAAAAGTTATGTAGCCGGTCATCTTTTCAGTCACGGTTTAAACGGTTCACTTGAGATTATCGATATGTCGATACTCGCGAAGAAAAACACTAGGAAAGTGGAGAGAAATTAGTGTGATGGGAGCTGCCACTGCACTGGCTCCGGCCGACTGGGACTCGGGATTGAACCCGCACTGCCGCCAAATTCTATTTTTGCAAAGCGCCGCCAGCGAAGACGAATGCGAGAGCACACCTAAATAATAAAAAAATCTCCAAAATATTTAAAGACACCTCCGATGTGATGTCTCACTCGACCGACATCTTTGTTGGAATGGCCAAATATCCTGTTATAAGTTCCACTATAGCATTTATTATCGAGAAAACCAACTTAAGTCTCAAAGTGGTCCAGATACATTTGCAAAAAAAAAAAAAATATTCATATTTTTTTCTGGATTTCCATATACCTTTACTATAGAAAGTAAACTTTTGAACGTTATTATCCAATCCATTGACGCAATATTCTGAACTAGCTCCAACTCTATAGCACTCGTACCTATACCTACATCCATCTCTACTAATGCAAAAGGTGTAATATACGAGTATGTTCCTCTTCAAAGCGAGGAAGAACATTCTCATAAGTTTAATGGAATTCTTAATGTAGTTTTACTTACGAAAAAAATCCATAACACTTGAACCAAAACTATAAATCGTGAGGGAGGCCGTTATGGCGTTTAATAAATTTAATTTTTATTACAATATAAAACAGTACCACACATCTACCTGGCCTCGGGCCATGCAATGGCCTCTAAAACCTCTCGTATGCAAGCAATTGCAAAATGCTTCAAATATTGGCAAAAAGACTATCGTTATGTCCTAGCGAGAGTGATATGCAATTACGTAACACACTAACAATCACAATCTGAATGAGTTTGAAGCATATTGGTAATCCATTGCTTCATATGTTGGAAAAATGTGTCCGCTCAACAACTTTAATAACGCAATGAATGTTGTTAAGTTAAACTGTCAAAATTAAACCCATTACTACTGTCAGTGTGTTACGAAATTACAACGCTGTTATGAGTACATGATGAAGACTGGACTAAGAAAGCCGCTCCAACTGAAATCAGCCCCTCGGACCAGCCGGGAGTAAAAAGCTGGGGGTTAGATTTAGATTTATTTACTAGTAGCGTTAAGGAAGTAAAGAAAAGTTTGAAATAGTTTTTTTTTTTTTCGATAGGTATTTAAACTTTTTTTTTTTCTTTTTTTTATTATTGTATTTTTTGAGAGTGAGATAATGCATAACGTGTATCTCATAGACGTCGCTGTTTTCACGTATTTGCTATTGTTGCTCACATTAATTTTTGGTGAAAGCTTGTAATTGGCCATCGTTACACATTGAACTAGATATAAAATGTATTAGCTGTAAGTTTTCCTAAAATTAATAAAATAAAATAAATAAATAAACCAGTTATAACGTACCTATACGTATTTGAGCAGACTCTTAGGTGAAAAAGTTATATAACAAAGCTTCCCAAAACTTCTCGGCAATGTTTATAATACATGTAAGTCGAAACACACAATCCGAAACCAAGGTTTCCATTTTGCAGGGCAACAGGCGCGCGTGCTGAACGATTTATTTATTTTATTAACCGCGTGCGTTTGGGCTTGCCGGGAACGGAAACTACTCTCTTACATTATTGCCAATTTATTTACATAACTGAACTTCAGTAGACGCTAGTACGTAACTGTTTAAGTGTATTCTCAACAAGATTAGAATTTAAGACGTGCTACTTCAGCTAAATATACTATACCTACAATGAAGCTTATTTAAATAAGAATCTCATAATATCTAACAGAAGGCCTCACTAAAGTAGACGGGTTCTTTTTGTTGGTAATAATTTTTTTGGTTACTGCCATTGATATATTAAAAGGATGAAGATATGTTACGCGCTAACATCGCAATCAGTAAATTTAGGCTCGGCGCACGATTACATGCACCAAAACTCACACATCTGTGATCAGTGTGATCACAGTCGCAAACCTACAGTTACCGATAGACAAGAACAGAGTTATGAGACGTCGCTGTCGTGCGAGCGAAATCGCGTTAGCTGCCGAATGTTGGCCGAATGTTTACGATTATGAATGACATTGCATGTGGCAGAACAAACATGGCGAAGCAAACGAATATTATTATAACTTTCAACAAATTAGCATTTTTGGCTGTACTTACGAGTGGTAAGTAATCCCGTGTGTCTTATTTTTCTTTCTTGTGTTATTAAAACACTGTTTAGCTGCACGAGAAGTCATTTTGATGCGTATTTATCACAAAAAAAAACTGTTATTCTGGAGCTGTTTGATCAACGATATCCCGTGCGCGACTGAGTGCCAACTAGGGGCAATCTCTCACTTTGATAGGACCAGGTGCTGTTACTAAGTCCCGTATCTACGCTTTTAATACATCAATGGTTACTGCCTAGTGTTTTAAGAGCGTTGTCACCGGTCCACTAGCGCCACTCCTTTAAAAACATATTATTGACTGAGAAGGAATTATGAAAAACGGCTCACTCAACTATATCAGTAAGTGTGTCTAGAATTTTCTAATACCTTTTATAAAGTTTCATATGGAGACACGAAGCAACAAAATTCGATCTAAATAAAAACGACCACATTCCTCTAGATCGTATTTCATTCTTTAACCTTTACCATTCCACCCTAATTGCGTAACACTATCAATCACAATCTGAATGATTTTGAAGGATATTGCTAACCCATTGCTTCATATGTTCGAAAAATTTGTCTACTCAACAACGTTAATAACGCAATGAATGTTGTTGAACTGTCAAAATGAAACCCATTGCTACTGACAGTGTATTACGCAATTACACCTAGCGCGCGCAAATTGTTGCAGACAAATTCAGACAATTGTTGTAATTTGATTTAGTCGGCTAATAGTAGCGAGCGAAACGAAGCGTGTCCGTGGCGTGAAAATAATATATCTAAAATGCCAAGTTGTATCTTAAGTATAAAAATTATGGTTCCAAGATAAATAAGAGTAAAGGAATTTCATACCATAATTTTTAATAACAATTGTAATAACAACGCAACAATATCTAAACGCCGCTCAGTGTGAACGTACATAGGTAGCGAATCTTTCCTTTATAATATCATTGGGTTAATAGATAACAAAAAAATACACATTCATCTTATATTGCGCTGTTTGGGGAAATCAAGTGGACTCCGTCTACATCAGATTAAATGCAGGTTCTATTTAAAACAAAATGAGTACTAATTTGTAATTCTGAATTTCTGAACCTACGTGTAACTCTATCCTACGCTTTTCTTATACTACAACCCTGACTAGAGATTACGTTAATGCATCTTGAGAATATCCAGGCAATACATCAAGCGTATAGCTGTCTAAATCTAGATGTGCAAAACAAAAGTACTTTGGGCATGGAGAGGGAATGTACCAATAATAAGGTGGCTTTGAAGTTGATCTTATTTGGTTATAGATTAACAAGTCTTCCATATTGGCTTCTGTATTTTAAGCTCTATACATTCCATAGCGGACGTTGTGAATTAGGGGCCCCTGTACCATGCACTCACAAACCACTTGGTTTGATCTCTGCTTCACAGATAAAATTGGTACTGTCACCTTTAAGTAGGTATTTCACAAATATCTGCAATTATGGTGACGCCTATTAAGAGTACCAAACGCGGAAAAATAGCCGGAAATTCCTAGTTTGAAGAAAGAAGGGGAATGACATTGGAAATGACGCATTGGAGACTACGACGGTCATTGAGATCAACCTTGGTGAGGAAGTTGACAAAATAAAACGAGAAAAGTAAAAATCTGCTGGATGAGTGCCAGGAACACGGGCGAGTATCGCGACCATTGTGCGATTGAGACAACACAATCGTTGTGTACTACTGAGAAAAGGAAGACGTTACACAACGATCTTTGGTTAGGTGTAGGTAGGTACACGATATATCAACAACTTATAGGAAAACACCTATTTTCTCTCAAGTCTCACCTAAAAACGACGCCCCAGCAGTGCACCGTCAAAGAATTGCAGTTAACCATAGTTATTGATAGATAGATGCTTTTCATTCATAAGCATTTTATATCACAGCCATCTGGTTTTATATTGAGATTAATGGAGGTCCTCAGTTTCATTCACGTAATCACTTAAAAACGTGTAACCAACAACAATAACACGGTTAAGCGTAGCAAGCGATGCAATCGTGACACCACCTTGGAATATTGCCCATGATAGCAAATACCTCAGGTTAATGTCACTGCATCGTCTCAGCGGAGCTCAAAATTAACTGTGACACACTTTCCCGGGATAGGTATAGCCCAATGTCTAGTTCAATTACAAGTTAGGCCTGACTGGAGTTCAGTAAGAGACCTAAAAATACCACGGATGTCGTAACGACACTAGACTAACTCGTGGGTTACGAGAGCAGTGATTTCCGCCCCGATGAAATGTTTATTGTCTGTGCACTTTCCTGCACAACCAATTTAGGGATATGGGTCAAATCGTGTAAATAAACTACGGCTAGTTCTTCCTATTTGAAAAACTTCTGACAATCACGAGAATATCAACAGTTTCGCTGACTATAGTAGATAATTAGAATTCGCTAAATTATATAATAATCATAATATTCTCGAGTGTTGTTTTAACCCTACGGTCTTGACCCTAGAGTTTATCAGATAAAAATAAAATGCTAGTGGCAAGTTGATTAAAGAAGTGGTTTTTATGGTTAAGAAATTTATTTCTCAATAAAAAATTACCAGGATTTCATTTACTTGAAAACATTTTTTAAACTTATAATATAGTAGGGTACCTACTTAATATATGAACTTTGATATTTAAACTATGTAGGTATTGTTTTTCTTTATAACAAATCTTATAATTACCGTGGTCGCAAATATTCATGAGTTTTTGCCTTGCATACATTGAAACTAACTTTTGCAACTGCACGCAGTTCTATTAGGTGCCTGGGTTTTTTTTTTTGTACCTACCTGCGTAGTCAGTAGCAGAGATAGGTAGGTACTTCAAATTTTGTAAATAAAATCATATAACAGTATCTATATTAGTCCTTTTGTTTTTCCTTGTATTTTTTTTAAATGTATATTTAGTTTATTATTCTTTTAATTTAGTACCTAGTGTAAATAGTCAGTTGCAAAATAAATAATTATCAATTAAATACATCCATAATAATATTATAAATGTGAAAGTAACTCTGTCTGTCTGTCTGTATGTTACGTTTTCACGCAGGAAACCGCTGAACCGATCGTCATGAAATTTAGCAGAGATATAGCCTGGGATATGGAGGACATAGACCACTTTTTACGCGATAGCCGACATCTACGCGGGCGGAGCCGCGGGCAAAAGCTAGTATAATTATATAACAGTAGGTATTAAATATAACGTGTAGGTACCTATTCGATCATATCCACTACCAACTGATTTCGATTGTTTTAACCTGTTCTGTGGTTTTAACAATCGTCCACGATGAACTATCCCGCTGGCAGAAAGTGTGAAACTCAATAAACGATTGCAACAATGTAAGTAAAGAAGTAGGCGAGCAGTATGTTAAACGAACATACCGCATCATCAAGATCTACTCAAAGATTTGACAAAATAAATAATTGAGACGCTATATTATAAGATAATGAGTAAAAATAAATTCTTAGAGTCATAATGACATCTGGATATTATGGATAATGGATAGGTACTCACGTTCCAGCCAACAGCCTCCGCATAACGATCTATTTTGTCATGCTCATCTGGTTCAGAATCTGTGTCAAGTAGGGTCTCGTTCCCACTATCGGAGTCGCGTAAGATATTTCTGCTCTCCGCCTGTAGATCTCCCTCAACTTTCTGTTCCCCATCCTGCTCTTCAGCCTCTTTCAAAGGTGCCAACGGTGTAGCTTCCTCTAATGCTGCCTTTTGCGAAGCTTGTTTTAGTATAGAACCAAATTTTTCGAAGAAACTGTCGTCTACTTCTTGTATTCTGTAATAAATATCAGTATATATAGTAACATGCATAACGGCTATCGTAATTAATAAGACATTGCTGTTGGTAGAAATCTTCTGTAGGTACATGAATCTATTGAATTTGTTCTGTGGACTTAGGTGTAACTACTCTTTAGAAAAAAAGGACGGGATAATAGAAGTATGTTCGGGCGGGAATCGAACCCACTATAAAATCTTGCAAAGAATTTTGGACTGTTCTGAATTTGTATGTATTTCATGAATAATGTGCCTAATCTTTCTTATTGCTTGTCCTGAAAAGATGTGCGAATCTTTTTGAAACCTTATATTGGTATTTTTAATAGTTTTACCTATATCAAGGTAGGCATAGGTTTGGCTACATACTTATTAAAAAAAAAGTTACTACTGATAGTGATTTTAAGGTACTTGTCCCTAATATTATAAATATGAAAGTAACTGTTTGACTGTTACGTTTTCACGCCTAAACCGCTGAACCGATCGTCATTAAATTTGGCAGAGATATAGCCTGGGATATGGAGGACATAGGCTACTTTTTTACGCGATAACCGACATCCACGTGGGCGGAGATAGGGTAAAAGCTAGTTGAAAATAAAGCAACACAAGTTTGAGATAAATTCATATATTCAATTAAAATAACCTTAGTAAACACACTTTATTGTCTCGTTTTAGTTCTTTCAGGAATGATTGATTAGAGCTAAGGTACATTCTTAACATCATTTAGGTAGGTACCTACTTGTCCAGTCAGATTCAGCATATTCAAATCAATAGCATAGTATTTTGTTCATGGTATATTTTAAAAACAACAAAAAATAATAAATCAACAAGAATTAATAAAACAACAAATTAAAAGTAACAATAACATTAAAAAAAATTAGGAACCAACATAAATTACAATCAGAAAAGTATTCATTATAAAATAAAATCAGCTCAATGACAGAGGCGGCTGCAAAGAATTTTAAGGGATTGTAAATACTTTCAACCTACGACAGCATCAGTGGATAGGTACCTAAAAACTCAAGTCCTAAGATTACTAGTAAAATTACTTTACTCAATGTCAAAAGACCAATATTATAAATATTACAGTATTCATTCATAACTAACTGTTTTCTGGTACATAAATGCAATTTTAAAGTCTTATCTTAAAACAGCCAGTATTAATTTATAATAATGAAATTAATATGGCATTGAATATGATAACCTAGATATGTATGCAATTTAACATTTTAATGCAATTCACTTTGTTAACATGTAAATGGCCAAGATGGTGTCTTCTTTCCTTATGCACAAATTAAAGAACCACAAACCTCAAAAAAATTACATATAATGTAATTTTTTTTTTTTTGCTGTTAATAAATAATTATTCTAAAAGCATATCAGAGAATTAGACCAATTTAAATAAATTACTGATCTTTAGTCATATTGTGAAATCATTTGGTATTTGTTGAAAACAATAAAGTTCTACATAGTATATTATCTGTTATTAAAATTCTTCAATTAAATATATTTATTGAGATTTGTGGAATTATTTTTACTGGTGATCTCTTTAGTCCAGTTTTTCTATTTTGTATACTTCAATTTTTCACTGTTCCAGGCCTGACATCAGGGTATATTTAATATCCGTGTATTCTTCAACACCATGCATACTGCCCTCCCTTCCAATGCCCGACTCCTTAATGCCTCCAAATGGTGGCTCTGCAGCAGACAGTATACCATCATTAATGGCAACCATACCAAACTCGAGCTCTCTTGACATTCTAAATGCTTGTCCAAGGTCTTTAGTAAAAACATATGCAGCAAGACCACTCCTGGTACTATTAGCAATTTGCAAGGCTTCCTCCTCACTTTTAATCTTCAGAACCGTTGCAACTGGGCCAAATATTTCTTCATTATACAACTTCATATCAGGTGTTATATTAACTAATAATGTGGACTCAAAGAAATTGCTGCCAAGTTTTGTAGCAATCTTGCCACCAATCAAGGCTTTTGCACCTTTTTGTACTGCATCATCTACGAAATGAGAAACCTTCTTTGTTTGCTCTAGATTAACAAGTGGGCCACAAGTTACTCCTTCCCTTGTGCCAGGTCCTAAAATACACTTGGATAAAATACGCTCTTTAAAACCTTCAATGAAATGGGAATATACGTCTTCATGTACTAGGAATCTGTTAGCTCCAACACAGGCTTGTCCATTGTTCCTGAACTTTGCAAGCATGGCTTGATCCAAAGCACGACTAATGTCAGCACTTGGAAAAACAATAAAGGGTGCATTTCCTCCCAGCTCAAGAGCAACCCTTTTAACACCTTTTGCCGCTAGTCCATACAGATGTTTTCCAACAGGTGTAGATCCCGTAAAGGAAATGCATCCAACATGAGGATCCTCACACAATTCTTTTCCAACTTCTGGAGCATTTTTTCTGCTACATGTAACAACATTGATCACTCCCCTAGGTATCCCAGCTTTTTCTGCCAGTGCAGCAGCAGCAAGAGCTGACAGAGGTGTATCTTCAGATGGTTTGATAACACAAGTGCACCCAGCAGCCAGCAGAGCCCCTACTTTCCTTGTTATCATAGCATAAGGAAAGTTCCATGGAGTAATAATAGATACAACACCAAGTGGCTGTCGTGTAACCATTACATGTTTGTTGGGCCATGGGCTTGATAGGACTTCTCCATTTATGTGACGGGCACAATCTGCAAACCAATCTAAAAATGAATTACCATAGGCAACTTCACCTTTAGCTTCAGATAATGGTTTTCCATTCTCCATCGTTACTATGTGTGCTAAATCATCAGTATGTGCTTCAGAAATTTCATACCATTTTCTTATCATCTTTGAGCGCTCTTTGGCTGTGATATTCTTCCAAGATTTATGAGCTTCAGCGGCAGCTCCAATAGCTCTTTTAGCGTCGGAAGCTCCCATATCCGGCACTTTCTCAATTACGGTGTCATCGGCGGGGTTGAACACCTTGAATGTTTGTCCACTTCCTGCAGCTACCCATCTGCCCTCAACGTACGCCTTATTTTTTAATAAATGCATTTGCCTATGCTGATTTCTGTAGGCTATTACGTTTCTACGAATACCGGCACGCAGAAATACCATGTTTACAGATAATGTTGTGAATACGATATATTATTATCTCAAAGACACCGTCACACTTTATTATTGACCTCAGCAATCTAATGTTTATCTATCTAAGTCGTTAAAATGGAAGACAAATTAGGCACTTTAAATTTTAATTATTGCACGATCTCCACTCGGGCCGCCAAAGTCCGTAATAAAAACGACATTGATTTTAGCTCTGTTCTGTCGGCACGGCTGACTTTGACATAAGATATTTGACACTAGACACTTTTGACAGCAGCTTATGCACAGCCAGCCAAGCCTAAGCTACGTTTCGTTACACGTTAGGGTTACAAATGTTTGACTGAAAACGTAATTTTAATAATTCTTGAACCAAAGCTATCGTATATTATTATGTATAATATCTAGTAGGTCATGTAGAGATCACATAATTAAATTTAAATAGACAGAAAGTTAATATCGGCGCAAGAAAAGGAAACCCTACTCTGTTTTAATCCCTAGATGGCGTTAGTTAGCGATTGCAACAAAATATGCCGCGTACCTAGCATTTTGTGATTATTATAAATAATTCAGTGGAAAACATTAAATGTTAAATAAATTAAAAAAAGATGTTTGACACAGACAAATTTTATCTTTGTGTCACACATCAAAATGCAGGCTACATGGTTTCAGTTCTTAGAATGTGTAGTAAAGTGGAGGTAATAAGTACGTGCCTATCGCTTTTCTAACGAGAAAAGACGAGACGACCAAAAAAAAAACAAATATTGCAATTATTTTAAAGTTAAATTTCAATCGCAGTTATTTTTTAGGTAGACATCTTGTGGTTTTTTTGGGCTACCTACCTACTTGCTCAGTTAATATGAATGTGCTTGGCATTATAAATACTCTTTGGTGCTTGGCTTGTGACCGACTTGGGTCATTGTTTAAGTAGGTAGGTAGGTACCATACTGATAAGCCTAACCTTTCGCCAGATATCCCATTTTAGTTTGAGTAAAACAAAATGAGGTAAGTACATAACTGTAATCTTATGTCCACGAATACCTAATCAAAATGGCACATTTTATGTAGGAAATAATAAACAAATATAAGAACTAAGTAATTTTTAAAGTCACCTGTTATCGTGCACTTGTTCTTCAATAGATTTCTGTTGCTGCAATTTTTCGTAAAAACCTTTCCACATTGATTCTTCATCCATGATGATAAGAAAATTATAAAACACTGATCTTTTATGTAAAACAACAATTTTTTTACTGAGTACTAAACAAAAGGCGACCGGCCAGCAACTCAGACTAAAATTATATGTAGATACCCACGGTCATCGATGTACACAATGAATCACAAAACTAATCGAGTCATATGGTCTGGAAGAAAATGACGTAAACAGTACCAGTTAACTGAGTCTTAGATTGGTTACGGAAATAACGTTATTCACAGCCGCGGTTTGAGAGCAACCGGCTCCAACTACACTTGAAGAGTTCAGTGACACAGACACTAATAAAATTTTCACATGACTTTCGCGTAGACTTTAATAAGATTATTCAGGCTGTATTGGTTTGCACGCGTGTAAAAATTATTTGGAGTAAACTCGTCTCAGTTTGTTTTGATTTCGGTTCCGGCAACCGGAACAAGCTGACGTAATTCAAGACAGTTCAAAACATTTCAAGGTGGCTGTGAACAGACGTATGTACGTTCTGCGCACACCGCACACCGTGCCACGGCAATATGCAAACTAAATGTTCTGCATTAGCACACGTGCTTTTGTAATGTCACACAATCAATCCGTAAACATTTAGACAATGGTTCTTTGCTTTGTGAAGTTATTTTAACACCATGGTCACTGGAAGAAAAGGAGACGAATCACATTGAATATTCTTAAAAGGTTCACAGGTGCTACATACGAATTACGAAGACAGGATTCTAACCATACCATGATTAATTAACAATTGTTTGATTATTTTTCTTCTTTGAACCTAAGGAACAAAGGCTTAAATAAAATTTGAAATCTGGAAGAATATATTCCAGATTCCAAGTGTTCAAATATTTTTTATAAGGATTTCATTCTAAGGGCTCTGGCCTAGAACTTCTAATTACTCAGTCCACCTTATTACAAGGAGACAAAAGATCATCCAACATAAATCATTAGCTAGTATTTTCCTCTGGTTATTATTCAACAATCTAGGGTTTGCGTGTCGCACGGTTTGTCCCTAGCTACTTTAGCCAATATGATTAAAAGGTTTTTTTAAAAGACTGCCGAGTGCCTATGCCGCAAGCTATGTGACGAGGTAAGGTGATTCCGTCGTTGCTTGGAATGACGTCATTTGATTCAGCGTATTTAGAAATATAATATAATGTATTATGTAGGTTCCCGCATAAAACCAAAGCTATTGTTTTAGTATTAATTATTATGTACCTATTACTCGTTTAAACAAACTCGTACAAAACCATGTTAGGCACAATGTTGTCAAAGAACTTCCTTAAATATTTGTTTGCCAATAGCGTCCCAAACTTTAGTAAAAACATTTATTTTTCGAATTCCATTAACCCTTTTTGAAAGAATATCAAACTACATGCTAGATGCTCCATTTGAATTGAGATAATACATCTTTTTTACAGTCCGTTCAACCGATTTTGACTTCTATTGCGTTGGTGGCATGACAAATGGCAGCTGCAGTAAACAGTTGGTATTGTAACCATGCCATTGTTTTAAATGTCTAATCTTATTTCAAATAGAGTATAGATCATTGTACAATAAGTAAACGTTTCAAGACGTACCTACCAAGGTATTTAACCCAATAAAGGACGCAAACAGAAGCAACTGAAAGCATCACAAGCAATGACTACATTTAAGGCTCGTACAGACTGGTGCGATATCGCGGGCACGACGCACAGTGGAACGAATGTATGGGAGCGGTTGGACGTAGACATGTCCGAAAAATAAGAGTAAAATTATGACAAACTAATGATGCCATCTTATTCGATTACTTAATGCCTTCATAAATTGTGGTGATGAATTTCTTCATAACTCCCATATTTCGGGAGTAATTTGAGAAAATGTGAAATTTTACTATGAAAATGAGTGTATCGAGCTCTCTCCCTCCTGATTCCGGGCTTGTTTCAAGTAGCGGTCTCTAATATCGTAATGCTATTACTAAGAGCTATATTTAATACTAAGACACATAGTGCGCCAAATGTGCACTTTCTGGGATAAAAGGAAATGAAAATTTAAAAAAAAAAACGTTTTTTCCCCATTTGTATTTACTTTAAACCGCAGACAGACTTATTAAGAGGTCTATAAATATATTATATATATACAGAAATATATATTAACAAAAATATTCACAAGAACTGATGAGAGTATGACTTTTAAGTAAGTTGATAATAAATTACCTAGTTTCATTAAAAGTACAATAAATAATTAAGATGTAAGCTCTAATTTACTAAGTTACACATTTTAAAACAATAACATCATTTAATTATCTTCGTCATCATCATCATCATCAATTAATTCAAATTCAGAATCGATGTCCGCTAAATCATTTATGTTAACAAATTCGATATCACTTTTCTCAGAATCCGTAAGCTCATAAAATTCCTTAAAAGAAGATTTTTTTACAAACTTATTTCCTTTTGGACGGATACTTGTAACAAGTGGATCAGAAGACAGTAAAAGATTGTGCATAATATCTTCATTGCATGAGATACTGCTATGCTTTCGAGAATGCCCCTCTCTATATTTTCTAAAATCTTTATTTCTAGCCTCAGATGCCTCTTCGGATAGAAAACCAATGGGCACAATTGACATGTTCTGAACTATGTCTGGCCCATGCATTAAAATTTTATGAAGTGAAGAAGGCATATAATACCATGGGTATAACTCCACGTAAAGCTTAGCAGTATCAAAGCAGAACTCTCGGAATTTAGTTACGTTGATCTTCTCTCCTGATGAAATACACTGCAAGATCACACAGATTTTTCTTAAAAGCATAGCATCTATTCCGGTCAGTTCAGCAGATTTAGTGTAGTTTTCAAAAAATCTCCTTGCCGAGTTGCCATTGTTGGTGGATCCACTGCCTTGTTTCACAACATCGAGAAGTAAGCCCGTTTCTCTTCTTACAGCCTCTTGAACTCTTTTCTTCCTGTCATCAACTTGCCTTTTTGCTATATCACCCCTTACTTGCCATGATTTTATGTCTAATTTGTAGGAAATGTGTAATAAGCATTCCATTGAGCGAATCCAAGCGTGAAGGGTGCTTAAGCTATATTTATACATGTCCTCGTTTGCGTGTTTATCTTTGATTAACTCTAAATTATTCATTTCTTTAGGACAAGCCTTGCATATGTCACACACTGAAGCTGCTGTATTGGATATAATGGAATGAATTTTACCATCAATCATTGTCAACAGCAGTTGGTGTTTGACACTAATTCCATCAGTGATGGTGGATGGAGTTAAGGCTTCAATCTCTGCTTCGATTTCAGCCATCTCTCTCTGCACATTTTCTTTGGTTTCCTTTATAAACTTAAACAATATTGGCCGGCAAAATGAAGTGGAAGATGGTCGCTCGTTTTCCCAAATTGTTACACCTTTTGAGACGAGCCGCAGTGGTACAAGACTAATCATAAAATTACTAGCAAGATCGATTTGCTCATCTTCACTCGTCCTTTGATGATAAATGCTTTGGCTAGATGATCCGTCAAAACCCCATTTGCTGGTCAATACGAGCTGTTGATTGGGATCAACAGGGGTTTCTAACGACCTAATAAGTCTTCTTGAGGTTAAATCCATCAAGGCTTGTAATTTGATTTTTGCAGAGCTCTCTGTAACTGTGAGATCTTCTTTGGCCGGATAGCACTTAATTTTTTCTTTAACCAACATGTAGTAACTCGGGTATTGAAGAGCTCCTTCTTGAGTGTTGAAATCCCGAAGAGTGTTATAGCGCCATTTCGATAAGTTCATCGATACATAAAGAGCCAATGCCTTCAAAGGGGATATTTCCCGTACCTGAATTGATTTACCTTCAATGAAGGCTTTGATTTTTGAGGCCTCTTCTGGATTCTCCGTCAAGTATTTCATAACATAAGCTGTATCGCTTTGTCCTGCCTTTTGAAGCGCCCTTTCGGCCGAAAACATAATTTCAGCGCTGCTACTGCTGCATGAAAGACTATCTTCAGTGCGTCTTCTTTTTTGCCGGTTACTAAGGTCCTCAAAAGATTTACGAGGACTAGGATGTGTACAAGTTGAAGCATCAGATTTAGCAGGAGAAATTATGGGCTCGATGACGTCACTTATATTTTCTGTAGAAGGTTCCATATTTTCATTCTGTAATTCCGGCCATTGAATTGCAGCCTGTAGCCAAATCTCATGTTTCTTCCGAAACTTATCTGTGCTTCTTCCAGACTGTGTCCATTTTGCATAAATGCGGTAGCAAAATCGACGACACCAGTCTTTTAAACTTGTTTCAGCACTTTCACATAACTGAACACAACTGTTATCTTTTAAAACACTGAACAAATAGTTAAAGTCGCGTAAATCTTTATGTGCGCGTGCGCATAAAGCAACGTGAATATCAAGATTTGTATTAAAATTTGGAAAATACATTGCGAGATTAGCTTGGATACAACGAGGTGTAAATCAACACTGATTTTAAAGTTACTAATAGTGACCTATTTATATAAAATCCAGGTATCCCAGGTATCCTTTGTTAAATATTGCAAGGTAATTAGTTATTGTGATAATTAGTAAATGATGCATGCTAAATTAGTGTATTAAGAGCCATTTAGTAATTAAATAATAGCAATGTTCTTATCAGTAATCATTAGTGCATCAGTTTTATATGTAAACCTTAAGTCCCTAATTATATATCCTAATTAGCTTATATCTTCTCTAATTGGCTGCTCAGAAATGTTATTGTAATAAGGTAAACCTTTAGAAAAACGGTTTTAATCAACAAAATAAACAAAAAATAAAAAAATTGTGTTATAAAATAAACATCACTCTTTATCCCAGAAAGTGCACATTTGGCGCACTATGTGTCTTAGTATTAAATATAGCTCTTAGTATTAGCATTATGATATTAGAGACCGCTACTTGAAACAAGCCCGGAATCAGGAGGGAGAGAGCTCGATACACTCATTTTCATAGTAAAATTTCACATTTTCTCAAATTACTCCCGAAATATGGGAGTTATGAAGAAATTCATCACCACAAGTTATGAAGGCATTAAGTAATCGAATAAGATGGCATCATTAGTTTGGCATAATTTTACTCTTTTTTTTCGGACATGTCTACGTCCAACCGCTCCCATACATTCGTTCCACTGTGCGACGCGACACTCTAGTAGCACAATTTCTTTGTCGCTGCCTGTCGCGCCCGCGATATCACGCGAGTCTGTACAAGCCTTTAAAACAAACAGCCAATGCACTGCACCGCTACTCGCTAGTTACCTAGCCATATCTGTTACATTGTGGGCGTAATTCATTCTACCAGACAGATAAACATGTAGGATACATTCGCAACCGTTCACTAATTCACAATATTCATCTCATAATATTCTTATTAGCGAAGACAAGAACATTATCGCTCTAGTTAACGTCTGATAGTGATATCTAAGCAAACAGAGAATGACGCAAACTTCGGCCAAATTCTGAGCTAACGCGAGGTCGTGTTCAAGCTCAAGGTCGAAGGGAGGCTCTACGACAGGCTTTACGGTCCACGAACTTTGAGACTCGTGTAACTTATTTGATTTTTTAATCTTTTGTTTAGAAGTTTTAGAACGCTCTATTTGTGTACGAAAAGGTTATTAAGTTTTGACTCAAGAAGTTAAAATACTTGAATTAAAAGTTCGTAGACCGTCATGCCCGTGGTGAAGCGTGGAGTCATTTTGAGTCAAGATCATCACACCAAATTAACTAAATCTACGTCAATTTACATAATATTAAAATCAAATCTGCCTAGCCTTTTCCCAACTATGTTGGGGTCGGCTTCCAGTCTAACCGGATGCAGCTGAATACCAGTATTTTACATGGAGCGACTGCCTATCTGACCTCCACAACCCAGTAACTGGGTTACACGATACCCCTTGGTAAGACTGGCTGTCAGACTTTTTGGGCTTCTGACGACCCGTAACGACTGTCAAAGATCCACGAATGACAGCCGGGACCAACGGCTTAACGTGCTTTCCGAGGCACGGAGGAGTCTCGGTATGTAAAGATGGTCACCCATCCACGGACCAACCCCGGCAAGCGTAGCTTAACCTGACGAATCGACCCGTGCGGCTGTTATTACTTAGCCACGAGCTCCTCATAATATTAAAATATGGGATTAAAATATTTCTGCTGATTGTAGAATCATTGTAAGTTTATAATACTCAGGTAACTATGACTAACGGGAATTCATTGCTATAAGTACCTAGTTAATTTTAATTGAAACGCAACAAACTGTGGCTCTGCGGCAGAGCATGACAAGGAAATCCTTTTGACGGGGATTGCAGCGAAAATCATGTCATAAAAATCATGAGTTGAAATTCTCGCAAGGATTTAGTATTCATGTCCAAGTTTTTGAACAGTCTGGGACAAATTTCCCGAAAATAATGATTCCAAAACGCGTACTACCTGAGTGCAGAGCCACGCCCAGAGTACCTATCTCCAGTAACTGACGCACAAGTAGAAATGACTTCCTGGATAGGGCCAATTATTTAAGACTAGCTCCTGCCCGCGACTTCGTTCGCGTGGAAGTCGTATGACACCAGAATGTACTAAAATAACAACCACATTTTTATAAAACTTCCCTATATAGGTACTACGTTTGTAGTTTTGGTCTGAGCAGCCAAAATATACAGAGATGTATCAACCTTTTGGCTCGTCTTTGAAAATGTGCTGTAAAATATAGAGGAATAATATGGTTTGAGTTTGAATACAAACAATGCAATACGAGTATTACTCATAGCGTATATATTCCGTATTTTATTTTTTTATTTATCATAACAAATATCGTGATAATTTATATCCTACAGACTGACGAGACTTATAGGGAATATTTATGTAAAATTTTAACAGAATTAATCCGGTAGTATTTGCGTGATGCTGGAACATACATTCAGACAAACAGATAAACAGACAAAAATACTAAAAACTATCTTTTCAGTATTAGAATCGTTCCCAGACCTTGTAGCAATTAGTTTTCTCAAAAATATTCAATGTGCAGTTTTAACTTCCCTATGATTCTTTATATTGTATAGATAAGATGTATATATAGACGATGTATTTCAGGCGGCTACGTTAGCCATCATTAGGGAAGCTAAATGGTGGATATTATGTCCAGTTTTTTATCCTTATAATTGTGAACAAAGTATTGTTGCTTTGATATTATCTATAAATAATCAAGACGTCATCAAATGTCCACCAACAAGTTGTTTGAAATGTTCATCTTCCACTGGCTGTCCATTGAGAGTCGCCATTTGATGAACATTTCCTGCACTAGATCCAGGTTTTCAGAAGAAAAACACATTTGTAATAAGAGAGAGGAAGCAGCAACAGCATTCTAAAGGTATTTGCGGAAAGGTTAGGAGGGCCTACCATGAATAAATTTATCAAGCTACATGTCAGGGCCTCAAGTCTGCTATTACCATAGTGTCAGAATGGTCTCGCCATTGTGAGTATTTGACAGTGTTAGTATGGCAAATCTGTCAAAAACTAACAAAGAAGAGACCATTGCAACGTTTGTACATTAGTAGACTTGGCCCCCAGACATGGTGCTTGATAAATCTTCCAGTGATGATGTTTTTGTAATGTGTTATTATTGTGTGTGCCTAATTTTTGTACTAACATAGATTTAAGTAATTAGTAATACTAACACGGTATGGGCCTTCGAAACCTGACACTAAAAAGTTTTTATTTTATAATCCCGGATTCCTGAAAAATTGTGTGGCAAAAATATAGTCAACATAATTTAATTCTATCACATTTTCCTCGGGTCATTCTAATATTATAAATATGAAAGTAACTCTGTCTGTCTGTTACGTTTTCACGCCTAAACCGCTGAACCGATCGTCATGAAATTTGTCAGAGATATAGCCTGGGATATGGAAAAGGACAAAAGCTACATTTTTACGCGATAAGTTAAAAATACCACGCGGGCGGAGCCGCAAGCAAACACTAGTAGGTACATAAAGCCTCTTCGCAGTCTTATTTAAACAATAGACATAGTCTTGTTTGTGGCACAACGCTCTTCAAAAACATTTGTTTGCACTTTTTTGTTACTCATACGGGATGTCATCATGATAATACTAGGTATGTGTTTAGTCTTAATGTCTTATGTAGTAGATAATAAAATTCAAATGCTTGTACTACATTTGCGAAACTATGGCGAGGACTGGGCAGGGCCTACAATCGAAAATCGATCGGGTGAAGTGACGAGGCAGGCAATGTGCCAAAAGCCATAAGTTAATTTTTTTGCGGGGTATGAAAAGGTTAAGGCCATGGTAAACATGATACCAAAATATTGAGATCATTTAGAGAACAATAATGACAAGCTAGAATACCAAAAAAGCGATGCAATTATAACGCAATTATCACGCTCCGTTCATGCTTCGTGTGGAGAGCATATAAATGCAAATTGTCTAAAGAAAAATATAATTCTAACGTCCAAAATATCTTGAAAATTCATTGTAAGACAATTTTATACGTTTATTTTATGTTCATTATCCTCGCCTGCAGTAGGTAATTATAACATTGCCGACCTTTCACAAAGGACTTTTCTCGTTACCAGTGCTAACTGTAAATAAATTAACTATACTCTACCTAAGCAGATTATTTTACGTTTTAGATACCAAGATATAAGAACTATTAAAATTTTTCTTTATATGAACCACTTTACTTTCCTTCTTTACCGACACGCCGCTGATTAAATTGAAAAAATATTCAGATAACGAAATATGCTGAAAATCTTAGACCATAAATAAGCTGGATATTCTTAACGACTTCCGATATTGATCAGTGCGTGGTTTTTTTTTTAATTATTACCTGAACTCAAGTAACTTTTTCAATCTGTCATACCTTTAAAATTATTTATAGGTAGGTAAAATTTATCTATTGATAAAAATAGAAATACCTATGTCCACACACAAAAACAGGATAAAATAAATAAAATGACATCACTATTGCAAAAAAAACTTAAATTTGCTGATATATTGTTTTGCGACTCGTACACAAAGTTTTAATATTGTGAAGAAAGGCGATATCGGTGATAACAAAAAAGATAGTCAGCTGGAGGCGCTAACAGCCCCGTCTTGATGTAAAAGCAATTATTTATGGGAATAATAATTATGCTATATTTATATAGAATAAGTACGAGGTCTTGAGTTTTATGAGAATATTCTAACTAAATAAAATAATGATAGGTAAATAATAACCAAGTACATCAATCTCACTTTGTTTTGCTAATTATTTCCTTTTCTTGTAACTTCCTGTACACAAAAGTCCACGGATCTTCAAAATTTTTCGGATGCATTTTCACAAAAAGCAGTCACTGCTTTTGTCTTTACACTTTGAATAATTATCACTTTGTCTTTGAACTATAGCACAGCTTCATATAAAGTATAAAAAAAAATGCTCTATTAATTTTTTTTTTTCCTCTACAGCGCGGGTAACGATTTTTCAGGCTGCGGACAGCGCGAGGTGTCAGCGACTGCCTGTCTGTATTGCAATGCCGTAAGCTTTGTTTGTTGGAGGTTTACTCCAGTTTTTTAGAGTTCCAAGGCTGTTATATGGAAACCATTTTTTGTAGGGTCAATTGTTTAACAGATAGTGCGCTTTACGTATAATTCTCACGTCAACGGTTGTTTTTTTGGGAATTGTAAGAAAAACTTGTAAAACTATATTTTAATTGAAAATATTTTGCTCAAAAATTTTAATTAAGTACTGTGACTTGTATTATAATCATTAATATTATTGTGTAAAAAAAATTCGCAGTTTTAAGGACTGCCGACAGAAGTGAAAACACAAAACTTTGAAATAGCTCATGGAAAGCGTTCGGTGATGACGCGAGTTCCATGATTTTTGTTCACCCAAAAAGTAGACATAGGTACACAGTAGGTATAGGATATAGCTTATGGAAAGCGTTCGGTGACAATCGCGAACCCATAAGATTTTCCCCTACCAAAAATCGCTCAACGCGCCTAAAGAAGTTTTCACTTCAATAACTGGGTAAAATATTTTGCTTAAAACACTGGTACGGAACTGTGCGAAAAATATTCCATCGCGCGCCATCACTCTTGAGTAGACGAAGGAGGATTTTCCTAATCCAAATTATTGCGTTAGAACAAAACCCTCACAAAAATACAGTTATTAAGTTGGCAAGCTTGATTTGTACACCGTTCTTGCATACAAGTCTATCGCATGTAAAAAACCCGCATTATCATTAGCATATTATTTCAATTGTAAAATCCAAAAAAGCTAACCATGATATTTCATTTTAATTAGTATCGTTAATTTTCGTTTGCCGTGTAGGCCCTAAGTTGCATGGAAGTACCTGAAAACGGTATTTACTATTTACCAAGCTATTCGCTTAGAGTTACTCTTTTTGCACACTAATCTTAGTAATGGTGTACAGAGTTAGTGTCATTGCTATCCATTGCAAGTTGAATCATTTTCTCTAAGTCAAAGTCAGAGCATTTATTTCAACTATGCACATAAATTGCACTTTTGAACGTCAAAAATCTGACTGTTCTTGAGGGTAATTATTGCTTCTTTATTCTTTAATGCGAATTTGTACAATAAATAACACAATTACGTTGATTAGGAAATTATTTAGAAATCTTATCCTAATTTAAATATTGTGAACTCTTCATGGATGACATGTTATTTGTTTACCTCATTTGTGACTGTGTGCCTTTTGTACCTATTTGCTGAACCTAGCTCCCCAAAATTCCTAGTGTAAGCCGGTTATTTATTACTATGTTTAACTAGGCACCAGCTCCTCAACAAGTACTGAAGAAAACAAGTTATTTCACATAAATCTAGAATTAAGTGCATTTCCCTCAGGCGATAAGGTATCAAACTGTCATCATAACTAAACTTGTCCATAGTAAAGTGATTAAATAGTAGTAGTTAAAATTCCTATGTTAACAAGCCATCATTTCCATCCACAAAATGTCGAACTTCCATACAAACTTTCATACCTTATTTAACCCATTAAGTAGAATTTTCTAAAATCCTACCTTCGTTACAAAATTAAAAAAAATGCTTCTAGACGTAGCGGTTTAGGCTGTGCGTTGTCTGTCACTCTGACAGTGAATTTAAGATTTTATTATTAGGAGATTATATTCTATTGGCAGTAGGTACCAATAGAATATTATCCCCTATGATCAGAGTGTCTAACTTTCAATTCGTCTACGAAGCAAAATGCCTAAAATTAATGTCTACACAGTAAATTACCTAAGCTGTGAATCGCCTAGAGATCAAAATGTTTAACAAGCAAAATGCCTAAAATGCAATAATTTCTAAGTAGTCGAGATGGTTAAAATAAATTCACACTAGGGCCTCTGAACTGTAAGTTAGGTTAGGTTAGAACTGTGACCACACAACGGTACTCCCTTTCTTCTCCTAAAATAATAAACATATTGCAAGGTCATTTTGGTTCATAGTCAGAATAAGGTTTAGTTCAAATACTGTATAGACATATTGCAAGGTAGGCATTGTGCTTCCTATATAGTCAATATAAGGTTTAGGAAATACTTGGCATAGACGTTTTGATTTCTAGTCAGCATGATCATAAAGGGAATATATCTCCTAAATAATAAAAATCTGGTCTGGTAGACCATCAAAAGGGTGCTGTTATGTGAATACAAAATATTGAAGTCGTTAAAAGGAAAAACAAACAGAGCGTTTGAAGAATATAATGTCATTGTCATGCATGTAAAGCTTACGAGGATAAGAGACAATAATTTTAGCGATCAATGGCCCTATTACACTATCAATATTATCATGATCCTGGATATCGTGATATTATCATCAGTAAAATTATCGATGTAGTAATCATAATTTGACATCAATACCATCAATATTTAATCAATACTGGATCACGATATCGAGTATCGCGTGATAATACTGATAGTGTGTTAGGCCCCAATAAGTAAACTAGTTCCTATGCTAGCTAGTGGGAGTTAAAATAAATGCAGAATAATCTAAATTTGTATACTGTCGTACAGCGTATACGAGAATAAACTACATCCTGTGACTATCATTACATAAGTACAGTATTTATAACTATGCAACCTTTAACCCTATTGTTCACTGCAGTTACTCTTAAAAGTGACGGTCCTGAGGAAAAACTACTGGCTACTTAATGATATATTCTTACGTTGACTTCTAGGACAGGCAAATAATAAAAGTACATAATAACACATAATGTGTGTCAATAGCCAAACAATGAGAAGGTATATTATTGTCATTTGAACAGTTAGCGAATGCTGTAGGTGTAGGCAGATAATTTGCATTTGGCAGAATTGCTGTCATTGTTGTTCCGTGGCGATCGTTCGCTGTATTCTTGGAACTGTCGTGGAACATATTAGGCTAAAGTAGATGCCTACGTACGCAATTAGCATTGGTCATCAGTTCTTAAATGAATTGATGATCTCAAAATGTGAGCTAGTTACGTTTTATACTATGCAGCAAATAAATTGCAATAATAATGATTATTGTAGAATTCCCTTATCTATCAAACTCATTAAGCGATGTACAGAATTTACCACAACATTTGCGATGCTTGATTGTTTATTTGAAATTAAGTTTCCTAGTATTTTTCACTTAATCAAGTGAGATAAATGCGATTTATATAATCAAGTGTCTCGGCAGCTAGCAGGACTTAATGGCTCCACAATTCCACATAAAAGCTGCAGGAGCAAAAGTGACGGAAATGACTGAGTAGGAAGAAAAAAGTGATGAATATAACAGCTTACACCTTGTTATCATTCCGTTAAGCAAACATTTATATTGCAAGCATGAAGCAAGTATAACTAGTTCTGTTCCCGCAATTTCCAAGTAATGGACAAGCCAGTTTTTCAAGGGAACACGTCCGTTTATTTGAACTAAATTATCTGTATCAGTAAATTATCTGCTTTAACGATAAAGTATGTGGTTACTAGTTAGACATGGACAAAGAACATAGTCATTTAGTTTAGTACCTACGTACAATGAGTCTTTCTTGGTGAAGCCAAATGATGAGATTGTTTATCAAGATTGTGATGAGCTTGGTCTGTACGGGCGCGTTGGTGTGTAACGAAGATTCCACACATTTATTAAATGCATCTGTTGCTTGTACCGTTAGTCATATTAATTGGGCTTTTTAAACCAATTATTTTTTTACTAAGCAACATCAAATGATTGCTGGGCTATTCTTAAATATTAATGTTACGGTTGGCTGCTAGTTTTTCGCACTATTCTCCTGTCCCTATCCTATTTTATTTGGGGTCGGCGCGGCGCTGTATGCATTCTTCTCCCTTACTGCATCTCTATTAGCCGTTATCTCACATGATGAGTAGGTAGTCATCTCGTTTCTAGTCATAACATGTTCCATACAATTCATCCATCGCTTATTCCATCTCTCTGTAATCCGTCATCCTAATAGTTCTCTCCTTTCTAACCATATCATGTTCAACACAATACCTCCAGTGACAGAAAGGTTGAAAGTAAATCCTTTGACTTGGTATGGGCATGTAATGAGGAGGGAGAAAACGCATTTGACTAAAAGAGTGATGAATATAAAGGTTGATGAATGGAGAGGGAGAGGAAGACCAAAGAAAAGATGGATGGATTGTATGAGGAATGATATGAAAGAGAAGGGAGTGAATGATAGCGTGACGGTTGACAGGGGAGAATAGAAGAAGAAAAAGTGGTGCGGCGACCCCAAGTAACAATTGACAAGGACAGAAAGATGATGAGATCCATCGTTTCTTTGACCTTTCTCATCTCCAATAACCATCCAAATCGTAGGTACCTACATAGAATTTTCCTCACGACATATGTTCCTTTCATTCCTCCGCATCATATTCCAAGATTTTTCGTAATTGCACCTACCACTGTTTGTGTCTGCATCACCCGAAGGTTGACTGATAGAAAATGCCTATGGCATTAAGTCCGCCTCTGTACATTTCTGTGCTTGAAGTATTAAATATTTCCACACAACTTTTCGGTCACCGGCTTCTATAGTAACTACTTATACAAATTATAATAGTTAACTCCGTTAGTAGGTACCATATCCTAATAATGGAGACTAATAAAAAATTGACTACATCCTATTTACTACCATAAAGTTTATATTACTGAGCTCTCTTAATATTACATTATTAATTATCGTTTTTATTTTGTAGTAAAAGATACTATAAGTAAGTAATGACTAGGTGATTATTAAATATGTTATTTTTAAAGGATAAGTTATATACGATAAGTTCACTTCGTTCATCTGACTGAAAATTGCATAATTATTAATACTTCTTGTTTCATTATTTACTACCTCGTAGCCGTAGTTGATGGATATCCGGACAGTCTGGAGTTCGACACCCTAAAATATGGGCCCTTAAGTTTTTTTTTTTTTGGACTTTCATCTGATCTTACGTTACTGAATCAGTAATCGCCAGCATCACAATTCTAAGTTCAATTCAACCGCCTTCTTATATCCGATTGACACAGTAACATAGGAAATGCCATAATAACAAACAATAGTTGCTACTTGAGCGCACATTGGTGTTACACAACCTCGCGGCCGCGGTATTGTAAGCGAAGTACCTGTTCACAATTGTGTGGATGACCAAACCCAAGGTCGGCTTACTCACTATACATGCCATGTTTTTGATAATGATGTTTTAAATTTTCCACTTAAAAATGCCCGAAAAATTTTCTGCCTGAAAAATTCCAGGTCGTTCTGCTTTCTTTTTTTTTTTACTATTATTAAAAGGTTTCATTCTAATTAAAAAAAGAAGTTTTTTTTTTAATCTGCCTTCAAATGTGGCAGGCAAATTGTAAAGGAATATGGGATTTCATTCAACACCATAATATGTGGAAATATTCAGTTAGTTAAAACTGGAATATTCATTCCAGTTTTCCAGTTTTCCCCGAGGGGAACCCCGAGATGCCCGAGAAGAACGGGTTTTTCATTCTTCAAGAAGTCTTTTTTACTTTGTCAAAAGTAGATACGTAATATTATGCATTGTTCAAGTCTCTCACGGAAAATCCAAGTTATTTGATATTTGGTGACTCACCGTGCCATCTGGTGAGTTTTGTTCAAACTTGTATTACTTCAGACCGAGTCAATTCTTTCCCCTGTTTTCCGACAGAGGCGCTAGTGAAGTGCAGTGTTTTTTTTTTTTGTATTTTTTTTTTTTTATTACAAATATTCGTAATATTATTGTTATTTAGATTGGTGGATAGTTGTTATTATAGCAAAATCTGGTAATAATTTGAAATCCTTTCAATGTCAATATTAGTTAGTAGAAGTGCCTACCTACATACCTGCCCATACCTACATGATTTATTTTTTCTAATATTGACCGTGTGGAAAAATAATTAACTATAAAGTTTATTCATCCAATAGTTCAAAACCACGACCAAAACTAGATTTTCCACTAAGCACCAAACCTTCCAATTTCCGCATCGTTTCTCATTTTCTTCACCGCACCTTTTCGCGACCCTCAATCGATCTACTAATTAGTCATTTCTTATGCTAATTTAATTTTCATAAATACCGTGAATTCAGCCGCAATAATACCTGCACGATTTTACTGCAATTATGTAAGTATGTACAATGAAATAAAGTGGATGCTTGCCGCAACACTAACTATCAATATCCCTTTACTGTTTTAAATGGTTATAGAAGAGATATATTATTCTTTTTTTTATTTATAAAACGTAGCATTAGATCAGGGATGGGTGAACTTATTCCTATGCGGGCCAATATACAAAAAAAACGGAATCTATGGAGAATTAATATATTTCTTTATTGAAATACAAATGTATTTTGTATTTTCCGAAATAAAATTATTTATTAACCAGTTTATACAAAATTAAGTGATATGAACTATAGACATTCAAATCAATTACACTATGAAATAGGGACATAATATTTATTGCAGGTAATCTACAAAATAGGAACAAAGATTTACTAATATAAGCAAGTAGGTACGCGTCACTGCACTGTACGCGTTGATCAATGCGACACTGCACTTCTGTCTTGATAAATTTTAGTTTCGCGCGATTTATGTCAAGTTATTATTTACATTTGGGTTGATGGTTGCGGGCCGGAGAAGGCCCGCGGGCCGTAGTTTGCCCATTCCTGCATAAGATTATTAGTGGCCATTTATCAGTTAATAATTGGTACCTAATAAATTCCTTTAATTAAACACTTAAATAGGTATATCACCCACTAACGGACATTTTTTATATTTTTTTTATTTGGGAAAATAAACAGTTACACATTACAGAATTACAGAAAAAAATTACTACAGAGTGAGTAAATGTGTGACCCCCGACATTTTCCACATATTATATTTATTATATACCGCCTTTAGTGTTCAAAAACAAAATTTTTCGGCAATGCAAAACCATCCTTATTTTTAGGAAGAACATTCATGAAATAAGCCTTGAATATTTAAAAATAGCAGTCCCAACAGTAATTTTTACAATTAATGTAGAGAGCAGCGTTAAAACTAATTAATCTAATTAACTGTATTAAATAAGTAACCATAGCGCGAAAGCTTTTATATATCCAAGGTGGCAAAGCCTGGTCTTCTCTCTTTCAAGTAATTTAAGACCTTACCATAGTACTAATAAATTATATTTCAGTGACTGTGACATTAGGTGTAGGTAAAGGGATAGCTGTGGTGTTTGTACCCACACACATATTTGAGGTACATGTGTGTGTACGTATGTTAAATAAGGGGCGACCCTATTGCCATTATCGGCCACAAATCCAGACTCCGGGCTGCTATTAAGAAGTCCCAAAGGCCCCTATTACACTATCAATATTATCATGATCCTGGATATCGTGATATTATCATCAGTAAAATTATCGATGTAGTAATCATAATTTGACATCAATACCATCAATATTTCATCAATACTGGATCACCAGTAGTGTAGTGACCCCAAAGAAACGTTAAAGTTAACTTGATTTGTATAAAACTGTTATGATGACTTTATACGTCACGTTTCAATAATAAACAGTTGGCACATGTGTCGCGATCGGGCGACCCGGTAATCTAGAAACTGTTCGTAATGGGGTCTCTAGACGGTCAAAATTGCTTGTCAAGCTATTTTGACCCTTTATAACGAAGCTTGATGAGTTTGACAAGCAAACTACGTGTAACGTGCTTGATAATGGTTGATGAAAAATTATATTTTTGCAATTCTTGAATACGGATGCTTAACAAGCATGGTTGACGTTGCGTCAAGCCTCGTCAAGCGTGCTTGTCAAGCACGTAAATGCTTGTCAAGCAATTTCGACCGTCTAGAGGTCCCATAACAGTATCGCACTAAGAGGAAACAATTATAAGTTATCTCATGAAAGCGTGCTGTCTCAGTAATGCACATTTGCAACACAAACAATATGATGATAGATCTAAATCCCCAAATAATTTAAGTTAAGGGCAGGTGGATGATTCCTGATTGAAGAGAAAAAAGAGATGACAGATTTTAAATTATGTGGCTTGATTTAACAAACCCCTGATGAGTTATTTTTTTCTATTATTCCATGATAAAGGTTAAAAGCAATATATTATGACACATAAAAATAAGATTTTATACAGTATCGTTTCGCGCGTTGAGGTCATTCCACCTTCGCAAATTTTTAACTGCGCAAATATTTAAGATCAAGTCATTGTCACTTAACTTCTATTAGGTAAATTATAGCAAAAAATAGTTGACTTACCTCCGGCTCTTGTTTTCTGTTGGTGGCGTTTGTTTCTTCCCACGCCATAAAAGTAAACAATCGAAAGCCCCTTTTTTGAACGGCGGCTTTAACATTTTCCAGCGCTTTCTAAAATCAATAGTCTTTGAACTTCCACTTTCACTGGCATCTGCACTAAGGATATTCGGTTCTGAAACACCTTTTCTTAAATCACTAACACTGATAGGTTTCTTGGTAACCTTTTCAAAGTTTAATGTTAACACAGATCCGCCAGGAGGACATGTTTTTCTTTTTGATAGAGGGGTTGATGTAGCAAAGGATCTATCTATGGATCTATCACATTCTAAGCCACTGTCTGAGAACTCTGAAATGTCCGTGACGCCTTCGCAGATGCTGTGAAGTTTAGGTCTTCTATTTTGCACGACTGTCTTGGCATTCAATATACTATTTTGTTCAAAATTTTTACTTTTCACGTTGTGGTGGATATCGACGAACGCTGTGACATCCTCGCAACTTTTGGTGTTGTACTTAGATAATGTGAAGTAAGGTTGAGCTTCTTGTTTCGGATCCGTTTCAACTTCCATCTCGCCGATGCTTGTTAGATTGTCCTCACTTTTTGATAGCACTTTAACGTTTGATAATTTCTTAGCTCTCGGTGGGCGTTTTGGGGAAGTATCAGGTATGTGGTGCACCGAATAGGGTTCGTCCGATCTCTTAGTGGGCTTCGAGTACTTTGCGATAATTCTGTTTATTTCAGCGTTGTTCTTACGTCTATATGTGTGTCGTTTGAAGTTGACTGGCTGTTGATAAGCGTCGGCTACAGATGCTCCGGCGACCCTCGCTGACCTTTCGCGCCATTCGGCCACTTTGTCCTCTATCAGCCTCTGCAGCTCGAGTGCGCGCATCATCGGCCCTATCTCTGGCATTTTTATGATAGTTATCTCTAACTCTTTCAATAAGGACTACTTTATTTGGCGATCTCTTTGGTAATTATCACAAAACTAATGTTGCTATTCATAAAACTGCATAATTCTGCAACAAAACAGAAAAAAATCTAAACAAATCGCTTCCCTTCAATCGTATATCTAAGGAAACAATAGCATTATAATGAACTCAGTCACGAAAGGTCGTCGCATTTCGACGTTCGTCCAATTAGTGCCCTACTTAATCAACGGCTCTAATTAGATATGTAGAAGCCCTTCAAATTCCATAATGACACAATGCTACTGCAATATACGATGTGTGCTGTATGTTGATCAAGATCGAAGTACCTAACTATCACAATGTTATCAACTTAAAATAAGTATTATAATAGGTCTATTTATTTAGCGCGTTGAAGATGTTTATATTACTTACCTAGATACCTACTTAGTAAGTACGTACATATCTGATAGTTTCATGTGAAGAAGACCTAGTTACTTAGTTTATCCAATCCTTGTAAAAACTTTGCAGTCCTGTCTGATAAAAGATTCAAGAAGACTATGGACGCCCATGGACCCTTTTTTATAATTTCATCAAATGATTCATTGGTTCTTTTTTGTCAACTCCACGAAGAACTCTGGGTCCTCTTCCGACCCCATCACAACGAGATCCTAAGGCTACTTGTCCACTGGAGCGGAGAAAAGAGGAGAGGAGCGCAGCTGCGCCAATATTAACCAATGTAATCTAAACTCCGCTCCGCTCCGCATGGATGAAAAACATTCTATTGGTTAATATTGGCACAGCTCCACTCCTCTCCTCGTTTCTCCGCTCCTGAGGACAGGCAGCCTTAGTAGTCAACAACAAAGTATGGACAGTTATGATTACCAACTGGATACAAGCTAGTTGTTTTGCATTACTTAGGAACATCTTTAGAAATCATAAGAGTAACCGAGTAAGCAATTAGGCTAAAGATAAGGTTGCCTAGAAACAGATTTTCTAAACTTAAAATTAAACAATGAAAAGAATAAGACGCCTAGAACAAATCTACGGGTTAGCAGAGACACAAACATAACGATTTTATATCTAACTGCCAATTTGAGAGGAAGTGCCAACCGCGATTTCTAACGTCCTTCCGAAAATGTGTAGGTACCTAACCTCTAGCTACATCCTATCACCGGCAATGGGCTATTAGCTATTACACAAAATACAGGAACTGTGTCGGAACTATCGAATCTTTATCGCAGAAATCTTGATAAGAACTAACCATTCATATTTGTTTGGCAATATTTCAAGGCAGTCTTCAGCTGTTTTCTATATCGGAGGGTTCCAGCTTTAACTGTTTAAAATATACGGCATAAGTATTAGTAAGATCTGTGGTAGATCATGCTTTGACTACCGAATTCAGTAGGTAACAATTTAGTGACTAATATAGACTAGTTACTATCAAAACAAATTAAAAATAGTACTCACATACGCACATAAAACTTTTTTTCACACGTCACTGATATTCGAGTTGAGGTATTTGTAAGCGATCAATATAGTCGATTCATTTAAATGAATACCAACAGATTGATTGAATTTTACGGGAGCTATTGTCGCGAATACAACGTGTTTGACAATAACACTCCAGTTTTTTTAACCAAACATTCCAAACAATGCATGTAGAGGTAGTCTGATAACAGATAACATGTATCGCATGAGAGAACAGAGATAAATTCGATTATTTTACGATGTCAGTAAACAATTTGTTACTTCAAGAGTTCAAGTATTTTGAAACTGTTTTCAAAGACCACAATGGAGCACAATCGTAATCTAACAGTATGTATTGTGTAAAAGCAGACTGTATAACGTTATCCGTCATTACGTAATTTTATTCTCGGCAGCTGAGTATGTAGGTCTTACCTATACGCGTTTTGAAATTCTAATCAGTCTACGTATAAACACCATAGATATTTAGGAATTCTTCATGTAAAGTAAGTTAATCGCTTCTTGTTTTGGACTGTCTACACTCTGGCGTTCGTTTTGAATTTTGGTTGGGGCTTTGAATTTTTTTGTGTCAGTATGATATGATAAGACAAAGCACGCAAGAAAACAAAAGAAAATTAAATCATAACTTACATAGTAAAGCTTATCATCAGCAATCGTTAATTAATCTTTCAATTGAACAACACTGATCACTTAAAATCGGTGCTTTTTCACAAGTCATTAGGATCGCTTAGACGTAGGGTATCGAGTACACTGTCTGAGTTTACACAATCCCGGCGATGTTATGGTGCGTCAAGGCACAAGGCACACGTGTGGCGAGGGCACGTGCAGATTCCACAGTGAGCGAGCGTTCCAGGCGAATGCTCCTGCACTTGACTCAACCAGCAAACACCACGGACCGGCCCATCCTGCCTCCACCGCAACAATGGGTTAAATAGAGCATCCACCATACGTACGATTTACTATACTCTTATTATTGGCATTTATCATTACATCACAAAATGCCGTCACTGTGCACATTACCGACATGTTTTCTTACTGATTAAACGACGAGTGTTTCCTTTTAATTGTGGAGTATTTTATAATAATAAAAAAGAGTGAGTGAACTTGAGTTACACAACCTAAACAAAAACTTACAGTATTAGGCCTTAAACCTGTGTTCCAGTTTCTAACACCATGGAATGGCTAATTGCCATTATCTGTTTTCATGGGGCATTGTTCGGAGCTGCGGGCGTGACAACTGCTTCCGCCAAGTTCATTGTCGCACCGGCGCCGCGAGCGCATGTCGCTGTCGCAGTCGTGCCCCTCTGTGACCCCAACCTTATTTAATACACTTTCGACCACAAACAATTCCGTAACTACTTGGTCTAGAAACACGTAATTTTGCAGTAGCGTTCTCTATATGTATAACGGAAGTAAGCACTAAGGAAGGATATTTGAAAATGTATTCCCTAAAAGGAGATGAAAGTTTGTATGGAAGTTCGTCATTTTTGCCGATCGGTAATCCCATCGGGCACACAGATTGTCCTACATAGGTACAATGCCAGTAGGTTTGTCCCTATAAGATAGGACAGCGGGTGGGTGTATTATTTGATTACACATCTGTTCGTCTCATCCTTTTGGAAAAAACCGGCTTGATTTTTATCCTGGCAGCTTCGATCAATTGATCGAAGCCTGGCAGAGTAATGTTAGAATAGCAGACACAACTCTTATCTTCTTATGTTAATGCTTACAAGCAGGAACATCTAAGTACTTGTTTAACTAGTTCCACAAGATAGACAGCAAATGCTTCCTTTATAAAATTTACGAGAGCATGTCTGCAACCTACAATTTTACTAACGGTCACCTTTCAGACTGATATAATATATACCTAGGTATGAAGTATAGTTTTAATTTAGGCCAAATTATAATGAGGATATTTTGATGATGCCTGTATCAACGTCAACACTTGATTAATTGCAAGGTTACCGCGTTATTAACCACTTGAAACACAAAAAGTTTTTTTAGTACCTACTATTATAAAATGGAACACCGGAAACAAAAATATTTAGGTACATACTTATAGATATGCCAAAAGATATAATATACATATGCGTCGTCACTCCTGCATTCCGCGACAACCTAAGGAAACCCACATTTATTGAATGACATATAAGGGAATGTATGTCTTAGAAATCAAACCTAGGCCCATGACATCAACTGTCTCTGTGCGCATTTGACTACTGCAGTCTGAGAGACGATAAAAACGGTATTTCTTAAATTAAAAGTAAAATGCACTTTCTTTTTGCTCTACTTTTACTCCTTTGTGTGGTTATTCCTTTTGATAACATTTTTCTTCATTATAGGTTTGCATTATGTTGATAACCACAGATTTTGTTTCTTTTGATTTTTTATTGTAATGCTAGCTAATGCCCGCGGCTTCGCCCGCGTGGCTTTTTCTAAAATAAAAATAGGCCAAGTTACTCTTTATAACATCAGCTATCTGCAAAAGAAAGTCCCTTCAAAATAGGTCCAAGCGTATTGCAGATTAGCCGGAACAAACAGACAGACAAAAATGTTAAAAATTGAGTTTTTGTTAAAGTACCGTTTTTTTTTTTATACCGTTTTCTTAAGCATTTTGTAAAAAGATGCTATTTTGACATTATAAACAGACACTTAAATTTTATTTATTTGTATGGATGTTTACGTGCCTCTAAATATACGGTCATTACGGAAAACTCGAGACTTACGATTTAAATGCCCTTACTCATGCACGTACGGACAAAATTTATATTGATCATCACGACGGTGCTCACTGGGTGTTTGGAGATTTTGACTATCAATGTTTTATCCAAAAAATACAGTAAGTAAACCTATTGCACGCGTGGGCATTTAGTTTCATATGATTTTCTAGGTCGGTACTTCAACAAGGGCACAAGAAAAAAAACTACCTCAAAAGGAAAAAATAGAACCCATATAGGATCACTCATTTGTCTGTCTGTTTGTCCGTCTGTCATCTACTGGACGGATTAAGTTGAAATTTGGTACAAACACGGACGTATAAAATAACTGAATTTTGAATATGGGTTTCACTTTTGGGGGCCAAAATAGAAAAAAAAAAAGTACAGTGTGACATATCAAATGAAAGGTCTTTCTGTAAGGATTTCAGATGTATATTTTTTATAGTTTTAAAATAAATACTTTTAAAGTTATTTAAGAAAATATATGAAAATTGACCATTCCCCTTATCTCCGAAACTACTGATCCTAAAATTTTGAAAAAAATACAGAATTTAGTTATTTACTTATAAATTACAGGAAACCCTATAAGAAGTCTATGGTCTTAAATTAACACGGTAAAACTCTCAATATTGTGCGTACAAACTTATATTTGCAGTTGGAATGTATGGGAGAACTTGTTTTTCAACTACAATATTTAGTTCGTTCTTGGGATAAATTAATCCAAACTACGGAACCCTTCATTGTGTGTGGTCCCGACACGCACTTTGCCGGTTTTTTTTTTCTTTTTCCACTGCCCAATAGGACAAAAGAAGCGTTAATACAATAACACGACAATAAATCCCACATCCAAATCTCTTGCACCCGCATACGGTGTACTGCCCTCTCGAGCACATGTCAATTGCTTTGAATTGGCTGGAATTAAGAGACAACACAAAAAACTAAATATAGATGATTCAGCCGAAATAAGGATAAAGTCTCTGCAATTACTCAGACAGGAATGTATTATTATTATCAATGTTAATTTTCCTACGAAACATTTTATATTTTTTGAGATATTTATTCAGATTTGTTACTGTATTATATAGTTGTAACGGCAATCATGTCATTTGGTTTAAATAGGTTTTCATGTTATTTATTTTTTTAAATCTTTTTTAAAGATTATTTTCTATTTTGTGAATGTGAGAACGTTGTTGGCCTAGTAGACTGTAGATTTGTTGGCACTTTTCTATTTTGTTAAGTACCTGGTAGTTGTTGAAAGGCTTACACTGTCCTCCCATATCTATTAACACTGTTATTTGAAAATATTGTTAAAGCCAATTATTTTTAAAAGAGTAACCGTGGAGTTTCTTGCCGGCTCTTCTCCATAGGAAACGACTAATTGGAACCGTGCACCTAGCTTCTGACATTTCATAAGTGCCCATGTAGGTTTATGTGAAATAAAATATTTTTATTTTGAGACGATACCCGATTAAGATCTTGCGAATCATATACGTAGATTCCCATGAACGACGGAATGTTATATTACTTAAACAGATAATAATCGAGATGAATGAAAAACCTAGGAGGAAAACAGGATGTGAAAACGAGTTGAAAGATATTCTTATGACCTTACATCATTGTAATGATTATGTGGCAGGGAACAATTCGGCTTGCACTAACTTCTGGGATTATTTACCGCCCATTGTGACACCCTATGTAACAGTTCTACATTTATATCTGTAATTTTTATGGTGTACATAATAAAGAGTATTCTATTCTATTCTATTCTATTCTAACCCAAATAAGAAAAACCAAATGCGTGACGGACCACACACACTGAAGGGGAAATTATCCCAAGAACAAACTCTACATTGTAGTTGAGAAACAAGCTCACAACAACAACAAAATGTAAGTTTGTACGCTGAATATTGAGAGATTTACCATGTTATTTTAAGACCATAGACTTCTTATAGGTTTTTTTTTTACTATGGGTTTACTCTTGACTCTACTTTAGGTCTGAGTGACAGAAACAAAGTCTACGATGGAGTGAGCTTACCCAGAAGAAGCCTGTTCACTCTCACTTTAAATAGATTAGGGTTGTACCTATGCGTTCGGAAACACAGACGCAGGCAGAAAGATCCTTTCCTTTGCTGTGAGCATTATAAAAGATGTTTGAAAACGCTTAATGCGAGTTGATAGAATATCAACTATACTCCATTTACTATAGCATTAGAAAAAAGAGGCTCGTAGAAGCAGGAGTGTGAAACATTTTATTCAAAGTTAAAAGTTTAAACAATTAAACTAAAAATGTTTTAACATAACTTTGATAAATAGGTCGTAATAACATCTTCATCACACATTACTTACAACGAAACGAATGAATGAAACAAACGATTACGTCGTGATGATTTCAATTTAATTAAGATTAAAGGAAATAAAAGTCTTTTTTTTTTTACAATATTTTATTTAAAACAACAACTTTCAAGACACAATAGTTGGTGTAACTTCTTCGTCTTGATCATATAATTTAGTCACTATCATCAGAGAATAAAGATGAAGAAGTTTCACCGACGTTACCTAATAATAAATCTTTCTACCACATCATCCATTATGCTTTAACTTTTCCTCTCCTTTAATTGCATGAGCAACGCAAGACTGCCATCGTTCTAGCGTAATACTATCCAGATCTTGTGGGAGTAATTGTTTCTCCTTGTCTAATTTGAACGTTTTGTTATGTTGAGCCACATACCCCATCATTTGAGCCCATATTAATTCTATAGGATTGAACTCGCAGTGGTAGGGTGGGAGGCGCAATACTGAAATACCCTTCTCTCTAGCCATCTCATCTACAACAAACTTTTGGTATAAATGTCTTTGTATTTTTGCTTTTTCTAATAAAGTTGCCCTAAGATCTTTTTCCTCAAAAGGAATATTTTTGCTTTTAAACCATTCCTGTATATCTGCCTTTCATGTAGCTGCGGTGGGCAGCTTGTCCAATGTCCTTGAGTGGTATAGCGCATTGTCCATAACAATTACAGCGCCACTCTCAATTTTTGACAAAATTAACTTGAACCATTTTCACTTTTGTCTATCGCGCTTCTATAACATATTCCCTGTAAATTGAGAGGTCTGGCTCTTATGAAACTGGATTTCCTGTTTCATAAGAGCCAGACCTCTCAATTTACAGGGAATATGTTATAGAAGCGCGATAGACAAAAGTGAAAATGGTTGGGTTTTTAATGGATGCTTCCATTAAAAACCCTTCACAAACCCTGTGAAATAAAATTAATACAAGTCAATTATTCCGTACCCCCTATATAATTTCACTGCTGGAAATAGGTCATAGATAAATACTATAACAAAATGTATAACTTTAAAAGTTCGCTTTGCATGCGTTAATTCATAATACAATATAATATGTATTACTTAATTAATAGTCAATAACAATGGGGTGTTCATTTTTTTATGGCGAGGACAGTCCATAAAATAAATACCAGTATGACCGATTATAAGTTGGATTTTTTAAACCAGCAGATAGACCTTCCCAATGTGCTTCTTTTGAAGACTTATTATTAGTGTCATGCCATATTAGGCTTTTCGTGTGACCTGTTTGTATGATAAAAGGTTACTAATATAAATACCATTCATTTCACGAACCAATTTTATGAAATTATGTTTAATTGTATAATTAATTATAATGTTGTTGAATGCATGAGGTCATACACTGCTTAGTGCATAAATAGCTGTTAAGAAATTTAGAAGCACTGTACCTTCATTTAGCCAAGTGTCATCTAAATAATAATATATTTTCCTTTCTTTATTCCTTAGCCTTTTTATTTCATGAAGATATTTTAGTGTCCAAAGGACGATCTCCTGCTTGTCTATGACTTCTATGAGTGCACTTTTTCTGCTCCGTTTGATTTATGTGAACTTTAATGTTTATTTAATTATTTTATACAGACTGCTTTTTTTTAAATCTGGCAGAAACTCGTCACTGTTAACTGCTTCCAGCATCTTGTCCAAGGTGGGCAACTCATTATTAAAGAAGAAGGAATGAATTTTCCTGCATATTCCACTAAATGTGATGTCATCAAAATCATCACGTTTCATGTGCTTCTGTTGGGGAGGGGGAGATTGCAGGCGACTTTTTATGTTGTACTCTTTGAGAATATTGGACAGAGTAGCCCGAGATACGCCTGTAAATAATAAAATCATGTGCGGAGTTTCTAAAATATAATACATTTTATCACAATGCATGTTAGTTTCAAATATTTTTATAGTAATAATTTTATGAATCATCCTTACCGGCAACTTCTGCGATTTTGTTTATCATCTCAGTCTTATAATGAGGAGTATCTGCAGGCCAGGACTCCAATTGCTTAAAAATATTTATCACAGGTTGTTTTTCTACAGCACGCAGCGTTCTCTTTTTTTTGGGAGACATTATTATTTCGTCGGAGTCAACTTTTGGACCACGTTTTTTTCGCCGCTGGCTTTGGTCAGACTCAGCACTTATATATTGTAAGCCACTCGGTCCCGCACCGGGATCACTCATAGCTCAAAAAAAAAAGTAACGTTTTGTACAAACAACCCAATGACAACACTGATAACAATACAATAACAAAGAAATAACTAAATATTATTTATTATTTTAATAAATAACAACAAAATCACGAAAATTAAACAATAACAAACAAAGTATTCACAAGTAAATGACATAATGACAATCTTAGAACATTGTCAAGTCAATTTCACAGACGACATAAACCAGTAAAATTAGAAATCCCCGGCTGTCACAGCTTATGAAGGGATTAAGTAACATTTTAGGTTTGGTAGGATTATAGTGAAACAAAAAGCGTTGCAGTATTGTTGACTCCTGCTTCTTTTAGGTTTTTAGCATAGGCACTGTAATTTTAAATTGGAATGAAATAATATATCTAAATGGAAGCCACTTAATTTCATATGGTTGTTTTTTTAAATTATTACAATTAAGTGTGATAGCTGATATATAAATTCATTTTAATCGATTTGGCGTCAATCGTAACTATAACAAGTTTATTGTACTTTTGTTATAAAGTGTGCATCAAAAATAACCTTTTTTAACTTCTGTCTAATGCTATTATAAATGGAGTATAGGTAGGGCTGGTTTTCCTGTAATCATGAACTATTTTCTGTATTTCTTTCAAAATTTTAGGATCAGTAGTTTCGGAGATAAGGGCGGGAGAATGGGCAATTGATCCGTGCATAGTGATCCTATAAGGGTTCCATTTTTAAGGGTTTAGGTACGGAACCCAAAAATATGTTTTGCCTGCAGATTACCTCTTATCAAGAGCATTGATATAAAGAAAGGCTCCAGACCTATCCTTTGTCTTTAAAGGACCTCAAATCCCTATCCCTTCGGGAAACCCCCTTTCGAAATTAAATGCATTGACCCATCGCACCACAATGTGGTCATAACACGATTAAATAACAACTTCAGCTGTGCAAGCTTTGAAACAGTCCCTTTATCGGGAGGTGACGAACCCTCGGGCATCCCGGCAAAATTACAAATAAACAAATGCACAAAATGTTTATTCCCAATAAATTGTGGTCTAGAAATTAAATCGAGTTTTTTTTTTTTTCGATATTTGCGTTCTGAGCTGTGATATTACGAACTTCAACCCTAAATGTGTCATCGGGAGTTATTTGAAAGTTCATTCATAAATCCACTATTGTTTAACACTTTATCGAGTTCAATCAATCTGCCCGTCTAACCGGACACTGCTGAATAACAGTATTTTCCATGGAGCGACTGCCTATCTGACCTCCACAATCGCGTAACTGGGTAATTCGATACCCCTTGGTCAGTCCTGGATTTGTCAATAAGCCGTATAGGCCGCGGCCTAAGGGCAGCAGATTTCAGAGGACTGCAGAGTGTGCAGTGAAGCCTGGATCAAACTCACAACTCAGTCTCTCAACGTTTTTGAGGAATCAATCTCTACCTAATATTTACCCTCTTGGATATAGCTCTCCGAATCTCACTTTCCACTCCGGCTACAAATTGTTCTGCGGAAAGGAATTGTTCCTGTTTAAAACGCGTGAAAATTTATCAAAGGTCTTCATTGTCTCAAGAAAAAATGTATTCTTTAGCTCTTCTCTACATATAATAGAAGCAGAGATAATGAACATCATAAACTATAATGATATTAAAGATGATTTTGCTATTAAAAAGTCCCGTCAATCTATCAACTCAGCCTATCGCAGTCCACTGCTGAACATAGGCCTCTCCCATGCTGCGCCACAACACCCTGTCCTCCGCCTTCCGCATCCGTCTATACCAGCCACCTTTTTGAGGTCGTCGGTCCATCTAGCTGGGGGGCGTCCCACACTACGCTTGCCGATACGCGGTCTCCACTCCAGGACTCGACTGCTCCACCGGCCATCGGTCCTTCGACAAATATGGCCTGCCCACTGCCACTTCAGCTTGCTTACTCTGCAAGCTATGTTGGTAACTCCGGTTCTCTTCCGGATAATTTCATTCCTGATTTTATCCTTCAAAGAAACTCCGAGCATAGCTCGCTCCATAGCGCGCTGAGCGACTTTAAATTTTTGGACTAGCCCGACTGTCAGTGTCCACGTTTCGGCACCGTATGTCATAACGGGCAGGACGCACTGGTTGAAGACCTAAAAAGTCCCGTAAAAAATTGTAATTCTTGTATCTTTTTTACGCTCTTTCTTAATGGCTAATTCATTCGTTTATTTAACTTTAGTGCCTTTCTTACTACAAATGGAAAATTATTATTTTAGAAAGGTACAAGGGGCGGCGGAAATAAAGTGGCCTACATTCATTAAAAAAAACTCGGCACTGGCCTTGGTAAGACTGGTTATCAGACTTTCGGGCATCTAACGACCCGTAACGACTGTCAAAGATCCAAGAATGACAGCCGGGACCAACGGCTTAACGTGGTTTCCGAGGCACGGAGGAGTCTCGGCATGTAAAGATGGTCGCCCATCTACGGACTAACCCTGGCAAGCGTACCTTAACCTGAAGGATCGACCCGTGCGGCTGTTATAACTTAACCATGAACTTCTCCTTTATCGAGGTCAATGCAACAAATCATCAATATGGACAAGGACATAACTTTCATACGCTACTTTCCCTACTCGGCAAATCGATCACCGGATCCTGCGCATACCAATCGCGCTGCAAACGTCACCTAATTTTCTTTAATTGTCCAGAGACAAACAATGAAGCATCGCCGGTGGCATTACTATTCAGTCACCGTCCCCATACGGGACCGTGCGTAGCATTGTCAAAACATACGAGGTCTCGGTCTTTGATCCCAAATCCGATACAGAGAAAGTAGAATTTCACCCAAATAGCGAATTGCACAATTTGACAAATAAATCGTACGCGTACAGAGTTTTCAATTGACCATGTGTCGAGTTTTCCCTTTTTTGGTGAAAGATTATGTCACAATTATAAATAAGTCGTAGAACTGTTTAAAGGACTTTAAATCTGGACGTAACGTACATGTACAGACAACCGCACATGAGTGGTAAAAATCTGATAATGACAGCGCCTTTATGTCGTAGCAGTAAGGGCAATTTTCATTGTTCAAGTGTTCAACTGATGTGTGATTGACTGTACATATTTTACTACAAAACTACGTTTCCTAAGGTAAATAAATTACTATCTTCTACATTCTACACTACAGCAAATGCTCTAGCACTAGATACAGGCTGATCTACAAAAGCATACACAACAATTAAAACAATGTTTTTATTAACTTATAATCACAATAAATATCTACTTATCTACAAATAAATTAAATAAATAAATAAGTCGTTTGACTTGAATCAGACTAATTTCAATGGCACCTGCTATAACAATCCAATATAACAACGACCGTTGACAGCACTTACACTGCGAGATGTTTAGGATGAGTATCCCCTGGAAGAAAAATAAATACTTACTATTAATAATTTGGATTATAAATATCTAGAACTTTCACTATCTAAAGATTAAATGCCATAAAGACACAATTTGGTTTAGGACACCAAATATTGTGCCTTTATTTCTACAGTACATTCACGTTCAGATTTTAATCTGTAAAGGGTGAATGTACCAATATTCCTATGAATTTATAATTGGTCTTATTTTTAGGCTCAGTAGAAAGAAATATTGTGTTACAAATATGACCTTTTTATCAAGCGAAATGAACCAAATAAATAATTAAAACTTAAATAATTTACCGCTAATTGGAGCTACGTTGTTTTGTCTATAAATATGAAACTGTTCTGCATTTTATTAACAGCTCTAATCACCTGAAATAGGGTTGAAATTCGTAGATGTCGTCGATGACTCGGCGCACGCGACACGTGACGCCGCAGTTCGGCTGTTGTTGTCCGTATACAGAGATCGCTCGCTCCAGCAGCTGATGCATCGATGTTAACTCCACCACTGTGATGAGAAAAATATTCGTTACTTTCAGTAAAACAGGCCAAATCGATTACTTAGCCGGTACAGTAGGCTTTTCACCGATCTGTATGCATGAAAAGAAAACACAGCAGAGTGTTTTGCCAATTTCGTCGCAGACAGAACACAAAAAAGCCAATATGACAGATTATGTATTTTCCACCAATATATTTTACCAACTATACAGGTCGATACACAAAGAGTTGAATTTATCAATGATTGCATAATGAAATAGCAATAGCTTCTGTATATAGTAATGCATCACAGTGACTCATAGTTATACGAACTACTTGTTTGGTTGTCTCTCCAACAAAAGATAGCGAATTGTTTCATTAGATAGTAACGAGCGCAAGTAATGAGCATGACGTTCCGTGTTTGATACCCAGATGTGGCAGTGTTGTTGACTTACGAGTTTATGTCTAAGATTTTTTTTCCTAAGGCATAAGATAATATCACGCCTTTTTTCGCCGAAGAGGTAGGCAGAGTTGTATGTATATTATACCCAGATTTCGCTAATGTTATTGGGGGCGAGTTTATTGTCATTAATCAGGCACAAATCCAGACTCGAGGCTGTTACTGAGACGTTTTCTGGCGAAATGCGTATTTGACCACTTGCATCTCTGACGACATGCTAGAGATCCATAAATTGCAAATGGAAAAATCCAAAAACTTTTTACTCGACCTGGGGACCGAACCTAGACCAGCAGTCAGTGTGCCTCAAATTACTTTATTGGTAATCAAGATTTGTCTAATGCTTACACATAATCATATGGATTAGTTAATGAAAGGCGTTCATGTAAGCATTTACCAATTACTAAGATCTAACACCGCATTCGAGGAACTATACCCCGTACCTATCACTGAAATTCCGCGTAGCAAATCGCGGAATACAGGCTCAACGTTATCTTGTTCTTCATAAATCTATATCAATCAATTTTATCAATCAGTCAAGAAATTAAAGTTTACCACATCAATTTTAATGAGTCTTATTTCTTGGTTACATTTTATAACCGTGGCTTTAAAATCCAGCCTAGATGACCTAATCCTGGTCGGAAATTCAACACTTGATCATTTAAAAACTGAGGTACTTACAGTTTTTCTTGCCAAAGCTGCGCTCATCTTCATCAGTATCAGTATTACCACCACTGCTGCTTTTCTTGAATGAGATTAGTTTCGGTATCACCAACAACATGCAAACCACGGCAAGCATAGTCACAAGCTTCTTGAAGATCAAAAGTTTTAGCAGCAATTTTGCAATCGTCAAGATGTCTAGTTTCAAAGACAGTTTGTCCAAAAATCCTAATGCTGGAGCTGTATAAGGAACTCCATAAGATGGCTTCAGAGGTGGACCATATATTGGTGGTGGCAGGGGCTTGTGTACCGGCGGGCCGTAAGTCTGTGCTGGGGGTCCGTAGGTCTGAGCTGGTGGTCCATAGGACGGCGCAGGGGGTCCATAAGATGGAGCTGGCGGTCCATAACTATGTGCCGGAGGTCCGTAGTTAGGAGAAGGTGGACCATAAGTGTTCGGAGGCGAGTTGTAGGTTATTTCAGGCTCAAACTTCATAGGCGATCCGTAACTAGACGATGGTGTCGAGTAGCTGTTTGAAGCCGAAGGTCCAGAGTATCCAGAGGATCCTGAAGAACTGAAGCCGCTGTCACTCGAATACGGCGGTGAGTAGTCGTAGCCAGATTGATAACTGTCATCACGATTTGTAATCTTCTTTTCTCCATCTTTTGCTGTTATTATCACAACACCTTGTTTTGCCTTCTCAGCTTCAACGCGCGATTTAGAATATGCATCTAAATACGTATCGGTTTTCGACGCTGTCGATTTTGTTACATTGGCTGGCCCGACAATTGCAGAAACGCAAGAGCTAACCGCTAATATTACAGCAAAATATTTAAAGATCGCCATGTTGCTGCTAATCCTCGGTCTACCGCCCGAAAGAAGTTGTCGCCATCGATCGCAACTAACGAATGACAAGCGACGTTGACTCCCATTCAGTTTTCACTTTTGACTTACCGTAAAAGAACCTAAATATGATAATGGAACACAATTAAATTCTCTGAGTGAGCCCAGCGCGTTCCGCATTGCTCATGGTAAGTAGGCGCGCGCGTGTTGCGGCTCGCATGCTAATGGACCTTAGAGACCGTCGCGCCCCGCCGACGAGCCTTGTTGGATGAGCCTCCCCAAACATCGGGACCTTTCATCGCATAAAGAAATCTTTAATAGACCGCAATTTGTGTGTGAAAGTTTTATAGCCGATTTTATCGGTCATGATACAAAAATATATTATATGAATTACATCTGATGAAATATGCCTACCTATTGTACTCTTCCTTTCTCCATCTGAAATGGCTTTATGTCTCTATAGGCTCTTAACAATATTTGGTTAAAGTGCAACAAATGCATCTCGTATCAGCTATTTTTAACTCTTCCTTATGTGCATGGTTGATCTAGCTCTTAGTGCTCTGGGCGGAAATCAAAACTAACTAACTAGAAATAACAGTGAACAGATTGCGCCACCCTCATACTTGACAAAGCGGAAAACGCAACACTTAACATTCTGTGGCCCTCCGGAATTAGGTTTTCAAATTTCCTTGTGACTAATATACAAAGCAAGAGGCTCCACGTTAATTACGCATTTGAAAGCTCTTCAATCAAGTTTAGAAAAAAATATTATGTAATCGAAAGTCAACACAAAAGAAGCTACAAGAGCATCTTTAAACTAACGCAATTACCACCAGACGAGACAAAATACACCTCGGGGAATAACACAGGGGACAAAAATGTGGCTCCGGGTAATATTAAACTAAATGCTGATATGGGCTCTACCCCAGTCTCAATGATGACGACAGCATGAATGTGATGATAACAATCACGACGAAGCAACATTTTAGTTGATGCTAGTAGAAGTCACCTAAGAGAAATGATTCATAGCAGTGAAATAGCCTACACAATGAATGCACATAAAGTGTTCAAACCTAACATTACACGTCATTACAAACACTGCTAATGTGTCCGCCGACTTTGATTAGGTGCTATGTATTCTCCAGACAGTCTGATGAATTTGTAAAAGATGATGAGGTTTTAAAAGGCCTAGCCCGTATTAGTTTAAATATCCATTACTACAGGCCCTGAATTTACAGCACCTTTGAATAAATGGATGAAGATTGAAGAATATCTTAAGAGTTTTGATGATGACGAGACGGCGACTGATAAGGATAAGAGGACATTTAGGTTGAATGTAATAATCTAAAAAAACTCTACATTACATGTATTTTCTAATGATTAACAAACCAATGAAGCAACTCATAATAACCAGGTAATCTAGGTGTCCCTCTGCAACTGAAGAAAAAAAATCGACACTTACCACTGCTTTCTAGTAGATCACTGACAGGCAAAAACAGAAACACGATTTTATTAAGAAGTATCTTACGTACCGTCGAGTACCATTGAAGACAGTTTTAGTTATAAAAAATTTAAATCAAGAAAATATATTTAGTTATATCTTATATATTTTTTTTTTTTTCAATTTTGTTTTCATTTAGTTTTGTTTCATGGCTATATGTACTCTATGTAGGTAATATTATAAAACTTGAAATATGTAAGTGCTGTACACACCTGTAAGTGAAAAATTCACTCTATATTTTAAGTTAAATTGTTACAATACCCGAAAAAAATGTATTAGTGAATAAGTCGTTGGAGTGCGATAATTATAGAGTACATTACTTACCAAGGGCTGTAAAAGAAAGAAAGCCCGAAATCGCAGGTATTTGTGACCCGAGCCGTAGACGAGGTTTGTAAATATGCGATAGAGGGCTTTCTTTTTTACTGCCCGTGGTGAGAACACAATTTTAAAATAAATAACATTATATATCCAAGCATGAAAAAAAAAACGTTTCATTGATTTTACACAAATAAAAACTTACAAGGTTCTTTAGCTTTCTGTGCACGAAACAATGAATTTTGCCAACATTTCCGACAGCCAAACGTATTGGGACGGGCTCCAAAATGATAAAATACAAGTTGTATTGTAAAACAGACGACAACAGCATAAATTGTATTTAAATTATTGCCGATTTCTACTGATCAGCAATGCACAGCTGTGTCATTTTCACTTGCTAAGTTAAACGAAACTAAAAGACCTTTTCAGTTTACTAAGTTATGCGCTTTGCATTTTCATAATCGTGGTCGCAATAGTAACGTCGGGTGTTATTTCAATATCTACTACCTACAGAAATACTTTCCACCTTTCCTAAAACTATATGTACCGTGGTATAATCTCCAATACTGAGAGAATTTATTTTGATGCAATAACTTTCAGGCTGATGGCCAGTGGAGCAGACGAGTCCTGGATTGGAGACCACGTATCGGCAAGCGTAGTGTGGGACGCCCCGTAGCTAGATGAACCGATGACCTCAAGAAGGTAGCTGGGAGAGACTGAATGCGGAAAGCGGAGGACAGGTTGTTGTGGCACAGCATGGGAGAGGCCTATGTTCAGCAGTGGACTGCGATAGGCTGAGTGGATTGATTTGAACTTTCAGGCGAATTTAAAAACTATAAGCAGTAGAGAAAATTAAGTGGACAAATGGGACCATGAGCTCGATTTTGCGGTAAACTAAAACTTTTTTGTTTTAAAGGTTCCGCACCTCAGAAGTAAAAAACGGAACCCTTATAAGATCACTCGTGTGTCTGTCTGTCCGTCTGTCACAGCAAATTTTCTCCGAATCCACTGGACCGATTAAGTTTAAATTTGGTACACATATTAATTTCTGTGACCCAAATAGGGACGTGTAACGTAAATAAATGAATTTTGAATATGGGGGTCGCTTTAGGGGGCAAATTAGAAAGAAAAAAAAGTTTTGCAATGTACCGTGACACCTATCAAATGAAAGGGCTTATGTAAGGATTTCAGATATATTTTTGTTATAATTTTAAAATAAATACTTTTAAAACTATTTCAGTCTTTCACGGTATTTTTGAAAAAAATACAAAAAATAGTTATTTACTTATAGATTACCGGGAAACCTATAAGAGTTATATAATCTTAAAATAACATGATAAAGCTCTCAATATTGTGCGTACAAACTTACACTTGCAGTTGGAATATATGGGAGAACTTGTTTTTTAACTACAATGTTAAGTTTTTTTTTGTTTAAATTCATCTCAACTACGGAACCCTTCATTGTGCGTGGTCCGACACGCACTTGACCCGTTATTTTTAACAAACACTATCTTTTTTGTAATAAAAAACCTCTGTGACTGATGGACGAACGGACACTACAATCTATATATATAAAAATGAATCCCTATTTCCCTTGGTCACGGCATCACGCGTGAACGGCTGGACCGATTTCGCTAATTATTTTTTTGTTGTGTTTGTTATTGTCAGGAGAAGGTTCTTATGTAAGAAAAATTTAAGAAAGTAAAAAAAAAAAATTGTAAGAAAACGACCATATTTACATTTTTATTGTAATAATAAGTAGGTAACTCTATCTTCTAATGTAACTTTATGGCGTTTGACATAACGTGTCAGTCATCATTTGGTAGGTCTGAGAATAGATTTTATCAAAAAAAAAAAAAAAAAATTTTAGGTTTTTAGTTAGGTAGGGTAGGGTAGGTAGGGTTGGTAGGGTAGGGTAGGGTAGGGTAGGTAGGTGGGTAGGGTAGGGTAGGGTAGAATAGGGTAGGGTAGGTAGGTAGGGTAGGGTAGGGTAGGGTAGATAGGTAGGTAGGGTAGGGTAGGATAGGGTAAGGTAGGCTAGGGTAGGTAGGTAGTTTCCTTTGCGCGTAGACAAACTGCCACAGTCAAATAGCTTTTGACAGAACGAAGTCTGTCGGGTCAGCTAGTGATCTTATAAATAAAAGTTCCTTTTTCCTTTCAAGGAACAGAACCCAAAAAAATAGTATTCTGTACCTATTACACTGAGCCAAAGTGTTGCTGATATAGATCAATGAATCAGAGGACTTGGGATAAGCCAGAAAATGTTTCAACAAAACCTATTCACACACTATTGCTTTTTTAAACTCGTGATATAATGAAGGCGCCGCTAAAAGTGCACCGTCTTTGAATGACAATATACATATTTGGCGCTCACGACAATGTGGAGACAAGGTTTGCATGAATTTGAGGGACAAAGAGAAATCAGATTTTTTATTTTTGTACTGATCAAAGGCTAAAAACATACTGTTCAAGGTTGTAAAAATTACCTTCAACAGTATTTGTTGGGCAACATGGTTGTAATTATTAACTGGACGTAGTTTAGCAGAAAGGACTCAACTCACATTATGGTAAAAAATGGACAAGAGGTTCTAATGGTTGGTTCTTTCACTCAGCAAAAAAGACCCGTGACACTACAAAGATAAGGTTGATTTTTTAATGATGGGAACCAACCCACATGAAGGGGGAAGAGGTACTTCCGTGGACCGTTAGGATCTCTTTGGTATATACATCTAATTTTTAGGGTTTCGTAGTCAACAAGAACCTTTATAGTTTCGCCATGTTCGCCAACAAGGTGGTAAAATAACTTCTTGTTATTTTTTTATGTTACCTACCTGAAATAAAATATCATTCCCACTTCACGAGTACGTGAATTGGGGATGATATTTTTTTTCTCGTCTATCTCATGGTGTGGGGTATCGTTGGATAGGCCGTTCAAAAATATTGCGGGTTAGTGAAAACCATTTTTCGATTCAGGGATCCGTTTGCGTAATATCACATATTAATACAGATGGGACACTCCGCTGTATTAATATATGTATATAGCTACAAGTACGCGGCCTATTAGATTAAATTCATCCCAACTACAGAACCCTTCATTCATTGTGCGTGGTCCGACACGCACTTGGCCGGTTTTTGACCTTAATGTGGGTTGAGTCCATTCTGATAAACTATGTCCAACTATGATAACTTTAATTAAAAGAATATACTGAGGCGTTTCTAGAAAACAGGCAAGGAAAGTTTAAATTATTTTACCCTTACTAAGGAGATCTCTTCATAATCTAACAGCTACTAACTTAACTCATACTCATGGGGCCCAAGTGCGCGTCTGGAAATTTCTCGCCGATTGGTCGATACTTCACGTGACCAGGGGGCCAAGTCTACTAATGTACAAATGTTGCAATGGTCTCTTCATTGTGAGTTTTTGACAGATTTGCCATACAAACACTGTCAAATGCTCACAATGGCGAGACCGTTCTGACACTATTGTAATAGCAGACTTGAGGCCCTGAGGGCTGGGTCGTTCTTTGGCCAAAGAATTAGCATTGCCAGTAAACGACTTATTCCACTAATCCCCCCTCAGTGGAAAACACTGAACCCTAATGTAAAAAAATCACTTTCAGGGAGATCTTGGAATAAGTTATTTTTTGCTTTTTCAATTCTAGTTTTCCCCCCTTAGCGGGATTATCAGATGTGAATTCTAGACTGTTTTCAGATTCCACTTCTCCTCCTAAGGGGGATTTTCAGGGGGGATTTGGGGAATAAGCCCCAGTAAACGTGGCAATGCTGCCAGTCTTCTGGGCACGTTTCCGGATGACAGCGATGCAGACGAGTACTTCGACGCCTTTTATTTTTGTATTTACTTGTATATTTAGTTAGTTAGTCAATTAATTTAGTACCTAGTGTAAATAGTTAGTTGTATCGTATATTGTATATACCCATACATATCAAACAGGATAAGCCCAACATAATCATAATAAGAAAAGACTATTCATAAAATGAGAACTACAAATCAATAACATTGATTATTTATTCTTATGTAAGTACTTATTAAATTACTGTATTATTCAAAAGGATTAGTACCAGTCAAGAGTCTTTCTTCAAAATACTTGTGTCGTTTCCTCACTTTCTCCTCATCAGGTTTTGTAAAAAAGGAACTGATTGATTTCGTCTTTGCCTTCTTAGTGTTTCCTTCGTCATCCACATCTTCAAATGTACAGGTTGCAGCTTTATCCTGCAGCATATGTTCAGCTGTTGACCAGCTAAACCTGACTAACGCTGGATATCCAAATACATTGTCAATTTGTTCACGAATAAACTTTTTTGTCTGTGGATCTGAAAAATAGAACATTCGGTATTGAATCCATACTAATATTATACATGTAAAAGTAACTCTGTCTGTCTGTTACGTTTTCACGCCTAAGCCGCTGAACCGATCGTCATGAAATTCGGCAGAGATATGGCCTGGGATATGGAGAAGTACATAAGCTACTTTTTTACACGTTAACCGACATCCACACGGGCGGTGCCGCGGGCAAAAGCTAGTCTACACATAAGCGTTGATGCTTTGATTTTGTCCTGGTTGCAAAATAACTAGAAAAATCTAGTTTCTAGACTAATGTTCAGATAGCAGTAGTTCTTATTTATATAATTGTTCTGTTTACTTACCTCCAGGATATCCACTGCCAAATTCTGTGTGTGTCATTTCCAATCCTTCACGGAACTGCCACACTTTTAGGGCATGATCTCTGGTCACTTTTGCCACAATACTGGCTGCAGACACTATAGGGTATATGGAATCAGCTTTCTTTGCCACCTGAAAAGAATATAAGATATGATTGATTTAAGGTTTAATAGTAGGACAAAACTTTATCTTTAGGCAACAAAGAAATATTTATTCATTAATACTCAAGCATAAAACTTGATTTGAGAACAGATTAGTATGAAATCTGCTATTACCAAAATGAAATTAATCCATGAACACTGTTCTAGTATACGGTTTATGAACATGGGTTCACTTAGCCCACATTATGGGAAACTTAGTGTTCGAACTGAGTGCACGCTCGACTCGAGCGTCCGGCGGGGCGGCGCGTGCGGCGTTCGAGTTAAACACATGCGCAACCTCGCGAGTGCCCTGGGGGCCAAGTCTACTAATGTACAAACGTTGCAATGGTCTCTTCATTGTGAGTTTTTGACAGATTTGCCATACAAACACTGTCAAATACTCACAATCGCGAGACCATTGCAACGTTTGTAAATTAGTAGACTTAGGCCCCTGAGTGGCGGTGCGGGAAGCGTGCTTGTTTGCGGTGAGCGGGGCGTCGAGAGTGGCGTCGCGTGCAGTTCAAACCAGTTTGTTTGCTTACAAAACTCGCCACACAGCCTTCTTTATATAATTATCGAGTTATAAAAATATTTTTACCCAACATTTTCTTCTAATAATATTGTACGACCCCGACGACACCATGATGAATAAGGTGACCGGCTCACACGCTGCGAAGCGTGCACTAAGCTAACGCTCTTTCGCCGCTCGAACGCAACGCTGAACGCCCGCCAGACGCCTTTTCACTCACTTACAATTTTTTTTTAACCACTTTAAATGAAGACTAAAATACCAGTTATTCCCGCCGAAAGACATCCACTGCTGGACATAGGCCTCGCCCAAAGTGGGGGGAGTTGCCATAATCGCCACACTTGGCAGGCGGGTCGGCGATCGCAGTATGGTGTTAAAAATGCATAGAGAGTGCTGCTGCCCATTCTCTAGTAAGTCCCTTAGTCGCCTTTTACGACACCTACGGAAGGAAATAGGGTGGTGCTATTCTTTACGTCCGGCCCCACACGACACCAAAATACCAGTAACCATTTATTTTACTTTAGTCTTTTATTTATTGCAATTAAGTATATTCTTCAGCCACCAACCTGCACTGGACCCACGTGGTGAATTACGGCCTATTCCCTCTCACAGAGAGGCCTGTGTCTCAACAGTGGGAACATTATAGTTTGATTTTGCTTATTCCTCAGCAAGAATTAACCAAAAAGTAAATAGTGCAAAATATGCTTACAGTTATTTTGTAATTGGGGAATATTGCAGCTAACTTGGCCTGGTATTTTTCTGGTGGACCAACAGTGTCCACATACACCTCAGTTATGTTGGCACCACTCTCCGCTGCCTTCTTTATTAATGCAATTGCTGAATTCATTGATACCTGGAATTCAAAGTAATTCAAATATTAAACTACATAGTAAACATTCAAGAAGAAAATGTTATGACTGTTTTAGCTATTATGCTACGAGTTTTTTTTTTTTTTTTTTAGAAAAAATGTTGCCCCACACTAGGAATTTCTCCTGTATTGTGGGTGCGTTTACAAACATTTAAACTCACATACACTTACAGCCAGTCCCGGAACAACTACTTGTAGTTCATATAAATATTTGTTACGTGTGGGAATCGAACCCACAACATGCAGCGCAGCAGTCAATCGCTTAATCACTGTGCCAACCACGCCGTCAGTTGACCTCAAGCAATGATCATTGTTGAAGATGAGGAGGAAATAAAATTCATTGATTTCGAAGATATTTTTTTACCAGAAGTGACGTATAAAAACAAAACATAAATTGAGTAGTAGAAAAATAAAAATAAATATTAAAAAAGGTTAGTTGCTGGTCGCCAACATGGCCCCCGACGGTGTGAAAACACCAATTTACTGGCCGGCGATCAGCAAAACCACCTTGCGTGTGGGTCGACGCAGCACGCCCCCCTTCGTTGCGACGTCTACTACTCTAACTACCCCGTCCCTGCCAGGGTGCACTGCCGCGATTCGCCCTCGAGGCCATTGGTTTCTTGGCAGCGTGCCGTCCGCGATAAAAACTAGATCGCCCACCTTAAACTGACGAGCCTCCTGTAACCGCCTCCTGGGTGTGAGCGTGGGCAGGTACTCACGTACAAAACGCTGCCAAAAATGGTCTGCCAGCCTCTGCGCCTTCCTCCAACTTACGCGTCGGATCAAGTCAGCGTCGTTAAACTCATTAATCTGTGGCTCGTTGCTTGGGTTTCCAATCAAAAAAGTGAAGGGAGTCAAGGCGTACTCCGCGTCCGCATCCACTGAGACGTGTGTCAGGGGTCTTGAATTAATTATGGACTCAGCCTCTAGGAGCAGGGTGTTTAATACCTCCTCCTTGGGCGTCCTTTCCTTTAAGGTCACCGTGATAGCACTCTTCACCGAGCGGACTAGCCGCTCCCAACAGCCCCCCATAAATGGTGCGGAAGGGGGAATGAATCGCCATTCTATTCTTCTATTTGTGCAGAAATTGAAAAGCTCTGGTAGCATTTTAGCTGCTCCGACGAATGAAGTCCCATTATCGGAATAAATCCTTGTCGGGCATCCCCTTCTAGCGATGAACCGTCTCAGAGCCATCAGGGCGGAGTCCGACGATAAGCTCTCCACGATCTCTAAATGCACGGCTCGCACCGTCATGCAAGTAAAAAGTGCAATCCATCTCTTGGCGGTGCGTCTGCCACTAGAGACGCTCAGAGGACCAAAATAATCCAACCCTACGTGGGTGAAAGGGCGCTGGTGATGTGCTAATCTGGCATCTGGCAAGTCTCCCTCAGGTGGTGATTCTGGCTTAGCCTTTCGATTGCGGCAAAACTGACATCTCTGCGAAGTTCCTCTGACGGCTGGTCTGAGGCCTAGCACGTAGAACCTCTGACGCATTTCATTGACCACTAGCTCGTTATGTCCGTGGGCGTACCTGGCGTGATAGCAGCGTATCAGTAGCTTGACAATAGGATGTCGGCCATCTAGGATAATCGGGCGTGATTCTACATGCTCAGCTGCGACGGCAGTGCGACCAGAAAGACGAAGGAGCCCGTCTTCACCGAGCAAAAGCGAAAGGTTCCGAAGCCTACTATCACTCGAAACGGAACGTGCTGTTAGAACGCGCATCAAATCCTCGGGGAAGGAATCTAGTTGAACTTTTCGAAACAAGTGAACCTCGGCAACGTTGAGGTCTTCAACGGTAAGGGTAAAAAGGTTGCGAGTATCTCGAAGAGCGTCTAGAGAAAATTTGGAATTTGGGCGCAAAACTGATCGAAACTTGTCTAAACACTGATGGGTTCGTGCTGTAGCACGAAGCAACCGGGTCCAATTGCTAAAACGTTCGTGATCCGCAACTACCGGTAAAGGTAGCTGTCGCGGTGAAGCTACTATCAGTCCCACCGATTCCGATTCTCGTTTCAGTTCTTCGGTCACCGGAGGGACGGGACACATTGGTTCACATGGCCAGTCAGAGGGTGGAGACAAGAGAAATGTTGGTCCTGTGAACCAACGCGATGAGGTTGTAAAATTGTGAATGTCTCGCGTTGCGTCGTCTGCGACATTTAAAGCAGTGGGGACGTATTTCCAACTTTGGATTTTCGTTGTCTCAGTTATCTCTCCCACCCGGAACGCGACAAAGGCTTTAAATGTGCAAACGTCGCTACGGAGCCACTTCAGAACGGTTAGAGAATCTGTCCAAAAATATACTTGATCGGGTTTTCGTCTGTGCGCTTCAATCACATAGGCGCTGAAACGCGAAGCGATCAGAGCGGCTTGGAGCTCCAATCTTGGAATTGAAACGGGTTTCAGAGGGGCCAGCCTACCCTTTCCCCCTATCAGGGATAAAGTTACGTTGTCGTCGTCACCCGTGAAGCGCCAGTAGGCCACGCAGGCGTACGCGCGTTCACTGGCGTCGGCAAAGACATGAAGTTGGGCATTTTTAATGCATCCGGTACCACGAAAGTAGCATCGAGGAATTGAACTTTTGTTTAAATTTTTAATTTCGAGCAACCAACTTTTCCAATGTTCGATCAAATTAACCGGCAGAGTCTGATCCCAATCGGTGCCCAATTTCCAGGTTTTCTGGAAAAGTGCGCGGCCTTTCATAATAACGGGAATCAAAAAACCTGAAGGATCATAAATGGACATCAGCAGAGATAAGACCGAACGTTTAGTAAACTTAGTTGGGACCTTTGGAAGAGTTTTAATGAAATGAAGCTTGTCTTCACTAACATTCCATGTAAGACCTAATACGCGAATTTGTGAGGGAGACGTCGGACCTAAGTTTACCTCAGTAATAGCGTCTGTCGCATGTAAGTCGGCAGGGATTAACGCTAGTGCTTCTTTGCAATTCGAAACCCAAGAACGCATCTCGAAGCAAGCCGCTTTATGTATGGACCATATTTCGAAGGCTCGCTGTGCCGCCTCACTGACGCTGTCAAAACTCCCTAAGAAGTCGTCCATGTAATGATCTTCGACGATAGACCGCACAGCGTCCGGGTGTTGTGATTGAAATCGGCTAGCATTTTTGTTTTTTACCCATAGCGCGGTACACGGGCTGGACGCTGCGCCGAATATCATTGAGGACATACGGAATTCCTGAATCGGTAAATCGGGACTATCTCTCCACAAAAAACGTTGAGAATCCCTATCCTCGGGTCTAATTTTAATTTGCGGGAACATCTCCCTGATATCTCCTGTTAAGGCGACCGGGCCTTCCCTAAACCTCATAGCTATGCTAAGAAGCGGTTGGAGTAAATCGGGTCCAGCTAGTAGAAGCGAATTGAGGCTGACACCTGCGCACTTCGCCGCCGCGTCATGGACAACTCGCAGCTTCTTTTTGTGTGGGTGGATAACTCCAAAGTGTGGAAGATACCACGGGATGTTACCTGACGGTGGACCCGAACATAATTCAGCGTACCCTTTGTTAATCATACCTTGTATATTTTGCTTGTAGGCATCGGCATACGCAACATCCTTAGCCATCTTGCGCTCGAGGTTAGCAAATCTAGATAAGGCCAGGTCACGTGATTTAGGGACGGTAGTGATATTATCGCGCCATAATAGGCCCGTTTCGTACCTGTTAGAATCTAGGCGCTTGGTGGTCTCCTCTAGAATTTTTAAAGCACGTTGTTCGCTAGCACTACGATGGCTTACCTTCGTTATCCCTATAGAGTCTAGTCGAAAGTATTCCTTGATGAAATTATCCAACGAAGAATCGTTGTCGACAGCTTCAGAGATATGGTTAACGGATGCGATAGCGTTCGACCTGCCAGAGATATGTCCATAGAGAACCCACCCTAGCGCAGTGTGAGCGGCCGCGGGTTGTTCACGGGTGCCGTGGCGGATCACAGAAGGAAGTGACACGTGCCAATTGTCCGCACCTATCAACAACATGGGCTTCGCATCATCATAACACAAAACGGTCAGTAAATCAGATAAATAATCGTACCTGGAGACGTCTTCTAAACGTGCAGACTGCCTATTGATGCCCAAGTTGGGAATGGATCGCGCTTTGATGTCAAAATTGTCCGCACCATGACGACCCTTTACTTTGATGTTAACGTAACTGACGTCGGCCTGCGTACTCAATCCGCCAATGCAGTCAATATTCAGCTTAAACCTAGGGCCCTCAGCTCCCACCGAGTCCGCCACGGATTGGTCTAACAAAGTCACGGAACTCCCATCGTCAAGAAGGGCATACGTGTTAACGCTCCCCAGGGGTCCAGAAATAGTGACTGCTATAACCTTTAGGAGTGGCTTAAAGCAAGATGAGTTTAGTGGAGCAGAGTTGTGGGCTACGGTTACAGACCGTTGTTCGTCCTTCGACGCGCTTGGCTTCTGCACCTTGGGGTCGGCGATTTCCGCGGCTGAGTGTACCTCAACATGGGCTGTCGACACAGGTTGGGCTCTATGCAAGAGAGTGTGGTGTCGCTTCTCAACCGGACAACCATTGAACCCGCACTTCTTGCAGTGACGATATTGGTGCGAACCTTTTTTTAGACATCTACGGCAAACCTTGTTCTCCATCACCCATTGCCACCGATCGTCCAGAGACAGAGATTTAAAACCTTCACAATCGCAAACCTCGTGTTTACCGTCATGACAGTACTGGCATAAACAAATACTTTTTGGCTTTGACGTGTTTGACGTTGTCGCAATTGCGTAAATTTTGTCTCTTAATGTTTTGACGGGTTGACTTTGACTTTTGTTAAGTGTCGGCTCTGGAATTACAATATCAAATTTAATTTGTAATTTGGCCTCAATTTCGAGAAAATCTGCCAAAATTTCTAATTTAAATTTACCAGAGCCAACCCTTGGTGATGCAAAGTCTCTCCATTTAGATCTGAGGAGTGGAGTCAATTTACCTATGATGATGTTGAGGAGGTCTGGTGAAGCGAGATGCTCGCGCAGATCCAACAAGCGGATGCTTTCGACGCAGTTGCGGATGCGACAGGCAAAGATGTTCAGCTCTTGCGCAGACTCGTGTATACTAATTTTAGGAAGGGCTCTTACCAAAGAGATCTGGTGTAGTACGATAACTTCTGGCTGAGCGAACCTGCTCTCTAGCGCTTGGACAATCTGCTCCGGGTCGTCAGCTGATATCAGTCTGATAGAGACTGCTTCTTTAGCAGCTCCGTGCAGCGCCGCGCTAAGTCGTGTGATATTGTCGCTAGGAGAAAAGTGTACCTTGGATTGTTCGTAGGATTTCTTGAAGTGGAACCAATCCGCGACGTGACCATCAAACTTAATGATATCACAAACCTTTGTTGTCTTCTTCCCTGTGCCTGTAATTGCGTTGACCAGCTGATTAAATGATGTACCTAGATCGGGGCTATGATTTTTATTTTTGTAGCAACAACAATTGTTATCTTTAGCAAGTGTGCCTAAACCTAGTGCGTGTGGTGTGTGTTCAGCCGGCTCAACTGATGAGTACGCGCCCACAGGGAGCGTACAGACACAGGGGACTGGGTTCTTCGATGTAGTGGCGAGGACCGGATGCGTAGGCGGGTGAGCAGGAGCCTGATGTGGAGGAGCACAGGTGTGGACAGGGCGCGTCACGGCACAGGCCGGAACTGAGTACGTCGGAGTATGGTCCAGAACGTCAAGGACAGGATGCGACACTATCGCTGGACCATCACCATAGGCCGTGGCAGGCGACGAAAGTGGCAGGGCCTGCGGAACAACGCTAGAAAACCTTGGCTCGTTCGCCCGCCTGTCGACAAATGAATGTGCTTTATTATCTTGCTTAGGAAATGTATTAAATGATTGAGCTAACCAATTTTCGACTCTGTGCTGAGATTGGGAGCCGTGGGAGTTGCCTGAGTGGCGAGATCCTCCATGTAATGAATTTGCTTGAATTGCGGCCAGCTTCGCCTGCAGTTCTAACTCTGCAACGGCGTTTTCACGCTCCGCTTGGGCGCGGTCGCGCTCCGCTTGGGCGCGGTCGCGCTCCGCTTGGGCGCGGTCGCGCTCGACTTGGACATTTGCAAGCCGACGAGCGTGTTCCGCTTTTGCGGTCAGGATTTGTGCTTTTAACGTGCTGCTAGAGCGACCTGACCGAGCGCTCTGTGGCACGATGCTTGACGAGGTCCTGCTGGTGGGTGGTAAGGTCTCGTTAGGGTTGGCGCAGGGCGGGGCCGGCGCGATGGCGCCGTCTGTGGAGGCTCCGCCCTCCTGAGGAGCGCCTGTGGGAACGATACCTGGTGTACCCGTCTCCGCCATGGCGGCCTGCGTCTGTGATCTTGTGATGGGCATTTTCAAAGTTGCCGTTTGCTTCTGACACCAATGTTGAAGATGAGGAGGAAATAAAATTCATTGATTTCGAAGATATTTTTTTACCAGAAGTGACGTATAAAAACAAAACATAAATTGAGTAGTAGAAAAATAAAAATAAATATTAAAAAAGGTTAGTTGCTGGTCGCCAACAATCATCATTATGATGTGACTGCTATGAGACACAGCAAACAAAAAGCTACAAAGCAAAAAGAGTCTTCAAATCTTCACAGATTTAAAATTATTTAAATATTTTTTTTATGTACTTTCATAAATTTTAGTCCCAAGGCAAGCAAAGAAAATATGGTAGAAATGAAATTTTTAAAAGACAATAAAAAACAAACCTTTTCCAAAAGTTGTACACAGGGTATTCCCTGTGTACAACTTTTGGAAAAGGTTTGCAACTTTTGTTATTACAAAACAGGGGGCCAAACGATTTTAATAAGAGGGAAAGACCAATACAGATTATACATACCTCATTCAAAGAATGTTTTGCTCTTCTGTACATTGAGTTTGATATATAATTGGGAGAAATAACTTCAGCAACCCATCCAACATTTTTCAACGAATCCTCCTCAGATAACATTTTTGTAAATATGTCATCTCGCTTTTCTTCTGTTAATGCTTTTGAATCGGCACATCCAAGATCGTGTAGTAGTTTAGTTTGGTCCACTGGACAGTAAGCCACCCCATACACCATTGGCCCTAAAATAGAGAGATAATTACACTATTTGTTATTAACCTTTATAAATATGTTCCACTGGAACATAGGCTAAAAGCAATTTAAGGGCTCCCCAAGAGGCCATTAAAGGTCGCCAAAGGATCTTCCACTTCTGTGCTATGTTCAGGGGTGTAGCTACCACGGTATCAGCCGTATCAATGATGCGGGGCCCCCAAGCTACAGCGCCCCCCCCAGGTGCGGCCCAATTCTCAAGCTCTTGCATTTATTTAGTAAAATCACACGGAAATTCTAACTTATCGAAATCAGAGTGTTCCATTTTAAATGTAATGTAACTATGAACAGATTGCAATTACTATGTTCTATTCTGAAAAAATAAATGATTATTATTTATTAATTCTCAAGCATTCATTACCTAAAACAGGCCCTCGTCCTGCTTCGTCAACTCCAAGCATGCATGGTTCAGTTTTACAAACATCTGGAACATCTGAACAGCTTACAAAGTTGTTAAAATTGTCTTTAGACTTTATGAAATCTTTTAGTTCTTCCAGCGATTTTATCATTTTGTCCTTTATATATTTAAAAATATTTTTCTGCTTCTGTTTGGCGAATGTTTACTATTTCTCACATTGACAGATCCACAATGTCAACTGTTTCGCGCCTTCACGGCTTGCGCCATCATGGTTTGAGTAGGTATATATATCCTGTGGTTTGACTTGTCTCCAATTTGCAAAATTGAGTGTTACCTATCGTAAAAGCCGATATGCTATATAGGTGGTGGTAGATTATAAGATTTCTACCATGGTTAGCGCTAGATAGCGCGGCATGGTTAGCGCGTTTCCGACGCTAAATGATTGAGATTTCAGACAAAGAGCGTAAATAAATCTTTAGTGCTTTCTGCCTTTTTTTGTTTAAATGTTGTACTTTAAAGTACATACTAATTCCATGGGTTCAAATCAATCTGACAGCTGGAGATAGACGAGTATTGGCATTGATTGATTGGAGCCAAAGTAATTCCGAATTTAGGAATACAGAACCACCGTCATTCACTTACTCTATTACTTAGCATTCTGGATGTATACGCCCGGCCTTAGACTTGTTATCAAGATAGTTCTTGTTCTTCCTAATTCACACATTTTCTTCTACTTAATCGTTTCTCAAATTCTCAGTAAAGAAAGGCCTCGTCCTATTTTATGCGTTTCTGATCAAGTGGTTCTGCACACCACCATCATTGCTATGATTGACCTACTCGAGAATATTTTTTTTCAAGCGACTACTAAAGCAAAATCTGTCTGGGTGCATCCAAGTGAAATGGGCCACTGATTCCCACCCTCCCACTTCAGCCTGCATGCCCGACGCCTGTTTTATCTATCTACTATTTATGCCGATTGGTGTTGTTTCTGCGCATTTCTCAACGATTACAAAGTTGAAGTAGAAATCATATTTTTTATCTGTATCACAAAGAAAAAAATGCTACCAAAGCCATAAAGCGAGGGAAGAAGGAGACAAGGAGAGGAGAGGGAGGAGCAAAGGCAAACTGCAAACCATAAACTCTAAGAGAGAAGTGCATAATATTTTTAGATGTAGAAATCAAAGGTGTCATCTGAATAATTATCAAAAATAATACTGATCGAGAACATTTAAGGTAAATAAAGCATATTACTTTTTATTATTTTGTAGTTAGTGGCTTGTAAGTGTATCAATCAGTAATTTATGTATACTCGTTTGTAGGTTAGAGTAGTGCGATCTAATATGCAGAACAACCCCCAGGAGCTTTCATGGCAGGCGATTCAGGCTATCGTCGGGGTTAAACTTCCGCCAAATGTACTACGTTTTGACGATATTGGATTCCACTTAGTCAACAATACTGTTTCGAGCGCAGAAGACTCTGATTCGGATGTAGAAATAGTCGAAAATGATTGGGAGTCTGATAATAATGTGTCCTCCAGACCCGATCTTTCCGACAACGAAAAAACTACGTCGCCTAATAATAGGGAACAGAGTGAGTCGCCTACTTTACGTCTCGTGGAACCTGACAATAATAATTCAGGTAAAGAGTCATTAGATTACAGAGAATATGTCGAAAAGATTGATGCAAAAGATATTTCACCAAAGGAACGTATGACACAAATTCACATCGATGATGCGGATAGTTCTAACGGTAATGTTATGTCGATCGAAAACTATTTGGAGGTCACTTTATCAACAGACTCCGAGGCTAGTCATACTTGCAACCAATGTAACCAAATATTTTCTAATGAGAATTCACTTGCCTCACACAAATGCACTGCTAAACCCACCGAAGAAAAAAAGTACCCCTGTCATGTGTGCTCAGAAAAATTTCCAAGCTACTGGGATTTAAGAAAACACCTAAGTAGCCATTTTCCTGGAATGCTGGAATCTAAGTCAAGCTTCTGCCACCTTTGCCAAAAAGACTATACAAAAACAGGATTCATGAATCATTTACGTAAACACACAGGTGAGCGACCATTTGTCTGTGAACTTTGTCAGAAGGCATTCTCTCAATCAAGTTCACTCTCAATACATATGAAGTTCCATCTTAATGTGCGAAAGCATGCTTGTACCGTATGTGAAAAGAAATTTGTAACCAAAAGTGAACTATCCCGTCACATGACAGTGCACACTAAGCAGAAGTCCTACTATTGTGGAGTTTGTGACAAAGCTTTCACTCGCTCTGATAACATGAAGAAACATGAGAAAACTCATGGGTAAATGTTTTATGACAGAACTGAATTAGAATATGGAACTGTGAACAATGTCATAATATAACATGCAATTGAATTGCATTTTAATATCAAAATTGTCAAGTTAGTAATGTCTGGTCAATTCTGTTGCCAAAAACACTGTGGTAGAATACTTTTCAACAAGCTATGATTTCTGATTCTCTTATTGCCAAAAAATTAGTTTTATGTTTGTTAAGAATAGAACTTTTACATTGTATACACTAAATTTAAACCTATCATGATCTAGTTCATATTTTTTAGTCATTATGGTGTGTTTCTGTGTTTATGCGAGTGTTCAACACACTCATGTGTGCTGCTGTAATTGCTTTCAAGATTTTTTTATTTATATTATTTTAAATTGTATGTTTGGGTTAATATTAGTGAATTAGTAAAATGTCTTTGCAGGTGCTCTACAATAAGGTCACACATATCTCAATCCAATGTTGCCTTTTAGATATGATAAAGTGATATTTTAATATGTGGATATATAATTATGTAGGTGAATGTCCAAAGGTCCGATAGCCTTATTGTAATGTTTACATTAGATAAAAGGAAACATGTTTGTTATTCAATATGGGGCCTTTCCAAAATATGTCACAAAATATATTTTTGTAAACCTACTATGAGGTACTAAACTACCAGTTGAAGTGAACTTTTGCCAAATTTTAGATAAGTATTTCAAGTGATTTTTATTACTGTACTGTGTTGTAACCAAAGCAATAACATTTTTAATGTGCCTATTCTTTATAATAATTATTATAAATACGAGTATACCAAATAATTTAATTATTAGTGTTAATAGTTGTAATAAATTAAAATCAGTGGTAACTAATAAGTTACCTCTTTTCTTGAAGTGAATGAAATATAGGAACTCAATAGTTTTCCTTCTTGATGGTCTCCTAATTTGTTAGATAAGACACTGAACAACCTATTTTAAAATATTGATATATTAGTTAAGGTTTACGAAAAGAGGTCTTGATTAAACATCACAAATATTTTAACAGTGCACATATTTATTTGTAACTGTTATGGAACATTAGTGAATTAGTATACTATATATATTATAGGCAAGGGTATGACTCCCTGTGCTATAAGACTTTTAGACCAAAATAAGTAATGAAAATCCCAAAGATTAAATATTGTCATATTTTATAATTGGCTATAAAACCAAAGGCTAAAATTAATTTATTTTGTGCCACTTGGATTTCATAAACTGGTTGTAATATAATGCCTTATAATATTGTCTAGATTTATTAAATCTAAAATAGACAATAATCATATTTTAATATATTTATTATATTTAATTTTTAGGTATTTAACTTTGCATGACTTGTTTGTAGGTTTAAGAAATCGATATTGAGCCAAACGAAATAAAAACGCAAAATCTACAAGACTGACGATAATATTCAGAGTAGGTATTAACTTGTGCACAAAAACAATTATTTATTCATACTGTTTATTGCAATTTACTATTTAACAAAAATGCACCTTGTTAAAAACTCATCATGACAATTAGAATAAGATCCGTTTGATATAATTGAAAATATTTTATGGAAATGTGTAATAATAATTGCGATTTATTAAAGAGTTGTTTGTTGCAAATTATGTTTTATTTCAGAATTGAATAATATTTTTCCCTTTGTTCTAGGTTGCACTAACGATGTCTGCAAGGTTACGTAATCTTAATCCCTATGAATTGCATAAATACTTAGTTAATGTGTATTGTCTCAATACGAAGGGTTCTGCCACGTCTTTGAAACGGGACACTTCCAGAGACAGAACTGACCTTGATATTATAAGAGAAAACCACAAATTTGTGTGGGAAGAAGACGATGTTGCTGATACATGGGAGAAGCAGTTAGCTAAAAAGTATTGCGATAAACTATTCAAAGAATATTGCATTTGTGATTTAAGCAGATATAAAGAAAACAAAGTAAGTTTAAGTAAATTAAACGCAGATAGATAAAATAAATTTACACACAACTCTAAAAATACCAGAAACCGGTCATCGCTATTGCAACAGAAATTCTCATTCGTAACTAACAAAAATCATGTCGGGACTAAATAATGCCTTCTAACGGGTCTAAAGGTCACTGGAATATGCGATAAAGGTTCTCCCCTAATTTAAACATGGCTGTGAGATGGGGACGATCCCTTATGTAACTCAATTTTTTGCCCGAGAGACCTTCCTTTGTGTTGTACAGTAGGGAGTGCAACAAAGGCCGTGCTGCCTTTCTGTAGGCTAAATATAGCTCTATACATTCACCCGCATTGATACACAGTAACGCACATCTGGCCATTCGTGCCGCAGCCGATCCCCATTTGTCTCACACAAAATCAATGACAAAAAGGCACGCTCTGTGCTGTGCTCACACGCTCGAAACGGCACAGTATAATTTTATATTTTCGAAATTGTATTATGTTTGCAACCTACGTAAATCGGTCTTTATTATTTTTGTTTCTTTACGTATCATAAATTAAATGCTTAGGTATGTCAGTCAGTACCATACAATCAGAAGTCGTGCATGGTAACCCTCTTGTATACCTACCTTACTTTGTACTTCCAGCTACCCTGTAATCTTGATGTCTTATCCAGTGCATATTATACAAATGCACTGAACTACTCGTATTAAGTAGAATTCTTTATTTTTTTCCTTATGATTTTCGCACGCGTGCTTGATTCATGGTTTCGCTAGCTTTGATGTTTGATGCTACTGTACCTGTCTACCAGTTTCCTAATCAGGTTTACTATGTAGATCTTCAAATAAAATATGTATGAAACACTAGGTAGCACTGCGCTGGCGCATCGAGAAAGAAGTAGTACTCGGAAAGGGTCAGTTTCAATGCGGCAATAAGGTGTGCAACAAAAGCGATGGTCTCAAGTCCTGGGAGGTCAACTTCGCTTACATGGAAGATAACGAGAGGAAAAATACTCTCGTGAAGCTTCGTAAGTTTGATGTTATCTAAAGAGCTATCTGTACAATTCCTACCTACTCCGTAGATGTACCTATTTAGGTACCTATCTTTATTATTGCGCCTTGCAAATGAAACGATACGTATGTAGCAGGCACGATCTGAAAAGTGCGCAGGGAATTATTTATACATGTAGGTCCGATTTAATCTGACACAAAACAAAACATCTACATAGATTCATGTATAGCTTTAGTTCTACGACTGCGCGTGACTTGCTCGTATTTGACTTAAACTTACCATATTGGTAGGTAAGTGCTATATTATGTGCGTGGCCAAGGGCACAACCCACGGACCGGCCAGTTATCATCTTGCCCTTATCCCAGATAAAAATACTACCCATGCGTACAAGGTGCGAGCGATCGTAGGGTATGGTCAGCTACGAAATACACATTGCATGCCATGATTTTCTTCGTATATTTGTGCCATCGATATTTTTTATTTACCAATTTAGACCTAAATAGGTTAAAAGAGAAAGAGAGAGAAAGTATCTCTTTCTCTCTTTTACTACACCGCTTCTTTCTTAGCATCGTCATACAAGACAGTCTTCCCGACGTCAAAAAACCGCAAATACCGCTTCGTTAGGCTAGTTACCCTACATACCTAAGGGAAACGTAGGCACATACACGGTGCTTAGTCAAGTAGGTAGGTATCGGCACAGTGTTTATCAATGAAAGTCGATAAACACTTACATTTATCTAAATTCATCTTACCTAAGCCAGTCATCCTAAATCATTTCAATCTAATCATGGTCTAGCAGCTTACTTGTTGAAGTAAACCATCCATCATAAATAACCCTTGCAACTGTGGTTTTAACGTCGGTAGGTAGTAGGTAGGTTGGTACTTGGCCGACCACAAGTTCGTTGAAACGGACGTGAAGTAATTACGCCAATTGGATCTCGTTGTACATATGCCACACCAAGGGAGGGATTATTCCCATATTAGGGCCTATGCACACAATGTTTTTTTGCCTACGCGCCGTGTCGACGCGCGTTCCGTATAATCTGCGTCGACTGCGTATTTTCTTCCTTACAAAACTGGAGATAATACATGCACAAGTTTCGTTGGTAGCGCGTTATACGCGCGTCGTCGTCGGCGCAAAAATAAATCGCCGTGTACAGACCCTTAGAGGGACTACAGGTTGCATTTTTGTTACCTTGTTACTGCCATAATACGTAGGTAAACTAAGTAGCTGATAAAGTAAGTTTTCATACCAAGTAGGTACTTATGGATTCATCTCTTCAATAGGTTTATGCCCTGGATGTTCTGAACTGTTAAACTACAGATCAAAGAAACGTGAAGTTAAGAGGCTTAAGAAAAGTCAAAAGAAATCAAAGAAGGCTAAAAAGCCAGACAAGGAAGAAAGTGAAGATGAGGAGGAAGAACTGATTTTCCCTGGCACTCCAGAAGAGCCAGTGGAACCTTCCACCTCCACTGAAGCTGAAGCAACAGAGACCGATGAAGCGTCATTATGGAAAAAAGGTTTGTGCTACTTTAGGCATGCATTCGTATTCACCACAGAGTAAGGCAGAAGTCACATCATCGTTTCGTCAAAATCGGAAGACCGGTTGCCAGTCCCAACAGAAAAATCTCTCATGACATTTTTGGGAACCGAAACATAGAACACCCAGTGGCGGAATTACACATTTTCCAAGTATAGGCTGTAACATTTTTGCCGCCCTTACCTGTACAATAGTTAGTTTCTAGATTATTTTCACAATCCAACAAATTCGTTGAAATTGCACAAGAAATAGTATAGCCCGCCAAGTCGAGCAAAAACAAGCGGCACCGCTACCATCCTTTTCTCGAAGCAGTTCAAGCCATTTTCGACTCTTTTGGGTATATTTTTGAGCTAACCAAAGCTAGCAATCATTTATAAGACTAATAAGGCGGGGTACTCTAAGGCGGCAAAACAAAATGAGGCCGCCCCCCCGGTCTTCTGAGTTTGTGTAGGCATTTCAAGTAACATTTTGCAAAAATTTAATAGTTAATGACAAAAAATAATGCTATTCACGGACATTTTCATCGAAAAGCAAGAATGTGGGATGCAAGAGCGAGTGCGTCGAGCTTGAAATTTTTTACAGCCCATCTCGTAATTCTCAGTTAGGTTTCTTTTGAACATTCATACGGAAATAGGAGTTACTTTGATGATTTATGAGAATAAAGAAAATGAATATGGGATGCCAGAGCGAGCAAAGCGAGCTCACAGAAAAGTAGGCTTTAGTAAATAACACGAGTAATAGTCAACCAACTTAATTTGCAGTTGGAATGTATTGGAGAACATGTATTTCATCTACAATATTTAAGTTTTTTCTTTGGATAAATTCGTCCCAACTACGGAACCCTTCATTGTGCATGGTCCGACACGCACTTAGCCGGTTTTTATTAGGTATATTTACTGAATTTTCGAGGACTTGGCATTATTCGGACTTTAATGATATCGTTGTTTCACTCAGGATTACAAGAAGCTGAGGAAAAGTCGCGGGAGGAAGAATTTGAAGAGTATCTGGAAGACTTATTACTGTAAATAAGTCAAATAAACACTTTTGAATTTAGTAAATCGTTTTATTGCAATCTATTTTACAGTAAGAATTGTTTATGTTAATGTGGAATAACAACTATTCCAAAAAATGTATTTCTCAAACAGTAAGGACCTCCAAACGACGGGCGCGTTGAGCTTAACATACCTTCAACTCGATCTGCATCTATAACAATGAAAACGAAAGCACACCGGTCGCGTAACTCCGATTTGGGGTTCCTTACTGCACATTATAATAATAAACATTTACGAAAACAGACGACGTATATTAAATTGTAATGTTAAACATACACAGCCGATGAATGGACATAGTGATTGACTTTGTAAGTAGAAAAGTTTGAATTAATTTATCAGTTTGATTCAGACTTTCCACATATTATATTATTTTTCAAAAAAAAAAAAAAAAATATATAATTCAAAATTGTATTCCTGTTCATAATTAATTACTGATAACAATTTTTTCCGCCTTGACATCTTACCAATATACTTAAAAAAAAACGATAACTAATAAATAACCGTAACAGTACAGTAGTTTTAGAAAATAACTGCGATAAATGTCTTCTCCCAATAACTTTTGTAACTTTAATAACATGCTGTAAATAAAAGTAATTCTAAATAATTGCAGATATAATAGTCAGATTTATTATAAGGTAATATAAAACATCTAAAATCATAATTCAACAGAAACACAAGTATAATAAAAACACATCTCAATAATAATCAAAACCTCATTCAAACATAATTATGACTTGGAACCGTGCTATACTAAAAGTAACTTATAAATTAATTAATTGGATATCCATTTGTAAGAAATATTTTCACTTCACCCATGCTAATACTTCAATTTATTAGTTAACGCGATGGTTTGTATCTCGACATTTGAATCTCGCAGAAGGTTGTTTTTAAACATGTTATTAATTGGTACAACAATTCACTGAACATGTTTTGCTAAACATATCAATATTGTTTAGGCACTACTCTCGTGTTTATCATTTTTTCGGCCACTCCTTAAAAAAAATATTATCTCGTGACTGAGGAATTATGAAAATTGGCTCAATCAGCAACCTCGGTATAGTAACCGGCATGAGTCGTGAGCACATACTGACTGGTCTCTTTGGCGGAATGAAGAAGCCGGGGGGCGCCGAGCTGCATGCGATTGGTTCGTCAGCCGATACTCGTCGTCTATTGGACTCTCGCGTGTTATTTTTATTTAGCCGAAAGTGTGCATGCGCGAGCTTGCCCCCACTACTGCCCATCTGTGCTCACGACTCGTGCCGGTTATTATAAGTGTGTCTAGAGTTTTCTAATACCTTTTATAAAGTTTCATATTAAGACACGAAGCAACAAAATACGATCTAAATGAATGTGACCGTTTTTCTTTAGATCGAATTTTATTGCTTCGTGTCTCAATATGAAACTTTATAAAAGGTATTAGAAAATTCTAGACACACTTACCGAAGTTGCTGGTTGAGCCGTTTTTCATAATTCCTTCTCAGTCACGAGATAATATTTTTTTCAAGGAGTGACGTAAGTGGACCGGTCCTCTTAAGGCGTAAGCGTCAGGGTAGACCGCGAAATTCAATTTTTCTTAGGTTTTTCGAAATTCAATATGTAGGTCAGTTTCAAGTTGTATGTTGATCTAAATATGATTCGAGGCTGTATCAAACATTTATTAAAAGAATTATAATCATAAAAATCATGAATACAACTCTCAAAGTTCATACATCGCCGCCTCACAACGAACACCAATTAAATCGAAATTTTGACGAAAATGACTTATGAATGCCAAAATACTTAAAATGTTGTGTTGTTTCTTCTGCGAAAACCCATTAATCGCTGAGTATTATAGTTTCGCTGCTAGCTAATAAGATAGCCAATTATTTCAAGCATTTCCAAGGTTTGTTTTAAAATACAAAACATTAAGCAGATTATGTGATAATTATTGCAAATTTCATTACAAAGCAATAACTTTTTAAATCTCAATAGACATGTTTAAATAGAACATTTATCAATGTACTGATGCTATGAACTAATAATAACAATATAATACTACAAAGGGTATTTTCAACCCCATAAACTTTGTAATCGCGATATCTCCGTTTGCACTTTTAATGATTTAATTGGTTTTCGTTGTAGGGCGGCGATATGAACATATATGATAATCATGATTTCATGAAATAGTCATTCAATAGAATGAAAGACTTCATGAAATCATGACTTTTAGGATTATACTAACGAGAGAGAGAGGAGTTGTATTACTGATTCTAATGATTATTTCTCTAGATACATATTTGTTACGGTCGCGAATCATACTTTAATCAACATACACCCAAACAATGAGCTGAAAATTGCAAAAATCGTAAGGAAATTTGAATTTCGCGGGCTACCTTATCGCTTCTCCTTAATTATAAATTAACTTACATGTCCAGATTACACGACGACATGCGTAATGGGGACGATCAGTGTCACAATGCTATCACATTGACCGTGCGGCGGCCATCTTGTGTACGCATAATTATCTGACGATGCGAGAAGACCATAAACAAGTTTATTTAGTGTGCGCAGACTTGGTGACTTCTTCGTCGTCGGAACAGTCTTCGTCGTGCGTGTGCGTCAGCTGACGCGGCGTCTCCGGACGCATATGCGGCACCGACGTCGCCATCTGAAATAAAGTTGGATATGTGAATTCATCAAGAAGAAACTGACGATTTCTATTAAATAGATGTTACTACTCCGTATGGGATTTCCTAGTTGATAAATTTTAGTTTGTATCAATGTTCAAATGTTTGATGATGAACTGCATCAATGTTTGCATGCCAAAATGGTAGAATGTACGGTCAGCTGCAGAGAAATCTCAACCCCTAGCAATGTATTTATTCATTGCTAGGGGATGAGATTTCTCTGCAGCAAATACATTGCTAGGGGTTGAGATTTCTCTGCAGCTGACTGTACAAGGATTCTTTAATATTATTGTAACCACCATATAATAAATACCTACATTCTGAACAAATAAATGAATATTCTATTCTATTCTACATTCTATTCATCTTCATTCTCTTGCCTATCACAATTTATTTGGGGTTGGCGCATTTTTTTATTATTAAAAAAAACGTTTCCCCACACTAGGAATTTCTCCTGTATTGTGGGTGCGTTTACAAACATTTAAACTTACATACACAAACAGCCAGACCCGGAACAACTACTTGTAGGTTATTCATACAAATATTTTTTTCGTGCGGGTATCGAACCCGCGGCACGCAGCGCATCAGTCAATCGCTTAACCACTGCACCAACCGTGCAACTTCCATACTTCTCTATTAGTGGTCATCTCAGTAGTCAACCCCTTTCTAGCCTTATCACCTTTCACACAGACCATCCATCCGTTAATTGGTCTTCCTAGGCTAGTCTTAAAGCCATCCACATTCATACTCAAAACTTCCCTCACGACATTATCCTCATTCCACCGCATTAAATGCCCATATACAATGATTATGACCACCGATTTCCACACAACTTTTCAGTCACCGATGCAACTTTCAGACTTGTGCCCAACATTCAGATCCATACAATACAGCAGCCATTGCGTTATAAATAAATAACAAATAAAATAATTTTATTTTGGACAACTAAAAGATCCATAAATTGTTACCATCACTTCGTTGGTTTGCACTTAAAACACTATTCATCATCATCATCATCATCATCATTTTAGCCGAAAGACGTCCACTGCTGGACATAGGCCTCCCCCAAACGGCTCCCCCCCGTTTGCCATAATCGCCACGCTTGGCAGGCGGGTTGGCGATCGAAAACACTATTATTTGTAACTTATACTAAAGACCAATTAACGAAAAGACCACCGATTAACTAGACACAACGAGGAGTGGAAACTAGGGTATAAGTCTTCTCACAAACTGCCTTATTATGGCGGAGGAAGTATCTGCTGCCACAGCCTTCAGGATCAATGGCGTATTTTAAGATTTGTCGCCCTGGGCTAACACGGTTTGCCGCTCCGTAATTTAACAAAACTAATAAATGCGAGAACGAGGGAAGTGAACTCGAAAATGTTAGCACCTCGGATAGATTAGATTTTGTTTTTACCATTCATACTGGTGATATTGAAGCAAATTTTTCGACTTATGCATAAAAGCTTCAATACCATTAAGAGACTTTAGGATTCAAGAGCGAGCGTAGCGAGCACGAAAATATTTTTTTGACCATTCATACAGAAAATCAGGCAGACTGTAAGGGGCGCCTCGCGCCGCCCTTCGCAGTCTGCCGCCCCAGGCCATGGCCCTGTTGGCCAGAGGGTAAATACGCCACTGTTCAGGATGCTAATGAGACTGCCTCTTATTCTACTCAGGAGTGAGGCCGTTTTTTGCGGATCATGGCATGAAATCCATCGGTATGGGTTATTGCGAACATTTCTGAGGCACTGCAAAAACGAGACTGTTGCAACAGCATTCTAAAAACATCATCGTATTGGATGCGTAGACCACCCAGCGACCTTTTCCAAAGAGTACCGGTGTAAAAACTCTGACAATAAGCTTAAAAAAGCGTAATCTTTAGTTAGTACACTGAGAAAATTTTCGTGCCGACATAATGAGCTTAAGTTACTCGTTATAACATCAGCTATCGGCCAGTGAAAGTCCCGTCAAAATCGGTCCAGCCATTTCGGAGATTAGCCGAAACAAACAGATAGTTTTTTTTTTTGTTATAATTACCGTATATACTTTCATATGCATTTGGTATAAAGCCGTTATTTTGTCATTACAAACAGACACTTAAATTTTTATTTATTTGTATAGATAAGGTTAAATAAACACTATTATACAGATTCAGTTTTATTGCAGGGTCCCATACTAACACCGATATCACCCCTAAGTCTTAGTAGGGATATTATTAAAAAATAACTCACCGTTATTTCTCTCTTTTTATCCTTCAATACAGTATCACTTAAGGAACGCGTGGATGCAACTTCCTCATTTAAATCCGCCATGCCAATGCCATGCGGTACACTTATATTTCTGGATCTGAAAACAATTAAAATTAAAAATATAATCTATATAGCTATCTAAGGTAATTCCCTGACGCAAAAGCCTATACATAAATAACCAACTACTGAAATTTCAATTAATTCCTTGAGTTTCCAATAACAAGATGAACAACACAATAATTGTTTGTGGATCGGTATTAATTGTTGATTGTTGTTTCCTGAAAGGGCTAAATCAGGACTAGTTTTTTTTTTTTTTTTATTGAAAAATAATATATTTATTTATATAATTTATCTTAAATTAGAAAGAGTTAATTACATCTCCTTATCTGTAGTAAGTTTGCAAATCTTCGTGCCGACATAATAAGCCTAAGTTACTCCTTATAAAATCAGCTATCAGCCAGTGAAAATCGGTCCATCCCTTTCGGAGATTAGCCGGATTCAAACAGACAGACAAACATTTTTTTTTTTATTGGTACCGTATATACTTTCAAATAACAGCTATTTAGTAAATAACTGTTATTTTGAAATTACAAACAGACACTTAAATTTTATTTATTTGTATAGATAATTCCAGGTTGCCTCACGATGTTTTCCTTCACGGATGTCAGTAATGTCCAAGATACTTAGAAAGTACATATTGAAAAAGTCACATTGGTACTTTGATTAAAGCCCACAACCTCACCAACTAGTATAAAATATGATAATAATGTGAGCTGACCTGTCAATGCTGGGCTGGTCAAACGTGAACCTCTGCTCGTGCGCGACTGTGGACTCGTGCGGCATGAGCATGGCCGGCGCTCGGAACATGTAGCAGAACGGATAGTACATCAGGTTCAGGAACGACGCCGCGTATAGGTCTGCGTACCTCACCACCTGTAATTAACATTTTAACCGACTTTTAATTTTACATAAAATTACGCCCCGAGGGGTTAAGCAAAGGTGTCCTACACTCTTTAATTGTTTCGACTGGCTAAGAAGAGATAATGGTGTAATTAGCAGGCGAACACTGAGGACTAAATTAAAGCTGTAGCTTTAAATTCCCCCGATAATCATAATTATCCAGATCTGATCCAGCCTGTCTCATCTTGCTGTCCACCCCAAGTGACGCCCTAAGCCGAGGTCCGTACCCCACAGTGGGTGCCCTAAGCGTGCAGTCGCTTAGTAATTAAGAAATTCGCCCCTAGCTGGAGGCTTTGGCTGAGGCTACAGTAGACAGCGATTTGCGATGCGACGGGAAGAGCGAAACGAGATAAACATGGTATGGCTACATTATAAGCGAAAATCCGGCGTATATTCGGCGATGACATGGCTACAGTATACATGCTACACAATGAATTAGCAAAAGCGATTGATGAGGCTAAACTATAAAAAGTATAGTGTAGCCGCATGAATCGCTACGCATAATGTAGCCACACGCGTATTTAGTAGCACTATTGAACTAGTCGTGCAAGTGAGAAATTTTCTAATAAATTCGCTTAAATTTCGCTGATATATTGATGTAGCCAATGCCGTGATTACAGTAATGTTGTTCCTATTGCATAAAGAAATCAAAAATCGCTAATAATATCTGGTATACGGTGTAGCCATATACGTGAGCATTCATTTATTTGTTTTAATCGCTCACGTGTCGCAGGTCGCGTCGCGGTCTAATGTAGCCTCAGCCTTTGAGTTCGCTTAAGGCAGCCACAGGATAGGCCGGTCAACAAGGTCAACTACAAGATGCCAATCACAAAATAAAAACACTATTGTTTAGGCTCCAGACTCAACTTGACATATTTGACAAAATTAACTTAATTCCAGTGACCCTAATTATTTCTTTGAATTGTCGGTAATTCTTACCAAATATTACAAATGATAATGTTGTTTCAGTACACAAGAATGTTTATAATGTTTGTTCATTCATTATGCGTATCGTTCCGAACTCTTATAAAAACAAACAGTGGCTAGTGATGGAACAAAATAAACAATTACACTGATGTCCTTACAAAGTATATACCTAATTGAACTATACTTCCTGTCTCATGCGAGTGTATTCATTTCAAAGATAACTGTGAACACAGAACTTCATTATAGATAATAAGTAGTCGTTAGAAATAAGCGGAATTTTATGCTCTATCCACAGCAATAGTCATGCCTATAAGTGATGTATTTACACAGTCATAAAGATTCGTGATTAATCTTTGTAAAGTAATGTCGTTAGTGTGCCTTGCTTGATAAATAAATAACAGGGTTTTTGAACACTGGCTTTATAATGATGCTAACGACATTTACAAGGAATGTTGTTTACAATACGCCTTAGTATGTCGCCAAACGAATGTATTAATAAAGTTGTGAATATTAATACATTGCATTGCGATCCCACGTCATTTGATATACAACATACACGAAGTATCAGCAAACCGTGCGACTATACAATGTGTAACTGAATTAATGCACATTCTGAAAGTAGTTTGTTCAGAATCGTTTACTGAATCGATTACTGTCATTTTTAATATAGGTATTTTTTTACTTCAAAATAATTATAAGAAACAGCATAGATTGGCATCTAAAAAAGTTTTTTTATGAAAATGGCCCATTTTATTGCTGACTGTATTATTATTATTATTTTTATCAAAATCTATGAATGTAGATAAAAAAATCTCAAAAAAATAAGGACAGTTTCCTAAGACCGTTTTCCTGTAGCTACAATACTACTACGGTTAATGAACCTGCCCTTACCGCCCCATCTCAAAAATCCACCCTGTATAATAATAAAAATTCAGTGTATGCTAACATAACATTCTAATTGGAGACTAGGATGGTGTGCGTTAATTCCGGTTCATGTTGTATACTTAAAATGCCTTTTATTTGACTGCAAATCTTAACTTAAAATATAATGAGATAAATAAATAAAATTAAATATAATCATTATGTCGGACACAGCAAAAAGAGGATTTAAAACTTAACTTATACAGGGTGGATTTTTGATACTGGGTAGTAAGGGTAGGTATCGTGACCGTTGTAGTTACAGAAAAACGATCATAGGAGAATGTCCTTATTTTTTTGAGAAATTTTGATCCCCATTCACAGATTTTGAAAAAAAAATGTACAGTCAGCAAGAAAATTTGCCATTGTCGCAAAAACTTTTTTTGATGCATCAGTACAGAGTTATTTAAAGTTATTTTATACCTTGTAAAAATTGTTTTCGCAAAAAAAAAAAGTTGTAAGTTCGACCTTCAATATCTCCGTAACCAGGTATGGAACAAGTGTCTCCCGGCTTCATCTTTTTACACCGACTATAGCAGTAAAAATATATCGCACCTGTGAGGAGAAGAAAGTCTGTCTGGATCCGGAGCGGAACAGTGAGCCGAGCATGCCGTACGCTAGGTCCATTTTGTGCGTCACGTCGCGGATCGAACAGCGCAGCTTTGATATATCGGGCTTCTCCTTCGTACTCGAGTCCAAATCTCTGCAATACAGTTGTTTTTATTACAAATACTTTCTAACAGCAAAATTTATGCATTTTCCTCTCCTATGTTCATCCTCTAATGGGGTTAACCCCATTAGAGGATGAACTTTCCAAAATCCATACTTAATTCTCACTTTCGTTATTTATGGAACTCTTGTGCAAATTTTCATTCTTCTAGACCCAGCAGTTTAGGGTGTGCGTTGTCTGTTAGTAAATGATAGTTCAAATAACAGTTGTTCTGTGTTTAAACGTAACAAAATGAGCTTCTTATTCAACAGGGAAATGTGTTAAACAAAGCATCATAATATTTCATGTCCTATTCAAAATTATCTTTACAGCTTGTCAGTTAAACACATTAGACAGTTTGTGAGAGAATTGATTAACAACGTTCGTTAAACCTGTCGGCAAGTATTATAAGTACACATACTTGTACATATGTCCTAGTTCCACGTCAAGGTCTTGTAGCTGCTCAAACAGTTGACATTTGTCGGTCCACACGTGAAGTTCTTGAACTAATTCGGGGACTATGAGGAAGGTGCGCCAACCTCCGATCTTCTTTGACTTCAGAATGTCACCGAATATGTGGTCTCCGACGTACAACACGTCTTTACCCTTAGCACCGATCATGTCGGTAAAAACATCGCAGGATCCTAGAACAATAAGTAAATTAGTTTTATATTGCATTTTATCAATCGTCTGATCTTGAAGGTCCGTCCATTGACCGTTGGAAGGCTTCTACTAATTTACATTTTCCTTCAGTTTAATTGTACCTATTGAGTTTTAATATTCTGCAACAACTACTTCATTATTTTATTGCTTGCAAAGTGACCCCATTTTAAGCTCATGCAAATAATGCTATAAACACGCAAATAATTTGTCTGACAGACAGGTAGACTTGGCTTCGAATCATAGATGATTCGAAGTCTACCTGATAAGAATATTTTATTCTTCGTCTTTCGACAGAATACTTAACTCAAGGGCTATGTGTTTTAATCAACTTTAGGCTAGCTTTACTCGCTGCTGCCCAGAGAGATATATATTATTATTATACTAAAACTGTTTACATTGATAACGAGAAATTGGCAAAAATATTTCTCAGTGAAATCATAATTTATTACATAACAAATACGATAAGGATTGGGGTTACTAACCATCTCATAGACTGATGTCTTTCATCATACTTTGTAGTGTTGTTGTTTTTAATAATTGATACCAACGCATATTCATAATTATATTGGGTGACTTAAAACATAATTTAATCTTGGTGTAACTTCTAAATGCATAAATCATATCAAGCCTTTATTACATTGGCAACTTTTTCGATCTCTGCATTAGTATATATTTAAGTCTTGCTTGGCTAAGCCAAAATCCCTAATGTTTAAAAAAACCACTAAAACATATATAGTTTCCTCTACAATCGCCGTGACTTTGTTGACCAGTTGTCAATATTTATGAATTTCGGTTTGCGTTCTGTGCGACTCGAGCACTATCTAAATACATCGCACTGTATTGTTCCACTAAAAACTTCCATTAGAATATGACAATAAACGCGATAGTTTCTGTGCGACTCGAGCACTATCTAAATACATCGTACTGTATTGTTCCACTAAAAACTTCCATTAGAATATGACAATAAACGCGATAGTTTCTGTGCGACTCGAGCACTATCTAAATACATCGCACTGTATAGTTCCACTAAAAACTTCCATTAGAATATGACAATAAACGCGATAGTAAATCTTCAGTCGGTTATCTATCAGTCAGTTGAGTGGCTATGCTTATTATAGCATTCCAATTAAGATAATATTAACTGGTTCTGAAGCATTGAGTATAAGTGATATTTATAGTCACTACTTTACATGTTATATTAAATTGTAAGGGTTTGATGTCATAACTCATTATTGCGGTAGACCCCCCCTATAGGCTACCGTGTGATGTTGTATGGAGGAGATATATTTTTATAAATATATGTTATTTCAAACAGTTCATTGTTTCCTTGTATTTCGATACATAACCACCTTGCATCTCGGCTTTTGTTCCTTTACAACTAGAGGGACAAAATCTCATGTGTAACAGTGGCCACACTCGTGTCAACACCCAGAACGTGACAGACTATACGCACACGCTTAACGTATTTAAATGTAACATTCATAATCGTTATATTATAAAGATCAGCTTTTTCCCGCGCCTTCGCCCGCGTGGATGTCGGAAATTGTCCCACGGAAACGTATTACCGGAATCAAAAGTATTCCATGTCCTATCCCAGGTCATGGGCTACCTGTGTGCCAAATTACATCAAATTTTTTCTGCCTCTAAGGTGGGAGGTGACAGACAGAGTTGCTTTCGCATTTATAATATTACTAGCTGCGCCTCGCGGTTTCACCAGCATAAGTCTTGATTCCGTGGAAATATCGGGATAAAAAGTATCCTGAGTTAATCCAGATTATAAATTACTATCTGTGTGGCAATTTCATCCAAATCCGTTCTGCAGTTTTGTCGTGATTAAGTAACAAACATCCATCCATACTCACAAACTTTCACATTTATAATATTACTAGCATTTGCCCGCGGCTCCGCCCGCGTGGTTGTCGGTAATCGCGTTAAAAAAAGTAGCCTATGTCCTTCTCTATATCCCAGGCTATATCTCTGCCAAATTTCATGACGATCTGTTCAGCGGTTTAGGCGGGAAAACGTAACAGAGTTACTTTCACATTTATACTATTAATATGGATATAGTAGGATTAGTATGGATAAGTACATATTAGGAACTTATATGCAACAATATTAGATAATATAACAACAGTTTATCTGTATGCGTACATAGTACCATTTAATAGCTGTCGTTATCTTTGATATACTCGCCCTATTTCGTCTTGCTAAAACGCCAATTATTTTCATTATCGATACAATTTAATCCTATTAAGATTGAATAGTTCGTTTGAAATAAATACATTAAAAGTATGTTGCCCACTTATAGTCAATAGATATTGATAGGACGTAATTTCCTTGATACCTATCGGAATACCAAGAACAATGGTGAAATCATTTCAACTTCTCAGAAGCTTAATATTGTTCGATGTTGGTTTTTATTGGCATTACCAATATCTTGATGGCGAAAGACAGGAGCAGGAAAACTGGCATTGTTTAGATTCAAAGTCGCGCTCATGTCTTTTTGAAACGTACTGAAACTGGCAAGTGTCGGACTTTCATTTGACAATAGTTTGACCGATACCGCTGTACCATGACTTAGGTATTTGCGCGGTGAGACGGGGCAGTGCAGGCCGCTCATTCGTCAACGCTCATGCCGTCCCGCCGCTCATTCGTCAACACTCATGACGTCCCGCCGCTCATTCGTCAGAGCTCACGACGTCCCGCCGCTCATTCGTCAACGCTCACGACGTCCCGCTGCTCATTCGTCAACGCTCACGACGTCCCGCCGCTCATTCATCAACGCTCACGACGTCCCGCCGCTCATTCGTCAACGCTCACGACGTCGCGCCGCTCATTCGTCAACGCTCACGACGTCCCGCCGCTCGTTCATCAACGCTCACTACGTCCCGCCGCTTGTTCTTCAACGCTCACTGCGTCCCGCCGCTCATTCGTCAACGCTCACGGCGCCGGGTCCCGCCACTCATCCATCAACGCTGGCCCCCGCCTCGCCGCGGATTTCTAAGGCGCGGTACTGCAGTATCGGTCAAACGATACAAGAATCTTTCGGCGCCTGAATGACATTGACAGGGCTTCGTTGTTGATAAAAATTTCTGACTTGCGAAAACTTGTAAATGTCCTTCAATTTCATATTTTTTATTAAAACTGTAATAAGTAAGCAGTAAGTTACCGGAACAGAATAAAATAAAATTGTCATTGAAATTTTATTAAAACAAGCCAGTTTGTTCCGATTTAGGCCATGCGCCAAAAGGTCCTTGTACCGTTGCCGTTGTATGACTATGCTCTATGATTAAATTGTCTTACCTCCAGAATAAACGAGTTCTTCGTGCAATGAGCCGACATAGTGTCCCATCTTCAGGGCCCCAGTCTTAGTGTCCACCTGTCGTAGCGTGGTGCCTTCTCCGAAGAACAATGGCTTCTTTGCATCCACTACAATCCAGTCGAAGTAAGTCTTCCAGTTCCTGTGAGGCTCGCCAGGCTTTAAACAATCACATAAAATATGTTGAATTATTTATGACCAGATTTTAAAACTAATCTATAAAATAACATTTTAACCCATTCACTGCCCAGCACCCAGCATATACGAGTATGTCAAAAAATAATTCGTTCGTGTGCCTACAACCGCATTCGAGCAGTCGCTATAGATGACTTCTGTTCATGCCCAGGACCCGACTAGCGACACCAAATCTAAGTATGTAAATTTGCCAAACAATTTATGGCTTATACAAGAAAAAAATATTTTTGACTGGGCAGCAAATTATAATTTTTTTTTGCTACACAGCCAATTTTTTTTATAAACATAACATAGCTTTATTTAAGTATATTTCATATTTTAGTTTAAGACGTCGCATATTAATATTTTTCTCTTCTTGTTATCACACACTATTGTCTACATTTCTTTTTCATTTCTCCTTTCGCAGGTCTGCTGGAAATAATTTCTTAAGAATTTTGCAGTACCTTTGTACTCAAATTATAATTATGTCATATCTCTATAATATATTTTACTTTGTGTACATAAATAAAAATAAAACATAAAAAACATTACGCCTGTAATCCCCGAAAAGTTACGCAGAGCCGCAGGGTACTAGTAAGTACATTTACTTATAAAAAATTATTTGCCCGCGGCTTCGCTCGCGTGGAGGTCGGAAGTTATCCCATGAGAACGTATTACCGGGATAAAAAGTATCCAATATATTAATTCAGGTTATAAACTATCTGCGTCAAACTTTATCCGAATCCGTTCAGCCGTATTTGCGTGATTGAGTAACAAACATACAAAGTAGTATTAGTTGATGGTATTGGAACGAAATAAATCACTTTAGTTGTTGGTATTAGAACGGAATAAATCACTTTCACATTTATAATATTAGTAGGATCATAACACATATTGGGTAAGTTTGCATTTTTTTATGAAAAAGACTTTTTTTGATAATAATTCAGAGTTCAAGTTCAGGCCCATAGTAAAAGTTTATTTTTATATTCATGATTGAGTGAGTAATCAGCCTGTAGATAAGATTATTGTGTTATGAACTGATAACCTTGAAATGGTTGAAGTTACTTTAATGAAACGTAGCTAAGAACCATCTCGATTAAACCAGCTTGAAAACAATAAAGTTCATAACATTATTACAAGTAAATAACCGAATTAAAAATAAATGATCGGATAGTGTTTTATCTACGGAGTCGCCTGACGATAACAGTTTAAGTGACAGCTGTTTTGACTCACAATATGTGATCAATCACTTTGTTCAAACGTGATGTAATGTAGTCATACGTATGCAAATATAGCTACATATATGGTTAAATTGTATAACAAATGTGGCACTATGTACCTACTACAAAGCTACCTTTTACTGGGTACGTCTTTCATTGACTTGAATGTGCCCTTGCGGCTGAGAGTATGTCATGCTCCACTCAAATGTCTCGCTGGTGGTGGCGCGGGTGTTGGATCATTAAGGTCCCTTCAAAATGGTTGAGCTGAATGGTGCTGATCCATGCGTCATGTTCGTGAACGGGCGCCGTCATTTGAGGTCATCTCTTAGCTGCCACGGCTTATTTTAATTGTTTTTATCTTTTAATTACGTACGATTTTAACGTGCACGTCTTTCTACATTGTTCTCTCATGTATAATTGACATTAACGATGTATCCAATATTTTGTTTTAAAAGAATGTCCATGGAGTTTCTTGCCCGTTCTTCTCCATAGGAACCTAATACGCTTTGGAATGGGCAACTAGCTTCACCTATCTGATTGACCGTTTCTGATTCGTGGACCGACCTCTTGAAAATTCAAAAGTGCCTGTAATTGGTTTATGTATTTTATTTTATTTTTTGAGTTTGAGAGTTATATTTACCTTTGCGCCGTATGGAAAATCGAATAGGTACTCCATAACTCTATCCGTGAAATTGTATTCACTATTGGTTAATATAAAGATCTTGGCACCGCTTTCTTTTATCCTTGACAAGAACATTGGTAGCCTGTCGTCTTTCTTCAAATATAATTCCATATTCTCCGTAGTCTTGTCCTTCAGGTCTCCATGAATATGAATGTAGTCGACCGCATTTCTCACGTCTTGGAAGATCGATTTGAATGACATAGCGAGATCCCCACATCGTACACCATAGTTTGTTCTGCGAAAGATTTTGATTTTTATAGGTGTCCCAAAATTTACGCAAGATTTGAACTAAATAGAAAATACAGTTTTATTTTATTTTATAATAATTTCTTTATTTAATCATAAAGTACATAGGATAGGGTTATGTATGGAATAGCACATCGGGCAATTGGCCTCCACGGCTTAGTTGGTACATACGCATTCTTATGTCGAAATATTCCATGACTATTTTTGCATAAATGTGTCTGTATTTCGTTGAATCACCTACTTCAATGCACGGGTGATTGTGGGCTAGAGATTTGACTTCAAATAACCTCATAAAAGGTAATCCAGTGGTGTTAAACAACATGATGGCTAATTCTGATCACCAAAAGGAGAGAGTTACAGTACCAGGAATTATGTCTCATGTAGTTATCGAATTGTTTAACAGCAAAGCCGTGGAAGCAATTTGCTCGATGTGCTATTCCATACATAACCCTATCCTATGTACTTTATGATTCAACAAATAAATTATTATATAAGTTAAAAAAAACGGTGTTTTCTATTAATTCAAATCTTGCGATATTTTTGGGAAGCCCGTTATTTGTTTATATACGAGTTTATAAGCCTCAAGTTGTTTACTTCTTAAAATAAACTAGGACGGTCATTTTAAGAGTAGTGCATTTGTAGGTCGACGATTGAAGTGCGAATTACGCAATACAAAACAGCTATGTGTGATGCTGAAGAGTGACCGTTATTGGCCCATTCACTTTCAGGCGGAGAGCTATTCCTGAGTAATAGCCACATTAGTTGAATTATAACACAATAAAATTAATGGAATTCGTTCAGTGAAACGTCAACCAACAATATAAATAAATTATGTTCTTATCTATGCCAATTAGCATCTGTTATTTATGGATAAGTACTATTAAGAGTAAAAGGATTTATTTAGATTATAACAAGCGCCACTAAATCATTGCTTACCTTGTGTATTGTGGTGAATTAGTGAAGAAATCTATCAAACAAGCTATTAGATAAGTTTCCGGCAAGTTGAATAATGTGTTCAGTACATACACTCTTGACTCGTCTAGTGTTAAGAATTTATTCGGGTACAATTCGTATACTTGTGAACTGAAACAAACGTAGAAATTATTAGTTTCGCTTACAAGCTAGCGGGTTGTATCCTACAGTGTGTCTAATCACCGGTGTCTGTCCAGTTTAGGCGAAGCAATATGATCAACTAGCTTTTGCCCGCGGCTCCGCCCGCGTGGATGTTGGTTATCGCGTAAAAAAGTAGCCTATGTCCTTCTCCATATCCTAGGCTATAGCTCTGCCAAATTTCATGACGATCGGTTCAGCGGTTTAGGCGTGAAAACGTAACATACAGACAGACAGACAGATTGACAAGAGTTACTTTCACATTCATAATATTAATATGGATTCTATCCACAAATCCACCATAATAAGGCATTTTGCATTTTTTTAGGGTAATATCTTAGTTCATCTAAAAAGTAAAAAAAGGTATGTTTACAGTCTAGTTTTTTTTTTTTTTTTTTTAACATTTAAGAAGTAAAAATAACAACTAAATTTATTCACACTTTTTTTGAAATTTTTTGATAAACCTTATAATGTCAATTTATTGCCTACTTTTGTAGCTGTCGGACGACTTTTATGTCTGTCGAACCTCTACATCGGTAATGTTGCAAAATACATTAAAACCCCCGTGCAAATTTAAAAAAAAAATGGGCGCTGTTTCAAACTGTAGGGGCAAAATGCCTTATTATGGGTGGATTTTTCGATAAAATTGATCATATTTCTTCGCCTTAACGGGTCGGACACCGGTGACCAGACACAGTGTATGTGTGTTTATGCAGTTCTTGCTGACTAAAATAAATATAATTTATATGAATATTTATTGCGAGAGTCCAATTTGATTATTATCCAGTCAATTTATGTAAGTTGAGAACTGGAAGGCCCGTTGTACACGGTACGGTTTCTTTACGGTACGGCGTGTTAACCGTGCCGTAGAAAGATCGTGTGAGCTTGTACATGCGCTACGGTGACCGCGCCGTGCCGTGGTGCCGCCGTGTCTGTCAACAAGCTTCCATAGTGATCCCTACATCTGACGACCGTACCTACACACGGCAAATCAACCTAGTTAATAATCCTAGTAATCAGCCTAGCTTTTTACGGCAAACCCGTAGTTTTTCACGGCAATACCGTAGTTTTTCACAGCAAGAAAAACGTATGTGTACAAAGGGCCGAAAGTCGCATTCGCAAATAGGGAACTGGAACTGACATAATGGTTGGTAAAGCGAATCAAATACATATAAATATACTCTTTTAGATTAAATTCACACAGTGCTAAATGAACACAATTGTGTCCGTATGCGACAAATAACCTAACCTAACATATTATAATTTCAAATGCAAACTTACTGTTTTAGGAATTCAAATCCATGTACGCATACTAAAATATTACCGTAGGCGTCTACCTTTAGTAAGTTACCGTATAATGTGTCGAACCATAGACCTCTGAAAAGAAAAAAATAAAGATTAAGTACCTTTAAAAGACATTTGCCATTAATAAATTTGTTCACTTTGGAAACATAAGGAATACGCACCTAACTGGAAATGAAGGGTCGTATTCAAATTCCATTATTTCCTTTGGGTAACCTTTATGCACTAATCTCTCTTTGGTTAAATTAAATCCTAAAGTTTCATATTGCGGCGACTTGTATTCTGCAAAAAAAAATTGTGTCGTATAGAATAATATAATAGCCTATAATTTCTTCATAAGTTCCCACTATAGAATAGGAACTTATAGTTAGCAAAAATCGCACCATTAGTCACAGCTTCGCAGGGTTCGAAAAAATCCGATTTTTATAATAAATATAAAAAATCGGATTTTTTTTATATATATCGGATATTATCCAGGCCAAGAAAAAGAAGCGAATTTCATTCTGTAAGGGGATTAAACACTTAAAAATGTGAAAGGAATTTGTAAAATAGTAAAAGTGTTAATTTACCACATTTTTTTTATTCGGGTATTCCCTAGGAAATAAAAATTATTAACACTAGGAGCACCAGGGAATCCCATTTTTTTATTACCTCATAAAATAAACCTTATATTATATGAAGTTAAGGTTTGAATTTCAATAAGTAAGTTAAAGAGGATTTTCCCAACTTCAAATGAGGTTGCCATTTTGGGAAACAATCTAAATTATTCTGAATTGTAGTTTTTCGCTACGTGTTGCCAGGGTAAACATTGATCTCCAAAATGCGTAGTTCAGAAGACAGGAAAAAATCTATTGATATAATATATCAAATAAAAATCAATTGGTATACTTATATCTTGATATATATCATGATATATATCCGCTGATATATATCGGCGAACCCTGCAGCTTAGTGCGGGGCGTTTAAAACGCCTAGTTCCCCAGCCGCTTCTTTATCGTATTACATGTTGGATGGGGATGAATGAAGTACAGTAAGGTGATTGCCTAATTTACGGGTAGTCAAAAGCCCAAAAGTGCAAAACTCAATCAAGTTTAACCTTAAGATATCAGATAATTAATTTGTTTGCATTGCAGAACGACAGTGCTCCATTTAAAATACTGACATTGACCATCCTTAGCCGATCAGATTAAAAGCCTACGACAATAATTATATTTGGTAAACAGATAGGTTATCGGTGAGTAAAATAAGACAGCATTTTTTATACATTCCTAGCGTAACCAAGCCGTCATTTTTATAGCTGGTAACAAACAATAGTCGCCCACACATTTGACACACTATTGGGCGACAGTTGTTACTAGTGATGTTCAAATCCGATATAAACTATAGACGCGTTACAGACTACAAGCTTGATGCAGATGTTGTAGCAGATGTCGGTTATCGCGTAAAAAAGTAGCATATGTCCTTCTCCGTATTCCAGGCTATATCTCTGCCAAATTTCCTGACGATCAGTTCAGCGGTTTAGGCGTGAAAACGTAACAGACACACAGAGTTACTTTCACATTTATAATATTAGTATGGATACATATATCCATTAAATTATAATATCATGAAATTTGGCAGCATAGCGTGAAAAATGGCGGTCAGTCACAGAGTACCAGCATTTGGAGGTGGAGGGCTCAGAAGTTGAAGGCTAGAAAGACTATGTTCAAACTTACCAGCCAAGGTGTAGTCCATATCAAAGCCATAGAATTTAACATTTTCTAAATGTAGCGATCTGTTGACAAAGATTCTGAAACAAAACAAAAAGGGAACATTACTTTCATGAGTCGCTATGAATTTAAATAATAGTCATCTTGAAGGTCAGTGTGTACATATAGTGAACTAGCTTATGCCCACGGCTCCGCCCGCTTGGATGTCGGTTATCGCGAAAAAAAGTAGCCTATCTCCTTCTCCATATCCCAGGCTATATCTCTGCCAAATTTCATGACTATCGGTTCAGCAGTTTAGGCGTGAACACGTAACAGACAGACAGATAGACAGACAGTTACTTTCACATTTATAATATTAGTATGGATTATTAACTATAGCTACCTATAAATATAATATTCTATATTCAGTTAATAGTTGGATAAATTAGATGACATCGAAGATTGCTTTTATTTCACCACTACCTATATCTGTAGATTTTACGTGGTAACCTTGGTAGGATAATTCTTTCTTTCTTTCTTTGTGTGGTTCTTTCCTCAAAAGACCATTTCAGACACGGATCTACATGGTCCTCACATGATCTGACCAAGATTATGTCTGGACTTTAAAAGAGACTTTGACCCCTGAGTTTGTTTCGCCATTTCTTCTCAGGGATAGTCAGATAGGAAATGTCGACTTCCTCAAGCTTGTTTTTATATTTTTTATATGACGTGTAAAAGTGATTCCGATATCCTATTTACAGAATAAACGATTTCATTTCATTCTTAATTTAATTGCATAATTTACCTACCTGATTGCAACCTCATTGAAATTAGTACTAAGAATCTTACGTTACTGTTTACCTCCCATATAAATCAAAAGTGGAGAAACAGAAGTTAAGAAGCTGGAAATTATGATTCGCAAATCGCAACTTTTGTTTACCATAAATACGAACTATTTAGCTTTAACGCGGTCTTGTTGGCTCGCTGGATGGCGCCAGTAAAGATTGTACGCGTATCCATGGGCAACGAGGTGCATCTTCAGCTCCACGAAGCGAGCTCTATAATTTTTGCACTTCACCTCGAGGTTTTCGTTCGTCCATTCATACAAAGAGTACCACTTTTCATACATTCATCGAAATAGTCTGTTTAAGTACTGTTGTAGGTATCGGGATTTTTTATATTTTTTTCACGAATCGTGTATGTTTTTCATAGCGAAAATTGTTTAATAAGAGTAGAAAAGGATGCAAGTGACTAAATCGCCACCCTGTTCATATAGATTGAGTAGGTATATTAGGCGTTTTCGGATATTTATTTATTTCTGAATGTTATTGTACCAATATGATATTTTAAAGCCATTGGTGCAATTGGTGGTTCACAAACTAAACTAAATTTAAGTTCAGTGCATCTTTTTCTTTCTATTTCATTAAAAAAAGGACAGAAGATAAATTTTAGTTTAGTCCTGTCAAATTAATCAGCGCCTGTCACTACTCCATACAAGTTTAGACGTGATTAAAAACTTGCCTACTAAAATTACGTCAATTTACGTCAAGCGCTGATTAATTTGACAGGACTAAACTAAAATATATCTTCTGTCCTTTTCTTAATGAAATAAAAAGAAAAAGATGCACTAAACTTAAATTTAGTTTAGTTTGTGAACAAGGGAATCGGCACCAATATGTTATTTTTAAGTTTTTATTTTATTAAAGGGTGCAAGAGGGTGCAGTTGCCCTCGCAACCTCGAGGGTGCAGTCTCGGAGCCCACGGGTGTATCATCTCGGTAAATAGATAAAATCGACTAGGTACTTCTAAATATTCGCAAGAATGCTACAATACCTACAGTGATAGAGTACCTAGGTTTTAACTTACAATTGATGAGGTGTGCCCACATTAATCCTACGTAAACTAACACTATTAAGGAACGTCATTTAATATTCTGAGTCCTAGACAATTTCATTTAGCGTAATGTGCCATTAATGCAAGTTCAACTCTTCATTCATGGTTTTTGTGGAAAATACATCCACAATTTTGACAATATGTGTATGTCAAGTCCAATGTCATACATTTGACTTGGCAAGAACTTGACATTCATCTCATTTTTCTTTGCATGCAAACGCCTCCATGAGCTGTCAAGTAATACGTAAGAATAAGACCATCTAGTCTCTAGCCCTAAACTTGCATTCAAACGAAATCCTTCAAAACAGCTTGAAAAGTGAGAATCTCAAAATTATCTGACGTGTTAAAACTGCATAAACTAAAAAATATTACGTGGTTTTAAGGATTCCATTGATTTATAAAAAGAGGAAGATTAGGTACGCGCTCTTCGACATGGACCGCATAACCTATGCCGACCGGCACAACTAACCATCAGTCACAATCGAACTGGCGTTTGGGTAACACATATGCAGCACGTTAAGTATAATTACTGTAATCGTCTAAATAAGCAGCAACAATGCCTTCCTGTGTTTTCAAAATGTGCACAAATAATTCACAAAGCAAAAAAAAAACAAGTTCCACGGGATTACTTTCCACTCGTAAGTACATCAAAATTTATTTTCTTTATAATTCTCTTGAATAATAAAGGATGGTATTTAAAAGTACTTCAATTTTATTTAAAAGTACTCCCATTTCATTTACCTAATTTTGCCTGTGTTCCAACAAATATACTGAATGTGTACCAAAATATAACCTAACCTAACCTAACCTTTAATATTTGGTGCACGATCAGTATTTTTCGGGGAAGAATAAAATTTTAGAAATGCATACATAGATGTACCTTAAGATTTTTGGTGAACACAAAAATATTATCCAATAATAAATATTGTTTTCTAGGTCGCCATTTGTTTCTGAGTCGTTATGGGTACGTAACAGTGACAACTATTGCTATCTCGTACCCGCGACAGCCCGCGTCATATCTCTCGCTTTTTCGGTTGTTGATGCATGCATGACACACGAACATCGGGAAATGTAGTTGTGTGGGTGTGTTTACATGTAATTGTTTCTATTCCAATAATGTTTACGTGACATTATAGCGGTACCCTATCTTCGTATTTTTAAACATCAATGGGTAAAACCCTATTTTCCCTGCTTGGACGCATACTTGCGTACAAAAGTTAAGTTACAAAGGCATTAATCAAGATTTGTCCTGTGTTCAAACAATAGGGCTCTTTCAATGACACATCCACGATTGTTTGTTGAATCATCTATAACTCGCGATTCGATCGGCACACCTACCAAAAGATAAGCGCTAAGCTTAGAAGAATGGGAAGTCAGTTTTGTGACGATCGGGGGTTTATCTGGTTATTTACCAACAGTTCGAGCGAAAACAGTCAGTTCATGAAATTCTCGAAGGTGATCTTGGATCTGTACTGAGTTCAGTTCAATAGTCAGTAGTAATCGATCTAGACGTGCTGTAGTGACCCGGCTTCGGGGTCCTCCTGGACGGGCCGCCACTCGCAAGGTATCGATGGTAAATTCATTGAACGGCGGAACGGCTTACATGAAGTTGTGCACTTACGTTTCACTGACTAAGCCCAGACTGAAGAAGTTCCACATATTGCGCGGCTACTTCAGGTGCAGTATCCATAATTTGAACGTCAGAATGGATTAAAAAATAGGGAAAAACAATTTCGATACTCTTTTGGTAATTTTTTTTTTTTTTATATATTAATAAAAAATACTTAGATAAAACACATTAAACTTGGGGAGTGGGGGTTCGTTACGTCACAGCTACGTATAAAATCTACTGAGAAGTGACGTCATGCCACATTTGAACTCAATGTATCGCCGTAATGTTTTGATTACGTAAAAAAAAGAAAAAATACGTGTCTAATATTTTTTAATAATCTACATGAAGGACAAAAAATGTTTTTTTTGTCATCTTCAAAACTGCATAAAAACTTTTTCTCTGACTTATCATTATTTGGATGTTTTAGGGCTATAAACATAAAAATGCACGGTGGCTCGATTTACGAGTCAGGGGGGTTGTATTTTATATTTTCTACTTGCTACAATGCTGAGAAGCAATGTAAGTTTCGAAAAAGTTATGTCTATTTAGATTATAAGAAAAATAAGTGTTAATCGACTTTTGTTGCGGACCGTATCGACTAGTTTTTATTTTCTTTTATTTATCCTATAACAGGGGGCCAAGTCTACTAATGTACAAACGTTGCAATGGTCTCTTCATTGTGAGTTTTTGACAGATTTGCCATACAAAAACTGTCAAATACTCACAATGGCGAGACCATTCTGACACTATTGTAATAGCAGACTTGAGGCCCTGGTGACATGGTTTTTGTGGAACGTAACTGGTGACGAAAAGCCTGTCAGACCGCTGCCGTATTTAGTCCAGAACAAGAAATTTTATATGGTAGCTTACTTTATAAGTATGTATTTTTTTTTTATAACCTTTTAAAGGACAAAATTATTTTTGTACTCAAATATATATATTTTTTTTTTAAACTTTCCCCACACTAGGAATTTCTCCTGTATCGTGGGTGCGTTTACAAACATTTAAACTCACATACACAAACAGCCAAATATCACTATTAATCACAAGTGTAATTTCACAAAACTGACAATTGTACTAATTGTGTAACTTTGGTATTTTTTATTGGCAGTAAGGGCATAATTTATTCAATGTTTTTTGCACGATTAACATTGATAAGTAATTAGATTCAATTTAGGAGGACAACTGGCAACTGGCAACTGGTTTTTTTGGTTCAAGTGACAAATTAGAACCCAAAATAAGCACCAAATAATCGAAATTGGAATTCGCGATTGACGAAAAGTGTTTACTAATGCATGGCACTATAGTTGTCATCTGTGGTCCAGTATGATCTATTGCGAGTAATAGCTTTTAAACGAAATAATCAATAGTTGAATTGCAAAAAAAAAAACGTATGTATGAGGTCTGACAGGCCGCTGCAGAACTTAACATCGATCTTACTTAGGTACCGATTTGTGCCTGGGCGACCCAGTTATCCCCTATACGGCGTGGGCGCACCTAAACTCGAAGCTACTCAAGTGGTCAAACACGGGTACCGCTGGGAAAGGGGTGAAATGATGTTTCGTTAGCGCCACTCGGCCTGTGAGACCGCTTTGAGTGCTTTATGCACACGTAAAACCTACACAAAGGTGGACAGCGGAACGTTTTCTTAAATACATCATACATAGGTAAACAACAAAAATGTATGATAGGACGCATATATATGCCAGTGACCTTTAGTGGTTAGATTGCGTGTTCTGCAAAGCTCACGTAACGCGTGGTACGTTCAGCCAGTAAAAGGACTCGCCCATCCAGGAGCACTGTCCCAAATAAGACACATTATTAATTTATTATACATAAAACAAAAGGTATTTTAATAAAACACGTATACTAATAGAACAATAATTAAATTATCTTTAAAAAGGTGAAGGTTTCAGAAAAATACGCTTGTTAGATTTTGCGTGATTCTCAGTTTTTTATCCGCGTCAGACATAACTTTACAAATTAATTGTATGTAATATAAACATAATCTTAAATATTCATATATTAAGTTATTAAGAAAATGCTCTAATTTAACATATTTTTTTTTCCATTCATTAACAAACTCGTTTAGACGTGATCTTCAGTATAAAATCATTAAAAGTCGGTTATCGTCGCCTGAATTGAAATTAAGCACTCATATCGGCACGTCGCATCGCCGTCGTCGGAAATTTTGGTTATTTCCATTAAATTCCATTTAGAACAAACATGCAAGCGTTCTGAGAATTGATTATGCTTCTTCAAGTTATCAATTTGATGTAATTATGATTAGTCAGCTAACTAGCGCTAACACGCTCACCGCATCCGCTCCATTGTTTCTTGAGACTCAAGAACCTACGTAGATAAGAATTACGTCAGTCCAAAGACGCCTGAGTGTGATAAGAAATGGAATAATGCCTATACTATACGTGACAGCTGTATTCAAATTGAGTGACTTAAAACATAAGCTATTATCAATAGGAAACCGAGATCACATCAAGGATTTCAGGTGCTATTTCCAAGATTATGTCACTTTGATCTTCAACGATAGAAAACGTGTTTCTATGTTAGAAATAAATCGGTAAACGAATATATTATGATTCGCGTGGTAACTGGCAAATTGCATCATTTATCCTTACACGAGGTTGTGAAATTAATTATGCATTGGAGATCTTTACAATAACATCTCGATACTTAGCACGGGCGAGTTCATTTTTTCTTAACACACTAGGGTATTATTTTCTTTAATTGGACATTTATAAAAGAACTGTTTACTCATAGGTGTGTACTTTACATATTCTTCAAACTCAAACACAAAGTCAAAGCATTTATTTCAATTAAACCATTTACTAACTTGAATTGTCAAGGAGTCGGTTAGTCAGAAATATGAAGCTAGTTGCCCATTCCAAAGCGGAGTTGGTACCTATGGAGAAGAACGGGCAAGAAAGTATACCCGATGTCTCTAATTCAGATAATTTATGTAAACAAAGTAATGTCAAGAAATGTCACTGTCAAAATGACAGGACAGTGGTGCAAAACATTTTATCATTAAATGTTTTTGTAAATAATTATCGATAAAATTAAAGTGAATTAATTATAAGAACTATGCAAACAAAATACCGTTGCCAAACATTGTTTTTTGTAGTGTGTCGGAGGCACGGTATATGATAGTCATAATCAGCCCTTTTAAGCCCAGTGCTAGACGTAGGCGTCCCAAAATCGATTTCCAATCGAAACAGTTTATAGCCGTTTTCATCCAAAATGTGGCTAGATATGCTACTTAAATATGAATCTATTTAAGAGAGTTGTAATACGTATTAGTGTTGTTGAAGCTGTTAAAAATTTGAAAATGTTTGGATCTCCTGCAATGTTACCAGTATCATAAAATATTTTATACCAGAAAATCTCCTTTTATTAATAACTTTGTTTAAAACCGAAAATTTGTAAAAATTATGACGGTATGATTACTTTTTAATTATTATTTCTTAAAATCAGTACTTAAAAGAAAATAGAACCTCTTTTTTCGCAATTTTATGTGAATTACCATTACGAAGATATTTTTTTGTTATGTTATCCCCTTTGTTTACATAAATTATCTGAATTTGAGACTTCAAGTATACATGGACACCCTTTTAAATTTTACTGTTACAAAAATATTATTTCCATCATTCATTTTCAATGAATTTATTATAAGTGAGAACGATATAAAACAGACGTACACGTTAACACATTGACTGCCACCGCGGTCACCGGTGACCGCTAACAATAGTTTTTCTATTGTGTCTGTTGTCTGGCAGTCAAAGCCTTAAAAGATCAGAGTACGATCACGATGACGTCCAGAGTACAGAAAATAGAAACAAAACAAAAAAAAACCATTCAATAATAAAATACGTGGCAGCTAAGAGATGAACAGTCCCAACTGACGGCGCCCGTTCAAGACGCATGGATCAGCAGCACCATTCAGCTCCCTTCAAAAGAAGAGAGTTAAATGATCCAACACACGCGCCACCATCAGCGAGACATTTGAGTAAGCATGACTTACTCCCAGCTGCCAGGGCACATTCAAGTCAATGAAAGACACATTACCCAGTAAATGGTAGCTCTATCTTATAGTTTGCACATAGTACTTACACCTGTGCTATGCAATTATATAATACAAAGGAGATTGAGTTTATACAATGCAAAGATAATGCAATTATATAATACAAAGGAGATTGAGTTTATACAATGCAAAGATAGTCTTACAATCTTCAGCAACTCCAACAGTATTTTCAAATGTTAATCAATTAGATGTGGTAGGACCAGCATCTAGTCTGGTGTACTAAAATCTACAAATGGCTACTAAACTCCTACTTAATTAACTCTCTTAGTAACTTATAATTAATTTTATTTGTGAAAACTAGATACCTAATAACAAACTTTAGCGCATTTAGCTAAATCGGACGGTCACCAGTCATAACAGCAATGTATTTAGTTATTTCTGGAACACGTGTCACACAACCCACAAGGTGAAAAACTTCATGCAAGTCAGGCGATAATTCAGAACGAGTAGAACTGAACGTTGCTGTTGGCTCCAGTTTGATGTCCATTTTAATCATTATCAATATGCAACATGTTTTTTTGTGACTTACACGCCTCAGTCTACGAGAAACACGTAGGTATTGAGTGGAATTCCAACGTTTTGGCAATACCGTTTGATAATTTCGTATATATCAATATTAGTTTCTTACAGTTTTTAGCAAGACCTGAAAACTTGTAGAAGGAAAGTGACACGATAACATAGTGTCACTTTCCTTGTAATAAAAGAACTGGCATAAGTGTAAGTCGTTTGGTCGTACACGTATCTAATTAGCGCAAAAGGCAAAACAAAGATTGGAGTAGGAAAGGTTATAAAACTTTCTGAAGTAACGTAATCCTGGTAATTATCGATCTTAATCAAAACTCTCTCCTTCGTGATATTTCTCTGTGCAGTTCTTTTGGAGATCAAATGGAGGGCAGCAGATTCAAATACACCCAATTTGTCGTTTTAACGAGCGTACGACACACACGACGGGTTTGCCTTTCAGATTAGAAGGTTAACGAGGCAAAATGCTATATTAAAGCCAATGTAATCCGACCAATAGCTAAATCAGCAAGAAAATTCTTTGTAGGAGACATTTTAGTACTATAGATATAATTGCCACAATAGTATTTTGATTCATTCCGGAATCCTAACTAATCCTAAGATAAAGGGAAATTAAAAGTATAATATTAAAAAATACCATATTACTATGTTAGACCACGAAAACTAGTTTCTCGCAGCTAGCTCTTACTTATTATTATCCCTAGACATACTTGTGTACCATCATTCAGCACTTACAATTCTCGACTGATGGAATTAGGGGCAGAAAGGACACTCTTAGTTCAATTGCGTCATCCGGCCGAGTTTTCGATTATTTTAAAAGAACCTTGAGAATTTCTAACGGAAGTACTGCCCAATACAATATTGAAAGATGACTTACAGATACAAGCCAATGCTTGCACTTGCTGGACTTGGTCATAAACATTTTACATGAAACTGGAAGCACCTGCGTTTTCACAAAATGGCATAAGATATTTTTCGTCTTACATTAAAGAAGCTGTTATTTTCCGCCAGAAGATCTTGGATATTGCATTCCGCGTTGCCTCCACCAATTACCTGATTGGGCCAAATACTCGAGACTGTGTTGTAATCGTAAGCATGCCCTCCTACACAGCTTGTTCCACTATTTGAAAGCGAATTTCTCGACATAACGACTGGAGGTGCCCAGCTTGAAGTGTACTTTAGATCAGATCTACCTTTAGTAATATTTTCAATGATAACGTTTTGAATTGATTATTTAATTTCATTTTCTGCAGCTTTCAGAAGATATTTTTTTGTTGCTGGTGTGAACCACCACCACCTTCTCACTGATGCCTAGACCCAATAGTTGCATTCCACGATAGGATTGCCTTTCTTACGAACGGTCTCGTGAGCTCTTCTAATTCCGAGTAATCCATCATATTTGAACAGAGATCAATGCTTACCAATGTTTGCCGAATTTGGATACTGGCCTCTGACTAGAAATCTGTGGCCGGTCCAATGTTAGCCTATGTTGAACATAATTGATAGGATGCTAGTATGCTACTAAAGAAATATTACAGTGTAAGACCAAAACCGAAAAACAGAAACAAAGAATTTGACGGCGCGTCCGAACTTGAGAGTTGGTTTTAGAACGATCTTGACAGCTGTCAAATTTAAATAACCCCGGGTACTGGAGAGGTGGCCCCCGCCAAGAAAGGGGAGATCATAGATTTGGATCCAAATCGGTATAGATTTATGGCAACGGTGATATTGGCGATCATTGTTACTACTCTTGCAGTGTAGTGAGTTGATTGATTTGCGCTCGTGCCCCACGTACACGGTGAAATGTCGTGTTCCTTCCCTAATATGATCTTTAATTTACTTACATCTCCTCGCCCGTTTACCCACGCACAAGTTATAATTATAAGACCTCTTCTGGTAAAGACGACGGACTGCCTTTAAAATAACTTTCATTAAAACAATAACAGTCCAGCTGTATACAAACAATGTGGCAAACAACGCTAACGTACAACGTGAGCTACGTCACTTTACGAATTCAAAACAATGAAATTCACATACTTTCATAAACATGTCTTTAAACATAACATACCACAGGATTTTAAGTCTCGCAGCGTCACTGAATATTTTTATTATTAGAACCTGACGGCTGAATTTCAGTCTCATTTACTTTTACATACAGTTTACTGTAGTTGATAAATAGATATATTCCAAGGCTATAACAACTCACTCGTTTGGCGCCGCCGTGTTTCTGTTCCCTGTGCCATATGCCGAACCGATGACTATGGACTTGTCCACAATACGATAGGCAGATCCGTTCGCCATATCCTGTTTCTCCATTATAGAAATTTAAACACTCACAAAATTGCTTATTTGTCCATTCACAACACAAAATGAGATAAAAATAATGTCCATTCAATCATACACTTGTAGATAATGTTTTAGATTCTCGGAGTTTGGTATTTTCACTATAGCAAAACATTTATTTTCACACGTCTCTCATGATTCACTGCAATCGTTTTAGTGAACCGCAGGAAGCATTTGAGTGGATATCCTTGACAGTAACAAGGTTGAAGAGACCGGTCCTCTTGTCTACGTGTTGACAGAGTTAGATTTAAGATGTGGTTTATAGTTAGCCTACTTTTGTTTCAACTGCACATCTATTGTTTGTGAGTCGTCTTTGTTAGTCGCAAACAATAGTTTACGTTATAGCAGATTCTGATGATTCATAGCATGACTACGCCAGGAATGGCTATATTTTGGCCTGTGTGCCCTTCTTTATAAACAGTAAATTTTAGGGTTCCGTACCTCTAAGGGTAAAAACGGAACCCTTACAGGATCACTCGTGTGTCTGTCTGTCTGTCCGTCTATCACAGCAAATTTGCTCCGAATCGCATGAACCGATTACGTTGAAATTTGGTACACATATCAATTTCTATGACTCAAACACGGACGAATTACGTAAATAAATGAATTTTGAATATAGATGTCACTTTTGGAAGACAAAAGAAAAAAAGGATTTGCACACTGTACAGTCTTGACATGTCAAAAAAAAGGGCTTACTGTGAGGATCTTAATTATATTTATTTTATTATTTTAAAATAAATAGCTTTAGGGCGGCCGTACACGGACTGCTCGAGCAGTTAGCGGCTGAGCGACGTACACGGACCGCTCGAGCGGTCGGCGTCCACTACTCGAGCGGTCGGTTGTTGACTGCTAGAGTCGAGCTGTCGCTACCAACCGCTCGAGCAGTTGATTTTCTACCACAGTCTAGTCATGGATTCTGACGAGGAAGCACTGCTTTTGCTGCTTCTGCTCAAGCGGAGACGACGGCGGCGATGTCAAAAGAGAAAATTTTGGATTCATCCAATTTTAGAATTCAAAGATCAGTCGACAAATGAGACGAGACAGACAGACGCCGTGAGGCCACAAAGGACGGGGGGGACGTCGGAGAACTGTCGACTGCTCTAGCGCAGTCAACGGCTCGAGCAGTCGGTGTATGCTCTCTTCGACGGCAGGATGGAATTTCGTCATGCAGTTGACGGCTTGAAGCGTTCGCGACTGCTCGAGCAGTCGTGTGTACGGCAGCGAATGAATAACTATAGTTCACCGCGCGGTTGCGGCTTTAAGCAGTCGGTCTCAACTGCTTGAAGCAGTCCGTGTACGGCCACCCTTAAAGTTATTTAACAAAATAGATGAAAATACCCCCCCCCCCCCCCCCTTATCTCCGAAACAACTGAGCCTATTTTTTTATACAGAAAATAGTTCTACACTTATAGATTACACGAAAACCTATAAGAAGTTTATGGTCTTAAAATAACATGGTAAATATCCGAATATTGTGCGTACAAACTTACATTTGCAGTTGAAATGTATGGGAGAACTTTTTTTTCAACTACAATGTCAAGTTTGTTCCTTGGATAAATTCATCCCAACTACGAAAACCTTGATTGTGCATGGTCCAACACACACTTGCCCGGTTTTGAACAAATAAAGTATTATCTCATAGCTTTGTATTATCTTTAAACTGTAATGACACTAACGACTACCAGCCTGCATGATAAGCAGACCTAAATCTTCAATTATTCATTGATGCCATGTCAATAGCTCAAAAGACTTTAAAATTCAGACACATTTATCAAAAGAGTCTAACTAAACAATAGAGACGAGGTGAACGACATACATTTCCCTCATAAAGGCCCCCTACAAACAGGCGCGACACGCGACGCGACACAAAGGCACCGCTCGTCGCGCTTCACGCGGTGTCTTTGTGTCGCGTCGCGTGTAGCGCCTGTTTGTAGGAGCCTTTATACAGCTTGTATATGTACCGTTATAGGGTCACACACACACGCATCTATTTTCCAAAATTTTAAGAAAACTTCGTTTATTGTAAAATCGTAATAAAGAAATCTCGTAACATAGTAAAAAGCCAAGCACGTGTCGGACCACGCACAATGAAGGGTTCCGTAGTTGTAATGAATTTATCCCAAGAACAAACTTAAAATTATAGTTAAAAAAAACTTGTTCCCCATACATTCCAACTGCAAATGTAAGTTTGTACGCATTGTGCGTGAGTGATTTACTTACCATGTTATTTAAGATAGACTTCTTATAGGTTTTCCTGTAATCTATAAGTATACAAGAACTACTAAATTGTAGGATCAGTCGTTTCAGAGATAATAAAAATAAATTGGTCAAGTTTTATCAATTCTCTTTAATAACTTTAAAACTAATTAATCTAAAAATATTTAAAAAAAAAACACTTTTAAAGCGCTATCATTTGTTATATTAAAATGAAAGCGCTTGATAAGTGGATTTCATTTTTTTTTTTAATAATTTTAAAATAATACGTACACACGGTATATAGTTAGAAAACTTTTTTTTGTAATTTTCTCATTTTCCTCCCAAAAGTGCCATATTCAAAATTAATTATTTACGTTACACGTCCGTGTTTGAGTTACAGAAATTCATATATGTGCCAAATTTCAACTCATTCGGTCCAGAAGATTCGGAGCAAATCGGCTGTGACAGACGGACAGACAGAAAGACACACGAGTGATCCTATAAGGGTTCCGTTTTTCCTTTTGAGGTACGGAGCCCTAAAAAAAGTAAAAAAGAAGAAAGTTAAATAAATAACAAAAAAACAATTACGTTTTAGGACTACATAATAAACATTTTTCGGTTGATCAATACGTTAATAAATTTGCTAACAAGTGAATACCTATTCTCATTAAAATTACATTAATGTACAAAGATTGATCCTATATGGGTTCCGTTTTTTTGTTTTGAGGTACGGAGCCCTAAAAAAAGTAAAAAAGAAGATGAAACATTTTTCGGCTGATCGATACGTTAATTAATTTGCTAACAAATGAATACCTATTCTCATTAGAATTACATGAATGTATAAAGGTAGGGTCACCTGTGATAGAGATCATTTTGTTTGAGATGGGATGCAGTGCAGGGCGCATGGGAGAGAGGCTGCCAGGAAACGAATCAATACGATTCCAGGAATATGAATCCGCGTTGACAACTTTAACGTTTTCCTGTCTAATAATGACTATGGTGACAAGACTGTTTTATATTGTGACTAGACTACTGCACAATCCTGGATTAACTTCTTTAGAAGCAATGAAAAACAAAGTTATACTTTATAAAAATAATTAGTTAAAAAAACACCATCATGTTCTTTGATGCACCACCTGCCTAGTATAACCATCAAGAGAAATAAACAGTGACAAAAAATTACTTTTAAGAAACTAAATTAGTTGTTATGCTTAATACCTGCACAATAAGCAGGTTTTCAAAAAAAAAAAAATACTTTCCCTTTAACCAACATACCAAAATCTAGGACGGTCAACAAAACAAGTAAAACTAGATGTAAACGCTTGCACAACAAAATAGAAATTATGAGTTAATGTTATTTGCGCCGCATACAGAGTGACTCGCCACCTACGCGTTAAATAACAACCTTGTTACTGTCAGAATAAGTGTTTCATGTGAATGGTATTTTATTAAAGCAGTAAATTGAACGGAAAACACTACCAATATAGCAACAAATAAAATGAAACACAACCACTAATGTTTAGTTTGACATTGTTATGTTTGAGTTGACAACACACTGTACACAGATGCACGTCACGTCACTATCAGAAATCGCGGCGATAACAGAATTCTATCAATTAATGTGCGTGCGATATGGATCGACGAGGGCGTCGAGTACACTGACGCTCTATCGGAGTCGACGGTCGTCTATACATTTAAGGCCTCACCGTACAATCACTTCCCCCGCGGCCGTAGCTAACAGCTGATTCGCCAACTTTGGTTACTCAGTAGTCTCATAGCACAGTCAGTTAGCACGACACGAATTATGCGAGCTAACCGTTAATCTCGAACGGATGTAACCTTTTATCTTTATTACAACACTGACTGTTTACTAAATCATTTTTTTTTGGGTTCCGTAATTCGAGTAAGATAATCCGCGTTATCAAATGATTGTTGCATTTAGCAATGCGACTTTTAATTTCCAAACCAATCGATGATTTAAAATTAGAAAAGTGTTTTGATTAGTTTAGAACTCTGGATCTAAATAAATAGTCAATAGGTATTCCATCAATAAAAAAGGTTTAGACAAACATGTTAACAACACTGTATGTATGTTTGTAGAAGATAGTAACTGGCGGCTAGAAAGCTTAAAAACACGGTATCTGCAGCGCTTGGTAGACTTGGTTCTTAGGGTAAAACAAGGATTAAAAACTAAAGAGGAACATAAACATTAAAGTCTTCCTTCCTTATTTCATATTTGTACAAGTTATGATAGTAGGTACAGTGGTGTTGGGGCAGCAACCTAATTGCGTAACACAGAGGTGCCGATTCCCTTATTCACAAACTAAACTAAATTTAAGTTCAGTGCATCTTTTACTTTCTATTTCATTAAGAAGAAGACAGAAGATAAAATTTAGTTTAATCCTGTCAAATTAATCAGCGCCTGTCACTACTTTATACAAGTTTAGACGTGAATAAAAACTTGCCTACTAAAATTACGTCAAGCGCTGATTAATTTGACAGGACTAAACTAAAATTTATCTTCTGTCCTTTTCTTAATGAAATAGAAAGAAAAAAATGCACTGAACTTTAGTTTAGTTTGTCAACAAGGAAATCGGCACCACTATCAATCAAAATCCGAATGATTTTGAAGGATATTGCTAATCCATTGCTTCATATGTTCGGAAAAATTGTCTGATCAACAACGTAAATAACACAATGAATGTTGTTGAACTGTCAAAATGAAAGCCATTGATATATGTTAGTATGTTACGCAATTACCCGCTGACAGAACTTTAAACGACGTCTTACTACTAAAAGAATCCAAACGCAAAACCCGGATTCCGGTTGGCCCCGAAAGATTCGGTATTGCCCAATAGATTGGATTTGCAAACTTCAATCTATTCGGTTATACCCATTGAGATAAATAACGTTATACCGAATTTTATTATTGGGTGTATTTTAATTTTGGATCTACACAGATCACAAAAAAAAGACAGAAGTATTGCCTTCCGATGATTCCATTAAAGCAATGTGGACTGCATATTGATATTCCGCGAGATATTTACACCTCGTCGCGAGTGGTTACGGTTCCCTTGGTGGTTGCTATTAGACTATTTTCTCAGAAATAGGAGCTTGTGTAACTTGACAAAGAAGGTACATTTTCGGGTAGGTAGGTTCTTTTTTTGACTACGTAGACCCACTTTCTACGACGTTTTTCCGACAAAAAGTTGGTATCTTAAGATATATAGAAGAGGTTTTTGTAAGTGACTAACAAAAATCCTGCGTTTGGCTACATGATTTATTTATTGCAGCGACAGCCCTCTACCGACATGTGGAGGTTCACAAAAACTTTTTTGATTGGAATACGAGGATCACAATGTCCTGAAATTGGGAACTAGCTTGGATGTTTGTTTATAGAATATGACTTAATTTTTCTTATATACTCTTTTTGATTCTGAAACTACTAAGTTATGTTGGTACTTACTTAAATTTATTTAAATAAAAACTGAAGTGTTAAACGGCTTTCGTTGCTGACCGTACATGAAATTAATTGATTTGTTGCCTGCCCGTAATCTTATCTCCAAAATTGTAAGCACAAAACGGATTTTTAAAGTAGGAAGAAAGTTACCTACTAAAGTTTTAGCACATGAATAAAGAAACGGAACAGAGACAAAGCTTCATATAATTGCACTTTGATAGGTACACTACTAGCATGAGGCGCAGTGTGCGTACCACCACGCGGCTTCGCCGCGTACTAAGAGAAACCGGTTTATACCGACTTGGCCAGTTGAATCGCTCAGGGCTGGCACGTACACGTCGCGCGTCGTGTTTGTTTACGTTTCATTTAATCATTTAATAATAGCACATGAGTAAAGAATAATAGTGTTTACTGTTCTGTAAACAATAATCGAACGAATATAAACATATTATTTTTGAATGACTGAACTTGATTTTAATTTATTATTTTTAATTTGTAGCACATACATAAATAGGTACCTACCTCATCCCTCAACATCGGAAGAAAACCCAACCCGGTGCTGCAAAAAAGTTTTGGCATTGATCGTAAATGGTTAAGTGGTTTTTTAGTAAGTCGCACAGAATAGGTCTATCTAGAATAATCGCTACCTACCTGTCTCGTAAACGGACTTGCGTTCAAGAACAAAAATAACGACTATAATGAGAACTTTTTTTTTACACTTCATACCAGATGATTGGTGTTTATGATTTGAAATACGTAGGAAATACCTAACGACCTATTAGTGATTGAATAATTCTGTTTATAAAGTGAAACACGTAACCTGATTCTGTTTATTTCGTTTTATCCTCCTGTGCCAACCCTACCAAAATAGGTATCAATTTTGCACTCTCTTTATAGAAGCTTGTCTCTGTTCCGTTTCTTTACTCTGTGGGTTTAGTCACACTAATACATTTGTTCTTCTTATCGCAAATACTGAGTGTATGATAACCAACTACAAATTCTCACTTTCATTACATGCGCCTAATGACGGTTTAGATCCGTAATGAATATATTATATACGTTTTAGCAAAATCTTTTTAGGAACAGCAGCAGCATCAAGAACCATGCAATAAAATAGGACTTCCTTTCAGAGATTGGTTAACAAAACCTTTTGGAATTGGAGGAATTTTGGGAGAGAAAGTTGGTAGAGCTTTTACAATGAGGAATTAGGTTAAACCGTACAGTTATTTAAATTAATTAATTGATACATACCTGTGCTCAAGCACTCTTTTATCAAGCCAAGTTGAATGCATTGTATTATACGATACTGCGATACTGTCGAGTTCAACCTCCCCTCGGACTAAAGGCTTGTCCACACCGGCCTCTGATTTGTCGGGTATCTCAACGGCTTCATCGCCAAGAAAAGTAACCACTGGTTTTTTATTCTTTGTAGTTGAGTTTGCGCGTGCGCGTATATCTTGCGGGTTTAACGGTGGTGATAGAGGATACGCACTTTCAAACCCGTCTGGCATTTTTTTAAAGTTTATTTGTGCACGAAGATAAGTCAATCTAGTTCCGATGCTAAACTACAACTGGCGTCATCAGAATAACACTGAAAACAAGTAGACGATAAAGATAACCTCGCGGGATGATAACTCTTGACCGGGCCAACAAGTGATGTAAATATCAAGCTGGAAGAATATTGACTGAATATTCGTGTAAAAACTTGAAAAACAGTCACAGAAGAATTATAAATAAACAGACTCGTGTTGAGGAACATTTTCATGTTGTGATGTCGTAAACACTATTTAAGGCCATTCCCATGATTTATATCGCGGTCGTTTAAAATAGGTACCTACAAGATGAAGTAGTAAGTAGCAGTACCCTTGTGGCGCTGTGCCTGGCTCTGTATGAAAATATGGTAGGTACCCTTAGGGCCGGCGCGGTGCAAACGGCTTATTCCACTAATCCCCCCTGAGAGAATCCCCCTCAGTGGAGAAAACTGAATCCTAACGTAAAAAAATCACTTCCATCTTGGAATAAGTTATTTTTTTGTTTTTTCAATTCTAGTTTCCCCCCTTAGCGGGATTATCAGGGGTGAATTCTAGACTGTTTTCAGATTTCACTTTTCCTCGTAAGGGGGATTTTCAGGGGGGATTTGTGGAATAAGCCGGTGCAAACATGGCGAAGGGCAGCGCAGGGCAGGTTTTACATGTCAAACAAAAGTCAACATTGCGTTTATTATTCTATAGACGAAAATAAATAACCTGAGGGACGCACTACCGGCTTCGGTGCTCTCGGAATAATGGAAGTGTATTTTTTTTTCGTCTTTACTTCAATGCAGGGTTGATATTTGTTTGGCAGTGAAAACCCTGCTTGCCTGTGCTTTACCAGGTCTGTGTCAGCCCCAGGCAAGATTAATTACGTATGTACCTAAAAGAGATCATTACCCAGCTAAAGCACTAGAAAGTGGAGAAGGGCAGGCGTTTTGGGGGACCGTCCTATGTACTTTAAACGTTTGAAAAGTGCTGATTCACAGCCTAATTTTAATAAATGACTTTTGATTTTGAGACATTGATGATGATAGGTACTTAGTAATCTAACATGTAATGCTGACGGCGATAGTAATGTCAAAAACCTACGTAAACGACTTCACCAAAAAATACTGAACTTTTTAATGATTTTAAAATAATGTTTAAGTAATTTAATTTCATTCAAATATTTTTATTTGGATGTGGATAATGCACACCATGTTTGGGTTCTGAAAACGAATCACGTCTAGTGATGTGCCGTTACTATTTTTCCATTACCAGTATTTTACCATACGGAAATATTCCCAGTAAGTTTCTATTATTACTGGTAATATTCCCTAATGCTGGTAATATTGTTTAAAACGTCTTGTTGATTTCTTTAAGTAATATTTGCTTAAAACACGCATGCGCAGCTGTTGCTAGCTCACTTTTCTTTATAACTTTTAAATTGTTAGGTTTGTAGTTTAGTTTTGTTACCTATTTTTTGTTATTAAGTTTAGCTGTGACAGTGATTATCTAAAAAGGTACTGTTGTAAATCATTAAAGAAAACGATGATGAACCTGCTATTATATAGTTGATTATAATAGACTTTTAGATTTAAAAAAATTATACTGTGACTTAATTTTTAAGATCACAAAAGTATTTTCCGACATAATCTGAAAATACTTTTGTGATCACAAAAATTCTAGATATAATTATTAATACTGAAAGATTGTGATATAACTGATGCGTTTAGCCACATTTAATAAATTTTGATTAGTAAAATGTATTTTTTTACCTTGTAAACTTGAAGCTTACCATTTATATTCCCAGACAGAAACTTGCCAAGAAATTTACTAAGTAACTTTATAGGAACAATGAGAAGATACCCAGAAAGTTACTGTATGAGAACCTACTCAGTAAGTTACTCGAAACTTACTCTGTAAGTTACTAGGAATATTGGGAATATAATAATTAAAATTAAAATTTTGGTTGCATTTAAACTGGAAATGGTAGAAGTCTTATTGGATCACTCATAATTTCAAAAGAAATTTAAGAAAAAAAAAAACTTCTATGTTATTTATTTTATTATTTAAGTACACACCGTTAAATACATGGAGATACGACATAATTATAATTTCAGTACAAAGGTACTGTATATTTCTTAAGAAATTACCCTAAATTTCATTTTTTTTTAATGTTACTGGGAAAATACTCGCCTGGAGTAAATTACTGGTAATGGCACATCACTAATCATGTCAGATGCAACATTTGCATACCTACACTGAAGTAAGTACCTAATTTATTTAATGATATTCCATTCAAAAGTACAGAATTGGCAACATATTTGAATTGACACCCTATCCAGTACCCACATTGTCAATATTTTGGTCTCTTTATTGTTGATAAATACACCTTATCACTTTTAGTGTAAGGTGCTGCCCGCGGCTTCGCCCACGTGGCTTTTTCTAAAATAAAAGTAGATTTAGTTACTCCTTATAACATCAGCTATCTGCCGTTGAAAGTCCCATCAAAATTTGTCCACAAGTTTCAGAGATTAGCCAGAACAAACAGACAGACAGACAGATAATTTTCTTCTTAATTGTTTTTTTTTTTTGTTAAGTACCGTAAATACACTTTCTTATGCATTTAGTAAAAAGCTGTTATTTTGACCTTACAAACAGACACTTCAATTGTATTTATTTGTATAGATGATCCAACCATAGGTTTTGCTCCTGAAATGGTATACTAATAAAACAATTCTGGCCCAATATTCCACAATCCTGCTTATCACTATTTTTATCTTACACCATTGCATAAAATATACATTGCAATGAAAGTGTAGAATTATATAACTTAAATATTTAAAGCTTTTCTTACCTGTGTTCCGCACGGCGATAGTATTTCTTTGGAAGCTTTTGATTTTCTTGAGTCGGATCACAGTCTTTATTGGTACAAACATCCATAATTTTTGTTTTATCTATAGATTTTTGTTCAAACAAATTAAAACTTAGACTGAAGTATCTTAGGGTCGATTGTTTTCTTAGAATAACACTGAGTAGCTTGTACCCGTTCATGCAGACTCAGATTATTTCAAACTGATGATTTCTTGCCTGCAAAAAGAGTTTTATTATTATCGCTGTTGTGTATAACTTCATTAAATTTATTTAAAAAAAAATAGAATATGAAAACTGCCAAAGAAGATTTCTGTTTCTTTAAAACATCTCCATGTAGTGGGATTACTCACTATATCAACAATGATAATTATTATTACAATAACATGTGATGATGTGATATTTGCTTCATAAGGACAAGAGAATAATATATCTTTTTGCAAACTATCAGACAGATTTTTTCATTGAATTTGCAAGAGTGATGATTGAAACTTAGTGTCTATTGAAGTGTTTTTACATAATATTTGCTAACTACCAACCTTGGACTCAATATAAGCAAGTTCAAATAAACAAATACACATCACAATACTGTAATAACAACAAGTAGATTATTAGTTATTATTAGTTGTTATTATTATTAGATTCGTTATTTCAGTTACCTTAATAAGGGTAAGTTTGCGATGAACTAGTAATTTACTTGGAAACTAGGTTTTATGAAGGTGAAATGAAATGCATGACGCAAGTAAGCTCTGTTACTGTCAGGTCACAACATTAAATTTACAAATACAAGTGAAATTGGCTTACTTGCTCTAGAAAATATGACCGAAGAAATGAAGAAAGAAAAAAAAAACGATTACATACGGTAAAATATTAGATAACCACCTCATGAAAATAAGTCAATTCTGACTGCTGAACTCAAACCTCAAAACATAAAACGGCACGCAATCTGTCTCCAGAACTATTAAACCCTTTCATAGCGCCAAACACTAATTTTAGCTAAAGAAATATAAATAACTTCTTCATGATACTCACCACTGAACTTGGTCAGCGTTCCAAACGACTTGGGTTAAATAAAAAAAAACCAGAGATGTTTTATTTCTGGTATCCTTCTTTTCCTTAGCTTTTATACCTATTAATGTAAACTTGCTTAAATAAAACACAAAGAACTGCTGGTTTATTTATTGCTGATCAAATGATGCAATGCTGCATCGCTCGCATTATCGCTCGCTGTTGATTAGATTTTGTTGATTTGATTGATGTTTGATGCTTATCAAAGTACAGAATGCTCAGTATCACAGAGTACAGGATTCTCTCTCTCGATCTTTGTTTTTATGGGGCTAGCTGCAGACCGGATTTTCTCAAATAATACGGTCAATACGGATATTAAAAAACTAGGTTCAATAAAACATGCATCGAACACACCATCCCACGTTTTGCATATGTGTTTTTAGGTAATCCGCACAGGGAGTGCGAATAATGTATGGTGGGTCGGTGGCCAGCACAAGTTACCACAAACTGTCCTCCAAACTATTTAAAAACTTTAAAATGTTGATAATTAAGTTCAAAATCGAACGAGAAAATTTGACAGTTTGTGGTAACTTGATGTTCGAAGTGCCAGCGCCAGTTAGAAAACACATTGAATCGAAAACCGCTTAATAGAATGCCATTGTTGCGAAAACGCTGATACAAAAAAAAAAAAACAGTCATGGTATTAAAATCACTGTTGCGTTGTCTAGGAATCGAACTCGCAACCGAGTGATTACCAAGAACATTCTCTTGCCCTTATTCAATTTATTTTGGTCGGCACATGTTTTTTTCTTTAGTAGGATTATACTATTTCCATGATTTCATTGCTCAGATTGTCAGGGTGTGTATATGCTGTGGTCCTATCACGCATCTGTGGCATGTTTTCAAGAATGACATGATTGACATCTTTTGTTACGTCAAATCATCAATTTTTGTATTGTGCGTGTTGCGACTGCCCAACAATTTTGTAAACAGAATAAAATTATAATAAATGAAACATCCTTTACTATAATTCACATTCTTTCCCGTATACTGTTGTGAACCGTTTATGTAAAAACTGTCAATGTAGCGATGGCTTACACAGAAAAAGTTTTATTGAGTGGCACCGCTCTGTCATTTCTGTTTTATGAATGCGTAAACTCTGCTAATAGTCAGGTATTCCTATTTTACTCTATTATCAATGCGTTATGATTTTGGTTTAGTTTTATCATACCTATTAACTCACGTGTTTACTTCCAGGAAGGTTTCTTAATCGGCGATGTGACTTCAGAAATAACCAATCACATTTCCGATTCACAGAGTGATAATGCTCGCTTAGACACTCAAATAGAAATCAGAACTGTCCTACCATTGCCGTCAGTATCGCTGTTTTATTTTCCTACTGGCCGAATAAAGGAAGATGTCCTCACTGATTTGCTTTCTAGCACTGCTAATGAAATTGTTGGTTGGTATAAATATCGAAAGAATACCAACATCAAACCTACTTTTAGGGATAAGTTAATATCAAAAGGGTTGCAAAAATACTTTGAAAAGTATCATGGAAAGAAAAATTTTGTAACATGTAATTTGTCAAACAAATTATCATCTGCTGGATCTACGCACACTTTTATGTATAGATTCGGAAAAATTAACTGTTTTGATATGTATGAATACATTGAAGACATTACAGCAAATTTAGGTGAAAAATATACAGGATACAAGAAATCACACAGATTGTCACCACATAGTATATTCACTAAGATTGTAAAAGAGAGTAATGTGCAAAGCAATATCACAAGTGATGCAATTTTACATATTCAGGAAGCTGTGGATGTGAGACTTGTCAAAGAAGCTAAAATTGCTGCTAAAAATGAGTGCACAATCAGAGAATTAGAAGCAGAAATCAAGCAAATGGCCACAATATTATCAGACAAACACTCATTTGATTTACAAGCTACATACAACAAGTATGTTGAGGATAAGATAATAAACCGGGAAGCTGAAATGGCCAAAGCATGTTTGGAGGCATTAAAAATTCCTTTGAAAGTGGACATATTGAATGTTAAAAATGTCCCACTGAGCTACAATCATGTTGACATGGAGGATTCCATGCAGTTAATTCAGAATGAAGTTAAAGACACCAGCCCAAGTCCTCCTTTGATAACTTCAGGCTCATCAAAACAAAAGCTTAACTATGCTGCCGCATTAAAAACCAAGCAAGACATAGCATCTACTAGTGTAAGTTGTTTTTTTTTTTTTTTCATTCATTGTTGAAGTTCTTGATTATAATCATTAAGTACATATTATGAGATACCTTTGCTTTAACTCTTGGGTTTGATAGTGAAACAAGCAATTTTATTGCTGTTTCGTTTTGGTGTAGCAACAATGTCATGTAATCACAGTTTTGGAAAGCCGATGTATAAAAAACTGGTCAAGTGCATGTAGAACCATGCACGATGAAGGGTTCCGTAGTTGGGATGAATTTATCCCAAGAACAAACTTAATATTGTAGTTTTTAATACATATTCTCCCATACATTCCACAGAATTTTTATAGGTTTGTAGGTTTAGGGATAAATATTGAACTATATTCTATACTTACAATCTATAAATCTAAGCTATATTCTGTACTTTTTTCAAAATTTTAGACTTTTGTTTCGAAGATAAAAGCATGGAATGGTCAATTTACATCTATTTTTAGCCCCCGTAACGTATCCAGCTCTTAAATAACTTTAAAACTATTTATTTTAAAATAATAAAGCATATATACTTGAGACCCTTGAAGTAAGCCCTTTCATTTGATTTGTCACACGGTATAGTATGCAAAACTTTTATTTTATTTTCTTGTCTCCCAAAAGTGACCCCCATATTCAAAATTCATTTATTTAGGTAGGTAACACATCAGTGTATGGGTCACATAAATTGATATGTGTACCAAATTTCAACATAATCAGTCCGTTAGATTTGTAGCAAATTGGCTGTGACAGACAGACAGACAGAAACCTATAACGGTTCCGTTTTATTCATTCGGACATACGGAGCCCTAAATATGTGCGGTCGGGGGACGCCCATCAGGATCAAAATTCCCGATTTCTCGCGCACAATGCTTGTCTGCTTGAATCTCGATACTCACAGGCACACACAACCTCATATAATAATATAATAGAAAGAGAGAGATAGAGAGTCGCATGGAGGGGCATAACGCTTTTCCTTACGTGACGATTTCTACCAGTGAAATACTACTGCTTAAGGAACTTCATTCCAATTTTTTTGCATAATAAAATGTTTTTTTTTTTTCATATTTGCAGAAAGGAAACAATGGCAGTGAAGATTTGATCATCTTTGATGTTGAAGATAACCATGTGACGAAAAAAAAGACTTTGATAGTAAGTGAAGATGTGAAGTGTGGTGATAGTTCACCAGAATATTAACAAGTGCCTTTTCAGCTAAGTGTTTAAATATTCAATAAGTTACCAAATAAGTGAATCTTTTAATTGTAATATCACTTTTGTTCGTTACTAATAATACTCGTAAAACATTTTCGAAATATACATAATTTTCTTCAGTGCACATTGTTTATGTTTGATGCAGATATCATCTTAGGGCGGGTTGTTTCACGTACACTTGACGCATGCGTATCCGTCATAAATGGCGCTAACTATCGTCAAACCGTTGGTTCACAAAATTATGCCCTAGACGTTCGTTAAAAAATAACGATTACAGTGACCCACTGGTTAATGTCATTTTATTCTTCGACATTTGAAGTTTGACGATCGGTTTTTTATTCAGTGAAACAACGCTTTGTATTTGACGTACGTTAAACATCATAATGTAATCGTTAATATTTGTCGTACGTATGTTACGTTAACGAACTGTTTGAAACGACCGGCCCTTAAAGGTGTTTAGTTTTCTATCATTGTTGATTTATCACAATTACTTAATTCTAACTATCTAGATAAGTTAAAGTCTGTTGGCTGAGAGAATGCTAGCATTGGGTTAATTTAATGACTTTTACTTTATTGTTTTGCCTTACTACTTACTAATAGGATTACAACAATACAAATGTAAATGAAAGAAAATAAGAAGTTTTATTTATACACACAAAGACCTTTGTATTTTTTTAACCAACATAGATGATGTGAGTGGAAAGAGGAGGCTTACCGCGGCTTCCACCGCGTAGCTTTTTCTAAAATAAAAGTTACTCCTTAAGTTACGCCAGTGAAAGTCCCGTCAACATTTTGGTCCAGCCGTTTCGGAGATTTGCCAAAATAGACAGAAAGACAGGCAAACATTAAAAAGAACAATCTTTTTTGTTATATGTACTGTATAATAATATATTTTCATATGCTTTTTGTAAAAAGCTGTTATTTTGTAATTACAAACAGACACTTCAATCGTATTTATTTGTATAGATTATTTCTTTGGGAACCAAAAAAAAAGAAAGTTATTCTTAATAAGTGTTTAATTTATGAATAACAAAAATTATGCATGGCACATAAAAAACAAAATAATATACAATTACTAATGATTAGATTTACTTCACTACGAAGATGTATGATGAACGTGAACGAAGCAAAATGAGCATGTAAGGTAGCATAGTAGGTGGCGTTCTATAGTTTCTGCCTAATCCCATGGGAAGAAGGTGTGAGCTTATATATGTATGTAGACTTCACTAAAAGAGCATTTGATTTGGTTATGCAAAAATAAATGCTTATAGGTACTATCGCAGACAGCCGCATCGGCTCACTTTCAAAACAAAATCCCGTGTTCACGGTGCCCACATCTGTTTACCTCCCGTTTTTGCATCGACCAATAAAACAAAAATACATAGCAATATTTTGTTTATAGTAGATTGTTGCATCAAGCGCAAAGTGAGTTAATAATACACGAGTGCATTAATTACTCACTTTATCAAGGTACGTAATCTACTTTTCTTTCAACTACCAATCTACCTACCGTGATAAAATATACCTTTCTGGAGTTGAATTCATATAGCTATAGCTATTTCCATTTTTTTAAACTTTTCTTGCTAAATATGAAATATCAAAGTTGCGCGCCATTTGGTTTTTTTTTTCACCAAGTTGGTTTTATTCAGCCGATTTTTATTTTCATCCAGTATCTTTTTGATCTAATGCATACATTTTATATTAAACTTAATGTGAGACATTAAACCTCTGTGGTTTTATATCTAAATAAAAAATTAAAAAAACAGTGCGTTAATGAAAAACTGCAACCATGAGATTACATATAACATTTCTGCACTGTTTTTGTTCTAAGCAAAAAATACGTCCTTTGTGATCGGTTTTGTAGTGATTAATGATACGAGTTGAAAGAAATTTAAATTTCTCAGCCTCTGTTACAATGATCACAGATGTCTGACCATCCTTTTTCGACCAATAGGAATAGAACAATAAAAGACCCAATAAGAATAAGAAACCGAGCACTGCAAGCAGAAATAGTCCTTACGGTGGTCCGATTCGGCTGTCAGCGATAGTACCATACATTTATGTAGGTAAGGTATATACAAGCATATAGGTCATAATTATATAGGTACTAACTAATTTATAAGACTAGCTTCTGCCCGCAACTTCGTTCGCGTCGAAGTCGTAAGATATACACCAAATAACACTTACATCAATATATTAAAATAACAGCCTCATTTTTATAAAACTACCTCGGCCCCCGTCACATCGCATCACCCCGCCCGCCCTCCGTTTAACTTTTTACTTTGTTTTCGCTTAGCGTACTTTTTGACTTTTTTTTTTGGCTCGGCTCCTAAGCGTGGCGTTATGTTATATAACCTATAGCCTTCCTCAAGAATTAGACTATCAAAACGCAAAAATAATTGTTTTAATTCGACTGGTAGTTACAGAAATTTGCGCGATCAAATAATGAAAATAACAGACTCTTCAGCTTTTGCCGACTTGCTTGACAAAAACTGTGATAGCTCGGCTAATATGAGTGAGATAAATTATAGCCTATAGCAATCAGGGATAAAGCAGCTACATATTAGTGAAAGAATTTTCGAAATCCATTCAGTAGTCTCAGAGATTACCACCTACATACAAACTTACAAACAAATTTTACTTCGTTATAATATTAGTATAGATAACATTCTAGGGAATTTACTAAAGTTCATCTAGCGCATTTGCTGCCCAGTTCAAAAATATTTTTTTCTTGTAAGCCATAAATTGTTTGGCAAAACATACTTAGATTTGGTGTCGCTAGTCGGGTCCTGGGCATGAACAGAAGTCATCTACAGCGACTGCTCGAATACGGGTTGTAGGCACACGAACGAATTATTTTTTGACATACATATATGCTGGGTGCTGGGCAGTGAATGGGCTAGCCATCTATTTCATTAAATAAAAATTGGAATGTCCACTTAGGAATGTCATGTTAATATCTAATTAGTCTAATTACAAACATCAACTTCTTCAAGTCTTGTTAATTTCGTTTGCAAATGCCATTCGGGTCAGCTTACATCCACACCACGAGCATAGGAGTTAATCAGCGTACGACTACCAGTATTTTGAATAGTGGATACGCTGAACCAAATATTCTGTTTATTGAGCAGTTTTTTCGCTGAGAACTTTCAAAATTTCATCGCTCCTTGTTTTATCTAGTTCGTAATGTAATATTTAATCACGGGAGCGCTCACATTCGAATGCTCTCTAACGAATATCCATGGTGTGGACGAACTTTTTCTTTTACTAGCATGTATAAAAAAATCTTATTATAACATAATTTATTCCTCTGGCTTTATGTCAGAGAAGATGCCAAAAAGTTGAGATCATTATAGTTAAAGGACTTATTTGTATAAATTAATTGTTTATCTGAAAAAGTATGCATCGTCTAATTTAAAACTGCACGCCGCTCCACAAAAAATTCTATACAAACAATTGAAATGTGTATGCAGCAAGCAGTGGAGGTGAGACGTGCCATTTTCAATGAAACGATCTCTACATATTATTATTTTGCCATAATCATCTCAATGAAGCCTCTCACAAAGGCCTAATACATGGTATATTGCGATTTAAATCTTCACCATACACTAAATAAATCATTACGAGATAACATTGGCAAGAATTGCATACCTATAACGGTGTTACGGAGTAGTAATAAATGGAGTGATTAGCGGGCTAACATAGTCGCTCGACATCAGAATATTATAATACTAACGACCCGGCCATGTTTCGCACGGTTTTTACGACTAGACAAAACATCGAGATATCTTTATCGTTTTTTAAAGTTTAATGTTAAATTATTAGACACATAAACCTTACAGAATAAATTCTTTATAATAATATGATGGTGAAAACCGCATCAGCATTCGTTACTTAGTTTAGAATAACAACGCGTTCACACAGACAAACTCGAAAAGCGACGTTAATTTATAATATCTGTATAGATGTTAAACTATACATAAATTGTAACAGTCACCATATAACCATAACACAATGTATCAGTCAAAATGCATTAGGTTATTTTAGGAGAACGTTTGCGTTTATGCACTCCATTTATTGACTACTCCATGTTATAAATCTTAGGTTTACAGTAGATCAGCCGCGCCGGTAGCGACTTCGCCCGCTAGCTCGTGCACCGAGTGCGCGAGGCGACGCGCTTGTTGCACCGCAGTGGAAGCCGGCAGCAGACCCAGGTGGATGCAGATCAGCTCCTTGACTGTCACCCCACGAGAGTCGTTGGGGAACGCGAGCTCGAGGAGTTGCCTGTAAAATGTATTTATTTAAAAATATAAACTTCCGAATTGATAACCTCCTCCTTTTTGAAGTCGGTTAAAAACTAGCTTCTGCCCGCGACTTCGTTCGCGTGAAGTCGTAAGGATACACAATATACTAACACTAGCTTTTGCCCGCGGCTCCGCCCGCGTGGATGTCAGTTATCGCATAAAAAAGTAGCCTATGTCCTTCTCCATATCCCAGGCTATATCTCTGCCAAATTTCATGACAATCGGTTCAGCGGTTTAGGCGTGAAAACGTACCATACAGACAGACAGACAGACCGACATGGACAGACAGACAGAGTTACTTTCACATTTATAATATTAGTATGGATAACAGCCACATTTTTATAAAACTCACTCGGTCCCCGTCGCTAGATATTATTTCGTTTTAGCTTCGTTTTTTATGACTTTTTTCTTTTTGCTCTGCTACTAGGGGTCGTAGCTTGATGATAAATAGCCTAAAGCCTTCCTGAAGAATTGGGCTCTCAAAAGCAAAAAAAAACTTTTCATATCCGACTGGTAGTTTTATTATGAGTACATATTTAGGTATACAAAATAATCGTACAGTATATGACTACCTAATCGCTAATTTGCTAAATGAAAGAGAAGTAAAAAGTTATATATTAGAATACGGTAAGCATTACTAGTCAATAGACATGGGAAGTGGCAGACGATTTTGCAATAGGAATATTCTGCTCTTGTTTCAGGATATTGGGATTACAAGTTTGGAGTAACGAGGTGTGAAGTTCCTCTGTAGACAATTGTTGCGTCTGATCTACTGGCTACTACTGCTTGTTGTTGGGTTTCTGTATATTATGCATAGATCACGCGAATAATCTTGATTGAGCGATGCAGAATTCTGTGACGACTGGCTTGCTAAGTCAACGTTTAGCTGTTCGTTCAAGATTTTAGCCTGTGTTTCGAAGCGTTCAAAGTCTTAACTAAACATGAGCACCGAACTTTGGTTCATCTGGTGATCAAACGTACAGTCCAGTCTTTTATATATTCGTCGGTTTTCAAATTTATTCCTTTATCAAGTTAGGACACATAACACCTTTTGAAGGCACTGTGCAGACTATTGCATACAAAACTATATTTAATTACTCGATAACAAAGATCAAAATAGCATACACCTTTGGCCAGTGTCGAGTTGACATCTATATACCTTAAACCTTTTTAATGGCCTGGCAATTTTATGAAATACAAATTTTTTTATTTTTATTTAATTGTCAGATTCTGTCAGTATCATATTTTTAATTCAGTCTGACATTTGTAAAGATGGTTGAATGTCATTCTGTGGTATTGCGGATTGATATAATGTTGAGTCGGTAAAGCAGATTCTATCGTGCAATGAGCAGACAAAAATTGCCCTTTAGGTGAAATACATGTTTTGTATGAGACTGTACATGAAAATACCCCCAGAGATACTAGTTATAGCAACAAAACCCACTGAAAACACTGTTTTACTACGTTTTATACTTAGTGTTTTATAACACGGTTTCAAACCTAATGCTAGCGCAAATGTTATGCTGTTGAACCTCCTGGGCCTCAAGTCTGCTATTACAATAGTGTCAGAATGGTCTCTTCATTGTGAGTTTTTGACAGATTTGCCATTCAAACACTGTCAAATACTCACAATGGCGAGACCATTCTGACACTATTGTAATAGCAGACTTGAGGCCCTGGAGGGTCCACTAGCAATATGTATGGCGGCATGGCATATGAGCTCCATGAAAAGTGGTTGGCCTCGATATGTAGAACTTGGCTTCATCAGATGGGCACGCGTACCTGTAGAAGGTGCCCCGAATGTCTCCGGGCGGCGGCAGCGCGCGCACGGCGGCAGGGTGCGGCGGCGCGGTGGGGCGCACGGGCACGCCGCGCCGCTCCCACCACACCAGCGCGCAGCCGTGCAGCGCGCCGCGCCGCCACGTGGCCGCGCAGTAGCCCTCGCGCACGACGGCGAAGCTGCGGCACACTGCGCGACGCACCTGATAGTTACAACAAACCACTACTTGTACTGTGGTTCCTCATAGTACAGGAGTTACCAAATGGTCCGGATCCGGACGACCGCCGCCGACCTATTTTGTGCGGACCAACATACGAAACAGTAAAACCGATGCAGACTTACCGATGAAAATCTCTAGGATATAATGGCAATAGCTTTAGCTTGTACCAAACATACTCCAATCTTCGGACAGATAGTTCAAAAAAAAAACCACATTTATATTAGTTACTTTGTTATTTTTGTTCATCACATAATATTTGTTTACCTACTTATTAGGTACTTAATAAAAAAAATATTTAGGTTTCATTTCTTGTTATTTTTTAAATCTTGGTTGCTGGTAATCGTCTACCAAACGAACCGTGACCGTCATATTTTTCAAACGGACCCGCAATGAAACTAATTGGAGATACCTGCTATAGTATAAGCCTGTGTTGTACCACTGTAGGGCAAAGGCTTTCTACTTTTCCCGATCTACGGCGATTGTTTGTGGTTCCTCATATAACTGCCAAAATGGCATGGCATGGTAATTGGCTCTCCATTATGTCGGTTCCACTGACAAGTTTCACAGGGCAGCAAAAAGTCAAGCTAGTGCAAAGTGAAGTGCTACTAGCGTAATCTTAAGCCTTATTTATTAACACAAGTTTTGGAATTTAATAAAAATATGTATGTTTAGGGTAAGGAGAGTGGTGGCCGCGGCTTACGAGTTCTAGGTCGTAGGTTTGAACCCAGCCAGGTACTTTACTTTGTGTAAATTATTACATCACCACTGTTCTCAAAACGGCCAAGGAAAACATCGTGAGAAAACCGGCATGTCCTAGAACCAAAAATTTGAAGACGTTGACATTCACCAACCCGCACTGGGGCCACGTGGTGGATTACAAGCCACTCCCTCTCAAAGAGAGGAAGGCCTGTGTCCCAGCAGTGGCAACATTACAGGCTGATTATGTATAAGGTGATAGTTATTTGTGCAACAAGAGAGCAAAGTTGGTTTTTGCTGCGAGTGTTGATTTTGAATCCAGAGTAAGCAAAGGATTCTATAATTAAATCACGAGCGTAGCGAGTTATTCTAGGTTAGAATCCTGAGCACAGTGAGAGATTCAAAGACACGAGATGCAAATAACTTTGGTCTCGTGTTACACATACAACTTTTCACCTCAGCAGCAAGAACATGTTACCTACCGAGAGGAAAAAAATACAACATGGTAAAAATTAAACCACCTGTAAATCTGTGAAACAAAGAATATAAAAAAGTAAAGTTTTTTTTAATTTGTGCCCTACTGACATTCTTTTCAAAAATACAATAAGTTTGGGATAGGATTCAATGTGCACGTCATCTTTTGTCTTTATTGTGGCTTTCAACATTGAGTAAATAAATACTCCACATTGTAGATGGATGCCTCGTTTGTGATAATTCTATGAATACTTGTTTGATAAAAATGGGACAATTCACTTTTTCGACAAATGGTAATGATCCGACAATCATTATCCGTTTAGTAGAGAAAGATTTACACGTGAGACGATTAAATCGTTACGATCCGGCTAAATGACGAATTGAAATATTATTTAAAGTAGCTTCTGCCCGTGCCTTCGTCCGCGTGAAATTTCTTGCTTCCTCGACCCACCCCGACGCATCGCATTGCCTGCCCGCGATATTACTTCGTTTCGCTTAGCGTTCTTTCTTGCTTTTGGCTCTGCTCCTAAGGCTCCTAGCGAGACATTATAGGCTATAACGTGTCGCAGCATCATGCTGAGATAGGTGCCTTTTGGCCCCGTACAGGATTTTGTTTTCATTTTACTTTTGTTTTATTATTTATTAGTGGTACTATCATATGAGTGGGTTTAGTTTAAAATGTGATCTTCCTGTACGAGTATGAGTCCCAATAAATACTTTTTCTTTCTTTCTTCTTTCTATAACCTTCCTCAAGAATTGAGCTATCAAAAGCAAAAATAAATGTTTAAATCAGACTGGTAGTTCCGGAGATTAGTGCGTTCAAACAAACAAAAAAACAAACTATTCAGCTTTATTATCTTTATATATAAAAATCAACTGCTGTTCGTTAGTCTCGCTAAAACTCGAGAACGGCTGGGCCGATTTAGCTGATTTTGGTTTTGAAATGTTTGTCGTAGTCCAGAGAAGGTTTAAACGGTGAGAAAATATGGAAAAAAAAAAACGATTATCGAACGGCTGGACCGATTTCGCTAATTCTTTTTTTGTTGTTTGTTATTATCGGGAGAAAGTTGGACGGTAGGTAGGGTAGGGTAAGTAGGGTAAGTAGGGTAGGGTAGGGTAGGGTAGGGTAGGTAAGGTAGGGTAGGTAGGTAGGTAGGTAGGTAGGTAGGTAGGTAGGTAGGTAGGTAGGGTAGGGTAGGGTAGGTAGGTAGGTAGGTAGGTAGGTAGGTAGGTAGGTAGGTAGGTAGGGTAGGGTAGGGTAGGGTAGGGTAGGTAGGTAGGTAGGGTAGGGTAGGTAGGTATGTAGGTAGGTAGGTAGGTAGGTAGGGTAGAGTAGGGTAGGGTAGGTGGGTAGGGTGGGTAAGTAGGGTAGGGTAGGTAGTTAGGTAGGTAGGGTAGGGTAGGTAGGTAGGGTAGGTAGGGTAGGGTAGGTAGGTAGGTAGGTAGGTAGGTAGGGTAGGGTAGGTAGGTAGGGTAAGGTAGGGTAGGTAGGTTGGTAGGGTAGGGTAGGGTAGAGTAGTGAAGTTTATACTATATTTCCTTTGCGCGTAGACAAACTGCCACAGTCAAATAGCTTTTGACAGAACGAAGTCTGTCGGGTCAGCTAGTTAGTATATAGATATTGCTTAGGTGCGATTTATTTGATCGAAAACCCATGATCGCGGATTCAATATTTTGTTTTAGTTCGACTGAGTAAATATTCCAAAGATAAGAAATAAAGATCGAACCGATGTTTCGATTGAGTTCAAACCCGACCTGATTGATCCGTAGATTCATTCAAAATGTAAAGCAATAAATCCTCCAACTACTCGCATTATTTAATTTTAACCTTACCGTATCTGGAGCCAGCATGTCAGCGCAATCAGCCATGTCGGGAGCCAAGAACCGTCCAATGGTGCGGTCCACGTAGATGAAGTGGATAAGACCCGGGAACTCCTCCACATACTTGTGCAGCGTTAGGGAACAACTCGCATCCGTCTCGCCCGTGCTCAGACACTCCCACATTAAGCGAAATAATCGATTCCAACATGACACTAATTGTTTTGTGATCTCTAATTGTTTTAACAGAAGGGTCAAAATTGAAAGATGTTGAAATGGTTCATATAAAATTAGAGTATCACAAAACAATTATAATATTAATACAATGATTTAAGCATGAATGGGGATGACTATGCAAAAGCAAATGCTAGCTATAACACAAGCGATTTTTATTACGAAAAAAAAAATTTTATCGTATGCTATCTGTGTAAGTTTGCTAGGTCATACCTACCTTATGCTACCCTTTAAAATTTGTGGGTGGTATTTTTGTCAATTAATCCCAACGACTAACATGAGTTTTGACGTAAATATTTATTAAGCAGATACTTGATAAAGCAAAAGCTAAGACTTCCAAAGATTCAAATCATTCTTGACTCATAAAATTATTGAACCTAAAAATATTGCCAAGGATCGGTTTTATCGTTAGGTTCTGACTACACAGCATGAAGTACTTGACTATTTATTGTGTATATAATGTGATCAAATACCATCAGCATGATTAAACCGTTTGAATGCCGTACTAATTATAGAAACAATTATAAAGCCATAGTGTCTCGCGTGGATGCACGTTAGGCATACGAAGGGTTAAAGCAGCTTGGGCGGGAAAATTGTGTTATTAATGTGCATTATCTTTTATTGACAATAATAATAAAATTATCTCTCTGGTTACGCGCTGCATGCAAATAGCAGCATACAGTTATGAAATAATGCATTTACCAATCGATATTCGCTTAAAATACAACCGTAGCGATAACCACCGCCGTTCTTCAAAAGACTAAAAAAATTGTTTCAACCCCAAACTCCCAACTTAATGTGATCTCCTAACAATGCGACTGGTTAACTGTGTTCAAAGTTAAACGTAGAACTAAAATACTGATATGAAAAGGATATGATCCCAAGCTGAAGTATCTCTTGGCTTTCACGCAAAGGAACTCGACGTAGGGCGACAATATTCCTCTCAAGTCCTTCAAGGGTTGTTCCATCTTCAAGCTCGGGATATCGGGCTTCAACTGTTCAATCACGGCTTCCAACGCCGTGTGCATTGCTGTGGCCGTTGTCTCAGGAGTTAACGGCGTAGTAGTCGTGCAAGACTTTCGAAGTTCCAGCATACGACTTGTTAGACGGGCACAAAGATTGGAGTTTGATTTATTTTTCCGCAGGGCATCTGTTGTCTGAAAATAAAGTAAAAAGAAAACCCTTAAAGCAAAAGGTATTAGTTTTGAAAGGCAAAATAAATTCTACTATTTATATTACCTTTTTCAAAGCTGCTTCTAAAGAATCCAATGTGCTGGGCAACAGCTCCAAATTTCTTTGCAACAATAGTCGTCTTAAATTAGAGAGTATTTGATTTGACATGTATGCCGAAACTCCGACCTCTCTGTAATTTAATAAGCACTCTTGTGAGGCTATTCTTTTTCACAGCGGGACTTTTAATAAGTAAATCCAGAACGAAAAGAGAAACACTACACATTCATGAACTCTTTTAGGGTCATTGATGAATAATTTTAACTGTAAATATTAGACATCTGGTCATATTCGCAACCGGCATGCGTGTATAACCAGATGTATGAATATAAGTTTTTAACCTGTCATGGTCACTAAACTCGCCATAAACTCGTCATATGGTCACCCAAAAATCGGCCATAGCTCAACATCTTTTGGAACCTGGATCGAACCACTGGATTGAGTTACATAACACGTCATCTCGACAGAAAGCCACTATATTCCTAGACTGGTTAGAGAAGCTATTGAGATTACCAAATATAAGAACTTCAACCGGGATGATGGGTTTCAACTGTCGAGAACCTGTAATCCAGTGGTTCAGCTGTGTAAAAAAACCGAATGAGTGCCGAAAAAAGTTCGCGAGCGGACGCAGTGAGTTTCGTGTGTCGGGAACAGAATCGAGTTGCGAGTGACAGTGGTAGCAGTACTGAGTGCAAAAAACGGACAAGAAAGAGGGTAGACCGTTTTGTCTCATAAACACCCACCCGCAATGACTTTAGTTTATCCGTGATCATGGTGCTTGCAACAGCGCCGAAATATCGGGAACTCATAACAAATAATAAACATGGTAAATATCCCGTTCGTGTTAATATTAAGATGTAAACGAAGCAATAGGAGTAAGAGTATGCAAGGATCGTAGCAGGTGGCGTCCTGTAGCTTATGCCTACGTGTATGTAAATATACATAAGTTGTTTATTAATAAATCAATAATAAAGGATTAGCCAGGATACCTACCTCAAGTCCATATCAACAACGACAACGAATGTAATCCTGGGTGCGACTTCAGCCAGATGTATCGAATGCGGCGCACAAGGACTACCGGCAGGTCCCGCGCATAAATTCACTACAGCACTATTCTCCGTTGACAACCCTAAAAACAAACATGTCTCTGATATTCCACCTTGAACAAAATAATGGAGTAATGGAATTGGGCTGGTCACACGTCTGCCGCATGCAAGCTTTTGGCGAAAACGACTTCGCAGTTCCAAATAGCAGCAAATGACTACGCGGCAGGGCCAGGAGATGGCGAGCTTTTCTAAAATTCTAAAGGACTTGCGTCAGGTGCCTGTTGTCAGAGCGAAGCGGAAGGAGGGCACAAATAAATAATAATAATAATGGAAATAATAACATAACAGTCCCGTATGACGGGAACCTCGTGAAAGCCGAAAAAGACATACAAATCAAGTGTCTTGACCAGGGCTTTAAATACCGGTAAATTTTCATAACGTTACCTTGTATTGACAGAGTTAACGTTATTATTAAAATAACGTTAATCGATTTAACGTTATTTATGCGACTATTAATTTTATCGTTATTTTAAACGGGTGAGATGTAAGTAATGGGGCCTGAGGCGTGCGGCGCTGCGGGAGCCCGCCCTCGCGCCTCTCAGATGCCGTGCCGATCAAAACGTTGCCTGAATCTGCCTGATTCTTACCCACAGAACGGCAACGTAGCTAAATTAACGTTAGTTATCGTAGTTTTGTTAATGTTAATTAACGTTATATTACTGGTAAAGTTATCAAGTAACGTTAAATTTTTGTAACGTTAGTAGGTATAACATTGAAATTTAACGTTACGTAACGGTTATTATTTTGTTATTTGGTAACGTTATCAAGCCCTGATCTTGACTTAGCTCACGAGGTTATCGACATGTGGAATGTGGACTCAGCTATCATTGTGCCGATAGTCGTATCAGCTAGTGGCGTAATTGCTCTCGTTGGGCAGCTGGGTTGGTTAGGGCTTGGTTCAGGATGTGGTACTTCTGGACACTGCTCGCATTGTTAGGAGGTTCCTCTCTCAGTAGCCCTGACCCTGTAGGCCCTGTAGCTTGAACCCTGTTCCCGATACCGGTGGGCTACTATTTTTTATATTTTTAAATGTTTTTATATTCTTATATTTAAACAAATTATAATTTATATGTATTTATTGAAATAATGGAAATAAATATCTATCAGAATACTCACAAGGCAATCGATTAATTTCCAGATTTTCTTCATCCGAGTCTTCGTTATTAAAGTCCTTCCAATACTCTTGAGCGGCGATGCATTGTATGCTCAATAAAATCAAATCCGGGGGCGATAAGTCTTCGCTTCCGCGACTAGAAAACATCAATAACTTAGTCATAAGATATACTTTACCTTCTTGGCGGTCGTAATCAAAACCACGGGAGAACCTTGCACTAGTAACTCGGATTAAGGCTGCCACCTTCAATGCACTTTTAGTAGATTTGATGGTGGTATCCCTAAAAAGACAATGGGCAAATGTGGTCCAAATTTCCACCACTAACGAGCCCTAGAAATTTTTGCCCAATGTCCTTTACTGAACTTTACCTTACAAAAAATAAATAAATACTCCTTAAGGCGTGACCCAACATAAAGCGGCAATCGTGCGCGGCTGGCCGCGCTATGATTGGACGACTGCCGCCCGCGGCAGCCGCGAGCTACCTGCCGCGCACGGCGAACGCCGCGAACGGTGTAGTGTTGGTTCGCCAGTGGTTGTGTGTGGACGGACGTATTTTATCAAGTAAAATGGATAACGAAACAGCATTACGTCTTATTGAAATATATGGCTCCCATAGTCCATTATAGGATACTAGGGAGCTACAACACACGCGGCCGCTTTCATTGTGGTTTGAATATGAAACAAATAAATAGTTTGCAGCACTGCCGCGCAGAAGGTTTAAACTAGTCGCGCGGCAAATTTGTGTCTTGCGAATGCCGCGCATAGCTGCCGCGCACCTTGCACGCCGTGTTTGGACACACCTTTACACGAAGTACTGCTCACGAACGTATTTATCATACCGCCATTTTCCTAAAGTTTCAGGGTGTTTATTACGATCAGTTTCACTTTTATACAGTCATAGTGTTATTTTTCTGTTCTTTCATAAATAACTAAACAAGATAAGAAGCAGTATATTAATCCATTTATTCAAATTGTAAAAATAATTTTACAAATTTCCTGATTAAAATAAAAAAGTTCATTACCTGGAGTAAAGTGCCAGTAACTTATCCCCAACAAATAACATGAGATGACTGTGCGTGTAGGGTAGTTTGATATCTTTTGATGCACTTTTGAGGGCATTCAGTGCAGCCATAGTTGCTCCACTTTCGCCGATCACGCCATTGGCACCGGGTATCGTGTCGCCTTTGGTGCGGCTGTCCAGAAGAACTGAGAGCCAATCTTGATAAATTGAAGAATGGAGACTGTAAATTTATGATTGATGTTACGTACTTATTTAAGAGATTTAAATTAGCAGGTGGCATTCTGTAGTTCGAGCCTATACCCCAGGGGAAAAGGTATGACTTTAAAGAATTTCAACTAAATCCTCCATTATGTTACTAAAAAAGTTATTCCTTGAAAAAGTAATTTCAATGAAATCCATTAACCCTGCATTATTACAGAAACAATTAAAACGCGTGTCTTGCGTGGATCCATGATATACGAAGGTTGACTGGTAGAGAATGCCTATGGCATTAAGTCCGCCTTTGTACCTTATTGTGTGTGAGAAGTTTAAATAAATAAATAAGTATGCATAAAATTTTCTGACATATCAATTTGTGGTCTTTGTGGGATTTTTACTATTGGAACAACAGCATTATAGCAATAGGTCATTTAGACGGGTATAACGTCTTTATAGCTAAATAAGATTATTACTTAATTAAATGTCACGGACAACAGTAGACGTTTCGAACTGACATACTATCGAACTAATAAAATACCGAACTAATGAGCAATCGCTGTAGGGTTTTTCGCAACAAGATTTTTCGCACATACGTTACTTCGCACCAATAAAACATCGAAGGAATAAAACATCGTACAACTGAATTATCGACAAACCGTGTTCGATATAATAAAAACTGGTCAAGAGCGTGTCGGACTCGCGCACCAAGGGTTCTGTACCATCATACATAGCTTCATTCGTATAGGTACCTAAATAGTTCTGTGCCTAGAAAAATCTACAACTGTGCTTCACCTAAAGCAAGCTTCGAGTAGGTAAATACAAAGGTAAAAAACATGTTCTCCCACACATTCCAACTGCAAATGTAAGTTTGTACGCACAATATCGAGAAATTTACCATGTTATTTTAAGACCATAGACTTCTTATAGATTTTCCTGTAATCTATAAGTATAGAACTATGTTCTGTATATTTTTTTAAATTTTAGGCTCTGTAGTTTCGGAGATAAGGGGAGGGATTGGTCAATTTTCGTCTATTTTCACTTATTACTTTATTTTAAAATTATAAAAAAAAAAATTTGAGACCCTCACAGTGAGCTCTTTCGTTTGATATGTCACACGGTACAGTTTGCAAAACTTTTTAATTTTCTTATTTGCCCCCAATACTGACCCCAATATTCTAAATTCATTTATTTACGGTTCACTTCCGTGTTTGGGTCACTCAAATTGTGTATGTATATATTATGTATATCAAATTTCAGTTTAATCGGTACATTACATTCGGAGCAAATTGGCTGTGACAGACAGACAGACACACACAAGTGATCCTATAAGGGTTTCGTTTTTTCCTTTTGAGGTACAGACCCCTAAAAATCGAATCATCAACTTTCTAAATTAAGTAGGGAACCCCATTTAGGCATTCACAGAATGTTAATGGTTTCCAATAAATCATTACAATGAGTTTATTCATAATTTGAAAAGAATTACTTCACTGTAATGAAGTAATTCTTTTAAGACAAAGAGGAGTGGAAAGGAGAAAGAGAGCGCTGTGCCCTGCAGCGGGACAACATAGGCTAAAATTCTGTACAAATAATTAAAATTGAAGTGTCTGTTTGTAATGTTAAAATAATATTTTTTTACTAAATGCGTATGAAAGTATTTTGGTATGGTACTTATAACAAAAACACAAATTATTATAATTTTTGTCTGTTTGTTGGTCTGTTTGTTCCGGCTAATCTCCGGTTTTTGATTTTGACGGGACTTTCACTTGCAGATAGCTGATGCTATGATACTTTAGTTTAGATAAAGCCACGTGGGCACTCGCTAGTAAATTACATGCAAGCCAACCAAAATGTTGTGATATAAGATGGCCTATGTAGTTATGTTATGTTAATAAAATGTAAATGTTACGCAATTAAAAACTTACAGGTTAATGTTCTGGCCGCAAATGTGTTGTACAAACGTTTTGAAGTCCAATAGTTCACGATGGGCATCATCAACATAATCCTCACTGATTATCATGAACACATGATCAAGCCACTGTGGGATATTCACAAAATGTTAAAGGATTTCTGATGTAAAAACATCTTAGGCTGACACTACATTTTGCATAGTTTGCCCAATACAAAATATACAAAATATACTATTGCAATTACAATAAAGTTTAATTTGTAATAGCAAAAAGCAAATTTCTGGACATCAGGTGTGTGATAGTTTTTCATTTATAATTATATCTATACTAATATCATAAAGCTAAAGAGTTTGTTTGTTTGAATGCGATTATCTCTGCAACTACCGGTTGGATTCGAAAAATTGATTTAGACTTTGTTAGCTTAATTCTTGAGGTAGGATAAAGGTGCTTTAAGATCATACTAAGACTTTCAGAAACCGAGCATAAAGAAAAAAGGCTTTATAAAAATTTGGCTGTAATTTCAGTATATTGTGTATCTTACGACAGAAATTTGCTAGTATACCAATATAAGGGTCTTACCTCATCAAAAACAAGTGTAGTCTTGTCTGTACATTGTATGGAAGAGTATGTGTTACCAAATTGTGCAGCCATAACACGCTGGGATGCTATGATAGGGGCCAGTACTTGTGACACTGTATTGTTCTCTGTTACATCCGTTTGATTCTCCTGAGATGATTATAACAAGAAGTATTGATTGTATAAACACTGGGCATCATAGTCTGACTTAGGCTGGTATTACAAAATATTCACACACTGTATTAACAAATTCTTCACCCAAATTAAAAGGTATAATTGAATATTCAACCCACCCTATAAATAATAATTATTTCGATACAAAGATTAATTCATGATTAATAATGTTAATATTGATAAGTACTGTATATTGTTTGCAAGTAGCAAGTTACTTTTAGGAGCTACCAATTGAAATTACGTGAGCGAAAAAAAAGATACTTGCCTGAACACCGAACGTCTTCATACGCTCAATAAAAGCGGAGTCCCATTTTCCAAACACCAAATCGTTAACACTATCAAATACCAATGCAGCCTTCATTTTTATCAGTTACTATGTTGAGGACTGGAGAGGGTGACGATGGATGATGATGTGATTCTAAATACCTATAATTTCTTATGTGATAATAGTTTCTGACTTTGTGAGTGTGTAAATAAGTGATAAATAAAAACCTAATTAATAGACCCAATTTCCTCTCGCATGAACAATATTTGAATAGTAACACAGTAACAGAATAACAAATTAACAACACAAACTCGGCTTAGAACGTCAAATGCATTTTAATGTGAGTCGATGAACAAACATCTAAAACAACAAATCTATTCTGTTTGAATTATCAATATTTTTTATTTTTCAAGTATACCACTTGAGGCAGGCCATAGACAAATAGACTTTTGAGTTTGACATTGACACATTTGACACTGAGTAACAGTGGCGTAGACAGTGAATGCTATAGACAATAGACACCTGCAAAGCATGTCGCAGGTGTCGCAGAGACAGAAAAAAAATACGTCACATATTTAGGGTTACCGTGCGAAGAACAATTTACCCGACAATTTGTGAAAGTGGAGAACAAGATAAACCTGAGTGACACTGATGTAGATGATAATCGATTTAACAGTGTCACTTTCAGGGTGACAAGCAAGAGGGGGTGGGTTTCAAGCATGTCATGCATAGAAGAAGACATGCTTCTGAACTGAAATGAATTGCGTTGAGGACAGGAGAGGGTGACGATGGATGATGAAGTGATTCTAAATACCTATAATTTCTTATGTGATAATAGTTTCTGACTTTGTGAGTAAATAATACAAATTTTTTATTTTTATTTAGCTATATTGTTTTTACACTTTATTGTCCTTCAAATAAAAACAAGCTTCGTATGAACGTTTCTAATTTTTTGCTCATAAAATGTACAAAGTAATAGTTTGCAACAGGTAATTGTATATAGCAGTTTTAAAAACACTGAACATTAATAAAAAAATTATAAAACCTGGATCGAAACTTAATTCATAATTAACAGAACATTTACCAGAATAGGTACAGCATTAGGTAATAGCAGTGTAAGTTTCTTATTTTTATTTAACATTTTTTTATCAAAATGTCTGCTGCAAATTTTTGATGATGGTTTTGGTGTCCAATCTGTTCGTCCTGTAGCTACGATCCAATTCTGACGTAAATTATCATCTTCAGAAAAACTGCAACAAGCCATTAATCTTTCAGATATATAATTAAATAGCTGCGCCCCGTGGTTTCACCCGCATGTGTCTCGATCCCGTGATAATATTGCGATAAAAAGTATCGTATGTCCTAACCCAAGTCGTAGTTTACCGATGTGCCAAATTTTATCCAAATCCGTTCAGCTGTTTTAGCGTGAAAGCGTAACAAACAAACTCACTTTCCCATTTATAATATTTCTTAGGATTAGGATACACACTGCAGAATCCATACTCCATACTAATATTATAAATGTGACAGTAACTCTGTCTGTCTGTCTGTCTGTATGTTACGTTTTCACGCCTAAACCGCTGAACCGATCGTCATGAAATTTGGCAGAGATATAGCCTGGGATATGGAGAAGGACATAGGCTACTTTTTTACGCGATAACCGACATCCGCGTCGGCGGAGCCGCGGGAAAAAGCTAGTATAATATATATTACCCATGACAATGGGTAATAATTTATAGAAAAGTTGGCAACACCAAAATTCTTACGTTAGAATTTAATAATTTGTCAATTTTGTGCTTTTTATCGATGAATCTACGTCTGGGGTACATTATACACAATGTATGAACACAGTAAAATGTTATTGAAAGCCTAGTAACTGATAAAAAGTGCTATACTTACGAATGAAAAGAGAAGTCTTGGTATTTTCAGTCCACTATTACTTTTACACCTTCTAATGCTGCACCATGTTTCTTTTTTAAATGGTTGAAATATTAAGTCTTAATAGTTCACAACATAAAATCACATAAATTACTGAACATAAAGCACATAAAAACTGAATTTTACAAGAAGACGATAACTATCTGTACGTTATCTGTCAAACTTTGTTTAGCAAAGTACTTTGCTAACATTGGTTGCTAACCTTGAAAACGTGGCACGCGCCGTGAAACAAAAAATCTCTTCTCACCTCATCACTTCTTTACACAACATCGGCGTAAGTTGCTCTTTTTCTTGTGTGAATGCGACAAAAGATATCAATTTGTCTATAGCATTCTCTGTCTACGTATTTTGTATGTTTTTCTACGGTGCGGTGCGGTAAGCTTACTGACGTTTGCGTTTATTTTCAAAACTGGCCAAAACTGCCGCACTAACGAAAAATGCAATAACTCGATTTTGCCGCTTCCGAGAATTGTATTTTTGATTATTGAATTTGTTATGAAGTTTTAGTTATTGCATTCTTGCTTACTGAAAAACCGAGTTCCGGAAGGATCAATAAAAATTTGCTTAGAGTTAATAGATTTCGATTCGCTGACTCCAAACATATAACTCAAAATCGTCCAAAATCGAGTTATTGCATTCTTCGTTGGCGCGGCAGAAAAGATGTCGTTATTATGATACAAAGACATTAAATTTGTATCTTAAATCTCTTTGTTATGATATGATAAAAATATAAAACATAAAAATATTATGAAAATGTTTAGTTTTCGTTTCAAATATCTGTTTTTGCCGCCCCCTTGATAATGCCGCCGTTGTTCGGTGCACGCACTGCAATGCCCGCACCCAGCGGGCCTGCGTAGGACTTTTAAAAGTTACTTTGAAATGCGCTCTGTGCTCTTTCAACTTCAATCAAGTAAGTCTTTCCAGCCCTACTACCCCACAAGCTGATGCAATGCAAAACTGAATTATGGATTGGCATAGCGCTAGGTAAAGGAGAATGATCAAAAAAATCCCAGAGCGAACAGATACATGATGTAGCTCAGAATGTTAGTGATATCATTCTGTAAATATTTCACTATTAGATTCGATGGCTAAATGTATGATATAGTGCTATTTGTTTTTCATCAGGGGTGTTTTTTTTTTTTCTTTAAGATTGCTTCGCTTTGGGTATATCCGACGATATACAGGCATTTACTCACGCCCATAATCCCATAGGAGTAGGAAGACACACCAGATTGTCAATCAACTATCTATAGTCCACTATTCGCCGCTTTTTGCGAGCCTCAGCGTGATGAGTGGCGAACTCTGTCGCCACCGTTTGAATGTTAAGTCTCATATAAGTCTCTTATTCGACTTTTACGACACGCCGAGAAGAAGGCGTTGGTCGTAACCGACACCACACGGCTTAAATAAATAAATACATATATACAGGGAGAAATTGAATTCATGTACAAGGAATAATGTAAGACCCAAAACACTCCCCTGAGGCACTCCATATGAAATAGGAAGCTCGTTGCTATGGCAACCGTCGATTTTGACTATCTGCCTACGGTCTGAGAGATATGAATGAAAAAGCTGGAGTTGCATACCACGAACGCCTAGAGATTCTAGTTTGGATAGAAGGCAGGGGAGAGGAACGATATCAAATGCCTTAGCAAGATCAATGAACACAGTGAGGCATTTTTTGCGTTGATTTAGTTTGTCAACGATTCCATCTATCAGTTTCAAGGCTACATCGGAAGTTGATTTTTTCTTCCTGAACCCAAATTGGTTGGTTGACAGTAAATTATTGCTTTCGAGGTAAGTCGTAAGCCTGTTATTAATGAGTCGTTCTAAGATCTTGGATAGGGCAGGTAGCACCGCAATAGGGCGATAATTAGAAACAGAGGTGCGGTTCCCCCCTTTAAAAATGGGATGAATAATGGCCTTTTTGAAAGAAGATGGAAAGGTACCAGACAGTGGCGTGCACTCCATACATGCAAATAAGCTCTGCATACCCTGGAGTCCCTCCATACATATACGCCCCTCTAACTAAATTGAAATATAATAATATAAACTGATAAATAAATAACTACATGGTAATTTATTAATCTAACTTATTTCGCCGCGTTTTTTATTTATGCGCCATCTATTGCTTTTTGTTGGAACTAACTCCTTCGAGCAACGATTATTAGCCGCCATGCGTCACCGCGCGGAGACAGCGCTCCCGTGACCATAAGCAGTACTACACCTTGCTTGTTCTTTATTCATCGCATCTCGTGTAGTACACACCAAAAGTGTGACTGTGTGCGTGAAAATGTGTGCATGTGATAGAGTTTTGGAAGCACTGCTTTCGTTTTAATCCTTCTAAATTAAGAAGCCGTAAAAACACCATTTCATTGTCGATTCAAAGTGTTGATTTTTTTAGTCGGGTTGACCAAATGACCGATTGATACATTCGTTCGATAGTTCGTAATATTTTCGCTATATTGATTTTCTTGGCGCAAGTGATTGACTGTCTTTATCTGTCTTAGTAATTATATTAAGTAAGTTAATTGTAAAAAATGGAAAATTATAACTGTGAGACCTGTGCTGGCGAAGTGTATTTAAATAAATTAAAATCTGCCGCGTTTTCGATGTTATCTTTTGAGGAAAAAGTTACATTAATTGCAAAGGGAAGGTGTGTACCAGGGTTGAACTTTACTCAAAAGAAAAAGGTAATGCTACTCGTTATTTTCACAAACAGTTCGATTCTAAGCACGATTCTTCAGAAAAACACCTTGAATCATGCTTGAAGTTCCAAACTTTTGGTAAAGGTAGAATGAAACTAGTTTGAATAGCCAGTTTAAGTTAGATATTGAAAGGCACAACGCGAAAGTTGAGAGAAATAGAAATATTTTTAAACGGTTGATTGATGTAGTTTGTTTTCTGGGTAAACAAGAATTAGCATTCCGTGGTCATGACGAATCCAGCTCGTCGCTTAACAAAGGCCATTTTCTGGAACTTATAGATTTGTTGGCACAATATGATGGAGATTTGGAAACCCACTTACAATCAAAATCGGGTAGCTCATTCACGGGGTTATCGAATAGGACCCAAAATGATTTAATTTCTAGGATAGGTAGTCGGTTGTCCACCGACCGCAATAAGCTAAAACTGGTAAGTTTTTATTTTTACCCGACTGCCCCAGAAGGAGGGTAATGTTGTTTATTTTAGCTGTGCATACCCTGTCTGAAATCTCTGTGCACGCCACTGGTACCAGAGACGAGGCATAGGTTGAAGATATGGCATAGCATGGGTGTGAGGATTGCAGAGTACCTTTTTATAATAGCTGTAGAAATGCCATCAAAACCCACTGCAGCATTGACCTTTAGAGATCTAATAATAGAAGCTATCTCATCAGGATTTGTTTCCAAGAGTACGAAAGAACTCAAACTATTGGAGGTATTAAATTGTGAGCGAGGAGGGCAGCTGCCTTGTATATTCCGAATCCGATCAGCAAGATCTTTGCCTATATTTACAAAAAATGAAATAACATCGTTAAGAGATTGAGAAGGGGTTTCCGAGGAGTACAGTAACTCCGTGGAAGGGTGAGTAATTTTAGTTGTGCTTGTGACACGCTTGACTGTATCCCACAACATCTTTGTATTACGACCAGCTTTGGTAATTTCATTTGAATCGAACTGTCTTTTTACTTTTCTAAGAGTCTTAGTGCAAAAATTCCTGTATCTTGTGTAGGTAGCTTTAAGGACTTCATTATCAGGAGACTGTTTGTATCTTTTGTGCAAAATGTCTCTGTTCCTCATGCACCGTAGTAGTCCTGGAGTAATCCATGGTTTTAGGATTCTCTTGCGTTTAGCTGTACGCTTAATTGTTGAATGATTATTTATCTCCTGCGATAGAGTTTGGATCAGAAAGTCTGTAGCAGCGTATGGATCATTCAGGGAAAACATATGCGTGAGTTCCAGATTTTGCATAGACTTATCGAGTGAGACGAAGTCGGTTTTTAGGGTTGAGGCATTAGAAAAATTTCGGGGTGGCTTCAAATTTAAACAAAGGAGGGTTGAGAAGTGATCAGTAATAGTGGAATCGAAAATGAAAGTAGAAGAGGGTAGTTTGGTTTTAAGAATTGTGTGGTCAAGGCAATTATTACCTCTTGTGGGTAGTTGGTGGAAAGGTAAAAACCCGTTATCACGTCACGTCACGTCACGTCATAGTCGACGTTGTGATAACTATGTTTATGTTTATATTTAAGTCACCTGTTATCACTACAGTTTGAAAGGTAGTCAAGGAAGATAGAATTTCGTATAAGGATTTGAGAAAGACTTCAATACTCTCGTTAGAGGGGGATCTATAAACGCAGAGGATAGCAACATTTGACGCAAGTTCAATAATTAAACCAGAAGCAGAGTGATGAAATTCAGGTTCGTGCACTTTGAATGCAAGATTTGAATTGATGTACACGACTACTCCGTCGCTCTGATTACGGTGTTTAGTATTATGGATCAAAGAGAAACATTTGAGTTGGGGTAGAGTGGTATTACTTAGACAAGGAAGCCAACATTCTGTTAGAACAGCTACATCACACTCAAAAGAAAGACGGGAAAGAAGTGTTTCAAAATCATGAAAGTTTCGATTGATTGATCTGATATTTTGGGAAAGAACTTTCAGATAACTATCCGGGGACTTAATGGTAGATAAACAGTCTTCTGGTGTGCATTGATAAACTTTAGATACAGAGAATTCGTCTAGGTTATCATTTAACAAGTTTATGTGATCGAATGTTAAGGTTTATAGTTGAAAAACGTTTAGGGGACAGTTCGAAAAGTGAATCTTTGTTATCAGGTGAAATACACAGTATTAAAAGTTTACAGTAAGGTGTGATTTGTATACAATTATTATAACATGTAGTGGTGAGTGTTTGGATATTGTTTGAGTTGGTGTGTGTGTAAATTGGTATGTGTGAATTAAAGTGTAGAGTAAAGTTGTTGCTTATTTTAATGTAGAAATTAACATGCAAAATTAATATTCTTAAGCGGTAAGTTACACAGGTTATAAATTTACTTAATCTACAAAAAAGTTTATTTCAAATAAGAAAAACTCGAGCAAGTAAAGCTAATGGAAATAGTAATATTTCAGGTGATTTGGATAACTGTTGCAATTGCGCTTCATTTTTAATAACAATGTATGGTGATTCTTTAACCTTTTTCATCAGAATACGGCTATTTGAAATCCAGCAATAATCGTATTTATGCGCTTTAGCAAAGTTTCTGGCCAAGTAAAACAATTTTCTGGACTGTGCAGTCAGCTGCTCTGCTATATAGATAGGTACTGCTTTTGCTGTGAATCCTAAGTTGGCCGAATTGAGCTTTTGATTACGGTATCGCTTGTTGTAGCTTTTCACAGAGTCCAGACACCTGCTTTTGGTAAGAGTGTTAGTAAATTTCATGAACAACGCGGAGGAATTATTTTGTTTGGTAATACAATACCTATAAATGTCTCTAATGTCTGATTTAACATCAATGCCGAGCACATTAGAGAGTACAGAAACAGTCTCGTATAGGTCTTGTTTAGACTCTTTTTGACGTAGTGGGACATTTCTGATTTCTACGCATGTCTTAATCAAGTTTCGCTCCAGTGTGTCGAACTTTTCATCAAGGGTTGATAAATGGGTACACATATCAGCGCGCTTTTCGAGACCTGTTAACTTGGACTCCAAGGAAAAAATTTGGTCTGATAGACCGTTCAGAGAGCTGGCCAAAACTGTGTTTGTGGTCTCGATCTTAGTGAAATGTAGCTTGAGGTCCATTATATGAGATTCAAGGGTTTCAAGCCGGGCATTTTGAGATGCTATAAATTGTTTCATCATTTCTCTCAGTTCAGTTCTAAAATCCAATTTTTCGACTGGTTTTTCAGCACTCGAAGACCTGAAGCGTTTAGCTCTTTGTGTAACATATGATGAACTCAGATCGTCAATTAGATCATCTTCACCGAGTTTGCTTATGTCAGCTTCGGAACGCGACAAGTTGATGTTGGTTTTTGACGTAGGAGGCGAGCGCAGCATTTTAGTACCAGGTTCTCATAAACTAGTAGAGATAAGAATAACGACAAAATTCCTTGTTCGTAGATATGATCACTATCAGATGTATAATAGGGTACGTGGCCCGCAAAAATAAGTTCTGAGTGACTAGTAATTGGCACTAGGAAATCATAAAACAGCAGGATATAGTGCGATAGTACTGTGGATAGTATGGAAAGTACCGTTATTGCTCAAGACAGATGTTAGGTCGTCATCGTCTATTCAATGTTTCCAATTAAAACGGTACAGAAGTCACCATCATAACGCTTCGAGTACCAGGAAATCATAATCAGTGGGAGGTGCTTACTTGCGTCCTGTGGTCGTAGACACCAGCAGTGGGCGGGGGCTCGTTATGGACAACGGAGATAGCACGATGCGGCGGTGTTTCTTGTTTCTGACGTTGCAGACCAGGGCGGAGCAAGTGTGGAGTCCGTAGTATGACGCACAGAGTAGCTTACTCGTTGGTGTAATACGCAGGTGGAAGCGTATCAAGGAACCTCCTCACAATTTATGCACTCCTATTTTTTTGTGAGGTTTATTTTTACCAATTCTTGAATTAATTATTGAATTAATTTAAGAATAAAGTCACTGACACGTCTACTCGTGAACGAGGTCCGAAGGTTTTCCTCCAGGGCCTCAAGTCTGCTATTACAATAGTGTCAGAATGGTCTCTTCATTGTGAGTTTTTGACAGATTTGCCATACAAAAACTGTCAAATACTCACAATGGCGAGACCATTCTGACACTATTGTAATAGCAGACTTGAGGCCCAGTATTGTTACTTTAACCGCAAAATTTTTACCTAATGGCCATGGAAGTGTAATAACACTATTGAATGTCGTATCGACGTTCAAACGGCGGCGACAGAGTTTGCCACTCATCACGCTGAGTTTCGCAGAAAAGCGGCGAAAAGTGGACTATAGATATTTAATTGACAATCTGCAGTCTCTGCCTACTCCTATGGGATTATGGGCGTGAGAATATGTATTTATATCGTCGGATATACCCAAAACGCAGAGAAAAGAAAATAAATATCACACCTGATGAAAAACAAATAGCACAATATCACACATTTAGCCATCGAATCTAATAGTGAAATATTTACAGAATGATATCACTAAATATCACTAACATTCTGAGCTACATCCTGTATCTGTTCGCTCTGGGTTTTTTTTTCATACTTGATGATCATTCTCCTTTGTTGCAGTGTGTCTGTAGGTAGACCTCCCATATTATTATATACTCTTTGAGATAGACTAGCTTGCTACATATTAGTAATCTGTGAGATAGACAGTCTCGTAGTCTAAACATGATGTGAATGCTGGTTGTGCAGCACTTTTGCTTGCGATGATGATGATAGAATGCGCAGTAATGTGCATCTACCTTACCATCTACATACCAGCGTCAACGCTTGCTATCGCATAGAGCGAAATGATTGAACGCGTCCATTTTGTTAAACTGACATTAATCACAAGCAAACAAGTGACAGACAGAACTGACAGACCCTTGAGTATATGTGTTCAATACTATATGGTCTGTGATGTGTTCTGTCTGTGGACAGACCTCATCTCATCTCATCGGGACAAGTGTTTGGGTTGGATTGTTTTCTTAACCAAACGAACTAAGATTGCTAAAATAATATTAAAAAAATTGTTATATAACGACGATGGCAAGCAAAAAAGAAGCAATAGTAAGTAGCATTTAACTTTTTGTTAAAGGACGTTTAATATTTGTGCTGATAAACTTGAGTGAGCCATAGAAACCTGCGTAAATATTATCAAAATACGATGGCAAAATTGTGTCCCTGTATATTTTAACATGCATGTAATTGTGTAGCCTCTGTTGGCGATCCAAGAAATAAAATATACATACCTATTTATTTCAGAAAAAACTAAAATCTTTATGTACTGTAACCATTGGGGGATCATTAGCATATCAATTAATTTACTACAAAAAAGATTTTGATGGATACTATACTAATGTTCTGCAACCACTTAGTCAATATCTTAGCCCTGAGTGGGCACACAATCTTGGAATAGCAGCTATAAAATATGGGTTTTTTCCTCCTGAAAAATCGAATGATCCACAAGTATTGGTAAGTTCATTGAAATAAGATTATGCCAATTTAAAAGCTCTTAAATATGTAATTACAATCAATGTAAAAATATAAATTGTCACCTTTCAGAAAACAAAATTCCTTGAATATGAATTGAATAACCCAATTGGAATAGCAGCTGGTTTTGATAAACATGGTGATGCTGTAATAGGTTTGAGAAAACTAGGTTTCTCTATTGTTGAAATTGGCTCAGTCACACCAGAAGCACAACCTGGAAATCCTAAACCAAGAGTTTTTCGTTTACCTGAAGACGAGGCAGTTATAAACAGATATGGTTTCAATAGCGAAGGTCATGATGAAGTGTACAAGAAAATAGATATGATAGAAAAACCACTTCTGGATAAAGGATTATTGGGAATCAATTTAGGAAAAAATAAGTTGTCTGATAATGCTATTGAGGATTATGTTTTAGGAATTAAAAAGTTCTCGAATGTAGCAGATTATTTTGTAATAAACATAAGCAGGTACATAATAAGCATTTGAAAAATATAAAACATTATTCAACATCCTTTTAAATTACTAACATCTAAGTAACTCATCAATTTTGTTTTACAGTCCTAACACTCCAGGACTAAGGTCATTACAGAAGAAAGAGGAACTATATCAACTTCTAAAAGGAGTTAATAATGCAAGAAATGCTATGAAGACCAATAACAATCCCCCATTACTACTGAAACTTGCTCCAGATCTAAGCAATGATGAAATGAGTGAGATTGTTTCAGTAATCTTACGGAAAGAAAGCAAAGTGGATGGCCTGATTATCTCAAACACTACAATTGACAGACCTCAACTACAGAATACTGAGTTTCCAAATGAAGCAGGAGGTTTAAGTGGAAAACCACTTACTGTTAAATCCACAGAAATGATTAAGCAAATGTATAAAATGACCAAAGGTATATTATTTGCATTAATTAATGGTATAATCAACAGTTTGCAGGTTGTTTGTTCTGGGGTAACTAGGGCATCATGACATGAGTTACATAAAGTTGAACACGATATCCTGTTTGGCCATATCTCCTGATATCCTCGTTGAAAAATTTATCATAAATGAATAAATAAAACATTGTTGTTTCAGGCAAAATTCCCATTATAGGTGTAGGAGGAGTATTCACAGGCCAAGATGCCTATGATAAGATTTTAGCAGGTGCAAGTGCTGTACAAATATACACTGCTTTGATTTATCACGGACCACCAGTTGTCTCAAAAATAAAGAATGAATTAGCTGAACTCCTCCAACGTGATGGATATAGCAATGTCAATGAAGCAGTTGGTAAAGGAATTAAATAATAGAAGATTGATATTCATGAAATACTACCTCAATGTTCAAGTTTGTATTTAAAGTTATCTAGATGTTAACACATTTACAAAAATTTATTTATGTTACAACTCTTTATTTAACCGTAACATTTAATTATGTAAGTTGACCTATAATTATTATGAATGTGTGTTTTCATTGTTTTTTATCATTTATTTCAACACCATCTGAAAACAAAAAAAAAAAAAAAAAAAATTATGGAAGAAATAAAATTCTCAAATACATGAAGATATCCAATGTTTATCATTTATTGTTATGCCTACCTTTTGTACCTCGTATTTTACACTTGGGCAGGTGCTGTTGAATTATGAGCTTACATTCTTCTAAATTTTCAACACTCTCCAATTGAAACAACAATAGGGATTCAAGTTTATCAAGAGCTTTCAGTTCTTTTAATCCAGCATCTGTGACATTGATACACTTAGACACTTGAAGATGTGTTATTGTTCCACGTCCATGGGAGAGTCCCTTTAGAGCCCTGTCATCGATGTAGCTGGCGTTGTGAAGGATAACTTTGCTCAACTTTGTGCATCCAACTTAAAATAAAACATTATTTTAAAAGAAAACTGGCCATAAAACATTTGTTTATTTTGCCATTGCTTTGTAAAAGCAAGAACTTTCTAATAAAGCAAATCAGGACTTTTACGTTTCAAATAAATCTTTTATTTGGAAATAATTAAGACTATTGTTATGAATGTAGTCTAATTTGAGCAAAACAAGGTATTCAGTACACATTATTTTCTGAATGAGTATGAATTATACAGGAACAGTCCATAGCGTAGAATAAATGAAGGGTTTTTTTGTTTTATGATAAGTTCCGTTTCACTAGGGGCATTCCCACTTTTGCACCTGTACAAGGTTTTGATTTTGAAATATTGAAGATAGGAGGACTATTATTGCATCTATGCTTTTTACACAATAATATATAAAATTACGCGCGAAAACCCAAGTGTTGCCACACTTAATTTATATTTGAATTTTTTGTGACTCCTTGTTTTGCCCATGTACCTTTCAAATTAGATGATTTAGATGAATCACAAGGATGATCACAAGACATTAATACAATGTAATGCCACTGTCTAAAATATCCCATTATTGCACACAACATTACCTACTTAAATGAGGGAAGCCATAATATGAAATAGAAGAATCTGTGCCATCAATTTCAATTAATTTTGGAACTGCTTGTTTTTCTGGAGGTAACATGTTGTAATCAGCCAATTTTCTTCCACCGTCCCAAACTACCTTGCCACCGTTTCGCAGCACCCATTCAGCACATGTACGATCTGGGCCAAATTGTTTAATACGGTCGATATCTGGCTTATTAAAACTCATATTTACATACTCCCAAAACGTTCTGACTTGGTTGTCTCTTGGTGTAAATATCCTAGGAGCAACTGCTCCTAGAACTTTCTGAAAGTAAGAATAAAGTTAGTCGTAAAGCACACGTTTTTATATCACCAACGCGAAGGAGAAGAACGTACATGACGCAAAGAACACAGCATTTTACGGTGACTAATATAAATGTTAGATAAATACGAATTGTACAAAAAATATTTTTCAGTGTATTTCCACAGGTGTATTTCGTACAGACTAGGTGACCGGCAGGGTTGCCAGATGTGATTTTTCAAATTTCCCCGGATTCAAAATTTTTTTGCCCCAAAATGATACTTTTTCAGAATAAACTCCAAAACATAATTTGGCGGAATTAACAAAGAAATAAACAACACAACATGCGTTTTTTTTTTCTATTAACTGAACCAGTTCTTAACCGGTCTATGACGTCTAGCCTTTGCATTTTACTTTATAAGAACTGCGGTTATAGTTTATTTATGGTCTCGACTCACTCGACCGAATGACCGACCGACCGATCTTTTGTTGTTCATGGGTTTATTTACGGCACTGGAAGTCTTTTAGACCTCGTCTTAAATGTTTAAATACGTTTCATTCATTCTTAGTCAACCCCAAAGGAGAATGCGCAAATTTCATAGAAAATTACCCCAGCTCCGGCGCAAAAGAAACCTATCCCAGATTTTTGTTTAATTGTTAAATTGTGTAATTGTAAAATTAATATATGGGATCTCCCCAATCAGTGGCTTACATAGAAAAAATTGGCCTTGATTTTTTTTTGTCGTTTTGATTAAGTACACGATGAAGAAATAATGGCTACAGAATCACTTACATTTCAATTCTAGGCGGTCATAAAAAAATATATTTGTACTTGAAACTTGTTTTTGGTTTTTAAATACAAGATTGCATACCTACTCTTTTGATTGTTCCAAAAATAATGAATTTTATTGCTTGTCAACTTCAAATATGACAGACTCGCAGGTAGCAGATCGCTGCTATTGCCATCTCGCTCTTTTCGTTATATTAGAGAGAGAAGAATAGTGACCCCATGGGCACAAGTTGCTTTGATTGAACCATGATAAACACTCGCAGTCTTGAATTCGCCTGCGTTCGTTGTGCTCTTTGTTTTCTGTTATTTTCATTGGATTTTATTTTAACGACAACTTGGCTTATATCTCATCGGACCTGAAAGTGCTAAACGATTGGATGTTGATATAGAAGACCACAATCATTGTGTTGTGTCTCATCGATCACTTCGGCGAATACGTAGACACGTTCTTAATGTTAGTTTTCTACAAAATCGAGCAAACTTCGTGGAACATATTGTACGTAACATGGAACCACCACAAGAGGTAATACTAAGAATCTGCCAAGTCCTTGTTTACATACGGTTAAAGTTTACGAAAAGATAATAATAAAGTGCATGATATATTTGAGTTTTGGCCTTGGTGTTTTCTATTTATTTTATTCATGTGTTTACAAAAAAAGTAGGGTATGTTTTTATCCGTTGTCGTAGTTAGTATTAATTAGGTCTAGATGGCACTGTGTGATAGGCTCCAAGATATTTTTAACATAATTACCGAAAAATAAAATAAAAAAATCCGAAGGGATAGGCAGAGGTATGCAGTACACCCACATTTTGCTAGTTATGTTTAAGTCCCATTTAATAGGGGGCGAGCCTATTGTCTTCAACCGGGCACAAAACCAGACTGCGGCCTTCTTAAATATTATTGATTACACTTGTATTTGTATACAACAACAATACACATATGTCGGAGAACGGAAGGTCTCTCTCGTTATCATCAGCCATATTTTAAACTACACTGTGGGCGTACTGTGGGTAGTGTTGGTTATTGCGCAATAGGAAAACCGAATTAAACTCAACAGCCATTTATTCAAGCTAAGCTGAGATTCCTTCAAAATTACATAAGACAGCTCCCCCAAAACGCCCATCCCTTCACCACTTCCTAGTGCTTTAGCTGGGAAGAAGAAGTGGCAGAACAAACTCCCCAGCAGCACAGCTGTCTGTTTAGTTAGAAGGACTTGATTCTATACAGTAGTGGGCATGCAAAGTAATTAATGTAGGTACACGATATCACGACACAACTATACCGAACGCGCGACAGTTTCTAGACGTATTCACTGCTTGACCGCCACCGTTGACCTTCATTTGTCGAATGTGCGGGGATCACTTGCCGCCGCTCGAGCGTTATCGTAGTCTCTGTCATGCTGTCATGCGCCGCTAAACAGCACAACCAAGACACTGAACTAACAGTGACATCTATGAATTCCAACCAATTTAAATAATGCGCCGTCACATACAATACCATTTGTACATTTCTATACTTATGTAATATATAGGCACATATATATAACTACAACCTTATTTTTTGTTTACCCTAAAGCCGAAAAGGGGTCATTGTACTCATCATTATGAACAACATAAAATATGCAAAATCAAGCCAATTTAGGGAGATCACATAGATGTATGTATTTTTTATACACATAAAATGTATAAAAATCTGGGATAGGTTTCGTTTGCGCCGGGGCTGGGGCAATATTGCGCATTCTCCTTTCCCCAATGAAATTTTTTCCCCCCAAAACTTTCCCCAAAGATATAATTCCCCAAACTTTCCCCAAATACGAATTTTTTTCCCAAAATCGCGAAAAAAATCCCCAATCTGGCAACGCAGATGACCGGTCGTTTCGTTACTCGTTCTTTGTGTGCAGAATATATAAACTCCTAGCGGAGCTACCTACCATTTGTTTGTTGTGACTTGATTTGTGTCGCTTTTTTTTTTAATTAGTTCCTGACGGAACAGGCTAAGGTCTGAGACCATGCTGCCTAGTCAACAGTTAGTATGACTTGTGCAATGACTAAAGTTCTTTAGTCATTGGACTTGTCGCCGTACAAATGTCAGTTTGTTTTTTTCTTTTTCTTCTGGTTTCGCACGGATTGTGTGTGCATTTAGCCAATTTCACGTTTATTTAATTTTGGAGACACAAAGGTAGGGAAACGAAAATAATACGGGTTAAAGTATGAAATTGCTGTTTTATAGTCCATACTAATATTATAAAGCTGAAGAGTTTGTTTGTTTGAACGCGCTAATCTCAGAAACTATTGGTTGAAACGGAACCCTCTAAAAGTGATTGTGACGGATGGACAACACTGACACTGACAGTTAGCAGCAGTCCGAAACGATCTGTGCTCCGATTGTGGCGCGATATTTATCTTTCCATCGCGTCAGTATTGATGTGAATGGGAGCGGAGTGAGCGTGATAACGATACATTGCGGGTTGTTTGTGGACAAAATTATTGCGAACCGGAACGTTTGTCATTGTTTGATGAAAAGTGAGTTCGCGCGGTTTGTTTATATTTCGGTTGCCGCCATTTGAATTTTGTATGTAACTATTAACGTGCTTTTTTACCTATTCTCGTCTCGTTATCATCACATCACAATGGATTCTAACAGCAACGATGAAAATGATAGCAGAGGAGAAGGAACATGAAGTCAAAGATCCGAACTAACATCACCAATAAAATAATAAAACCTCTTTAGGACAGAAAACCTTTTTATTTACTCGAATTATTAATTCTGAAAACGTACTGGTACTGAAATTAGGGTGGTAGATCTACTTCATTTAAAATCTACCTATTTTTGACATGCCATCTACCGAGTTTCTAAAAGGTCTGTGTTTCAGTCGTACCACAGACTACAATATAGTATAGGTAGGGTAAGTCGTACATTCAATCATTCATTTCATTCATTGAAAAATATTGAAAGTGCTCGTGAAAGCAGAAATATTAAGAAACTTCGCAGATAGTGAATCTATTGATAGCAGTTCGGATAGTTAGGTGTGAAAATTATAAGATTTTGTACACTGGAAGTATCGTAAACAACATTGTATTTAAACCGTATGAACATACACGATGTCTGAATCTTACGGTATGGTATCTTGTTATTGTAGTTTTGTTTGTATATTTTTTGCAAAAGTATATTTTCTACTTCGTACATTTCTATTACAGAATACCTATTTAAATTCTTGGTAATTGGGAGCGCTGGTACAGGAAAGTCGAGCCTTCTCAACAATTTCATTGGAAACAAATGTAAGTAGCCATAATCAACTCAGATAATGTGTGTTCAGTTCATTATTCAATAATAAACGAATTTTACATGAAAGGCACTATTTAATATTCATATTCATAATTTTTTTTATGAATTTTCATGAAAAAAATGATGTGTGATTGGATAATACCCAAAAAGAAGTTCTGTCCCTAATATACATACATGCAATGTTAGTGCAATGAGACAACTAAGTAAATAAAATATGTAACTGTGATGACTAAATATTCGTATTACTGTCTTGCTATTTATCAGGTTGTTTCATTGCATGTTTTACTAACAGCCATAAACACAACTATGTAAGTTACTGTTTGAAGTTACTGTTATGTTTGCAAATTTCAGCAAACTGTTAAAATAAAATTGATTAAAAATGTCATGTTAAGCATTTTTGCATAGTGCTTTGTAGTGTAGTATAGTGCAGAAGCCCATCTGGCATCTGCCCAGGGCCTCAAGTCTGCTATTACAATAGTGTCAGAATGGTCTCGCCATTGTGAGTATTTGACAGTGTTTGTATGGCAAATCTGTCAAAAACTCACAATGAAGAGACCATTCTGACACTATTGTAATAGCAGACTTGAGGCCCTGGTGACATTGGTGCTGTCATTGATAAAAAAATGCCAGATCTTTTTAAATTCCAGTTCTGATTATAACATTGGGCCAGATAAACTACCTGCACTTTAAGTATGTCAAAATCAGTACAATCAAACTGGCCTGATTTACTCTTGTGACAGTGCTAAATATTTTAATTAAATATGGAGTACCAATATTCTTGGGGAATTCACTTAAAAAGAATTGCTTCAAGAGGTTGCGCTCACGAAGAGGCAATTCAGTAAATATGATGCCAAAGTAACTGCAAATTATTGTTACTAATCAAATCATGGAGTGGCTTTAATAAGGCTTAACTGCATGCCTATGAGAGTTTCAAAATCTATTTGATGTTTTGCTTGTTGTGCACATATTACAAAATATACCTACTGTAAGAGGTTTAAGCATGTCACATCACTGTTTACATTTTTGGTGATCGGACCCTAAACACTCAAACCCAAGTCATATATTTTATCACCTTCATCTTGATCACCCTTACAGTAAGTTACTTTCCCCTACTAAAGTACATTAAGTAGTTTTAGTTTCTATCATTAATCATTATTACTTTACCAAAGAATAAGGTGGTAAGTTGCATACAGACATCCAAAATGTCTCCACAGTCTTTAGTTCAGTAATTCACTTTATGCAGGGTGAATTTTTGGGATGGGACTTTAAAGCGAAAGCCCTATACTATGATAAATAGAGCAGTGATAAAAAAAAAACCATGAGTTTGATCTCAGAGAATCAAGGACTGCCTAATTGCTTTACCACTTTTGATAACAATTCCCAGTGAATTGAAATTTCACTAAGGTTGAAATTATCTAACTGTGACATAGGCAAATCGACCTTCTTCGTATATGACGTGCTAGTGCCATTCAATCTTAGGGTGGTAAAGCAATAACGAGGTTAACTATACTCAAACTGCAAGCCTTTGGGCTGATTTCACCAATGAAACTGAACACGATCATCACATTTAAACTGCATGCGTTCAAGAGCCGTCAGTGTCAGTATTCCCCAACAATGAAATTCGCCCTAAATCATACTACAGAAAGAAAAGTTGTTAAACTGAATTAAAGACATTGAAAACTTACCACACTGTCTTATGCTTTGGTCCCCCATGTAAGAAAATAATTTATTCTAATCATTTAATTTTTTCTCTTTTTACAGTTAAAGAAGACAGATGTCACACAATTGGAGTTGAGTTTGGTTCTAAAATTGTAAACATAGGAGGAAAGTCTACTAAATTACAGATATGGGACACTGCAGGTCAAGAAAGATTTCGTTCAGTTACACGTTCCTATTATCGTGGTGCCGCTGGAGCCCTGCTAGTGTACGACATCACATCTCGGGACTCTTTCAATGCACTCTCAAATTGGCTTAGAGATGCAAGAACACTAGCAAGCCCCAATATAGTAATTTTACTTGTGGGAAACAAAAAAGATATGGAAGAATCGAGAGAAGTCACATTCACAGAAGCTAGTCAATTTGCCCAAGAAAATGGTAAGCATGACTAAATAATTATGTTAACTTTAATTATATTTTTTTAGTTTCTAATTCTGTATCTTATCGCTTTTAGCGATAAGAGCGCCCATTGTGTCACCCCTTGTAAAATGGTGCCGATTCCCTTGTTCACAAACTAAACAAAATTTAAGTTCAATGCATCTTTTTCTTTCTATTTCATTAAGAAAAGGACAGAAGATAAATTTTAGTTTAGTCCTGTCAAATTAATCAGCGCCTGTCATTATTCCATACAAGTTTAGACGTGATTAAAAACTTGCCGACTAAAATTACGTCGATTTACGTAAGCGCTGATTAATTTGACGGGACTAAACTAAAATTTATCTTCTGTCCTTTTCTTAATGAAATAGAAAGAAAAAGATGCACTGAACTTAAATTTAGTTTAGTTTGTGAACAAGGGAATCGGCACCATTGTCTACATTTATATCTATCATTTTTCTTTCTTTCAGAACTGATGTTCCTAGAGACGAGTGCTAAAACTGGTGAAAATGTAGAAGAAGCATTCTTAAAATGTTCCAAAACCATTTTGGCTAAAATTGAAACAGGAGAATTAGACCCGGAGAGGATAGGTTCAGGCATTCAATATGGTACAGGTACTTCGAAAAGACTTAGCGCGCCCAAGAAACCTGCAAGAAGTCCTTCCGATTGTGCCTGTCATGTATAAATAATTTATTGTTAGTTACATAGAATGCATGATCTGCAGGCAGATAATGAATTCACTTATGTTTTATTTGCGGTCTCACTTTTTTTATGCTATTGTTATAATAAGTACCTATGTAAGTATCAAAAGTATATGAAGGCAATTTAATTGTGCTCCATTTAAGAAATATGGACGATGAAACGATCTGATTATTGATTAGATATTATAGATTTATGTATAGCTACACGATTATGAATGTGATTTTAAATTATTAATGGTATGCTATCACATCTTGCTGTAATTATTATGTTATTTTACTGCACACATTTTCCTGTCTGTCAGGTTGAGATATACTGAGATGAGATAAATATACTAGTTATAATCTCGTTTTTGGATTTTATTTAAATACTTTTGAACCCTTAAGTTTAAAGTCCGGCTTAACTTCAGTGCTAAACTCACGCCATTTTAACTACCTACTGATATCGTGCGTGTCATAGGTTTGTCGGGTATTATGTAACTGCTGCGCAAAATATCGATCCAAGTCTGCCATTCAAATCTAAACTTCACCAGTGCAACTGACACCATGTACGAGCCTCTTCCCATGCCTTTTTACTACACTTCCGCTACCAGATCTCTTCTTGCGACTTCTTTTAGGGTTCCGTGCCTCATAAGGATAAAACGGGACACTTTTAGGATCACTCGTGTGTCCGAATCTACTGGATAACTACTACACATCCGTCACGTCCCCGGCACTGTCATGACATGTGTGGCTAGACCTTTACAGTTCTTCATACCAACTCGTAGAAATGGAGTAATAAAGCTTGGGAATTAAATAAAACCTGTGATGATTTGTTCAAAAAGCTCTCTCTGGAGAAAAAACCTGGCGGTGATTCTCGATAAGTACCTGTTACTTTATTACTGGCTTACAATAATTTTTCAAGAAGCTTTTTCTGGAGAGGAAACCGGTAGCCCCTTATTCTCGATAAGTACCTGTTACTTTGGTGTGACTGACACTGGCATGGCCACCATCAGGAATTTTAATTTTAAAAACAAAAAAATTGTCGCTAATTAGTCGAAATTTGTCGCCAAATATCAGAATTTGTCGGTCACTGGTTCAAAAGTTCTAAGGGTTTATGGGTGGTCGATCTGGGGAGCATCTCCACAGCTTGGCCCAATTTGAATCTTAAAAGCTAGGGCATCTAGCGAAGATCTGTGTTCTCCCAAATTTTGTCGCTAATAGTCGGAATCAGTTGCCAAATATCAGAATCTGACGGTCAATGGTTCAAAAGTGTGTACGTTACCCCAGCAGGAAAGTATCTCCTAGAGTAATATGAGTGAAACGTATAATTAGTGCGTAATCTGCTGTAAATGTGCGCCATATAAAACAAATTGTGCGCTTTGTCGTTTTGGAAAAAAACGGAAAGAACGATTCCTGCTGGAGTAACGATTTTCCAGAAGGACAATTTTAAACGAATGATCGGAGAGAGAAATATTGTGCATGGGCAGAGAGCTTATATTTGTGCAAAAATGTGCGCCGAAAATATAATTTATGCGTCTAGCGACAAATTTTTTGTGTTATCAAAATTAAAATCCCTGATGGTGGCCACGCCAGTGTCAGTTACACGTTACTTTGTTACCAGCTTACAATTATTTTTTTTGAGCGTATTTGGGTTAAGGTTTAGTCCATTTTACTTAATTGATTATACTGGTGCCGATTCCCTTGTTTACAAACTAAACTAAAGGACATGTCCAGATTCTGCCCTCTGGTAATTCTGGTATCGATAAATGTTCATGATTTAAGGTTTTACAGTAAGATTTAAAAATTTAGATCTAAATTACTATGGATTTATTAATTCAGTATTACTTGCGTAACATAATTCTCAAAAAAACAGTACTCAATCGTAGCTTCCGTTTTGCCATTTTTAACGGGAATTACTAAAAATGTTATTGACGTTCCATTTTATCCCATAATTACCTTTAAAGAGTGTGCACAATAACTATAACGGCGATTATTTTATATTAAAGGAATATATTAACGTTGTTGCGTATAAAATACGACAATATTACTAAAATATTTTTGGGTAGGTACACATCAAATGTGTTTTTCTTTGAATACCCGCTTCCTAATATGAAGGTAGGCTAAAATAAATAATATTATGGGTATTGAAGATAGAAACCAAAATACGGAATTAAAGATGATACCAATATCATATTATGTGCATTTATGTGTACAATAAAGATTATTAAAGCATTGTGATTAAATGAAAAAAAAATATATATTAAGTAATTAGTAGCACTAGTAAGTATTTAATAGATAAACAATAGGTGCTTTGCATTTTTGTTACACAAATAGAAATATCAAAAAAAAAAACTGCAGAATATGATGTCAGACCAACAAAATATTAAATGTTTTATTAACCTCACAAAGGCATACCACCGATTAGTACCTGTATTCGCTCACAGATGGCGTTATACTAAAAAAAAACTAAGAAAAATCCCCAGCGCATAAACCTTATTTTTACCAATTTACGCAAGATCCTGACTCCTGAAACTTATCAACGATAAACTATAAAATACGACGATTATAATAATGTAACAATCATTACTGAACATTTTCTTTGACTACCTAGACAATCGCCCATTGCTCCACCAGACATGTCCTTTAAATTCAGTGCATCTATTTCTTTCTATTTCATTAGGAAAAGGACAAATTAATCAGCGCTTGACGTAAATTGACGTAATTTTAGTCGGCAAGTTTTTAATCGCGTCTAAACTTGTATGGAGTAGTGAAAGGCGCTGATTAATTTGACAGGACTAAACTAAAATTTATCTTCTGTCCTTTTCATAATGAAATAGAAAGAAAAAGAAGCATTGAACTTAAATTTAGTTTAGTTTGTGAACAAGGGAATCGGCACCATTGTCTGGCAGTTATGGTAAGTCCTCTAAAATAGACCTGTAATTTTCCGATCGTGTTCACTTGCATAAAGAAGAATGTAAAGGGGTTATCTATATCTATACATATAATAAAATCGTAGCGAAGTCAAAACCTTTCATTGAATATTTTTGAAAAAAAAGTAATTGCCACGAGGTCTGGGAACGATTCTGATGCCAAAAATATAGTTTTTAGAATGTTTGTGTTTGTCTGAATGTATGTTCCAGCATCACGCAAAAGCAACCGGGCAGATTTTGTTCAAATTTTACACAGTTATTTCCAATAGGTCTGGTCAAATTACTAGGTATAAATTATCACGCTATTTGCTATGGGGGATGAGCAGTATTGCATTATGTTTTGAGATGGGTCAATATGGGCAGGTACCTTAAGCCGTGGTCGCTACAAGAAAATTGTCTTAAGAGACTATCCTTAACTTTTAGAAAAAAAATGATGTGCATTCGCAGATTTAGAAAAAAAAATACAGTCAGCAAGAAATTGGGCAACTGTCACAAACAAAATTTTTTGATGCCAGAAACCGCAAAAAACTTTTCTCATGCGGTTCGTAGTTCGTACGTGTAGTAATGATACTGAAATGAGAACTAACACAATGTATCAGTGTATGACAACAGTCGAATTATTCCATTACTATTTCGCTGGGTTGAATGAATAGGAAACGAATATAGCAGACTAGCTTTTGCCCGCGGCTCCGCCCGCGTAGATGTCGGTTATCGCGTAAAAAAGTAGCCTATGTCCTTCTCCATATCCCAGGCTATATCTCTGCCAAATTTCATGACGATCGGTTTAGCGGTTTAGGCGTGAAAACGTAACATACAGACAGACAGACAAATAGACAGACAGACAGACAGACAGAGTTACTTTCACATTTATAATATTAGTATGGATAGTTACAGATTTATTATTTTAAGTGATTATCATACCTTATGGATCTAAGCAGTCAAATAAGACATGCTATTTCAGTCAACTTTCAACAAAGTAATGCAAATCTGATTTCGATTCCAAAGAATTGATATTGTTTGTGCTGCTTTTTAGGGTTCCGTACCGAAATGGTACAAAGGAACCCTGATGGTGCGACTCAGTCTGTCTGGCACAGCTGAATAGTCTCATGAACTACTAAGGCTATCCACTTGAAATTTGGAATATTTTAGATGACGTTTGCCTATTTTGCAAATAAAAAAGTTTTTTTTTTTTGCAACTGGGTCGTGTCTTAAAAAGTCGAAGTGGGGCTACTAGGGCATGTGGGATATCGTATGAAAGGGCGCTATTTGGTATGCGTAACCCCAGCAAAATATTGCGCCTTAGAGAAAATTGAGTATTACTGATATTAGTTCGTAGTTAGTTGCAATTTGTTCAAGTATAGCAAAATTTGTTCAAGTTTTATTTTCGAAGTTATTAACGAGTAACGTTACCCCAGCAAAATGTTTAAAAAAAAAAAGGCATTTAACCTGGAACCAAGTACAGACGCCAGCAGGTCAAGCTACCCGAAACTGTCAAATTTTCGCAATCAACCTTGAACCTTATGCTGTAGTGATAAAGTTGAAAATCTATTAAAGAAATTTGACAGATTGTAGTAGCTTGATGTGCTGGCGTCTGTACATGAAAAGATAGCTTTTGGTGAGCCCTTATTTCAGAAGTTTGCATAGATAAAAATCTGAAATTATACGCGCTAATTGACGCGTGAGATTGTCGCCACCGATCGCCTCCGTGAAGACACGGCGGTGCTCTACCCAGGCCGGGCAGACTTCCACCGTATGCTCTACCGTGTCCTCCGTGCGATCCACACAATGGTAACAACACCCAGGTGTTTCCTTCCACCTTATCCTGAACAAAAACCTCCTGAAACAACCGTGTCCGGTGAGGACCTTCGTCAGGCGGAAGGTCACCCAGATCTTTCACAGATGTTCTAAACAGACCGGGAGGCGTAGATATCTTCTGGAGGTGGGCTGGTTGGAATAACCACTGATGGCCGCCATGGCCCATGTACAATGGTCCACCTGAAGGACTAAGTGCGGAAACCAAACCCTTTACCATAGAACATGGAACTGTACGTCGCTTGCTCTCGCGTCACCAGTCCAGTATTTTGACGGCTGTGACCAAAACTATAAACGTAGTATTCAGGGAAGTTTTATTAAAATTTGGCTGGTATTTTAGTATATTGTGTCGTCTTACGACTTCCACGCGAACGAAGTCGCGGGCAGAAGCTAGTATAGTCATAAAGTTGTTAAGTAAGCACTTAATCAAAAATAATAAATATAAAGACAACATACATTTTATACAAATTTATTTCTGAAATAATAACATTTCTAGGAGCTCCTATGCCTTAAGAGCGTGTACATAATGAATTTGATTACTACCTTAAACGGGCTCAAACATAATTTGATTTATTACAATAATTATCTACAAAGCACATAAATAATTTTCAAAAAAACTTTTTCTTAATAACTCAAAGTATTACATAACAATGTCACAAATTATAATATTATTTACATTTTGGAAAACAATTATTTCTAAACATAAATACGCCTTTCTGATATTTTGGCTTATTGAAATTGATATGTACATTTTCTGCGGGTAGTAATAAAATCAACACATTTATGACCCTCCAGTTACAAGTGGAATGTGGTATTTTGTTATTTGATGCAGAAAGTTTCCATATCTTTAAATAATGCATCTAACTGAAATTAAAACAAAAGGAATCAAAACACGGTTACTTATTTTCTTACCATTTCATAAAATCATATTTTTTTTTCAAATAATATTCTTCATTTGAGCAAAGCATTTGAATAAATTTTATCTTGTTAGAATATATTCTTTGCAGAATTGTAAACTCATGAATAGAGCATTACAAACTTCAACCATTTTATTAGCAATATTAATTATCTTTTACACCAATACCTATGTATAAAAAAAGTTTTACTTGTACTTCTATACTTCATCCATAATTTGATGTCAAAATAAAACTGTTGCTACGAAGCTCTGTGAAATTCACAAGCCTGGCGTGCTTAAATTAAATATTAGTTTCGACTAAACAATAATGTACTTAATAAAATCTAACACTGTACACTTAATCCACCATTATTACTTATAAATAAATCTAACAGTGTTCGGTACAGCGTGCATCACACGAATGTAGCAACACAACACATACATAAATTAAAATGCACCTATATAATGTATCTAGGAACTATAATTGGGTGTGATTTATTTATTTGTTTACATTTTATGTATGTTGTGAAACCATGAACCCGATTATAATTGATAAATAGTTTTCAATAACACTACTTTTGAATTAATTGCATTTTAACTAATATTATTTTTTGAACAGAACAAATTCGTGGCACTCGATCAGTATTAGGTGCTGAATATACATAAATTTTGTTGACAAAATATTTGGAGAAAATAATATACTTGAACTAGTCCTAGTTCTATCACAGTAAAATATCAAAACACTTACGCAACTTCTTTAATTTCATTCCAATGTAAATCTAATAGAGCTCCATATTTGACTAATTGAATTCTTTAATGATTTTCATTACATAAATAAATTGATTTAATTGTATGTAAATTTGTTATCTATATATCGTATTTTACTTATCAAACGATGACCAACATCTTGATTGAATGATGGTATTACAAGCGTGTTCTATAGGTATCTACAGCATACATTATTTTGAGATTCTCACCGAAAATACAGAATACGTCTTCTTAATTCAGCTGATTTCGGTATGAACAAAATTAATAGTGGCAAGGTTAATAATTGTTGTCCACATTAACAAAATATTAGGAAGGGTCATTCATAGTCTGGTCAGAACATGCATATGATTTGTAAACCTTTTGTATGTATGCTGTAATTATTATAAACCAAATCTGTACATCATTTATCTAAAATACATCAATCGACGTGGTCGCTGTATAAAATATTTCTATGAATAAACAATGCATCTAAAGAAGTATTTCGCATTAAGTGTTCAGTTATTAAGTAATTTATAATATCATCATTCTAATTTACTTTTTCAACAGTTGCTATTAGTATATAAAATTACATACCTACTTAACAATTAAGAGCTTTCTCTCCGATAAAATATACATTACTATATAACTTACTTATTGCTAATATAACACAAGTCACTGAAGAGTTCTGAGCCACATTACTGCATGCTGGCAAGGAAATGCTTAATGTTATTGCGGTATACCGATTGACACTAAGATCAATTGTAATTTTGTAGACTAATTACGTCGATGATGATGATCGCATCTTTAAATCAGTCTTATGCTTTTTATTTAAAAACAAAAAGTGTAAAAGAGCTTAAAACATACAAACACTGATAAAGACATATATAGAACTTTATAAAGGCCAACTTATCATGACTAGATTTAAGTCATCATTATAAGTACAAACAAATCGCATTTAAGTAAAATTAAGTAATGTTGGACAAGATATTGAATCTTAGTGTCTAACACAAGATTAGGATTTTTTTTTATTGTTGTATAGCAACGACAATTTTAATAGTATTCCAACAGAGAGCGAATGCATGAAAGCCGTCGGATCGTAGCACACAGCGGCATTATTATTTAAAATATAATTGTAATTATTCAAACGTGCTAAAATAGCCGCCAGCTTGGCCTTAATGTCTATTTATGATCCTTTTTAAACGGCTGTGTGTTGACTATAAAACGTGAATGTAAAACTGCACAGATAGCGTTTATAACGTTTTCTTTATTAGTGATTTACACTTACAGTGAAAAGTTTCATTACGATATTGAACGATATATAAATATCAATAAGTGTAAATAATTTTTAAAAATATATTGCTATTTTATTAGGAAATGATCACTGCAGTGTCTGTTTGCTTAGGCGGCTTACATGCGAAGGCTCAGAGTTGCGTCGCCGCCGCGCGTCGGAGAGATCGCCAAGTGAGGTGTGGGGCGAGTGAGTGTGGGTGTGACGCCTACGCGACTGTATTACTCTGACGGCAAGCCACGGCAGCGACTAGAGCTGCACCGCGACCGCTACCGTCCTCTGACAGCATCAGGTCAAACTGTAATACAATTTATACATTATTGTAAAAAAAAACGAAGTAAACAACACCTACACAGATTTTACTGACAAGCCGATAAATTCTGTAAAAATCTCACCGTTATAACTTAGGTGAGGTGAACTGTCATCCTACCTGACGCTAGGGAATATAGAGATTGACAGCGCACACTCCCTTTACCTCAGTTTTTACGGTGCGAATTATACAGACTATATTCGGCTGACATTCGCATTCGCTAACATATGCGATCAAAAAATAACTGGAGAACTTCTGATTTTAAATGTGCGGCCGGATGTTTTCTTATATCATCCGGATTTGATTTGTTGGTTGGGTTTTTGTAAGTTTGGGACTAATTCGCGGAGTCCGAACAATTTGTACTTATTCTGTTATTGCATCACGATTTTGGACAGGCATCCTACACCTTTTTGCCGTGTCTTAGTGCGTCAGATTATTTCATTATCATCTCGAGCGTAACGATGGCAGTGTCTAATTTCCATCACGTTTTGCAGAATCATGCCGGTGACTGTTCCATTATATCATTATCAAGAATACGTTAGATAAGTTGGAGTGGACACCTATCAATTCTGATTTTAAAGACGATGTATCTAATCAGATATATTATGACGCAATTGTGTTGGACTGTATTAAATCCCTAGGTAATTATAATTAAATAGCCATTTAACTATAGAAATGATTAGAATCTTCATGAAGGATTAAATTTCCGGTTGTGCTGTGTAATTCAGCGATTGTGAGTACGGCTTACAATCCATATAGGTCTATAGAATCACAATATCGTGAATTAACTTCGAAGGCGTGTCTTTATGAGAATATCAAACGCTCTCTATATTTGCGTAGTGCATTGATATGCGGGTAGTCATTGCACTAAATTGTGAGTTACAATCTAAATTGCCCGAAACCCTATAATTCCGCCCGAATTAATTATATGTCCTTTATATCCCAATATCATTTTTCATTTTCTAAAACAATATATACATAAAGACAACAACTTGTGCAACGAATTTGATAATAGTAAACGTGTTTCTATTAAACTATGATTACCTAACCATAAACAAATAACCTAATTCGTTGAGGTGTTGAGTGGGTGTGTCGTTTTTTTTATTAAGATTATGAGTCATTGCCCAGGGCATGATATATCAGCACTAACATTAAAATATTGAACAATAATAGAAGTTTATCAGTTTGGAATTTGGACGCTATAAGAAAATATTGAACAATAATAAAAGTTTATCAGTTTGGAATTTGGACGCTATAAGAAAATAATGAACCTAATCTAGCACAAACGAAACTAATAGAGACGTCATACTCTACTTGATTACTAAAAGTAGATAATGGTTTTATCTATAGAGCTTTATTTACGTAAATTTTGTGTGGGTGGAGGCCGTCCTGGATATTTTTTCGATAACGGTTTTAACGTTTTATTTGATTTGATTGGATTCCAAATTCCAATGAATATTATTAAACACAAATTATAAACATGGACGTCACAGACGTTTTGGCAACGTGCATAGTTCCGGTTGTATTAAAGTACGAAATGCATAACAGGATAAAAGACAATTATTTATTTATTTATTTCATTATTTATGTACACACAGTTAAATACATAGAGATACGATATAATTATAATGTCAGTACAATTATTTATTCTTTAAAATAATATAATCTTTTGTAAAATTGGACCAGTTTTTCTAGCTATCCAATGAACAAAGTTCATTCGAGTTTTCATTATGATTAAAGACATATTTGGGCATATACTATAATTATGTTAAAGAATACCCAAAGAAGAAACAACTAAGCAGAAAGGTAGCTGATAGAGGTGTAGAAAGACATGCTGCACCGACCCCAAATAAATTGGGGCATGGGCAGGAGACCATAATGATCTTTGAATGGAATAGAATGCTCTTTTAACGGGCTGGTGTCCGCATCTCCACGTCCAAGCGCGTATTTTGCGTACGGGGTACTCTATAAGTACGGTGGCCAGCACATCAAGTTACTACAAACTGTCAAATTTTCTCGTTCGATTTTGAACTTAAACATCAACATTTTAAAGTTTAAAATCGTTTCGAGAAATCTGACGGTTACGTGTACTTTGATGTGCTGGCCACTGTACACTATGTGGATTACAGATATAAATGTAGAAATCTTGGTCTTCAGACTTTTGTTAGATAGAGGTTGTTAACAATACCTGAATGCCAGGCCGCACAAGTTGCGCGATCTTTTCGCACATGAGTGTGTGGAAGTGTGGGTGGAAACGGTAGACGGAGCCGTCGATGCCGACGGTGACGCGGGGCTCGTTCATCTTGTTGAGCAGGCAAGCGATGCCGGCGGACACCAGGTGGGCGGCGCGCCGCGACACGCATTCGCAGACGTGGCGCACGGCAGACATGTCCGCTTCGGTTGCATGTGATAGACCTGTAATTGAACATTTAGAGTAAATTTGAGAAATTGAAAGGTCTATTAATGACTATTAATAAGCTTCTGATATGCTCGAGTTTATAAGCCAACAGGAGCCAATCTATATCTAAAAAGTGTAGTTCCTATTTCCTCTTTGGATAAAAAATCTTGTTATCGTTACCCTTTATTATAGAAAAATCCAATGTGATTTAAAAAAACAGGTTTTAAAAATATATTTTGAAGAGATTTTTCTTTTAAACAACCTTAGGTTTAAAAAATAAAACTATATAAACTTTTGCCTCTGCTAGCGGAATGTGCTTATATGCACTCACAAGGTTGAAGTCTGAAGCTTAAAACACGCTTTTCGCACCCTTGTGTATTTACATGTAGCTGGCTAAAGTTCAAAGCTCCGTCATTGGCACGGAATCACAAAGAGGAACGTTGGACCTAACGTCCTTTTATCGACCACTGAAGAAACCATACTTTTCACATGTTTAGTAAGACCCATATAAGAGGTATTGATGTCCAATTATACTAATTATCTCGAAACTTGTGATATCTTTCTATCACCCGTTGACATTGTCATGTCAATACTGCTAAATGAAACTAATTAACATAGCCTCAGACAATGTAGTTTATTGCAACTTTACACAGATGTACCTCATCAGGAGATTATTCATTAGGTTTTATTTCAAGGAAACACGTGTTTTTACTTTACATTTCCTCATGACAACGTGGGCAAATAATTGCTAACTGAAATTAGTCACATCTGAAAAAATTGTCAAAAGTGGCTATGAAAAACATTTTATCGTTCTTGAGTTAGTTCATTTAGTACCAAGTTGAGAAAAATAGGTATTGGTGCCGATTCTCTTGTACACCGAACTAAACTAACTAAACTATCACTAAAATTCCTTACTTTTGGCTATGAGAATCTTAAAGCTATTCTGCAAACAAAATTCTCTAAATTTAAAAATAAGTTTGACACAACTAAATCGAATTTGACAATCGTGACTCCACGTGGTTTTTTTTTTTTTTGGCTTCGCAACGTTGTACTTGTTTGCCTATGATTTATTTTAGAGCCGGAGGCGCACATGGGGGGCAGCCGCGACGTGTTTTTTTATGGAATTTTTCACTTTTTGTGTGGAAAATAAAAAAAAGATTACCTACATGTAGCGTAATAGTGGTTTAAGGGTTTCTAAAAGGGGGTCGAAATTTTCATTATTTTTGCGATAGGACGCACCATTTTGGAGATATAAGCAAAAGAAAAGATAAAAATATATAGGGATAAACACGAAATATTTTAAGTGATACACCTATAAGTGGTAAAGAAGCCATGGAAATGATTTTCTTTTTTATTCCGAGTATATTATTTAAAAAATTAAATAATTTAAAATTACTTGATATGATGATTAATTATCAAAATTCACCGCGCTCGTGCCGCCACCCCACCGCACCGTTCGGCGTCACCACGTCTATAGTAAAAGTACTCTGTGACCACGTCGAGGCGGGTCATTCATAGAATATGTAAATAAAGGATTTTTTCGCTTTTTTACGACATAAAGATGTTTCTCTTAAAATATTTCGTGTATGAATAGATACACCTTATATACAGTACTGGCTTTGCACCAGAAGTCGAGGTGATTGGTGTGAATTTTAGTTCATGAAAACTAATTTTATTCCACATCTTTTTAGTCGCGATTAAAAATAGTCAGATTTAGTTAGAAAATCTAAATTTTAGTTTAAAAACGTCAAATTCAGAATAGCAAAATTGCCATTTTCACTAAATTTAAAAACTCAGTACTATCTTAGAGCTGTCAAACTAAAATATAGTTAAGTTGTGTCACTTTAGACAATTTCAGAATAGGAAATGGTCGTTTGACAGGAATAAACTAAATTTTGGTGATTTTTAGTCTAGTTTAGAGAATTTTGTGACAAGAGAATCGGCACCATTATTTACCATACATATAATTAGGTAGATACCTTTTCATTTACGTACCTACATAGTATTTTTGTAATAATATTTTTGTTTGTTTGTGGTAAAGTCGTTGGTAAATTGTTTATTTAATATTAATCTTTTATCACTTATTATTGTTAATTTGACTGATACAAAGTCCAGTTCATATTATAAGTACGAATTATGAATGATGTCGCTTTGGCATAAAAATGTCAAAGAAGCTCAAGGCTTAACTGACCTTTATCTAATTTACGTGTTTAGACATAAATTATAATAATATAAAACTTGAATAAAATCAATTTAGAAAACTTTGAAGATCAGCGCATTCTAGCAGACGGACGCAGCGCGCTCCCAAAGCATTATTTAATGATGAAGTGACAATCCTGGTAATATAAGCTTCCTAAACTGTGTCTATGTTATTAAAATAATTGGATATTATTATAATGACTCGATGCGACTGTTCCCATAATAGAATGCAGATAACATTTTAGGTTTGGGTTTTCTCTAATGCTGATTGAGGAAAACGTTAGTAATATCACTCACGATGTTAATGTTGTTTTAATCCTTAAGGATTATAATTAAAAAAAAAAAACATTTCTTTGTCAAACATGTAGGACGTAGGTCTCTCTCTATCTACCGTATTTAAATTTCACGTCATTAAAATTATAATGTAAATGGGTGCTTTCATAAGGGGCGCGCCTGTTGCATCATGAGAGTTTGAATCATTCTTACAGACTGTACAATGACATACTCTAGTCCCCACATAACTATCAGATATACGTACTCGTGTGTTAGTTAATACTCTTAGGTATGACGTAATTTATCACTTATAAAATTAGTTACGCAACATGTATGGTTTGGTTTTCATTACGCGGCTTTGATTAGCAGAGAGGTTACATAACTTTTATGTGAAAACCCGGAACATGGAACTCGAAGTAACTGGTAACGATAGTTCAATTTTGAAAAATTTAATTCGGTTCGAAAAGCCTTATCAAAGAAAATAAGAATAAAAGTACTAACCGAGCTCTTCAAGAACCTCCATACAACTGGTGAAGTCTCCGGGTTTGTCAGACTCAATTTCCGATACGTATTTGGTGTAGAAGCTGCTTCGCTGGAACAAAAGGTCCGAACCGCGGCCTCCAAACAGCAGTCCCATCTTCGTAAACTTCACTAACGCTAGACGAACTATCTCCCCCATGTACATGCCTGAAATCATCTTCTCTTGTCTGAAATGAAAGAAAAATTGGTATCAAATACAAATTAAAATAATCCAGATTAAAAAAAACCGCTTTAAAACCTTACGAAGCCTTACAAAATATTATGTGCCTTGACAACGGCTGATGCAATTTGGCTGAAACGTAGGGCATAAAAAGGTATTGTGCTTTCACATTATAATTGCGTGACAGAAAAGAGTTTGAATTTTTCTATTGTGTGCGAATCGCGTCTAACAACATCATAATAGCTTTATTTATCGCATACAATACAGAAAATGAATCGAAACGTCTGAAATCTGTGTCTTGTGCGAGATTGCGCGTTCACTGCAACAGGTATATCAAATCACACCTCTTCAAGAGATAAAAGACTGCCTAACCGCCTTATTCTAGTTTTCTTTATAGGTAACTTGTTTATTGAAAAGATGATACGTGGATCATGACTCGCTACTTAAATTAAGTAGGTAAACATGAACAATAGATAACACGTCGGTATCCATCTATATTCTTGATAGTACCTATTGTTGGGAGTGTCAAGTTTAAGGGGAAAAGATATGGTTTAACAAAAGTAAAATTGTTGACTAAAAACAACCATTATAGTAATGAAAATATGTTCTTACATTTGTTTGCCTTTGTTGATGGAGTTATTGTCGATTTCGCGATCGAACTCAGTGCGAACAAAGTCGAGGGCTCCATCGTCTCCGAACGCGCCCCATTCGGTGTTTATGAGAAGATCAGGCTTTCCAGGCTCTCCATCAAATAGTTCACAGTTCTCTGTCTTCTCTACGTAGCAAGCGTTACTGCCAGTACCTAAATTAAAAACGTCTTAATAAAAAACCAGAATTCAGAATATTATGTTACCTACATAAAACATTTTTAAGTAACACAAAAACAACAAAAGCATTTTAAGTTAAGCTTAAAAAAATTATTTACGTCACAAAAAAGGCTCGCAATTATTGCTTTTGATTAGGTTGTTGTATGGTTTGGTTCAGTAAACAGTTTCGTTGAAACAATATGATTAGTGTCACTGCATGTGACCAAAATAACACTATATGCCCATCATCCATATTGTATATTTAAATTGTTATAGTAATCGTTAAGAGCACGTTGTAGTTAGGTATTATTAATCATGCGGTAATTATAGAAACCCCTATGGTTGTTAGGAAATATGGCAAACAATTATTTCAGCACACCGTGACCATATTAAAATATCAATGGCCAACCCAATGAGTTCTTATGAATATTGAATCATTTTGAACGGTAGCGTATCGTACGCGGCGTGTGCAAGTCAAATTTATTATCGATTATAAAGCAGTTTGCTATGGTTATTGTGGGTATATGAAAGCTACAAACTCATGATCCCCAGTTTAAGCGACACAAGTACTTAGTTACACAAACACAAAAAATAAGGTAAACCTACCAACGATGAGTCCTATTTTGCAGTTGTGGTTTTTCCACGCGCATGACATCAATGTACCCGTAGTATCATTCAGAATAGCGCATATGTCAATCTGTACGTCCTACAAGAGTGAGAAAACATGCGTTTTAGATGTGAGATAGTAATCATCATTCCAGGTTCCAGACATGAGAGGTTAACCTACACCTGTTTTAGGTTGAAGATGATTGATCCGTAGAGGCTTTCAAGGAGGCGTGTCAACTCGTTAGATAATGTTCATTCTATTAGGTAGAATACTTTACAAAATAAAAAAGTTGTTTATGAGATTATGTCTAGGTAAGTTGATGATGATGATAAACGATTTGTTTTGAGTATTTTTTATAATAAATCCAATAGAACGACGGTAAAAACATTCACAGTCTTATAATTACAGTAATATAAAAAAGTAACAACTTTGCATTTATTATTTTTTTTGTCTTTGAAAAATTACGTAGTTATATCTACAATTTGTTTTTTTTTTTAAATGAATCTTGGTTTAATTCTTATGGATATTCAACCTGTTGTATGATCATTCATCAGTATTAAACACTGAACGTAGAAAGTTAATACAGAGACGTTTAAATAACAATGGTATTGTAGGTAAATTATTATAATGTGTTGACATATTATCTTTGAATAGCTGTTTGTTAAATACGATGAGTAGCAAAACATGTGCCAACGTTACTTCCAAAGTTTATGGATTACATGCTTGAAATCTAAACCCCCCTTGGTTTTTCATGTGTTTGTTTGGTACAGTCATTATGACAGGGCGAAATAATTATGATTATTTGATGTAGTGATTTTATTAAAATGATCGCTGATATAATGTTGTATGTAGGTACTTTTTTATGAAATATGACTATATATTCTGACAAATTAAGTGAGGTTCTGGATATATTTTTATCATCCATTGTAACAAATAGAAGCCACTTATTGAATATAGATAATTATTTTAATTTGAAAATAATAAAAACAAAGCAATTTCTCGGTTCTTTATGAAAATAAATAACTGAAATTTGAAATACCAATAAAATGATTTGATGAATAACACGTTTAGAACAATTCATATTCACGAAAAGACAAAGTAACAATATCCACTGAGTTGTTACTAATTTTGAAAGCCTCTACTTGGCTCTCTTATGTTGTCTCCAATAATAATCATGCCTTACATTTCTAATAGAGAGCTGTTATCATCATCAACTCACCAATTATAACCCCTATTCGGCAATTTGTGTTCTTATGCGCACACGACATAAGAGTGCCAGTTGCATCATTAAGGATGCCCGTCACATATATGGAAACGTCCTGTAAAATTTCTTTTTTTACATAATTTGGGCAACTACTCATGCATACAAGAATTTAAAGAAACAATAATCATGCTAATACTCGTTTACACTTGGTTCAGGTGTAATAGTGAAGGTTGTGAATAATATCTTGTTTGATACACATTTTCACATGTTGTGTGTGTGCTGTCTTATAAAAGTCAACTCACCCCTCGTCGAGCAATGGCATCTTTGAGACCCTGAACGACGTCCTCTCCCACAACACCAGAACAAGAGAATCCTTTGGTCCACCGCTGCAGAATTCCTTTTGTGAGTCCCAGTTGTTTTAGAGGAAAGCTGAACGTAAAGCCAAGCGCCAGTCTTTCTTTATAAACCTCATGTTCCTAGTTGAAATAATATGAGAATTAGTTACATTATTATAAGTAGGTACTGCTTGCATATCCTACAAATTAAATTAGCGTATAAGGTACAGTTACCCACCTTCATAAAGTTTGCTAGACATTCAGCTATGTGGTCAAATAATGCAACCCCTGTGCCAGTCATAATATGATTTGGAATAGCATAAATTTTAGACTGCATATCGAAATGATTTGCTCCTAAGTTTATAATTAAAACTCTGAAATTAGTTCCTCCTAGATCTAACGCCAGGAATTTACCGCGTTCTGAAAGAAACATATTATAAGTACTTAGATGTTATAATCATGATAATATGGGAGGAATCGGACCCTTTTCAGATTCGGGTATTTGATTTAGTGTTATTATGAATGGGTGTGAGTGTTACCTTTTCCATTGGGTAAATCTTGAATATAAGTAATCCAGCACTTGACAATAGAGTTAGCATGAGTGTCTTTTCCAAGTCCTTTGATCAGATCATTGTGGAGTCTGCTCATTATCTCCTTGATTTGTTTATCTGTCAAGTGTAGAACTTCGCATTCTTCGCGAATCTGCAACGAATATACCATTTTACATTATGTATTATTCGAAAGTTTGACGTGAGACAAACGACACAGGTGCTAATTTTAGATGTTCTTGTAACCAGTCATGTTGGTATGTCGATAGAAGTTTTTAGTTGAGGTCTTCGGTGCAACGCCGCACCAATAATAAGTGTCAACAAAAATAAGTGTTACATTTGTAACAAGTTTTCATATAACAAATATAATATCTGTTTTATTATTTTTACTCATACAATACACATTGCGAAACAGCCTTTGTATATTTTGTTCTGCCTACAGTTTTCTACGAAATTTTATATTTATGAGTAAAACAAAAGCGCATCCTAAAAAGTAGTTTAAAGAATACTTTACTTACAACATTCCAACTAGTTTTGAAAATTTGGTATGGCACTAAATATTAAGAGTTGCCGCGAATAGTTGTTATAGCAAATAGTCGAATACCGACATTATTACTCGACATAAAAAAGGAATATTAAAAAAAATGTTTATTGATTCTCAAATAATAATATTACAAAGGTATATTGAGCAGAAAAACTAGTTTTTCTTTACCATAATCTGCCCCTTTTGGACTTTAAACAGCCAAATTCATTATTTTCCATGACTGATTTTTGGCTAACTTTTTATATTAATGAGAATGATACTAAGTGTGTTTTGTTTTTAAAGATTAATTATTTTTAATTCTATAATTTTTCTCTTCATTAATAGTTTATTTTTATATAGACAACTATTCGCTGAATGTCGAATGACACTATTATTCGGTATTCGACGAATAACAAAAAAATGTCGAGTAATGCCGAATACCGAATAATAGCAAGTATTCGCGGCATCTCTACAAAATATGCAATACCTACGTGTAGAAGTACGAGCAAGTTGTTCATTATCGCGAGCGAGTTTCACAAGGTCAAAGCGGTCATTACAACACTACCGTTGCTTTCCAATACAAAGCCGGCTTTGAAATAATACATTTTAAAATCAAAGTAAATGTGTTGCACTCACCTTTGGTAAATTATTAATTACTATGCCCATTTTAAAACACTTGTATACTGACTATTTAATAAACAATATAACACCGCGCGATTTATAATATTAAGTACGACACGTCTCGCCAGATCCGCAAGAAAATGAGGAATACGACCAGCAAGCTAGTAACGGACGTCGCCGTCAGCACTGCATTGAACGCGCTCACATACGCGATCTTTTTCATTCATGATAGTAAACTATTGTTATCTCGTTTTAGCCCGTTCATGCTATGTGTGCTAGAACGGTATAGGTAGAGAATTTGACACATTAAATAAATAAAAAATCGAAATGTTTTGCCTTATCCCATACAATAATTTGTTTTTTACAATTGCAAATGCATTTTCATCGCCTTTAGGTTCATATTATTTATTTATTTGAAGGAGCATTTTATCGTGTTTCCAAGGCGTGCCCCTCAGTGTACGAATCTGATTGGCTATCGCGTGGGCTCGCTCTTGACGTCATGGCATTCCTTGATATTCACATTAAAGACTGCATGAGTAGTAGTGAGTTGTTCCTTTTATATGTGTGTAAAGGTTGATTTGGATATTGCGGCGCGCGAATCTAAGGCCCGTATTACAGAACGTCACTCAATAATCAAGCATTACTTAAAACTAGATTCAAGCCATTTGATTGGTTGAAACTAGTTTTAAGTAATGCTTGAGTATTGAGTGACGTTCTGTAATACGGCACTTATGTTTAAACCAGGATTATTAAGAGTGGTTCTTTAATTTGCGAGCAACTGATATTTCTTTTATGTAATAATTATTCAAATAATATAAACACACAGGTAGGTACACCTCTGCCCAACCTTCGGGGAAACAAGGCGTGATGTTATGTTTATAAACACACCGCTCTAGACTTATTCGATTTAGTTTAATATTTTATGTAATATTAAAGTCATTAATTATAATCATATTATTTACTATTTACTCCCCCTCCAGGTGGCATTCACTTTTCTTTTCTAAATTTTTCCATTGATCCTGTATAGTTTTTACATGTGTAGGTATACTTAATTTAAAAAAAAGTTGCTATACTAATTTAAGTAATAGTTGGCAAGTAATGGTAGGCAGACCATCACGAAAGAAGGGTAATTCTCCAAAAAAAGTCAAGTTTAAATGCCTCAATTATTTTGGCCCGTTGTCTTCCAATGATTAAAATTATACTGTCTTGAGAAAAGTTATACAAAATCCAAATTTAAGAGGATCAAAACTCAGTATCTATTAATATTCACAAAACTTTTCATTTGTGTATGCAATGATTCCCTTTAAAATTATAAAATACTTGTCTCTATAATTGGCGATGCTGTTCTCAATGCCTTTAATGTTTTGGACCGTCATCCCATCTAAAAAGTTTTCCTGTTTTACTGACGAATCATATTCTCGTCTCAAATTTCCAAAGGATAATATTTTTGTGTTCACCAAAAATCTTAAGGTACATCTATGTATGCATTTCTAAAATTTTATTCTTCCCCGAAAAATACTGATCGTGCACCAAATATTAAAGGTTAGGTTAGGTTAGGTTATATTTTGGTGCACATTCAGTATATTTGGTGGAACACAGGCAAAATTAGGTAAATGAAATGGGAGTACTATTAAATAAAATTGAAGTACTTTTAAATACCATCCATTTCCAAATTGTATTATTATTTTCCTTATGCTATTCAGCAGATAAGGAAAAAAGTTGTTTTTATTTAAGACATCGCGTGTAAACTTGTAAAGATAGCAAAATATGTAGGTACGGTGGTCAGAACATCAAGTTACCACAAACTGTAAAATTTTCTCGTTCGATTTTGAACTTAATCATCAATATTTTAAAGTTTACAATCGTTTGGAGAAATTTAACAGTTTCGTGTAGCTTGATTTGCTGGCCACTGTACCTAAATGCGGGTACCTTTATCCTTTTAATTTTACCTAATAGTGGTGCCGATTCCCTTGTTCACAAACTAAACTAAATTTAAGTTCAGTGCATCTTTTTCTTTCTATTTCATTAAGAAAAGGACAGAAGATAAATTTTAGTTTAGTCCTGTCAAATTAATCAGCACTTGACGTAAATTGACGTAATATTAGTCGGCAAGTTTTTAATCACGTCTAAACTTGTATGAAGTAGTGACAGGCGCTGATTAATTTGACAGGACTAAACTAAAATTATCTTCTGTCCTTGTTTTAATTAAATAGGAAGGAAAAGATGCACTGAACTTAAATTTAGTTTAGTTTGTGAACAAGGGAATCGGCACCATTATCATGTTTTACAGCACATGGCCGTTCTAAATATTAATATAAATGTATATGAACTATCAAAGTAACTTCAAATCAATAACAGCATAGTTTTCTGTGCTGCCTAAGAATTGCAAATGCGATTAAATTTATTGGTAAACATCATAATAACTGAGGAAAAACTATAAATAAAATGAGATCGTTTCACGTCAAGAGACAAACGCACGCTCAGGCACTCTCTTGGCACAGTGTGTCTGTTTATTTTTGAGACTCGAGTGTTGTGTACTACCGTGACGACGACAACGCTGCACGAGTATCTATATAATTCACTACGTTTGACGTAAGAAAATACTGACAATGAGTAGCTTAACAAACATTAACTCATGTGGAATATTCCATTAAAAGCATTTTATAACTTAAGAGCCATTTCACAAAATTTTAACGCTCGAGTTTAGGTAAAAGACGGCAGCGCTGTGTATGTGAGCGTAACTATCCACACATACACAATTTAAGCAGTGTAACGCGAGTGTCGAGACGGACTAAATAATCTTGAGCCATTATAATAATAATGCGGTATTTAGAGATTTATTAAAAAAGTTATTTTATTTATTCAGTCTACTAAAGCTTTCTAGACTAATAAAAAAATACAAATGTATGTTTTGAAAGTATATAATAAAAATGAACAGGAAAACAATCACATCGTACAAAATATAAGTGTTGGTCATTATTATTTGACAATAATGTCAAGTAATAATGACTATCACTTACGTTAAATAAATATTTGTCGTAAAGGTTGATCTTGCTTTTCTAGGGTCTATAATTTCCGGCAATACGCAATCTTCGTAAAAACGAGTCAATTTGGGAAGCATCAAAATGTTGTGGTCGTAGTATAATATCACGGTTACGATATGAGCACTCGACAATTGAGATGCGGGAAAAAGTAGCACAGGTCCTTCCTCGATGGGCGCTCGCGCTGTACTAAACGGTGCCCACTTGTGCATCGCAATTTATTCTTTTTTAGAGTGTTTAAAAAAAGGATATTGTGGCTAATTAAATGAAGGGATTTTAATCAAACTTGAGAATTCGATTTGTTAAAGAACATAGTTCATTTTGAGATGATTTTTAAAATGTAATTACGCTTTATTCAAACAAAAAAATCGCAATATAATTGCGAATAAATCGTAAAAATTGTCCTAAGTCTTTATTTTTTTTACCGATTAATGTTATTAATAATCGAAATTCTAGTACGTCATTTGTCGACAAAACTATATGTCTGATGCTTTGTGTATTTTTTTCAGTCAAATTTATAAATATTAATTATAGAAATAGGAGTCTGAAATTGCCTCTGCGCTGATTTTTCAGTAAACTAGTTCTGGGAGATTAATAACTACAAAGTACACAAATAAGTTTTTGTAAATGTGTTACATGAAGTGTCAATACGAAAGAATCATCTATTATTTACATATATTCACCAATACCAGAGAATTAACTAAGATGGTAAATTAGGCGACTAAAATCTTAGATATTCGCGCGAAAACGTAAAATGGCTCTTAATAACATTGATGCAAATTCGTTTTGAAAAGTGTTCTTGAGCACAAACAAATCAGGGTGCGCCGCTCGCTAGACAGTGATAACGTGCTTCAGTCTGAGTACTCCGATAAAGTACCGTATCGCATTTAGATAGCAATTTATAGTGATTCATTAATTATCTTTGTGATCATACCTCTATGATAAAAGAGATAAGAGTAATTCGCAATTAAATTCTAGAGTCAAAGTGAAGTTTCCTGTTTTGTAAAGAAAACAACTGCAATATCTGTTTTCTATTATGTCCGTTACTATAAATTAAAAGTGTATTTAATTTTAATGATAACTATTATTTACGGTCCATATCTTCTGTAAATAATAAATACCTTCCTCAAAGGATTTAATTCAAGCATTAGGTAGTATTAGTAAATCTCGTAATGCAGCTCTGGTTAATTTAACTCGGGCACATTTCAGTCTAAGTTACAATTGTTTTCACATCCAATTACCTATCTATAAGATTAATATTATCTTTATAACCTTGATCGTTGAGATTGGAATTCGTGAGAAGCAGATTATACGTTTTAAAAGCCACTATTTACTAGTCAAAACTAGTTATATCAGGATAAAACGTCGCTAATGGCATGTGATAATATATTCTACAAACTATTTTTGAGTTCAATATTCACGACTGATTAAGAATTAATGTCTAACTTCTCGAGAACCAAACATTATTCGTTTTAGTATCAATACGCTAAATACGCAAGGGTATGAAAAAATATTTTAAGTTACCTACTAATTAATAATATTCCTTTCCGAAATTTTAATATGAGATCCAACAAAATAACATAAACTTCAAGTTAGCGTTAGTACAGACGCCAGCAGGTCAAGCTACCCGAAACTGTCAAATTTTCGCAATCAACCTTGAACCTTATACTGTAGTGATAAAGTTGAAAATCTATTAAAGAAATTTGACAGATTGTAGTAGCTTGATGTGCTGGCGTCTGTACATTGAAAAAATTTGAGACTGTATCACAGGTAGACCTAATTAATAATATTCCTTTCCAAAATTTTAATATGATTCAACAAAATATCATAAACTTCAAGTTAGCGTTAGTACATTGAATAAATTTGAGACTGTATCACAGGTAGACAAAGCTGAAACATGAACAGACCTGGGTATTGCTTTTAATCATCTACCCACAGTCTTACTTCTATAGAACAAGAGTATTTGATTTGTTGTCTCGTAAGTTATACCTGCTGAAATGTTATTGTTTTGGATTCTTATTTATTGCATCTACTAAGCCGCAGCTTCGAGGATGGCAAAGTATTGTTTTCAAAGACTGAACACTCATAAAACCGAATTATTCGTCTTGCTCTTTAATCATCCTAGTTAAATAGTAGTAAAATTCACATTAATACGCTTCGTAACTGTTTAACGTATAAGATCTTATCAATAGATTCTAGGGAAAACCATTATGGACTACCTAACGTCCTAACCACTGGTCCTAACTTATTACGAAAATGATGCAATTACTGAACATGGTACCGATCATTATTATTGCTTTGTAGTCGTGTGTTGGAACATAATCATCTAAGTGGCTAACTGAATCATAATGATTCATTCGATGGCTAGGGGAATCCCTACGTTGAATCACGCAGGAATTTTAAGGGCGGAATATCAATAAGTGGACGTATTAATACCAAAAGATAAAAAAAATAAGTAGGTATCAGGGGTAGATGATTTGATAGACTAAAAAGGTCGCTGCGGTAAATTACCGACCGGCATGATCCAATGTTCTTATTTCATAGTGACTGTACCTATAATCATTGTGACTGGTCAAAAATTTCAGATAAGGATTGATAAATGTAATGCAACATCCTTTCGTTTCTGGTGGATTGGAAAAGTTCTAATCGGAGCAAATATTTGGCTTTGTAATACTCACAACATCTCTTGCTTGCCGCATATCGATTTGTCTTGTCAGTCGCGATGACTGAGATAAAAGGTGATGGACGAGTAACGTTGGAGTCCACAGGGTGCTGACATAAATTTAACCGGGCAGAAGATAAAAATTGTATCCGCGTTCTAGCAAATACCGGTATCGGTGACCGCTAAGCCGTGTAGAAGTGAAAGGAACGGAGTAGAGTGCCGTGAGCCACGCAGAACACTTGCTCGGCAAGTCGAGGGTCACCTTGAGACGACGCGGGCCGCGGCGCATGTGCACCACACCCTCGGACTCGCCGCCCGTTCCCCGCGCCCGCCGATCGCGGCGCGCCGAGCATGACGTCACGTCGCGCACGCCCCCCCCCTCGCTCCCGCGAACTCTACAGCTATGATACCTTGCTCACGTGATGCCCTTCATGTAATATTGCGTCAGTATTTTTTTTTTTTACCGAATACTGAATAGTAAAGTACGGTAGCTAAGTATCATGATGGTAGTGCTCTTTGAAGTAGGTATAAGAAATTACAAAAATTTAAAAGCTTATAAAGATTTATCTACTGTTAGAAGAACGTATATTTGACTTGTATATACGAGTATCTTATAGTATTGCCAAAAAATTATTTCTGGCTGTAAAAACACTATTTCCTAATAGAGAATCAATCGCAAGATTGAATAGCTACTTTCAATTTGTTAGTGGGTGTCCACACAGATAAGTAGGTACCCACGGGTGTGTCAGCGACGAGGTGACGTGCCTCCAAACATGTAGGCATGTTTGTAACAGTCATACTCACAAATCGCAACGGACCACAAACACGACGAGGAGCAGTGTGCCGCAGTGTGTGACACAGCGCACGTGCTCAGCGTACTCATATCTCAGTATGCTAATTTAAATATTTTCACACTGTTTATAATATTTCTAAACTATGGCGCTAATTGCGCACGTTTACGTCAGCTTCCTTTAATCCTAAATGAAAGGATAACCTTCATGTGCGACCTTTGTTTCCTAAAACGGAGTCCGGAAAGGAAAAAATGTTGTGCTAGATTTACAATTAAACTAAGTATAGCATATACTTACTGAGTTAACTTGTGACAATATTACTGATTTATTTAAGCTTATAAATAAGAATAGTATAGTACCTATCTAATTTTTATGTTATCTACCGACATAAGTGACTACATCCCTTGTCAGATAAGATATCTACAGAGATAATGTAACAAAGGGTCACATAAACTAGCAAACGTCAATACTACGCCGACTGATATTGAGTATATTTAATGATGGATACTTATGATTGACCTGCAGGCCCTGTACCATTTGATCTTAGATATCTCCTATATTAATATGCCTAGCAAATTATATTGATAATATTAATTTATTTTCGATAAACTTGAGTTGATCATAAATTACTCTGCATAGTGCGAAAATTGTAAACAATACTTTGTTTTGTCTGATTTTCTTTTGCACGGAATACGTAAGTAACTATGATGAAATTATTCTGATTAAGTTTACCTAAACACCGAGTGAGACCATTCTGTTTACTGAATTACATTACAGAGCATTTTTCCCATATAACGGCTGGTTTACCTTGTATACTTATGTCATTTAGGAGCTAGTCTCCCATATCTACGTACAAAAGCCAATTCAATGGTTTATTGTCCACGTCACTAACAAACAACACTAGAAACGTTATTTTCCTCATTCTGTGTGGGAATTACCCGTGAACAAAAAAGTAAATATATAACTCGTACAACTACTTAATACCTATGTATCATCATAATATATCAACTGTAGATAAGCATCTGCGCATTAGGTTTTAAGTCATTATTGTCATTAAACAGCTTATTTAATACGATAATCTAGAGATAGGTATGAAGAATTCAACGGGCTTTTGTCAAGAGTAACTTTTGTTAAATTTATATATATTACATGACACAAAAACGAAGAACTTGTTTATTTTGGTACGCAAGTACTCGTATTTCAGTATTGGGTATTTGCATACGTCATATTTTCATTCTGTAAGGGCGTTACGGGCAGCGCGGCGTCACTACATTCTGAAACTTTGTCATGAAGCCAAGAGTGTAGGATCGTTGATCCGTTTTTCTGAACAGTGTCCTATCAATACCCTAGTATGATATCTAAACCGCATAGTAACTACTAGTTGTTAAAATAAAAGTAAAAAAAAAAACTTTTCATGATATTTTAATCCCATAGGTAGGTATGCTAATAATGAATTTATTTTTTCTTTTGGAAACTCCATTGCAGTGCAAATGCATATTTAAATACATAAAACAAAGTCGGATTAGTTACACCATTTATAACTCAAGAACGGCTGGACCGATTTTCGGATCTCTTTGATCTGTTAGATTTGTCTCCGCCCCAAATAGCAGAATAACTATTAAAACATGCTAAGAATTTCTCATACATTTTGTATGAAACGGTTTTTTGATGATATCTCGAGAACGGATTAGGCAACGGTGGTACAAGAAATTTTACGCGGACGAAGTCGCGGACAGAAGCTAGTTACTATTAAATGTCACCTTAGGTACTAGTGTAACGAATACGAGTAACTACCATTTTATATGGATATACTTATTATAAACATCAGTGACTTGTTATCCAATTAAAGTCTAGCGTTACGTAACTGAAAATAAGCAAATCGTGTTTTTGTAAGTTCCAATAACTCGAAATATTTTTATGCATGTACCTTTAAGCAGGCGTATTAAAATCATTTACCTTGTAATCAACCAAGTCCGTAGCCATTATTCGATCTTGATAGTTGTTCCGATATTCACCGACGCACTCTGTATCACAGTTAATATGGAAATAAGTCGATTATTTCTCCAACACGTCTTTTCTATGAAGCTCCACAATAAAATCCTTTATCTTGACATTTACCACTATAATCTTTATCTAAATTGCGTCCAATGAATTGCGGTATAATTACATCTATATAACAGTAAATACGCATGTGTTATAAATTAACTACCTATGCTAATTAAACGCGCGCTGGTGTTCTAAAAAATACCATAAATGAATTCACTTTTATGGATTGATAAGATTTTTGCCCGTGGTGGTCTTTGGAAACTAAATAAAATGCGAGTATTATGGTTAGGTAACAATCACTGGTCTGATCGTACTTTGGCACTAAAATAACGATACTTGGAGCTCTCCCAAACTAGGTGTGGGAAGATGAGACTCAGAACACTTCGGACGCATAGGACATAGTATTTTCGCTCGAGATGTTTTATTTCCTTTAGGAAATATTAGAAAAATTTAGAGATATTACTAAAACGAAGTTATTAAACGATATCACCTATGACGGCTAAGTCCGATGTGTCACTGTTCTATTTTCCGCGTCCATTTACGTGATCGGACTAAGAGTATACTGACAGTTTACTTAAACAATTATCAATTTATTATCATGTAATTTTCCGTTGTACTAAAGCAGAGTTGAGGAGGTAATCTTTGAAATGATTACAATTTCCTCTAGTCGCAGTCGCACTCTAGTTATAGTTATAACATTAAATCCAAAAAAAAAAAAAACACGAAGTGACCTTAACCTTTAAAGCGAAAAGTGAGGTTCTTTCTATAAAGTAACATTAATAGGATACCGCAGTATCTGGGTAAATAGTTACTCGTTAGGAAAAATCTTTATGTGGCATGAGTTAATAGAACCAATTTTTATGATATGCACTGTGGACACTGGGCAATTTTACATTTCGACACTGACTTTTTAGCAGGTTACATTGCACACATTAGTAAGTACCTGAATTAATGTGAATGATTCTTATTTTAATTAAATGGTTAACTCAAATCTTACTTCATCACATTTCTAATCACAAGCCGCCGTGGTTAAGAGCAATATAATAGGGCACTAATGAAACAATCTAAAAACCGGCCAAGTGCGTGTCGGACCACGTACAATGAAGGATTCTGTAGGTAGGATGAATTTATCCCAAGAACAACCTTAACATTGTAGTTTAAAAACATATTGTCCCATACAGAATGTGTGGGCGAGCATGTTTTTCAACTGTAAATGTAAGTTGGTCGACTCTTACTCGGTAACTTGTAAAGCCTACTTAGCTGTGATGGTTTTCCTTTTAACTTCGTTATATAATACTACTGCTGTGAATTTTTCACGTATCCAACTACAACCATTTAGCTGGCAGGGACACACACACTTGATCTAACAAAAATTTGCACTTTAAAGCTTAATATTACGTAAACGGATCCTTGACTATCCAACGATAACCCACACCATAGGATAGACAAGAAAAAAAAATATCATCCCAACTTTACGTGTACGAGTACCCTAAAAAAAATTAAGATTTTATTTTACCACTTTGTTGGCGTGATTAATCTGTATATTTACCAAATTACAGCTTTCTAGTACTAAGAGTCTCTGAGCTAAGCCGCGGACAGACACAGACAGACATGGCGAAACTATAAGGTTTCCTTGTTTACTACGGAACCCTAAAAATGCAACACAAAAACCGTTGTAGATACAGAAAATTAAAGGTTATCGGCTCCTGAATAGTTATTTGGCCTCAACGCTATATTTCGATTTTGCTTAAAGCTGACCACTAAAGAACTACGTAATTTTGCTGAATTTAAAGTCAGATCTTAGAGTAGGTACCTACCTAGATCCTGTATTTGAGTTTAATAGCAAATTGTCGCAGGATTAGATAAGCTGGCTATTTAAAATGTAGTAAGTAATTCACATTTTTGTACAATTACCTTCACAATTTTACCCGACATTTTGTTACACTAAGGTACTTTGGAACACACGTCTGATTCTCAAACTGCAAACTCTAGAATTAATATAAGACACAGACAAGTCAAAGAGCTGTTTTCCTGATTTGACTCATACAATATTTATTAGACATTGTTTTGCTTTCCTTCCTACAACTTCTTCACTTGGTAGTTTCAATATTTGAAATTACAAAGTGACTTATACCTGAAGCATTGCAGTTCATGTAGTAAATGCTTGTTTCTCATTTCAGGAAAACTACGCCCCATTATTCGTACATTACATTCAAATTTTCCCGCTTCAGTAATGTATGACAAATTGCTTAGAATTTTTTTCTCCTACCTTCGTCAACGAACCTGCACGTTTGCGGTAACACGGGAATATATTGGAGAACTTCATTTCGTTTGCTTGAATAAACGACTGATGTTTGCACAACCTACATGGATGTTTTTAATACTTTTTAGCGATAACAATAATTATCTGCATATTTTATTTTTTTATTGTTCACTAGCTTTTGCCCGCGGCTTAGTTGGGAGTGCGAGGATTTTTCTGGGATAAAAAGTCCAAGGAAATTCTGTCGGGTTGCGCACAGGGTAGGTTCGTAGAATGTACACTCCCGGACTCCTAAATCGAGCCACCGTACAATACCATACAATTTTAAAGCATTTTTAAAATTATGATAAAAAACACTATCCCTCTCCTTAACCATAATTTATTTTTTTGTTCTGTTATTTGCACTTGCTTCGTAATTATTATTGTATATGTTTATATTGATAAGTATACCATGTTTTATGTATGTATGTATTTAGTAGCTTTTGCCCGCGGCTCCGCCCGCGTGGATGTCGGTTATCACGTAAATAAGTAGCCTATGTCTTTTTCCATATCTCAGGCTATATCTCTGCCAAACATGATGATCGGTTCAGCGGTTTAGGCGTGAAAACGTAACATAGAGACAGACAGAGTTACTTTCACATTTATAATATTAGTATGGATTGTATATAAGTAAATGTTACACCACAAACTGCAGTAATGTTTCTCCTTCCCCATTAATCCATCCAAAGCCTGTCTTTAAAAGATCGCTTTCAGCGATAAGGCCACCCATTGTGTCACCCCTTGTCAAATTTCCTGCATACCTATATTATAAAATCTGTAATTTTTATGGTGTCCAATAAAGAGTAATCGATTCTATTCTATTAAAGCTGACATACTGGCTATCATTTCGGTATCACCATTGTTCCAAATTTGAATTCATGAATTTGTAAAACAGAAGGAAATCGGAGTTTGGTTGCTCTTAAAGAAGCAATAAGCTTTGATAAGAGCATCTATAAATCAATAGTTACGTAAGTGCCCAACTTCATGTTAGTCGTACCGCCGTTCAAATTTCTTTCCCATCGATACCTGGAGACTGAATGAACACGACAAAAACCAAAATTATGTCCAATTCCTCACGGACCAGTATCACAGTAAATAGGGAACCAATAGACTACATTTTCCTAGGACAGTTAATATCTACAACTGATACTATGCATAGAGAAATTGATAGAGGGACAGCTAACATTCGGACGAGATTTTGGTCCTTTAGCGAAGAGATGAAGAACAGAGACACGCCAATTAAAGAAAAATTTACAACATTACCTAAGTTGAAAATGTTTCTTTTCTTTCTGCCGTACTTGACCTATGGTTGCCGAACATGGACATTAACAAAACTTTCTAATTCAAAAAATAAATGTCTGTCATAATAGTATATAAAGAAGTGTAATTGGAGACAAGAGAAGAGACAAAGTAAGATAAATAAGTTTAAACATGCGGAAAAAGTATGTCAAACACAAAAATTGCGATGGACAAGACATATTAATGTTAAGAGAGGAAACAGAGAAACAAAGAGTACTGAGAGGTAGCCAAGGGATGCAAAAAGTAGTAGCAAAGGACGACAAGCGAAGTGTTGGGAAGACGACGTCAATAGAGGAGCTGTTACAGATTGGATTCAGAGGGCGAGAGACAGAATGAAATGAAAATCTTTAGAGGAGGCCTTTGTAATGAAATGAAATCGTTTATTCTGTAAATAGGTTATCGTAATCCCTTTTAAACGTCATATAAAAAAACATTATATATATCATCAAATAAGCTAGATGGGATTCGACATTTCCTATGTGACTACCCCTTAGAAGAAATGGCGAATCAAACTCAGGGGGGTCAAAGTTTCTTTTAAAGTCCAGACTTCTTCTTGGTCAGATCATGTAAGGACCATCTAGATCCGTGTCTGAAATGGTCTTTTCCGTGGCTGAAAAAAAATTAGAACTTTTTTCACGAAAAACCTCTAGAAATGCGACGTTGCCGTTCCGCGATGGGTGAGCGTTCTTAATGATGGTCTGGCATTTTGAGTACTTTATGCGGCCTACCCAAATGTCCTTTCTTTGGTATTGTTCGTCGAGTCGTTGAGCTCCTTAAGTCATTAGTTGAGCTACACGATTATTGACAAATGCTTGCACTGACTGGACAGGTCCACTCAATTTGTTTGGTTCTTTCCTTCAAAAGACCATTTCAGACACGGATCTAGATGATCCTCACATGATCTGACTAAGAAGAAGTCTGGACTTTAAAAGAAACTTTGACCCCCGTGAGTTTGATTCGCCATTTCTTCTTAGGGGTAGTCACATAGGAAATGTCGAATCCCATCTAGCTTATTTACCAGCCCGCGCAGAATGAACGCTGGAAGTGCACCGAATCTTTTTGTAGGTAGATATAATATAGAAAAATCATTTTAGAAAACATAGCAAGAAAGGTTTTTTTTTACTTTGAGACTAGCGGATTTGTGCGCCGTCCAGGAGGATCGCAAAACTGGGTCAATACAGCACGACAAGATCGGTTTATCTTTACCACCAGCCTGCGTAATCGTCGCCTGACCTCAGTACAGGTCCAAGAACAGCTTCGGGACTTTCATGGACTGACTGTTTGCGCTCGAACTGTCAGCAGGAGACTCGAAGAACGTTGCCTGAAACCTCATAAGCCAGCCAATGGTCCCAAACTGACACGAGCTCACAGAATGGCGCGCCTACATTTTGTACGAGAACATTTGCATTGGACGCAACATCAATGGAGCTAGGTTCTTTTTACAGATAAAACCAAGGTTAAGCTGAATGGCAATGATGGACGTAGGAAATTCCACCGAAGACAAGTAGAGCGTTTTCAGCAATGCTGCATTGAAGAGAAAGTGAGTTATGGTGGTGGGTCATGGACAGTCTGGGGCGGAATTTCGTCTGAAAGGAAAACTGGCCTTGAGGTTGTGACGCGGGACCACGATTGTTATTGTTACCACTAAATACCGACCGATACATTCGTCATTGCCTAGAGGCTCATGTGATGCCATAATAAAATATTTTAAAAGATTTAATTTTTATGCATGATCATGCAAGGGCGCACATTGCAAGAATTGCTCCAGAATATCTGCATGACGTTAGTTTTGCAGCTTTAATGGAATGGCGAGCAAGAAACCCTAATATGAATCCAATAGAGTACTTATGGGATGAGCTAAAGAGGCGTATTCAAACTAACCAACCAGCTCCACACACTTTGTAGGAGCTGATAACTGCCATCTTGGAAGCATGGGAGAACATTCCACACCACGTCATAGTGGCATTAATTAATTCCATGCCGAACCGCATGACGGCCATCGTAAATGCTCTTGGAGGTAACACAAGTTACATGCCAAAGTTGTAACAAAGAACTTGACAAAAAGTAATTTTGTACCGCGCCATAACTTTATGGTACGGTTTTGGGATCGTCTTCAACCCAAAAAAAAATCTGTTTGGAAGTGGGGGTAAAATATATCAGTCGCGTAAATGAACGTGATTGTTGCGATGGCATATCAGGGCTAAATTCGAAACTATGGGTAGTAGAGCAAAGTGGTCAAAGGAACAATGACCTCGATTTTGAAGGAAAGCAAAACTTTTTTTTTTTTTTTTTGATAAAGCATTTGCCTGAACCGGGAATCTTAACGTACGAAGCTGAATGGCAACTAGTTTCATCTTTCTGACCGTCGGACTTCTTGACAATTTAAAAGTGCCTGTAATTGGTTTAATCGAAATGAATGCTTTGAGTCGTATTTTAAAACTTCAATTATTAAAAAGAAAAAAATACTGAAAATAGAGCCCAAATCACCGAATCAAGTTACTGCCAATCAGATAGGTCATCAACATCTTTTAAATGGAAAACCCCTTTATAAGCTACCTAAGCGAAAACCGGCGTGCGTGTGTGACTAGATGTATGAACGTAAACGAGACAAATGGAGTACCTATGTAAGGATCATAGCAGGTGGGGTTCTGTAGTTTCTGCCTACCCCAAAGAAGGTGAGTTATAAACTACCTTAAATCCCTAAAACTGTAACACAGTTGACCTGCAGCACCAATATCAGCAAACCATTTACTTTATCATCATCCCAGCAATTAAGGCTCTTAAAAACGGAAACGCCGCTGTTGTGGACGAGATGTTTGTGGAACAATTAAGACTTGGGTCCAGTAACGGCGGCGTCGTGGTTGCTCGCCCTTTTTGACTCATGTCTGAGAGACATAAAACTCCCCAAGCAATGGAGAAAAGCTAAAGTAAATCTTTTTGGTAAAGTAATTCTGGTCGACTTTATGTAAAACATGGAAATGGAATCATCGATACAACGAAGAAGAAGCTTAGTATAAAGGGTCCACTGATCGAATTTTTGTGTAGTTTTTTTTTACAGACTACCCTTGAATTTACGACACAGAAAAGCGGTTGAAAGAAAATAATCCTAAGCATTGGCGTCAGCAAGTTTTACTCAAGAGGAAACATTCCATTATTTTAAAAGTAAAATAAAAGTTCTTTTTTAGGGTTTCGTACCAAAATGGTAAAAAGATAACCCTTATGTTGCGACTCAGTCTGTCTGTACGTCTGTCTGTCACAGCTGGATATCTCAAGAATTACGCATGCTATCAACTTGAACTTTGGAATAGTTTTAGATGATATTTGCCCAACTATTTAGCAAATAGGTAAGATTTTTTTTTACAACTGGGACTGAACGGGAGTCTTAAAAATTCGAAAGAGCGCTATTTGCACATTCTCAAACATTTTTCTTTCTTTTTTAGGCCGCCTAGTTTTCGACTTTAGAAGAAAATAAATTAAAAAACAAACCGTTTTCCCCCTTTATCTTCGAAGTTTGCATAGAGAAAAATCTGAAATTATTCTATATGTGATGTTTATGTAAAAATTACAGGTAAAATAAAACGATGTCTCTAAATAGCACGCTTTTTCTAATATTGCAGTTTTAGGTCAGCGCCATCTCTTGAATGATAGTGGTTTTTTTTTTTTTTTAATTATATTTGACGGTACGGAACACTTGGTGTTGGTGCGCGAGACCGACTCTTTCTCGACCGGTTTTTTTAAAGTATCTGACTACAGAACTGATCCGATACAAAAACAATAAAACGTATATCTTAATCGTTTCATCGCTATAATAAAGTTAATGAATATAATGGCAAATAAAATTTATAGCGATCATTGCGTATCTACTTACATAATATTGGAGAACCCATTATTTTATTGTAGCTTTAGTTGTAGAAGATAGTGACACTGTATGTTGTTGTGTGTTTGTTTATAAAATGTAGATGGTTACTACGGCACGAGTTCTTGGCTATTAACAAAAACAATTTGTGGCAATGATAAGTTGACAAAACAAATGGTACAGTTGTAATAGTATGTTTTGGGTGGATAGGTATGTACATACTTTATTTATTCATGCACGCGCGGTGATGCCTGCGGATTAATTTTTATTTTATCTAATAACTAGCTTCTGCCCGCGACTTCGTCCGCGTGAAATTTCGGCCCACCCATCGCGTCGCATTCACATCCCGTCGCTCGCCCGCGCTAAAACTTCGTTATCGCTTAAGGTGTCTGCATACAGCGGGCGCGGCGCGACGGGACGGGACGCCTACGCGACGCTGAGCAGTTGTAATGTACTAGATATTACGGACGACGCCACACAGAGCGTCACGTCGCGTCGCGTCGAGCCGGACGGCTCTGTGTGGCGTCGTCCGTAATATCTAGTACATTACAACTGCTCAGCGTCGCGTCGGCGTCCCGTCCCGCCGCGCCGCGCCCGCTGTGTGCAGAGACCTTTAGCGTTCTTTCTGACTTCCGTTCTTTTCGCTTGGCTTCTAAGGATCGTAGCGTAGATATATAGCCTATAGCCTTCCTCGATAAATTGGCTATCCAACACTAAAATATTTTTTCAATTCGAACCAGTAGTTCCTGAGATTGGCGCGTTCAACCAAACAAACAAACTGTTCAGCTTTATCCATACTAATATTATAAATGTGAACCGTCATGGATATAACCTGGGATATGGAGAAGGACATAGGCTACTTTTTTACGCGATAACCGACATCCACGCGGGCGGAGCCGCGGGCAAAAGCTAGCAAATTATATAGCTGACCCGCGCAACTTCGTCTGCGTCACCTACTCGTAAGAGAGAGAGTGGTTTAAGTAATGAATTTTCTACTTATTTTGTTGCGGAGTTATTTTAAAATTATGATATCTCCTAAGATGTTGATTGAAATCAAGTGATGTCAAGGACAATTTTGTTTACATTTAAATACTTGTGATTAATAACATATTTATTTGGATAAGGATTAATATTATGTTGATAAAACTCCTTCGCAAATAATGAATTAATTTCGAAAAAAATTATTACAAAAAAAAAAGGTTATAGCCAGTCAATCTTAAAAGATAGACATATGCTGTCGCGGACTTTTTTTTAGAACTTTTAAAGAGGAACAATTCCATAATACATGATATTTGCGTAACTTAAACCGTTTATGCAGCGCACGCAACGGAAGCTCCCAAAAAGGAATAATTTTTCCAGTTTTTGCAACATTTTTCATTTATGCTCCGCTCCTATTGGTCGTAGCGTGATGTTATATAGCCTATAATATTCCTCAATAAATGTACTATCCAACACAAAAGTAATTTTTCAATTCCAACCAGCAGTTCCTGAGATTAGCGCGTTCAAACAAACAAACAAACAATCTCTTCAGCTTTATATATTAGTAAGTATAAGTATATAGATATTTAATTCATTTTTTTTATTTAGTTGCCTATTTATGTACTTAAAATTCTTTAAACCTGACTTGGTTTCCATACGTCTTTTTACGGGTAACCACTGAAAATCAGCGCTGTGCTGTGGGTCCCTCATAGCACAGCGTCATGCTGAGTGGAAGCCTTCTTGTCACAGTCATGACGTGTAGCTGCCGAATATTTCGGTTTTGTACGAGTACTCGTGATTATAATGTAGATCTATTTATCTGTTGTCCTACCTACTCGTGTTAATTATCTTTTTGTATGCACATGTTTCTGTGACAAATAAACCTATTTTTCTTTCTTTCGTTCTTCTTACAACCATAAACCTACAAAAAGCTGTTGACATAACAATTTTTTATAAGTACCTACGTGTGTAATTAGGTGCCAGGCAAAACATGGAAAAAACAAGCTGACGTAGAAGCTTATCGCTACAAAACTATAATATGCATGACAAATTATGTTTATGCATGACATTGTAAAAATTTATAGTCGTTCATCCTCTGTATTAATGCTAACGATTAAGTAGCGCCATCTATCGAAAATTATCGGCTTTGGATACGTTAACGATTCAGTAGCGCCACCTATTGCAAATCTGCGATACAAGAGTAAACTCGTGCAGCGACCTCTAGGTATAGCATTTCAAAATACAATGACATTACCTCTTACAAGTATCAAAATGTATACTATAGCTATTTAAAGATGGCATTAGTTACCCGAAAGTGTCGCCGGCTGGACACATTCTGACGGGTTTTTCACTGGCAGATAGAGTTATAAGGAGTAACTTAGGAAAGTTTTAATTTAGAAAAAACCATGTGGGCAAAGCCGCAGCAGCTACTCATCTACAAACAGACCGCCGCGTCCTAAACAAAAGCGATCGTCGTTTGTTTGGAAAACTGGAACGCGTGGTCAGGTCGACAGAGGGCGCCTTCCGGTTTTCGAACAAGAAGTGACATAAACGCGACGATCGCTTTTTTAACCGTTTCTCTGTAGCTGCAACGGTTACTGTACCTGCCCTCACTGCCCCATCTCAAAAATCCACTCTGTATACCCTATTGCCATCCAACGGGCACAAATCCAGACTCCGGGCTGCTACTGAGAAGTTCCAGATGGAAAAACCCTATAACACTGTGCCTGAACTGGAAATCGAACCATGAGCATGAGATCCTGTCTCATGCTCAGCAGTAGCGCTTGCGACCACTAGACCAAAGGGGCAGTAAGAAAGTATATAATTCAAAATCTGAAGCATTACCTTTTTTTTTTATGCAATGAAATTATCTTACGAATGAAATGTTTATTTATTTATTTTATTATTTACAATTATAAATTTACTTAATTTATAATTATATATTTACTCAAATTATAATTAATAATGTACCTGCCTGCTATGTATTTTAATGTCTGTACAACACAGTAAAATACATATACTCGTAGATGTGACTGTGACATAATTATAATTTGAGTATAAAGGTACTGCTTATTTGTTAAGAAATTTCTTCCAGCAGACCTGCGAAAGGAGAAATGAAAAAGAAATGTAGACAATAGTGTTAATGATGTTAATGTAACCTAACTCAAACGGTTAAACTGTATAATTGCGCATCCCCCATAGCAAACAGCATGATAGTTTATAGCCTACAGACTGACCAGACTTCTAACTAGACATTAGTAGTTCTTGAGATATCCAGCTGTGACAGACAGACGGACAGACAGAGTCGCACCATAAGGGTTCCTTTTTACCATTTTGGTAGGGAACCCTAAAAAAGTAGAAACTGACGACTTGGTGGGACTAGGAACGTGAAATTTTACACACACGGCTTCCTTTTATAATGTTGGGGAAATTCAAAGTCAAATCATTTATTGCAAATAGGCACATTTAAGGTACTTTTGAACGTCAAAAATTACAAAAATAGATTTTAGTTGCCCCTTCCAAAAGGTAGTTATGTAGGTATGGAGAAGAATGGGCAAGAAATTCCATACTTACTCACTAAGGTGCACTAAAACGGGGTTTTTGGAAATTTGATCTTTAAGGGGGGTGAAAAGGGGGGATTTTGTTTGTATGAAAAATCTTATTTCTTAAGTAAAAAAACTTGAAACTTAGCACGAATACTTATCTAAGTAAATTATAAAGTTTGTCATTATTTGTTTTTCTAAACTACCCCCAAACGGGAGATTGGGGGGTGTCAAAGTTTGTATGACGGAATTTTAACGTACGGTCCGATTAACACGAAACTCAGTATTTATACTTAAAGCAAAAAACAAAGAAAAACGCGTATCAGGGTTTTTTGAAAATCTACCCCTGACGGGGTAAAAAGAGGTAGTCAATTTTACAGGGGAGGATTTTACTGCGTGGCTTGATAAACTCGAAAATTGGTATAGATAACTTAAAAGTCAAATAATGGAAGTGTCACAAGTAGTGTTGCCAGGTCCGATTTGTTGTAAATCGGTATATGAGGTCAAAAAAATCGGGATTTAGGGTTGCAGATCGGGACAGTAAACAAAAAAAAAACCAAGGGGTTTTAAGTCTATTTACTCTTACATAACAAGTGATCAGTCTTGCTAGACTAGTAGAAATTATAAAATCGTACTTTAAATGTAATTGACGCACTTCAGAAGAATATTGTACCTAAGTATTCATGTAAATTATTTGTTTTTATTATAATTATATTTTTTATTGGACTTTGCCGTCTTTAGAATGGCCTTGTTTTTTATAACATAGTTATAAAATTCATTGCATGTCATATTAAAGTTGGTTTTAATTTGAATTTCTGCTTTCACATGCTCGAGTACCTGAACGGGACATTTAGCGTCCCGATCAGGTACAAATCGGGACGCGTCCCCAGACCCCTGAAAATCGGGACGTCCCGCGCAAATCGTGTCCCGATTTGCGCGGGACGTCCCGATTTTCCTGGCAACACTAGTCACAAGTGTAAGGGCCGGTAAAATTATAACCCTACTTGAAGAAGATTGTTCGTAAACTTACGTGTCTCAGCGGATAAATGTGAGTCGTTCAACTGTCCAGAGGACTTGGCAACGGTATCAAGAACCGTTTCGGTCAAAAAAAGACCCGGTTCGGGAAAAAAACGATGCACAGAACCAAGAGATGACCGCTTTTTGGTGAGTCAGGCGTTGCGGAATCGAAGGCGACAAGTGTGTACCTGAAGAAGAGCCTTGAAGAAGTAAGAGGAGTAGAAGTTCGCTTGTGGACGGTCAGGAGGAGGCTTATGGCTGCCAATATCAGGAGTTACCGCCCGGCTCGGGGCCCTAAATTACTCCGTGAACACCGTGTTGCTCGACTTCAGTTTGCTCGAAACTGCGCTTCATGGACTCTAGAGGACTGGAATAAAGTATTGTTTTTTGATGAAGCTAGAATCTCTTTGTGTGGAGAGGACCGACGCCGGCGAGTGCCGCGGAGACCACGGGAACGCTATGCGGAAGTGTGTTTCGAAGAAATCACTCCTTATGGTGGAGGCTCCGTTGTTTTGGGCAGCGATTAATTCGACGGAGCGTACGGAGTTAGTTTTCATAGAAACTGGAACATTAAATGCACACCGGTACAAAATGGAAGTCCTAATTCCATATGCACAACCTGCATTGACAAAAAAAAAATTACTAAAAAGAATCTTCCCCAAGTACACTTGGGGAAGATTCTTTTTTTACGGACGACAATGCTCGCCCGCACCGTTCACGTGGAAGCGTACATGCAAGAAGTTGGGACCCGTCGTTTAGATTGGCCAGCTCGAAATCCTGACCTCAATCCAATTGAGCATGTCTGGGATGTTCTAAAGAGACGGGTAAGATCAGTGCAACCTGCTCCACAAAACATCAGGAGCTAAAAAGAGTCATTGCAGAAGAGTGGGAACGTATTCCTCAAAACGTTACTAAAAACATCGTGGAAAGCATGCCCAGAAGGATTCAAGCTGTGATTTTGGCAAGAGCAGGTCACACTCGTTATTAGGTTTTTTACATTTGTAACTTTATTTAATTAAAAAAAGTAAACAAATCTTTTTGTCTTTCTTACCACCATTTCTTATTGTTTGGCCGTGTACATCGGGTTTAAAGAATTCATCAAAAAATTAAAAAAAAAAAACAAATTGCCAGAATTGACTTATCGCGTATTCATTTACATGATTATAAATATACAGACTATGTCAAACAATTAAATTTCATTTAATTAACTCAAATCGACCTTAGAACGTAAATTTTCTTAGGTGCCCGTTTTTTTTTTTTTGTGCAAAAGCGTGTATATATATTATATTTTATCACGATGACTGTTATTTTTGTATTGTAAATATTACCGGAATAAGCCGCAAAAATCGTTCCAAATGGACTTACCCGAATTTAAAATCAGCTATTAGACCAATTCTAAATACTGGCGAAGAACCTGTGGCTGATACGCAACCTAGGAAATAAAGTTTCCAGACTACATTCAACACATTGAGCAGCTCATGTTGCACTTTCAAAGACTAGGATGTAAAATGAGCATCAAGATGCACTTCCTCTTCAGCTATTTAGACCGCTTCCCTGAAAATTTAGCTGATTTAAGCGAAGAACAAGGAGAAAGCTTTCATCAGGACATTCGCAAGATGGAAGAGCGATACCAGGGTCGTTGGAATGCAAATATAATGGCTGATTACTGCTGGAGCATTCAAAACAAGGCTGAAGTTTCGATTCATGCAAGAAAATTTTATAAAAGAAAGTTTTTTTCATGTTAGGTTAGAGAAACAATTTTTTTCATTTCATTAGAGTATTTTCGCTAAAAATAAAATATGTTAATATGTCAAAAACTAGAGCTGCTAGAGAAGAACTGACAACAGATTTCGAAGCAGCGTGGAATCATACAAAATCAGGTATGAAAAACAAAACAAAACTAATGGTAAACATTAGTTTTGTTTTGTTTTTCATACCTGATTTACAGTGTAATTCTTCATCGTTTTCCTGCCCTATTTATTATTTATTTAACATGGTAAGTACCTAACTTATAAACTTAGCCTAATCCTAATCCCAATTTATTTGTTTATATGTATACATAAACAATAAAGATCTTAATCATTATGAGTACCATTAATGGGGGTGGAGGGGGACGAAATCCACGCAAATCACGGTCGAAAAAAGTTTTAAATTGTTTCGTTTTTCAAAACTACCCCTCAAAGGGATTTTAGGGGGTGCTAAAGTTTATATGGAAGAATTTTAATGCGCTGTCCGGTTACCTCGAATAACGGTATTAATACTTTTGACAAAAAATGTAGACATAAGTTTTAGGGTTATTCGAACATCGACCAAAAGAGGGTAAAGTAAAGGGATCTTTATTAATAATTTTCCAAAACTAACGTGTGGACTAACGGGAGGGATGAGGTGCTACATTTTGTAGGAGAAAATATGAAATTCACGCGGACGAAGTCGTGGGCAAAGTGCTAGTAAATAAATAAATAAAGACTGATATTGAACTAATTAATACCTAAAACGGATGCATAACATTCATGCAACTACTATCGCAAGCTGTCGCTTGTGGAAAGAATTCTTATTATTCATCATTATTCTACAAAATCATTACTCTATTATTTCTAAACATGATGAACATTTAGCATTTCTTTAAAGTTTGAATCTTGTTTGAGTCTTTTATATCTTCGTCAGTTAAGCTAAGCGTGGGAAGTCATACATGGAGAGTAGTTAAATTAATTGAACTCTTCGTGTGATCGCGCAGAGTTCTCGTATCATTCGACGGCCTTGCTCCTTACGCTGATATACGACGTTATAAAACATACTTTGAGATTAAGATCAACGAGGTTAACTGCGTGAGCACCAAATTCAAGAGTATTAATAGGTTTTTAATAAGAAAGACATGTCTGACACCTATCTAGATATGCTTAATACTATTTAACCAACTTAGATTTTAAAGTTTATATTTCGCCGAATATCTATGTATTTCCTTTGTAATTCCTTCTTCGAGTGCATCGAAATCGATAATTGCATAAAATTTATGTATTTTATGAGTAAATTTAAAAATATACCCAAGAAGTGATTCTGTTAGATATCTATATGATTTGAACCAAGCTACATGTTTATAGAGTGATACGTTTAGTTTTATATTTGAGGACATCAAATAATAGGTGTAACAAGTGCGTTGCCGACAGGTAGGGGCTACAGTTTAAATGGCCGTAGCGCCCAAACGAACCGTCCTCGTCCTCGCAGCGCGTGCGCTGGCGGGCGGATGCGCGAGACTCAGTCAATGAGTAGCTTTAGCTGCGTACGCGCACCAAACACTCCTTTGCCGCGCTTTTCGAATTCGGAGGAGTATGCCGACTCGCCGCGAAGTCAATATCGCGCAACAAGATTTTGTTATGGTTTAGGTATAAACTAAATTTACGATCACGTGTGTCAGACGGACTTGTATTGATATAAAGGATTGTATGATAAATACAGTGATTATAAGTAATATTATGCTACATTGCGGAAAAAATGTGTGACTCGTGTGAAGGTGCGCAAGAGTGAATTCAGCGACGGTGGCGGTGGTCGGTGGGCACAATGAGTGCGCCGCTGAATTGGCACAAATGGGTAGTGTTGTCGCTGCTCGGATTGGCTTTGTCCGCTCGGACAATTGGTTGCGATTACAGTTCCATCACCGAGAAATTTGGAGCGGAAGCCGTGGCTCGATGCAATGAAAAATGCCCGTTCCAGGTTCGCTTATCTAAATCAATATTTTTTGCCAATCAACATACACTCTTTGACAGTAGTCTTAATTTTATTTAAAAAAGTAGTGATTACTTAACAATTATTGTTTATAAAATTTGTTTACGGAGATGACACAAATGCATGCACAACGTTCCGCTTTGTGCGTTCATTGATTAAGATTGCAACGAACAGTTTATTGGTCGAGGATAAAACGATGATCTTAGTTTATTATGTAGTTTATTTGCGGTGACTGTCGTGCAGGTTCAACGCACATCTAAGTAATTGTCGACAATTAGCGATCCACTATAATCAACGCAAACGCGCTAAATATAGATCAGCATTCCCAAACGTCAAGCGAGTCACTTGTAGGCGGATAAGCTCCTTGTATATTTTAACAATTGATGAAATAAAGCCCTCGTAGAGTATTTTACAGCCAAAGAAGCCATCCATAAATGCTAAAATTATCCCCCCATTATCTATAAATCGGAGGAAAGTAGACAAATGATTTTGGCAAATCCATTCATAAATGCAATCACAAGAGCACGAATGCAAAATAAAACTGTTCTATGAAAGATTGATACCTCACAAGTCGGTACCTAATGTGGGAAAAAAACCAAAACTTGGAAACCGCGGATGGATCACATTTCGGGGTGAAGCCTCTGAGGTGCCACTGGGCGAAGTCCGGTCACACGCTTGCAAAAAAACCCACCAATACCTTATAGAAAAGTGATGGTTTAAAGGAGTGTAGTTCCGTTCAATGGACGTATTCGAAAATCAGATAATTAGAACTAGTTTGCCTCCAGGATTATTATCCCTCCTCATCCGAAGAATTAGAGGCGGGTATTTAGAAAGTTAATAAAAATAACCGTTCAAGGATTACCGGTGTGTTATATAATATACTGAGGCCGGACCATACAACATTATTGAAAAACGAATATGTATTTTTTTTCTCCTATTTAGGATATTATTATTATTATTGATATTTATTTATATTTAGAGAACCAAATTAAATATCAAATAATATCGATGAATGACTTTATGTAGAGATAAGTAAAACCAGGTAGGCAGCATAAATGACTTGAAAACAGACGGTATATACACGTATAATCTACACCCAACTGTTGATCTCAACGTAAACCAAAAGCATATTATGTACTAGCTTTTTCCCGCGGCTCCGCCCGCGTGGATGTCGATTATCGCATAAAAAGTAGCCTATGGCCAGAAGGCAAAGAAGAAGGCAATTTGGCAGAGATATAGCCTGGGATATGGAGAACCATATCCCAGGCTATATCTCTGCCAAATTTCATGGCGATCGGTTCAGCGGTTTAGGCGGGAAAACGTAACAGACAGAGAGATAAGAGTTACTTTCACATTTATAATATTACTAGCTTTACCCGGCCCAGTTTCGCACGGGTAGCACTATCTACCCTCTACTCTACTTATCCTACCTACCTACCTTACCGTACCTACCTAAATGAAAAAGGTAGGCCTTTTTTGTAGGTACCTAACTACCCTTCCTACTTACTCTATCTACTCTACCCTTCCTATCTACCTACATATCTTACCCTACCTACCTACCTACTCTACCCTACCCTACCCTACCTACCTACCTACCTACCTACCTACCTACCCTACCCTACCTAACTTCCTAAAACCTTCCCTGAACCTGAACCTTCCTTCCTTTCCTTCTAACTATCAAAGTACTAATATCGCTATTAAAAAATAGGGATTGGTGGTAGAAGGGTGAAAATTTAGGGTTGTATATATTTTTAATAACAAATCATACAAAAATTAAAAAAAATGTCCCAATAATAAAAATATTATTTTTGGGGTGGACCACACTCATCACTTAGACCCCTAAGTGATGAAAAATAGTTTACGTCCTATTCTCAGGCCTACTGAATATACACACAAAATTTCTTAAGAACCGGTCAAGCCGTTTCGGAGGAGTTTTGTTACAAACACTGTGACATGAGAATTTTATATATTAGAAAGAAGTATTAGTATGGTTAATAAAACTAATAGTATGGTCAGTATGAATTCGGCAAATGCTACCTTGGGTGGGATTACCTATACTTAGATCAATATTTTTCTGACAGAAACCTGGTTCGGTAACCGAATTTGAAATGTTTGACTATAGACTCTACAGTCTTATAAAACAAGGACCATGATTATGTTTTAGCAACATACATACATAGTTAAATATCATTTTCAGATCATACATACAAGGTCAAGTTCGAACCTCTGAGATACCTAATGCATATTTAAGTAAAATAAAAAATAATCATACACAAAATCTACTCTATACTAAGAACAAATCTACTGGAAAGAGGGTGACTTCCGAGATGACAAATAATAGAGAAGTATGGAAGAAAAAGAGATGTTGCGCCGATCCCAAATAAATTCGGATAAGGGCAAAAGAATAATGACTAAAAACAAATCAATCAAACCTAAATTGCAGGCACAGGTAGACCTAATGATTATCACGCTCCGTTGCGCTCGCGTCGACCGTGTCGCAACGGAAGTTATCAGGACTGTGACTTCGTTAAACATCCAGCGATGACCCTATTAAATAAAATATCCGTTTTTACCAGAAATTCTAAGTAAGTAGCTACTATATATACTTTTTTTTTTTTATAGAACCGAACTGGGGACGGCCACTTCGACGTAAGTTGTGGGTCCGATTGCAGCGTTCAACAGGTAAGTCATACTTATAATTGGGTATGAATCACTTCATTGAATCAAAATACCTATTTACATGTAGGTAAAAAGGTAGCATCAGCATTGTATTTGGCTTACGGGATCAATTGAATTGAACTCGGAGCACAACAGCGCTTGAAAGTGCTTTAATTTGGTATCACGTGGAAAAATAACTCAACGCCATGTTTTTTGATAATATTTTTTTTACACATACCCCTTTGCCCTTCATACGTACGACCTTCTAGCTATACCTAATAACCAATGTAGTAGTGCAGGTATCTACTTCGTTCTCACAAATCCAGCATATTTCTACAACATTATTTGGAATGGGGTTGTACTTCAATAGATACGCGTTTGCCTAACCCTTCGGGTAATACTGGCGTGATGTTATGTGTGTGTTTATTCAGAGTTGTTTTATCTAATTTGTTCCTGAATGATTGTAGTCTTAGTTTATAATCGTGTCTAAGCGATCATGATCATTCTGCCTTAATCCTTATCATTTGGAAGTCTTCTTTCCACATATCTTCATCAGCCATCATCTCAGTGATCACTTTGTTCACAATCATATAGGCGATCGTGCTGCGGTATTTTCGTTATCAGTAATTATGTAATTTTTTACTGTTCTTTTACCACCCACATATTTGTTTTACATTATGTATATCGCGTCAAAATTGATCGGCCATAACTACGCTAGCGATAGTAAAATTCAGTGGTCCGATAAGTTTCTTTATAGTATATTTATGTACTCCCAGTATTGGGTAACCCATTTTTACGGCCCCGTAACGGAAATTGTAATGTAGGCGGCACTGTCTAAAATTATATTTGTCATATTTATTCTTTAAATTTTACAGAGGATCTTTTGGGTTAGTTTGTAAATTATTTTAATATGTTGTCTGTAGAAATCTACAGACAACATATTAAAATAATTTACAAAGTTTATAATTACTGTGCGATAGCTAAATATCAGCGCTTCACCTATAACCTTTTTTGAGATATAAGGTATTTAATGAATACTGGTTCTAAAACATATGATAAGTTGCACATTTAGATAATGAATATTTACAACCTAACACTTTGGGTAAAATATTAGTTACTATTCGGTTGTAGTATTCGAATGGCGTGTCGCAACGAAAACTGACAAGAGTATAAACTTACAAAAGAGTATTTGTTAACTAAATCACATTGAAACTAGCTAGACCGTGTACATGAACAAAACGAGCTCGTGGGCACTATCCTAGTTCTTTTGTTGCAAAATAACTTAATTTAAATTATTCACTGTAGTAGAGACACAGTAGGTAGGTAAATGCACTGTACAGTACACCATTATGTAGCTAATAGTGAGTTAAGGTACTGAAACTAAATCAAGGATGACAATGAAAATGTTTATGAATTACAGACCAAATAATACAACTAGTCTCAAAAGACTCTAAGCACACGCGAATGCCTATGTTAAAAATAAATGAAAAGGTTTTTCTGGCTATTTATTTAAGCTTTAGATTTCAATACATTTAACTTATTATTGGAGTACAAACTATAGAGTTTTGTTACACTTATCCATCATATAATGTAACAAAACTGACATAAAACGGCGCATTCGTTCGAAGTCCTGACAGTTACTACTGGTTTATGTCAAAATTATCAGTTATGTCCAATTTACGCCCCTGCGCAGCGCAAAAAACCTCAAGTGGCGGCGGCGCGCGGGTAGGACGAGCATGCGCACCCCTCACGCGGCAAACGAAGTCAATTGACTTGCTTCCATTTTATTATTATTTGTTATCATTATTTCAATAACAATACTGCGGCAATGTGAAACATACATTGACCTGTATTTTATTTTTAAGACTATGTTATTTTCTTTGCTTACATTTATATCTGTAGCACAAGTTTCTACGTCTGTTAAGCGTTCCTTGTCATTTAATTTAGAGACATTACAACGTATAAGGATGGTAAAATTCGTGTGTTTAGTTGTTTCTGTTTATGGGAGTGTTTTACACCTCCGGTGTTAACAGAATGCATGGGAATTTATTTATCTGAACATCGCGGCAACGTTGCATGAACTGCGAAGCTTTGCTCAATATCTTTCGTCAAGTCGCGAGGTGTGCCAGACAGAAAGCATCGAATGCACCGCCCTCCCTTTTGCTTACTGCTAAACAAACGCATTTCTATCGCTGGTTCCCATATACATGCATACAAGACAACTTGTTTATTTTATTAATTCGTTCCTGAGAAACGGTTCGTCTACAAATTGAACACTAGAATAACATTGTGTATCTGTCTAATTGCAAGTACATGGATTATATTATAACGTTATTTCTTTGATATTATTCTTTTGAATTTGTTGATTCAAATTACATACACCAATTACTTAATTATCTAAGGAGTATGTTTATAATTTCTGTCTTTCTATGTAGGGGGGGTTCTTGGGTCGCCTTCTAACATAGCCATAATATTCTATTGGACGTTACCTGTGTTGACGTGCTTTTCTTTTTAGGATTCCGTATCTCAAAAGAGAAGAAAAAAACGGAACCTGTATAGGGTCACTTGTTTGTCTGTCTGTCCCTCTGTCACAGCCGATTTGCTCCGAATCTACTGAGCCGATTAAGTTAAATTTAGTGCACATATGAAGTAAGTGACCCAAACACGGACGTGTAACGTAAATAAATGAATTTTGAATAAGGTGGTTACTTTTGGGGGGCAAATAAAGAAAAGAAAAAAAAAGTGTTGCTATATCTATTGTGTGACATATCAAATGAAAGGGCTTATTGTAAGGATTTCAGATATGTTATTATAATTTTAGAATAATTACTTTTAAAGTTATTAAAGAAAATAGATGAAAATTTACCATTATAGATTACAGGAAAACCTATAAGAAGTCAATGGTCTTAATATAATATGGTAATTCTCTCAATATTGTGCGTAACAACTTAAATTTGCAGTTGGAATGTATGGCAGACTAGTTTTTCAACTACAATGTTAAGTTTGTTCTTGGGATAAATCCATCCCAACTACGGAACCCTTCATCGTGCGTGGTCTGACACGCAGTTGGCCGGATTTTTATAATGGGCATGGAGCGGGCACAAACCTCAGACGGTCACTTAGGTTATCGAAAACATGAAAAACTGATGCATTCTTAAGATTTAAAAAAATATGAATGATTTGAGGCAAGTTTACCGAGATTGTAAAATATAGAAAGCAGGAGTAGTCTGAACCGTTTCGTTTTACTATTTTCTGTCCCGCGTTGGACTATCACCCAAATGTAATTCAAGAGAGGTCAGTTTCATTGTGATGAATGTAAATGTTCATCCTGCAAGGGATGTAGTTATGGAGTGATAGGTGGTCAGTGGCATGGTGCGGCTGGCGAGCTGCGCCTGCGCAAGGGTCGCGTGAGACTCGACGCCGGATGGACGCAGGAAGGAAGCTTCTAGTTGCCAGCTTGCTCCCCTCGGATCTATTTTAGAGTTCATTCGTTTTATTCTATCATTTACAGAACACGCTTTTTAATATAAGCCGACTTAGAATTGCGGTATCCCGTTCTGTAAACCTCTCGTTAAAGAACATTTTCCGGACTAAGTAACTATTGGATGATATTTTACTATGATATTATTATTTTTTTGCTCACCAAACGAAATTAGGCTGTATTAGACCCAGCCTAATTTCATAGACACCAATATATTAAATTTTTGTACCATCTTAAATTTATTTGGGTGAGTGTTTAAATAGTAGCCGTTAACTATGTAGGTCCATAATTCGTGTCCTCACCTTGCGTTCAGGTTATAGATGGATAATTTATGACTTAACTAGCCTACATAGCTCTGTTGGCGATTATTCATAAAGTACCTATACCCAAAGTCTCTAATTCAGATAATTTATGTAAACAAAGTAATGTCAAGAAACGTCACCGTCAAAATGACAGGACAGTGGTACAAGACATTTTTTTTATTTTTTTTGTAAAAAGTCATCTATGAAATTAAAGTGTTAATTATAAGAATTATGCAAACAAAATACCGTTGCCAAACAATGTTTTATGTAGTGTGTCGGAGACACGGCCTATGATCGTCATAATCAGCTCTTTTAAGTCCACTGCTAGACGTAGGCCTCCCAAAATCGGTTTCCACTCGAAACAGTTTACAGCCGTTTTCATCCAAAATGTGGCTAAGATATGCTACATACAATATGAATCTATGAATGAGAGTTGTAATACTAGTGTTGTTGAAGATGTAAAAAATGTGAAAATGTTTGGATCTCCTGCATTGTTACCAGTATCATAAAATATTTGATACTAGAAAATCTCCTTTTTTTTATAATTTTGTTGAAAACCAAAAATTTATAAAAATAATTACGGTATGATTATTTTTTAATTATTATTTCTTAAATTCAGGACTTAAAAGAAAATGGAACCTTTTTTTCGCCATTTTATGTGAATTATCATTTCGAAGATATTTTTTTAATATGTTATCCCCTTTGTTTACATAAATGATCTGAATTTGAGACTTTGGCTCGTTTACTATGTATACGATTATATCACCTATAATGTATGAGACGGATACATGCATTATATAATTATCTAGACGGAATAAGTGACGGATAATGTGAATTAAATTAATTTAAATAAGTACCCAGAGTTTTAATTTTTATATTGGTAAATAATAGTTTTAATTTTGTTTTGTTTGTAATTTTTAAATTTAAATTGTATACTTTTGCTGTGCCCTTAAAGGGTCCATATTTTTGTACCTAGCTTTAAGCCTTATAAAACATCTTTTTTACACTATGGGATGCAATAAATGAACACGTGTTTTGAACGTTAGAATTAACGACTAAATTATCTAAGAGCTTATCTTTTCTTTCGGAGAAAACAGTTAAATGTCAAAAAACGTGGCGCTAAATCTTCAGATACGAAGTTTTATGTACATAGATGACCTAAAAGTAGTTGGAATATGCTATTTTTTTATCAGTAAATTTTACTGGTCCCAAGAAAAGCAATATAGACAACCGAAAATCGGTCTGCGTGTGAAATCCGTCATTAGGTTCACATGCCTGCCATAATTATAAAACAATCTTCTTACCAGAGTGTCTGTATCTCGATAGCTCTTATCTTCGAAGCCTTGCTGAATAGGTTTTTTTTTCTAGCTAAAAAGCGTGCACCATCTTCGACCGCAGCATCGCTTACCATTTCAGAAGCCATTCTAAAAAAAACACATTATTATTTATTTAAAAAAATGGGGCTGAAGGTACTTCAAGAGAAGTGGACCATAAAGTGACCAATGCATGGATATTGAACTCATGTAAGGGAATTCAATCCCCCCTGCGCGCTTCGGTGCGTTGCGTTCGGAAATGAACAATCATCTATCGGAAGTAAAGGTAGTACCTGCGATTAGTTCATAATTTATGTGTGAAATTGGACTGAATCGTGTGTACCTACTGGAATCTGTTATTGTAGGTACAGGTTTGGCAGTTAGGAAAAGGATTTGGTATTTGCAAGTTCTTTACCTATAGGTATTCCTGAAGAAGGAATGCGATAAGGTTATAAGTAGATGAGCTATAGATATAATAATTTGATTCCAATTTGAAAACTGATAGGACTGGAAAATGACAAAATAAGACTATACTATAATTATAATATTGGCAACACTACCCAGTGTTGTCAATATTTAATTTCCATCGAACGTACGAGTATCTTACTCACTTTACGCAGATATATCGACTTATCTTATAGCGTATTACTTTTCCTTTTGACGTAAACTGGTACCTTCGTCATGCGTTCTAGGTCTAGTCAATATCTTGATCTTGCATAACTTGAATAAAGGTCGTTATAGATCATGATCGAGAAATGTCTAGTGATCTACGTAAGTAGACTTTACGTAGACATTAAAATCTATCGATAATTAACAAACACCTAATGTACAAAAGTTGTTTAAAATAATGCTATAATGCTGTAAGAGCTTACTGTTTGCTCGACGAAACTTAAACTTTACCTAGTTCAAAACTGAAATAACGATGTCTTATCAATTATCACACAGCGAAATTATAATTGGGGAATATATAAACGCACTTTTAAAATAATGTTTCACATTTTAAAATGTTTAGCTTTAAAATTAATTGAATGACCTATAAAAATAATGGTTTCCACTATGAATATGCTTAGCTTTAAAATTAATACTTTGCACTATACAACACTTGTGTTTGTGAGTGAATGCTAGAAGAACTTAGGATGCAAGAGCGAGTGAAGCGAGCTCGGGACTTGGGGCACCCCGACTCGGACAGGTTAGGTTCGAAAGGGATGGCGGGGTTACATAAAACCACTGCGACATACTGCCGCCACTGTTACATATAAGATTTTGTCCCTCTTGTTGTAAAGGAACAAAAGCCCAGATGCAAGTTGGTTATGTATCGAAATACAAGGAAACAATAAACTATTTGAAATAACATATATTTATAAAAATATATCTCCTCCATACAAAATCATTTTTGTAGGTATTTTAATTATGTTGTTTATGAAATTAGTACTTCATAGTGTATATCTATATTGGTTCATGTTTATTAAAGTGATAATATTAAATTGATGTATTATTATTTTAAAGTGCTGATATACAATTTTATAGCTGTTTTCATCAAATTTAAAGTGCTATTAAATAGATCCCATTATCATTCTTACTATATAACTAAAAGTCCACTTATTCTGATCATATTACTTAAATAGGTAGCAGAACGTGTAAACAAAATGTGACCGCATTCGGCGTCAGGTGCATTCATGAATATTCTGAATAATTAATAATATTAGTGTATGAAAATGTGGGATTTTATGGCATTTAAACTTTAATTTAGTCATAGGGGAAGGAACTTTAAATTCAACCCAAATATTTTAGTGAGTTGGCGCCAAGTCAAATGAATGAATAAATATTGTAATTAATTGAAGTCGTCAGGTGCATTTTGGCTTGGCTTAAAACCTACTTAACAAATCAATTTAACATCGTCTTTTGCAACAAGGGTTAATCTTGTATTACAATTTCCTCTCCTAAATATTGCTGCAAATATTATCCTAAGCTCAAAACTAAATAATACAAATCTTCATGCACTTTCACATGAGAACGTTCTTGTAACGCGTACAAAGAACTTATCGTGTAAGTAACAATTAAGCGATCAATTGTAATAAGTGCAATATGAAGTCGAGTCGGCCCTTCAATTAGCTAATAAACGCTGATTATGTTTGTTTGTTACTGGTTTTATTCTTATACAAAATCATATGAAGCTATATTTGAGCAGCAACCCTTCATTGAATGCCATATATAAACGCCCACACAAACTGGGCCTGTTAAAATAAATTGTTAAAGAATGCTCCTAATTTACTGTAACAAAGACCTTGCAACTTCTAAGTCACCAGGGTACTAATTTTAGCAGTGCTAATTGTTGTTTCTAATTCAATTGTTACTATTTCGCTATTCAACCTGCGCAGTGGAAGCGCTAATCTCTGGCTGGAGTGTCTAGCGTTAATTGAAAGCCAGACGGCTTAATTCCTAACTCACAGCTTGCAAACAAATATCTCTTTGAACCATAGCAAACGCATAGTTCATACTTAAATGCGCAATATGTGGCCAACCTCAAGGAATATTCTCCAAGAATTTGCCCATTAATATGAAGTAAACATCATTGGGTTACCGATCTCCTTTTGAAGAATTTATTTTAACGTTCATCCGCTTACCTAAAAGGATCTAAAACCGCAACGTAACTGCTAACTTCACCACTTGGATAACCAAATCTGGTAGATATTTATATAATCCTTGAATTGAATATTTATTTTATCTTACTTTTATGAGAGAAAATCTAAATTATTCTATAAAACTTAAAATATCAACCACAATGAATACGATAAATCATGAAGAGACGCTCAGTTATGATAAAGAACTGCACTCGCTTCGTCGTCGCCCGCTAATTCTTATTTCCTCATTAGGTGGACCGTTCCCCGCTTGCGAGTTGCGCTTGCGCCCATTCAACAAGTCTCCTCACCTCCCCTCTGCGCCATTATCCCCCGACTGCCCCTTCAACACTCCACGATACCAATCTGTTGAGCGAAATTACCTAGAGTGCACTCAGCTTCTGCTAAGTGTTTTGATTTATTGTCCTTTTATTGGACACTCGTCCGTTGGTCACGAATAAAACTAATGGAGATCTGCTCATCATCATAATAATTTGGACGAACATATCGATGGTGTTTACAATAAACGATTGAAACAGTAAAAGAAAATTATGACTAAAATATTAATATATTTCACGACTATGTATGTAGATATAGTACCGTCAGTTACCACAATTAGCTGACCCCAATTTGCTCAAATGGTTGAGGTTTTTTTACTAACAAATCATACGATTTTCATATTTTTTCTAGTTTTGGGTAGATTTCGTATGGGTATTTAAATTAAATTAAGAATGATACAATTCTATCGATCCGTATTCTAAAAAATCTCAACCATTTATGCAAGGGGGGGTCAGCTAATTGTGGTAACTCACTGTACATTACTGCAACGGTATGCAAGAAATGCCTGGAATGCCTGGTTGCCGCCAAGGCTTGTATAGTACTCTTCTCAAATAATGCGCGGTAATTCAAACTAAGTAAATTAATTATAAATACCAGAATCAATGACTAACAAAAAAAATTTTCGCGCGTCAATGTGTTCATTTGTTTCTTTTTTTTTTCTTCACAATTTGCAAGCCAGTACCAAATTTAAATTAAACTGTGATAAGTTACCTCCTTGGTTACCGTTTGTTTCGAAGTAAAAAGTTCGTTCCATTTTTTAATTAAACGATAGATATGAGTTTTCATAGTGATTTTCATACTAACATTGCCAGCCGCTACTCGTGTATTTAACCAGTACCTACAGCATTTTCGCGAAGAAGGTTGTCAAAATAATGCTCAAATTTCCAAACATGTTTGAGAAATAACAATTTTTTCTTCGGTGGTAATACATCTAGCCGTTGTAAATTCGACTGATAAAGGCTAGCAATAGGGCGGTACATTGAGAGAAGTGCTCTCGAGGCTAGAGCGTGGCAGAGGCGGCGGGAAGCATGCCGGTGGGCCCCAATTTGCTTCAGCATTATCCAATTGCCAGAATAAAATGGTTGGCGTGGGCCAGCGCGTGACCTGCTCTCGAATTTTGAGTCCCTATAACATAGGTTCAAAACAAATTTAACGTTCTGATCTGCACAATCTAAAAATACTTTAAATTGATAATTTTCTTGCCATTAACCAATAATAAAGTTGTGTTCCTGATAGTTTCACAGGCTGATAATATCTATTTATGAGGAAAATGTGGAATTAATCTTGAAAGTAGCGTTTGGAATTGCCAAAAAGGTTAGGAGCGACTTTGAAAGTAAACAATAGAAAAAAAAAACATTTTATGAAAAAAAGGTTTTTTTTTTAAATATTTTTATTTGAATTGTTCTTTACAGTTACATTTAATCGTCTTCCTAGCATGTTGATGGTAATCTAAATTGTGTCAGCCTACAACATAGCTACAAGTTTAGTCCCAGTGGCGTTTACTAGTTCCTGTAACATCCAGGTATCAGGGTACGCAGGACAAGGTGTTACGTTTGATGATAGATTTACCCACAGAAACGTACTGCCGAGATAAAAAAAGTATCCTATGTGTTAAACCAGTTTTAAACTATCTGTGTGTCAAATTTCATCCGACTCCGTTTAGCCGTTTGCGCGTGATTGAGTAACAAACATACAAACCTCACATTTATAATATTAGTTGGGATTATTTCGTGCCTTACAGCGGTCCTATTAGAGTCAACTTTGTCTCTCGCACGCTAGAATAGCTGCCATACATGGCTTGGTCACTATTTCTGAAATTCCTGAATTCGTTAATCACTAATCAGATTCAGACAACTTGTAGTAACTAGTTGCAAACAGCTCAAAGCGACAGAAGAAAGTCATTAGGTAATACTCTGCTGTAGACAAAGATAAGCCAGTGCACTTACGCACCATTGATGCATGATAAACAGGCGCGACAGTTGCACTTACTTCGTGACGCTAAGACTTAACCCTAAAGGTTGCCACCATGTCCTACAATATGTCCCCTGAATGCCTACAAAGTGATTACAGTTTCTCATGCCATTGACAGCCGACCAACTCGTGTTAGAATATTATTAATCAAAGTTGCTAATAAACAATTTGTGAAATAAATGTGGGATACGCTATCTGAAAGTTTATCTCAGGTCAGTAACGTATGGAATTAGAAAAACAGCATCCACGCAAGTTAGTATCTAGTGGCGCCTATTTACAAACCCACGAGATAATAAGACATTAATTAATTTAAATAAAAACTGCACTTGTTTTCATTTTCACACATAGTATCGCAACCGTTACACTTATGTAATCTACTAGGGTCAAAGGCCAGATTTGTTGTCATGCGAATATTTTTATACATGACGAATACTTTTACTTATAGTAGAATAAAAATATTGTTACATTGGCAGGTGATAAACAACATTGCAAAGGCTCAGTGCATTCTCATTATCGTAACTTTATTTAAGGAAAGACCAATATAAGGTAATAGCTCTTCAGTTGTTTATAAACGCTGAGGCATCCTCTGTTAGTGCCGTGAGGTGCCGGATGTAAAGAATAGCACCACTCCATTTCCTCTCCTGAGATGATGATGATGATCCTCTGTTAGAGCGTTTTCGCACTACATCCGATCCGAATTCGAGATCAGAGTTCCATCCAAATGTTCTAAATTGGGACGGATGGAATTCGGATCTAGTGCGCAACCCTTGATACAAATGGTACTACGGGCACTGCGGACCGTCATTTCTCGGATTCGGATCGGACGTAGTGCGAAACTGCTCTTAATGTGTATTCTAAAAGAGCATCGTAACCTTTAAATCCATGTGGCAATTTCAAGGCTGGCCTTGGATCTTACTATAGATTTCAGAAGTGTACGTTTACCTGCTACGGCTATTGATTACAATTCCATTAATCTGTACTACCCATAAACCTAATTTGTCATTTAAGATGAGATCACGCACGAAAACAACAACTTCACAATACATATAGAGCTAATAGAGTTACATTATAGTTAAGGTGTACAGTTTCGCTCGTCGCGTCGCGCCCACCTGATCAATATACTTATCTCATTTAAAACTTGCCTATTTAGGTTATTCTGCACTAACAAAGACATATCACATAAGTAGGAGAACTTTGCTATGCAGCAATTAACCAGTAAATTATCCGTGAGTGCTTTCACAGCGCCCTGCGTCCGGCGTGCGCTTGCGCTCCCAATTGGACTTCCGAGCGCGTTTCCGAAATCGCTCCAACAATGAACTGACGCGACGATTTTAATGACTGTAAAGGGAGTAGTTATTGTTTTGTTATTATTACGGCACGAGACAGGAAACTGGGTAATTAGGCGTTAATTTACTTTGTTACTTTTATTTTACTTTCTCGTGTGTGCAAGTAATTGATAGCTTCAGTTATGTATTTTGAATTAATGCAAGGTCAAGGAGAACCCAGCACTTTCCAAAACCATGGTGTCTGTGTGATAACGTAACAAATGCTTATAACAGTAGCTACTGTGTACTAAGTTTCTAATAGCGAGACATGTCCTTGTCGGCGTAAATAAGCACATCATGTTCGTATCAAGTGGCGCTAAACTTAGCAATTGTCAAGTCAAGGTTCACATTTTCGTACGCTCAGTTCTCATTTGAGAACACTACCGTGAAAACTGTTGTAAATAATAATAATGTATGGGTCTACTATACTATGCTTTTCATACATATTATTAGCGAAATTAGCTTACGCTTACACATAGGGGTGATCTGAATCCGTCAAAAGACTGAAATTCCATACAATTCCCATAATAAAGCAATCACCACTTTAATAAAAATTGACAGCTAGCAAATGCAAGTATCTGATAAACATATTCAAAAACGAGTTCATCCGTCAGTCACAAATATTAATAAATTGGACATGGAGGGTGCGTCTGGGCGTGGTGTTGTGACATCTATGGCGGAAGAGACCCGTTAGCAAGGGATACCTTCGTACTTGAATCGCATAACAAATTATTCCGATGCATCATCATTTGTATATAGGAAACCAGTTAACTCATGGAAGGGTAACATTACTATTATATATCAATCCAGAATGGAAGATACACACATAAAGCGAGTGTCCTACTTATATAATTATGATCCGTCTGATGGTAGTGCGTGCGCAGGCCGCGACCCGCAATTATACACCCGAAACAAACGGCACAGATCGCGCCCGCGCCAGTCCTTGCATCCGTTTTAATTGTTACGCGTATTGTTCATCACACTGAATGGACATGACTCAAATGAGATCTGTCTGCGTCACAACGTTTTGTTCCTACTAAGCATTTAACGCGCTGTGATATCCAGCGGAAACTTTGTAATTAGCAGGGAAATATGAGACGGGCTACATCGAATGTGTCAGTAATCTTCAACGTATTCAAATGAGTTACCAAGTAGGCCATAAGTAGCAATTTGATTATAAGTAATATTCATTGATAACATTACCAGCGAAGGGCACCCGCTGACAAACTAATTGAATTTATCTATTAAGTCAAACGCAACATTAGGTATAATTATAACAGTGAGCTTGTCACGATATTTTGTCACATTCGTTTTAGTTGATGAGTCTATTTCTCGTCGTTTGGATTGTTTGTTTTAATTAACCTATATCTTCAAGAAATGTGTAAGGTGTAGAAGGGGCGCACCTGCGGCTTCCGGTCACTTGCCATCCGTAAAGGTCGTTACCGAACCGTGAAAATCCGTTACAAACCCTATTTTTTACTTTCCCGTCTCTGGGAACAAATCCGTTACAAGAATACACAACTCTGAATTTATTACACGCACTGTCGTACTTTCTGTTTCCTTTAGCGCGTTTTGTATAATAAATCAAATTAAAAAGTGGCAACAATACAACAGCTTTGTTTGTACTTGAAACGTGTCTCGAAAGAGTCTGCATTTCATCTTTATTTAGGTTAACAAAGATGCTGGAGATCAACGACCATGTGTACACATTTGAGACGTAAACACCCGCAAAATTGACTCTTACTCGCGAACAATAAAAAACACATAAAAAAGACCAATAAAACTGGGAACATCGATCTGATTCTAACAAAAGATTTCACTCAGTAGGTATAACATGAACAAAACGAACGGTTTAATAGCTATTTAAACGAAAAATGAGATTAAGGAAGTTTATTAAACGTAAAATAAACAAGGAATTTGTGTCTTGGTAATTTAATTGGATTAAAACCCGCACCACTAATTATATAACAACACAAGTCATGTTCCTAATAAGGAAGCTCGTAGTTACTATCACTGTTGCCCTATTGAAGCATGGGTATTTTTAATTATTTTATCTTATTTAAAATCAACACGCGAGGTAACGCAGGGTGAAATTTAAAGGAAACCGATTCTAGAGAATTACAGAAAAGTAATTAAAGAGCTTGATCTTGACTTTTCGAGAAACCTAAAGCTGCATTGCATTGATCATGACGATTATGCTGCATGATGCTTGAAGCGTTGTTGTTGGTTTGAGAGCTCATAATGTGCTCCACTCACCGTCATCATCAACATCCTGCTATATCTCAATTTATTTGGGGAGACGCAGCACGACTTTTTCTTCCATACAATTAGTGGTCATCTCTGCATTCACCTCCTTCTTATCCATATCGACTTTCACATAACCCATTCATCTTTTCTTTGGTTCACCGCTTATCTTATAGCCATTTACATTCATACTTAACACTTTTCTTGTCACCTGCACCTAATTTCTCCACATCACAGGCGCTGTCTCAAGGTGTGCAAAATACACACATCAAAAAAGTCTAAGCAACATGTACGGTTTTGAACTTTTGAACGATTTTTACTATTGTAATATATTTATATTTCTTTTATAAATAATAACAAAGCATTTTTTTTATGCATTCGTGACTAAAGCAACAAAATCCTTAATTCAATTGTTCATTTAATCACAATAATTAACAATTAAAGTTAAAACGAAATTAAACTTTTCGTGTTTTACAAAATTAAATAACGATTTTTTTTATTTGTTAATTCAATACAAAGTGTGACCGCCTCTGTTGTTTAAAACTTGTCAGCAATGATGTTTAATTGAATTTATAAGATTGTTTATCTGATCCTGCAGCAATCGCTACCAATGGAATTTTAACAAGTCTTTCAGTTGTTGGGTTGTCAACACTCCGTCCAGGTTCTCTAGAACACGTCTCTGGAGTATGTCCCATGCGTGCTCGATGGGATTGAGGTTTAGCGATTGTGCACGCTACGGCAATACCCGGATGTTTTCCATTGCCAAGTACTCTCTGGTCCTCCGAGCTGTGTGCGAACGCGCATTGTCATGCATCAGCGTGAAATCTGAGCCAAGCCTTTGTGCAAACGGGTTAACATAAGACCCGAGGACATCTTTAACGTAACTTTCAGCGTTCATATTGCCATCTACAAAAACGAGCTCAGTTCGTTCTTCATAATACCCACCCATACCATGCCTGTGGAGATCACTGAGGAGCATTTCCGGGACGACAATATACTCTTACCCTTCTCATATCAGGCCTAAATCCAAACCGGAACTCATCGCAAAATAAAATTTTATCGTATTGCTCCTCTATGTTAAGTGTTCCCTACACCATTCGTTTCGACGGGCGTGATTTTCGTGGCATATAGGTGGGCCTAATTGGGCGTCGTGCTCATAGGCTGTATTCATGCAGCCTATTTCCCACGGTTTGGTGGCCAACAACAACACCGCTTGAGAATTGTAGCTTTAAATCTATCTCCCGGGCGGTTAACATCGGCTGACGTCTTGCAGTCAGTTGTATGTATCGGTCTTGTCGAGCAGCTGTACTCCTTCCACGTCCTAGGTGCTGTCTAGCAGGATCCACTGTATTAACGTAACGCTGCCAAAGACGACAAATCACGCTCTCATTTCCACCAAAATGCTTGGGACTGATTTCTTCCCGCTTGTAGCATTCCTACAACTCTCTGCGTTTCATCAGCAGTCAAATGGCATCGCTCCATAACATAAAGAATGACTCACCACTTTTTTTTTACTGTATATGTCAAAATGATAATAGTGAGATAAATACCAAATTTATCAAGCAATGAAAACTCAGGAAATCGGGAAAAAATAATTAGCTTTTCTTTAGTGAAAACAAAACACAATCGAAAAGTTTATATTTTTTACATCAGCCAGTATATATTTCCGAGAACAAAACGATTGTATACCAATCTACTTTGTTAAGAAAAAAATTAAATATCAATTAATATAACGTGCAGTTTCTGTAAATGATGCGTGTTGCTTAGATTTTTTAATGTGTGTATTTTAACGCATAAAGTTATTACTTTCTTGATAGCTAACATCATTATAAAATATCCCACTTCCAAATATCTTACATTTTACGCTTAGTTGCTTGAAAAAATACATAAGTGTTTTGTTATTACTGCTTAGTTTATTTGAAATAAATAGAAGCAATTAATTATTTATTGTTCTAGTGCAAACTGGGGTGTAGCTTATGGCAAGAAGGATTGGAAAATTCATGTCAAATCGTTTGCGTAAGTAATCACAATCATAATTCATATGAATATCACGAATAAGAAGCAAGTAACATGTAAGTAAATTTTCAGAATGTCACTTCGGAGACCGTATTTTCGCGGGAACTGTACTGTGTTATGGGATGTAACGAGGCTTTGAATACTTACTTTCAAAAATTAAGAGGTAAGTTTGCACTTTGCTCAAGAAATATAGTACGAATACATACTACTATCGATCCCTAATCTCTGTTATCCTGATTCACAGAACTGATTGGGATACCAACCGCCCCAGCTTTGGTGGCTGATAGCCTAACGGCAACTTCACTTTCGCTAGTGTGGGAAGCTCCCAATCTGGGCAACCTGAGCTACATGGTACAATGGCGTTACGAGGAACTGCCGGGCACGTGGCAATATTACTCTAACTCTAGTCATTCGGATCAGTCCATAATACATGTGGACGGGCTAAGGCCATACACAAAATATAGGGTAAGAGATGTTTTTTGTTAAATCATTACAACATGTCCCTGCTGAGACAAACTGTAACACTTAATTTTTAACATCTGTATTGGCGATCAGTGCTATCCACTGCCCAAAGCTTTCACTGGCGTTTTAAGTATGAAAAAAAATGATATTTCCGGACGATAATAATCATTTTATCAACAGTTTCGAGTGGCCATATTCCTATCTGGTCGAGGGGGTAATGGGGAGCCAGTTTACTCCGCACCATCAGTGGTTATCTCTACTTTGGAGAATGGTAAACCTAGTTCAGCCCCGTCATCTTTACGAGCCGTGGCTCCTGACCCTAGTCGAGTGGCTATCTCCTGGGAACCTGGCCCATTCCCCAATGGACCACTGATATCATACGTGTTGCGACTGACGGACACCCAGCCTAACACCAACGACGCTCTTGAGGTATGTATAGGATTATTGGTCTGTTATGCCAAATTATACCAATCCTTATATTTTCTTTCATCTTCCGTAGTACCTAGTTCAAATTATTTTGAACAGTTAACGATGTTTAATTTTAAATCTGTTCTCAGCATACGTTCATATTTCAGATTTTGCTGGTTGATAAAGATAATATACCATATATTGGATTAAACTGTTTTTTCGAGAGATTTTTTGGTCTGTTTTGGCGCAACATCTTCTTAAACAATAATTCAAAATTAATTATTAATTTTAGGACATGCCAGCATCAAACTATACGTTATTCTACATGTTTCAAAACTTAGCCCCAGCCCGTGAGTATGAAGTATCAGTGGCAATGCGAAACTCAGTGGGAGAAGGACCTAGAGCTTACGTTCGAATATTCACGCCTCCTTTACCTACATGTAAGTTTAAAAACTTTATTTTCAACTTTGTGTACTAATCCTCTACTGACGAGATAATAAACAAGTGATGACGATTCATATTTTGTTTCAGCCGTTCCTAGTCAGCAACCGATTTTAATTTTGGGTGGAGAACAAAATGTTTTAGCTGCTCCAGCTAATGATATGCTATCAGATCCTATGGAGTTGTATAGCACGGAACACTCAATCACTGGTATGATGTTTCTAAAGTTGTTTTCAATGACGGTGATTTACGTCTATTAAAAAATCAGTTCAGACAGTAAGGTATGGCTGTTCATGATATTTCTTGGTTTCAGGTGTCGGTCTAGATATTTCAAGTGACTCACTTTTTACATCAGTATCAAATGGTTATGTATATCGCAGTAGCCTCTCTAAAAAGAGTACTTCCGAAGCAATCCTTACACCCGAAAATTACAAGCCTCAAGATTTATCAGTTGATTGGTTGAATCGTCACTTGTACGTGCTTGGCGAAGTTCACTACCGAAGAGCAGACCTCTCGAATGTAACATTTATTACGAACTGGGAAATACTACGATGTGATTTCGATGGAAAGAATTTAATTGTTGCGTTGTCGGGTTTTAACTCCCGTCCGATTCATTTTGAAGTGGACGCTTACAATGGGTTGGTTTTTTTCCATTTCAGCTTTTTATAACTATAATACAGCCATTCGAGTCGAATTTCTTTTTCATTTCCTCCATTTCGGTTTTATTTCAGTTACTTATTCTGGGCTCAACAAGGAGGCGATCGTGGCGGTCTATACAGACTCGATTTGGCAAATATATCAAACGGTGTTCGTCACGACGGACCTCCAGAAATGATAGTTCGCGATGCGCACCTAGGGGCCTTTACAGTAGACCACGCAGACTTCAGAATACTTGTAGCACATCTTAGAAGGAACACAGTGTTAGCTGTGTCGCTTGATGGGTGAGTACAAACTAATTCACAATATTATATACATATCTGTGATGATATGCCATTTTTAATGTCACGTGTTCGTTATATTCCAGACGAGAAGTTGCCGATTTCCGAGCTAACACACAAACTCCGATGTTTCTATCGACACGTTCCATAGCATACGCTGGCGGTCTCTTTTATTGGACAAATGGCAAAGAAATGTTGACGGAGGAGTATCACGGGCAAAGCGACAGTTATTTTCACAACGAATATCCTTTAGCTTATAACACCAAAACAATAGCAACTAGACAGGTTTTGGTTGCCTTGAGAAGTTGTCAACCTATCCCAGTGCCTGTGAACCCACCGTTAGGTTTGCAGAGTGTGATGGGTATCAACCGTGCAAAGGTTTCGTGGTTACCTCCCCATCTTTTGGGTCATCAGGGAAGTGGAGCCTGGCAGCAGTGGATTTTCCATCTCCAACTAACTCATGTCGATACAGGCGATGTAATAGACATGTAAGTACCTATTATTTAAATCCGCACGTTTGATTACGTGTTCCTAAAATATATAGCTCTAACTGAAAAATATTTAATGTTATTTTAGTAAGAACATAACGGAATCGACTTGCATTGTGGAAAACTTGAAACAAGGCGCAGAATATGTAATTAGAGTAGCTGCCGTAACTGAATCCGGTTCAGGTAAACGATAAACTGAAACCAATTTTTTATAAGTTATCTTGTTACATGCGTATATTAATGTAGGGTCTTAATCTTTAGGTCCATGGTCTTCAGAATTTGTTGGTAAAACTCTAGCGTCGTCGCCGAACACTCTACATAGCACTTTATTATGGTCAGGACCAGATGGACTGTTGCAAACTGATCTTACAGGGGACAATTTACAAATCTTAATTCACGGGTAAGATGCTTCTATATTCATGACATATTTTTTCGCATTTAAAGTGTTAAAACACATGATCTTCGAAAAATACTGCATATTTTCGTTTTAACTATACATCTCAAATGCAAGTACTCGTATGCATCCTCAGCGGTTTGGGCTGTGCAAAATTCTTACATGAGGCCTACTTAGTATATCCAAATAACCAATTGTAACTTAATTGTTTTTATTTCAGGGCTGATCTAAAAAACTTTCAAATCACCGATATATCATGGTATCGTGACAAGCTTTACTTGGTTACAAATGTCTCTACCGTAATGTGGTACAACACTACAACTCATGAGAAAGGTTTTATGCCCAGCATGGACAACGTGGGTAGTTTAGCTGTAGATTGGGTCGGCAAGAAGATTTACTGGTCGAATCCAAAACAACAATTGGTAAGGAACCTAAACAACGCTTACTACAGTACCTAGGCTTATAATGACACATCAAGTTTTTAAAAGCGACTGTCATACAGGTGTGAGTGGCATGTCGCTCTACAAAGTCGTTTTTTTTTTTCTAAAACTTCATGTGCAATGCCCTTAGGTACCTACTATACTAACTACGTCTCATCCACAATAATATTGGCTTCAATTGCAATTTTTCTTTCTTTAGATAACACGAGGCAATTTAGACGGTGGTAATCGAGAGCCTGTACCAATTGTGACGGTTGCTAAAGAACTTACAATAGACTCGTTAGGCGCATACATATACTGGAATACAGGCCACGCCGTTGAGGCGGCGAGACTTAATGGAGAGAATAAGATGATATACTATCCTGCGCAGTTGTTTAGTGGGAAACAAGGTAATATTGCTAACAAAATATATGGTAAAATGTTGCTTTTTGGAACATAATAAATATTAATTACCTATGTTATAATTGTTTAAGTAATGGGACTGACTGCGGACTTGGAAGAGAAGTGGCTTTATTGGCTCGTTCGTAGTTATGATGGATCTGAACTTCACCGAGCTCCTACAGCAGATCAAATTACCCACGGAGTTAGTGAGGTGTGTTTCATAATTTATCGAATTTATACCTGCTTAATTACCAATATCTTAATTTTAAAACAGGAGCTATTGCCGTACGGAACCTACGTTGACTTTCAGTTGTACACACGGCTACATATCAAGCTATACATTTCCAGTATAAGGTGACCTCTCATTGTATAGAAATATAAAATGCGGGATTAACTTTTACTAGAAATGCATAGTTTGATATGTAGCCGTGTGTTAGTGTGTACTTGCGATAAAATCTCTCTTATCTCATAAAACTCTTGGAGCCCAATCGTGTTGGTGGTCTAACCATTCGATTTTGATGCCTATACGACCATCCTAACCTATATTAAAAATAATGCGCATGCACTAGAAACTTCAGCATAAAAATATAGTCACTTTTAACAAAAAGTTCCAGTAAATTTAAACTTCACTAAAGTTATAACTATCTAACAACCACATTGGTCTTAACGCAAACTAGACCATGATGTTTCTGACTGGCACACACTGGTAAAGCAATTACGAGGCCGACTATACATCGGTCCTTACTCACAATTTGTATATTCCATAGATATCCGGTTCGCTGGTTACTCGTTTATCCGGCTCGGCAACTTTAGGACCTCTTTGCTACTTCAGCGGTCGCCTGGTGTGGGTGCAAGACGCTTCAAGAGCCGTTGTCTCGGACCTAGCCGGCAGGTACACCGCCGAACTGGTGCCAAGAGTCCATGTCATCGCTGTGAGAGACCCGACCCTGCATGCAGAGAGTGGTAAGTTAGAAAAAAATACTCAGAATGGACTACAGTCGAACCAAACTTATCTCTTTTGTGGAGGACCCTAACCGAGACATTATTTGGGGTGAAGTTATTCTATGATGCTACGATGATGCGGAGACATTGGCAGTGACTATGCAGAAGTTTGTGGGTCACCCTGCATGTAAGGAAATAATTCCTAAGCACAGCACATAATAAAACTCCAGTATTCCATTTTGGAGAATTTCGTTTGAAGTTCAATGTAATATGGCGAGCATATTGCCCTTAATCAAGTATAAATTCAGGCCCCGAACTGCTATGGAGAAATACCCATACCCCTCGCTCAGCAGATTATAAAATCTTAATTATTGTTTCGTTTTCAGAATCTTTGATAGCAATTCCGGAGACAATAAACTCATCGTCGATAGCAGTGGCGGGTGAGTGGGACAGGTTCAATGTGACGTGGGACCCAGCCACACACGTAAATGTCAACAACAGCCGAGTCTATTATGACGTCAACTTGCACTTCCCTGGACAATACAAGATTGAGGTGAGAACTGCGCTCAAATGATCATCATTTACTAATCTAATAAAAAGTTATCAAATCTCTCCTTCGTCTTATTTCACGTTGCCAATTCATTGGTCATTTAACGCAACTTCAGAATGTCATCAGCCAATACGGGTCATTTTGCAAGGTGTCATGGATTGCCAAGATTCGCAAGTGATAATGAAATAATAATTACAGTTATTTTTTATTCTTTGGAAAAACCCGAAGTTGTTATTCGGATTGATAATTATTAAAAAATATGTATAGATAAGCTCGTATTATCAATAGGAATGCTTTTATGTGTGTATGCCATTTTACCGTATTTTTGTACTTATTATTGTTTATAATTGTGTTTTTTATGGATCATGTGGTCTCCAACACGATTCACTAACATCGTCCTTTTTTCGTAGCGGTTATCATAGTTGACGAGCGCTTTTTACCATACTTTACATTATTTCCAAGATTTTACTGTAGGTACTTTATATTTTTATTAAAACTTGAACGAATTTCTCAGAGGACGGTAGAAGTATCATGGGTGGAGGTGGTGTCAGTGTCGGTGGCGCCGTATAGCAGCATGGAGGCAACAGTGCGCGCGCACACGCACTGGGGCGGCGGGCCGGCCGCGCGCGCGAGCCTGCACTCCCCGCAGGCCGCGCCCTCCGCGCCCAGGGCGCCGCGCATCTACGTGCAACCTGCGCTCAGGTACACTCAAGTCTTAAACATCTGCGTCAGTTTTCAAATTTTTTCCTTTAGCACGTCAGAACACATCAATCTGCCTAGTCTTTTCCTAACTATGTTGGGGGCGGCTATTTTACATGGAGCGACTGCCTTTTTTTTTTGACGCTGAGAAATGCTTTACGCATCCCCGCTCGTGGGGGACGAGACGGGGTATGTGGGACTCCTGTCGGAATGATAGTATACCCACTAAAACTCAGCGGTGTTCCCACATCACCGTGATGGGAGGGCCATGGGAAACCGGCTCTGCCCTCCCGGCGCATGCCCGCCTAGCTTGCGGGCCCCGCATGCCCCCCAGGCTCGGGGGCTACGGGAATGGCCGGGAACACCTGGCCATTCCCGTCCGACACTGGTGTAGGCCTGTGCAATACAGGCAAGGGTGCCCCCGCACCCGTTGCCTTCTGGCCTCCACCTGGGAGGAGTCAGAGATGACTATCAAACTGACGTCTTCTTCGACCCCTCCTCCGCCTTCGGTGCGGCGCCGCGAGATGGTCGTCCTTCCGTGCGATGGAGCGACTGCCTATCTAACTTCCACAACCCAGTTACTGGATAACACGATACCCCTCGGTTAGGCTGGTGGTCAGACTTTTGGGCTTCTGACTACTAACAACTGTCAAAGATCTACTAATGACAGCCGGGACCAACGGCTTAGCGAGCTTTCCGAGGCACTGAGGGGTCTCAATATATAATGAATGGTCACCCGTCCAAGAACCGACCGCGGCAAGCCTAGCTTAACCTTGGATCGATCCGTGCGGCTGTTATTATTTACCCCCGAGCTCCTAACACATCAAGACGCATATAGGACACAATACCTTTTGAAGCCTCGGTACTGAGCAGACTATTGCAAAGAAAACTATATTTAATTACTTCATAACCAAGATCAAAATAGCATACATACACCTTTGACCATTATCGAGTTCACATCAACCTTAAACCTTTTTTATGGCCTGGCCATTTTATGAAATATAAATAAAAAAATAAAACTTGACAGAGTCCGTCACTCAGCGTCACATTTTTTATTCTTTCTGACATGTAAAGAAGAGAGGTAATGTCATTCTGCGGTATTGAAATTACGACGCGACGCAATATAGCATGTTGAGTCGGTAAAGCAGATTATATCGTGCAATTAGGAGACAAAAATTGCCCTTAAGATGACGAACACATTTTGGATGAGACTGTACAACCTAACATATCTCAACAGATTTTGCAATTCCGGTGTTATTTTCGAAATTAATACCGAGTTTCACTATCATAGTTACTAACATACCACCAACAATCATTAAATCTTTGAAAACTGGAATGTGACAACTAACGCACAACATTCTGCTGTCCAAAATGTCAACTCAAATTCAAAATATTTTAATTCACATAAACCTGGGCACATAGAAACGTCAGAACCTAGGTGCTCTGTTCCAGTTGGCCGTTTAACTGCAAGTTTACCTTACGGACCAGGGTTTATTATATAGAAAAATAACCGTCAAACCAGCAGACTCAATATTCCAGGCTTTAAAATTTACGACACAATTGCCACCATTTGATGATACCAACAACCTTAAAACAACAACCTTAAAACATCATCATTCTCTTGCCTTCATCCTAATTTATTTGAAGTATTCACGTCAAAAGTCATGTTGCGCCACATGATTTTTGGCGTGAATACGTCTTTAAATTTGCTTCCATAATGGGAGGCAATTCGGAAAACTGATAACAAAATCGAGGGATACTGTTTCGTGTTGCAGCTACCTATCTATCATCAACATTCATTTAATTACACCACTTGATAGCTAAAGGATCAAAAAAATCGATACAAAGACAATACTACCCGTTACGTACCTATTCACGTAAAACACACGGCCGTGTCCACGATACAGCCACACCTCGTTTTTTTTTCTATCATTCTTTTCCATTAGTCGTCATCGTTTCTACGGTCTTCCTTCCCTTACTTTCATAGCCATTCAAATATTTTTTATTATCAGTGGTGGTCCCCAATCTGCGATATTCCGGTGGGGCAGTCCTGCTCGCGTCAACGGTGTGCTCCGAGGCTACGAGGCACAGTGCTGGGTGGTCGGCGCAGATTCTACCTCACCCACTAAGCCTTCTGCCTGTGCTGATGCTCATCTCTCGCCCTCTCATACGCAACTCATGCTGAGGGATCTTACACCTGCTTCTAAGTACTTCTTTCAGGTAAGAAGAAATAATATAAAAATATAAAAAAATAAAGAAAAGAAAGAAAGAAAAAAAGAAAAAAGAAAGAAGGATAAAAAATAAAGAAAAAAGAATATATAGATTAACGGCCAGTTCCTCGAACGAAAATGACCGCAAAATAAATTTGACAAATTGTCAAGTACGCGTACTGCTGTGGTTGAATGATTTATCAACAGCCAATCGCAGCAGTTTTCGTTGTTAACATTTTGTCACATTGATATTGCGATAATTTTCTTTCGAGAAACTGGTCCTTCTGGCCTATCCTACAGCCATAAACTAAAAAACGAAAATACGTTTTAGGTATTTCCTGAAGGAGTCTCATATAAAAGAGGGCAAATATTTTTCCTTTAACCAGGGGCACATATCCAGACCCCGTCCGCCTGAACCCAGACGCAAAAACCCAATAACACTTTCCGACCAAACTCGCGATCGCGATTGCTATCACTAGATCATCAATGAGGCAACCGATCAAAAAGGCTTTTTATAATCCATACTAATATTATAATCCATACTAATATTATAATCCATACTAATTATATCCATACTAATTATAAATGTGAAAGTAACTCTGTCTGTCTGTCTCTTACGTTTCCACGCCTAAACCGCTGAACCGATCGTAATGAAATTTGGCAGAGATATAGCCTGGGATATGGAGAAGGACATAGGTTACTTTTTTACGCGATAACTGACATCTACGCGGGTGGAGCCGCGGGCAAAAGCTAGTTTTGAATAAAACTGCTGCGAGACGAATTTTAAAAATTATTATTATGTTTTAGGTCCGAGCTCACACCGACGCTGGATTCGGTCAATATTCCGAAGTAGTATCCACTTCGTCCGACGAAGTTAACCCTATACCAAAAGTGATGGTATCTTCTCAAGAATCTATAAAAATTATTGATCTAGACTCCGGAGAAAGTGAAACGATCCCTAAAAGTACTGGAATACCTGTTGACTTTGCGGTATCTACTGAAGAAAACATTGTTTACTGGGTCAACAATTTGGAAGAAATATTTTCTTCGAGAATCAATGGCAGTGGACACTTTAAGGTTATTAAAAATCTTTAAAATGAGCGTTTCTATATACCTTTTGTAACACTGTTGTAGTACTCTGTATCTAATTCGTTGTTATTATTATTTAGCTAACATCGATCAACGGTTCAGCGACCAGTATGTGTGTGGACTGGGTGGGTAGATCTGTGTACTGGACTCAGCTGGAGATCACGTCCATCGAATCTTACGTCACGTACCGAGCTGACTTAGGCATGCCTAACACCCGGCCACACATCACGCGGATCTTTGCCAGGAAGCAACCAATCTATAGTCTGCAAATAGCACCCCTACATCAGTGAGTAGAACATTAATTATATTCTGCTAGTTTCAATTTCGATTTCTCTGTGGTAACATATTATAAATATTAATGTTTTAGATCGCTGTTCTGGTACGAAGAAAGCGATACCCGCTTCCCAGAACTAGGAACAATAATGACATCTAATTTAAACGGATCCGATATTAAAAGATTCTTCAGAAATCCTGAAGCGTCCGGCCGTGATTGTAACTGTCCTGAGAACCCTCAAGTAGCAAGACCTTTTGTTATAGACATGACCAGAAGTAAAAACTATGATCTATACTGGGTCGATCCTTGGGTGCACCACATAATCGCTACAGATATGGACGCTTGTAAATGTAGAATAGTTGTCGATGCCACCGAAAAGAAAAAGTACGGATTTACACCCAGGTCCATCACAGTGGACAGCAGATATGTTTACTGGTTTAATTCTACTCAAAAGGAAATATTTTACACCACCAAACATCATAAGACAAGAATAGAGGAAAGGAAAACTGCATATGGGTACAAAATCATGGCTTTGGATCCGGGTAATCAACCATATCCTCCAAGAGTTTGCTTATTTCCTAAAGTACTACATTTAAGACCGAGAGTCCTTTCAAATTCGGCCAACAGTATAACGCTACACATGCCTTCCGTAGAAAAACCGAATAGATGCCACTCTTTAGAGTACGAAATGTCGACGACAGAGTACACAATATTTTACAGAGTTCAGATGAAGAACGACACTTCTCTTTGTGATAAAGAATCGTGTCCGTATGTCACTACTACGAATACAGAAGTAATGATCAATGAGTTGAAACCGTTCACAAACTATACGGTGATGTTGGAAGCGACTAACTACTACGCGAAATTACATGAGGTGAAACCACTTGTTGGTACTCCAATGACAATACAGACAGCCGCTGAAGGTAATTCGAAATCATATAATACTTTACTGCACCTTGCCGTAAATATGGCACATCAAATTTAGGATAAAAAAAATATTCACTAGAGCGTCGTCTCTGCCACCAATACTGGTGATCACAGAACAGATAAAAGACATTAGAAAGGAAATAGTGCCAGATTTGTATTAAAACGCGTGTCGCCGCTCATCTCCCACTCTCTAACTCCACTACAAGCAAGAGACCAATACGTAGGCGCATTACGCACACAAATAAACCACACGCACTTAGTTCGCGAGTTTTTGGTTGTCACACATTGCGCGATAGCTCACGTAGTATAAGATGTTACCCATGTATTGCAAGCAATGTATAATTTTGCATCTGTTTGCGATTGTATTTATTTAGTCTACAAACTGATGGAGGTCGTATACCTACATGACAGTGTAAGATTCGAGTAAAACTGTTTTAGAATATGTCACTTTAAAACTGTTCTGTCTAGGAGAAAAAGCCGTGGTAATAAATGTGTTCGATAAAATAGCCTCTTGATTTCAACAGGGAGCCATGTGTGATGTAATGATGTTAGCTAATATTGTTTTTGATGTGATTTTATTTTGAGTTGTTATGATTTGTAATAGATAATTTTATTTGGTTTGTGTTTAGTAATTTTTGTTATAGAGCTGTGTTATGAACAAACTTCAGTATTAAAGATAGATTGTACATCAGTGAAGATAGCTCTAGCTGCATATACTGTGTACTTAGGGTGTGTGCACACTGAGTAGTTTAAGGGTGCGTGCACATGTAGGTAATATGTTAGGTAGGTACTTAATGTAATCTTGCGCATGCATATGCTATAGATTAAGGGTGCGTGATGGAGGTCGTATACCTACATGACAGTGTAAGATTCGAGTAAAACTGTTTTAGAATATGTCACTTTAAAACTGTTCTGTCTAGGAGAAAAAGTCGTGGTAATAAATGTGTTCGATAAAATAGCCTCTTGATTTCAACACAAACTACATAATACTGTTGTAGTAATTACAAATATCACTTGTATTTTAAGGTTTTTGGTCTTACTGGTGAAAAGAAATCCCTTCTCGGGATTCATTACTCACCTGGCTTCTTTTCTACACGTTATAATAGCGTAAGACGGCATAATTCTTTATTTTTCACCGAGCTTCGTACGCTGTCCCAATAAGAGCGCGATTGTCGGCCGGTGAAGCAAATTTCGTTTGTTATATGAGCGTCTGGTCATAAGTGCGGCGCGCCTGCCCCGCCCACAAGGCCCTACTAACCTCTTTTATCTGTTCTGTGCTGGTGATACATCTCTTTCTAAAGCTCGATGTATATAATTGTGACAAAAACTAACACGTCACCTTTTATTTTCAGCACCATTAGCTCCAAAAGACGTGACGGGAATGGTGTTAAGTCCGGTAATCGCGCACGTTGAATGGAAGCCTGATCCGGGACTCTCATATGAGGTGCACTGGACTACCGATGACTCTCCGCATAAGCTAAAGGGTAAACAAAAAAATAGTTGGTACAGTTGTTGTGGTTAGTGTTGTGACCACGTTTCAAATCAAAATAGAAGAGAATCTTTTGTCGGTTTTTATGAACCTATTCAAAAATAATAAACCGGCCAAGTGGGACAAATTATTCCAAGAACAAACTTATCATTGTTGTTGTAATACATGTTATCCCATACATTCCAACTGCAAATGTAAGTTCTCTCATCTTGTAAAGTCTACTTTTCTGTGATAGTTTTCCTTTTAACTTCGTTATATATGTCGTAGGATGATTTGATGATTAGAATTTTCGCGAAAACCCTAGGGACAATTCTCAGTCTTACTGGAAAAAGATAGGATTTTTGCAAAAACACGAGTCGCTCTAGTAATATTGCAAAACGAAACGTTAGCCTCTCGAAACGGAGACCTCTGATTGGTTGACCTTTTAAATGTATATCATTCAAGCGTGTTGTTTTGTTTATGTTTGGGTTTTTGAGAGCGACTCGGCAGTCTTTTGTTTTAAATGTGGATAAAAGTGTGGTCGGACTTGAAAAATTGCGCGAATAATTCTACCGAGGTGTGATTTTAAGTGCAAAATGATAGATACAAGAGAAATTCATGTTGAACGTCCCACAGAATCGGAATCCAATTTTGAGGTTATGTCCGATAAACAAAGATTTGACATAGAATTAAGAAAGTTTTACGCTACTCGACATGACGGATCTACTAAACCAGAATGGACTAAAGAACGCGTAAGTAGTGTAATTGCTACGATAGAAGGATTTAACTCTGCGACTATACTTAAGCAACCGAAAACACAACAACAGTATAGAAACGCAAAAAAATACGAAGTAATGAAAGTAGGTGAAGAAAAAATTCTGATTACGAGAAGACAACATCTTACCTCTCCTGTTATACAAGTACCTTCAACAGATAAGTACTATGATCTTCGATCAATAATAGCACTAGATTCCCGATAAGCGCTTCAAAAACGGCCCGGAAAATAAGAGCACAAATACTTTTGTGGTCTTATTTCAAATGTGTCGTCCAAACATAGCCAACGTTAAGACGTCAAAATGCCGCAGTGCGCGTTCAAAAATTGTGTAAATAACCACCGTAACACCAAGATTTTGGAAGGAATATCTTTTTTTCGGTAAGTTTATATCATTATGTTTGTGTTTTTCATAAAATAATAACAATGAAATAGTTAATTATACATCATTTAGCAAATATTATGATTGTTTGGCCAATGTTTGCGACAACGCACCAACTATTGTAACAAACATCGACTGTTCTGGAATAGGGAAATGCATGGAGTAGTATTGTTATTTTTAGGTTATTTTTGTTTGTAGATTTCTTAGCGACCAATTTCGCAATGCAAAATGGGTATCTATTGTCGCGACAGAAAGAGGAGAAAAAATATTTAAACCTTGAAAAAGTTATAAGTAACAAATTGTTGAATTTTTTATTCAACAATTTGTTCATAAATTGGACATAACTGAACTGATCAATATTACAACCTGACACGGACCTGCAAATTGCATAAAACGCAAGAAAATTTGAATTTCGCGGGCTACCACAGCGCATCCCCCTTATTAAAATAACTGTTGTACTAATTTAGTCCTACTACCAACTTTTTTAAATTGATCAAAAATATTTGCTACCTTAACCCATTTACGCCCGCTGTCCTCATTTGGGGACACTTCTTTAAGTATCCACATTTTTTAACTTATTTTAGCTATCCTTAGTTTGCAGGCAAATTCGTAGGGCCCAAGAGTGTGGCTTTGTAAAACAAATTATACTTTTGTGATTTATTGGATTGAGTGGATGAAATAAGTGATTTTATTCACTTCATTGAGCAAATAGGTGTTGGACCAAAAGTAAGTCATATTTTTTTAATATTTACAATGTTTTTTCTTTTTTTTTTGTATTTATCACTTGGGCATAGTTTCGACTAGTAAATAATGCTATTATATCCAGTGTTTTCCAAGATTTTACAATAAAGGGAGGTATTTTAGTATGGTGTCCCCGAATGGGTCCAATGGGCTGATTGCTAACATTTTTTTTTATTCGCAGGTTTAGTTTCGGCATGAACAATGACTAATCGATCGTTTGATGTTGCCTCGAGGAAGCTATCGAAAACATTCTGAATGATGTGGATGATCCAGCTGTTAGTAACGTCATAGTGGCCATTCCTCCAGGCAGCAGTTCATATTCCCGTACGATTTGGGAACAAAAACTGAATGATTGCAATTGCTGATGGTTATTGTTATGCCTTCGATGTATACTGTGGTAAATCAGTAGGAGGACCCAGTAATGAGCCTTTAGGATCAAAAGTGGTAAAGGGCCTGTTGGAAAAAGTAATCGCTCGTTTGCATGAGGATATCGTGTATTTCGTCAACTTTTTTACCAGTCACGCATTGCCGCGAGATTTGCGTGAAGCTAGTTATCGTACGACTGGTACTGTGAAGGAAAATAGGACGAAGAAATGTCCTCTAGTGGCTTGACAAGTGTTTGTACCCCCATGGTACAAACACTTGTCAAGCCACTAGTGAACATTTCATATAATTTACAAACTATGACTTTGTTTACCCTCTTGGTAAGGTAAAAACATGGAGCTCTGCAGAAGGAAGAAAGGTAGACGTGGACATCCCTTTTGTCTTCCAGAACTACACCAAAGGCATGGGCGGAGTTGATCAAGCTGACCAGTCAATCGCAGTATACCTAACAGCTATACGAGGCAAAAAATGGTAGTGGGTTCTGTTTACCTACATATGTACATGCTGGATTTGGCTGTAGCTAGTGCATGGCGTCTCCATATCCTGACCGCTGAAGAGAAACTAGACCAGCTCCAGTTTCAGCGAAGTATCGCCCGATCTTATTTGAGGAGTGTAGGCCAATGCCTATATACACTCCTCACTCTTCTTTCAGTAAAGACCCGATGAAAAGCGTCATAAACCTTCTTCAGTGGTGCCAAGTATGAATCTAGATAGTGTTGGACACTTCCCCCAGAAACTGCCAAGCCAGCTAGGATGCAACGAATGCCTGATGAAAGCACGTTAGCAATATAAAAAATGCATCAAAAAATTGTGCATCGAAAAAGTATGCTTTGAAAAATACCATACATTAGCCCATTGGCCCCATTTGAGGACGGTGTTTTTTAATACATAAGGAAGTTATTTATTTTTAATTTTTCTTTATAAATGTCTTACTAGCCTCTAATAGTTACGTCAATAAAGTTTTTATAAAAATTTTACTACTAGTTTGTATTTGGGTCCAAATGGGTTAAAAAAAGAACATTAACAAAAAAAAAAAAATATTATTATTCTGCAACACTACGTCTTTCAATGATTACTGTGTTCTGAGCATTGAAATGTCATACCAAGAACTACGTCTAGTTCCAAAATAGAGTAAGCACGAAATTGTCAACAAAATGTCTTTAACCTTATTGCTTAGGTTTTAAGTTTCATTTTAGAATAAATATTTTTGTACTTATTATAAAAATGACTTTTTATTTTCAAGTGACGTTTTAAATTTATTTATTTACCTTTCTCCGATGATAGAAGGACTTAAATATAAATATTTTGCAATCGTAATAAAACTTTATAGTTGAGTGTTAAGGTTTATATTGAACTGAAGTTGTTAATATTATAAAACTTTTTTCTATATTTCGTAGTAACAAATGTAAATGTGTATGTGTGTGTAAACGTGGCCACTTCAATGACTTATTTTTGTTCCTGATCCTGTATCTAGTGCTATTATTGATCGAAGACTATGATATTCTTCTACACACGCACATATCAATTGGGCATGGAGGTCGAGATAAAATGGTATATAGCCTAAAACAGAAATATTTAATACCAGTGCCGATTATATTAATATTTCTCAACTTTTGCAAGATCTGTTTGAAAAAAAAAAGTTGCCCTAAAACAGGAATTGTTGTACGCCCCATAATTTCTCAAGACTTTAACAGACATGGGCAGGTGGATTTAATTGACCTTCAATCAACTCCTAGCCATAATTACAAATGGCTTTTAAACTATCAAGACCACCTCACTAATTTCTGCTTTCTCAGACCATTAACTAGTAAAAAAGCAACTGAACTAGCGATGGCTCTCTTCAAAATATTTTTAGAAGTGGGTGCTCCAATGATTTTACAAAGTGATAATGGTAAGGTATTTACTGCAACCATAATAAAAGAGCTAATCACGCTGTGGCCCGCATGCAAAATAGTGAATGGACGTCCCCGACATCCCCAAAGTCAAGGCTCGGTAGAAAGGTGTAATCAAGATGTGGAAAACATGTTACGTTCTTGGATGTCAGACCATAAAATATCAACTGAATGGTCACTGGGATGCTATTTTGTTCAATTCCTAAAAAATTCTTCGCATCATCGCACAATAGGACGTTCACCTTACAAAGCTTTGTTTGGTCATGATCCTGTAATTGGCCTCTCTTCATCTTATTTTTCCAGAGACACATTAATTAAATTAGAAAATGAAGAAGACTTACAACAGGTTTTAAATACTGAAAATATCCCGCGCACTGAAGATATTCATGACTAGCAAAATGCAAATTATACAGTTGAATCCACAGTATTTCGAAGATAATGAACTTACAATCCTTCCTTTCGAGCAGTCTGCTAATTATCAAGAAATTACTACTAAAACACAAACTGCAACACAATATAACAAAGAAGGAATCATTTTCGACATGGGTAATATTACAGAAACTGACCATTTTGAAGTAGCTGCTGATTCTAAAAATAAAATTATAGCTTTAGAAGACATAACCATTTTCCCAGCTAGTAATACAAAAACGGACAGTCTTGATAGTCATATCGCTATGAATGACACTTTAATCAGTTTTGTTGCGAACACCAACAATAATTACTTAAATATTTCCTCCAGTAACAATATTGGTGCAACCAAATAAATGTTATATCTGCAAAATTATCACGACCGATTCACTTAAATGTTTGAAATGCCAGCAAATGATTCACGGCGCATGTGGAGTGTCAGAAATCGGGCCAGGTAGTGTTTCTAATATAAAATGTAAGTTGTGCTGGCGAGAAGATTCCATTAACCAAGAAAGCACACAATCTCATGAAAATTTGAAGAGAGCAGCAGCTGTGACTATCCAAACCTCCAACCTGGGACAGACGAGGAAAAAAAATATTATTCCCACTTTAGGTGTAGGAGGTACCCTAAAAAAAAAACACGATTTTACCATATTGTCGGCGTGATTAATATGACGTATACCATGCCATGTATATGTTGCAGTCAAAACTATATCAATATCATAACCAATCAAAAGTACTTTTGATTGGTTATGATATTGTACGTAACTAGCAAAATGGTCACAGAGCAGAGAGAGAGAATGAATGAATGAATCAATGAATGAATGAATGTGTGAATGGTCAGAGAGCATTCAAAGCAGCAGTCAAAATTACCTTTGACTGTAAGCTCTCGACCATAGTATTTATTTATTTATTTAATACTTTAAGCACAAAAAAAAACAATGTACAGAGGCGGACTTAATGCTTACTTTTGACTGAAATTATACAAACTAGTTTTACCCAATGGAGCTGGTTAAAAGTAGTTTTGACTGACTAATTTCGTTAAAAGTAATTGTGTCGCTTAACTTCAAACTCGGGTAAATCCACTTTACCCTCTTGGGAGATATTAAAGAAAAAGTGATAACAGTCTTAATTCCATGAATTAAAAGGCGGTTTTTTATTTATTATGTCAACAATACTGAAGGTAACGATCCTATAAAGCAAATTTAGTATTATAACCATACATTCTTTCAAAAATGTTAAATTAAGATTGGATTTACCTTCATTTGATCTAATGGAATGCAATTTATCTATCTTTGAAAAAACTCAGTGTGGATTTTTATATTAGGCCGCTTGCGGGCATTGCTCGGTGTAACTATTTTAATGGCATTATCCATGGGAACTGTCTATGATTAAAAAGAAACAATAAAAACCGGAGCGTACGGTGTTAATGTCGCAGAGTTGACGACGACTGACCGCCATGTTGAAGAAACGCGGTTAGCTGATTGGCTCTCATGGACTTATCTGCATTTGAATAAAACTGTCTCATGGATCTATCGGAATTAGATAAAAAATTATGACTTTAACGGTTTTTTTCTCAAGAACTATGCGGATTTTTATACAACGGATAAAATTGTTTTAAACGTCTGCTTTTGGCCTTTAATTTGGTACCAAAATCTTAAAAATTCTCAAAATTGGATTTACCCGAGTTTGAACTTAAGCGACACAATTTTGAGTGGTTCTATCTATCAAAACTCTTAAAAAGTTAAGGTGGTCGACATTAAATTATGAGTACGTTCTTTGTAATTTAAAGTTATTTATGTTCTTCTTACATCTTCTTTGTGTTCATTATTCAAACCTTAACCTTCGTAATAAACAAATTTACCACATATAGAATCTTTTATTGCTTACTAACTGGTTAAAAGTGATTTTGACTGATGTTATAGTGGGTAAAAGCAGTTTTATAATAATAATAATTATTATTATTATTTTATTTCAGAAACATCCATAAATTTGTTAGTAAACATTTAACCTTAATAACCATGTTAGAAAACATGCAGGTTGGACAAATAATTCCCTTGTTCACAAACTAAACAAAATTTCAGAAGATAAATTTAAGTTTAGTCCTGTCAAATTAATCAGCGCTTGACGTAAATTGACGTAATTTTAGTCGGCAAGTTTTTAATCAAGTCTAAACTTGTATGGAGTAGTGACAGGCGCTGATTAATTTGACAGGACTAAACTAAAATTTATCTTCTGTCCTTTTCTTAATGAAATAGAAAGAAAAAGATGCACTGAACTTATTTGTGAACAAGGGAATCGGCACCATTGTCAGTTAAAATCACTGTTAACTACAGATTTTCAGACAAAACTACTTTTGACCAACTTGTTCAGTCAAAATTACTTTTGCCTGATTTTTTCAGTTAAAAGTATGTACTTTTAACTGAAAAAATCAGGTAATACACACAAATGTTTGTGTTGACTGTAATATATACAGTATTCTAGTACTAAGAGTCTCTGAGCTAAGCCGCGGACAGCCAGACAGATGGACATGGCGAAACTATAAGGGTTCCTTGTTGACTACGGAACCCTAAAAAAAGAGCTAAAAAGTAGAATCACCTCAAAACTATTATCAACTGTTTCAAGGTCGGACGCACTATGCCTATTTTCAACATATCGATTTCAGTTGGCAAGACCACAAGCTTGGGATAAATAAGACCTCTTAAAAATGCTACTATTCATTTCGTCGTTTTTCAACAGAGCACAACACATTCGAAGTTTCGCAAGACCGCAGCGCGAATATATCTCGCTTAACCCCGAACACGGCGTACACTGTTTGGGTGCGCGCGCGGTCCAAGCACAGCGCAGTGAGCGCAGATTCCGCACCGCTACGTTTGAGGACCTACCCGCTGCCGCCGCCTCTCGCAACCAAGGAGGTCACGCCTTATGAGATACGTGTCCTGTGGCCGCCTCCTACTTCTTACCAGCTGCATCAGTAAGAATCTCCAATACAATTTCAACTCCTGGACGTAGACACCTCGTTTAAACTGTTAGGTTCCTTAAACTTCCTTGTTCCAAATCCAAATGTAGCAAAAATGGTTCATCACTGGCTACCTATTGCAGAAATAAAACGGCGATATTTTGTTCTTTGGTATTTCAAAACAAAACGATTTATGAAGGGATTTTAACGTTACGTCTTGTTCTTTCTCCGGGCTATTATTCTAATTTATTTGGGGTCAGACCTCCTAATACTTCTGCGCCACACCGTACGGTTGCGGATTGTCTGTTTTGTTGTATTGCTCGCTATCATATAATTTTTTATTGGTCATAGCCAAGTTATTGGTGGTCGTTCAAGGCCTCTTTTTCCGTCTTCTATATTCATGAGTCTTTTAGTCATATGGTCATAATCTCGCCTCATCACATGTCCGTACTAGCGCAAGCGATTTTCACTAAGTTTTTTGTGAATCTTAGCGACTTTAAAAGTACCATGGATATATTCGTTTCTTATTTTATCCATTTTCGAAACTCCACCAGACCAGCGTAGCATCTTCATCTTCTCTGTGATGTGAATTTTCTGTTCTCCCGTCTTCCTCATCGGTCAGCAGTAGATTCTTATAGTAGAGGTGGTCTTACTGCCCCTTTGTATACGTTGCCCTCGACTTTAATCGGCATACAGGAGTCGCATAGGATGCCAAACAACGATCTCCATATCAGCCAGGCTACCTGGATTCTATTGTGTATATCTCTATCTCTCTCTACACAGGCTATTGGTGCTACAGTGGATCCGAGTTCTGTTATCGATGGATAGACATGGTATGACACCCACATTTGCTTCGGAAAAGTCGCAATACATATATTCGGTCTTCTGACTACTAACTCTCACCCCTCTCCTCTCCAAGGACTCTAGCCAAGTCGTCTGGTCTGATTCCACTTCTGCCAACGATTTGGCTGTAAGAAAGATTGATAGAATACTCTTTATTATGCACACCATAAAAATCACAGATATAAATGTAGAAATGTTACATAGGGTGACACAATGGGCGGTCTGATCGCCAAAAGCTATCTTTTACAGACAACCAATCCAATTTTTTTTATAAGAACTACATCATCGGTACACATATGGCCACGGTGCTGGTTTGTGTATGTTTGAAGTGATACAGTCCATTACCTGGTTGAATAGTAGAGGGCTCAGGGTCGAACCCTAATGAACACCTACTTGGCCTCAAATGCTTTACTTGTTCCTGCTGGGCTGACCACTCTTATAGCACTAGTTGTGCTCTCAGTGCTTGCCAGATAAGCTCTCACGGAACTCGGAACTCGGTCGAACGCCTTTTTGAGGTCGATGAAAACCATGTGGAGGTCTTGTTTGCGAGACTTGTACTTTTCCATAAGTATTTTTACCGAGTGAATTGCGTTTGTGGTGCTCACACCACTGGTAAATCAGGACTGGTTCGGTGTTATATTTGTGATTTTTATTAGCCTTTTTACAAGGAGACTTTCGCAGATCGGGTGTGAGAGGTTAGCTTGATTTTAACGTTACGTAACGAAATTATAATATTTTCTCAATTACCAAACGTCATCAATTATCTCCAGGTTTAAAGTAGAGTACACAGAGGCGACACCTTCAAGTGCCACATGGAAGGCATGCACACAAGACGAGCGAAACGAGTGGCTCGCCGCCGACCTCCGCCCCCGCACCCGATACCGCTTCCGCCTCCGCCTGCAGTACGTCTCTAATGCACCGCCGTATTACTGGCCGCACGACGACCGCTTCACTTTTGAATCTCTTGGTGAGTTCAAAATAGGGCATCAAAATCAAGTTAATAAGGACTATTATATCACGTTTCATTACGGATTACAGCTTTCCAGAGGATGCTTACAATAATCTTGTATTAAATTAGTTATGTAAAACTTAGTCATGATTAATTAAGATTAACGCTAATCAATCATCAATAATGATTGCCCCATGATTGAATTAATTACAATAATCAAAGATTATTGAGAGAGAAGACATACACATAAAAAAATTATAAAGTAACAACACTTTCATCAACCCCTCATACATTATTTCATGACTAACTGATTCAATATTAGTCATAAATCATTAATCAAATTAAATTTTTCCCAACACTGATCAAGACTCACTTTCGAGGCAAGTGTGATGTTTAAACATTAGTCATTTCAATGTTGTGTTCGTTTCACAGGCGATGTGCCCGGCCCTCCAGGTCCTTTACGTGTGGAAGGAGTAGGTGATCGAGTATTGCGCGTATGGTGGACGGAACCTGATACACGAGGTTCTGCCATCATAGCTTACCGAGTTTGGGGACGCCCGCAGCACAGGTACTTAAACTTTACGTTTTAAGAGACAGAATTACGTACGTTGTTAGCCCACGAATTGCTAACTTAGAATAATATCTCATGACCTACCTGTTATAAGCCCGCATTGTCCCACTGCAGGCACCTCGCTACTCTACTTCTCTCTATGTAGATGGCCATGCTTCTATGTCGCTTGACACTAAAAGTGATCTATCCACTACCAAAGGGTCAAGAGTTTGGCCCATTGGTCGTTAAGATATTCTAAATTCAGAACAGTTTTTTTGTCCGCCAGGATTGCGCAAGGGAATGACAACATAACAAAGAATTTGAGTGAGCTTCTACCGGCAAACCTGCCGTCAGATATCGATGACAAGATGAAGATGCGCATCGCAAGGGAGGGACTGGAATTACTACATAACGGAACCGGTGGGTGCCCAAGTTCGAACATGAGTTGTTTACAATCTTCTCGTGTATTACAGTCACGTCAAATTGACAGAAAGTTCAAACCCTGGAAATGAATACCTTTGAATAATGATTTTAAATGAAACATCAAAATATATTGGAAGGGTATGTGTTAAAAAAAAATGTAAACTCCAAAATACAGGTTTTCGAAAACATCTTTCATCTTATCAGAATTATGAATTTCTTAAAAAATTGTTTTCAAAGCGCTTATCGTGTTAACAATTCTCTACAAAATGGGGAACCATTTTTTTAATGTAGATTTAAGCAATTTCCGTGCCGTGTGGTGCCGGACGTAAAGAATATCATCACCCCATTTCCTCCCGTGGGTGTCGTAAAAGGCGACTAAGGGATTTACTAGAGAATGGGCAGCAGTGTTCTCTATGCATTTTTAACACCATACTGCGATCGCCAACCCGCCTGCCAAGCGTGGCGATTATGGCAAACGCCCCAATTGGGGGAGGCTTGTGTCCAGCAGTGGACGTCTTTCGGCTGAAATGATGAATGAATGATGATGAAGCAATTTCCATTTTGGTATACAATTATGCATGACGCGAACTTTTGCGTGGTTTTTACAACCTGGGAGTCTTTTATTTTCCCCTAGGGTAGCTTCATAAAGCAAGTTGCAACTTGTCGTGCCAATCAAATGGACTTATTTTGCTTGGTTTACGTTCATACATTTTGTGACATACCAACAACCGAGCCACACCATCCTAGCTACTCTTTGAATTTTGTCAGTTCATCATTTCCATCACATTATTTCCCAAAGTACCATTTGCATTTCCACCGCTTTTGCTTTATTCATATTTTTTCTTTTATACAGTACTTCCATACGAGTAGATAGTACTATCACACCATTTTGACAGCTTTCCACAATTGCATGCATAATTAACAGCACATATCTGTTTTTTTTTCTTCTATCTAAGAGGTAGCTGAACTAGAAACTGAAACCGCCTTACTTATAAAACGCGGAATAAAGTTATACTATGAATAACTTCGGATACATTTTTGACGTTTATACCTAGTATAAATATAGCTTATAGCTTTTTCTTTGAAATGTAACTTTGTTGTGTAATTTATTTTATCTTTGTTTATTCTTGAACTTGTTGTTTCTATGTTTAACTCTCACGCTGTTTTTACCGTTGTGTCAATTTTACACATAAGTTTATATAAATGGAAACTTGTAATTGGCTTTCTTCTACATATTACTTCTGACTACTCGAATGTATTAGCTGTAAGTTTTCTTAAAATTAATAAAATAAAATAAATAACTTTATTCCGCGTTTATAAGTAAGGCGGATAGTGTTTAGGAAATACACATTTATGTTCAATTGAATTTATAAAGATATGGGTCATCAATGAATGTTCAATGATTGTTTCCTGTCGAGTCCCAATAGATACTTTTTCTTTTTTCTTAACGATTGTATGTATATTGGTGTAGAGACTTACTGGCTGCTGAGCGGGGGCGGCGGGGGCGGCGGGGTGGGCGCGGGCTGGGTGGCGCGCGTGCAGGCGCGCAACGCGTACGGCTGGGGCGCGCTGTCGGCGCCGGCCGAGCTGGACGCGGCGGCGCTGGCTCCGGCGCGCCCGCCCGCTGCCGCGCTCGCGCTCGCTTTGCTGGCAGCGCTGGCTGCTCTTCTTGCTGTTGCAGCCGCCGTGTTCTACGGTACGTTCACATAATATCACATGTACCAACACTTCCTTACATTAAAACAATCACAACACTAAAATAACTTAGGCCTTACGTTATTTATTTATTTATTTAAACTTCATGTACAACTTCATGTTACTTTAAGTGACACTCTTAAAATTTTTAGACAGCCATGTTACAAAGAGATGGCATTGCACCTAGGACGTCTATGGTATTCCAGATAACCATAGATGGCGGGATCCACCACCTATCATAACCATCAAGTGGGCTGGCCGCCCGCTGTGGCTGTGAGCCAGTCCAAGGCAAAGTTTTTTTGGAGATCTAGCGAGGGCTTTTCATAGCAGAGTACCTAAGATCCACTACTCTCGTGTTTCTTAACTATTACTACAGATGATAGTTTAAAATAAAATTGTTAACACTGTTCCACTTCTGGGAGTTCTTTTCTAATAATCTAATTGTATGAAAACATTAGCAGCATACAATGCCCGAGCTCGGAAGAAGGCAGCTATTGAAAACCAAATATCTACGAATCCCGCAAGAAGAGGACCCGATGTGGAACTCGCAACCTTGAGGCAGTTACCGACGAGACATTCTACAAATATACTTTATAATCAGGCAAGTTTAAATATAATGAAAACTACAAAAACGTCCTTCTTATTTTGTTATAGGATCCAACTTTCACTGCCTCTAGATTACCGATTTGATCGCTAATCAAGGAAGAATTGTTTGGGTCTATGTTGATTTAAAACTAAGGGAACGAAGTTTAGTCTCGTTTAATAGCTGTAGTCCTCATTATAACAAAGTCTAAATCCTTATTTTTGTTCCGCCACAGGGTGTCCACTGCCCAACGGACGCAGAACTGGCCAGCTTGCCGCACATTCGCCGAGAACAGATAACGCTGACCAAGTTCCTGGGTTCGGGCGCATTTGGAGAAGTATTTGAAGGCGTCGCCAGGCAGATCAATGGTAGCACTGCTGATACGAAAGTGGCCGTCAAAGTGAGTAAAGTTTATAATAGTAGATTGTTTGCCAAGGGAGCAAACAACTATTTTGAAGGCGAGAGTGTTTCTTTAAATCCAGAGCGGAGCGAAGGATTCTAGAGTAAAGTAAAGCGTTTTAAAATAGAACACTCGCTGCGCTCAGGATTCTACTTTAGAACCCCTCGCTGCGCTCGGGATTCTACTCTAGAATCCTGAGCGCAGCGAGTAAAACAAAGTACGTCACTGGAGCTTAAAATAGTGTTGCTCCCGAGGTGGACACTACTTTTTATCACCCTCTATGAGTAAGTGCAACTTATGAATAGGTAAGAATAGTACGTTTATTTATTTGTATCACATTTTTAGCGTTCGATACAATGTTCTCTGGAGTTAAAAAGATCGGATATTAGGATGCATATTTACCTAAACGTAATTTTTAGCTATGAAAGTATGGAAACGGCTTCTTAATTATTATTTTTTGTAAAAAGAAATCCCAGGATGCCAGGAACACCAGGAATGCATAACTAGTCGGGTGTATAGTATGGAAGCGACTTCTAAAAAATTATTTAATAAAAGAAAAAAGCCCCGGTATTCTTGGATTGCATAAGCATTCAGATGCATATTTAATGAAAGTTAATGTTTAACCCCCTACTTACACATTTAAAATGTGTAAGTGGGGTGTAAAAGGAATTCGTTTTATAAAAAAATTGTGTCTTTCTCAATTAGTGAGAATGAAATAAAAATTTGCCTGTAATTATTTCTATGTTATGTATTATTGTTCCTTATTGTATGTAAATAAATAAACGTACTATTCTTATCCATAAGTTGCATTTACTTATTTTCACAAAGAGGGAGATAAAAAGTAGTGTCCACCTAAGGAGCAAAACTATTTTAAGCTCGAGTGACGTAGGTACTTTGAATCCCTTCGTTGCGCTCAGGATTCTACTTTAGAATCTTAAACTCCACTCTGGATTCAAAGAAACAATCGCCTTTAAAATAGTTGTTTGCTCCCTAGGCAAACAATCTATTATAACACACTTTCGCATTTAGGTCATTGCAACGGTATATCCTGACTTCGTTAATTGTCATAAAAGGGCTAGATTATGTGCTGCCTTTTCTCACACAAATGTTCAATATCGTCTTTATGGGAAGTCATCGCAATCTTAGTCGGTCCATTTATTTGGTGGTTACAATAAAAGCATTATTTGCAATGGTCCTTCCACCACCAAATGACTATATTTAGTCAAGATGATCCGACTCTAGTTGAGGAGCACTAGCCAGAATCATGGCTATGGGGCTTAATCAGACTTTGTATATTCTCAAAATCTCAACCTCATATTCAATTTCCTTTCCACAGACATTACGCAAAAGCGCCACAGAACAAGAAAAGACTGAATTCCTAAAGGAAGCGGCGCTGATGTCAAACTTCAAGCACGAACATATTCTGCGTCTTTTGGGAGTATGTCTCGACAATGATCCGAACTACATTATAATGGAGCTTATGGAGGGAGGCGATTTGCTGAGCTACTTAAGGGCTAAACGAGTTTCATTGGTATGTAAACTTCAGCTAACATAACCTTTTTACAGTTAATGTTTCTTCATAAGAGTGAACTGTCCTGACTGGGTTCGGGAATGAAAGATTAATAGGGTATGAAAGACACTCGCAACTGTTCTACGCGATAATGGTGACCTGGAATGGAACTGGTGTTTGACGAAGCCATAGACCAAGATTCTGGCGAGCTCAATAACGATGAAAGCTTTAAAAGCAACGAAAAACATACTTACTCCACTGCACTTGCACCGGTGCCAGCACTGGAATTTCAAAAACTTGCTAAAGACGTCTATTAAAAATTACCTAAATAAAAACAATATTTCTAACTGGCTTCCTTTATCCACAGTACACTCCCGAATCCCTAACACTATTAGACCTCCTGAACATGTGTGTGGACGTGACAAAAGGCTGTCGCTACCTAGAAGAGATGCACTTTGTCCACCGCGACTTAGCTTGTCGCAACTGCCTTGTCGCACATCGAGCCAACGGTAGAGTGGTCAAGATCGGGGATTTTGGATTAGCGAGAGATATCTACAAGAATGATTACTATAGGAAGGAAGGGGAAGGTAAGCAATATCTGTTTATTTATTTATTAAAGCTTTATGCACAAGTTAAAAAATACTGTACAAATGCGGACTTAATACCTGAGGCATTTTTTACCAGGAGGGTAATACAGAGACACAACATGGCAGGTGCAATATAATTAAATAATTGATAGATAGCTGATAGATAGCTCGAAACTACCTAATTATAAAAGGAAAAATTCTATACATAAACTACATACATAACCGATCTTAGTTAAAAGCACAATTTACATCAAGGAAACACTATAAAAACCAGTAACGTACACTGGCTGGTAATAAAACATGGTCCCTATTGGAAAGAACATACACTCCTTGTGGGAAATTATCAAATAACTTCTCCCGCTCAGGGCGGAGCGGGAGGGCGTGTCAGACTTTTACTGACTAAAACCCACCCGTGTTTCTTCAGTTGCCTGTGTGCAAGGGCCACGGTATCCCTTTCGGACAAACCCGCAACCCTGGCAGGCACCGGTCCCGACGGACCCCGTCAGTGCGTGCTGACATCTCGTTGAGGCGCGCGTGGAACACAACGCGCCGTCGACCCGGGTCTGGTCCTTACCGGACGGCGAGCTGCCCATAGCACATAACATACACTCCTGGAACTGCGTTCAATAAAAATGTGCATGATGCTTATATATAATCACCTATAATATTCCCACTGCTGGGACACAGCCCTCCTCTTTGTGAGGAGTGGGCCATAATCCACCACGCCGTCTCAGTGCGGGATGGCGGATGTCACGTCTTCGAATTTTTGGTTCTAGGACATGCCGGTTTTCTCACGGTATTTTCCTTCACCGTTTTGACAATGGTGGTGATATAATTTACACAAAGTGACCTGCTTGGGTTCGACCCCCAATAATATTAATACGATAATAATATTATGTTCTGTGAGTAGGGTTAACGTCCGGATTCTTTCGGACGTGTGCGGCTATTAGCCTTCCGTTCGGATTTTTTCCGGCCCTGTCATTCGACCGGACTTTTTGACTAAGCGTTTTTTTATTTTGACGTGACAACGTCTAATAAATCGATGAACGCCGACTGCATGCACGAAAAAGGATGACTCATTGTCCCGTTATGCTCATTGTCCCGTTACGCTCAATGTCCCGTTACGCCCATTGTATGCTTGCGCCGCATCAATGTTTTGTTATGATGTTGTCACGTTAAACTATTGTCCGTAAACCAACTTTACAGACAACCAATTTTTTAATAAAAAATAGTTTAACCGTCCTTTTTTTTCTTTTTTGCAAATGTTCGTGTATTTGTCAGGACTTATCAAATTTCGAAATTGTAACCCTATGTGTGAGTGTAGTAAAATATTTTAGCCGTGATTCTAACCTTCTTGTGTCCGCAGGTTTGTTGCCAGTGCGATGGATGGCCGTAGAGTGCCTGGTAGACGGCGTGTTTTCTTGCCAGTCTGACGTGTGGGCGTGGGGCGTACTCTGCTGGGAGGTAAGACCGACATTATAGTAGGTTATTCAAAATATGTGAAATTCTTCCAGTTAGCCTTAAACACAAATACCTATTATAAGTTAATAACCATGGCAAGCGGGATAGTGACTCATTAGTTTCAAACAAGTATACTACCAGGTCGATGACAACAGGTAAATATGATGTACCCAGAGTTAGTAATTACTATGGCGACAGAACTTAAAAAAAAACGCGTTCCCTATTTATTGAACAGTTTGCCTGCTGACATCAGAGAAGAAGATAATAAAGTAAAATTCGCACGTAATCTTAAAAAATATTTATTAGATTCTATGTAAGTGTAGGTATTAAGTATAAATAGGTTATAGATGTACCTGACAATATGTTTATTGAAAGAGAGACTCAACGATCTCACAGTTAAACTGCGTAAGCAGTTTTGCGGGGCAATGTATCTAGTGTTAAGAAATTTAAGTGAATAATGCATTCATTCATTCATTAGACAAGTAATGCATTTTAATTTTAAATTGTATAGTCTGTTTTGCCTTGGATAAATTTTGGGTAACTTATATGGCAGGTATTTTTTTAATTTTTCTGGTTACAAGTGCCTATCCGGACATGCTGAGATTGGAGAACTCATTTTTTAAATGATTTTTATAATAAATCATCTAAAGGCAGAGTTACCTATATATCTTCTGCTTTCCATCATTACTCAGTTAATTTTGTTTCGTGCTATATTTTAAATGCTATTGTGTGGTATCAGGTACTATCACTGGGTCAGCAGCCATACCCCGCGCGCACCAACCGGCAAGTTCTGTCGTACGTCCGCACCGGAGGTACGCTTGACAGGCCACCGAATTGTCCTTCAGCTTTGTAAGTACTACTATACCTATTAAGTGTCGCTAAAGCATATAACCCGGCTACTGCTGGATCCAGAGAGGTTATTAGACCCAACTTCTAACGATCTTTAATTAATCATAACAAAGTTGCTGATGACAGAAACTTTATGGGATAGCCATGTTCATGTGAACGATGGTTATTAATAATATTGTTATTATTAATACATTACACGGTTGCAATATTTTTAAACTATGTGTTTTTATAAATTAATTATAATCATAATCAATTTATCTGTCATTACTTAATTTTGTATACTTTGTACACACGGCTACACATCAAGCTATACATTTCCAGAATAAGCTGACCTCTCACTATACGGAAATCCTATACAATGCGAGATCAGCTGATACTGGACATGTATAGCTTGATGTGTAGCCGTGTGTACCTATTGTAGTTTAGTAATTTTATTCAAGACATCGTCTTCACACATTTAACATATACATAATATTGTAAAACATTACAAAAGAGTAACTATGGAGTTTGTTGCCCATTCTTCTCCATACGAAACTACCTTTTGGAAGGGGCACCTAGACTCAATTCTATTTCTAGTAAATTTTGACGTTCAAAAGTGCCTTTGAACGGCCTACATGAAATAAGTATAATTTATATTCTAGCTACGACTTACTTCAAAAATGCTGGAGTTATTCGGCGGAGGCGCGGCCGTCGTTCCGTCAGTGCCTGGAAGTGGTGCGGGCGTTACGTGACAAGACGTCGCCCAACATCACGCTGACGGCCACGCCCACGCCCGCGCCGCACTACCTCACTCTACTCGGAGACGGTAACACACAGCTTTGACTCTATAGTCACGAGCATAAATACCTTAAATTACATTTACGCAAAATTCAAAAGCGTTCTTCTCCTAAAGTATTGATAGATATTTTATGGTTTTACGAACATGGTATTCTCGAAACAACACTATTATGAAATAGGTATTCTCTCAAAGTAGCAATTTTTTATTCACCAGATAAACGTTTCTGAATGTTACGTAACTGTAGGTAAGGTATTTATGCTAGTGACTGTACCACTACCACTTATAGCAGTATTATTTTAATAATACAAGCCGTTTCTCCCGATAAGATAAAATGACGAACTTCCATACAAACTTTCATCCTTTATTTAACCCCTTTAGGGGACATATTTCAAAAAACCTTCCATAGCACTCACCTTCGCTATATAAGGAAGTTTTGTGCAAAATTTCACACCTAACAGCTTGGGCTGTGCGTTGTGTTAGCGAATGAATAAAATGAATTTAAGATTTTATATAGTAGATTACTCCAGTGTGAAAAAGAGATGGGGCTATACACAACATATAGCTCGCATCTCTTTCCCACTGTGAAGTAATATTAAAATAATACTGCTATTGGTGATTGGTCCCCCTGTTCATGATACACTCACAATCACATTCATTTCACACATGCATGATTTGCAATTAAAGGCCCGGCTACACAATCAATGTTATATGCATAAACTGCAATTTGCATTAGCAAGCATGTAACGTTAAGACGGCAATTCGGTTTACCGTGTTAACTGTTGTAATTGTGTGAACACCTCATAAGTTGTTTGCGCAAACTCTAAGTGCTCATACATACGAGAAATAAATACTCTACTACGTTGACGCGTGTCGCTCGTGTGTATGAGCATTAAACAAACTCGCTGTGCGTAGCCGGGCCTTGTTTAGGTCGTCGTTCGTGTGTAGAAATGGCCTGGTCGGTCGGCCGTTAGGTTGCTAGTAACTGAGCGCAACGAATTATATGAGCTGTTCGGTTGTTGGAAACAATTTCTTGTTTTTTAGCGGCAGAGCGACCGGTCTGGTATAATCCAAGCCTTACGGCACTTTCCAGATATTAAAAGCGCATACATCGGTCCACTAGCTCCACTCCTTTAAAAAATATTATCTCGTGACTGAGAAGGAATTATGAAAAAACGGCTCGACTTTATAAAAGGTATTAGATCATTCTATACTCCATTTACTGCATTAGACAAATTATGGCTAAATAACGACAGTTATTTTGTAATATTGTTCTAATTACTGCACTTTAGAGTTATTTTTTTAATGTAAATGGTAAATAGATTACAGTGCTTTCTATTTATCGTGAAATAACGGAGTTTATTAAACGTTTACATCGAAATAACGAAAGGGTGAGAACAGTTATTTGTCTAATGTTATAATAAATGGAGTATAGACACACCGAGGTCACTGTTGAGCCGTTTTTCATAATTCCTTCTCAGTCACGAGATAATATTTTTTTAAAGGATTGGCGCTAGTGGACCGATGTATGTGCTCTTAATAAGCAGTGGAATGCATAAAATACCTAGTTCCACAATCTTCATCAATCAGCATGGTATCTGAAATGTAGAAGCGACTATTATTGTAATTAAAATATGCGATTAGTAATTAAAATAAATTTTCTTGATTTCATGTTATCCCAACTAACCGATGTATTGTGCATGGGCTGCATGTTCAGATGCCGTCGACAACCGCACCTACCTATTGGACGAGAATGAAAACGCCTGCTTAGGTTCGTGACTACAATCATTGAATGATATCATCCAGCTTACTTTATTCCTAGTCTTCTTGAAACTAATGATGATTATAATGCAGATGAAGACTTCCCGGAGCACCACATGGAACCGTCGCGACTGCTTCCCGAACGAACTCCAAAGTACTTGGAACTCATGTACGACAGCGACTCGGCGCCCGGCACCATCTGTGACGGGTACGAGATACCGCGTGCGCCTATCACGTACATGCCTCCATTCTCAAGACACAGCATCGTCGGTGTCGCACCAAATAGACTGATCAAACCACCGTTGTACAGAACACATTCCTTACGAACTCACACGCGCCCGCCAAACGCCACCATAATTCCTCTGCGGAACGGACTGGTGAAGCGAGCGTCACTGTGTGAAGAAATTAGCGCTCGAGAGCCGAGACCGTGTTCGTCACGAGAACAACCGCGCGTTGACTTAGACTTTGATAAACACGTATTCAAGACTCCATTTTGAACTGTGATATTAGAAAAAATAATTATGCAATGTGTAAATTTTCCACCGAATGAGGATACTGTTTTAGAATTAAGTGAATATTTAATATTATTTATTTTCACTAGATTACAGTTTGTAAATAGAGGTGAATAAATTCGTTGTACATATTAGTATAAGTTGCTGTGCTGCAATTATTATTGCATCCATAGAAAACATCACGAGAAAACATATTAATGCATTTATTAAATAAATATATTGCCTATCATCTAGTCTACGTACTTTTATTTTATATTCCCGTACGTGCGTTTAAGCTCTGGCCAAACGGAAGCGACTCCAGGGCGGGATGCGGACTTGTATGGAGGTGTTCCAACTGGCGCGAACATTCGCGTGACTTCCTAATTAGAAAAATCGTCCCGTGCGGGATTCGCCTCAGTTTGGCCAGAGCTTTACACCAAATAAGCCAATGCTCATCTCCACCTACTAAAAACCTAGATTATGGTTCTAAAAAAGCACTAAAGCAGTGCTTTTCAACCTTTTTCATGGCGCGGCCCCCTTAGTATAGAAAAATATTTCGCGACCCCCTACCTTGAAATTGTAATTTCTGTTCTACCTTAAAATTCAAGTCTGTCACTTTAGGTACCTTTAAGTTAAACAGAAAAACAGAATACCCACAATTAACCACAGAAGCTTTGAAGTGTTTCATTCCATCTGGAACCTCCTACTTGTGCGATTTAACGTTTTCGTCGATGGCTCAAACAAGGCAAACAGAGAAATCGCCTAAATTTTGAAAACGATTTAATTCTAATTATAAAAAAATTATAAATTGAAAAATTGGTTAACGATAAACAGGAGTAACCCACACATTAATGTGAATGGGTATGCTTGGTCCTCGTCACATTAATGATTTATGTGATTTGTAGGTATTTGTTGATTCGAGTAAACCTAAGCCTTTAACCTTTTCACCGCCCACGTACACAGAACGCGATGCCTTGCCAGCGCCAAGCTATAAATGTATAACGAAATATATAGTAAACAGTAGTGATGAGGGTATCATCATATCGATGAATGAGATTTATACGCGTTAAGGGTCAATTCATACTAGAGCAGAGTCGAAGCGCATCGAAGCGTCAATCTGAAACTTAACATAGCAAATTCACCCTTACCTCCACAACATAATACACATATTTCATTTAAGATAGAAAAAAGACGCGCGAATTGGCGCGCATTCGACAGAATTCGCGCGTCGGAGCGCAACCAACGCTGATTGGTGCGTGCGCGTTACGTTGTAGAGATAAGGGTGAATTTGCTGTGTTATCCTTTAGATTGACTCTTCGCTGCGCTTCGACTCTGCGCTAGTATAAATTGACCCTAAGTTAAGTTTTATTTATAATTTTACGGATATAAATAAAAACTGATTTAATATTTCCATTTTTGTTTCATTTCACATTATCATTAGTAAGAAAAACTAGTATAAATTATAAGTATTAAGGAAACAAATGCTTAACTCAATTAGAGCTATAAGAAATGTGGTACATCTCTATTTGTTTCATGACATGTTCCGTCGACTTCATTTCAAGTCCTTGGCGCTCAGAGCACGTAAATTCAATTATTGTTAGGGATGTCGTTTAAGGTCTTTCTTTCATCTATTTTTGTTTATTCCGTTTTTTTTTAACGTAAATACAATTTTTCACTGTTTTTCGAAATGGAAAGTATGTATTTTAATTATAACACACTTGTAGCAGTATTCCTAAGCTATCACAGCACTGTTTTATGAAGCTTTGTCTCTGTCAACCAACTGTTTTGTAGAGATGGGAATATAATGATCGACGAGGATTGCTAAACAATAACAACAACGATTTAATTCCGGGTCGGCACCCAACTGAAGATCTTATTCATCTATTTTGCCTTTGTTATAAAGTAGTCGACTAGGTTCATATTTTACTGACCTCAAATTGTTTTCGATAGTAATATTTATAAATATTTCAACGGGCGAAATCAAAGTGATAACTTCCGCGTCCCATCACTAGCCGACTTGATATGTAGTTCTTGAAAGAAAAAAGAAAGGAAAAGAAAAATAGGTTTATTTGTCACAGAAACACGTGCATACAAAAAGATAATTAACATTCTGGCGTTCTGGGGACATGAACACATTCGGAGTTTTTGGTTTTTGCCGATTTTAAGACAAATAAGGGCTTATTTTGTGTAGAAAAATTAAAAATAGGGTATTAGACAGAGCTTTATTAAATAATAAAAGAAAACAAAACCTTAAAATAAAGTAAATTTATTTTTATAAGATAGTTAAAATGAAGAACTTTATATGAAGTCGTGGCGCTGGTGGCACGAAAATCTGGAACTTCTATTATAGTCCGTGGCGGTGAAAAGGTTAATTAACTTTTTCTTAATAAATATAACATTTTGAACTAGTATGGTTTTATATATATGAGCTTTAAATATTTAAGTAACGGCGACCACCTTTAAGAGGCTTGGCGACCCCCTAGCGACCCACACGTTGAAAAACAATGCACTAAGGTATGCAAATGTTGAAGCGTAAAGATATTATGCAATACTTTCGTTTCGGAAATGTAATTTAATCAACTTTTTTTTAAGACGCACGTTGTACTATTTTTTGCCGCCGATCCGCTAGAAAGCCTATCCAGATAAGACGATTTCTGCGCGCGTAATACTGACTAAGCCAGAGAATCGGACTCGCGCGTTACGCACCCACTTTATGCATGAACGTAATTTGTATTGGCAGTTGGCACCGTAGCGTAGCTTAGTTATAGGCGTTAGTCTACACGCGCGTAGTATCCATGCACGTGTAAAACGTCCCCACGAACATCGCGCGACTGCTACGTAAATGTTGGCATAATTGCTCACTATTACGGTTATAAATCTACTAAGGTTAAATTATGCTGTTACACGACAGTTTATTAGTTTATAGGATTAAAATAAAAACAAAGAACGAACATTTATTTTTTTATTTGATATACGATTAATTTATTTGCTAATGTTATGTTTTACAGCTAAGATAAAAAGTGCATCTTACAGTTAAATTAGCTAAATTACCTAGAAAGTAGTTTTTATTTAGCTGTATAGTGAGATGTTCTCTTTTTTTATAATAAAATCCGTCACATATCGGGTCACAACGCGTGTACAATTGGTACGTGAAATAATATCACTAAAATTTAAAACCAAAACATTTAGCCACTTGTTTATAATAATTATGCTGTAAAAGTTATTTCGTACCACAATGCCGTCTCGCTTTATTTTTGATATGATGATGGGTACACACCGGGCGGACTGCTAGTCTAAGTGGACTTATTGATTAAGTACGTCGGAACATGAATTCAGCACAATAACTACAAATACCAACAGTCATCGAGGGCGGGGTGGTACGGGCCCGATCTGTGCACAGCAGTAGAAACAAATGACAAGGACATAATTTATTATAAGACTTCGAGCATAATATTATGCCTGCACATTGTACAGCAAGTTTTAAGGGTACATACATCTATTAAGATGTTTTTCTACATTAAGACTTATTACTGATTCGCTTTTTAGTCGTGTCACATGAGACATGATTATTAAACTACACTTCTTATTCTGAAAAATAAATCGAGGTAGTAAAATAATTTTAAGACGTTATACCACATCAGAATCACTCGAGAAAAAAACGTGCTTTCGCGCGGGTTCTGCAAACGAAAAAGAATAATAAAAATAAAATATACCTTTCTTAACTAAATAAAAGTTCTTACGCGGTAATATACTAGTCGTATCTAATCGCCATCTTCGGCAATTTCCTGCTTGACGCGTTTCTCGTTTTTCAACTGTTCAGTGGTGGTGACGTTGCCTGCGATGGCGGGAGGGTCGTGGTGGTCGTCGTCTTGTGCGTCGTCCTTGCTGTTCTCGTGAAGTAGGACGTACTCCCGCTGAGAGAAACCAAACTTGACCACATCGCGCTCAAGTAACTCGACATAACGACGAGGGTCGACCTTTTTGTTGTTCACGAAAGTACCGTTCGCCGATTCTGGTGAAAAATAAACAAGTTCTAATAAGTACTGGAAGTCGAGCCCATAACACTTAACTTTCTGGTAGGTTTTATTTTCACTGCAATACGTAAAAGTCCGATTACACATTCATATATTTATCTCCCTTATTACTATCATTACAGGTTTCAAAGCCTAATGCGATAGTGTGCTCTCTTATTAAAAGAGATACTAGTTGACAGTAATAAAAAAAATCGGCTCAATCGGACACTGGGAACTGGGTTAAATTTAACTTCCAAGATTCCATTACAGACAGACACCGGGACAGGTGAAACTAAATAAAAGCTTGTATAATACCGTATGATTTTTGCATCTTAGAATAAAAATATCAAAAATCAACTTAGTTTACAAGTAAATGTCTTTGGACTAATTAATATTTTTGGGAAATAATTGCGTAAAAATAAAGCCAATGATCACGTGATGTTGAACGCAAATCAGAGCGTGACACATAATTTATTGTAATTGACTGTGTTTCAAATTATGAACTTTCTGTCTGACGTATAAAGATTGTAACTAATCACAACTTCACTTTTTTTCCTCTTTTTTTTGTAACTTCAGACAAAATTTATTTTGCATAACAAATAGACGTACGAAAGGAATGTTGTTGAAAGGAAAGTTGTTGAAAGGAACACTGAATGGTAGTGTGTCCCACTTGCACAATGTAGCAGTATTTATACCCAGTCTCTAATTCAGATAATTTATGTAAACAAAGTAATGTCACTGTCAAAATGACAGGACAGTGGTGCAAAACATTTTATCATATATTTTTTTTGTAAATAATCATCTATGAAATTAAAGTGAATTAATTATAAGAACTATGCAAACAAAATACCGTTGCCAAACAATGTTTTATGTAGTGTGTCGGAGACGTGGCCTATAATCGTCATAATCAGCCCTTTTAAGTCCACTGCTAGGACGTAGGCCTCCCAAAATCGATTTCCACTCGAAGCAGTTTACAGCCGTTTTCATCCAAAATGTGGCTAGATATGCTACATACGAGGACGGCACTGAAAATTTCGGGAATCAAGGAAGAGACACAACATTACTATTTAAAAATGTATTTATTGCTTTTCGAAGTATTCTCCGCGAAATTTGACACATTTTTCCATACGATGGAACCAATCATTGAAGCAACCATTCCATTCGGAAGTTGGGGTCTCCAAAATGGCCGTTTTGTAGGCGTCCACAGCTTCTTCAGGTGATGAAAATCTCTGTCCACGCAATTTATTCTTTATTTTAGGGAAAGTATAGAAATCATTAGGGCTTAGGTCGGGGCTGTACGGCGGATGGTCTAATAATTCTATGTTTTCTTGCTCTAAAAACTCTTTTGTTCTGTGCGCGGTGTGAGAACTCGCATTGTCGTGATGGAGGATGATGCGGCGGTTGCAGTTCTCTTTACGGAGTTCAGAAACGACCTGTGGCAAACAAATGCTAGCATACCATTCTGCATTAACCGTTCTTTGTCCCTCAAGAGGAATAGTCGTAACATGGCCGGTTTTGGAGACAAACGTGGCCACCATTTTTTTTTGCAACACTCCGTGAACGAACAATTTTTGTTGGCTTTTAACTCATTTTCGAACACCCAAACTCGTGACTGGTTTTTTGTTTCGGGTTCGTACGCATATATCCAGGATTCGTCACCTGATACGATGTTGTATACAGCATTTGAGGATCCTGCGTGGAATCTTTCGAGAGTTCTGACGCACCAAGTAACGCGAGCCGCTTTTTGCTCATCACAGAGCGAATGCGGTATCCATCGGGAAAACAACTTTTTTACACCTAATTGTTCATGCAAGATTATTTGTATTTGACTCATGCCAATGTCTAAAGTTGCCTGAATTTCGCGGTATGTCATGTCGGTCTTCCTCAATCAGCTTACGCACAGCATCAACGTTTTCTTGGGTGACTGCAGTTTTTGGACGACCTTGACGGGGATCATCACTGAGCTTCACACGTCCACGTTGAAATTCAAAAGCATATGTCTATCTTTTAAGATTGACTCACTATAACCATTTTTTATGGTAATCAAATTTGTTCGAAATTAATGCATTATTTGAGAAGGAGTTTACATAAACATGGTATTAATCCTTATCCAAATAAATACGTTATTCATCACAAGTATTTAATTTTGAACAAAGTTGCCCTTACATCATTTCATTTCAATGAATATCTTAGGAGATATAACTGTTTTATAATAACTCCGCAGCAAAATAATGATCAACTCTGCGAGGTATAGTCTATTCTTAAGCTGAAGAGTTAGTTTTTAGGGTTCCGTACCCAAAGGGTAAAATGGGACCCTATTACTAAAACTCCGCTGTCCGTCCGTCTGTCTGTCTGTCTGTCCGTCTGTCACCAGGCTATATCTCATGAACCGTGATAGTTAGACAGTTGAAATTTTCACATATGATGTATTTCTGTTGCCGCTATAACAACAAATACTAAAAAACAGAAAAAAATATATTTAAGGGGGGCTCCCATACAACGGACATGATTTTTTTGCCGTTTTTATGCTTTTGCCCGCGGCTCCGCCCGCGTTGATGTCGGTTAACGCGTAAAAAAATAGCCTATGTCCTTCTCCATATCCCAGGCTATATCACTGCCAAATTTTATGACGATCGGTTCAGCGGTTTAGGCGTGAAAACGTAACATACAGACAGAGTTACTTTCACATTTATAATATTAGTATGGCTGGTAAGGAACCCTTCGTGCGCGAGTCCGACTCGCACTTGGCAGGTTTTTTGGTTTTTTGAACACGCTAATCTCTGGAACTGAGAGTTGGATTTGAAAAAATCTTTTTGTATTTTACAGCCCAATTCTTGAGGATGGATTACAGTCCTATGAACTAAAACACATTTTTTTTTAAATGAAAGTTAAAGCGAAAACGAAGTAAAACCACGGGCAGGCAATGTGATGCGACGGGGTGGGTCGGGGAACAAAAAATTTCACGCGGACGAAGTCGCGGGCAGAAGCTAGTTATTTATAAAAGTTTTTCCTTTTATACAAGAGAATCGTTAATAAAATGGTAAATAATATTTCGTTATCCTAATAATCGATTCAAGTTGGGCGTCTCTACTGGTCCCCATTTTGGTTTGGTCTTTCGGCTTAGAGGAAAGTATTACTGTCATTCGGTTTCTGACGTTTGTCGTGATGGACTGTGCCTCTAAGTTTTTATTTGTTGTATTTTCCGTTTTTGTACATTGTATAATTTTTTTGTATGTTATATAATAAATTCAAATATAATTATTTGATTTTATTATAAATCGTCTAATGAATTACTAGGGAAATGTTGACTATCCCTGAAACGTCACTCCGACAATGACATTTATTTGTTTACATTTTTGATCTCGAATTTCATTTCCGAGTATACCACTTATACTACACTAATCTACATTATAGCATACAATAAATAACAATAACCTTGCGACTGCCTCGTTGGTCTGGTGGTCGCAAGTGCTACTGCTGAGTATGAGGTCCTGGGTCGGATTCCCAGTTCGGGCAAAGTGTTATTGGGTTCCATCTGGAATTGTTCAGTAGCAGCCTGGAGTCTGGATTTGTGCCCGGTTGATGGCAATAGACCCGCCACTATATATACCTGCGGTGTGTGGGGGTGGTTTTGTGTCTGAGTTACATGTGATACATCAAGTGCCATACCAAGATCGATGACGTAGGGCCGGACCCTGCGGCCCTGCGAGCCGTCGGCGCGGTTGAAGGGCGTGGCGCGGTACTGCAGCGCGGCGTGCTGCTTGCTGATGGACGGGTGCTCCAGCGCTATGTCCACGACCTTCTTGTCGCGCCCGATCAGGAACGCAGACTGGCGGTGGATGTACAAGATCGGTAGTGCTTTGTCGCCTTTGAACGGGTAGAATCTGAAAAATATTTTTATGCTATTAGACAGTGGAGCTAAAGACATGAATTTGGAACAGAAAGGTGCCAATCACCGTTAACCTCTCGTATGCCGTAATTACAGACACAATTAAAAAAAACATTGTTTCTCGCGTGGATATGAAAGGTTAATTGAGCAAACATGCCAGTATGAAATAACATAAAAAGTAGAATATCAGGAACTTTTTCATGATGAGTTCTTACCGCACAGCGTATCAAAATTAGTCGAAGATATTTGTTTTCATGAGACGAAATTGTTTTACTTTTTAACTTCATTCATAAATTGGCAGGGCGTTGGCGGTTCGGTGCAATATGTTAGCCCGCAGGTTTGCGCGCTGTAGTAAGGATGTGAAGCTGTATCTTTTTAAGGCCTACTGCCAAACCTTTCACACGTGTAGCCTGTGGGTGAAGTATACGCAGAGGGCGTACAACGTCCTGCGCGTTCATTATAATAATGGTTTTAGGATGTTGATGGGGCTTCCGCGCTTCTGCAGCGCTTCGCAGATGTTCGCGGAAGCCCATGTCGACGATTTTCATGCCATAATGAGAAAGAGGACAGCGTCAATTAAGGGTAGGTTGCGCGGAAGCTCCAACGGTATCCTAAGAACATTATCCAAGGTGGATAGCCTCTTTATTAGGCACTGGGTGCGGAGGCACGTGCCAACATGTGTTGAGCCACGAAGCTATTAGTTTGTAAGTTTTACTAACATAGTTTTTTAAGTTGTTGTTACTAATACTATATGGATTGTGTGTATTTTTATGTGTGATCCGCAATAAATGAGAATAATAATAATAAATAGCCAAAATATTTACCTCCATCTCCTTTTAGGCTGCTTAGCGTCATCAGGTTCTGTGTACTTAATCACAACTCCGTTGACAGTATTGGCATCAGCCGTCAGTTTGCCAGACAGACCAAAGTTCGGCTTTTCTTTATCAGCCGGATCTTTGCCGTCCTCTGTCTTAACATCTCCTTTTCCCCAGTCGTATTCTTTATTCTCTTCAGTATCTGCGAATCTATGTAAACAGATTTTTTGTTGATGATTTTTTTTTTAAGCAGTGCAAATACAATGTTATCTAATCTAAATGTTTAGCTGCCAAAAATAAATTACGCATTTTTCGGATTCCGTAGTTAACAAGGAACCCTTATAGTTTCGCCATGACCGTCCGTCTGTCTGTCCGCGGCTTAGATAAGAGACACTTAGTAGGTACTAGAAAGCTGTAATTTGGTATGAGTATACACATTAATCTCACCGACAAAGTGATAAAATATAATCTTGAAATATATATTTTTTAGGGTACACAATACCCGTCTGGTCGGAGGATCCTCCCTTTACTATAGAGTATGAGTGAACTTTACACCCTGTTCCTCATACCTCTAAATTCCTCTAAACCTCCACGACAAGTGGGGATGATTTTTTTTTTTGTCGTCTATCCCATAGTGTGGGGCATAGTTGGATAGGCCGTTTAAAAATATTGGGTTTGTGAAAACCATTTTTCGATTCAGGTATCCGTTTACGTAATATTAAGCTTTAAAGTGCTAATTTTTGTTAGAGTCGAGTGTCCTCCCCCCTGCCAGCTAAATGGTTGTACTTGGATATGTGAAAAAATTGACAGCAGTAGTATATAACGAAATTAAAAGGAAAACTATCACAGCTAAGTAGGCTTTATGAGTTACCGAATAATAGTTGACCAACATGCATTTGCAGAGAACATTTTTTTCAACTACAATGTTTGTTCTTGGGATAAATTCATCCCAACAACCCTTCATTGTGCGTGGTCTGACACGCACTTGGCTGGTTTTTATACGAATATGATCTTTTTACGCATTTATGAACATCACAAACCTGCTCTTGCGATCTCGTGACCTAGCCTCAGTTTTGACTGAAGGTCGTGCGCGCTCCGCATTGCGATCTTCCGGTCTGCCAGAGCGCTCTCTTCTTTCGTCCCCGCGTCCGTCCCTGTATCGCTCTTCTCTCCCTTCCGGCCTCTCTGGCCGACGACTCCGCTCTTTGTAACGCTCTTCTTGACTTCTCGATCTTGACCGCTCTCTAACAAAGAATTACACAATAATTAACAGGTTTTCTTATCGCTTGACGTTGTAGAAATAATTTGCCGAATCATGTGTCTTGTACGATATTACTTTAATAATATTTGTGTTGCTAATAGATACAAAAATGTACAGTACCGGTGGTGTGGCGCAGCCGGCTTCTCGGGCCTAGCAGCTGTGCTTATGGGCTTCTCTCGACGAACTTCACGTGGTCTGTAACCGACAAACATAATAACTGATTAGCCGTACAAACACTTCCTAACACAGACGATTTACAAATATTTCCAAGGATTGCAAACTGAGTGCTCCACCACAATAAATTTTATGTCAAGCTTTAACAAAAAAAAAAAAAATACAACAAAAATTATAATAAATATATTGTAATTTTATTATTTAACTGAAGTAACCTAAAAGCCCTACAAAGATCCTTTTATTTGGTCAATAGTATAAGTGAGATTTTATTTGGAATAGGAAAAAAAATCGAACACTATCGACTCATAAATAAGAGAATATTATGCTACAGGCAATCATCCTCAGTTTAATAACTGTTTTAGCGTAACAATATATATATTCATTAATTTATCTTCAACACGAGGAACCAATTATTTTGACACTCCTTTAAATCGTACACTTACCATTACTTTTGAAACACAATGTTGATTTCACGAGCATACCTACTACGTTCAGCCTTTCGTGAACATCTCATATTTTGACAAATTAATACATAGATGTTATAAATCAAATGGATAGCTTTTAACTAAGCTAAAGGCCAATGACAACTGTTTTCTTTATGTCTCATCAAAGCACAAAAGATGCGCGAGTCCACGTTCTTACAGTATGAAAAATGTTGTCTTCTATCCTCGTATCTAAGTTTGTCGCAATTAATCATTTTTATTCCTTTTCACATTTTTGTATCAAGTCATGGTTTCTTTCGGGCCATATTTGCGAATTATCTTGTATGAAATATGTTTTTCTTTTCCATTCATAGTTTCTACCTTGTTTAAATCTGATTTCTTTATCTTCATCTGTGTCGATCCATTGCCATTTTATTGCATTTACGTAAACATAAGCGAAATTGCTTGTAAATCAATGCATTAGCAGCCGTTTCCAAGGTGCTTGAGTAAAAATATGCTGGTGTCCATATACTTTTGTAGTAATAATGATGATAATGACTGATGACGAAGCACTCCAAAGTAATACAGCGCCCAAATTGATATCAGTTTGGAGATAGAAGTAATAAAAGAAGTGATTTTCCAGTTTGAATCATTATGTGAATTGTCAAATGACAGAACATTTTAAATAATCTTGAGTCTGCATTTCCATTCTATACTTACAGCAACGTTATTCGCTGTATGAGTTCCAATATCAAAATCGTTTTGGAACCTAAAGCAATAAGTTCATAAGAGTAGACAGTATTCTGAATAAACACAAACAAATTAAAACAAACGAACTCCAAGTCAGCTCCAGTGCATATGTATGTAATCTTCAAATCCTTTCCTCAATAAGAATCATTTCCACAAGTATTGTAACTGAATCCTCATTCCTCTAATAGGTATATAGCGTTCATTATTTTGACATTCTGTCGAAGATATTACGCTTTAATGTCTTTCTTTCATCAGTTTAGGCTCCTTCCTCATCTTAACAAATTCTATGTATTCAATTAAAAAAATATCGTGTTCCTTTTGCCTTGTGATGACATTGCTAAAGACTGATCCATCACGCATATCCAACTTGCTCTCAGCTATCTCGTATTATATTCTACATAAAATCTAATTTAATATCTGTCTATTATTTGATTAAATATTTGTGTATAAGAATTCCCTCGTTGAAAGCACTTTAGTGCCTGCATATTCCAAAATGAAAATAGTAATCTTTTGCTAATAAGCATTCCAACAAATCTATAACAATCGATGGTTTCACACATGCCTATAGCAAGTATCATTTAGGGTGCAAATATTAAAATATCTTTGCAACACCGACATGCTCTGATCATTATATTTTTCTGTAGAGTAGTCACTGTAAAAATAAATATAGTTATTTAACGTCGCATGTACACTGTTACTGACCAGCTGTGGCCAGCAGACACGCATGCAATAACAGTCTGTATTGTATGTGAAAAAATGTTTTTAAATAGATGAAAAAAACTGTTATTGAAAGGAACAGTTATATCTAACCTAATAGCGTAAACTACTTACATCTAATTAACGGTAAGAAACACGGATTTACGTACCTTTCAGAAGAGAAGCCCTCTTCGTGATACCTCTCCTTCCTGTCGGGATACTCTCTCTCGCGGAAGCGCTCGTTCTCAGGTGGACCACGTCTAGAGACATTCACATAGAAAAGTGTTATTAGATGCATCAGACTACTAAATACTTGTGGGTAAATAGTAAGGAAAGTAATGCTTTGTAAGCTGAGTTTTCCATAATAGTTTTTATTTCAATCTTATCTCAGACTTGCTAGTTTTACTGCCAACATTATTGCACTTACATTTCAATTTTTTGCTGATAGAACTTAAAACTGTCGAGTACTTTTCGTATCGGTTTTAGTGAGATTCATAGACAATTAGTGCTATTTAGCAATCATTACATAATTACCAATACTGAGTAATAACCACAAAGAATGTTTTCTGTGGTCAAAACTCATCAGTGTATTATTTTTATGAATAATGCTAAAGGTAATAAATGATATCTGAAATCCTTACAATAAGCCCTTTCATTATATATGTCACACGGTACAATATGCAAAACTTTTTTTTTTAATTTTCTAATTTGACCCCCAAAAGTGACCACCATATTCAAAATACATTTATTTACGTTACATGTCAGTGTTTGGGTTGTCATGTCAGCAGAAGTTCACATGTGCACCAAATTTCAACTTAATCGGTCCAGTAGAATCGGGGCAAATTGGCTGTGTCAGACAGACAGACACATGAGTAATCCCATAAGGGTTCCGTTTTTTCCTTTTGAGGTACGGAAAAACAATGTTGTAATTGGCAAATTAGGGCACAATACCTTTCACGATAGTCTCTCCTCTCTTCAAACTCCCGCCTTTTGGGTCCTCCACGCTCCTCGTACTGATTGTAACGGTTGAAACCTAAGATGAATAAAGCAAGTGAACAAATGAATATATGCACAATGCAAACACAACTGTTGTTACTTAACCCACATTCTTTTATGTATATGTTAGCCTAGGGTCATGTTTGACCACAAGCTCATCTTATGTTAACCAATGAGGTTTTCAAAGACAGTATTAAAAAAACATTCCATTACTAACCTCTTGTGTCATCTCTTTGATGATATCGCTCTTCTTGCTCCCTTGGCCTCCGTTGGTATTCTTCTTTTGGAGATCTGTGCTCCTCATACCTCTGATTCCTAATTAAATTAAACAATGTACTTTATATTTCTATTAAATTGATGTGCCCCAAACTAAGACCAGCACAATAAAGTATCCTACAAGCAAACATTTACGTGTACTTGTAATGTACCTTTTATACTCATAATCCCTCTGCCGTCTATTATGTTCTTCATTAGGATCATTATATTGAGAGCTTTGCCCATATTTCTCTCTATTTCTATCATATTTTTCTTGGCGATATTGTGTATATCTGCAATGATGTAATGATGTAGTGTAATGAAATATTACACAATATCATTTTAGCCTGGGATCCAATTAGCTTACCTGTCATTATGTTCCCTGTCATATTGTTGGTACTGTTCCTGATACTGCTGCTGTCTTCTCTCTTTGCTGGAACCTCGGTAGAAACGCTGAACTTCTCGCTCCCTTTCGTACTCCTCAGGTGACACTGATCTTTGATATTCCTTCCTAAAATACAAATCACATGTTAGCAACATTTTCTAATGTTTTTAAATTCCAGTCATGAGGATTATATACACTAATATCATAAAGAAGTTTGTAAGTTTGAGTGCTAACCCGATTTAAAAAATTCTTTCTCCAGTATTTAGAATGGACAACCTCCTCCTGTTAATATAAACGAACTTTTCGTGAAGACCAATTTTGTAATGCAAGTCGACGAATAAACGTAGCCTTAATAACTTTTTATAGAAAAGTTGTATAGATATGTTAAAAATTCGACACCATCATTGATTATATTATTATGCTAAGAGTGGGCCGAAAGCAAAATTACCAACCGTTTTTATTTTTTTAGATGAAATTGATTTAAACTTTATGTGGAACAGAAATGCTATCATGTTCTCGATAAATAAACATGACGAAGTTACCTCTAAATTCCACGCATTTTCGATTTGTGCACCAATGATAATGACTAATAATGATTAATAAGCTAATGCCTTTTAGGATACACAATTACGGCCTGTACACACGTACCACAACCACACCACATCGCAAAAATGTGATCTGTGTGAATATTTATTTTCATACAAATTAGCGCCCGTCCACGTGTTCTCGTTATGGTGTGGTTGCGGTTGAGGTACGTGTGTTCGGGACCTTAATTGTGCTTTTATATGAACAATCTTATTACCTACTTTGAAGACTTGAAACTTGGCCCGAATACAGGTAATCATGTATTTTCGAAAAATACCTTATAAAAACAACTACTTACACTATTTACAAATAAGAAATCCACGTGAAAGGAGTCGCAGGCTAACTGCTAGTGATTGTTTTAGAACTTACTGATTATAATAGGTCCGTATAGGTTGATTTGCTTCTTCAGAAGATCCACGACGTTCTTTTACAACACTATGCAAGCGGCGCTGAATTTGCTCTCCATCTAATGGAAAAGACGAAGCGTTATAATTTCAGGCATAATAATATTTTAATAGTGATTGTGTGTAAATATCCTTAACCTATACCTACCAAACAACAACACGTAGGTAATATTAATATAAATGCCACTAATAACTCACCTTTCACATTAACTGAAATACTCCGCGGGCGCTTGTGCTTATGTTTATGTTTGCGCTTCTTCTTGGAAGATATTTCGCCCTCACTGACTGAAGACACATCTTCGGGACCCGAGACACTTTCTGCCACGGAATCGGAACGCCTCTTCTTCTTGCTGTGCTTCTTCTTCTTTTTCTTGTGCTTGCGTTTCTTTGATCGTTTTTGGTCGTCGGAATCGCTTTCCGAATCTGAAGAATCAGCACGTTTTCTTTTCTTTTTGTTGTAGCGGTGTTCCGATAGTGAAGAGTCGTCACTATCGCTCCCAGAAGAGCTGCTGTTACCAGTCGCGTCGGATTCATCTGAATCCTCCGACGATGTATGATGTCGCTTCTTAGATTTCATTTTATGTATGTTTTTGATGATAACTTACAACAAATTAACAAATAAAATTACAATTTCACAAAGCACCACACAAGACCAAAAACAAAAAAGCTATAACTGAACGAACTGAACCAACGGGCAACGAATGAAATCAGAAATGATTGAATGAAAGTAAAAAGTAAGCAATGTGGAATATTTGTTTATGGTACTGAAGAGTGTTGCCAAATCTATTATTATTATTATCATAAATAAAGTCTGTAAAACAATGCTAGTTATACACGCAGCGACTTTTGTCGTAAAAACCTCACCGATCGATGACTGTGTTACGACACTTACGACTAATATCACTCCATGGCCACGTTCCAAATTGCACTGTAATCGATTTGAGCGTGCTTATACGCGTACCGAATTGAAGTGAGCGCGACAACGATGTCCCGTGAATCGTCATAGATGACGTCATGACATGCGCCATCTTGCGATAACGCCGAATATTTATTCTATAATATTATCACCATGAACGCTGTCAAACAGCTCACAGCTGTCATAATCGTGATATTCTAAATCGGAACGCAAAATATTGATGTGAATGCTATGAGCGATTAGATTCTAACTCGGAATGTAGTCCATGTGTGTGCGCTCGAATGCTGCGGTGGCAAGGCAGCATTGCTCGAAATAATGGCTACATTCTGAATTAAGCCGTAATCGCTCATAGCACTCACATCAATAATTTGCGTTCCGATTTAGGCCGCTTTCCGAATTGGCTATAATCGCTCACAGCGCTCACATCGTCTCACATGCATTCCGATTTAGATATTACGATTATGACAGCCGAGGGCTGTTAACAACTCGGAACGCTCGTGAACGCGCTCACGGTGCTCACGCAATGTCAAAACGATATTAGAGTATTTCTCTGTGTATACACTAAAAATTTGTTCTTCTTAGGTTAGCTAGCAACTGTAGCCAAAAGAACAATTTTGAAAATGCTACGATACGGTATGATGCGACTCAAAACAGCACACTGTCATTTTTGACAGCGCTCACGGTGATATTAGTAAAAGGCATGGTCGGCGTTATCGCAAGATGGCGAATGTCATGACGTCATCTATGACGATTCACGGGACATCGTTATCGCGCTCACGCTAATTCGGTACGGGTTTTAGCACGCGAATATCGATATTATCGCAACTCGGAACGCAGGGTTAGAATATCACGATTATGACAGCTGAGAGCTGTTTGACAGCGCTCACGGTGTTATTACTTTATGATAAGGTTGGCGTTATTGCAAGATGGCGCATGTCATGACGTCATCTATGACGATTCACAGTACATCTTTATCTGCAGGGCTATTGGCTATCTTTTTCATGGCCAGTGACTATCAGGCTTCCAGTTCTGCCGCACTAACGAAAAATGCAATAACTCGATTTTGACGCTTCCGAGAATTGTATTTTTGATGATTGAATTTGATAAGAAGTTTTAGTTATTGCATTCTTGCTTACTGAAAAATCGAGTTCCTGAAGGATCAATAAAAAGTTGCTTAGAGGGAGTTAATAGATTTCGATTCGCTGACTCCAAATATATAGCTCAACGAATATAGAACTCAAAATCGTCAAAATCGAGTTATTGCGTTCTTCGTTAGCGCGGCAGAGTTGTCCACCGAACTTTGATGACAACTGAGAATTTCGGGCGTATATGCACGCTCAAATGGTTACAGTGCAATTAGGAATGCAGCCTTAATGTATTTTTTTTTTATATTTGACATTTCCCTAACCTGTGTCACTAACAAGTGTCAATGTCAAGTGATGAAAGTTTACAATTTGCAATTTGTTGACTTTTTTACCAGTTTTAGTAATTCCTGGATTTATTATTGTACTGGATAGTTTTAACGACAGACCTCTTGCAGTAATTAATTAATTTATTAAGTACATGGAAAGTTTTATCGTTCATAATCAATTTCAATTTATAATATGGTCAATGGAAATTTATTACAGAACTTACCCCGATAAGGCATCGTTGGCACACTTAAAAGGTGGTTTACAGCAAAAAAAAGTGTAATAAATACCAATATATATCATAAAAAATATGGCTACACGCAAGAGAAGCGGATCAGGGTCTAAAAGACACCTGAAGGAGAAAGTGGTGCAAATATACGAATCTTTCTTTAGAGGCGAAGATTTATCTACTGATAATGCTACATTCTGGGACGAATTCTTTCTTCTGAAACCTAAAATTCCCCAATTAGAAGCCGAAATTCATAAACTATCTGTGGAACAGCTTATGAGCATGAGAGAAAGTATGAACTTACTTGTTTCCCAATGTATTGAAATGTTAGGGCAAGAACATCATATAAGGTAGGATATCTCATTGATTTAGTCTTTGCATTCAAATTATGAATTGAATTATCCCCTATATTCAATTAAAGTAACATCAAAATTGTCCATTAAATTGGTTTAATGTTTCAGATTGGTGTATGCACTTCAAACTCTTAGTGCTCTTTTAATAACTATGTACCAGAGAGCAGGACAAGACCCTAATATTAATATTAAAACTGTTTTAATTGGTTCAGACAATCCTGACTTTAAAATGCAAAAGTTGTTTGAACATTGTAGCACCATATTATCAGGTATGTTGTAGTTTATGTAAAGATCAAGATTTGTAAGAAACAAGATAGCAATACTGTAGTTAATTTGTTCCCCATGTGTTTTTTTTTTTATTATCAAAGAACTGCCCATTATTTTGTAAAAAGTTAGGTACCATTGTCAGCACCATAACATTTAACTCCACCATTTAATACTAATAGTAAGTGATCAGATTTTCTGGTTCAATTACTGGAATTTAATGACATTATCAGAATATGGAATAGTGAATTTGCCATGTACTAATTATACAAAGTTGTAATTTCAATCAAATAGGCCAGTTTTAGTAATTGACATAACTTTTTGAATCCCTGGTTTGTATTTTCACTAAAACGCATAATGATGCTGTCCATGTCCAGTCAAAGCTTACTGCCCTATTCTTGTTCATAAACTTAATTAGAACATTTACAAAGTGCATTGTTTTCTCAGAAGCTGATAAGTGTTAGAGAAGTAACTGTAAGAAAGAGATAAGAAGTGTTAGTATTGTTCTTTCGTGGAGTGGCAGGCACACTAACATACAAGCCACAACAAATAAAATCTTGTAAAAAAACACTTATACTTACATTTTTTTTCTTTAATCTTCTAAATTACAAATTCCTTTGACTCCACGAGGTTGTTGATCCTAAATAACATTACCTAATCCCTGGTAATGGTGCTCAAAATGATGCCTCACTTTTTGCCCATAATGATAATATAACTTGGTATTTTAAATACTTTCAGGAGATGTTCCAGACAGCTTAAAGTCAATGGTTTTAAAGCTTCTTTTAGTAATAGCAACGGGCATAGACAACATAGATGATAACTCTTTAGTTGAGTACTTTATGCAAAACTCATTGTTTGAACCTTTGATACAACTTCTATGCACATCTACAGAGAGGCAACATCATGGTAATAATATTCTATTTCTTTATTATTATATCAATAGGATGCAAACAGTATTGTGCTGTGGTGTCAGTGGAATAAGTAAACAATAATATTATGTATGCTCCAGTGAGGTTCAATTGAACAAAATAAAATACCTATTGGAGGTCATATTGTTTGTGTTATTATAAAATTTAATCTTTAAAAGTATTATGTTGAACGCATAATCTAAGTCATTCAAAATGAATAAAAGGTACAGCTCAATAAAAAAATAACATAATTATTTTCTACATTGTACCTACCTATAATTTTGTTTTATTAACGACAGCATCTAAACAACTATTACTTTGGGATATATTTTAAAGTTCATTTTTTTCACTTAAATCTAATATTTATTATTACTATATTTGTTTTAGGTTATGATGTGGTCATGTTGTTAATGTTCTTAGTAAATTATAAGAAACAGGAGTCGGCGAACCCTTATGTTGTGAAATTATCAATACTAGATGATGAATTAGCACTAAATGGGTAAGTAGAATACTTGGCGGTAAATGGTGGTAAAGACCTATATTATTTCATTTATTAACAAAAAATTTTTTTTTTTCTTTTTATTAAGTGGCTGCAAAAACTCAAAACATCGCCATTTTTTTTTTCGAGCACTAATCAAGCTAGATGTAGGTAGTAGCTTCTCTTGTATTCGCAATCAAAATCATCAAAAATTTATAACTTATGAATCACTAGCTTTTTCCCGCGGCTCCGCCCGCGTGGATGTCGGTTATCGCGTAAAAAAGCAGCCTATGTCGTCCATATTCCAGGCTATATCTCTGCCAAATTTTATGACGATCGGTTAAGGTAACAGACAGACAGAGTTACTTTCACATTTATAATATTAGTATAGATAAGCTGCAATATTCCAAAAGATTTAATTAATTTTCTCTTTCACTTAGATATGGGCAAGTTATAACGGCAGCTCTGAACGACTATGTGATGTCGACGTTCGGCGGCATGCAGGGGGGCGGCGGGGGTGGTGGATGGTTCTCGTCTCTCACCAGCATGGTGGGCGGGATATTCCTGACCAGCGATGAGACGCAACCAGTTGTTAGAGGGCAAAGGAACAGGTGAGCAGTATTTTGTGCCTCTATAACTTCGATCAATAATTATTGATCGAAGCTCTATAATAAATTAGATTAGGTATTATTACGTCGACGGAGCCAGTTAGCAGAATTTTTAGAACACCTTAGACTCCTTAGAGAAATCGTACTTGAAAGTCTGCAACAAAAATATCCTCGCAATCAGGACTATCGCGCTTGAATTTGCCGCTAGAGGCGCAAGTGTAGAGTGAGGTCTCTAGAAATATCAAATGTGAAACTAAAAGTTCACTGTTTGCGGAATTTTCTATCGCAAATTGTTACTAATTATGCATAATAATGATTGTAAAGTTTGTGCCATTCCTGATTTATTATGGACTAGCAGCCCGTCCCGGCTTCGCACGGGGTAGACAATTATTTATTTTTGGAAATTTGGATATAAAACACTTTTTTTTACAAATATTTTTATTTATTAAAAAAATATTATTAGACATTATGATGTTCTTCAATATTGTTGTACATTATTTTGTTCTATCGCTAATAGTTTCGGCAGCGCATTCGACGAAAGACATTTTAAGACTCATTTTTCTACACCTTCGGTTACATTGTTCAAATTTTACCAAGGATCCCTAATTTTTTTCAAAATGAAATGTAGCCTATGTCAAATTGGAAGAATGTAGCATTCTATTGGTGAAAGAATTTTTTAAATCGGCCCAGTACTTTTTGAGCCTATTCATTACAAACATACAAACATACAAAAATAGGTACAAATCTTTCCTCTTTATAATATTAGTGTAGATTAATATTTTAAGTAACAACTTAGTATCTACGTAATTTCATAGCACTTGGAGGAACGATACTGTACCTCGGAGGCAAACTATCATAAGTCACATTAAGGCTAATTATTCAGTGCATTCAGTGCACATGTTTTAAGTCTCAATTTGAACATTATTCACGTAGGTATGTCACCTGGCTACACAATTGTGTGAAATTCTAAGTAATTTTTTGTTTTGTTTAAAAGTACCTAGGGTTAATAGGTCGTTTTTTTTTTACCAAAAAAATATTAGAACTTTTACGATACTTATATTTGGACTTAGGATAATTTATCTCCGGTATACAGTAATATTTGACTGTGTTAATGTAAATATTAATTCGATGTTTTAAAATGTAATAAAATAAACATTTTATAAAGTAATGGGTAAATACATAAACATATCCAAAACATCAAATAAAAGTACTGACAGGACCTTACTCGCCAGTGGCGCTAACTGGTGAGCACAAAAACTATAGCCCCCATTAAAAATACATGGCAAAGACCTAGCCTTGTCTGACTCCTCACACTGGGTCTACTTGAACTTAAAATATGGGCTAAATAAACATATTAATCTGTATATATAAAAATCAATTGCTGTTCGTTTGTCTAGCTAAAACTCGAGAACGGCTGGCCCGATTTAGCTGATTTTGGTTTTGAAATGTTTGTCGTAGTCCAGGGAAGGTTTAAACGGTGAGAATATATGAAAAAAAAAAATATATATATATATATAACAATTAGTGAACGGCTGGACCGATTTCGTTAAATCTATTTTTTTTAAAGGTTTTAGGAAGGTAGGTAGGGTAGGGTAGAGTAGTGGAGTTTATACTATATTTCCTTTGCGCGTAGACAAACTGCCACAGTCAAATAGCTTTTGACAGAACGAAGTCTGTCGGGTCAGCTAGTAAGCAATAAAATAAAAATAACATAACATCACGCCTGTAATTCCCGAAGGGTTTATCAGAGGTGTACCTTTTAGTGACACTCACATTTCGCCAGTTATGTTTAAGTGCCATGGAATAGGGAACTACCCTATTTTAGAAAAAAAAAAAAAAAATTACGTTCCAAATGTACAAATACGTCAATCATATTTTAAAACTAGATGAGGTCGGCGTTTCGTATCTGACAACTCAGAGAAGGCCGAAACAAACTCTAGAGGTCACAGTCTCTTTTAAAGTCTAGACATAATCTTGGTCAGATCATGTGAAAACCATGTAGATTAGTGTCTGTAATGGACTTTTGAGGAAAGAACCACACAGATTTTGTGGACCTGTCCAGTCAGTGCACGCATTTGTCAGTAATCGTACAGCTCAACTCATAACTTAAGAGCGTGTACAACGCGCGGTCAAATAGCGCCACTCCTTTAAAAAAATATTATCTCGTGACTGAGAACGAATTATGAAAAACAGCTCAATAAAGAACCTCGATAAGTGTGTCTAGAATTTTCTCGTCTTTAGATCGAATTTTGTTGCTTCGTGTCTCAATATGAAACGTTATAAAAGGCATTAGAAAATTCTAAACACACTTATCGAGTTTCTTTATTAAGCCGTTTTTCATAATTCCTTCTCAGTCACGAGATAATATTTTTTTTAAAGAGTGGCGCTAGTGGACCGTTTTATGCCCTCTTAAGGAGCTCAACGATTCGACGACCAAAAAAAAGACCACCAAATAAAAAGAAAATACCAAAGAAAGGACATTTGGATATGCCGCATAAATTACTCAAACTGCCAGACCATGATTTAAAAAAAAAAGAAAAAAAAAAAGAAGAAAACAATGACCACATAGTCTTCACATTCACATTAAAACTACTTGCCTAAATTATTGGAGTCAAACAAGCGTTTATGTAAATAGCAAACTGAAGAACACCTGTTTAAACTACATAATAAAGAGATAGACCAGGGTCGATAATTTTTGAAACCAAAAAAAATTATAGTAGGATGAAACCCATTGGATAGGGAGGAGAATATAACAAAAAAGAAAGGAAAAATAATTTACGGGCGATCTGAGGTCGGGAAGTGGATGGGGGTGAGTTTTTAAGGGTAAAAAACGGTTTATCTCGATTTCTGCCAAAACTACAAGTCCTAAGGAAAAAAGTTAAATGGCAAAGTTGAAGGTAATAAAAAGATCTGCAACTTTTGTATTTACACTTTTTTCACATAACCTCAAAATGTATGTGAAAAATTCAAATAACCAAGGTAATAAAACGATTTCCAGCTTACTGGAAATTTATTCCTCAAAACGCTTTTTATGGGTCTAATTGTATTGGCCTAATTTTTACAACTTACAGTAAAATCTGTAGCAAAATATCAAAGTTTAATCCCTTTACAAAAACCTTATTGTTCCACCCAGCGGCGGCGAAGAAGGAATGTTACTGGCTTTATACGAGGCAGCCCACTTGAACCGCAACTTCATGACGACATTGGCACATTCCTCGTCAGCCGCCGCTTCGTCAGCGCCTCCGTCACCGCCGGCGACCTTGCCGCCACATCAGGTAATAACACAAATGTTTGTACACAACAGCTACTCTTAAGAACTCTAGTCTGCGATAAGCGTGCTGCTAAGCTCACGTCTTTTTAATGGCGTAAGCTCAACCCATAATTCGAGGTCGGGCTCCCCTTGTGGGGTACTACCAGGGGAGCCCTTAAATAGAAGTTGATAAAAAAAACAAAACCAGTTATCCTAAATCAAGTTTACACCCGCAACCGACTAGTGCTCGGGATCCAATATCAGCAAGTCAAATTTTAGCTGTATTCATCGGTAAATGCAACCAATATTTTGTCCCCCTCATGGTGTTTCCAAGTTGCAACTTTTTTGCAAGGTACGGTATTTTTTTACGGTACTGCGTGTGCCCATCGGAGGTTTTGTCAACGAGTAAATAAGATTCTCATATTGTTTCAGACTCCTCCTAATTTAACACAAATACAAGCGCTCGACAACGAACAACCAACGAATTTACTAGTCACGTTCTTTCAATATTGGTAAGTATTTGCGCAGCGCCGGCACTAGTCTTTGATCAGGGTAGAGCGAGATTGTCGGCGCCCTTTGGTCGATGCTTTCACTTCGGCTGTGCACAAAACAGCTCTCACCCATGTAATTTTACAAGAAACGCCGTTTACGGACCCGGTTCAAGGCTAGGCTAGGCTATCTTTTTTTTAACTTTTAGACTTTTACCAAGTCTAAAAGTTAAAAAAAAGATTGATGTAGAGGCTATCTACGGATTTTTCAGCGTCACCGCGGATTTTAAAAATCTTATCTGACAACACTGCTCCTCTCAAAAGTCGCCATCAAAATTTTGGAAATTGTTTCTCGCATTTGGCTTTTTGGCGCCCCTTGCCATACCTAGTCAACAAGGAACCCATAAAGGTTCGCCATGTCCGACTGTCTGTCTATCTGCGGCTTAGCTCAGATACTCCTAGTACTAGAAAGCTGTAATTTGGCATGGGTTTACATATTAATCACGTCGACAAAGTGGTAAAATAAAACGTTGTTTTTTTGGGGTACCTCCACTACACGTAAAGGGGGGATATTGTTTTTCTCGTCTATCCCATGTTGTAGGGTATCGTTGGATAGGCCAAACCATTTTTCGATTCAGGGATTCGTTTGCGTAATTTAAGCTTTAAAGTGCTAAGCTTTTGTTAAAGTCAAGTATCGGGGGGGGGGGGGGGGGGACACTTGACTGCTAAATGGTTATTTTTGGATGTGATGAAGAATGTGGTGAAGGAAAACTATCACAGGCTTTACAAGATAACGATTAATAGTCAACCAACTGACATTTGCAGTTGGAATGTATGGGAGAACATGTATTTTAACTATAATTTAAAGTTTGTCCTTGGGATAAATTTCGTCCCAACTACGGAACCCTTCATTGTGCGTTGTCCGACACGCACTTGGTTTTGAGAACTATGAAGAGCTTCAAATAATGTTTTTGTTTTTAACAAATTTTCAGCTCCATTGTAATGGCTGATACGCGGACGGAGTCCAGCATAAATAAATGCAGTCTATGTTTCATTATACTTACGTGTATAGTAGAAGAACAGTTTGCTAATTCTATTATGCACGACCAAAATCTTACTTTTAAGGTAAATATTATTTCAATTTTAGTCATTTTCATTTTAGATTCTCAGAAACCTATTGATGAAGTTCATTTTCGCTTTTCTAGGTACAGTTGTATAGGCTCCCAATGCGCCATAGGAAAATTGTTCTGGAAGAACCTCCATCGCAACCCCTTGCATCAACCTTGATAGGTAATTGTTATAAAAATATTGAAACTCATACTAATATTATAAATGTGAAAGTAAATCGCTGAACCGCGCACTTTACGCGATAACCGACATCCACGCGGGCGGAGCCGCGGGCAAAAGCTAGTAAACTATAAAAATTAAAGAGCTTGCGGCTAACTAATAACAGCCGCACGGACCAATCGAGCAGGTTAAGCTACACTCGCCTCGGTTGGTCCGTGGATGGGTGACCATCTTTACATACCAAGACCCCTCCGTGCCTCGGAAAGCACGTTATGCCGTTGGTCCCGTCTGTCATTCGTGTATCTTTGACGTGGTCGTTACGGGTCGTCAGAAGCCCGAAGCTCTGACAACCAGTCTTACCAAGGGGTATAGTATTACACAGTTACTGGGTCGCTCCATGTAAAATACTGGTATTCAGCTGCATTCGGTTAGACTGGAAGCCGACCCCAACATGGTTGCGAAAAGGCTAGGCAGATGATGACTAATACACATACATAAACTCACTAACTCACCCTCTCTTATTTGTTACTACACCCAAAGTCTCTAATTCAGATAATTTATGTAAATAAAGTAATGTCAAGAAATGTCAAAATTACAGGACAGTGGTGCAAAACATTTTATCATATGTTTTTGTAAACAATCATCGATAAAAGAAAAGTGTATTAATTGTAAGAACTATGCAAACAAAATACTGTTGCCAAACAATGTTTTGTGTAGTGTGTCGGAGACACGGCCTATGACCGTCATAATCATCATTTTAAGTCCATTGCTAGACGTAGACCTCCCAAAATCGATTTCCACTCAAAACAGTTTTCATCTAAAATGTGGCTAGATATGCTACTTACAATATGTATCTATGAATAAGAGTTGTAATATTAGTGTTGTTGAAGATGTAAAAAATTTGAAAATGTTTGTATCTCCTGCATTGTTACCAGTATAATAAAATATACCAAAAAAATCTCCTTTTATTAATAACTTTGTTTAAAATCTAAAATTTACAGAAATAATAATTAAAAAATAATCATACCGTAATGGTATGATTATTTTTTAATTATTATTTCTTAAAATCAGTACTTAAAAGAAAATGGAACCTCGTTTTTTTGCCATTTTATGTGAATTACCATTAAGAAGATATTTTTTGTTATGTTATCCCCTTTGTTTACATAAATTATCTGAATTTGAGACTTTGGGTATAGATGACCCGGTGAACTTCGTACGACGCGAACGAAATTTAGATTTTTTTAAATTTTTCGGTTGTTCATCTGGGTTTTTGCTATTTTTATTTTTTCTGAAACCACCCCAGTATTGAGACGAAACAATTTCTTATTTTTTTTTTTATCAAATCGGTCGAGCCATTTTCGAGTTCTTGCGAGACTAACGCACGGCAATTGATTTTTATACAATATAAATTAACTTATTACAGATCTTCTGGTCGAGTTTATAATGTGCCATCTACTGAAGAAGTTCCCTGGAGAATTGTATCAGTTGTGTGTGGGAGTATTGCTACGATTGCTTAGTTATCAAAAGCGATGTCGCGTAAGACTTGCTAGGGACTGGCGACCATTATGGGCCGCACTCATTGCGCTGTTGAAGTTCTTAGTAACTAATGAGAGCACTTTGTTAAGGAGACATAATATTTTTATTATGGCACAACAGGTATGTTTATCAATACATTTTTTTTTTGTTGTTAACATTTTGTTTTTAAATGCAATTTGCTTCTAGGTCGTGAACATTTTCAACCTGTTTATTACATTTGGCGACACGTTCCTGCCAACTCCAGCGTCTTATGATCAACTGTATTATGAGCTGATTCGAATGCATCAAGTATTCGATAATCTATTCTATATGGGTAAGTTTATTGTTATTGAAATAATTTGTAAGAAATTTAAGGGTTCTTTTATAATTCATTTTAACATTTTACAGCGTTACGATATTCAACCAGTGATGGTGAATTCAAAGCGGAGGCGTTGCGACTAGCTAATTGTCTTGTCAATGTACGCGCTATCATCCAACACTTTTCGCCAAAAATTGAAGCCTGGCTCGCATCGCAAAATCTGTCCACACCTACTGAAGATCAGGTCAGTATTTGGCCATTGCATACAATAATATTCATTGATCGTAATAACGGATGCCACGCCAGGCGTGTCAACTTTTCAATTGATATTTATAGCGTGCAATCGATTACGAATGGGTTGGGCGCCAACCTGGGTAGTTGGCGCCCAAACAATTGTTGTTGGGCGCCAACTTGGGAAGCTAGCATTTGATCTGATTTTAAATTTATATTATTATTTTTAAATATGAAGTTTATGAAAAACTAAAAATATAACAACGTTTTACAAAATTATAAATTCAACAAGTGTGTGATTGCGTTTGTGTAGTTTCAATTAAAGGTGATATACCTATTTAAGGTGATACTATAATTATTGTGTATTTTACAGATTCTAGAAGTAGTTAGAAAGAACTACGACAGCCTAATCCTAAAGTTACAAGAAGGCTTGGAATCGTACGAGCGATACTCTGAGAGGGACCATCGGCCGCTGCTGTCGCGCCTCGTGCTGGCCGCGCGACAGAGGAGCGACAACTCGGCCGTGCACCACCACACTGCAGCCGCTCTAGAGCATTATACTAGCATTTCTTGAAAATATTAACTTATTATCACTCTAATGGCGCGAGAACCAGCTGTTTTTGAAGGTCTATCCACAATCTTTCAGAACTTCGGGTCGTCCAGATCAATATATTTATTTCCGTGTGAACAAGTTCACACAAGACGTATGCAGTTATTCTTTATTACCCAGGGCTCGGAAGGAAGACCCTGTCTGATTTGTGGATAGATCGACCTTAGGCGCCACAAAAATCTAGCGCCTAGTAGACCTATAGGTACTCCTGATGTTGTGTCTAAATTACAAAAAATCTAGGCTATCGTCTGAAGCGCACTGATGAGCCAATAATTTATTATATTTTGAACCAATATGTGATAAGTTTCAGGATCAGTTTATAGTTTCCAAAGGACTGTGACTGCTTTACTTTTTTATGACGTTAGATACTTCTTACATGATTTAAGCCTAGTCGACGTCTAGTTTTTATAGATTAGAATGAACCGCTAAAAGATAGTATATTTTCAGTTATATGTTATGCTTAAATTATAATTACCTACTAGGATTTTACCAGTTCTGTATTTTTTAATAGTATATTTTATCGTTTAAATCAACTGTGGATGATCCGTTAAATAATAAGTTGATCATATCGATAAAAAGCGATTTCGCTGATAGTTAATATGTTTCACTATAATTCTTCATGTTAATCGTAGTGGTTACATGATAAATTAATAGATTTAATTATATCAGTCGATAATCATAACGACAATAATTGTATCGATAATTTGTTTTATCATCTACGTATCTAAGTTAGTTTTTTAATACTGAACTGTAAGAAAGTATTCCTATATATTTGTTTATTTTCCTTATTGAATATTATTTAAGGTTTAGCATATCGAATCTATTTGGTTGTTACCTTATCGCTAGCATTATTTACCAGTTTCTACTATGTAACAATGGTCCTATGGCCCTCTCATCGAGACGTGACTGGTTGATAAAGTAAAAAGGGCTTTATAAAAATAAAGCTTCAAGGGGGAAGCGCGAAATACAAATATTCTTACGTTTTTGCAATTTGCAGATCAGTGACAGGTTGTATGTTGATCAAAATATGATTTGCGACCGTAACAAGTATGTATTTACAGAATTATAATCATTAGAACCAGCAATACATCTCATTAAGTTAGAATTGCTGTCAAATGTAATGATAATTATTATGAAATAGCCGTTCAATACAGTTACTTGGTGTTAGACAGTATTACAATATTTGAATTTCGCGGGCTACCTTAGCGCTTACGCCTTAATCACACATGTCTCTTTGGGAGGTCTGCGTGTGATGCAAATGTCGATGCAAAAATAATAATTGAGCATTTTGTTTCCATTCAATATTTTATTCTACGTATTATTACAATTCAAGTTACATGTTGGGTTCATGTTATGTTTGAAATGCTTAGTGTACCTCTTTATATAATTGGCCATGTATTTTTAGAATTTATCATACCCTATACTCAATATTTATGAATTTGAGTAAAAACTAGAATAGACAAGAAAAATAATTAATTATGATAATAATTTTGATACGTGTATAGAAAAAGCTTTCAAAATGGAATTGGAGTATAGATAATGTTACTTTAATAAATTATTTTTGTGAACTAACTGAATGGCTTTCCTTTTATACCAAAAATAAGAAAACACTCATCAAGATATCGTATAATATATTTAAGTATATAATTCGACGTAAAATTGCAATAACAACAATTAAACATACATCAATAGTAACATAGACTAGATAATTGCTTTGAATAGACTAGAATTGCATTTATGGAATGTTTCTTTGGTATAGTACGCGTCAAACTTTATGGCGGCTCTGAAGTGCGCTACTCGCTGCGCAGTACCGCGCTGACACGTGCATTTGTTACTGCGCAACGACTCGCCTCATGTTCCGAGCCGCCATAGAGGCTCATTTTCATTGGTCGATAGGGCTCGTATGCGGGGTGCGGGAGATTTTCTGTAGGGCATGCCATAGGACCCGTATTCGGGGAACCGTTTTCATTAGTCGATAGGGAACGACTGCGGTATACGGAGAACCTGCACCGCACGTTTGGCAGTTGCTTTGAAG